>JARWLC010000014.1:22704165-24055415 GCA_033318265.1 Phyllotis vaccarum
TGCTATGCAATAACAAATAATAGGCTTTGCAAGATAAAAGATAATCAAACGTGAAATTGCAAGCTTTCGATGGACCACAAGAATGTTTAAGTAGAAAACCAGCATCCCACCATGCCATTACTTCAGCCAACTATGTGAATTTTTTGAGAGCTGAGCCAGAGCCCATGATGCCAATTCATCATTAGGAGAATGCTTGGCATGCATCTTTTGGAGCCAAGAATATAGGATAGAGAGCAAAGAAGCATTGAATACCTGAGTACTTTGTGGCAAACAAACCAATTGTACACAATCTTATTCTAAACTTTGTCCAGTGAAAGAATCATGTTGTTGATGTTAGAATAAGCAATCCACTGATTCATTTTTCCTCACTTTAATAAGATTATTAAAGCAATCTTCAATACCAGACTGGTTTTAGAATCTGAGAACAGTAAAACAGACATTTGTGCAGTGCAGAAGAATCAAAATAGTTTTCTAATCCTACTTAAAAACCATTTAACAAATTCTAACCACCTACTCTCTAAGGTTATGTTACAGCTACTTAGTAGATTTCTTTTTTAAAAAATGACCCTACCAAAGGGGGTATATATTTCAAATTCTCAATAATCATGTATTCTGAATTATACATCTGAAAGATGTATAAGTTGCTTATTTGTCCAAAGGTGTGGACAAAAAGCAACTCAGGAAATTATAAGGTATTAGGAAAAACCAATATAAAAACAAGCTTGCACAGTGGGACTATATTTAAAAGTAGTGTTTTCATCTACTGTGAGTGTTGAAGAAGAGCCCCTTAAGGTACATGTGAGTTTATATGCACTTATTTGCTTATGAACTTAGTCTCACAACATAGTTTTATTGTCAATCTAGAAGTTTCTGTGAACAAATAGACAAGGTTCTCTACCATATAGCTTCCATTGATGAAAGAAAATAAGAATATATTATTTTGTAAAAAGTTTAATATGGGAGTGTGACATATGGTATATGAGGCAATACAGGCAAAGTGGTCAGAAGAATTGTTTTAATGTTCACATCTACCTAACATAGTCAAGAAGTCATAGTGGGAGCCAATGCTTTAGGAGAGATTTTTAAAAAAAGATTCTTGAATTTTCCTGGGGAATATGTATTGAAATGTCTACTTGCCCCAAATAAAGCATCTGACAGATCAAAGAAAGGATTCCACTTAGGTTAGATTTAGTAAAGCAGAGATTTTTATCATGTTTACTCAGAAAAACATAGAGTAGGGTTACTATTCACAAGTGCATCTGTATTAAAAAGCCTACCTCAGCATTGTGACAATAAAGAAAAGCTGCATCCCTGGAGCTTACTGTATCCTTTACAGGTAGATCAGCCAGTGGGAATTCTACTAATTCTCCTTTCCCAATTGCTACTAACTTGGAGAACAGTTTATGGATCTTGTAACTTTCAGGGAGTTCCTAAAACTTGTTGAGTATTGTTCACTCCCTGAGTCTTCTAAGTTTCCTTTTCTTTATAGATGTTAGAGCATTTCTTCAGGCAAGAATTTTTTAATGAATAAAAAACAGACACACAACAGGAGGTAAGGAGTCCTGCCACAGAATAAATGTATAGAATTCCAGACAAAAGCAACATGTAAAGCAAAGTTTGTATTGAGTCTATATTAGATAGTAAAGTGAAGTGCATCTGTAATAAAGTGGAGAAAGGAAAGATAGTTAAACACAATTTCACAGAGGCAGTGGGAAACCAGGCTGTGTGAGACATTCAAGAGAGTTTGTACGGTCTGTGATTCCCTTCTGGATACAGTCTGTGATTCCCTTGTGGATATGGTTCTATGACGGTGTTTCACCTTGATTTTGACACACATTTAGTTTACAATGGTTTGAGAAGACATAATAGAAAATGTCCCTGATCAGACTGACTCCTTTTATTCTTCTAATACTTGACCACTAAAATCTTTTCCTCAAGTCCCCATCTACACCCACCCTTTCTGCCAGAGCATGCACGTGGAGTGGAGTGCAGTTGCAGTGGAGAAATACATCTGCCTGGGTCAACAGTCCACAGCCGTGGAGGAGATTCTCTCATTGATACAGCCAGTGAATTGCCCACATGTCACATTCACTCCTTAAGTGACCATAATTTTCAGCCATTTAAAATACAGGTCTCTCTTTTTGTTTAACAGCTCCCTCAGGTGGACAGTTATGTGTGTAATTTATTGCTTTTCCTTCCGAGCTGCTTCCTAGCCTCTGTTGTTAGAAATGAGGCGAATAATTCCTCATTTTGAAATCAGAATCTGTACATTTTGCTCCTCAGATAGTTTGTATTCATATTCAAGATTCATCGAGACGTGTTTCTGTAGGTTGTCTCTGCACACTGTTCCCACCCCTTCTGTGTACACATCTAAGAGCTTCATGTGTTTCTTAGACAGAAGTAACTTGACCCAAAAGAAGATATTTCTCCTGACAAACTCTTCAGGCAACTTCCCATGAAAAGTTTATCAACTTTATTGGTCACATTTCATAAGAAAACCACTTAGGAGGACATAAACCCAATCAGGCTAATTCTGTGGAACTTGGCATTATTATAATTACATTTTTTATTAATTATTTTTCTAAATATTTTGAAAAATTGAATAGGAAATATTTGTAATGTTTTACTCTATTGCCTTGAAAATACTGTGATATTTTCTGCATGTTTAACATTGGAACATGTTCAGATTTATGCATAAACAATGTTCATAATGGAACATATCTCAAGGAATAGCAATGTGTATTTCTTGTAAATGTTCTTTTTGATTTTATTATGTTTTCTTTTTTTATTCCCCTTCTGGTTTTTCTCAAGAGAAAAGGAAAAATCTGGAATTGGATGAATGGGGGATATGGGAAGGATTTGGAAGGAAATGGGGAAGGAGAAACCATAACCAGAACATACTATAGAAAAAATTTTACTTTCAATGTAAAAATAAAATATAAAGGGTGATACATAAGAAAGTACGCATAAAATCAAAATCACAGTGAAAAAAATTAATCAAAATTCACCAACACATGTCATTGATTCAGGAGACTAAAGTACTTTGAACACTTTGAAGGAAAACATAAAAATTTAGTAACAAATCAAAGAGATAGAGCACCATTGAGACAGCATGCATTCACTGTACCCCAACTTGAAAAACAATTATCTGTTAAAATGCTTTCTGTTTGCAAAGGTGCAGATCAGTGGCAGTGTGGACTGTTGCATATGATTCTGTTTGGAAGAACAAAGTCTTAGGATTGCTTCCAAGTGCTCACATGCTCTGTACTTATTTATTAACCTATATTCTACTTAGACACATGCATTCCTGACATGACTCCTCTGTACTGTCCAATCTGTCTTACTTAAAAATATAGTAGGAAATGAGGAGAATGTACATTTGTTTATGGCTTATTAGTAAACTTAGATTTAAAAACTAATGCAACTGTTCATTTACATATACTTACATATAAAAATTTGTATGTAATATAAATATTATAGTGTTAAAACTGTGCTAATTTTAGCTAAGATTGTCAGGCCCACTTAAGCTGCTGTTATAATGGAAATGAAACTGAAAAAGTTTTAAGAGTAAGTTAAGTTGAAATGAATATTTCAGGCTGAAAAGTAACTTGTGAACTCATTGCTTTGTCTGTTTCCGTAGTGAATGAAATGCTAGGAAAAGTAATAATAAATATTGAGGATCTCCAGCAATCCCAAACGTCCTCAAATCTCTCCTCAAATACAGTATCAACAGCACCAAAACCATGCAAATTTGAGTTACAGATAAGCATGACACTCTGTAGTATAATATTTGTTGGGAAGTTCAAGTATTTTAAAACTCTTTAGAAAATAAAACAACCTTTACTGACAAGTCTTTTTATCCTAATTCAATACTTTCTGCCCTTATACACATACTGGATTCACCTACATTTTTTAACTGAAATTTATCACACAAATTTTATTCCACGTAATTCTTTTAGACTGTAGCTCTTAACAAAGGGTTTCACAATGTGTGGGTTCTCCACCTACAAAAAAACTGAAAAGATACATTATCATGTTCAAGATAAAACTAAACAAAGAAATTGGACTATGTAATGCATGGCTGAAAGCGTATGAATAGTGCCTAGTATTTTGAGATGAAACTCTTAAAGATTTAGATGAACTGTTTTATATAAAGCATAAAACCAAACTTACTTTAGATCCTATAATTTTCTCAAAAATCAGCCATATTGACCACAGAATAGAGCAGGGCTATCAAGCCAATATCCTGTGGTAAACAGAATAATTTCGGGAAAGAGAAAAAAAAATAAAGAAAAAGGTCTCTGGAATGATTATTTCTCATATTCCATTAAGTTACATTTATTTTTACCAGTCTTTCCTAGAAAATTTCTCCATCTGGTTATTTCAAGATTTTGCTTGCAAAATAAACAAACTGCTACAAGAATGTTAGAGTTATTAGAAGAGACAACTTTTTTTCATGTTATATGTGTGGGTGATGGTACCTCTTGTGAACTCATTTGCTTCCATGATATTTGATATTTTTCAATTTCCTGTAATATTTATGAATTAATTGAAAAATATACCAAGTGTAAATTTTAAAGATGTGGCATGAATGTTATTATGCTTGAAGACGTCCGAAGTAGTTTGCTAAGATAATAATGTTTTTTCACACTTGTTAAGGTTTTATCAACCTATTTTTGATGCTTTGGCTCAAGAGCCCAATAAAAAGGTTTAGAGTAAAGTATTCTTCTTTTCTCACATTCAAAAGGTTGCTATGGATGCAGTGGAGACTGAGGAAGATTTACAGGAGAAGGGAACAAAGTATCTTCTCAATGGAAGAAAGCATTCAAGAGGTTGTGTGTTGGTACTGAAAAAGTCAGGATCACTACATCCAGGTGAGGTGTTGGAGATGACAGTACCCTGCAGAAGATACTTTGAAACAACAACAAGAAACATGGAACTCCTAACATAAGGACACTTTTCTCATACTGGGCTGTATCCTCTAGCCTTAATAGAAGGGGAGGTGCCTAGTCTGACTAAGACTTGATATGCCAGCTTTGACTGATAACCATGGAAGGACTGCCCTTTCCTGAATAGAAATGTAGTGGGTTTGTGGGCAGAGGAGAGGTTGTGGGGGGAGGGGGGACTGGAAGGAGAGGGGGAGGGGGAAAGAGGATCACGCTGTAAAAAATTAACCCATTAAACTCCACCAAAAAGGAAGCAGCTATGATTCAAAATGCAGTAGCATTTTAATAAATGTAAAGTTTAAAAATTTGCTATAAAGATATAAAAGAACATTCATTTTTAAAAGATTTATGCTCAAGAATTAATAACAGATCATCATACACATGACTTTATTCTGGGAGCAAGTCTTTCATTCTTCTCTAATTTCAAAATAAAGCGTCTCTTTTCCACATTAATATGGGAAAATCTGTGGTAATCTGGTGAGGTAGGAACTGGGAAACACCCCCCACCAATTCTTTCTTAATTCTTGACACAGTTTATAATACACTGCTATGTGCAAGCATACAGTGAACTATCATCTTATATCATACATATCTGTTGGCTTAGAGCAAATCTAAGCTTTGTCAATATGCAATATTTTTTTTTTCTGAAAGTATTTTCTTAATACAAGGGATTGCTCGTGGGGTCAGATGCATGGAAAATGATGAGTAGCACTATTTCTCACTGTCCTTCAGTCTCTTTCATATGACTTTATAATTAAGATGATCCTACAGGTAAGAAACAGTACAATAAGCAAAGTACATTATAGAAAGCAAAGTGTATTTTATAAGAATATGAATCATATTGACAATCGTATTTATGAACTATGGTTGCATAATTTACTCATGTATGTGTTCCAAAACAATTGTCCAGTAACAGCTACACAACTCAGCACGCCAAGCATACCTCAGTAAATCCAAGAGCAGATGCCTCTAAGGGAGCTGAAGTGTGAAGCACCAGAGTGGAGTTTGAACATCTAAATGCCAGGTCTCATTTACCACAGTCTATTTAAACTTTTCCCACATTTAATCTCTGTTTATTTTAAGAAGCATTACTTAGACCACTGATGACTTAAACCAGTATGACTTGAACTCAGATACAGTTTTACGTCTGTGGTGTGTGCTATGGATAGAAAAGCAGTGTGGGCCTTGCTTTGCAGTATGTGGAGTTTTCAAATGACAAGACAGGAAATACAAGTGTCCTAATGGGCAGTGTATTTCAGGAGCCTGAGAACAGAGAGACTTTGAAGTCTGTCATTAGGACTCAGTTTTTACAATATGGCCATAGAGCAGAAAATCTCATGAAAACTCCAGAACTGAAGACAAAGTGAGACATTCCTAAACACTTATCACAAAAGATAAAATTCCCCCCCCCCTTTTTTTTGTAGGATATAAATGAGATTTGACACTTTTGACACTTCACTCCCCAAATAAAGTTAACCAAAGTGCAAGAAACATGTTATGCTAATTTACTATTACAATGCTATTTTAGGAAAAAAGGAGGCCACTTACACTACACTCTTCTTAAATGGGATGATAGAATTACTATTGCTTGTTAGCAGGCTCATTGTTCCAGCTAAGGGATCAATTTAACCAATCAAATTAACCACATACTCATCAGCATTGCAATTGTCATTGGGTGGTAACAAAAACCTAGCATTTCTCTATGAGACATCTAAATTTTATCAGTTTTATCAAAGGAATAAGAGAGAAAAAATTCATTCTTATTAGGACTAAGGTCTTTAGATTTGGGGCAAGAAAAACCCTGAATATAGTCAATACATGTCAGGGATCCATGATTTTAAAAAGGAGAATAGATTAGACTATGGCTCTGAGTAACCCTTGTTTCTTTTATGGTAGCTGAATTAAAATTCTTGTATCTTTGAATATAAATTCAAAATATTACTGGATGATTTATTAAAGTACTTAAATATTGGCAAGTACTTTATAAATATGTAAGTGGGACAAAGGGGCTTAATTATTATTCTTTCTTCTTTGGATAAGTTTTAAAATTTTATGATAAAAAGTTACTTGTTTTAGTCTAGAAAATAATAGCAGCTCTGACTTCAGCTACCTCTGAAGCAACCACCCACTTTAATTGTCATCACTAGAGTATTTGACCTTGCATGTGAATATCTCTATTTAAAAATTGTAATGCACCAAGAAAGGCAATATTAATAATGCTTAAGAGCAATGATTCTCAATCTGGGGTTAAATAACACTTTCACAGGGGTAGGATATCAGACATCTTACATATCAGATATTTACATTGGGATTTAGAACAGTAGCAAAGTTACAGTTATAAAGTAACAATGAAATAATGTTATGGTTTGGGGTCAATGAAGAATGAGGAACTGTATTAAAGGGTTACAGCTTTTTTTTTTTTTTTGGAAAGTTTTAAAACAACTATCATGAAGCATCATCCAAAAGCTTGCTGTGGGTCATAGCCCACCTTAGAGTTGAAGACTTGCAAAGAAACAAAAAAGGCCAGCAAATCAGAGAGAATACATGGTGCCTTGAATTGACAAAATTTAGTTTTTCAAACATCCAACTACTTTTTTCCCTATGCATGGTAAAGGAGATTCTTTGACAAATGTCTGTGGGGCATCAACATGTGTCTGCACTCAATCAGCTGCCAAGTGTCTCTGCTTAGGAAAGATTGGCTTTAATTCAGACAGTTCCTTTCAGCATGTTTTATCATATTGACCAGTCAGTCTCAATAAGAGTATGCACACAGGTCTGCTTATGGATGTTAGAGACAACTTGGCAGGAAATGGTCTCTCTTTCTGCCATGTGAGTTCTTGAAACTGAATTCAGGTCATTTGAGTTGGCATCAAGTGCCCTTATGGTAGAACCAATTTACTGATAGCTTTATTATCATCCTCAAAATTGACTCTGATCACTTTGGTCATAAATGTAACTTACCTAGTTCTCTTTAAAGATACCATTCCAAATTGCTTTCTTTCATATGCACACAATTTATGATAGCCTATGGAATCTCATTGCTTGGATATTCCTAGTGAAATTCATTATTTTTTTAGGGTTTGACAGTTAATACAGTGTATTAATTTTATGAAGTTCAGAAATATAAACCATACTTGTTATTTTACTATAGAAGATCCAGTATTGAAAGTTCATATAAAATGGATGTGTGGACTATCATGTTAAGAAGACATCACAAAGAGAATGCACAGTAGAAGCAGCCATGATTCTTAAAGTAGAAAGAAGACATATAAAGCATTTACTTTTAAAACTCTGCTATAAAAATTAGTAGAGCTAAGGCGTTGATCATCTGGTATCACATTTAAGAGAGGAAAAAGTAGCTCAGCTGCTTGGATCCTAGGCCTACAAAGAGATGATGCTGCCTGGTAGTGCTGCAAGAGCCCAAGTCCAGTGCTTTGTAGAGCTTAGAGCCCCAATCTCTAAGGAGAGGTATCCACATACATACACATGGACATGGACAGGCAACCTCTATGTAGACACTGTCAGGATTTTTTTGGAGTGGTCTGACAAAAAAATAAAATAAAATCTGGAAATCAATTTCTTTCATCAAGCAGAGCTGTTATTGCCTGGTCCGTCACGTCAGAAATGACACTATCATTACAGAGAAGAGCATGAGTAAGACTTGAAATAAACAAAAGATATAAAGTCATCAGTGCCAAAAAAAAATCACCCTTTTGTCCTTTGCTTTGATTATTATTGATTCCTTGTCCCTGAGAAACCCTCACAAAATTGCGATGATGGAATTTTTAAACATGGGATCTTTCCCTGACTCACTAAGACATCCACTTAAATACTCATTAATCTAAGTTGGAGAATGGAGAGATGGTCACTTATGATAATCCTTAATAAAATAGTAAGTATAAAATTAGCAGACAAGGCAACTCAAACATAATCACCCTATTACAGTATGCTTGGAAGAAATGCTCACCTCTTCCGTTTAGTAATTCTATTATCAATTGTGAAGGCATCGTGAACATCAGGTCCAGGGTTACAGTCTGTTCTGTGTTCACTGATGGCCAACATGTATTGACATAACAATTTTCAACTGATAAGTGTTATCACTGAGTGCAGAGATCAGAAGTGGAGTCCAGCAGAAGTCCTTCGATCCTGTGAACTTATATGAGCACATTGTTTCCAGAGCACTGGGAGTTGAAACTAGACCTGGCTGCTTTATACTCCTCATGTCATTGAAGCAAGAAACAAAGCGGGAAGTAACTAGCTAGAGTGACAGGTCCTGATTAACAGGAATAAATTGGAATTGCTCTTATACAAACATCTGCCTGTGACCTAAGAGATTTTCTGATGGTGCCTCTCCTTGCTTCCATTTTAATTTGTAAAACTAATGAAAAGCCGGAAGAAAGGAACAAACAAGCAAAAAAGAGAGGTGTGAGGACTCAGATCATTTCCAAATGGAGGCCAAGATTGGTCACGGAATGGAAATAATGAGGTTCAACTGTCTGAGATTGACAGAAAGCCATTGGTGTATGGAATGTGTGATGGGGAATAGGAGGCAATGTTTGTCCATTTTTTTGTTCCCAAATCCTATTATTCTCATACATTTAAGTAATAAAGACTGAGCAACTAAATAAAATTTCTCTACTGAGACAATTTTATCAAGTATTTAAGGAGCAGAACCAACACCATCTTGAGAACAGGCCTCCATCTGAAAGCATCTGGTGACAAGGGGCTGAGCTCAAGTCCCAAAATGTGCTGTGACAGCATAGTTAAAAGCATACATCCCAGAGGCAGGCAAATTAGATGAAGGTTAGTAAAACTTAACAAGAACCATGTTTTCCTGCAAATATCTTATATCCTGCCATATATCCTTTAAGTATCTTTAAGTTACCTACAGACATCTGCCAGCAGTTAATAGTTTCCTGCCTAATGGACCAATAATTTTAAAAGATTACCTCACCTTATGTTCCCTTACCCAATCCTAGAATACCAAGACATATAGCTCCATGCTTGTTGTTTTTCCCTTTATAAACCCTTCATAATCAGGGCCCAGGGCTTCTTCCTTCACTCCCTGTAGCGGAGTGTAGGACAAGGTCCTTGCCCAGGCATAAATAAAGGGAGCCTTTGTTTTTGCATCAGAAAATTGGTTCCTTGGTAGTCTTGTTGGGGTCTCACAATGTGGACATAACAGTATCACAACAGAGATATGTTCTCTGAATGCAGTTTGTAAACACATTGATGATTTGTGATTAGAAATACTTTATTTTCTATAAATGTATACTTATTATTTTGAAAGGTTTTTCCTACACCCACTACTGCTCCACCTCCCCTCCTCCAAGACCTCCCTTAGCTTCCCTCCACCCCATTCCCCATCCATTCCCCAGGGAGGGCAAGGAATCCCAATGAGAGTAAGTTCAATCTGGTATATCCAGTTGAGTTAGAACCAAGTCCCCCCCCCCCCAACAACAAGACTGAGTAACATGTTCTTTTATAGGGGTGGGCTCTAAAAAGTCAGTTCATGAACCAGGGATAAATTATTGTCCCACTGAAGGAAGGCCCACAAACTGCCCATATGGTTCGACTGTCATCTACTTTTGGAAGGTTTAGTTCCTCTCCATGAAGATTCCTCAGCTGTCATTTCAGAGTCAGTAAGCTCCCAGTAGCTTGAGTCAGCCATCTCTGTGGGTCTCCTCTTCATGATCCTGAACCCTTTGCTCATATAATCTCTCTTCCCTCTCTTCAGTTAGACCAGGAGTTTGACCTAGTGCTTAGCTATGGATTTCTGCTTCTGTCTCCATAAGTTGCTTGATAAAGGTTCTTATAATGGCAATTGGGTGGGGGTCGTTCATTTGATTGGGGGGAATGCAAGTTTAGGCACCCTCTCCACTACTGATTGCTTGGAGTCCTAACTAGGGAACAGGACTCCAAGCAATCATCTTGTGGGTTCTTAGGTGTTTCCTTACCACCAGGTTTCCCTCTAACCCCACAATGGCTCTCTCTAGCAAGGTATCTATTTCTTTGTTCTCCCTCTCTGTTGATCCTTCCACTAACCAACCATCCCATTCTCTCATGATCTCTTTCTACATCTCCTTTCTCTCTCCACTGTATGATCCCAATTTATTCAGAAGATCTCTATTTCTCCTTCCTAGGGGGATTTATTTATGTCTCTCTTAAGTTCCTCCTGTTACCTAGCTACTTCAGGATTGTGGATTGTAGCAGAAAAAACAAATGACATCCTGAAATTTTCAGGCAAATGAATGGATCTGGAGAGTATTATTCCAAGTTGCAGACCCAGAAAGATAGACATTGTATGTACTCATACATAGATTTTAGGTGTAAAGCAAACAATAACCAGGCTACAGTCCACAACCCCCAAGCAGCTAGATAACAGGAATAAATTAAGAGAGACAATCATATAAATGTACACTTAAAAAATATAATACCCACAGCATGATTATATTAATAATATCATGTGGTAATATATAGTTAATAAAATTATTCTGGAATATCAGAGAGTCAACCACAGAGCCAAGAAATAAAAATCAGAGAGTGGTGACCCATACCTCTAATTCTAGCTATATAAATGTAGAAAGAGGAAGTTAAGGTAGTTGGGCGGAGGAAGAGTAGAGTTTTCAGCTTTCCCAGACACCTTTCTTCCCTTCTTGCTGAGGACAGAGAGACTTACAGTTGGAGCGATTTTGGAAACAGGCCTGAGGAGTGGCTGGCTAAGAAATGGCTGTGGTTTGTTTCTCTGTCTCTCTGACATTTAAGCTTTTCCTCAGTATGTGATTCTAAGTTTTCATTATATACCAAGTAGGAATCCTGCAATACCACCAACCTCATAAAAATACTCTGAGTATTAACATTCTTGATTGGAGTTTTTTAACTTCTTTTTTTTTTAATTTTTGTTCATTGATATTGATAATCTCACAGAACCCTATGAGTCAGAGTTTTATGAGGTTTGGACTACTATAAGATTTTGCCTGAGGCCCTGATATATGAAGAAGGAATTTTCCCTTTTCTAAAACCAGGGACATGCTTGCCAAGATCAGTGTTGGCCTTGGGCCAGGGCATGAAGGAGCTATGGTTTAGATCTCCTACTCTTTGTTCCCCCTACCTTGTAGGTCTGTGATTACCAGTCTCTCAAGACTGCTGAGTGCTGTGTCTGTGGTCCGCTTGAGCTATTCTGTGCTCCCTTTGGGCAGCATTGTTTGATAAGTTCCTGCTGACTTTGTCCCATTGTGTGCTATATGTTTGTTGATTCTATCCCTTTTCCCCCTAAAAACTGTATATAAGATGTTGACCTTTTTCCCAATGTAATACTTACATTGATTATTTTGGAGCTTCACATAATTTACCCTGATCATATCCACCTCCCGTCCTCCCAGGTCCACACCTCCATCCTTGTGAACTTACTCCTTTCCCACCCCCACCCCCCAAAAGAATAAGGACAGAAACGAAATACCAAGTCCAACTGGTGTTGTTCATATACTTACTGGAGCAAGGTCTAACTCTCAGTGGCCAGTCCCTTAAAGAAACTGAGTTCTTTCTATCCCCACCCTGCCTGATGGTGAACTTCTTAATCAATTTAATTCTCAGAAAACGTAGCTCCTGCAAGACCTCATGTGTGCAGCTTTTCTACCTTTCTTTTTTCTCATTTCTGGGTCCTCTTCATCAGGAAACTGTCCCTGAAGAACCAGCTGCTGGTCTAGGTCACTTTTCATTTTCAGCAGACTTGGGTTGTTTATTTGGAAATTAATTGAAAGATATCTTAGTCTCAAGGATATTTAGTGATATATAAGATGAACACATGTTATAAAGCACAGAAAATCGTTTTTGTTTTAGGACTCTAGTAATCATTTTTAAATTGGTTTTAAAAAATTAACTTTTTTAGAATTTTATGTGTATGAATGTTTTGTTCTCATGCATGCCTGGTGCCTGCAAGGACAGTAGAAGGCATTAAATTGTATGCATATGGAGTTACCGTTATAAGCTTTATGAAAAAAATACTTTATAATACTGAATTATTAGTGTCAATGAGTTAGTTGAACATAACATAAATAGTTTACAATCCTCTAGTGATAGGAAATGCACTACTGCCCTCTTCTGGGGGAAACAATGGAAACAGATAAATAGCATTTATGCATTATGATTCTTTCTTTAATTTTATTGTGTTTATTGTTTTGTTTTGTTGATTAAAATTTGTTGCTTTTTATTCCCTAGAGGAATAATTATATAATTTCAAGAAAACTCTTTATCATATTGTGTACCTCAAGCTTGTATTGAAATACAGTAGTATATTTTATGAAAACAAAGAGAAAGAGAGAGACATAATGATGAAGTATTTAAGTTTAAGGACCAAGCTCGGCATGGTGGTGAACAACCTTAACTCAGTACTGGCTGCTCAACACTACATAGTGAAGCACTGTTTTGTATACATGTGAAGACAGGTGAAAAAATTGGTTTAGCATTTAAATAGGAACTGGTTGACATACATGGAAAAACTGAATGAAGTAGAAAATAAGGCAACATCAGGAGCTGGAGGAGACAGTTTAATTGATAAAGTATGTTATAATGAGGTTTCTGGCCTGTACTAGCCCCACAGTTCGGACTGCCCGATGCAGCTTATCTGAACCAGCAATCCCAAAGTCCCAATGAATCACTCAGACGCTTATGTTATCTTCATGCTGTTTGACCCATGACTTAGGCACATTGCTAACTAGCTCTTTCATCTTAACTCAACCCATTTTCATTAATCTGTCTGCCACACGGACCATCGTGCACCTGTGTTCCTTATGCTTTGCTTCTTCTGTCTTGCTCGAACTGTCTGACCCCGCCTTTCTTCTCCTAACTGTGCTCCTGCCTTTGGCTACTGTGTTCACCAATGGTGAAAACATCTCCTTTATTTAAAGATCGATATTCACAGCATACAGAAAGACATTCCCACATTACCATGTATTCACAGTGCAACTGTAAAAACCAAGTTAGAGTCTCCAGTATCCCCATTAACAGCCATGAATGGTGGTATGCACAAGTGATCCCAGCTCTGAGAGCTGAAACGGGAGTGTCCTGACAGCCTGTTGACCATTCCAAATAAGTAGGTTCAGTTCAACAAAAGATTCTTTCTCAAAATGTAAGACGTAAAGTGGGAGGCGAAGAACTTTTCCTTGAACCTATAGTTTTCACATACATGCAAACACACACACACACACACACACACACACACACAAGCATACACAGAAACAAACAAAAATTATGCTTCCAGTCAGAGTGGAACCATACATTACTTGTCATTATTTCTCTAGGCTCAGAGCTAAAGATGCTACACTATTAGCCTGCTTTGCTTTCATATAAACCGTGTGAGTTAAGAACTCTCATCCTGATGTTGGATGTTAAAATAGAGGCATAAAGAAATTATATAAACTAATCTAGTGTTAGCAAGATAGCACTAGTACTGAGGAACAGATGCAGGATGCAGGTAGATCTCTGGGTTCATGTTCAGTCTGGTCTACACATGATTTCTAGGGTAGCCATGGCTACACACAGAAACTCTATCATGAAAAACCAACAAGGGTAGAATTATATGAATATTAAGTAACAAAGCTAACATAATGTAAAGAAGCTAGGATACCTAGTTACAACCTCCAGCTCTCTACAAACCCTGACAACAACAAAGCTTATTCTCCAACAATAAACTTGTCAGTTTTCTTTGTTAAGACCAAACATCTAGTATGGTCGATTTCTACAAATAAAAGGAGCTCTAATTCAGCGCCTATTTTAGTGTAAGTGGTCAAATCCATTATCCTCATGTATTTGATTCTGCTAAGAAAATTTGTGGCTGACTGCAACCTGCCTTGGATTTTAAAGAAAATAATTAGATAAAAATTGCATTTTGAAAACAGTCCAGTAATCTGAATTTTCTATCCAAACATTAAGAGATACAGTGACAACTATCCATTACTATTGCTATTTGTTGTATTAGGCTTAAATTTTTTAAATTGGTTTGTGTTTATTTTATATGCATAGGTGCTTAGTCTACATGTATGTAAGTATTAGGGTGTGGAATCCCCTGGAACTGGTGGCAATAGAGAAGAAGAGCTCATGTGACAAGAAAGAAATCCAGAAAGAGAGAAAAATCCAGGTTTGCTCTTGCATATCAATTTTTTTTTTTTTTTAGGAACTAACTGTGGCCGACAAAGACTATGACGTCATCCTCTGAGGATAGAACTTAAATTTCCTATTTAAACCTCTCACTGTGTTTCACATCATGACAGTGGGAAAATGCATCAAATACAGAAGTTTGGAGGGACCCCACATTCAGTTCACAGCAAACACACCGGTGTGGGCTGTCATTATCTTCTGACACTGTTTTATTCTGTATTTTCAACAACCTCCTTCTTTTCTATTGCTTATTAATTAATGCTTCACTCTTTCATGTTAAGTATTACATATGTTCTAGAAATATACTATGGACCAAAAGAGAATTTCTGACCTTTTGGGAGTTGATTGGTTAATGTAGGAAAGAATCTTAATATAATGTGATGAATGTTTTTCCAAGGATGACTAGAGATCATATCAAGTTGAACAGACCCATTAAGGAAAATGCATCTAAATGACGACTTAACCATGGATGGGCTCTAACCAAAGATGGAGGATAGAACTGTAAAGAAAGCGGACACAGGAGATAGCAAGGTGAATTGAGAGTTCAAAGGGCTTTAGGTAGCAGCTCCAGTGTCTCCATGTGTACCAAAGAGAAGAACTGAGTCAGACCTATCCAGAAGAAATCCAGCATCATTAGACACAGCTGACACCCAGAGAAATACAGAGCCTTAGAAAACTTCTTCTGCTTTTAAAGACCTTTATTTACATAAAATCTATTGAGGCATTTCTAGTTTTGGTCATTCTTTTAAATAAACCTTTCTATTATGTCTCTGAACTGTCATGTAATTTAAAAAGAAAATATATCTCATTTTTATGAAGAAATATAATTTTCTTCAAATATTACCAAGGTTCTTGACTCTTAAAATACATACAAAAAAAAGTATATACTAAAATTAATCAAGAAAGTAAATACAATGCATTGATAGCTTAGTAATAATTCTGGCCACTAGTATGGCAATTGTAAATACTCTTATTAAAATATAATTAGCCAATAGACAAATGAACCAATTTTCCCACTGTATCTTAGGTATTTGTTGTATTTCTATTACTATGGCTAAAGTATGACTCATCTTTGATGAATGATCTTTGAAAATAAGAAGAACCTATTAAAATATATGAGCTACAAAAATAAATGTGTTCACATCATATTTAATATTACATAAAAACTAAGCCTAGAGACTTGGAGAGATGGCTTAGACATTAAAAGCACCAGCTACTCTTCCATAGTACTTGGGTTCAATTCCCAGTACCCACCTGGCAACTCACAATTCTTGATTACTCCAGTTCCTGGGGATTCCACACCCTAATACTGATATACATGTAGGCAAAGCACCTATGCATATAAAATAAACACAAACCAATTTTTAAAATTTAAGCCTAATACAATGAATAGCAATAGTAATGTATAGTTGTCACTGTATCTCTTACTATTTGCATAGAAAATAATAGATTACTGGACTGTTTTCAAAATGCAATTTTTATCTAATTATTTTCTTTAAAATCCAAGTCAAATTTGAGAACTCATCAGTAGAAGTAGACAAGCTGGCCATGCTGGGCTAATCAGTGATGGATGCAGGAGAGGGAATCAGAAACTCTGGTTTGTTCCTCTGTCTAATGCAGATTTTACTTTAATAACATTACAGAGGCAAGGAAAAGAGAAGCTTGTTCACACATAAAGTCCTTCCTTTTCTCTGATGCCTAGAATGATAATATGAAAGTAAAAATTCTACTCAGCTTATTGTTACTCAAACTGTGATTATTTTTCTTTCAGAACAGCTTGTTAATCCTAAAATTATTTTATCTAGCCTCTAGAATTTTATGCCATAATGTTACCAAAAATTATATGATCATAATAAAATACTGTAACTTAATTGTATATAATTGTTGAATTCCTAAAAAGGTATTTATAAAAAGTTATGCACTTACAATTTGTCATGTCAGAATCAAGAAAAATATCTCAGAATTAATGAGTGTCTTTTTGTTATCATCATACACATTATAAAAGGTATTTTTCTGATCAACAATTTGAAAAGGATTATTTGTGCTTATGACCCTGATCCTAGAATTATCTGTGTAGTCTGACTTGAAAACAATGAATCAGGTCAGTTTAACTTGAACAAAAATAGAATGTAATCAACTAAAAGCTATGAAAACCTGGGGATTCTCATATGAATTAACTTCTTTTCTAAACTAAGGCAGAAAAACAAATACCAAAGTGATGTATAAGAGCAAGTGTATATTGTGCTATTGGATGAGTCTACATTTTAATCATGTACCTACATGTTTAAGTTAGGATTTGTTAGAATGTAAGTATTTTATTAATAACTGGAAAATTTTCCCTTTGGAATAAAAGAAGATTTTATGTTCTATGGCTATGACTTACTGTGATGCAGCTTCAAATAGAGAATAAACATAAACTCTGATGTTAAGGTAGGTGTTATATCAGTAAATAGTTGTCTACCAAAAATAAGTCCTAAAATTGCTTTACTGATGACTCCCACTGGCTAATGGAAATGAAGACTAAGACCTGCTGTTGAGAATGGAACAGTGAGTGATAGCATTGTGCTATTCTTCCTGAAGAAGTTCACAAAATAAATGATTGATGTGGTAAAGTTTAAAGAACTTATGAAGTGGGTTAATTCAAATGTTTTTACCCCAAAGTGAATTAAACAACTATAGAATTAGAATTACACAGGCTATTCGCCAGTCTGATTACCTAATTAAGCCAACTTAGGCTCCCTCTCCACGATTACTCGTAGTCTATACAGGAGTCATCCTTGTGGATTCTTAGGAACTTTCCTAGCACACAGGTTTCTCCCTAACTCCATGATGTAGCCCTCTATCAAGATATCTCTCTCATTGCTCTCCCACTATCACCACAATCCCGTTCTCTTATGTTCTAATCCTCCATTCTCTCCCCTCAATTCCCCCCACCCTTGCCTCCAGTTTACTTAGGAGATCTTGTCTATGTCACCTTACCAATGCCCTAGCTCCTAATTGTCATCATAGAGCTTTCATTCAATAACTGATGAAAGCAGATGCAGAGATCCACAGCCAAGCACCAGACCTAGCTCCAGGAGTCTAGTCGAAGAGAGGGAAGAGGGATTATTTGAGTTAGGGGAAGTAAAAATCATGATGGGGAAACCTACAGAGATAACTGAACCAAGCTCATGAGAACTCACGAACATTAGACTGACCGCTGTAGAGTCTGCATGGAAGTGCATTTGGTTCTCTACATATGGGAGACAGTTGTATAGCCTGGTCTATTTAAGAGGTGCCTGACAGTGGGACCAGAATTTATGCCTGTTCCATGAGCTAGCATTTTGGAATCCCACTGCCCATAGGGGGACACCTTGCACAACCTTGATACACCGAATAAAGGTTGGACCTGCTTCATCTAAATGTACCAGGCATTGCTGACCCTTCATGGGAAGCCTTTCCTTTTCAGAGGAGGGGATGAGGGGATGGATGGGAAAGGATAGGCTTGGAGGGAACAGGAAAACAGATGAAAGGGGATCTGTGGTTGGTATATAAAATGAATTTTAATTTATTAAATAAAAAATAAAAAATTGGACAATTTTATTTTTATATATTTAGTAATAACTGGCCTGTCCAGGCTCCCTTTTACTGACTCCATTTCACAATTTTATAAAATATTAATTTAACTTATTATTATGTTCCCATATCGATCCTTCTAGCATTTTCTCATTATAACTTTAAAATAAAGAGAAAAAAAGTCATAGAGTGATAGCAAATACTGTGAGAAGATGAATAGAGGTGAGTATCTGCATCTTTGGATCCAACTCACCTTGTGGATGTGGCAGATCAATGCTAATAAATGACAAATTAAACAAGAGCCGTACTGCTCCCTCTACCTGAAAGTGTTAAATTTTGTTTCTGCTTCTCAGGTGAGGATAGAATGCAGTGCTACAATCCCAGGTGAATTAATACTTAGTAAACATGCTTTTAGCTGAGGGTCTGCTGGGATGCTATATCAGAAAAGGTTAAAAAAGAAGCATGCTCTCAGATCAGGTTAATCTAAAGGAGATACATAACCTTGAATTACTGTACAGTAGAGTAATATTTACAGAGCTTACAGTATACTGGATAATAATGGTCTCACGTCAGGGTGTAATAGGATATCATGATCCAATGGCAGGGCATACTCAGGTGTAATGTTCTAAAGTCAAGGAAGACTGAGGTTCTGTGTTCTCAAATTAAGTTATGCTGGAGAATAATTTACTGAAAATTTTCAAACTTGCTTTTGTAACTATTAAAATTGCCTTTATTTAGCAAATTTTATTCTTAGAACTTTCTATCAATCTCTCTTGACAATTATAGTTGCTTTAATTTGTGTTTTTCAAGGTTTCTATAAATAAATCAATGCATTTATAATGAAGAAAAATGTGATTTTATGAAAAAATAAAGTATATTGGTTTTAAAGTGGAAATTTGAATCTCAGAGTTACACGTTGCTTTATCTGTCGTCTGTTTTAAATATCTGGTTTTAAAAAATGGCAATCAAAGGTCTATGGAACTGAGAAGTACTTTCATGGTTAAAAAGTAAGTCATTATAAATAGGAAAATGGGCCCAGATACTTTGGACTAGGGTGCTGCTGGGCTCGGGTAAGAATAGCAAAATGAGGGAAGGATTGGAACTATTTCCTTCCAGCATGTTTTCATAAGGTCAGTCTTGGGGATCTTGAGTGTGTTGAACCTGTATGTTGATATTGGTAGAATTATTTTCATTATATTAATTCTATTATTCCATGATCACGGAAGGGCTTCCCCTCTTCCAATGACTTCCTCAAATTCTTCAGAGACTTAAAGGTTTTATTGTAGAGTCTTCCCCTTTGATCAGGTCTATTTCTGGGTATCTTATTTTTTCTGAGACTGTCATGAGAGTATAGCCATGATAATTTTCTCAGTTTGTTGGTGATGTATAGAAAAAAAAATGTGATGTTGCTGGGTTTTATCCATTTACTTAAAATAATATTTTCCATATAATGCACCATTATTATTTCCTCTCTCTCTACTCCTCCCAGTCCCTCCCCACTACCATCCCATCCACCTCTTTGTTTCCTCATTAGAGACAAAACAAACTTCTAAGGGATAATAATAAAATAAATATAATATCATAAGATAGAATAACACTAGCATACCAGAAGCACAAACAAAGGAAGGAAAGAACTCAAGAAACAGCACAAAAAAAGAAATATAGACACAAAGACACTGTCTACAGTTATACACTCAGGAAACTCATAAAAACACTAAAGTAGAAGCCATATACAAAGAAGCTTGAAGGTAAAAATCAAAAAGAGAATATATATATATATAATAAAAATAAAAGTAACAATAAAAATTAAGATAAAAATTTAAAATACTCTTTTTAACATTTATCGATTTGTGGAAGTAGGCTAGTCATCGCATACAAGTGGGGGTTTATCTACCTACCCTGTGGGTTCTGGGAAATAAACTAATGTTCTAAAAGTTGGGATCAATCCACTGAGGCATCTCATCAGCCCATTTTTATATTCCTTATGATAAAACTGAATGCAATCTAGTAAGTTTATTACCATTTCTTAGGAGAAAAAGAGAGGATTTTATATTTGTAGCCATTAAGTCTTCCTGAAAACTTCCCACTGGTAGTAATATTGGGAGACAGTAGAATATATAGAAAGAGAAAAGTTGGCTGAAAGGCAACTGCATGATGTACCATGTTGTTATCCATGCTCAAGCAGGACTTGGGTACTCACATTGGTACAATGTACTCATGATTCAATAAGCAACCCCTCAGCCATGCTCTATAAGCAAATTCAATAAATTCATTGGTTTCACATAGAAAGAAAAAGAAAAGAAAAGAAAGTTAATGAAAAGCAAGTGATATTGTAAAATATGCAAAGGTATAGAAATGCAACTACATCCGTATACAATGATGTCCCTTCACCTAAATGGTGAGACATAAATTCCCGATACTGCCTCCTGTACTGGGACTCTAACTCCACCAATGAGGGCATTTCGTTCTTCACCCATTCAATTCTCACTACTGCATTAAGGAGTCTACCATCTTTCATTCTGTTTGCAGAGAGGTATCTCTTAACTATGACACTCTTACATGAAAATTTAGGCCAAATCTTGAAAAGATAGTATAAAAAAAAGTCAGTTAGCTTCAAATTTTAAAATTTAGAGAAGTATCTTCAACTATTAACGTCCATTGTCATTGTTGCTTAAATACCACAGTAGCTGGGAAAGTACAGACAAAGCTCTTACTGCAATTAATAAAGAATGGGGGAATTAAGAATAGTAAATTAATAAGAAAATATAATTGCATATATTTTAATTATAATTATCATGGTGTATTGACTTGGCATGTATAAGAAGCAAAGTTGACATCTCACTTTGTAGAACAGGTTGGACTTGAACGTGCAGCAATATCCTGCCTCATCTTCTGAGTACTGAGGTCACGAACAAGAACCACTATACCTTGCTTGAACTTTTATATAACAGATGCTGAAATCAGGGTAAAAGCTATCTAAAAGGACTACTGAAGAACTGAACACATGGATCTCTTTGCTTTGCTCTCACTTCTTGCCTAGTGTTCCTTGTGGAACAAGTAGGGGACTTGGAACATATTTAACTTGTTCTCCAAGACAAAAATACACATCTGGCATTAGTCCTAATTAGAGAATAAGGAATGAAGACCTGCTTCAGCTATAGGGTACGATCCCAATCTAAAACTTTGCCTGAAGAGACATGAGATCAGCCCCTCACAGACCTCTGGCTTCTGCTACACTGTGCAAAAGAATGAGGCTGTGAAACCAACTCATGTGTCCACCAAGAAAAGTAGTGGAACATTATTTAGCCAACAGAGATACAGCCACCTGGGACATCATAGAAGAAACCAAAGACATGAAAAGATTCAGAAATAGAAAGCCAAATATTACATGCTTACACTTGATGTGAGGGTTTTATTTTGTTTTGTTGTTCATCTCCAGTGTAGTTGGAAACTGGGAGTAGAGTGATGTGTTGCCAGCAGCAGAGTAGGGGAGGAAATGGAGACCAACAGACCTGCAGTGATGTGTAAATGTAGAGGGTTCGTATGAACCATGGGTGTTAACAGGGCTGGCCACGGATATAATGATTGCCTTGATTGCACAATGTGCTCATAGGTTTAATATCCAGGAAATGAAAGAGGAAAAGGAGGAAGGTAAGAAAACTGATTTTAATTAATAAAACTATCCTGTATATTCAGGTTTTTCTGTTAAATTGCAGACTCTTTAGCGAATGTCATATATGAAACAACTGAAGCAAACATTCAACTTTATATAGTTTGTTGAAAGCTATATATACCTTTTCATATTTTGAAACTATATTAGAGTACCCATCAATCATTGAACTCTATTTATCTGTACAGTGGTCGCAATCCCACTGAGAATATGATGATTGTTACAAAATGTCTAAGTGCTGGCTGAAATACAAGACAATCTAGCTCACAAGCTATTAGGGGCATAGTCCAGTTCATGTGATGCAAAGAAAATCAGTGAGATAAACGAACACCATTGATTAAACTTTGTTTATTTTGTAGATTAAAATGTGATGCCATACAGATTTAACAATCACTTAAAAAAGAATTTATATTTGCATAAAATGAAGCAAAACAGAACTATATTTAATCAAATACTATCTTGCTTCAAGTTTCCAAATCAGCACTCAGAATCCCAATATGCATCTCTATACATTGCAAGTATATTATATAAATATACTATAAGTAATCTCAAAACCACAATAAATATTAAGTAGGTTTTTAGGCACAAGGCATAAGAAAAATGCAGAGTCTGCATAATTCTAGAGAGTATGGAGCAACCGACTCTTAGGTCAATTTCACCCAACTATTTTACACAAAATATACAGCCATCATGTGTGATTCTCAGTCACTTCTGAATCTAAACTTTCATCCAGAATAAATGTCTCCTCATTCTTTCATACTATTGCTGTATTAGCTATCATATAAGAAAATACGTTACAGTTTTCTTCAATTAAGTGCCTAAGTAAGTACAGCCTATCTACAGAACGTATTCATGGAAATGTGCTGAGAGGCACAAACTCACACAACTGTTTGTGGTAATACTGGGATTTACCCTGAAGGCAAAATGATAAATTGTAAGATAAACCAGGAATTTTAAAGTTGCCAATAATCCTAAATTCAAAAATTATTAGAAACTGAGGTAATACCTGTTTTTTTTTTTTAAGAGATAGAAATACTTAAAAATATGCCAAAAGTATTTTTTAAAAATCCTGGCAAAATATGACCTCAGTCACTGGAAGCTTTGCTTGTGATCATTTTGTGCAAATGTAAACTGAGGAATGCTTTTCTTGGACTACCTTATACTGTTGGGATTATAGATCACAGCCATGGACACCTGAGATCACCTTCTGGTAAGTGAAGCCCAATGCTTCTCATAGTAGAACCAACGTTCATTAATACAAATGAACAAAACATAGCCTCTGCTTCCATTTCGGCTACAAGTCTGACTCTGGCATATCGGGCATGTCTGCCATCAAATACCCAATCCCGTAGCGTCCATTGGGAGCAGTGTCCAGGGTCGGCGAACCACTATGTTTTCGATAAATATTCTTTCCCAAATTTGGAGAAGACATTTCACTTGGTATCTTTCCGTGAATGAGGCTTGCATCATCTCCTTCTAAGTTTACAGGTTCTTTAAGGACTCTTCCTCTCTTATAGGTCACAGAGGCCAAGTTACCAGAAGTATCATCTATGAGGTTGCAGCGCCGAATGATGAAAACGATAGGGACAGGAAGTATGGCAAGAGCCATCAGTGAGAAGCAGACAACCATCCCCCACATGGGGTAGCTCAGAAATTCTTCTGATGCCTGTTAAAGCCAAGGGAAAGTACGTGTCAACCATCTTCTTAAATGCACATATAAAAGAGTTACGTTGGTCTTGGATTTGTATGTCAAACTATGGGATGACTATGTCACTTGCTTTACTGACAGTAACGAAAGTGACATTCAGAGAAGTCAATGATTGAAAAGTCTGCTAATTTACATTTTAGTTTCCTAAAGCCATAAGGCTTGGGAGAACCCAAAGATGAAATAAAGAAAAGAGGGAAAGAGGAAGAAGAGAGAGATTCTATTTCCCAGACCAAAAGAAAAAAAAATTAAAAGAATTAACAGTAATCAAGCAAAACTCAGTAAATTTTGGTATACTGAGTTACCAAGCAGTAGACCTCTGATATGTTTACCATACTCTCTAAAAATCTGAAAACCTAGATTTTGAAACAAATCTGGTCCCAAGGCTTTGATAAAGATCATAGCCTGGTCTTTGCTTCCATTGTGAATGTGCTGTTATTATGTAGAAGTATTTAAAGTAAGTGCACTAGTTTCTATCAGTCTCCAGAGATCTCATGTTTGAGCTACTTGGAAACACATTTTTCCTTAATCACTGCTCGTAGAAAACAAATGTCTTAAATCCTTGATTCAATATGTGTTTGAATTATGTCTACATCTATAATATGTATTTTAAGTGTTGGGAGTAGCTGAAATGTAAGGAATTCCTATAGAAAGATATTTCTAGAGGTTTACTATGTTTCAGAGAGTCAAAGACGACGCAGCCATTGTTCTTCAATGATAAAATGAAGAGACCTGCTTTGATAAGTAGAATGAATGCTGGTGAGGGTCATTTGCTAGAGAAGTTCACAGTGTATAAGTATCATAGCTGCGGGAGGTACAAATTATAAGTTTTAATATCCCCAACCCAAAGCAACAGCATTAAAAATAAATAAATAAATGAAAATACTAAAAAGCAAATAAAGCACATTTCACTTGAGAATAAGCTAACGTCCGTAGTACCTTCTCTGTGATCCACGCATTATAGCCAGGAGGACTTAATCCCATATTCACAATGCTAGCTACCAGCAATGTAAGCAGCATCAAAGGGGAAATGTATTTCCACATGTAATAGTAATATCTGCTTGGAGCAAAGCCTAACATATCCGTTAGGTCTTCTATAAACCTGGGTAAAAAGAAAATACTGAATTATTCTCCATCTTATTACATTTCCTTACTAACTTGATAGAAATCTTAATTAAAACACTTCAGTATGTTTGTAGTAATCACAAATTCAGGGGATTGCGGGGTAGCTCCATGGACTAAGTGCCTGCCATTCAAGCATGAAGGCTCAAGTTCAGATCCCAGCACCCACATAAAAAGCTGAGGCACATCAGCATTCTTATCAACAGTGCTAAGGAAGTGAAGGCAAACATATTCCAGGAGCTTGCTTGCCAGACAGAAGGGAGAAACCCCTTCTAAAACAGAAGATGGATAGCGACAGAAGAGGAGCAACCAACTTTAATTTCTGGCCTCCACCGTCACATAAACACAGATAAGCTCACCTCTACAAGCATGAATACATACAAATACACACAAATTCATAATGGAAGATGACTTACCTATTGAATATTTACTTAGAATAAAATGAAGTTATTATCATTGTGTGTAGTGTTAACTTTTAGCCAATTACTGAACTGTACTATGGATGAGGGCATATTTTATGAATGTAAAATTTGCTGTTATGTTAAACATCCTGATTATCAATTTATAAAAATGATAATTATTTTATGCTATAATCAAATACCGCCAATGGATGTTTCTATTTTGTGGAATTTTCACTGGTCACTGTGAGTGGTGTTAGAATTAAAAGAATGTTCGAATTTTGTAATTCATTCACATCTCTTCAAGTCCTGTCTGAATCTTCAAGTCCTTCTCATATGATCGTCGATTTACTTTGTCCTGTAGTTTCCCAGTGACAATATCTGAGGCCATCTCCACTTTCTCATTCACAAAGGCATTGGACTTACTTTCTATTCATAAATTAGCCATAGAACAGAATCGTGATTAGACTTGTACTAAGGAATTGGGTTGTCTTGTTATTGTACAATTTATAAGGAAAGAAGTTCAGCCTTTTAAATATACAGCGCCAGCATGGGAACAATATACAGCTATTAGAAAAATAGGTACTAGAAACATATACACATGTTCTCTGCTGCCCTTCCCCACATATGGAACATGACACAGGTCTTGTGACTGATAATGGCTTATCCTTATCATTTACTGAAGGTTCATGGGGAGTATCTTCTTGTCAAAGTCTCTAAGTCTTTAATTTTGCTCTTAAAACCAGTGAAATGAAGAAATTAACAAAACTTAAAACAACATAGATCTATGCTGTCATCTTTTCCAGCTTGATATATGGTAACATATCAAGAAACTTAGCTTTGAAATCAAGCTCTAAATCAATGTTCTAGCTGTAGAGTCAGCATACTGTGTCTTTCTTCACAGGAAGGAACAATTTCCCAACTGAAAAGTATGTGCAATGTTAGTCACAGAGAATGTTTTTTCATATACATTTAATCTTAGAACAAGTTTAGGTTCATAACAATATTGACCTAAAGATGCTGAATCCAACAAACCCTTGACTGTAACTCATCAATCATGTCCTCCATTATCAACATTCTCTACTATATTTGTGTATATGTCAGAAATAATGAGCCTTAATTGACATATCCTTGTCATCTGCTCCCTAGAGCTCATATGAGGATTCATTGTCAGTATTATGCATACTATGGGTTTGGAAGAAGCCATGACAACATATTCCTATTATTATAAGACCTTTTCTAAGCACCCTTGGCTCAACATATACATCTATCCCTATTACAACTGCTGTCAAATATTGATCTGGATATTATCTAGAGAGACTGTAATAAGTTGGAATCCATAGGGATGCATTGCTATCATATAAATTTTTGTCTTAGCAATATATTTATATTTCCAACATTGTTTTCATGGATTGGTAGGTATATGTCTAGGATTTAACAGTATTTTATTCGCTGGCTGTATATATTCATTCATCCATTGGAAGGTATCTTTACCATTTCCAACTTTTGACCATTATGAGGAAAGCTACAATAAATGGTCCTGAACAAGTTTTTATCTGGAATATATTGTCAACTCCTTTTAGCAAATACCAAACTGTACACCTGACATGGCATAGGAAAAAAGTATTTTCATTTTATCACAAGCTGGAAAACTGTCTCCTGAAGTGGCTACACTACTTCATAACTCCAACAGCAATGAATAAGGGATCCTTTTTAGTCAGTATTCTCAGCAATATTTCGTGTTGTTGTTATTTGGAATGTTATCAATTCTAGTAAGTGTACAGCTATATCACATTACTATCTTAATTTGAATTTTTGGTATGTGTGTAGGAAGGTATGTGTGGTGTGCTTGTTTTTATATACATATATTTATATACACATTTGTATATATGTATGTATATATATAAATACATGTTATATGCTCGTGTATGTGTATGTGCGTGTGTGTGTGTGTGTGTGTGTGTGTGTGTGTGTGTGTGTGTGTATGGGTGTGCTGCCCTGGGATTGCATTACATGCTGTACTGGCTGTGTGTGTGTGTGTGTGTGTGTGTGTGTGTGTGTGTGTGTGTGTGTATGCATGTGTGCCTGCCCATGCACTCACATGCCAACTTAGCACAGCTAGAGTCATTAGAGGAAGGAACATCATTTAAGAAAATGCCTCCATGAGATCCAGCTATTAAACATTTTCTCATTTAGTGTCAATGGGGGAGGGTCTATCCCACTGGTGGTCCTGGGTTCTATAAGAAGGTGGGCTGAGCACACCATGGAAAAGCCAGCCAGTAAGCAACATACCTCCATGACCTCCGCATCAGCCTCCAGGCTCCAGCCCTCCTAGAGTTTATGTTCTGACTTTAATAATGAACTATTATATAGAAGTGTGAGCTAAATAAACCTTTCTCCCTGTTTGCTTTTTTGGTCGTGGTGTCTGATTGCTGCAGTGGTAACCCTATCTAAGACACATGTTTTCCCCAATAACGAGGTATTTTGGCAGGGTCTCACTTA
Organism: Phyllotis vaccarum; assembly: GCA_033318265.1. Lineage (NCBI taxonomy): Eukaryota > Metazoa > Chordata > Mammalia > Rodentia > Cricetidae > Phyllotis > Phyllotis vaccarum. Next base: position 22,732,219 of record JARWLC010000014.1, read on the forward strand.
ATGCTACCAGTTTCCTTGTGACTTTGAACCTCTGCTTCCTTTATAGAGGGATTACAGGTAAGTGGCCATGCCCAATTAACATACATGGGTTCTAAGAATCTGACCTTCAGTTTCTGTGATAGCCAAAAGTGCTAACTCACTAAGCTATTCCACAATTAAGCTATTCTTAATTACCATGAATTTCTATGAAGGTGCAAAAGTTACTTTTTTCCACAATCAAAGCAAAAGTCTTCATTTACTTCTAAAATTTCTATTGCTGCTTTCACTTAATAAAATGTGATTATTAAATGCAATTCCTATTCTTCCTGGATTTTAGCTTTGGAAAATAATAAGACTGTCTCAACTCTGTTAATATACTCAATCAACACCAATTCTACTACTTAAGTCACAGAAGAGGAATGTAGTCTTCATCTAACATTCACTTTCCACAAGATTCTCGTCAATCAATATGTACGTGTCAGGTGCAGACAACTATGTTAATATATATTGAATAAATTCTTCAAATATCTCTTATCCAATAAGATTAACTAAACACTACATTTTATATCAAATACACATTCTTTTCACATAAAACGTGTAACTGGCATTTAGACATGTAGAAAATTCAGTTAATTGCATGTGATGTCTGTGTGCAGTGAATATATTTGTGTTTCAGAATAGGGCAACAGATCATTTCTCCAAATCTTCCTGATACTATAAACCATTAATTCTGTCTCTCCGTTTCAGTCTGTCTGTCTGTATCTGTCTCTCTGTTCAGTCAAAAAAACTATTTAACTAAGAAAAGACTGAAATATTTGACTTGGTGAAGATTCACCCTTTTCATTTCATTCCCCTTTAAAGTAAAATATTGATCAAGCTTTTTCAAAAATAGGGGTGAAAAATAACTGCATGCAATCAAGCGTACTTACTTATCTATGCCATAAACAAAGCTGACAGCAATGTTCTCCAAGATGACCACAATTAGCAGAGGCAATGTAGCAGAATAATCATCAAACATTGTAACAAAGTAATTTCCAGAGCGCTGCACAAATATCAGGCCAATACAAAATGCTAGGAGGCAACAGACAACTAAAGAAAAAAATAAAAAATTAACCTCTACCCAAAGCCAAGGCTTTCCTGTATTATTAATCACTACATTCCACCAACAGTTTTCAGTCTGTATAATTTGTTGTAGGCAATAGCTTCTCTGTTTCCATGGAAATTACATGCTGAGAGTAGGTTACATTGGTTTAACCTCTACTAAATTTAACAGTACATATTTCACCTCTTTAATTCTGTGGCAACCCACCTAACAAATACAAATAATTACTGAGGGTGAATTGCAATGACAATTAAAAAATAAATATCCATAATATATTTCTATTATTAATAGAAAAGTGACCTTCCAGGCAGTATATACTCACAATTGATTACGACATTTAATAGGCTTCTACTTTGAAATCCCTATCCAGTCTTGAATTAATAATGAGTAATGAGATCATCAAACTCACATATGCTCATGTTTGATTAAATAAGTAAAAAATATCTTTATAGTATTTCATTATTATAATATGATTTATACGTAGTTAAAGCATAATAAGAAAAATACAATTAAAAAACTTCACCATCAAGTCATATTTACATGTTTATCTTGCCTAAATAGCTTGAATGTGCAAATAAAGTAATGATCATAGAGTGATTTACACACATAGGGACACTTGTTGTTAATATACAAACTTACAGATACATTTGTAATCCACGTGAGTTTTCTACACTTTTTAAAGCTATTTCCTTGGGCTCCTTGGCATTTAATACATATAAATAATGACTATATTTTATATCTCAATCCCCTTTTTCCATAGATGAGTAAAATTAAAAGAAGCAGAGTATACCTTTCTCTACTTCCTCATTGTGTATCCAGATGTGAATTCTCAATACTACTCCAATTAAATGCTACTTCAAACCCTCTGACACTGTAAACTCCAAATAAATTCTTTCTTCAATTAGTTAAATATGATGATTTTTTTACAGAAATAGACAAATAACCAACACAGGATAGAAATAAAAACTACTTCTTGGACAAGATAAATATGTAAATGTAACATATTAAATATAACTTTTCTTCTAAAAGAACTAATGCACTAATATAATAATAGCTACTATTGTATTAGTATGAACTATAATCTATTATCATATAGATATTAATATAATCCATAAGATAACACATCAATTGCAGCCTTTAATCTCTTACCAGCATAAATGAACCACAGTTCATGTTGAAAGTCAAAAATAAAATCTCACCAGTGAGGATTTCCTTTCTCACTTTGAACGTGTCCACAATAGGAGTGATGATCCCTTCAATGGTTCCAAACATACTGCCAAGCCCGAGATTTATCAGCATGAGGAAAAACATCACTGACCAGAAGGGAGATGCAGGGAAATGTGTCATGGCTTCTGTAAAGGCGATGAAAGCCAGGCCAGTGCCCTGCACAGCCTGCAGGATGTAGAGAAGAGCAATATTAACCAGAAGGAAGAGCCAGAGATGCTTCTCGTCATCAGTGAAGGTGGAGAAATCTGTAAGTAATGGCCAGAGCTGCTGCAGAGAAATATGCTAACAGAAGCTATTATTTCTTTACTCGTGTTCTCATTCTAAGGCCCCAGATTGATGGTATTGAATAGCCATAGGATGAAATATGGTTCAGAGTTGCTAAACAAAATATGCATCCACATAGTGTTGCTTATGATTTCAAAGATCATGAAAGAATATACTGTTTTAATAGACATACTATTTTTTTAATTTTGTGAAAGCTTATGAATATAAATACTGATGTATTGTAATAAAAAACAAAACACAATATATATGTATGTAAATATTTTTGACCTATGAAATAGCTTAGTCAACTGGAGTAAAACTTAAAAGAATATCAAAACATGAAAATACTGAATTACATAAAGTCCATTTTTAATGTTAAGAAAACTCAGTTTCAAAGATTCTTTACACACACACACACACACACACTCACACACACACACTCTTTCAGCCACTAATCATAAAGATAATGAAAGAGGTGGGTGGGTGGAAGTGGGCAGGAGCTGGGGAAGGGGAAGCTGTGATCAGAAAGCATTGTATGAAAACATCTTGGTGTTTATCTTACCTAAATACTATTCTTATTCTAATGTTCAAAATATCGGGTTAATTGTTAATTTTAATAACCATTGAAACTGTTGAGAAAAAATTTGGAAAATACACCAAATTTTAGGCATGTCAAAGACTTTCTGAATAGAACTCCTAAATTTACAGATAAAATGAAGCCAACAACTCAAAATTAGATATCATAAATTTAAAATTCTGCACAACAAAGAAAACAATAATGTGAATAGACAGCCTAGAGATATAAGTTTGCTTAGTCATGATACCAACTAGGTGCCCATCAATAGAGCAATGGCGGTTATGATGTGGTATGTATATACGATAAAACTGTTGTAGTTCTAAAGACCAAAGTCTTATCTTTTACAGAAAAGTGAGTATAACTGGAGATAATCATATCAAACATATTTTGTCAGTTTCAGAAAACTGATATTTCATGTATTCACTCATTTGTGGTTCCTAAAAAGTGTGTTTGTGCGTGTGTGTGTGTGTGTGTGTGTGTGTGTGTGTGTGTGTGTGTGTGCACTCGCGCTTGTGCACATGTGTTTAGAGGAAAATGTAGTCCACTTAATTGGCTAAGTTGTTTTATACTTATTATTTAGAAGTTACAGGTTTTGCATATTTGGTGTGTTTTCCTTACACTTATGTCTAACATATATTCATATATTTAAATATATGTGTTATATTAATACATTAAATTAATACATGCAGATATATGTATTAAACTTCACGTACATTATAGACAACACTGTGCTGGGGAACAAAGAGGAATAGTTATAAAAAGGAGAGTGTATGAAAGGAATATAACTCCTAAATGAAACTGTTCTTATGTCACTTAGTACTGTGTACAATGAATACACCCATGGGAAAGAAAAATATAACTGAAACTATTTTTTAATGAATAAATCAGACCTCTGGTCAGTGGGTGAAGTGTTTGCCATGCAAATGTGAGTTCTCTTAGTACAGATCCTTAGTATCCATGTAAAAGTTAGGCTTCTTGTCATGTGTCTATAAGTGCAGAACGGGGAAAGAACATGACTAGTAGATCCCTGTGGATTACAGCATCAAGTAAGTTCCAGGTTCACTGAGAGACCCAGTCTCAAGTCAAGGCGGAAAGGTGATTAAAGACACACAACAACGTATGGTCTCTTTACACATGCCCAGTGAGAGAGTGAACACACACACACACACACACACACACACACACACACACTCAATGAAACATGTTATCATCATTATAAAAAGTGAAAATCTTTTTCTACCTGCAAGATTATTGTGTTACTTCATTCAAAAATTAATGAATAAACTAGAAATTTTTTAGAATTCAAATTATAATTATTCATGGCTTCAGCCATATTTGTTAGCATGAGATATTTATTTTGACTTCCAGACATAGTTAACTATATTAGAGAAACTGATTAATGACTAATTTCTGTCTTCTTATTAGGCAATGTAAGTAGATAATAGCAATCAATAAAAAAAAATTCATTCCTTGGCCCTAATTCCTTGTTCATTAAAATTTTATAATCTAAGAAAAATATATAACCAGAATTTGTTGAACTGGATTGTCAAAATAACCAAAATTATCATCCAGTCCTTCATAAAATCTCAGGAATCATAATTCAAATTCTGCATCAAATTTTGTACCAAAGCATGTGTTGGATTAGTCTTCATTCTTAAAAGACTATGAATTTACTTAAGGTTGAGAGTGCATAGTAGCATAATGTACTCAAGCAATGAGACAGCTTTTTAAGTTAATGAAAATCTTTGCTCATATACAACCTCTATGAGCTTCAGAGTTATCTCAGAACTTTCACGCTGCATCCCTAGTCATTTTACAACCCATGTTGCTGAAGAAGTCTTTTGGATGATGCATACTTTAACTGAATGGTAATTGCTTGGCTGCTCAGGCGTGGCTTACTAACTTTATTTAGCTCATCCTCGATTTGACAAGAATTAAGGTGAAGAGCAGCAAACTCATCTTCCTTTACGTTTCGAATGATGTCATAAACTAAATGATAATCTTCCACAGTGACAGCTGAAAGGTTAATGTGATGGGGAATGACATCTTGACTGATGTTTCCCATTTTCAAAAATTTTAAGATCATCTCAGAATTCCTGAAAAATAGAACAGAATGAAAATGAGCACTCAGGTTCTTGGATGCACATTCTTATAGAGAACTGAGCCATTAAAAGCAAATGGAAAATAATTGTCCATACTGTGAAATGCATTTTTCGTTTACGATATTGGCTTTGAACCCCAGAACTGCAAACACCACCAATGTTGCCAGGACAGAAGTGATAAAATTGATGAAGGACACAAGGACAGCATCGAAGTGGCAGTTATTATCTCTTTTGTTGTAGCTCGAAAAGGCAATGACGCCACCAAATCCCAGCCCTAAGGCGAAGAAGACCTGAGTGGCTGCCTCTCTCCACACCTTGGGCTCCAGCATCATTTCAAGCTGTTTCAAATTAAAGAGAACAAAAGTCAGGGAAAAAATCCTAGCTCTGAGCAACTCACTTACATGGGATTCAATCATTTTAATATGGATAACTGATATTTATGAACCCAAGTATCTTAAAATGAAGAAATAAATTATCCAGTAGAAATAATGACCTTTTTTCCTTTTAGAAAAGCAGCTAAGGATGCAACAGGAAGTATTATTAAGCCTTTACATTGTGCTTTTCCAGTTACAAACAAAAAAATTTTTAGTTTTCAGATAAATCATAACAGGATATTGTGACAGAGAAATTACTAGTCTTTGATAACTTTCCATTATATGTCTTTCTTTGTCTTTTCCATGGAATAATATGTCAGCTACTAGCACAAAGTGAAATAATTACTTCACATTACAGTCCTCTCAAGTTTTGAGGATTTTGCTGGAAATCTAATGATGATAATCTAACTGGTGTATAACTGATACAACTTGGCTGCCACCCTACATTTCCATTGCTGTTAGTCATTCATTTTAAAGCTTTCTAAAGGTCATTTCTTTGAAACCACAAGGAAGTCTATTGCATTATGAGTGTTCTGAATGTGCAAACACATTTTATGAGCTTGTGCCTGACTTCTTTGAAAAATCATCAAGTCTTTCAAGAATGTATTTAAAAAGTTAACTGGATTGATAGTATCTATAGCTGACATGGACCTCAATAAGTATTTAAGCTTATTTCTAGTCACAAAATGCTTAATTAATATTTTTCTCTCAAACACATTAAAATCAAATTGTCTTTATTGAGAATAATCTCAAGTGGGGGGATGGGGGTCTAAGGTTATGAATTTTACCAAGTTTCAGTCCACGGTGTTGCTGCTAATGAGATGCCAAGACATTACATGAGTGTGAACGCCGAGGCACAGTCCCCTTAATTCTATTTTTAAATAGAAAAATTAACAACAAAACTATAGCCACAGTATCAAACAAAGTCTACATGTCCAATCTCGATAGTGTATGAAAACCAGAGTGACAAGAGTAGATAAGAAATGTTTGTGTTTTTTTCTCATTTAAATTTCATAGGAGCCCATGTAGTTGCTGAATATGTGATCTGAGCTTTGAAAAGATGAGAAATCAGCCCTGAGTTACAGAAAAGAACAGAGGCAAGGTCTCTAAAACTATCGCTCTCCCTCAATTTTAATTAGAACTACTTTTTAGGACCTTATGAAGTCTTATCAAACATAATGATTAGATCCATATTTTTAGTACTTAAATATATGGAGTATTTCTCCAAATACACTCAACTGTCTATTATGCTTGACCACTAGATGGCAGAAAGTAATCATTTCTAAAGACATCATTGGCCGCCTTCCAAATTAGGAGGCTCATTTATAATTATTTTGTGTTTAAGCACTTTATTTCCTACATGAAAAAATAAAAATTGAAAGTAATTAATAGCATTACATGTAATATTGATACTCCTTGGAGGCATGCCTTTTCCTGAAAGGAGATGAAAGAGGAGGGGTTGGGGGGGGGTAGTCCCGGGGTGAGGTGGCGGTGGGGATGAGAGGAAAGAGAAGTATGGGAGATGGGATGGAAGGTGAGGCCAGGCTGTAAAATAAATAAACGAAAAAAATAAATAGATAAATACAGTGCTGTTCTAGATTTTTTTTAAATAACTTGTACCAGGTGTAGTAGCTCATGCTTGCTACCCCAGCACCTGACTGAAACAGGAGGATTGTCATAGATTTGAGGCCATTTGGAACTAAATCCCAGATCATCACGGACTGTAAAGTGACATTCTGTCTGGAAACAAACAAACAAAAAGTATATTATAATTATCTTAACTTTTTTTTTTTAACACCCTGGATCAGTGGTTCTCAACCTTCCTAATGCTGAAATCATTTAATACTGTTCCTCATGTTGTGGTGACCTCACAACCATAAAATTATTTTTGATGCTACTTCATAGCTGTGATTTTGCTACTACTATGAATCAATACGAAATAATTGGGGAGATGTAATTTTGCAAAAAGGTTCAAGACCCGCAAGTTGAGAATGTTTGCCCTAGAGTAAACTAAACCATTTTGTCCACAGTAAATGGGAGTTAGCTGGAAGGAAAAGAAGAAAAAAAGAAAGAAAGGAAAGAAAAGAACATTAAAGTGAATCCCCTAGTCCAAATTAAACATGTTAATTTATACTAAAATTTTAAATGCTAGATCCTTGCAAAAGCTTCAACCATTCTAAACTATGCACTAAAATCAAGCTCCAGAACTGTATGACAGCCAGGTGAGACCTTAGAACATAATTACAGTTCTGAAGTTAACCCAGAAGAATTAGTTGCCTTGAACTAAGGAAATATTTTTTTTCAACATTTTTAATATAAATCATATTTATCATTGAGTATGTGAGGCTTGAAGTGCAATTGAATTCTAAGGAGGCTGAAAGTCATGAATCTAAAGCACGTTACACTGAAAGTTCTCAATGGCACCACATATTAAAGAAGAAAACCAGACACCCACATCAGCATTTTTTATAAATACAAACTCAGAACCAGACTTGCAAAGAACACAGCTTCTTTTACCTCCTAACAAGGCAACAGACAAAGAATTCCACAGAAGCTAATCCCTTCTGCCCCTGCTTATAGGACCATGCTTATAGCATCACCCTAGCTGCACAATCATGTTTCACATGATCTCTGATGTTGGAACTATTTTAACCGCATGCTATGACCTCCTGACCAGAGTCTTAACAAGCTAAGAGTGAGCTGAGACTATTTTGTTGACAAAAAAAAAAAAAAAAAAAAAAAAAAAACAAACAAACAAACAAAAACCCACGTATACTCCCAAACCTATTTCTGTTGAGTTAAAATTAACAAGGCATGATTAAGTCTGCAAGTTAGGTATGAGTAACCAGGGTCAAAAAAAACAGCAATAAGCTTAGTTCTGCTTAGTTCAGTGACAATATACGTTTCAAACCCTCTAAGAAGCTAATGGAATATTTCCATACACACACACACACACACACACACACACACACACACACACACACACCTACTAATTCTCTGTGAGACAGTATTCTAGGAAACAGTAGGGTCCTTCCCCCAGAGTCTATGGATTTTAGATTATCTGTAACCTGTGGATGCTCAGGAGATTAATTTTTTCATTAGTTCCTCTAGCAGAAAGATACAGCTCTTGATGTTTCAAATAACCCATAATACAAGTTGGAGTTGAACTACTCAAATAGAGGGCAATGAGTAAATGCAGATCAAAGTTTCCCAGATATGTCAGGAAAAACCATAAGCTATTTCATACGCAGAGGATTTTTTAATACTGATGCTCTTACTTGAGAACCAGAAAAGAATGTTTTAAAAGTTAAAACATAGATCTAACTGGAAATACAGAAAAGCTATTTTTTCTGGAGTGTCAATATCCTACAATTTAGAAGTCTAATATACTTATGTTAAAACAATTAGTCCTTAAATATAGCAAGATAAATATAGTATTTATTTTAACAATAAATGTAATGAGAACGAAGGTACATACCTTGGGGGTGAACATGTGCCGGATGCCATCAATTGAACCATTTAAAAGAAGAGATCTGATTAGGAAGCATACAAGTACCACATAAGGGAGCAGAGAACTAAAATACATGATCTGCAAACAAAGCAAATGACAACAGGTGAGGCAGACTAATGGCTGTCCTTATGGTGAAAAGTGCACATTAAAAGCCACTATTTCTGTAGTGTGAGAAGCAATATTATTGAAAACTTCTAAAGTCCCTTTTTGAGGGAGCTGTTCTAGATTCTTTAAGATCATACTTGAGACATAAATAAAACCCTGTTTAAACAAATTCATATTGTTGTATATATTTGTGGGATGCATCATAATTCAATACATGTATAAAATGTTTAATAACAGTTTTAAAGTAATTAACATTTCATTTTGTGAACCTTTAAACTTATCTCTTATAATTATTAAAATTGGGGTCAACTATGCTCACCCCAGTGTGGTACAGAATGCTAGATTGTATTCTTCCTTATGTCTTTGGGTGTCATTGTCCAAAAGTTCTTTATCCATTTCTTCCCCAGCCTTTAGTATGACTACTATTCTGCCCTCGTATGATAGACTTTTCTAGTTAGCCAGTTAGAAAAGCACATAGAATTTGTCTTTCTCTTATGCATTATTTCACTTATGTCCCATCTGTATTGTGTAAGTGATAGTACGTCATCCCATTTAGTATGTGAATAATATATAAGGGGTATGGGTGTGTGTGTGTGTGCGTGTGTGTGTGTGTGTGTAATTAAAGAAAAATACATGTTTACAATCTATGCTACTTCAAATAGTAGGATTTAATTCTGCTTAATGGCTGAATAATATACCATTGTGGCCTGCACAGAAAAACACTGACTTAATTTCCCTGAATTAGTGCACAAATATGGTGTAGGATTAATGGTGTTGATGATTTTGAATGCATATTTAAAAGCAATATTTAGGAAAGAAATAAGCTGGTATAAATTCCCTAACAAGTCCTGGTTCGTGTTTTGCATGTATTTTAAGCAATGTTTCCTGATACATCTGTAAATATCCCAACATATTAGTAATCTTTAGGCATTTAAAAACTTTCATCCATTTATCTCTGCAATTTGCCTCTAAGGAACTCAGCACATTGCTATCCCCAAAGGAATCATTTGACCCAGGCATTAACTACCTCCTTGACATCTTCAGGTGGTGGTCTTACAAGTATAAAACTTGCCCACTAGAAAAGCAGACTTCTGAATTTCTTCTCTCAAGCTATGGTGCCTCTATTTCAGAAAATGGCCGCAGCCACCCAGTTGCTGAAGTCACATAAGCAGAGCTGTCCAAGACAATTTTCAATCTGCTCACAGTTTTCAGATCAGCATAGCATCCCAGCTGTGTCATTTTCTGCTAAATGCCTCCTAAGAGTTCCTAATAGCATTGAACTAATTGCTAATTGCTCCCTCAGCCCTGCAAATCTTTAACCAATATGTCTTCCTCCTGCTGAGCTCAGGTCCTCATGCCCTTACCACCTGGTAGGGAATGCAAGCTTAGCCTCTCCCTGTAAGACCCTCCTTGCTTTCTTCTCTTAACTCTTCACAAAATCATCTCCCAGAAGTCTTCCTGAGCACCCCAAGTAACATTTTCCCTCCCCCCCCAAAAAAACTAAATCCACGATCTGCTCTCACTTCTGCCACAGTAGAGGTTATGGCTTCACTTTGGAGATATTACCATTAGCTTTTGTTCAGTCTGTGATAGTATACAGTTTCACTAAAGTTACCTTACTTGAGTTTTCTGGTGTGCAAATCATCCTGCGGTTGTATAAGCTCTTTGAGGATAGAGCCCGTGGCTTCCCTGTTCATTAACAGATCTTTACTCCTAATACATTTTTTTTCAGACATAGAATTGCTATACAATATGTGCGTGTGAAAGAGGAAATGGAGGGAGACTGTGAGGGAAAACGTGAGAAACAATCAAAGCACGGGAGGTCTTAGCACAGGGGGAATGCGAACTGATAACTATAAAAAGCATGTAATAGAAAGATGATGTGTGTGTGTGTGTTTCCTCTATGGTTTATCCTCTGAAAGCCATACTTAAACATTCTGAAGATATCAGGGGCAAATTAGGTCTATGTGTAGAAAGTCAGTATATTAAAATCAATATTTTAATAGAATGTTTCTATTTTCATTAGTGAAAAGAAACATTTCAATAATCTTAGATTGACCTCTGCTTTTTTTTTTTAATGCTTTTACTTTCATTTCCTGGTTTTTCTTTATTCGGGTGTTTTCAGTAGCGGTAGTTACTTTTCTGATGATCTTTGAGGGCTTTGGTGTTATTTAAGTATTCCATTCTAAGTCTCATTTGATTGTCGCTCTCCACAGTTTGGTGGTTACCAAAGGCATGAAGTACCTTCCTTCACTCTTCCTAAATCAAACTCAGTTTGCTGATCTTTCCTCCTGTCTGTTCTCCTGTGCATCACAGAGATTCAACATTCATGACTCTTCTGTATGGAGTTTTCTAGGTAGAAATCTGATAACATTGTTTGCTGAACTGTTAAAAATCTTCAAATATTTACAGTGTTTATAACAGAGCATCGCTTTAGCAGTTTCTGTACACACTTCAATGTCCATCATCAACCAGCTCACATTTCTTGCTTCATCTCTGCCACTGCACAGTGTTTTCAGATTCACACAGGTCATTTAGCATCTTCTGGGCTTCATGCTTGCTTGATTCTGTGCCTACACCGACCTCTTTCTGATCCTTCTGATGAGATTTCCTTTAAACATCTTAACATGGCCCCAAATTACCCACTATGTGAAACATCTCCAAATCCATGCTAATTGTAATAGTTGTCTCCTGCACATTCCCTTTGCCGTCATTGCCGTACTTAATACGGCAATTATCTACCAGGCTCCTTAGCTATGAAATTTGTGGGGACAGACTTGCTCTATTAATATTTATATTCACCACTGCACAGCATAAAATGTCATAAAATGCTATACATTAAAAAATAACTCATAAAATGTTAAGGGATTTTGTGTACACATTTTCCAAATAAAAGTATCTTTATTCTATAATATTTTAAAATTATATTCTAATTATGCAGTCAATTATTTCCATTTTCTATTATTAGTTAAACATATATTTGTGTCCTTAAATAAACTAACCTGGATTTAGTGATAAGATTTTAACATATATTCTTAGGAAAAAAAAAACAGAAATATTTCAAGTTATAATGCAAAAACAAAGTCAATAATCAAACTGATGAATAGTACTAAGGATGCCAAACCCTTGACTATATTCTTCCCTAAGCAAAGAAAGATTCATATATCCAATTCTATAGTTCTAAGAGTTAAAAGAATGTATCTTAAGCCCCACTATACTAAGCATATACTTTGTTCTTAAATTTACACAAACCAATATTTTATAACAAATCTTGTATGAAATTGCAAAAAAATAATTAAATCTGCCTGTATACACCACAGACACATTTACATTGTTATCTGAAATCACTTTATTGTATATTACTACCTAAACCTCATGCCAATATTGTAAACATTAGTTTTTTACATTTGTACCTGGAATTGTTTTACAAATCTTGGTTTGCCTCTGTCACTATAATGGAGATGTCCTCAATCAAGTCTTTGTTCCTAAATTAGATTCTGGCAAACACCAAATATTGAACAATTTTGTAAAATAAATAGATAAATGAATGTGTCCATGAGCCTTGTATAGCCTAAAATGTATGTTATTAAAATAAAGAAATGAGATATATTCTATGTTTAATTTTGAGCTCCTTAGAGTTATCAACCAAAATACTTTTTGCAGCAATTACGTTAAGTAAAAATTATTTTACCAACAAAAATATTGTATAGGATATTTTCATGTCATTACAATACTAAAATTGAAAAATATATAAAAATTCTCAATTGATTTTTTATTCATATTAAAATGTTTATTATAAACACAGAGTCAGAAGAATTCTTACTGTTGAGAACTGGTCACCTGGCTTTAGTTTCTTAGTTCAGGACAGTTAACTTATCAACTTTGCTGTGAATTGGATGTAAAACATACATATGCCTTATTTGGCCTTCAGAATAAAAATCAACAATGTACACATCTCTAACAGAGTTATACATTAATAGTGAGTAAATACTAACAAGAAATGTCACCCTGGAGCTGGAAGCAAGTTGATAAACCTCTCTTTCAATCTTCTATTTGGGGGCCAGGATTTTATAAGATACTGAAACAAGGGCTCATACGGCCTTTGAACATACCCAGTGCTACTAAGCTCTCTAGTATGGAGACAATTTCACTTTCCCCAAGCATCACTCCTTAAAGGTTCTCTTTACTTGAAGAATTGTTATCACTCTTATTCCATCTCTAGTCTGAAACTGGGAGATGGTCCTGTTTTTTGTGGCTTTGCTGTCTCCTTTTTATTCGGCTGATTGTTGATTGTGCTCACAGCCCAACCAACATATTGTCTTTTCTATACTAAAGGCAGAAAAATTAAAGATATCAGAGTTCAGTGCTGCACTCGTGTTTTGAGGAGGGTTTACCTGGCCTAAGACCTTATCAATATCCTCCTCTTGGAGGTCATGTAGGTTCCAGTTAACATCTCACACTCTCCACTCTGTGCATTTGCATGTTTAAGAAACTATTTAACAAATTCTCATCTTCCAGCTGGGACTTCTCAATGACAACTTGCATGTGCTAACCTTCCAAAGCTCTTCTCTCCCTAACCCTTGCAAATTTTTGTATTTGGAGGCTTTCATTTGATTATTTAATACACAGAGAGATTTACATTCATAATTTACAATTCTCTCACTATTCTATACTAAAGAACTATGTTATTTCAAACATTTGTATCTTTTCTCATGTTACTTACAGCTACCTTTTGCCTCATCTGGACTATCAAATTACGTTTGGGTAAGGATAATGGCTCAGTGGGAAAGACCTTGGATTTATTAGAACATTCAATAGAATACAGCACAAGTCTTGTTTCATATTTTGGTTCAATGTCACGTTGTCCATCTGGTCCTTGTACTGGAAAGGTAAATCACATGCCCTACATAATTTGTCCTCCATTTCTACTGACACATTTTTATTGCATGATGTTAAAGACAAGACAAAAAGTGTCACCAATATGACTCAAGGTAAGTTTCAAATTGTCGCATCAGAAACGTTGTTAAATATTTTATGTGATAGATATTCTAATTAGCTTGTGATGATTATTATTCATTTTCCTCAAAAACTGTAACATCAACTTTGTGCTCCACAAATGTATTACAATTGGATAATTGTAACTTGTAGATATAGCATAATAGAAACTAGTATATTTTTTTAAAGAAGAAATTATTCTTTAATTGACAATAACAAACTAACTCTGACAATCTGAGCAAACTTGATTGTGACAACCTTTAAATCACTATGGTCAAACAAAAATATGGCTGTTCTTTCCACACAGCACTACCTTAGCAATTATGTACATGTTATCAGACCTGGCTTAAGAACTTACTCCTTTATTTGTAATCTAACTTCAGTGACCCCTACAAAGTCAAGATGCACTCATTCAAAGCCATGTTTAAAATTACTAAGATGCTGTTAAACATAAGAACATTTACAAAAGATTTGAAGACACTTAGTTGCGTTAGCTGTTATTTTCACATATTCACATGCAAAATAATAGAGCTACCACATAGAAATATAAAGGTCAGATAAATTGTGATTTACAGTATGACATCAATATTGTTACTAAAATTGAATTAACAGGAAGAAAAGGTGAATTAGACCAACTTCTGTCTACCCCCCACCCTCATCCCTTGACCAAGTCATCATTTGATGGGCATAAATATCATACATACTAAGAGGCAGCATAGAGTGGAACATACCACAGTCTCTTCATTTAAAGAAAGGAGACAGTAAGGCAAAGTGACATATGGCTGTATCGTGACCACATGGGAAGAAAAAAAGACCCCAATTTAAGAAAAACAAGGCTATGTAGGAGAACCTGTCTCAGCTTCTTTTTCAAGTAAAAAAAAGAGTCTGAAAGTGGAAACTACATCTTAAAGTTTTTAAGAGTTAGTAAGACTAATTAAGACAGTTTCCATAACTAAGAAATATGTACTGGCTGTGATCAAAATCACCTGTACCAGTGTCATAATTTTATTATTGACATGTTTTATTGTTTTAGCTATTATTATTGATAATTGTAGAGTAGTCCAACTGCCACTCTACCCACTGCTCTTAACCTATGATGCCCAATTAGACTGAAAAGTTACATAATTACAGCTATACTTTGAAAAGAAAAATTAATATACAAATACTGTTAAGGGACAGAAACAAGAGCCAACACCAAATTTTGCTATGAAGCAACTGAGAGATGTGAAGGGCTTTAAAACAGTGACATTGATAAGAATGAGATTCTAATGCTTTTGAAAGCAAAAGAATAAATAAAATGACATGCCTGGTGCATCATTTCAAAAAGAAAACAACCAACTATCCAGACTTCACATTTCACTCACTGTCCTTTTTAAGCACCCTCTCCTTAAGGAGACTTTATATTTGTGCTGGAAGGCATGATCTTGCAGTCTTTTATTTATTCTGTGTTGCTGATTTGAATTATTATAACTATCTAAGGACAACAAGAACTTTAAGAAACACTCAGAAGTACATTTTTGAATATTCTTTATGTAATTATTTCTTAGAACAATACCCCCAAAAAGAAATCATAAAACAAACAACACTCCATCACATCCCATGACTAGAGGTGACTTGTAGTCAGAGAGTCATTGATGTTGAAACAAAAACAAAATGGACAGACATTTAAATATTCGAGGTTTCTCTTTTTAAGATTTCAAAGGAATAAATAGATTTTATGAATAATATTAAATGTCACTACAAATCACTCTGATTATTACATTATTACTTATTCCTGTTTTAAGACACCTTTTTTTTTTTTTTTGGCAAACACGGAGGGAGCATGAAATTATACAAGCAATTTGTCAGTTAAATTTTGGGATATTGCTGCAGGGCATTAGCACTACCCATGAATGGTACTTAGCAGAATCAGGAGGGATTCTAACATACTAACTTTTCCCGAAGACTGAATGCCTTTGATCATGGCCAGACAAACCATGACCCAGGCAGCCAGCAGGCAGACAGTCATCTTCCAGTTAAAGCCTCCACTCTCGGAGATGGAGCTGGTGATATCCAGGGCTTCCCTGTACCAGTAATAGGTTGTGGCAGAACTCTTTTCACATTCTGGCTCGATATCTATGGGGAAAAATAAAAGACAAAATGCAATAATTTAGATTACATATGAATAGTAATGTGTTATATTGGGATTTGATAAGCAAGCCCATTGGCCACTTTTTACCCTTTCCTAGAAACAGAGTCAAGTTTACAATGTAAAACAAAGTTTGAAAACTTCAAAAAGAAATCAGGAAATAGATATCCTCCTTAATGTTTATTATAAATTTCTAGAAAATATGTGAACTTCTTATGGAAATAATTAAATAAGTAATTTATGTTTTCCTTCCCAGACTCATAATTATGTGACACACTAACACAGCACAGTCAAATGTGATAGCTGCTGACCAAAAGGATTTTGAAGAATGGAGTGACATGTTTTGTTAATGTAAAATCCAAGCAGGACTTTCAGGATTGCCTGACACACACAATGTTAACTATCATGTGATCAAAACAATATTGGCATACATTGTAAGTCAAAATGGTGATATTTTGTATATACTAGATTCAATGACTATTTCATTTGTTTTATTTTACTTTTGGAAATGTGACAAATAAAAAAATCTCAGCTTCATAAATGAGTTACAATCTATATAAAATGGTTCTTCATTTTCTAAGACTTTAAAAAGATGAAACTATAAAACAGTGTAGCCAACTTCATAAAAATTCAAATCAGTGTACTACCTCCCTTTTGTAGGCATTAATAAAAGTGAGGCTTCCTGGTGATATTCAGGATTTACAGCAGAATGCTCACAGATGTGTAGTCCTTTAACCTGAAGCCTTACAAACACTAAATGGTCAGTAAACCTATATGAGGCTTAGTTTATCTCCCTGGTTGAGCTACTCCTAATATTGTGGCCATTCCAAAACCAAAAGGAGGTCTGTTCTGATGCTCATTACAGATATTTCATTTTGTTAATTTGTTTTGTTTTTGTTTTTTTGTTACAGAAAAGAAAGTTTGTGCCTTTGATAATTCTTAAACCATTCAAGTATAAGAAGACAACATAACATGTGTCTTACAAGTATGCGATGCGTTTTTCACCAGGGGGCATTGATCCCAAGGAAGAGGTTGTTGAAAAGATTGGGAAAAGTAAAACAATGTCCAACCAATGATGACATTATAGTAAAGAGCCACAAAATAACACACCTGCAAAGAAAGAACAGAAGGCAGTTTAATTGCACATCCTCTGTCCCTCCCTTGAAAACAGAGGGGTAGAACTCACTACACCTAACAATATTTAAGTGATTGAAATGGGAACCCAAAGGTATGTCTGGTCAAGAATTTATTAAGGGAATGAATGGGAATAATACTCATGAGGACAGGATGGAATGGTATTTCTTTTATCTGAAAGACATTATCTTTTCGTGAAAATACTGCTAAGTTGAACATTTGAAATACATTATGAGATTGAGATATTATCAGTACCCATACATAGTTCTGTACAGTTCTCTGTATCCCAGTAGCTTTTAAAGCATGATTGATGAATGATACAGAGACAAAGAGGTGGAGTTTACAAGATGAAGATGTCATCATTCCAAACCAGTACACCTAAGAATAAAATTCACAGGAGGAAACTTACTACACAGCTTGCGAATCCAATCCCACCCAGTTTAGGACTTATGTAATTCCAAACCCCGATGCTCCCTCTCCGAATTCTTTGACCCACAGAAAGTTCCAGGAAAAAAAGAGGAATTCCTATTACCAGAAGTAGTATTAAATATGGTAAAAGATATGCACCTAGAGAGACAAGAACAAACAGAATGTGTCAGATAATCAATAGTCATATTAGAGTATACATAGACAACCATCATTTCATGAGATACAATATTTGAGTCTTTCTATAATACAAATAGAGGTTTTGAAGAAAATATAACTGATTTTTTTAAAACTTTAAAAGCTTGAATCCCGGATTTGATTGCCCTTAGAAGTCCCCCTCCACCCCAGAACTTCTAGGTGGCTCCAAGGATAAATCCCTCATTGCACATGTCTGACAATGTGAATTTGATTCCCTGAAACAGCAAACGTTAAAAAAAAAAATGTCCTGAAACCCCTTTTACCCTCTGCTCACATTTTCCCTAATGCACCACACACAAATACACATACAAAATAATAGTAAAGTTTTTAAAAGTTGTTCATGGTAGAATAATTCTAATTAAAAGGGGTTATACATAACCCCACTTTCATTTCATTGAAAAGGTAAAATAGCTCCACTGGAAAATAAAGGCTCATCTGTTTGAAATAACTGTTTTTGTCAGTAGACTTCACAAACTTAAATCCATCTTCACATAGTGTTTACAAAGTTATTTACTGAATACTAAACCTAAGCTCATTTAAGTCCTGCATTCCAAAAGCAATACTTGAGATCAATGGTATTTGATAGAACTAAAACTCTTTGCATTCTAAATAAAGTAATACCAGAGAAAAGCAAATACCTAGTCTGAAAGATGAAACAGAAAATAAAATAAAAAAACAATTTCTAACAAAGACAATATATTTTTTTTCATATGTATCACATATAAAAAGTTTACTTTAGGAATCATATGCTTTTTGTTTTCCAAAATAATGAGAAAGGATTACAGTGTTTGATTAAGTATAACTAGCATACTTTGTGTGTACCATTAAAGTGTATGTGCTATTATATTTGTACCAAGACACCCAGAGTTAAGATGCAAATAAGATTAATAGCTGGGCAATAAAATTCTTTTTTATTGATGGGATAAAGACATTGTATATGTATTTCTTTATGAGAATTTTGTAAATGAGCATGAAATGACCTATACACTAGACTTCTTATGTTCAAATTTCTAGTCTATCTCTGGGTTCATTGATAAATACACCCTGTCACAAAGAACTAAGGTGAATAGTGATAAAGCAGGACACAGTATATGCTCCTCTACCTTCCATGGGCACACAGGAATGTATACCTGCACAAATTCATGTGCAGACCACACACACACACACACACACACACACGCACACGCACACGCACACGCACACGCACACACACACGTACCCTCAATTTACATGTGTAGGAACACGAAGAAACAGGGCAGTTACAGAAAGGTAACCTGGCTTGAAACAAGAAAAAGAACTTGGCTTTCAACTTTCAGGATACCTTCAAAATATGAGGCATCTTCTACATCCTAATACTTATTAAGCCTTGGCACTGTGCAATAAATGCAATATCTACACAATTCATCATATGTTTTAGACCCTTTTTTTCTGCTATTCAGTAAGTGCTTCAAATGATTCACAAATTAGGGGTATCGGTTGTTTGAGTTTGATTAAGATATTCCTTAGCTCTCTAAAAAACTGTGATACCAAGGCTTTGTCCCTCTACAGTTCAGTCTGTCCTGAGACAGGCAATACTGCTCTATTTCCATTTGTAAGCAAGAAATCGATACTAGAAAAATTATTTTGAATTTTACTTTTATCAAAAAAAAAAAAATAGGTACAGGAATTGTCTTGCTGAAGGCTAATAGTCAGCCGACATCATACAACAGAAACGAAGCCTGACTTTAATCTGCAGTTGTTCCCATGTTTAGCAGGATGTACAGTAAGGTGTAGAAAGTGAAATATCTCAAAATAAGAATTTCTGCCAATTTTGAAAATAAAATAAATAGTGAAAAAAATAACAAAAAAGCAAGCAAACATACAATTTTTTTTTGAAAATCAACCATATGTCGGTACTAATCTTTGACCCCATAAATAATTCCCGTGTGATATTATCAACTTGCTAGGAAATTACTGTTTTATGAGAAATAAGTAAAGTGTGGTTCACTTCATGTAAGTTGAATTATTAGATCTCTGACAGATCTGTTAGAGAAATTATTTTCCCAAACCTCTTTCTGTGTTCCTACTGGAATTATCTAACCACTTCAAATATACTTCAATCACCGTAATACTTTGGCACTTTCCCTTAGTAACTAAGAAAGCATTGTATATGAATAGTTCTTTTATTTGATATGGTGTGTGTGGATTATAAAAACTGACAAATAAATCATATTTGTTTTCAGCCAACCAAATTATCAGGGACCAGAACAAAATATCAAAATACTCTTTATAAAATTTGGTAGTAAAATGTGTACCTTACAGAATGAGATATGTAGTTTGTGTGTCGGGGAGGAAAGTTCACTCACATGTACCTGAGCTTGTAGAGGCCAGATGTCATTCTCAAGCATCTTCATCTATCAAGATACACCTTATTTTTTAGATGCAAAGTCACTTGCTGTTTTGGTTTAACTAACTGACTTAGGATTTTCTTGACTCCCTGCCGTGAGCGTTAGGGTTACAGATGTATGCTACCATGCATGTCTTTATGTGGGTGCTGGAAATCCAAACTGAGTGCTACAAGCTTGCCCACTCTGTAACTTTCCTACTGAGTCATCTTCTCAATCCAGAATATGTCTCCATATTCTATCTACATTGACTTTGACAGACTTTATGTACATATATTATACATTATCAAATCAATCCCATTTTCTCCATTTTCCACCTTGAGCTGGAAACTGAATCTATGACTTCATGTGAGCCAGAAAAGCATTTCATTATTGAGACCCATCTAGAGTCCACTCAGTTTTATTTGTGTGACTACAGAAGTGTTAGAATACCCTTCTCTTTTTTATTGACATTTTCTCACAGGATTTGTTTGTTTGTTTGTTTGTTTGTTTGTTTGTTTGTTTGTTCGTTCGTTTGTTTGTTTGGGACAAGGGTTCTCTGTGTAACAGCCCTAGCTGTCCAGGAACTTGCTTTGTGGACTCTGCTAGCCCTGAACTCACAGAATTTCACCTGCCTCTATCTTCTGAGAGCTGGGATTAAAAGCATGCACAACCATGCATGGCTTTTCTGTAGGATTTTTAAGTCAGTATTTTTTTTTTCTTTTTGAAACATTGATAATTATGTGCCTAGTATACATAAGGTGTTGATAATGGTGAAACCATTTTTGTTTAAAATTAAGTGTGTTCTCTCTCTCTCTCTCTCTCTCTCTCTCTCTCTCTCTCTCTCTCTCTCTCTCTCTCTCTCTCTTTCTCTCTCTCTTTTTACAGTACTTGAGAAGCTGTACATCATTCCACAGTATTACAGAATTTGAATCAATGATGTAAAATCACACAGAATGGCTGCGACTATGGTAATTATCTGGTCCCACTCCTTCTCATAAGTCTTGAAATGCTAGGCTACATTTAAATACCATAATCATTCTAAATTACACGATAGTTCTTCTTTTGCTAAAATTTAAGATTCAGAGGCAATAATTCACCAAAAGAATATCTATGTTCTGTCAGTGTTATTGGATTTGGATTCTTACAGAAAGCAAAAGTTTGGCATGAAGAAAGAACATAACAAGTATTAGAAAAGCTCCCAACAGTACTTCAGCAATGTTTACAGTATCCAGGGAAGAAGCTTGAGAAGGTGTTACCTTGAACAACCCCTGAGTATTTGTAGGACGCCAAGCTGTTTCTATGGAAACTTAATCTGAACACAGAGCTGGGCTCCCTTCCCACAAATGAGTCTCCTTAACTTTGTAATGGAATTCAGAAGCTCAGAAATAAGAACACTGTAACAGCCTAGGAACTACCTAATATAACAAACTTCAGCTTACTAGTGTACTTATCAATCATTAAGACAAACAACACAACTTACCACCACCATTCTTCTGACAGAGGTATGGGAATCGCCACACATTCCCCAGACCTACAGAAAATCCAACTTGAGCCAGAATGTATTGCAGTTTACTGTTCCAAGCTGGCCTTTCATCATCGGCTTCAGATCCATCTTCTACATCTGTATCTTTCTCTTCTTGAACATCAACAATTAGTTCACTCTTCTTAAAAGCATCTTCGGGTGAGTCTTCATTGGACAGAAGGTCCTTGACAGACTCGATGACATCATCATCAAAATCTCTTTTGACCACTTTGCTATTCTTAGGCATTGGAAAGTTTTAAAGACACCTTGGAGGAAAATAATTCTTAAAAATGTGATTTTTAAATGAAGCAAATCTGAGAAGAATAGCATATAAATCCTTGATTCAAGGTGAGAAATTCCTAGGGAGGCTGGATCTGACCTTGATACTCTATAGATACCTGTGAAATTAAAAGTTGAATTGTTATATGTAGAAATGAAAATATCAACAAAACCTCAACATTCCTTCTTTCTCACCTTTATGGTAGAGTTCTTTTGACTATAAAAATCATTGATTTTGGTCATTTGGAGTTCAGTTATTTCAAAAGAAAATAAATTAGAATGTGTATGAGTTTCACATGTTCTTTTTCTTAAATTCCTCCTTGAAAAAATACACTTTAACCTCCACTTTAAGGTGTAGTATATGTCCTGTGTTCATTACTGGGGTTTTTTGGATTTATTTTTGTTGTTGTTTTGTTTTGAGACAGTGTAACTCTGTACAGCTTTGGAGCCTGTCTTAGAACTTGCTCTGTATATCAAGCTGGCCTTGAACTCTCAGAGATCCTCCTGCCTCTGCTTCCCAAGCGCTGGAGCTAAAGGTGTGCACCACCTGACTTTTTAGTATTCTATTTTTTTTTCTGTCTAATTCAAGAAGATCTTTCCTTATACTTCTATTATTTTTCCTCCTTAAACCCACATATATGACTTCAAAACCATCATGTTAATCTGTCTTAAATAATCTCCTTCATTTATTTATTAATTACTCTTATTCATTCATATACTTGTTATTAAACTGTAATGGCACCCAATAGATTAAAATAATAAAACATACAGTGTCACTTTTAATGGTCTTATAGCTAATAAAGATAAAGTTCTACTTAAATAATAAACAACAACATAGTATTTCAATATAATTTTACCACTAAATTTTATTACTAAATGTAGACAATGAACTAAATAAATCAATTATCCATCTGGCTCATTAGGATTATAGACTGGTGTATAATAGCTCTTTTCACTTCTAATCTGTTTAAAGCCATTTTGTCAATGAATTCATATTTTTCTAGCAGGGGAATACAAAATTACAGTCATGCATTCAGCCACCTTTTAAAGACATCATCAATGTTTATATGGTGATGTGCTTTACCCACTTGTTTCATCTGTGTCTGCATACGCAAAGGATAGGAAATATAAATCTAAAATGGAAAAGCTTTCAAACCAGTTTGTGTATGAAGTGACCAAGTTTAGGAGATCTATTGTGGTGGCACATTGTGTAGGCTCCAAAGAAATGAAGCTTGTCTGAAGATTAGAGGACAGAGTCAGCCACAGAGTTAGCCACAGAGTTCAGGCAGCGATGGCATACACCTCTAATCCTAGCACTTGGGAGTCAGAGGCAGACATCAATCTGGATCTCTGTGAATTTATGGCCATAGGGGGCTACATTAGATTGATCCATTTAAGGAGAGAAACAAAGCCAGATAGTAGTGGCACACACTTTAAATTCAGCACTTAAGATGTCATGCCTCTACTCTCTGTACTTGGGAAGCACACACTGTGGGAATATGTTTCAAATTTAATAAAAAGCAGTCTGAGATATCAGAGGGATCTACCCACATCAGTCTAGGAGGATCAGATAGTGGTAACTCACACCTTTAATCCCAGCACAGGGAATATCCTGGAGTGGTGACCTATGCCCTTAATCCCAGCAAATCTGAGTTTGAGGCCAGTTTAATTTATAGAGGGAATTCCAGGCTCCCAGGCAGGCAATGGTGGCACACACTGTTAGTCCCAGCACTTGGAAAGCAGAGGCAAGAGAATCTCTGAGTTCAAAGCCAGTCTGGTCTTCAAAGCGAGTTCCAGGACAGCCAGGACTGTTACACAGAAAACTCTGTCTGGAAAAAACAAAAAAGACTGGCTAGGTGAGAAGTGGCTGTGGTTTGTTTCTCTGGTCTTTCAGCTTTATCCAAATATCTGAGCTTGGGATTTTATTATAAGATCAGTTAGGATTTCTGAAATAATCTATCATAAACATTGTAACTTCCTGCTTGTATTTTGACTTTTACTTACATTTGGTATGTCCTTACTCCATTTCAGTTCAACTGTAATATACTTTCACCCAACATTAATAATTTTTCTACCTTTATATATTATCTAACACTCATTCTGTGGTACAGCAGAAGATGGACTATGATAAGGCTTACAACCTAAATTATGCACAGATTTTTTTTTTTTACAAAAAATGTTTTCTAAATTCTTCCAAAACATAAACCTTATTCTAAGAAGTAAATTTTTCCTTCTAAATTCATTGATATTTCATAATAAGATAGTGTTTAGTATCTCAAACTGCAAATTTTCTCCTACTCTCACAGATGAGTCATTATGATGAATGAAATAGTATTTTATAGACACAGAGACAAAGGACTGGAGCTTAAAGAGACCCAAAAGCACACATACAAGCACAGAGTATAAGTATAAATGAGGAAATGTATGCTAAGTGACAAAGAGATCACATTTAAGCAAACACAAGTTACGTTGTATTACAGTTATGAATGCCACTGGCAAGTATTTATTTCTGTCAGAAAAATCGAGTTATGAGGCAGCAGATTGAGGAACTGGGTTACAGGATCATGATCTTCAACCATAACAAAAGCCACACCGAAGCTGGGCTTTTAATAAGAAATAAGATTCATAATTTGTAGAAATTATGATAAGAGAAAGATGAAAATTAAAATTTACAATATTATTAGGAAATAAACTGATAGAAATTAGTAGAAATATAAGTGTAAAAATTCCTTTGTTACTTCATGAAAGAGGTGGGAATGTTTATACAGGACCTTCATAATCTAAAGGATACTGTCCTCAACTTCATTTTTGTATGTTCGCACATAAGCTTTCTTCTGTCGTGATAATGGAATCCTATAAGAACTAATATGTGCATGTGAAAAAAGGTACATCATTGCCAAATATTTAGAACTAGTTTATAAAGACAGGCCTTCTGAGGTTGAATCTCCTCTCTAAATCTTAGGAATGTTATGATCTTGGCCAAGTTATTTAACTCATTTATATATTGAAAATGATAATTGACTTGCCTACCAAAATTTCTTGAGAAAATACCACCACAAAGAGCTTTTATTATTGTTACTATGTTCACTCTTTGGAATGAGTTAGTCTGTCTATAATGAATTTGTTGCATGCCCAGAATAAATGCTCCATGTTTCAGCAGGACTTTTTCCCAAATACTATCTTCTTTTTCTACACACTAGATCACTTCAAAACCTACTGACTTCAAACAATGAAAGAGTTTTAACTGTGTATGATTCATTGGTTCATAATGTGAGCTAGACTTCATGGAAAGTTGTTGTACTACTTATCACATGCTGTATTGCTGCAACAAAGACACCTTTCAGTTCCACTACGATGGTCTGAGAGTTTCTATCTCAACCAAGCAGAAGGCAAACTAGCATTCAGGTTACTGTCTTTCTTCCGGATGGTAGCCTTTATAAAATCCTGGCTCCCATTGTCTATATTGGAAACACGGATTCCCGACTCTATCCCACAGTAAATATACTAATAAACCTCTGAGCCATATTTGAAAATGACTTGTGGATCATTAACAGGCTCACATCTAAATCCATACTGATGTAAATAAAATAGACATCTTAACCTAAGGGACAGTAAAGAGGACCCAACAATAAACTCACAGAGCCTAAGGGCCACATTGTTTTTGATAAAGGTGAAAAAAGTACAGCCTATTCGTCAAGTAGTGCCTACAAAATTTGGTATCTATCTTCAGAAGAATAAATTTAGATAAATATCTCATGTTGCATAAAATAAATATTAATGATAAAAAACCATAATTTAAAATCTGAACATTCAAGAAGTAAACAAGAAATACACTTCAGAGTATAGGCAGGATCTTCCTCAACATTACGAATACAAGCCTAAAGCACAGAAAACAACAATAAATTAATTAATAAACTGTATAACATTTTTAAAGTATGCACATAAAAGAAAAGTTTCTACACAGTGAATGAATAGTCTACAGAATTGGAGAAAAAAATTGCCAGCTATACTTAAGATGAGATTCTAATATCTAGAATATGTCATTATTTATAAAAGAGAAAGGAAATCCTTCTGCCAAATTAAATAGGGACTAATCAAAAAGCTTTTCAAAAGCAGAAACTCATGGTCAATAAATATTTTAAAATGTGGGAAGTATATACAAAATGTAATTTTATTTACATATGGCATGAGTGTAGGTTGATGTAGCCATTGTATAAAACAATGTGAGGAATTTTTAATAAAATTAAGAATAAAATTATAAAATCCAGATATTCCAGTCCTTGATGTACACCCAAATGACTATGTCTGGACACAAAGATACTTGTTCACCCATGCTTATCAGTGTTCTATTCACAATAACCATGAAATTAAATCAGCTGAGATGTTCATAAACTGCTGAATTAATAATAAACAAGTAGTGCATATTCTCAATGGAATTTTATGAGCCATAAAGAAAAATTAAATTATGAAATTTTCAGGAAAAAAAGATATATCTTGAAATGAAATTATATTAAGTGAACCATAGTAGGCTTAGACAAATGCCACATATTTTATATAGGCAGAGATTTGTCTGAATCACCATCTCCACACTAATCATACAGACATTTATTATTAATTATAAAGGCTCCATTGAAAGCTTAGGCTTGTTACTAAGTAGCTTCTAGGAGTTAAATTAACTCATATTTCTTATCTATGCCCTAGCACATGGTGGTACCCTTTTTTAAAGCATGATATGTTCATCTCTTGGTTCCTCTGTATCTGATAGTAACTCTGCTCTCCTCTTCCTTTCCTTCTTTCATACCAGCTCTTCTACCTGATCAGCTTTTAGCTAGTCACCTCTTCATTAACAATCTTTACAGTGTACAAAAGGATTATTCCACACCCCTTTTCATACAGCTCTTATTTTTTAAGAATACATAAATATATTGAAATGAAAGTGAGTATAGTTGAGGAAATGAACCAAGAAGGAGTCATGGTAGAGCTCATGATATTTGAAAGTGGAATGGGGCATATTGAGAAAAAGAGGCCCAGATGGAAATGAAAGAATAGTGCCAGTAAGGACCATCAACCATA
Organism: Phyllotis vaccarum; assembly: GCA_033318265.1. Taxonomy (NCBI): domain Eukaryota; kingdom Metazoa; phylum Chordata; class Mammalia; order Rodentia; family Cricetidae; genus Phyllotis; species Phyllotis vaccarum. The sequence continues at coordinate 22,759,581 of JARWLC010000014.1, forward strand.
CAATAAACGAACTGAAGCATCATAATGAAGCCACCTAGTTTGCTAGCTCATTTAAAAAGAGTTTTGTTTGTTTGTTTAGAAGAAGGGTTGAGAAAGAATCTCACTATATATAACTATAACTGTCCAGAAACTCACCATATAGACCAGGTTGGCCTCAAACTCATAGAGATCTGCCTGTCTCTGCATCCCAAGTGCTGGGATTAAAGGCATGGAATACCACCATTAGTTTTTTCATAAAAATAAAGAAATAAATCACTTAAAAAAATAAAGAAAGAGAGAGAAAGAGGAAGGAAGGAAGGAAGGAAGGAAGGAAGAAAGAAAGAAAGAAAGAAAGAAAGAAAGAAAGAAAGAAAGAAAGAAAGAAAGAAAGAAAGAAAGAAAGAAAGAAAGAAAGAAAGAAAGAAAGAAAGAAAGAAAGAAAGAAAGAAAGAAAGGCTGGCAACGAAGTCAGACAAGAAACGGTTGCAACAACAGACGAGAAAACTACCATCATGGTCTTTGAAAAGGATGCTCCATGTTTGTCCTATGGGATCATCCATCTTGCTTGTGGTTTGAACCATAAGGAGACACCACATTAGCAAAAAGCTGGTGGCTCAGTAATTTCCATCAAATGTATCCTGGTCAGAATACAGCTACTTCCGTAGTCATGGATCCTGCTTTCTGACTCTGAGAATTACTTTCCTTTGGCTCTCTTTCCATCCCATTGCCAAGCAGCCTGTGGCATCTACGAGGCTTTGTGCCAGCATCTTTCTTCATTTTTTATTTGCCTCTTTGCCAGCATCATTTTCTACAACTTGCAAACAAGAGCTCTAAATAACACAGCACTTTTAAATGTCAAATTATCTGGCCTTTCTTTTAATTCTGTGTATAACTACTTGGAAACCCGTTGAGAGCTTTATTGTTTAAGTTTGTATTTAAATTTTCCCATTCCTACATTTTTCATTGATTTAATTATCTTCACACATTTTTTTCAGAATAAAATTCCTTAGAAACACTTAAATTTAGCCTTTAAACCAATATATCTTCCCAACAAAACTTCTTTATATTTTCTTCTTGTTACAGAATACTTTACCTAGTTTGTGTCTTTGTCTTCCGACATATGTATAAAATCAGCTTTTCAACATCTACCTGAAGATAAAAATAAGAACCTATGAGACAGCCTAGGCATGCACTTGCCAACAAACCTGATTAGCTGAGTTTTGTAGAAAGAGGTTTCTGGCCCAGACTTTCGGGCCTAGCCTCAAGGTTTAGGCCCTCAGACCCACACACCCGCAGAGACACACAGACACTTACATTAATTTTAGGCTGATCAGCCAAAGGCCCAGTCATATCACTTGCTAACTCTTTACCCTTAATCTAACCCATGACTCTTACCTGTTCAGCCATGCAGCTTGATACCTTTTCTCAGAGCAGCATAATTGTCCTCTGGTTCTTCTGGCTTCTCTCTGACATTCTGTTCTGTTCTGCCTGTTCCTAGAGTCTTAGTCGGGTTGCCTTGCCCACACTTCCTGTCTGCCTTTGGCCAATCAGCGCTTTTTATTAAACTCATAGGCAGGGACAATTATTTACAATGGAGCACCATAATCTCCCTACAGAGTTTGTTATGAAGTACCCACAAGGTAGAAGAAAGAGCCAACTCTTGCAAGTGGTCTTCTGGCCTCTATATGTATGACAGGGTATGTACACACACACAAACACACACACACACACACACACAGAAACAGAGAGGAATGGAGGGATGAAGACAGATAGACAGTGAGTCAGAGACAGAAACACAAAAAGAGACAGAGAGCAAAAGAGAATTTAAAAATTAAAATTTTAAAATCATAATAATTAATTAAAGCCAAGTTTGCTGGTATTTGAAACAGTATGACATTAATTATGTAAATTAATTTGGTGACAATTAGCATCTGAAAGTTTGGCTTTTCCAGTTTGAAAACTTGGCATATCGCTAAATTTACACAAGCATTCATCAATTTTACTGAACAATGTTTCATAATGTACTTTGTTAAATTCACCCAGGATATCTCACATTTTATATTACTATAACTTAACTTCTGACTTTATTTTTACTGTATAGAGAATTAAACTGATTGTCAATTTACAAATACTTTCTCCATTCTAATGATGATAAATTAGATTTTGTCTGATATTAAGAAAGGATTATGATAATATTTAAAAAAATGTAAGTTAAGCAGGGGTAAATTTAACTCTTAGGTTTTGTGGGTGGGCCCTTACTGCTGAAGACATCACACACTTAGGACATAGAACTCAGGTGACTTTAATCAAAAGACTCTGTGTTTGTGGTCTAGCCTCAGTTCCAGAAAATGTTCTGCAAGCTGCATCTGGGGAAAGTAATCAACAGTCCTACCCAGCTGCAATACTTATGAGTCACAACATCCAAAGGTGCTATGCTGACACTTACAAATTGAAGCCACCAATTGCTGTCTAGTTGGACAAAAGGCCATTCAATACAAGGGGAATCTTGCCTGGTACTTTGTCAGACCAGAATAATTCCTAACTCCATTCTAAGTCTTATCCTTATACACACCAGATAAATAAAAGTTTACAAAACGTATATACAATGTTTATATCAGTTATTTATTCATGACAGAATCCAAATTAGTAATCGCATGTATGTGCCTAAGAGAGTGAATGATTAACCTACTATACTCACACCATGAAATAATAGTCAGTATTAATAGGGGCAATTGCTAACCCTACTTGAAACAATTAGAATAGATGTCAGAATATCACTAAAATGTCAGGAGGAGGGGCTATTAATGGGGTGGAGGTGGAGCACACTAGTTTATTGGTATAAAAGGTTAAAAGAGAATCATGGAATAGGAAGTGGTAAATTGGATAGGAAATGGATGATAGGGTAAAGGAGGCGACTGAAGAGAAATATATAACATTAAATATCTTTCCAAAGAAGACACATAGAAAGCAACTACCCAAAAAAGCTTAACACACATAAATAAAATGGACCATTAGACACCAGGATCCAACAAATTACAATATCAGTTCAAGAATGAGTTAATTCATTTACAGCTGTTAGCCAGCAAGGTCCCTTAGAATGCCCTCTCCCTCCTTCCCAAAAAAAATCACTATAAGCTATTGCGGTTATTTTTGATTACCCCAAAGAACTTGCCAAGTAGACCCTCCCCTGTAGAAGTTGCCAAATACTATAATCAAGGAATGTGTCAAAATTAACCCTGTATACTCCTGGACATAGTATATCTACTAGGTAGCTTCCATGGAGCTTGAATTACTATTCACACTGTCAAGGGATAAAGTGATGCCCAGTTTTGAATCCTGTGAGCTACAGTAATGACAAGGCTGACAGGAAATGCTCATGGGTGCAATCGTGACCAAAAAATCATAACAGTAAATATCTACTCTCTGAGTGAATCTAAGTTCCATTTGTCAAGAAGAAACCTATATCCCGCACTATAGATACAAAATGTATATCCTTCAGGGTTAATTCTGTTTACTGTTAATCATTGAAATGGACACAATATTAAACTGATTCCTAGTGACTTAACATTGTACCTATAGATCAATGTATTCCACAATCCTTATCTGGGAAGCTTCTATTTGCAGTAGGTGGTGTCTAACACAGAAAACCACGACTGTCGCAGATATAAAGAATAAGAAACTGCAGAACACTCAGTGCTAAAGAGAACATGTATACTGTACTCTGCTTTCCAAGACTCACGCATGGATCATTATAGAAGAGGGGTGAGAAGGAGTCTAAGAATAAGAGGCAAGAAAGGGTCTAAGAGCCAGAGGAGGTGGATAGCGACAAGGAAATATTGTCTTCTGAAAACAGCAGGGCAGCTGCACATGTGAGCTCACAGTGGTTAGGACATCATTCATTCAAAAAGAACAAATGTGAGGCCACGCCTGAGCCAATGGAGAGAATTAGGCACACAATCTCACTTTTATCCCTTGGAGCTATTTTTAGCTTCTGAGAGAAGAAACAGGTTTTTTGTTTTGTTTGTTTTGTTTTCCTCTGCTAAAGCAACCATAATCCCGAGGAATAAGAATGACACATTTTCAAGAGTGTTTGGGCAGCACAAATTGGTCTTGAAGGGTTTGGGGGGAAATAGGTAGAACCAGACCCCTCCCCATGCTTCTCTAGTATCTAGCCAGGTTAATTACCCTGATCTTCTCTATTCATGTATTCTCAGCAACTCACCACAGTTAATCCAGGCCCCCAAACCAAAGTCTATGCCTAATCTGGCCACCTAAGTGTGCAGGGACACCCATGTTTAGGATTCTGTCAGGACCCACCCTACCTGCCACCCAAAGGTGGTCCCTTCTGTACTGTATCAAATTTTTCGAACCAGATAGACCCAGTATGTCTTTCTGCAGCATCTATCCTGGTGAGACTCCTTCACTGTCAACACGTGTACATTCTTTCCAACCCTTCATATAAGGTCCAAGTCTCACATGCACTGTACCAGCCTAGTCTGTCCTCTCTTGCCTGTGCCACAACGTTATCTATGCTTATGATAAAACCCTTTCTACCTGTTCACAACCACAGCCTTCCTCATTCCACATTCAATCTTTTCCACTTGCCAGATCTACCTCACACTCATTGTTTAGACCAAGAATGTCATCCTGTACATTATCCCAATCCCTTCTGTCCACCTGACTTCATTCCATCCAAGCCATTTCTAACTCTTAGCTCCAACCCACCCACACATATTCTCTTCTTTCCCCACCTGCTTCATCCATAACAAACTCAGATCTAACAAGTAAACTCTATATGCCTAGATCACATCACAAACATACTAACAATAGGGAAGATCAGACCAATACTTTCTCTCTACCAGTCATATAGAAATGTTTGCCAATAAAAAAAAATTACCTAAATGAACCCCAGGGACATTAAATTTTAAAAGAATAATCATATACTCCATTAAAGAATTCAAAGAACACACAAACCACCAGTTCAATGAAATTAAGGAGTTAATAGGAATAAATGCTGAAGTGATGCCCACGATAACACAAACAAACATAACGTTAATAGAAAGGAGAAAGACAATCCAGGACTTGAGAACCTTATAAACAGGAAAAAAAAAAAAGACTGTAAGGACCCAAAGAAAGGGAAAGGTTAGGGAACATAAAAAAATGTAAGGAAAGACAGAAAAGTGACATATAGAAAATGTGAGACACCATGTATAAACCAACCCTTTAAACGATAGTCATAGATAAGGAAGAAGAGTCCAAAGTCAATAGCATAGTCCAGATCTTCAACAGAAAGAAATTCCCCAAACCAAGGAACGATATACCTTTACAGAGATCAGAAACAACACCAAACAGGCAGGACTATAAAAGCAAATCCCTGTGGTAGATTACAGTTAAAACACTAGATATGCATGGAAAAGAAAATGTAAGTTACAGAAAATTTAAAAGCTCAAGCTACATATGAAGGAACACCAATGATAATAATATCTGATTTCCTCATGGAAAATTTGAAAGCTAGACAAAACTGCAATAATGTTTTCCAAATTCATAAGGACTATGGCAGTCAAGCATAAAGTAAGATCCTCAGCAAAATTACATGTCATAACTGAAAAAAGGAAAATGAAAACTTTCTACCATGTAAACAGCCTAAAAGAACATACAACAAACAAAACATAAAGAAAACACAGGAAGAAATACTATTGGCAAAACAGAGTCCATGGAAAGAAATGTAAAGTCATAATTATTCAAACACCAAGTACCACTAAAAATGAAAACAACATAGAATATGATAGAATTAAAATAAGTAATGAAACCTGAATGGGAACAAATTCAGCTTTGGAAGATTCTATCACTCGAAAACTCACATGAATAAAATATGCCCAGAAAATTTTAGATAAAATACAAAAGTAATGCCAGTTGGAAAATAACAGCTATATTAATAAGCTAATCTGGAAGTAACTCAACATCCTTAGTCAAAACTCCAACTGTGAATGAATTAAGTTTAAAACACTATACAAAGGATAACTTAAAATGGTTTATAGGATTGAATATAAAACACAAAACACATAACTATGCAAAGTCTTTGAGACTAGAGCTAAAAAAGGTGTGACGTCAAAACCAAGATCCATCAAAACAAAAGTTCATAAACAATTCATCAAATATAGTTTCCCACTATAAAAAGATCTATTAAGAAAATTAAAACAAACGATTTAAAAAAAAATTAGCAGCCACAAACGAATACAGGGATCAATAGACTGTGAGGGACCCACCAAATAAAGGCACATCAACACAACTCCACCTAAGGCTCAGAGAATATTGAAGAAGAGGCGATTAAAAGGTTATATGAACCAAAATACCAGGAAATCTGCTATTAGATTGTGTGAAACACTAATTCTAGTTTGTATTTAATGAAAACTCAGAACCAGATATTGGGGAAAAGCTGAAATATTAGAAAGAGAAAAGAGACCACAGTCAAATCTCACTCAGACAACTTCTCAGGGTAAAAGCTATCTTCCAGCGTCAGGAGCCTGGCTCCTTGTCACTTCTACAGAATAATTCTCTCTTCCTACATCTGCCTTAAATACCTTCTTCACCCAGTTGTTTTATTTCCAGATTCAACTCTGCATCATATTCTAGAGTTAAGATTAAAGGTGTGAGATACTACTATTTCACTCACAGAAAGGTCTCTGTCTCTGGAGTTATGGGATTAAAGGCATAGGCCACCACTGCAGGTCCCATGCTGGGATTAAGGTGTGAGTTACCACTCTCTGACCCTCCTGGCTTGACTGTGGGTGAATCTGATTTTCCAGACTGATTTTACCAAATGTGAAATATATCACCAGAAATGACTAGGAAGCTACATACATGACACTTCAACAATATGGCCGCCCAAACAAGACCAAAATATAGACATGTTAATGCAGAAGGAAGGAATCTCAAGTGAGACTATCAAACCTTTAATCAAAGAACTACTTGGAAGGAATGACTGCTGAGAAAGAAAAAACTAGCCTCTACAAGGTATGCACCCTTTCATTGGTTATCTAATGGAAAATGGTTATCTAATAGAAATTTATTATCTAATAGAAAATGGTTAGTTATCTAATAGAAAATGATGATCCCTGAAATGATATACGTGCAAGCCACAATAAAAGATCTCACCAGGTTGTGTGTGTGTGTGTGTGTGTGTATGTGTGTGTGTGTGTGTAAAATCAAAAGAAGACCATCAATCAATTTGGGATAGGATGAAGAGAAACCATGGGAAGGGTTGAAAGCAAACCAGGGAAGGAAAAAGTGACGTATTTAAGTTATTTCACTTTTTAATTTAATTAAGAAAAGGAAAGAAAGAAGATGAAGAATAAGAAAATGTGTTGAGTGTTTAAGGAGTAAAACACTTGCCTAATAAGAGGAACGCCCTGAATTTGGTCCGTACTGGAGAAAATGTTTGAAGATCACATCATGAGCAAAAGTCCAGTACAAGTATATAAAAGGTCTCTAAACTTGTCCCTTAAAAATACAAAGCAGGTAAGTGGTGGTGCACACCTTTAATCACAGCACTTGGGAGGCAGAGACAGATGGATAGTTGTGAGTTCATGGCTAGCCTGGTCTACAAAGCAAGTTTCAGGATAGTCAGGACTATTACACAGAGAAATTCTGTCTCCAAAAAAATAATAATAAATAAGTGAATGAATAAATAAATAATAAATTAAAATATAAAGTACAAACTGAATGAAGAACATAGTGAACCATTTCACTGGATATCATGTGGATGATAAACAAGTGAGATAAGATTCAATGCACACCTCAGTTGCTGGGACGGGGGGGGGAGTGGGGGGAGAGGGAGAGTCACAATGGAATGCCACTACAAGTCTGCCAGAATCTCTACATTTTCTTGAGGATGGATCAAAAGTGGACCACTCATTTATCCTTGATGACAACGTAAACAATGGCCACTACTCCAGAAAAACAGCTAGGCAATTTCTCTTAGCTTCTCCGACATTGAACATGGCATTACTATACTACCTAGCAATTACATCCCTAAGCACATGACCCAGATAAATGCAAAGATATGTTCCATGAAACCCTACGCAGAAATCTCCCTAGCAACTTCCCTCACAATTCTTCCAAATTGGAAATAACCCAGATGCCATCCTGTGACTGCTAAAACTCTGGTGTGCACCCATGCCATGAAGCAACCTACTGATTCACATTTGAAACTGAATGAGGATTGAGATGGCTATGCATGTGGAAAGGCTGTGTGTTTACTGCATGCTTCTATTATGAAATATTCTTGAAATGGAATGAATTGGCTTTGGTCATCAAAAAGAGGCCCAGGTATTTTCTGTGTGCTGTGGTGGTTCTGTGTTGTGATTAAAGCAAAGTCGATGTTTTGAGAATGATTTTGCAGGATAGTTATTTAAAAAAGTTAACAGTAGCAAGAAAGCTGTTATTGGTTAGGTTTTTTTGTCTGTTTGTTTGTTTGGTTTTTTTTTTTTTTTTTGAGTCATAGACAAATGTTGCAATTCCCTAACAACTACATGTCATTCCGTAAATATATCATAACTAAAGTTAAAATAGTTTATCTATTCACTGATTTTTTTAAAAAATGTTTTTCTTTGCTCTTTATTTTTTTTCTTTTCATTTTCTTTTTTTATTATTATTTTTATTTAAAAAATCTCATTTTTATCTATGTATCCTATCCCCCTGCTTCCCCTCCCCTTCCTCCTCCCAATCTCTCCCAGTCAGCATTCAGCCTCACCCCTCCCCATCCACCCATCCCCTCCCCAAAAAGGGCAAGAAGTCTCAAGATGAGTCAGCTCAGCCTGGCACATCCACTCCAGGCAAATATGATTTCCTCATCTCAAAGTCAAGACTGGTTAGATGTTCCTCTGCAGGGAATGGGCTTCAAGGTGCCAGCCCACTCACAGGAACAGTCTGATGCCACCCCTCCACACACTGCCCATGCCAATTGACAGTTGCCTACTTTTGGAAGGCCTAGCTTTTCCCCATGGTTCCCCAGTGGCTGTTCTTGATTCAGTGAGCTCCCCAGAGCTCCAGCCAGCCATCACTGTGGGAACCTTCCTCATAATCCCTATCCCTTTGTTCATACAGATTCCCCTCCCCTGCTCTCCCTTGGACCAGGAGCTCAGCCTGGTGCTCAGCCATGGATCTCTGCCTCCACCTGTGTTTATTGCTGGATGTAGGTTTTGTGATGACACTTAGGGTGGTTATTCATTTGATTCTAGGGGAAGTCCTGTTTAAGCATCCTGTCCACTATAGGTTGGAGACTTGGCCAGTGACATCCTGTGAGTTCTTGGAGATTTTCCTAGCCCCCAGTCTCTTTCCTTTGTTTTTGGGACTCTATATATTCAGCTAGATTTATTGATTCAACTACTCTAACTGAAACTGTGGGGGATATATTACTTAAGATATAATTTATTAAATCTTAAATTTCCTCTCACACAATTTGATTATAAAAAATACTGAGCCTTATGGGCTTTTCCCCAACCACTTGGCCATGCCTACTGCTGTGTCCTTGTTTATCTGATGTTTGGGCAGCCAGGAAGGTTAGATTTCCATGGTTGTAGCTTCTGACATCATTAAGAGAAACAGTCCCAGAAAACAGTCCCTGATCTTCTGGCTCTTACAATTTTTTCTGACCCTTCTTCTTCAAAGTACCCTGAACTCTGCGTAGGGAAGTGTTTTGTAGATTTATCCATTGGAACTAGAAAACACAGTTTTACATTTTATTGTGATTTTTCCCTAATGTTTTCTGTTGCAAAAAGAAAATAAAAGTAAGGGGTCTGAATCCTACATGGAAAAGAAAACAAACACACAAACAAACAAACAAAAAAAAAACAAAAAAACTAAAGGTAGCTGTGGAATGCTGTGCTGAGAGTGGAAGGGAGTGGGAAATACCCAGGGGCAATCTTATCAATTGTTTATCCAATACCAAATGGTGAAACCTGAAAACACAGAGAGATATGAATGTATATAACAACATACAATGATAAATACTATGGAATGTCTTTTTGTAAGCTGTGAATTATCAGTGGTTAATAAAGGAACTTTTTTGACCTATGGCAAGGCATCTTTGAAGCAGGTGGGAAATCCAAGTATAGATAAAGGGGGGAAGGGCAGAGTCAAGAAGGAGACTGCCACCTAGAGAGGAAGATGTAAAGGAACTCAGGTAAGCCAGGAGCCACATGGCAAGACATAGATGAATAGAAATGAGATAAGATGTGAGAGCTAGCTAGCAATAAGTCTGAACAAACAGCATGAAATTTATATGAGACTTTGTGTGATTATTTGGGACTGCTGGTCTGAATTTCAGAGCTAGCTGGGCCAGAAACTTCTTACAACAGATTAAAAAATAAAAAGAAAGAAAAAGGCATGAATTTGAAAGGAAGCAAAGAGATGTGGGAGGGATCAGATGAAGGAAAGGATGGGGAGAATGTTATAATTATTATCTCAAAAAATAAAACAAATAATGAAAGATTATTAAAATAGTGAATTTCTTATAAATTCACCATCAACAGTAAAAAGGCTAAATACCCCTTGACTTTTATACTTAATTAACTAGATTATATTGATACCTGAATACTACTCTACCATGGGCTCCCATTTGATCTTTTCACTTTTATAATGTTTTCTTCCCTAAACTATTTCTTCTCATACAACCATTTAATTTCAAGTCAGTCTGCATTTCTTTTGCTTATGATGCAAAATACCAATGTATTCGATCTTAACCAACTGCTTATCTTAATAACCACACATTACTCTATACACATAAGTTACATCTGATCATATTAGAAAATCTCAATACATTGTTTAGTATATCCTTCATTTGTGACTCTATAGAAATGATTCCTGGTGGTGATCCTGGTCGATCCAAAGTACTTCTCAAACTCTGCTAAGTTTTACCGTTGTTCTTTATAAAGCTCTCTCAATTCCCACAATGGCACACTACATCTGAGAGTGATGATTGTACCCTCTTCCATCCACTGAGTCATCTTTGTGATTTTTCCAGTCTGATGCATGAAAAAGCTACCACGATGAGCATTCTACTCGGAGGCAACATCCAGTCACGCTCAGAGGACAGCTTTGTCAATTAATCTCAACAGAAATCAGGTAACCCGGCCATTAAGGCTAACGCATTTCTCTCTTTTCTGTATCTCATAATAATGTGGGTTTAAACTATCCTCCACCTCTATGTTTTTGGTTGGTAATTCTCAGTGAAAATGATAGTGACTGACTACACCTGACATTTTAGCATAACAAGTTTATTAACAATTATTAATCACCAGCAAAAGAGTAGTGTTGTTAATAAATCAAAACTAAATGGAAAGATCCTGGCCATGGAAAACTGGATATTTTCCATTCATTGCACTATGCTTGTGGATTTTTTTTTTTAAGATAATGCCATCTGCTCTGAAATCTCTTCAAAGTCAAGTCTGCATGTTAATATATTATTATATCTCATCTTGGATATGTAGTGATAAAGCGTTAACATAATCTTCAACAAGAAGTTGAGTAATAAATGAGAAAGCAAAAGGGGGAAAAAAGAAGCCTGGAGACTGTAATGACCACTGGGCCTTGTTCAGGTGTGCCACTCTAAGGGAATAATGGTTTTAAACTGGCTGCATATAACTCTAGAGCTTACAGAAACACTGTAATATCTCCTATTTTGTACATTTTTAAGACAGAGAACCATTTTTAACATGCACATGCTAAAGCTGGACAATTGTATGATTAAAACCAGAAAGCTCAAGTATATCTATTCTGACTAACTTTTTAATGAAAATACAATTGAAAAAAAAAAAAGATGTTTCAATAATTTATGGAAAGGCTTCCTGCCTATCTCCAAAAACCCAGATCACCTAATTTTAAAGCTCCCTATTTATTGTTAATTAGATGATAAAACATTTGTCTTCCTGAAATATGCATTGGAATTTTAGAATGACAGTTAAACAAACTAGGTAATGTGCAGAAATATATCTTTTACTAACAAACACAGAGACACTAACTTCCTTTCGAAATTGTAGTTCTTGTCTCCTAGAGACATGAAAGGAATGCACTAAAAGTTGGAGAAAAATGGTCAGTTAATTTAATTTTAAATTTGGTAAGAAAATACAAAATCGTCTGGCTAATGTGAGAGGAACACACATATTGTGTCTATGAACAAACAAGAAACCTCATTCCGTCAAGAATTTATAAAGTCTAAACAACTCCAGGCTAAGGAAGTTGAGAAAGATGCAATTAGGTCTTTATTTAATAAGAGGTAGTTAAGAAATGCGACATTCAGCGTTTGAAGCTTGATGGAACTGCTCTGATCTTGGCTTTCCAGAAAGTGACCCAGCACTGGAGTTAGAAAATACCTTTTACTGATTAAAAACAGCCCAAATGCAGCACCCAATGCAAAGCCTTTATTCCCCCAATCATTCTGAGGTCTGCATGAACTCAGACCTGGGAATAGGTATACCTTTAAGATCTAAAGAGACAGGGAGGGTGACCAAAGGCAATGGCTGCAGTCTTATTTGCATAAGCACCCAAACACTTCCTACGTCACCACGCTGGCCTCTAGGCACCTCCCAGTTTTACTCCAGCCTTTTTCCACTTGGAAGGAAGGATCAAAGGAAAACAGAGAAGCCAGATTCGCTGTATTAAAGAGCACATTCAAAGCCACTTTTCAGCTTCCTGGGAAGGGGAGAAAAAAAATACCCCTCCCATGGAGCCCTTAAAAGCGGGAAGGTCTTTTTTTGCCATCCCCACCCCACCGCTACCTCTTGCATGTACCCCTATGGGATTCAGATTCATTTCTTTGCTTAAGACTAGTGTGCAAGTTAAAAGTGTATGGTTTTTGCTCCAGCGTACAACATTCCTATATTCAAATTTTTCTGCGCTGTCACACACAGACAAACCCAAGTGGATAAACTACAGAGAAGTCATAAGGATGCTCAGTCTCTCACTAGCGTTCCTTAAAACCCCAGTGCCACCATCCTTTCTGCCACTCCCTGTCACCCTTCGCAACTGCAGGATACGCAGAGATGCCCGAAGAAGTGCTATCTTCAGCAGCCACGTGTCGATTGTATGCATAAAGGCCAGCTTTCGGACAGACCACGACAGGATACCTCAAGCCGGAAAGAATCGAATCCGGGTCACGAAGACACTGCCTTGATAGACTGGGCTGCTGTGGCATGTGATCCACAACCCCTCGGGAAGGAGGCTTGCTGCTCTCCTCCTTCACCTCCCACCCTTATGAGGACTGGGTTCCAATTTACTTCGAAAGTGCATCCCTGTCCAGACACCAACTTTCCTGCCAGACTCTCCCTGTCAAATCCTTCCTGCCCTTCAATCCCCAACCTGATTTGGAAAGGAGCCGGTCTCCTCAGATGCAGTAGGCAGTTTCCACCTCGGTTAGGAGGGATGAAGGCACGTTTTGACCCACGTGCTTCTTCCCTCAAGTGCTATCTCGGACCCCCACTACTTTAACCCCACTTTGCACAGGTGCAGGACGCAGAGCCAGAGGCTACCCTCAGAAATCAATTACACCCTTCCGCATTTCCAGTTGCCCTTCCTCCTCCCATCCCACGATCCAATCTGAGTCTTTCTGGAGCTCCATCCACTCGTCCTGCTCTCCTTTCTGGCGCCTGACTCCCGGGTTGCTAGTAGAGAGCCCCACCCTACCCCCGGTGGTGCCCCAGCACCGGAGCGTGACCTTACTTCTGGTGCTTCTTGAGCCAGCACCACTTACTCTTTCCAGGTTCCTAGGTCAAGAAAGGGTCACATCCAGGTGATGGTGCCCGAGGTCGTATAGGAGCTGTCTGGAGAGCAGAACCAGCCTGCTAAGTGTAGGCTTGATTTCTGGAGTCGCTGTCCGGAAAGCAGGACCAGCCTGCGAAGGGCAGGCTTGGTTTCTGGAGTCGCTGTCCTGCAGGATCCAAGAGATTCGTGAGCGCCTGGGTCTGCCAGGGAAATGACACGGGATGCTAAGCGCGGTTCCTGGGGCGCCTGCGTGTGTGTGCCTGCGTGTTTGGGTGTGTGCGTGTGTATGTGTGTGTGGTGTGTGTGTGCGTGCGCGCGCGCATGTGTGTGAGAGAGAGTGAGGGTGTGACGGGGGCTCCCACGTGCCCAGCCTGCCTGTGCTGCCGCCCCCAGACAGGCTGCCGGGGGGAAAGGAGGTGGTAGCGGGCGGGGACAGGGCGCGGAGCATCCAGCCAGGTCTGCAGACTTGGAGCCGCCTCTCCACCCCACCACCCCATGACGCAGAGGCCACTGCGGCTGCCCGCTGCGTCCTCCCAGTGCGCAGGGCTAGGCGGGCAAGATGCTGGGTGGCTCTGGGGAAGCCCGATGTAAAGCAAATTAATCAAATTCTCCCCTCTCCTCTCACCCCCACCCCCGAGCCATTCCAACGTCTGTCTTCTAACCCACTCAGCTAAAATGTTGGGCATTAGCTGCCTACCCAGTCTTTGTCTCTGCTAGGATAACAGTCTCAGGGATCCTGCTCTCCTAATCTAGAATCAGTAAGAGTCTACAGATGAGGGATTCTGGGCTTTCTCCCTGTGCCACCATGTACGTATTTGATGAAAGAGAAAGGCACTTGGGGCTTTGCTTCTCAGCTGATTACTAACAACCTCAAGGATCCTGATTGGGTTGTGGAAGTTAAAGTGGTTTTGGCAAGCTGGCCCTTCAGTCTGTGTCTATCTATCAGATTCTTTATCAAGGGATGTCCACCAGATGAACTCTGATTTACCTCTTCCAATACTCAAAACATGTTTTCGATTGAGCCTCGTAGAGGATTCCTAAAATATACGGTGCTGAACACAAAGCTTTGCCTCTTTGGAAAATCGCTGAACAGTTTCCTAAACATAGTCCCCAGAACTATGTATGATCTAGGTATTAAATTTATGGTAGTTGACACTTAAAAGGGTTTTAAGAATTGCAAAATGATCCTAGAATATATTGTTGAAAAATGGGTTTCATTCTTGTACGAGGTACATTTCTTCATTTCTGGATGATTAATATCAGTAAAAATGATTGTGCCCTTGTAGGCCTTACAAAGATCCCTTCCGTTTTAATTGTTCATATCCAATTAAGACTGACTTTGTAGTAAAGCCACTAATTAAATAGTGTTTCTTAAAGTAAGAAACAAAACGTCTTGGAAAGAAATCACAAGACCTGAATTTCAGGTCAGAAGATTACTATTAATACTTCTAAAGGAACCAGGAGAGCTTTTCCCATCAACCGTCCTTCAAATTCACCTTTAACAAAAATACATCAAATGTCCAAGTTTATCCCTGGAAATCCCCCTCCTCTGCCACTGCTGATGTTCTTCAGTAGGAAAAAAAAAAAAAAAAAAAAAAAAAAAGGAAAAGAAAAACACAGGAAAAAATGAACCGTCTACAAGGGGCTTCTTACTGAAGATCTTAGATAATAATGCAGTTTTATTCTTCACATACTGGTGATAGTCAATTGTTCACAGAGACTTATACATTGCTTTGTACGTTGAAAGAGAAATCTTAATGCTTCAGGAAAAGAATTTCAGAAAATGTATAGTACCATAAAGAAAAGTTGAGAAAAAACTGAAACCCAAAGCTGTGGGTACGTACTTAAGAATTTTATTATACTCTTATTAATCTCTTCAACTAGTTAGTATAGGGAATTTTCCTAACTCAGAGATTTAAGAAAAATGACACACAGACAAATTTTTTAAGACTTCAAAAATTAACAGAGCTAGTTAAAAATTAAACTTAGACCTACTGCCTTCTGTAGATCTGGCCTCAGTTCCAACTTTGAAATATTTTGTTAAGATTTTAGCTAATTTACAGATTTCTAAATTTCAGATTACAGATTCAGATTACAGATTTCTAGAGAGGAAATGGAAAAAATTTAACAAGAGTTAGTCACCCAGAAAATTAGTGGATTGGCAGTGGAAAGATTGTCCTCCTAAATGCAGAGAATCCCAGCCACAGGTAAAAAGTATTTATGTTTCATTTAAACAACAATGCTCCCAAAAATTAAAGACAAATATGCTAGCAAATATCTCTTCACAGTGCTGTACAAAATGACAACATGATTTTGATGTGGAGAAGGGAACGGTACCCAGAAAGAGATCAGAGGCAAAGACTGTCAAACCAAGTAGAGGGAGATTAGTCTCTGAGAACACACTCTATTTAAAATAACAGCAAGAATCAAATCTATGATCAATGTATTTACACAACAAGAAATCATCTATAAATCTTACTTGATATTTCTGTACTAGCTTGGGAATGATATATAAGCTTGCTTATAATTTCAATCTTACTGCTTATAATTTATGATAGCATTTTGTTCCTAGCATTGATGTTTATGATATAAATTCTGTTGGAGTCTTTGAGTCACATTTTGTACCCTGACATTTGTTTGTATTTTCCCCATTAGATCCAGTATATTGGTTTCAAACATACTGGAAGAAGTTTCAGTGGATATGAGCACTCAAGACACTCAACATGAGGACCTGAGTTTGGATCCCATCACCCACATAAAGAAGAAGCCAGCATGGCTTGAAGCAGGGGATCAAAGAAAGGAGGATGATTAGACTTTGCTGGATGCCAGTCTAACTTCATGTCCAGTGAGAAACTCTGTCTCAGGGGAATGAGGCTGAGGTAATTGAACAGAACATCTGACATCTGGCTCCTATGATTACAGGCACATATGCTATGCAAACACGAACATATACATATATGTATACATATACACACAGACACACATGAAAGAAAAGAAGTATGTTTGGTTTTTATTTATCAGGTTCCATTTATTAACTGTGTATTGTAAATCTTTGAATATGCAACCTTCACTTACAAAGTCCCATGTGACTGCAATCTTTTCTTAATCTGAGCTTTAAAAAAAAAATACATGGTTGGTTCCTTTTCATTTTATAGTTGGTTTAGATTTTACATCTACACTTTCTAAGGGAAAGGGTGGCTGTGTTAAGCCTTGTGTGTTCTTATAACTGAGCTAATATGTTTCTAAAGGGGAGATTCAGAGTTCCATAATAATAAGCAAATAGATTGGAAGAAACTTCTACAGTAAAAATTATTAACGTTATTAGGGGGTTAAAAGAAAATAAAATAACATTTTAAATAGGTAAAATATAAAAGTAACAGGACTAACAGAACTTCATACAATACAAGGAGAGAGAGAATGAGAGAGAGAGAGAGAGAGAGAGAGAGAGAGAGAGAGAAAGAGAGAGAGAGACTGACTGACGTGTGGCATAAAAACACATTTATCACAACTGTAGTGATTTTAGAAGCCAGAGAGTTTGAATCATGGAGAAAACTTTTGAGTTTTTAATAAGTAATAAGAAGTCAATTAGTGGAAATTCAGATCATGATTTTCTAGGAACCAAAGGTGAAGAAAGACCAACCATCATTTCTGAGATGACACAGACCCTGGCCTCAGTTTACCTTATCATGACCTCCATAGCACAGCATTATAAAAGGAGCAGACATAGAGGGCCCTGTTTTCACAAGG
The DNA here is from genome assembly GCA_033318265.1 of Phyllotis vaccarum. Classification (NCBI taxonomy): domain Eukaryota; kingdom Metazoa; phylum Chordata; class Mammalia; order Rodentia; family Cricetidae; genus Phyllotis; species Phyllotis vaccarum. The sequence goes on from JARWLC010000014.1 coordinate 22,777,065, forward strand.
CCATAAATTGGATTTAGTTTCAGGGAACTTGGAACTTTTCTCACTCTTGTGTACATGCAAACAGAATGTTGACGATTATATATAGATTATAATTTTCTACTTCTATCAAATTCAAAAATCCAGTGTCTGTATAAAAAAAGACTAAGGAAATATCCTCCTGTGATTAACACAGACCACATTAAGCAGAAAATTCTTTATTTGCATTGAAGAATTTTTTTATTCTGATCTAATATACAAATGATCTGAAAATTTTATTTCTATAGGAGAATATTTTTTTTTATTTTCCAAGCATCTTCTAGGTCCCAATATCACAACCAAATTTCTTTATCAATGATTTTGGAGCTTTGTATAGGACCAGAAACCAGAGGCATCATTAGTTGGTTATTGGGCGTCAGTCTACAGAAATAATCACTAAAGAGTCACAGCATAGCACTTTCAGGCTATAGCCATTTTTATTTCTCATTTTTTTTTTTTTAAGGATGTGCTAAAACTGAAACTATTCCTTAAGATTTATCCAAACCTAGAGTTAATCCTTGCTTGTTATTTGTTTTATTTTAAGCTTAATCAAAGCAAATAGTAATCCAGAAGCTATTCAAAGTATATTAAATAAGCAGTGTACTTGCTATCATATAAACACATATATGTGCTGTTCTACAGATCCTTGTGTACCACCATGGGATCCTTTCTTTTTAATTGGATAAAACATAAGAATGACATCCAAAAAACGAAACACCTTGTGAAAATTCTTTGATATTTCTTCATTTTCTAGCAGGAATAATAAATGCAGCAACAGTCCTCAGAGAATTGTTCAAGAATTACAAAGATGGCATTTAAGTTGAAAATAAAAATACTTATGATAATCTATGTTCAGTGAGGATTTCACAAATAAACAAAGGCGAAGCTACTCAATATAAATCAATAAAATATAGATGAGAAGCTTATATAGAAGAAGCCGCAAAATTCATGAACATCACAATATGAAACATGAGAAACTGTAATTCCCATCAAATGTCTGCATTTGAGGTTCGAATATTGCAAACCATAAGCCCCTATTTGATTAAGTTTCTGCCTAGCAACTAATAGTTCATTAGCATTTCTCAGGTTCAGTTTCACCACTGTTCCCTAATGTTTTTATTGTTTTTTACTTCTAACAACAGGATGATTATCATCCATTTATCACTTTAGAGGAATCATTAAAAGTTTACATCACAGATTCTAAAATGGATTTCCTTCCTTAAGGACTGTGCACCTAAGATATATAATAATGTTTTTGTTACTCTTGATTTAATCATAAACATGACTTGTAATGGTTTTATATCTCACTAAATTATTGAATAGCATGCACGTACCATTTAGGAAGAATATCTTCTTAGAGAGTTGAAATCAAATAGCTTATAAAACTATCTGGGCATAGAAGCCCAGATAATGGTGTCATATTTTTCAGTCTGTCTTTTAAGAATCATAATATCAAATTAATTTCAAATATGTCTAACACTTTTAACTATGTTTTAACATCAGTTCTCTCACTAAACATGCATTTAGTGAGTTAAAGCTCCTATAAGAAGTTATCATAGGTTGGTTACCTATCTTTTCCCTGTTCTAGAGGCAGAAGTGTATATAGTAAGGTGCTGCCAAATGTGATGTTTGATGAGATGTTCTTCCAGGAATACAGATGCCAAACTTCTTGACGTGTCCTTATATGGCACAGAGAAGAGGGAAGTAGAGCAATCTACTGACACTTGTTCTACTAAGGATACTAATCACATTAGTAAGGGTTGACCGCTCATGAGACAATTGCCTAATTATGGATTACCCCATACAATCTTATGTTAGCCAGGCTTCCTGCCCGATTCACCCCATCAAAACCTCAGTTGCTGACAAATCAATGAATGCTTTTTTAAAAATTCCTCCACAGTTCTGAGGCTGTAGTTTCTTTTATGTTTAGTGTTGTCACGTGTCTTCTCACTGTGGACCTTACACAGAAGAGAAAACTTGATGCAGTGCTCATCTCTTACCTTAACAAGGAAGAAGAGCAAGAACTCAAACTGAATCATGCAATAAACACTTGTTGCTCTTACAGTATCTCCAGGTTCATGTCCTGGCACCTACACTGTGGCTGATGGAGTGTTAACTATTATTCTGATGTTTTGTTTTGAGTAAAAGTCATATCCTCATTTTGTATAGAAGATTCAAAACATTTTGGCATCCCCTGTCTTTTTTTCTCATTGTAAATGGGAATTCTATATACATTTCTATGAATCCTAGAATTTCTGTGCTCTTTTTTAATCTTGACTTTCAAAGATTCAAATCTTGGTGTGCCTGAACTCCCTGACACATGAGGGACGACACGCGTGAGCCTGAGAAGACAAGACTAAGCTGACCACCATTGCAAAGCTTTATAGTCTTCTATGAATACAATAACATTCACACAACCACATCACGCTTCTTCATAGTTTACTAAAGACTTTCTCTACAAGTCTGAATCCATCTAAGGTGATATAAAAATATTTATTATGAAGTGATACATGTAGAATGTTTTTTTTTCTGGCCCATCTGGCTGGTGGTCTAGACTCACAGACCTGCAGTCCCAAATTGACTAGCTCCATGGTCCAGACCTTCCACCACTGCTTAGCCCCCCCCCCACCAATGACTCAGACACTTATATTAATTTCATGCTGTTTGACCTAAGGCTTACGCATATGGCTAGATAGCTCTTTCAAGTTAATTCAACCCATTTCCATTTTTCTGTCTTGCCACACAGCCTGTGGTTTACCTGGTTAAACACATCTTGCTTCTTGGGTGGCTGAATCAAATCCCTCTTGACTCAGCCCTCCTTCTCCTTCCTATGCTCTGATGTCCTCACCTACTCCTATGATGCCTTCCATGGGCCCAAAACAGTTCCTTTATTTAAAGAATGATATTCACAGCTTATAGAAAGATATTCCCACATCAGACACAATAAATTTAAAGAAGAAAATATAATGCTATATGTGTTTTCTTATTCTATATCAGGTTAGGATTCATCATCATCATTTCTTCTAAAAATTATTTTTTAGTCTTCATTATTTACTCAGAAATCTCTTTAGGACCTTATTTGGTCATTACAGACCCGAAAATGAGATAATTTTCCATGTTCCTATCATTATCTTACCCAGCAACATTAGCTGAATTATACATATAGATATATGATTTGAATAATACATAAACTAATAATGTGGTAGGCCACCTTTTGACTGATCTAGAAGTGTTTAAAATATGCAATGATGCATGCCACATAAGAAAAACAATGCAAAAATGAATCCTCTGCTGCTAGAATAAAATTGCAACTTCCAAGTAATCTCATTATATATAGTTGAATATATACAGTCTTGAATTTTCAATACGGTTTTCCAAGAAAAATGGTTTCTGAAAGGAATGTATATGTCTAGATGTGGTGCTGTGTCAGATCAGATGAGCAAGCAAAACGGTTTTCCCGTCACAAAGCTTGTTACAAAAGTAGACTTATACCACAGGATCCAAAAGATAGTTTGAAGGCTTTAAAATTGCTTTTAAGTTTTGAAAATTTTGACCATGGAGATCAGTAATAGTGGTAATTAAATATATCTCATTAAGTAAAATAAAATATAAGGTCATGACTACAGGATAAAAATGTGCAGTCAGAAGTGTCTGGCTCAGTCTAGCCCAAGAACTGGACCCACAGTCTTTAAGCCTCTTAGTCCCAAATAAACATACAGAGGGTTATATGGATTATAAGATGTTGGTTCTATGGCTCAGGCTTATTACTCACTTACTTTTATACTTTAAGTCAAGCCATATTTCTATGTTTGGCCACGTGGCTTGGTACATTTTCTCAGAGCAACATTTTTATCTTCATTTCTTGTCTTCTAGCCTCTCCTCTGCTTTTTTGATTCCCAAAATTCTCCTAGTTTCCTAGCTCTGCCTATACTTCCTACTGAACAATCAGAATTTTATTAAACCAATACGAGGAACAAGTCTTTACAGTGTACAAGAGCGTACCCTACAGCACAAATCAATAATTATGAGAGAATCATTTGTCTTTCATATATCAAGATGCAAAATATTGTTGTGATTGGAACTAAGGACAGAGAACTACCAATCTGTAATCAGAAAAAGCAGCAATGAATTCAGTTAAAAAAAACTGATTTCTAACAACATTGGTTAAATTATTTAATGAAAATTTTTATTAAAAATTACAAATATATAGATTAATTACATAAAATTGAGAATTTTCCAGAACATACATGTGTGTGCATATGTGTATATATTTCTGTATATATAGACATAGCATATTCTTCCATTCACATGTTAGTACATCAGGTTTACCATACATTATAATACCAGATATCTTAATTCAGGTCCTAATATACAATCATAAATCCTTGGAATTTTCTGAGGGATGGCAGTGGCTTTGATTCTAAAGTGATTATTGTACAGCTTCAGGTTAACGACTAAGTAACAGAAGGATTTGCTGTGATTGGAAGCATTGAACTTTATGCCATAACTTATGTTTTTAGGGTTGGAAAGAGCAACTGTAAATTGAGTTAATAATTGATTATGCTTGTGGAATGAAACTCCTGTAAAAGTCAAAACTATGACATGATGAGCCTCTGAGTTGAAACTACCTATGTGTCCAAAAGAAATATACCCTAATCCATGGAGACTGATAGTTCATTTATCCTTCAAGCAAACTGTTAAATGTATAAAATGTCCTCTTTAGTTCTAAAACAAACAGTGATATATAAACTTTGGTTATAACAATTTTCAATTTGTAGTCAAGTTTGTCAGAAACATAAGTACTTACCTTTGGAAACTATTACGTCATATGATGAATTTTGATGCAAGTATGTAACCCTATGATGCTATCAATTTGTGTGGTCTGAATACAAATGCCCCTGTAGGCTCATATGTTTAAATATATGGTCACTGGGACATGGCACTATTAGGAAGTAGGACTGCTTTGTTGTAGATGTGGACTTGTTGGAAGATTTATACCACTGAAGAGTGGTCTTTGATGATTCAGCATCTCTTTTCTTGATGCCTCTGAATCCAGATATAGAAATTTTAGGTTACTTTTCTAGCACCATGTCTGTCTATGTGCTGTCAAACTCCACACCGTGATGACAATGGACTAAACCTAAGAACTGTAAGCAAGCCCCAGTTCAGTTCTTTCTTTTAAAAAGAGTTACAGTGATCATAGTGTCTCTTGACAGCAGTATATCAAACAGTGACTAAGACACATTCAAAAAGCCCCAAGATCCAGACGAGCTGCCCCAAATAGACCATTCTCAGCTGCTTGGTTCCAAATAATCACATAAAGTCTTGTATTAATTACCTGCTCCTTGGTCTATGGCTCAGTCATATTGCTAGCTACCTCTTGCATCTTAACTCAACCTCTTATTCTTATGTTGTTTAGCCATGTGGCTTGGTACTTTTTCTGAGAGCAGCGTTCTGGTTCTGGTCTTCTTTCCCCTGTGTCTGATAAGGTCTCTGCCCTATTCTTCCTCTTCCCAGAATTGTTTTAGTCTGGTAGCCCCACCCATACTTCCTGCTTGCCCTCTGGCCAATAAGCATTTTATTCAACCAGTAGGAAAGACAAATATCTACAATGTTCAAGAACATAATCCCACAGCATACTAATCAGAGGAAGTGGACGCTGTGATAAAATATTGATTTGGAAATGTATCCAAATCATGTTCTAGAGAGGTGCTTGATTATAATACTAAACACTTGTGGCATAAAGGCATGAAAATTGTCTAATACCTGTAGGTATCTCTTATTCCCTCTCTACAGGTACCATGTGCCCAGTGCTCACATAAGTGAATACCATAGTGGCACTCTAAGATGTTAGGGAAGATTTGTGGAGGATCAGAGACAATGCAATGCTAGATAAAAGTACATTTTGACCAACACTGTAAAAGAAAATTCCAAAGGAACTAAATAACTAGATATAGTTTCCTAAAAGAGTGTTAAATATTAACTAAAATTTGAAAGTAAATATTGTCCTTCACTAAACAGAGAACTTCAAAATAATCAGTTAGATCTAGGAATCTGGAGACATCAAATATTTACTACCTAGCACACCTGATAAAAATCACAAGAATTTTGCCCCAATTCCTCATAAAAGAGATTCTCATGTTTGTATTTTCTAGATTTTACACAAGGATGAAAATATTTAAATTATTTTGTAACAAGAAAAATAGTATTTCAGTTCTGAATTGATTATCATAGTCCAATTACAATTGTCACAGGGAGCCTTCATCTAGTAATTGATGCAAATGAATGCAAAGACCCACAGACAAATATTAGGCTGAGTTCCGGAACACTGTTAAAATGAAGGAAGGATTTGTAAGAGCCAAATATATCACAAGAAAACGCACAGAAATAACTAACCTTGGCTTGTAGGAATGCTCAGAGTTTGAAGCAACAACCAGAGATCCTGCATGGGACTGACCTACACCCTCTCTCTATATATGTGATAGGTGTAGCTTGGTCTACTCCGGGGACTCCTAAAAATAGGAGCAGATGCTGACTTAGCCTTTCAACTGGCTCTTGGGAAGCAATTCCTCATACTGGATCCCCTTGCCCAGCCTTAATACAAGGAGAGGTGCTTAGTCCTATAGCAACTTGATATGCCATACTTTGTTTCTGTACCCATGGAAGGTCTGCCCTTTTTTGAACAGAAACAGAACAGAGGAAAAATTGATTGGGGGAAGGGCATAGGGGTGGGGAAGGAATGGAGGAGATGAGGGAAGAAACTGTGTTTGGGATGAGAAATAAATTGATTAATTAAAAAATAATCTAGCAAGTAATTCTTAGAACCAATTTGTTTGTTTAGGAAATACAATAATGATGGTTGTGCTTCCTTTAAACAATATACAGTGGTTTTTAATTTTCCCTAAAAACATTATAATTTCATTTTTTCTCAAAACTGAATAGAAAACTATGTGTAGAATAACCACACTTTTATTTGTATCCGTTGAAGGACATTTAGATTGTTAGTTTATTTCCTAGCGATTGTGAATTGGGTGACAGTGAATATTGTTAAGGAAGTATCCATAGAGTAGAAGCTCTTGTCTTTGGGGCATATGTCAAGGAGCAATATAGATGAATCATATCATATATTAATGTTTTAGCTTTTTGAGAATTTTCCACACCTATTTTCACAGTGACAGCGCGAGATTGCAGTTCCATTAATAGTCGATGGAAGTTCCTCTTTCTCCACATCTTTCCCAGCATTTGATCTGTTATTTTCTTGACTATAGTCAATCTTACTGTTGTAAAATAAAATCTTAATCTTTTTTGAATTTGGGTTCTAATAGCTGAGAATGTTGAGCACTTTTAAAGATACTTCTTAGCCACGTATTTTTTTTTGAGAACTCTTTATTTAGATCCATAACCCATTTTTAATTAGATCATGAGCTTAGTTGATTTTTTTTTTTTAGATTTTTGTTTAGTCTAGATATTAATCCTCTAAAATATACATAGCTAGTAAAGATTCCTTTATACTCTGAGAGATTCTTCCTCGTTCAAAAACAACACAGTAACTCATGAGATTAAATGTCACGAAGGTCAGAGATAGCTCCATAGAGGTACCAGGTTTGGTTCCTAGCACCTACCTAGTGGCTCCAACTGTGTGTAACTCCAATTCCAGAGAACCAACAGAGGTGAGAGGCATTAAATCTTCCTGGAGCTGGGGTCACAGGAAGCCAGAATTTCTAAACACATAGGGCTTCTTTGTTCTTCAACAGAAGAAAATGACACTCCTTCACCCAGAAGGCTATATGGACATTGTGTAACAACCTTGTGATTTTTTTGCTATTCTGTGGATCTAGCCTTCACCTGAATACCCTAGAATCCTGAGCATTGTCCTTTTAGTTAAAACAATACTAATCACAAACCCATCCTCCCTAGGCCCTTATCCGGGACATTGTTTTTTAGTCAATAGAACCCATCTTTATTCTACTTACAAATTCTTCCTCCCAAGGCCAAGACTTCTAAGCATTGTTTCTCAATAAAGAGACTGCATTCCTGTATAAAAGGTCACAGGTACTTTGGTAAAGAAATGTACTTTGCAAAGGAGTTTTGCTGAAATCACGCTTAAAGCTTTGTTGTGATAATTATTATGTAGAAAAACTTTCCAAAGGTTTTTTTCTGGGTTTAAATGTATAAGAAAAATAAACATCTAAGTCAGACTCTAAATACTTTTGACCCCGCATCAGCTAAATCTTGCCAATGTGTTTCATTTTATACCTCCCCAAGCCTGGCCAAGGCACTTTCAAGGGCCCTTCATTATAGCTTTTCTTCTAGCATTTTCAGGACTTTACATTTCATGTTGAGAGCATTAATGTATTTTGAGTTGACTTTTTCATCCATGGTAATAGGACTTCCATATCATTCTTCTTCATGGGGTAATCCAGTTTTCCCAGCTCTAGACACCCACAGTAACAAATTAAAAGGAATATTATATATGACATAACTCAATAACTTTTGGTAGAAGGAGGACAAGCTAAGCTAAAATGAAAAGAAATAATAAAAATGAGAACAGAAAACAATGAACTAGAAACAAAGAAATCAATAGAAATGATCATTAAATCAGGGAGCTGTTTCCTTTAGAAGATAAGCAAATCGACAAGCCCCTGGCCCAATTAACCAGAAGAAAAAGAAGAGCTAAGTATCACACTAATAGATGAACAGGAAAGCATTACAACAGATGCTAAAGGAAATTAAAGAGATACAAATACACGTTAAATGATCCCTATTGAAGGTAATACGGTATTACAGATAACACATCAAAAGAAGTGGTACCACAAACCCAGAAATGATCAATAGTTTCAGCCAAGTGGCCAGATGTAACATCAACTTCCACAAATTAGCAGAATTCTATAAACCAATAACAAACATACTAGGGAAGAAAACACAGAAATACTCTTAATTAGAACATCCCGAAAAATAATAAATGTCCAGGAATAAACAAACAAGGAAGTGGAAGATTTCAACAATGAAAACTTCAAATCTCTGATAAGAGAGATTGAGGAAGACAATGGAACATTAAAAGCAACTCATACTTGGATATTGGTAGAATTAATATTGGGAAGTTGGTGACTCTATCAAATGCAGTTTACTGATATGATGTAATCAAAATCTAAATCCTCATGGCATTCTTCTCAGAACTAGGAAAAAAACCTAAAAATCCTAACCATGGAATTTCTAGGCAGAAAGAGCAGTGCTTGAGGGATTATGCTACCTAATTTGAAGCATATTGTAGAGCTCTAATAACCAAACCAGATTGGTACTGGCATAAAAGCACACTTGTAGATGAATGAAACAATGAGGGCACAAACATAAAAACACAAAACTATAAACATATAATATTTTACAAAGATGTCAAAAATACACTAGAGAAAAGATACAATCTTCAACAAATGGTCTAGTCTGCCAATTCCATATGGCACTCACTGACTGTAGACTGGTGATCTTCAAGCAATGTACTTTTCATGTAAATACTTTGGAAAATCAGAAAGTTCAAAAGAAACTTAAGACTTAAAGACTAGAATTATCAGTGGCAAGTTTTCACAGCTTCCAGCATTCTATTGGCCAAAACATGTTCCAGAGGGATAATTATAACATCATATTTCTTCCCTAAGTGTAAAGGAAAGAATCCAGGATTTATGTATGTAAATCTAATAGAAGAATATCACTCAAATGGACTAAATAATTATGTGCGGGGGGAATGTAGACACTCTCTTGGGTTTCTCATTTATACAACTCACTATTCACCATCTCCTGGAAAGTTCAATTTCTCTGTCCTTGACTACTATAATCATAACCTTAGTTTGATGTCATGATCTTCTGTGTGTAGGCACAAATTTACTCAGCTTGAGTCATTCATCAAGAAGAAAAGCAATTTGTTAGTCACTCCATTTCTGTTAGGTTCAAGCTATAGAAAGTAAGCATCATTGTTCCTGGCAGAAGACCTATAATTTTGCTAGGCATCTGCTTCTTTTTTAAAAAAAAAAAAAAAAAAAAAAAAAAAAAAAAAAAAAAAAAAAAAAAAAAAAAAAAAAAAAAAATTTGAAATAGGGTAAGAAAACCAAACCATGTGACTAAATTGTTGCCAATTTCTTTCTATATAGCACATGGCTCATAAATGCTTTAGCTGTTAATTTATCGTGATTGGAAAAAGTCATATTAATCAAATGTGGAGGAAAATAATAAGGACTCTGGTGCCGACATTTATTTTCCTTTTCAGTGCATTGTATAGGAGCCAATTCTATTGTTTTAGAAAACATTCTTCAGATTGATCATCTTTTGGGACTCTTTCCATTTCTAACTGTTGCTCCACAAACCTTTTATATACCAAATATAGCCCAAGACTTAGATATACAATCTGTTACATTCAAATCTCAAGTACACAGTTACAGGGAAACATTTTGACTTGTTCTTCTGGCCATCACAATGAATCATTGTGCCCCCGATGGGGATTGAAATTCAACTGTACATATACTTTAGAATTCCTCAATATTTTGTGCTTCAAATTCCCTAAATAAAACATGAAGAACATGGCACCTAAAGCCCAGGATAATTACAAAGAGTAAGAAAAAAATGTAAAGGTGCTGTAGAGATGCCTCAGCCTTTAAGAGAACTAATTGCTCTTCCAATGGACCTGGGGTCAATTCTCAGCACTGACAATGGTACCTAACAACCATCTCTTAGCTCCAAGATCTGGCACCCTCACACAGACATACATGCAGGCAAAATACCAATCCATATAAAATAAGAATAAATACATTATTTTTAGAAAACTGTCTGGAAAAAAACAAAAAATATTTATTTTTATAATGTAAAAAAAAATAATAATGCAGACTAGTTCCTGTCATACACAGATGTGATTACATATTCATATATGAATATGTATATATGTATACATATATGTATATAAACATATATAGACATAAAAATTATGTTAGGAATATCTATAAACATGTACAAGTTGTGTGTGTGTGTGTGTGTGTGTGTGTGTGTGTGTGTGTGTGTGTGTGTGTGAATTTATTATGCTGGATTTCTTTTGAAGGGATAGAATGTGAGAAGGTATTTATCATGTACTTCCTTGTTCTTTGCCTTGCATAAGTTGTTATACTGAACTTTCTATTCTTCTTCAGCTGGTGGAATGTCAATTATTCTTTAGAGTACACTTTGTCTTTTGTAGTGTAAATTACAAAACAAAATGAAAAAGGAGGTGTATAGATTCTAAATACTCTAGGTGTAAATTGCAGGAAACTGGACACAAAACGCAGATATGGTAAGGTCTAGAAGGCATGGAAACTTAGGCTATATGAAGCTTCACATTTATAAAAAAAAAAAAAAAACCCTCTTCGTTGTATCAGAAGAAAACTATGAAGTCTAGGGAAATCAATTGATATCTAGTTAAAAATAAAATTGTAGCAATAAAAATATTTACATGTATGGTAATATTTTGTTTATGCTCTAACAAATAAACCTTGCCTGAACATCAGAGGACAGACCTAGTCACTAGTTAACTACGGAGGTTAGGCAGTGGTGGAAAACACTTTTAATCCTAACACTTGGGAGAAGAAAGCAGGAAAATTAGAAGTTCAAGACAACCCTGGTCTACATGAGGTTGATCCAGTGTAAAAGAGAAACAAAGCCAGGCTCTTTCACAGTTTGAATCCCAGGACTTGGAAGGCACATGCCTTTTATCACTAGGGAGGTGGAGAAAGGATGTGATATGGCTGGACAGAGAGATGAATATAAGGTGTGAGGCAACTGGATCTTGCCCCTTTGCAGCCAGAGGATTCAGTAGAGGTAAGAAGTCTCCCTACAGGCCTGCTCCTTTGTCTCTATGATCTTCCAGTATTTACCCTGATATCTGGCTCAGGGTTTTTATTATTAAGAACAGTTAGAATTTATCTTATGTCTTATATACACGTTTCCATCTATGCAGAGCACTAGGTCCTGTGTGGGTCTCAGACATAGAGGAAGAAATGCACTAAAACGTAAAGATATAGTTAGTATACATGCCTTAACTTGAAAAAATACACAGGGAAGAAAAGAAATGAAGTAAGGAAGGATGGAAAAATATATTCTGACGAGGACTAAATACAAACCAGAAAGGGAATCAGCAAACTGATAGAAACTCACATAAAAATCTCACAGTGGTCATAAGCTTCTATGAAGAATTCTGGTTGGTTTTAGTAACATTAAGAGAAAAAAATCAGCAACACAGCAGAACACTATCCTAGAAGTAAAATGAATAATCGTTCTGTAGGACTGTATCTGGAAAGAATGTCATCAGAATTCACTTTTCACAATGAATTCATCATTGGTGTAACAAGGAATATACTGTTCTTTGATTTGTATTAATTTACTTAAAAAAAAAAAAGTGTGTGTGCATCTTACTTTAAAAATCTCAGCTTAGTAATGAGAATCCATACATTTTTTTTTTTTTTTACTAGTGAGAGTCAAAAGATCATACACGCTTTACTTAGTATATTTGTATCTCAGAAGAATTCTCAGTGTCCTAAAATACTGAATTCTAGACACCTTTGCTTGGTCTCTGAATTTAAAAGTTTTCTGATTGTTACAGAAAATAAAAGTTCAAAGATATGATTAATTTTAATTAAAAGAAAAATCATAACAAAGACAAATTATTATTATTCATGTTGAGTGCCTTCTTCTCTTATGACACCAGGGCATATACCCACATACAATGATAATATAAAGACTCATCATCATGTATAACAGCTCAATCACAAATATTGCATAAAGGAAGAAGTAGCATAATAATAAAATAGCAAATTATATTTCTTTTGCAATCACTAATCATTTTAGTAAAAAGTGTATTTTATTAATAATTATAGCACAGACAACTGAGAACTAATTTAGTTCAGCATGAAAGTAGTGTTTTATTTTGCGGAGTCGTATCTTACAAAATAAACATGAACACGTTGTTTCTAAATACATCAATTTCATCAAATTTGAATTAGTAAAACATATTAATAATGATATTAAAGAGAACAGGTGAAATAAATCATTCAGTGAGAACAAGCTGTAAGGCATGCGTAAAAATTAAAATCTGTCAGGAAATAATCTTGACATTACAAAAATATTTCTTACAAATCAGAGGCTTGATACAATGTGGACCAAGAAAGAGATGTGGCATTTCATCTCATTAAAAATAAACTCAATTTTTAAAAATTAATTTTGTGGTTAAAACTGATTACAGGAATTGCTAATTTGCATAAACCTGCTTTATTTTCATAGCAGCTGCTGAAAAATTTGTTGAACAAGTTTGAGTTTGGCAAGCATGGTTGCCGCCTGTTTTAGGAATAAAAATATCTGCAGGCATGAAAGATGTCTGGGAAGTTAAAGGAATACAAACTCGTGATTTATATTTCTGATGCTTTTTCTTGGGGGTGATTTTCATTCATATAAAAAAGTATAAGTAATGTTACTGGACCAAAGGTAGGGTCCTATAAATGGTCTACTCTCATGCTATGAGCAAAATGATAAGTACAGCCAATGAGGCACATTTATGCTCATGTGGGTGAAAAGCCGGCTTCCAGATGTATAATGTATATTAAGCATTTCTGGTGACAAGCTGAAGCCTATGGGGGCTTCCGCATTTTATCCTGTCTTCCTGGAAACAGTTATTACTGAGAATACTGAAACTTTAAAAAGTATTTTTGTGGTTCTTCTTAAATTATTTCTCATGTCCTAATAATATATTAACATATTCAATCAATCAATCTCTCTCTCTCTCTCTCTCTCTCTCTCTCTCTCTCTCTCTCTCTCTCCTCCATTCTTGCCCCTCCTTCTCCCTCTCCCACCCCCCCCCCTTTGCTTCCTTTCTATTTTCTTTTTGGCTTTTGTATTATTTATAAGCCCAGGTAATCCCAAGAATGATGCTTCCTAAATAATTTCTCATTAGCATAAATTCATTACTGACTTGAAATCAAATCAGGCTGAATCCTAGCACTTAGAAGAGAAAGTGGACCAAGTTTTCACCACTAAACAAGAAACTATTTGAAACTGATACCTACTGGGAAAGGCAAAATCAACTTTCTTCAATTAAGTGTCATTGGCAGACCCCATGCTCAAGAATAGGTGGCCTACACAAAATACACTTTATACTTTTGTGTACTTTTTAATTGTTTAATTTGTTTTAGTATTTTTGTCTTTTTCTTTTGTTATTTTTGTTTTGATTTTTTTCATGGTTTTTAAGAAGATGAAGTTGGGTGGGCAATATATGGAAGGATCTGGCAGAGATTTTGGAGGAAAATAATATGATTAAAGTATAGTTTATTAAAAATAAAAATATTAATTTAAAAAGAAGACTTTGAAAAAGACTACAAAACTATCTAACGGATTCAGATTTTTAAAGAGCAGATGTTCCCAAAGCTTTGTGTAAGCTGAGCTCTTCTGTTACATAAAGTCCTACTAGAGATATCATTGATCATTTATCTGAGACCTAAACTGTCTGTAATTTATTATTACACCTACTAATATGCTTTTTGATTTAACTAGAAATACTCTCATTTAAACACATTCAATTTTACATATCAATTTAAATGAATGTATAGTCTTAATTACACAGGGCATCTTAATAATACAAGTAGGATCTTCCTCTTCTCCGTTGATTAGACATAATCTTTGATTTCTGGGATTACCTTCACTTACACTGATCATTTAAATCAAAATAAGCAAAGCAAAGTAAAGTTGATATAATTAAATGAACTGTAACTTTACTAATTAAAATCATAGATTGCATCCAATAGTTTTTATTTAAAGACAAAATACATATTGCTACTCTAAGGAAGAAAAATAATTTATATATATTCAATGTGTTTGAGAGCCTGTGTGTTCTCTTTATAATTTACAGTTATGGAGGCTGTTGACTATTTCACTTGTTATTATACCTAGCAAAATAATATTTAAAAACTTTAAAGATTAAGTTATATTTATCTTACTAATTTTTGTATCTTTCTGTAAGCCACTATACCCAAGCACACTGTGATAATTGTTTTTAAGAATATCATATTAGCGCAAATTTACATATTTTTTTCTTGGAAGAATTTAAACTAATTATTCACTCTTACTTCTTTTTGCCACTTTTTATCATATCCCTAGTGGCATATCTTTTTGATTTTTGCATTGTTAAGAGTGGATACTTTTAAATTCTCTCACTATAATGATGTTATAATTAATAGACGTATGACACAAATTAAACTTTGTAATCATATTGTTTCATTAAAATGTCTATGAATAACTCATCTCAAACATATCCTTGAATATTATATTACATTTAAAAATCATCATAGCCTCCCAGCACTCTCAATTACATTGTTCTGTCACAGTTATATAACTCATATGAAATACAATTATTTATTTGTCCTACATGATTGTGTACATATAATCCTTTTATTTCCTGTGGCTAAGAGTGTGACATATCTTCAGTTAGTAGAGTAATACAGGTTTCAAGGTGACAAACAATTTTAAAAAGAGGGAAGAGAGTAAGGAAACTAATGTGTTTATATCCTAATCTCTAAATCAAAGGAATAATTTTTTAAAAGAAGCATGCAGCAGATGAAAAAATATGAAACAGCAGACACACACTCCAAGCTGTCACTTTTCAGTAAATTAAAAAACTACATATCTGATCTTTGTATCCTTATTTTCATTATTTTTACAATTCTAATTATTACTTTTTCCCAAATCAAATAGAATATTGCTCCATAAGCGATGAAAAACAACAAAAAAGGGGCTTTCTTTCAATATTACTGATCAAATATACAAATTAATAGTTAAGGTCTATCTGTTTTGCTACTCATGCACAAAACAAAAATCAAAAGAAAACATGTCTTCTGATGTTAAATCAGACCCCAAATCCAGATCAGTGCTAGGCTCTGAGCCCTTTTAGACTGGATATCCTGTGAAGGTTTATGGAAAGCACAGACTGGACAGCTTTTCTACTCTTATGAGAACAAACCTTTTCCAAACTGTTTTGCTCTTATTTTCTCCTAATTTGGTGTTGGCATATTTATTTCCCTGGCAGATTATTCACCATAGATACAAACTTTGGAGTAAAAAATAAGGATTAGGTAAAACCTATGCCCACTATAGTTGTGTGCAGTTAACTTCTACCAGAGAGAGAAAAAAAAGGAAAAAGGCCCATCCAAATGCAAAGATGAGAAATATTGTATATGACCTAACAGGTTTTCTTAAAAATATTTGAAACTAATATGTATTGCTTCTTCTCTACCAATAAATAAGGAGATAATATCAGATGTCAAAACCACAACTTTGACAATAAGTGAAGAATTACTATCTCTTCTGTTTATCAGCAAGCATTCGGAGTACACGCATTGGATGTAACTGTCACACGCTGGAACTTGACATTACCCATTAAATTATTAATTTGTTAAATAGCTGTTGATAGTCTTTTATAGAAAAAGGATAAATAATGTACTAGAAGGAGAGGGATAGAAAAAGAAAAGCACAGTAGGGTATATGTGGGCTATGTCTTACTAGTCAAATATAAGCAAAACTTTAGAAAAAAGGAAGCAAAATGAAATCTTCCCTATAAAAATAAAAAGTAGATTTTCACTAAAATGTAGTTCCATATATTGAGCATTCTCTTACTCCCCCCATTGCCCCATTTTGAGTGTGGATGTTATTTTTACATCCCAGAAAACCTGGCACTTAGATTCTTGCCTCAAAATCTTTAGTATGGGACAAAAGACTTATTCTACCACACCTATTTTGATTATGTGATTCTATCCTTGCAAGAAAATTCATGAATGTATGCATTTATATGCTAAATCTTTTGAGTGGATATGAAGATTATGTTTCTGAGCACAATAATTATGCTTCTCTGAGGTTGAAATCCTACAATGTTTCCTGCTTACCCCATCTCCTGTTAGTTGAACAATTTAGTTTATGATGGATACTAGAGATATGCTTATTTAGATTATAAATTTGTGATTTGGAAGTACAAGATTAGATGGTCTTGTTTAGATTCTGATGAGAATCTAGTTGACTGTTCTCAAATCATAGGAGAATCACATGGGAAACTTCATATGCAGAAATTGATCCATGGAGAAACAAAAACTTGGAGGCTGGAGAAACTGGCTTGGTGGTCAAGAGTACTTTATACTCCTCTGGGGTACCCAAGTTTTAATTCCAGCACCCACATGATCACTCACAATCATTCACAGGTTCAGTTTTATGATAATGTCAATATCGTCTCGCTTTCTTGATTGCCAAGCATGCACATGGTGAACAGACATATATACAGGCAAAATATCCAAACACATAAAGAAAACAAAAGAAAGAAAAGAAGGAAGGGAGGGAGGGAAGGAGGGAGAGAGTGAAGAAAAGAAGTAAGAATCTGAGATCAAATGGGAAGGATGCTAGATATGGAATGAACAAGGAAAATTGACAGCATCTATATCTTGGGACCTTTGTCTCACGAGTGTCAGAATATACCATTGTAGCAAAATATCTTTGAAATTTCATTTAGGTTCTTCTTCCCTCTATATCCGATACTTAGAAAACAGGTCATTTTCTCAGTTGTTGAACTGGTATAGTAATAAAATATTTGCATCTTCAAATTCCCTGTCTATGTTAAACATTATGTTAAACATTATCAATATTCTGACATTAGCCATCTTGTGAACTTTGCAAGAGGATTATGCAATGAAATACTCTGAGAGGGAGACAAGACCCACAATTATTTGAGAAGGAAAAAAAAAAGATCAATTCATTCTCATGAATATCCTAATAAATAATCTATCCTAATAAATAATTCATCAAAATGTCTTCAAAATCTCTGATATAAGAGCCGGTGCTACCCCACTGTGATGGTTAGTGGTGTCAACTTGACATGAGATAGAGTTGCCTTGGATACAATTCTTAAAGCATCCCAGGGAGAGGTTATATTGATTCTCGGCATGACAGTGACATTATTTTCCAGGTTTGGTTTTTTGGACTTTATGGAAAGAAGAATGTGAGTTTAACAGAAGCATCCATTGCTCCCTGCTTCCTCTTTCCTGATGGGAACAGCTACTGTCCTACACCGATGCCTTAACTCACCTCTCTTGATGCTCTAGACCTTTCAATTGTGAGCTGAAATAAATGCTTTCACCTCTGATGTTTCATCAGGCAATTTTATCAAAGAAGCAGAAAAATAAGCAAAGAACATCCCACCACCTCTTTGGATCTGTCTCCTCTATCTGTCTCTCCAGAGTATATCATCATTAGTTTGCATTGTCCTATAATCTCCTAAACTACTTATGACCCTCTGCTTTATTGTATTATCCTCTTTAGGATAAGAATTAAGAAGAAGCATTTATTGTTTTTTTTTAAAATATGGAATCTTAAAAGTGAGCATAATTATTATTTAATTAAATAAAATATTTTTTTTGCAAAACCCAGTTAATTCAAAAGATTGGGCTAATGACTACATTACCTTTCATTAGGCCTCACATCTTCAAATTACCACTGTATCTTAATATTAACTCGTATTGGAAACAGCTGCCAGAGTATGAACCTTTAGAAGCCATATTAACATTTATTTATTTTTATTTAAAAACAATCTCTGTATTAAAAGATAAAAAAAATAAAACTTAACTTTTTCAGAGATTATACAAAATTTGTCTCAATGATGTAAAACCATATATAGCTTCATCAATGCAAATCACACTTTTGTATTTTTCTGAATCCATGTTCAAACTGTTCTCTATTACTGCGATATAATTACCACACATCCTGCCTAAGAAATCACTGGTAAACTTTTAACACTTTCTCACATCCAAGTGCTCTGAAGTCTTTCTGAGTTTGAAGCCACCAACACCTCTTAAATATACACAGAATTGTATTTAGAGTTACTTCTTTTCATATGACATATTTTGAATAGTTAATTATTTCTTCGATTTCTGACTGAAATACATATATTCCTTTGTGCTTAGGTAGAAGGTTCTTTATATGTCTATTAAGTCCATTTGGGTCATAACATCTGTTAGATCCCTTATGTTTCATTGAAAATAATTGTATTGCCTACTGGTTTAATAAAAATCACTGATTAGCCAAAGATGGACAGGAAGTATGGGAGAGGCTACCAGACTAAGAAACTCTGGGAACAGGAAGAACAGAGCAGAGATACCAAAGATATCTCAGATGCAGAGGACAACTATGCTCCTCTGATAAAAGCTACGGAGCTGCATGGCTGAACAGGATAAGAATCATGAGTTAATTTAAGGGTAAAGAGTTAGCAAGTTATATGCCTGGGCCCCAGGCCAATGAGTACAAAATTAGTGTAAGCACCTGTATGTTTCAGTGAGGTTATGAGACTGTGGATCTACAGATCTGGGCCACAAGACTAGGTGGGATAGTCTGGGCCAGAAACCTCATATAACACTGGTTGTCCTATCCAAGGGGGAAAGTGGGATATTGAATTCTCCCTCTATTAGTGTGGGATGTTTGATATGAAGTTTCAGCTTTAGTAGTGTTTCTTTTACATATAGAGGTGCCCTTGCATTGGGGGCATAAATATTAAGGATTGAGACTTCATCTTGGTGGTTATTTTTCTGAGATATGTAAGTAATATCCATCCTGGTCTCTTTTGATTGATTTTAGATTGAGGTCTATTTTGTTAGCTATTAGGATGACTACAGCAGATTGTTTCTTAGGACCCCTTGATTTCAAAGTCTTTCCCAACCCCTTACTCTGTCTTTGAAGTTGAGGTGTGTTTCGTGTATGCAGCAGCAGGATGGATTCTGTTTTGTATCCATAGTGTTAGGACTTGTCTTTTTCATAAGTGAATTGAGTCCATTGATATCAAGGGATATTAATGACCAATCATTGTTTATTCTTCTTATTTTTGGTGGTGGCTTCTATGTATTTCCCATCTTTTCTTTTTTTTTTTTTCCCTGTGGGATTATTGATTGTGGTTTCCCTGGGTATACCTGGTTTCCTTAGGTTGGTGTTTTCCCTCTAGTGCTTTCAGTAAGGCTGGATTTTTGGGTAGATATTGTTTAAATCTGTTTTTTTTTTTTTTTCATGAAATACCTTGTTTACTCCATCTACGGTGATTGATAATTTTGCTGGGTATAGTAGTCTGGGTTGGCAGCCATGCTCTTTTAGTCTTTTGGTCTTTTTATGGTGTCCCAAATTTTCTGGACATTTTGTGTTATGACTTTTTCTGGTTTTAGTGTTTTCTTTGACTAAATATCTATTTCCACTATTGAATCATCCACTCCAGAGATTCCCTCTTCCATCTCTTGCATTCTGTTCGTTAGGCTTGCATCTGTAGTTCTAGTTTGTTTCTTCAGGCTTTGTATTTCCAGAATTGCCTCAATTTGTGCCTTCTTCATTGCTTTTATTTACATTTTTAATTTCCAGAATGTTTCTTTCACCTGTTTGTTTTCTTGTTCTTGTTTTTTTTTTTCAGGGATTTGTTTATCTCTTCTAATTTTTTATATATATATTCTTACACTGGCATCTGCCCCTTGCTTCCTTGGTTCACTCTTAGTCTGTTCTTAGCTGGCTCTTAGGCACTTATGGGCCCTGGGGTCTGTGTGTTTCCACTTGTCCTGGTGATCTTTCTTAGTTGGCTGTGGGGGGGGGGTGCAGTTTTTTATGTGTGATTTTGCAGTTTGCTGCGGCTGGGGCAGGATTTGACTGTGGAATGTCCTTCCAGCTGTGTTTTGCTGGGGATTGCATTTGGGGCTAGCTCTCCCAGCTGGCTTTGGTTTAGGGCACTGCTGGGTAGGGTTGGGGTATTAGGAGTTTTTTTTTTTTTTTTTTTTTTTTTTTTTGTGTGTGTGTGTGTGTGTGTGTGTGTGTGTGTGTGTGTGTCCTACCTTCAGAAACCAAAGGTCTTCAATTAGCCTTGTGGTTGGGGTGACACCTCTTATTAGGCTGTGGACCAGAGGGTAATGGGGTCTCGAGGTCACAACACTTTTTTCAGATTCTTTTCCTTGACAGATTATTTTTGACACTGTTCTGCTCCCTGTGCTGCTCTTTGCAACAACAAACCTAGACAAGGGTTGTGAATAATTGAATGTAACAGCATGAATAGCATTCTGCCTTTAAACTTTCTCAGTCAATTGCTTTAAAACCCAGCCTCACCCAAGTTCTCAGGACCTTGACAAATGAACCAGAGTCTCTTCCTGAATATATAGCATAGAATCCAGCATGGTTTCCAGTAACTTCTTTCCTCTCATCTCTGACCTCATGAGCCAAACTCTGCTTTCTATTCTGTCAAACTCCTATAACAATGCTCACTAGGCTCTTTACAGAGAGCTCTCAGACCTTGGAGTTATAGCAACAATCTCTTCTACATTCCACCGGCAGCCTGGTCCCATGACAAAGAAGCATAGCATCATGTTTTAGTGTTTATCCCCATCTCTCACTCTTATTTCCTGTATTTTTGTTTTATCACTGTGACAGAATAGCCCTTCGATATGTTGACTTAGGTTCTTACCAATATATATCCAGGAAAAGTATTGCCAAGACCCATGGAAGATCTTAGGCTTTTGTTAGTCTAAACTTAAACTTATTAAGTAACATTTTACTTTACTTTTTAACTGAAAAAAAAAAATCAAGTGATATATTCTGATCATGCTTGCCTCTCTCCCCTAACTTCTCCTCAACTCCTCCTTACCTCCATACCTACCCAACTTTATGCCTTCCCCCTTTCCTTGGAAAATAAATGTAAACAGAAAAAGAAAAAAGAACGATAGAGAGGTAGAGAAAGAAAGAGAAAGAGAGAGTAGATAAAACTACCAAAAAAATCAGTATGAGACAAAATGCCTACAAAAATACCATTGAATTGTATGGACCCTCTAGTGCTGGGCACGGGGCCTGCCTTTAGTGTGGTTTATATCTCCAATGAGAGTCTATAAGATATTTTTATTTCCTTTTTTTCTTTGTAAGTTGTTATGAACTGGAGATATCTTCTGGGTTAAATATGGGACTATGTCCCTTTTACCCTCTCAGGGCTTGAACCTGGTCAGCCCTGTGCATGCTGCCATAATCTCTATGACTTCTCACATGTGTTAGTCCTGCTGGTCTAGAAGACACTATTTCCTTAGTATCATCCACTCCATCTGATTATAACCATTTTTCTGCCTCCTCTATCACATCGCTAGTTTCTTCAGTTTGTTTGTTGTGTGAAGAGCTGCCACCATATCAGTGGCCAAAGTAGCTGAAACAATTCATATTCTGTCTAGCATTCTCATAGTGTTCCCTTTTTACACAAGATCATCAAAAAAAAAAAAAAAAAAAAAAGTGTCTACCCCAGAAGTGGGTTTTGATCCTTTGAGGGTCAAATGACCCTTTCCCAGGGATCATCATCAGAAAACACAGATGTTTATATTATGATTCATAACATTAGTAAAACTACAGCTATGAAGTAGCAGCAAAAATAATATTATGGTTGAGGCTCACCACAGCATGAGAAAATGTTTAAAGAGCTGCAGGATTAGGAAAGTTAAGAACCACTAGGATGGGTTACATCTTGACATATCTCTCATGTGTATCTCCCTATCAGTTTTAAGGTTGACAACATTAAAATTATATTTTAAGTGATTACTGGATGAGCTAAAAAATATTTATCCAGTGTTTTATTTTTGATTTTAAAAAGGAATATCCAGGTTCTATAGCACAATTAGTTTAGGAGGTTGTCTTTTCTCTGATGTATGTTCTGATGTCTCGGTCAAAAGTCAGGTGGCCATCACCATATGAGCATTTCTGTGTTCTCTATTCTGTTTTATTAATGTACATATCTGTGTTTGTACAAATACATGCTTGCTTTTTAGTTACCGAAGCTCTGCAGTGTAACTTGAAGTTAGGTATGGTAAGGCAACAAACACTATTTATTTTCCTCAGTCAAGGTTTATGGACCACAGCAAGAGTGCATAGTTTCTACCTTTCATGGTCTGCTGAGAGAAATGTAAAATACTTTGTATCACGTTTGAGCTAGGAAATTTTCTATGAAAACTTTAAGATGAAGTATTAAAGATATTTGATGGCATTAAAAGTAACTCTTGATTCAAAAGGTACGTATCATTCTACATATGCAGGTAGTTCCCAAGTTAATAAAACAATGTTATCCAAAGCTTACGTTACAAGATGATTCTTTCTCAGAAAGTAATTATCATCAAGAACAACTAAGTGAAAGTTTGTTTTATGTCCTAGAATGTACTAATACTCTATTAACACTGCCTGCCTGTAATTGTGTCAAAGATAAAAGATCAGTAGAAACTGTCAATTTAAAACACAAAAAGTAACAGTTTATTCACAGTATTATTTTCAAATATTTATCTGAGTACAGACTTTGAACCATTGCTTTTCTTAAAGAATTAGTCCAGTACTGGAAAATGTGATAGCCTCTTAATTGCTATTTTCTTCGGAGTATGTTAGTCCAATGAATATCGAGATTGATTTCAAGAAAGTGCCCTTGCTAATCTATACCACTTCATGTTGATGCCAACAGCACATGAGCAGGAATAGAGAGGCTTTTTAAAATGTACTGTTGTTAGTGCTATAACTCAATTCTGTAGCCTCTCATTGGCATCCTTTGTTCTCTGGGATATTGTAATATTCAGCCACAAGATCATTATTGGTTTAACCAATACAGTTTGGAATCAAACAATCTATTGAGTGATTTAGAAAGCAGGACTGGTTGTGACTTGAGAATGATTTGTAGCCCCTATTCATTGATTTGTTCTGTTCACAGGAGCAACTGTAGGCCCAAGGATAACTTTCAGTAAGTGTTGTATCATGTGCCCATGACATAGGAAAAATGTTCTAAATTCATTACATAGATACATTTGAAACTTATATTTTAGATGTAGATAACATGGATTATTAAGATCAATTTTAGCAATTACATAACTTAGGATATTAGACCTGTGTGGTG
Source organism: Phyllotis vaccarum (assembly GCA_033318265.1). Classification (NCBI taxonomy): domain Eukaryota; kingdom Metazoa; phylum Chordata; class Mammalia; order Rodentia; family Cricetidae; genus Phyllotis; species Phyllotis vaccarum. The sequence continues at coordinate 22,801,027 of JARWLC010000014.1, forward strand.
GCATACCTGGAGAAGTCCAATTTTAACAACTGTGGAAGTCACTCCTCAGTTGCTACACACCTTTGTTGGTCGTTTGAACTAGTGCTTTTTGTTGTCCTGACACTTGGCTAGTTTGTTAGGCTGGTTGGAATGCATCAATACTGCAAGGAGAAATATTCACAAACAATCCTGTTTTTTTTTTTTTGTATGGATTGTGGACATTAGAACTCTGGTCAAGGTCACAAGCTAAGCAATTTATTACCTTAGCTATCACTTGAGCAAAACTTTGTTAATGGATTGGTGGCAGAAGTTTTGTTTTGTGTGTATGTGTGTATGTGTGTATGAATATATGAATGCTAGATTACTGAAAGAATATGTGAATACACATTAATATTTTAAAAATATCATTATAAGGTGTTAGCACTGCATAATTATACATAATTATATTTCTGCTTTGGTGATTTTAGATTTGTGAATAAAGGTTGTGAAGCTGTTAGAAAAAGTGACATTTTTTTCGTGACATTTCCTCTCTAACTTTTATTTTCAGCTTAAATTATGATACCAGAGAAAACAAGACAATTTGAATATAACTAATAATATCCAATCTTATTGATTATATTAAAAATTGTTAACTAAAATATTTTTCTTTAATTTATTTCTACAATAGGCTTCATTTTCATATAAGTTGAGCAGTTTGAAAAATGCATCTTATATACATGTTCCACCCTATGTTGAGAAGACACTGACAGTGGAGGTTGCTGGGAAGGGAGAAGGATACTTCACTGATGGTGTGGTCAATGTACGGACTTCAGTGTGGATATCCCCATACCTAGGTATGGGACATATTGATGGACTTAGTGGGTTGTATAAGGAAGAAAAGTAGTTGGGGTGCATATTGGTGGGGAAATATGAGAAGTAGTCAAATAGTTAAGTGTGGGTTGGTTATATCAGTTATTGGATAGATGTATGAAATTTCTTCAAAATAAGGAAATGCAATTTTATATTTATTGTATAAACTATTTGAGATTTAATAATGATAGAGTCATAAGGTCATCAAATAGAAGTAGATAGAAAACACATGTAAAATTAACAGTAATCTAATGCCTAAATAAGTAGGTCACATACAAACAATATCCAGAAATTGCATGTAATTAAAGCATTGTGACTTAGTCATTAGTTCATCAACAAATTTCCCTAACCACTTGCCTTTCTCTTTATTCCTGTTACTAACTTGTGTATGCATAAATTAATATTCAAACTAAAACTTCATATTCTGCAAACAGGAAACTTATACGTAATGGACCTCTCCAAGAAAGGATTTCAGACAATGAAATCCTAAAGACATATCAAAATTTCTCTCCAAGTCTTATATATGCAATTTTACAAATTTGGTGCATGTAACAGTTTTAAATATTTCAATAATAGGGCCTTTGAGCATTTATGTAGTGTTTCTGTATCTATATTTTTCTACTATAATAGCATAGCAGATGACTCATCAACCCAGTTTATTTTAAAACATGTACCTGGCTGTGAGACCTGCATGATTCCTTCAGCTTTGGGCTCATATTCACTTCCTGCTAATCATCTGGTGCTGACACCCTGCAGCTGACACATTTTTACAAGGTCACAATGGACCACAATCTCTTCCTGGAGCTAATCCTTACATTGTCCTGTACCTCAAAGTATTACTGTATGTGCTCTGCCAAGAAGAGTGACATTTCAGCTTTATCCCTGACTATTTCTATTTCCAGTTTACCCAGTCCTTCTATTGGAAATACCTGGCAATTGATTTCATAACTCTTGTTGTTGCTAGCATGGTATATGATATGTTGAATATAAGCATAAACACAACATTGTATTTCTATATGTACAATGCAAGTATTCTTGTATTGTAAATCTTACAAATGGAGACTGGAAAGATAACCCAGCTGTTCCAAGTGCATCCTGTTTTTTCAGAGGCTCCAAATAGAGCTCTAGTGGATCTGATACTCTCTTCCTGCCTCCACAAGCAGCACTTCAAAGTGTTCAAAACCAAAACATACCAAACACAATTCAGACTAAAGCTAAAACCTTCAAATAACAAATTACTGAAAAAAATATATTAGTAGTGTTGGTTACTCCTTGCTATGGGTTTCTGTATTAGGTTTTCTAGTATGCTGTTGAGGGTTTCAACATGATGTTTTTATCTAACTCTGGTATCAAGATAATTTTGGATGGAATGAGTAGAGCTCTGCTTTGCTCTCTCCTCTTCTATGCTTAGAATGAGTTTGTAAAGTATTAATAAGAACGATATGATTTTTGGCATAGAGTTGCTGATAATGTGCCCTTATAATTGTTTTCATTTCTTTAAAGTCAGTAATTTAAGCCCATTTCTTGCTCTTGATTTTATTAATTTCAATCTTCTACACTTCTTTTTGGAAGGCTGGCAGAATAATGCCATTTTTGACCTACTAAATGATGGGTTCTTAACTTTGTTAATTTAACTGTTTTCTATTTTTTATTTCTCTCTCTCTCTCTCTCTCTCTCTCTCTCTCTCTCTCTCTCTTTCTCTCTCTCTCTCTCTCTCTCTCTGTGTGTGTGTGTGTGTGTGTGTGTGTGTGTGTGTGTGTAGTTTTGGAGGTCATGAGAGGGTTTTGGAACCTAAGAATTGGACAAATTGTTTGTTGTGAAACACAAAACATGATACATGTGATCTTTACTCTGAGCCCCCTGAAGATCAAGAAGTTCTCTTCACATCCAAGCCATCTCTTAAGTTCCATTGATTTTCTACTTTGATTTAAATTTTGCTCACCTTACTCTAATCTTCTACTATATTACTGTGACTCGTAATTATTGTTTCTTCTCTTTTTTGATTTCTAAGAGTGAAAGATGGCACAATGGTTTCAAAGAATCCCTTACTGATTATAGCTAGAGATGTCAAATTGCCATTCGCCATGACAATTTCAAACTTGTCACTACTACAATCATGCAAACATGTTTAAAGCTGTTGTTTGATGGTTTCCTCTGAATTAAAAAGGGGAGCAGTTCTGCAACAAGAGAGGTTGAGCTATCTGCAGTCTATGCAGAGGCTTTGGCTGTACAGGTTTCATGAGTCATTCTTAGGTTAGGATGGGGGTTTGGTGATGCTGCTGGCTTTTGTTGATATTGTTTTCTAGCCATTTTTGCCCTGGTTAAAAAAAAAACCCAAAAAAACAAAAACAAAAAACAAACAAACAAACAAACAAACAAACAAAACCCCCCCAAAACAAAAAACACTTCTCGTTAATACTCTCGCAATCAATCCAAAGAAAAACTTATTAGTTTAGCAAGTTGGGCCTTGGTACAATCAGTACTTTGATTTGTACTGAGTTCTTTCTCTGGGTTCAGTTGAGTTTTATGTTACACCTCCCCAGGGAAAGGCTATCACTTGACAACTGCTTAAAACCAATATAGAAGAGAAGGTTCCAAAATAATGAAGGTCCTAAGCATAGTGGATGCAAGAGGAAGAACTCTTGTTGACACTCAGTGAGCTATACATCTAAAAATTGTTGCTCTACAGGTTCAGGAGGTACAATATACTTGCCTTTAAAAGTACAGAAGCTCATTCTAAAACATAAACACTGCAGCAAGGAGCTGGAGATGCCTCTGTATTTAATAACACTTGTTCCTCATTCAGAGATCTAAAATTCAGGTTCCCAGAACCCTCCTGATTTGACCCACAGCTCTCCAACCTTGGTGTATCCTATATCACCGTCTGGCCTTCACAGGCACCTACACATGTGTGACACACACGCACACACACACACACACACACACGCACACGCACACGCACACGCACACACACACATACACACACTTTAAAAAAGACTACTAAGAATCCTAGAAAACTAGATGGACTCCGTCTTCAGCTATGGGATAAGCTCCTAACTAACTCACTTTGGGATTCTTTGCCCTCCCTGGGGAATGTATGGGGGGGAATGAGTGGGGGGGGGGGCTTAGAGAGGACTGGGAGAAGGAGAGGGAGAGAGTAGTGAGAAAGGGAAAAACATTTTCAAAAAAAAATAAACAACAAAAAATTTCATCCATACAAAAATTTAATTTTTCTTAAAAGAATAAAAATATAGACTTAATGTTGGTAGAAAGCAATAACATCATTGATTTGCATTTTCCATTTTCATGTTTTTTTTTTCAAAAATAAATTAAAAAAAAAAAAGACCTTCTGGCATTATCTTCTCTGTGTTTCAACATCCATCTTGTGTTTTCCAGTCCCTGGATATCTTCTCAGCATCTCATCTTTCTTGTTACTAAGGAGGACTGTTGGAAAACTTCCTAGCTGTTTAGTCCTCTAATACACACACATTTACATTACTCCCTTTTTTTTATTCACTGTGAAGAAGCAGGATTATATTTCTAGTTGATCAAATTATTCATTTTATCAAACTTTCAGTGCTGGAAGAATTAAACTAAGTTCCCTATTAGCTGGTTAATTTCCCTAATCCACATATAGCAGCTTAACAGCTCATGATGCTTAGCCATGAAGAATGTTTCTCAAGCATATTGTGTGACTTCATGTTCTATTTTGTGATAATTATACATGATATATTCACCATGGTCCACACTTTTCTTTAGTTGAATAACTTACACTCCTTCTATACCAACCAGTTCCAATAGATAACCAAGAAAGCTCTTTAGAAAAATTATGTTAAATAAAGTGTGTATATTCTATGGACACTATAGCTTTTTAGAGACACTACTGTTACCCCTTGTATTTTTGATTGCATATTTTGTTCCATCTAGTATTAGTTATGTATTGCTGTATAATAAATTGACACTAATCCCTAGATGTTTAACGATACTACTGCTTTGTTTCAGAAATCCAGCACTGTGCACCTGGGTTACTTTGGTTTTAGCTTTATCATAAGATTGTTCCTAGTCTATCCATCCAGAGCTATTGGAAGGAGGCTCTACTGCCTTGAGCCTGGCAAGTGGAAGACCTTGTACTCTTAGGTCGAACACTTTATTCCTACCCTCAGGGTTACTCAGGTTCTATGACACTTTCTTTCCCAGAAGTAGCAGATGATCAAGACATGTCATAGTCTTTTTATTATACAATTTTAAAATGGATAACTATTCACTTTTGTCATATTCTATTTCTCTTAGAGAGAGTTAGTAATCCCAGCTTATAGACTCAGTACTAGGTAACATATAATCGTGTAAATAATTGGAATGCTTTGGAAGTCATTAAAAGGTAATTCTCCTGACTGTCTTCTCTGGTAAAGAAAAAAAATAAACATAGATGTTTGGCAAAAACACTTCTCTTGGCATCTGTGACAGTTTTAAGAAATGTAACTCTTCTCATTCACTGTAATTTCCTCCTTCAATGTCCTGGGAACACATATCACATAACATAAACTCAGTTTTCTCTTGTCTGAACTAAATTTTTCTCCCTTTAAGGGCTCTTCATTAACACCAGCTCTGTGATATCCTTATCCTTTTCCATGGTTTTGCTTATTCATTTTCACATAATCAAAACGATTTTCTTATACTCTGCCCCAAATCTGACTCAAATATAATTTCCATTCAATTTTCTATGTATTACCTCAGAACATCCATGTATGTGAGTCATATGCACATCATCCCACATTTAGGTTTATATTATTTAGATTTTTTGGTGTCTTTTAGATTTGTTACTATTCTATGTAGTCTCTCATAGTGAATGGTAGAATCATAGATGGCAAGAGCATTCCTGTAAACTTCCTCACGTGGTTTGTATATGGTGTAATTTATGATTTTTGAGATTTCAGCATAATAGAATTGCAAGGCATTATTTAATATTAAGTAGTGTTATGAAAAGTTAATGCACCTTTTTTTCTCATAGCAATTCTAATCCTTTTAAAATAGCATGGTGGCATTCACTAAAAATATATTTTTATGCATGGTAAGCCAAAATAAATGAAGTCTTACTGTTCTGGGAAGTTAATAGTGTGTCTCAAGTGCCAGCATACTCAGTGTAAACATAAAAGCACATTTATGAACTTACATGTCAAATCATGCACAGTATTAAAGCTTGTTCTGCAGCATAAAGTAGTTTTTTTCATAAAACCTAATAAATTGAGATAGATTACCCAGAACCCACATTGTAGGAGTGAAACATTTCCTACAAGTTATCTGGTTCCATATACATCATGGCTCGTACACACACATGCACACCCATGTACACACACACACACACACACACACACACACACACACACAAACACACACACACACCACCATTACCACTACCACCAACATCATTTTAAAGACATAAATTAATAACTGGCATGGGAATACTAAAGCTCAATAAAAAGCATTCAAATAATCACTTTTCTTAGAATTTTCAACAAATCAGTTTATTTTGGTATTTATAATATTAATAATGAAAGTTTAAAATAAATGTATGATGACTATTATTTTATTACCACATGTAAAATGTTTAAATTTTGTATTTTGTGTACAATACTATGTGGATGTGGTGACTAAGTGTGAGTAAAGTGTGTGCATGCCAAGGTGCATATGGGGAAGTCAGAGGACAATTTCATGACAGCATGAGTCTCCATCATCATTTATGAATATGCAAAGGGCAGAATTCACACCATAGGCTTGTGCATTAAGTAAGTGGTGTTACCAACTGAATCATCTCACATGTACCAAAGCAAATATTTTTCTCTTACTTACTTTAAATTTCAGTTATGTTTAGCAGATAGTTCAGTGGTTAAGAACACTTGCTATTCTTGCAGAGGATCATTTTTGGTACCATTGAGGTGGCTCACAACCATCCATTATAAGTTCAGGTCCAGGAAATCTGATGCCTTCTTTGGACTTCTTCAGGCACTAGGCAAAATGCATATAGATAAAATATACATATAATATAAAAAAACTAAATTATCTTTTTTAGAAATTCATATGTATGTTCTATAATTACATAAATTATACTACACTCTTTCCTCCCTGAAACGTCTTTTTTCCCTCCAACTCACACACATAGATAGTTGGTAGATAAATACATAATATTTGAACAATATTTTGACTAAAATTCTATGTTTGACAAACTCTCCAAGATTATTCAATAATGCTAATCAAGATTGTTTCATGAGTATATTAATTCACATAAAATAAAACAAAGGATAGACAGCCTCTATCATCTCAGTCCCTAATACTGAAAATTTAAAAATACACATTTAATGCAACTTAAATTTTTTACAAAGTATATGCCCAAACTGGTAAGAAAAGTTATAGAAGGCTAAATATAATCTTTAAAATTAAACAGCATGTTTAATAAGTGGAGCACCAGGCTTCCCTTACCTAGTCCTAGCTACACTGCCTAGGACCTTCACTCCAAGAAACAGCCACCAGCCTCCTGCCTCAAGACTGTCTCAGCACCTAAGGAAGTTTTATTTTGTTTTATTTTTTCCAGGAGACTAGCCTTCAGCACTTTCTGGAGTAAGCATGGGACCCTCTTCCACCTGATTAGACTTAACTCTACTAATACAAACCTTTCTGTAACTCCAGAGATGAAAGCTGGCATCTTGTCCCTACAGTGATTTGGTTTCCCTTGAATATTGTAGATGTCCTCACTAAAAAAAAAAATAATAATAATAATAATAAAATAAAAAATAAATAAAAAATAAAAAAAATTAAAAAAAAATTTTAAAAAGGCAACTTGAAGAAAGAGACAGATTGACAGATGGACACATACACAGGGGTGGGGAGGAAATGGGGGGAATTTAACCAACAAACTTCCCATATGTGAAAGATCCAGCCCAGAACCAAAAATAATGAGAAAGGTATTACAACATATTTCTTCTCTAATCTCCTAATAAGGATACCTAATGAAAATGACCTGGAAGAATCTCCAAATAAAGTATTTGAAATGTAAGTATGTTCAAACAATTAAAAGAATACACAAATATACTCCAAGGGAACAAACACAGGGGTTAATAAAGTTAGAGAGTGAATCCCATATATAAAAATATAATGCAATGAGGTAGGGTTGTTAGAGAAAACTCGAATTGAAACCGAGTTAGAAATGAGAAACTCAGAAAGTCAGAGGAAATGCTCAGTAGAGACCTTCATCAGGAAAATCAGTCACGTAAAAAACAGAACATCGGACAAGTACTGGATACCATGAAGAGACAGATCCTTTATGTGAACATAAAAGAACAGTACTCTAGTGGAAGCATGGATAATAATTTAATAGAAATAAGAGAAGCTACATTTCCCAAACCTAGAAAAACATACTTCATCCAGGTACAAGAGGAGGAGATGAAATTGGTAGGCTTAATAAACAAATGCAAAAAATATACAAAAACTACAGAAAAAATAGTGTTGGTAGGAATACAAGATGAGTTAGAGTTAAAAAAATATAAGGTAGATTTGATAAAAACACATGAGATACACATCTGAAATCCACAAACCATAAAAAATTTCAGGTATGGTCTTATACCCCTGGTAAGGTTTTAATTTTGTTACCACATTATTAACTATTCTTTGATTAAATATGTATCTATTCACATGTGTTTACAATTTGCTACTTTCCTAAGTCTATATAATAATTCATATTTTAAGTTCGTTCAGGCCACATTATCTGAGAGGATAATTCAGAATATGCTTTTCTTTTATATTATTGTAAGGATTAATAACTTTGGAGCTCAACAGATTCTGGTGATACCAATGAGGCTGTTTGATAGCTGCACTAGATGATTGCTGCTGATTTTATAGCTTAATCATATGGTTGATGCGAATCTATATTCAACGGAGGAGATAGTACATTTTCCCTTCACTTTATGCTTCTTACATTTAAAGTGGTGCCTAGTATGCAAATTCATTCTGCAAGCATTTACTGAATAAATAAGTTGATGCTAGATTAGGCAGGGGTTTCTGGCTACTTTACTAGCTTGAGCTATCTTTCTATTCTATAGTCCACTTGTTATAGAAATGTAAATTAAGGGACTGTATATTAAACCCACAAAAAGTCAACTCTCACTGCATTGGAAAAGGTAAATTTCAAATGTCAAAATATCCAGTGTATACACAAAATCACATTTTATAAATTTAATTTTTAAGGTTTTTCTCAAAACTTCATACTTGATATCCACTCCACAACAACTTGATCCAGAAGGACAAACTTTGCATGCAATGCAGCACAACTGTGTCCACCCTGTATGCTACCTGCAAGCTGTCACTATGATACACCTTAACTTGCTTAATCCTTCATTTCCAAATGAAGTTGATATTTTTAGTATACTTATTTTGGATATAGTAAAATCAAGGCACTTGGGGAAGAGTAGTTTTAGAATATATATACTTGGAATCACGGTATTTATTGTATTTACGAGGTGGAACTGGTTGGATTCTTGGGGCTCACTGACAATTCTAGTCTACTGTGTGAGCTCCTGAAAAATAAGAGAATCCTCTCTCTCAAAGTAATATGGACAATGCCTGAGTAAAATGAGCCAAGAATAACCTCCATCCTCTATATTCATCCACAGAGACATAAGCACACACATATATACTTATTCATATAAACACAAAATAGTGTTGTAATGATAAAATTGCAATGCACTTTTATGCTCCCATTGGCATAATAAGGGCTTTTCTTTAGAGACATGAATTAAACTATGATGACTTAACATTTATTTAATATTAATGCATTGTTTTTAATATTTTTATTTTAAAGTCATATTTTTTCTTCTATGAAAATTAGATACAAAGCCCAAAATAAAATTTTAGATCTGCATTACATCAACTTTACTTCTTTTGTTACTTATTCTTAACTCTGTCCGCAAAAAATGTGTCCTTAGCCATATAGCTAACTCACACAAATTCTGTAATAATAAGGCGAACAAAATATTTTAATCACTTAGCATAGTCCCCCAAATACAGACCTCAGGAAGTACAAGAGGCAATAATACTTCTTGTTAGGATTATAACATAATTATTGTTTTTGCAATATCTCTCCTAAATCTCTTCCCCATATTTAATTAAGGCTTATAGTTCAATATCCTCAGTAGCATGTTATTGAATTTCATAGTTAAATAGATATCATGAAAAACATTTCCTATTGTTTTATTGTTTAATTGCAATAATACATTCTTATTTTATGGGAGATGAATAAAAACTTCCAAGCAATATTTGACTTTAAATAGAATTATTTATCTGAAGTCAAAAAGTTAAACACAGTAGATGAGTACATTGGTCCTTTCCAAGTGCAGCTGCATCAAATGTAACCTCTCTCTTCCATTGCCACTGATAGTTGATAATCTTATTCAAAGTCTGATCTCATATTTTAAAACTAAAATTTGGATATAAACAAGCCTCAACTCAATTTTGATATTTGAAAAATATGTCAATAAAATCTTATGCTGTACAGGAAATAACACATCTTTAATGAAAGCCAGTGAATTGTAGACTAATGTTCAGTTATGAATGTACGCTCTGAAATTATCCTTCAGGTTATAGGAAGCAGCATGTTCAAAAATGGTCTTCCAAACAATAAAGTACCTAAAGAATTATGAGGTTTAATTTAAACTTTATTAAATTAAAAATACTTTAATATTAAGAAGCCTCCAATTCTTCCTGACTAACAATTTTTTAAAAACGTAGATATTTAACATAAAGATGAATTATTGTGGAGTGTGAACATGGTTCAGTGGCATAAGCACTTGCTGCATAAGGACCTGAGTTCATCCCCCCGCCCCAGAACTTATGTAAAGCCAAACATCAAGGCAGACACCTGTAATCTAAGTGAACTTGGAGAAGGGAACAAAAATACCCCAGGCTTGTGGGCCAGCCAGACAAAGACATAAACAAAAGACACCCTAATTCAATAACGTAGAAGGTGAAGACCAATACCGAAAGTGTCATACATATAAATATGCACTCACATACTTGCATGGACATAATGTGTTAGAATGTTCACACACACACACGCACACACACACACACACACACACACACACATCAATTTTTATAAGCAATGTGCATGGAATCCTATGTGCTGCTGTGTGGGTGATGATACTTACACCTGTGTATTTTTCTGTGTCACAGTTAATACTAAGGCAAGTTCAAACAATCTTCATATTTTCTCTAATTTGCCTAATATAAATCACATCTTAACAAGACAATATTCCAAAGAACATAAATCTTTAAAATTCCATATTCCTAGGAAAGCATTCATTCATGGGTATAAGGTCTCTGCACATAAGGTTATTATATATTCATGTTGTCTTAGTTTTCATAAATTAAACAGAAATAAGCAATAAATACACTGGCAATATTAAAGAATATATTACAGTTGTATGAATATAGAAGCTATTGAAAATGTCTGTAGTGCTATCTTGTATATTTAATAAAGTTTGCCTGGAAATAAGAAAGCAGAGCCTAACCAAATTTAGCCTTGAGGGACGGGGAATGGTAACCCACGTCTTTAATTCAAGCACTCAAAAGGCAGCGATCCTCTGTATCTCTGTGAGTTGAAGGCCAGAGAGCCATTCAGTGGTGGCACACACCTTTAATCCTAGCCTTAAGAAAGTTGAACAAGGAAGTGAGATAGCCAAGAAAAGATGGAGAGAGAGAGAGAGAGAGAGAGAGAGAGAGAGAGAGAGAGAGAGAGAGAGAGAGAGAGAGAGAGAGAGAGAGAGAGAAGGTAGGGATTCAGCCCTTGGCCTGGAACCCCATTCCCTTTTGGCAGAGGACTGAGAGTCATTTTGTCTAAGGATTCATGGGGACTGGCTAGGTGAGAATTGGCTGTGGCGTGTTTCTCTGACTCTTTGATCTTTTAGGTTTTCCCCAATACCTGGCTACTGGTTTTTTTTTTTTTTTTTTTTTTTTTTAAGACCAAATAGAATTTGTGCAATAAATATCCTTGACGAAAGCAAAGCTATGGCTTAGACAGTAACTAAGGGTCAGTTTGTACCTACTGTGTGAGGTACATATACTGCTGTTGGATATTGCTCTTGTACACTGTAATGATTTGTTGCTCATATTGGTTTAATAAAATGATAATTGGTCAGAAGCTAGTCAGGAAATAGAGGGAGGGCAACCAGAATAGGAGAATTCTGGGAAGAGGAGAGGCAAAGCAGCAGGTGCCAGCCAGATAAAGATGAAGCAAGATGAGATTGCTGAATTGAGTAAAAACTTACCAAGCCAAACATAGATAAAAATTAATGGGTTAATTTAAGCCCAAGACTATGTAGTAACATGCCTGAACTACTAGCCCAGCAGTTAGTATAATATTAAACCTCCAAGTCAATTATTTGAGAAGCTGCTGCCAGTTATTTGAGAGATTTTGCCTGAGACAAAACCTTGTGACTACAATATATCATCTTCTTCAAACCAAACTAAAAACACAATCAAGAGCAAATCCAAGGGGTTTGTTTTTAGTGGATGGGGTTTCATTGATCAAGGGTTTACAGACAAAGTGACACTTCCCCTCCTCAATTGTTTAGATTGTGTGTTCAGCTCAGTTTATATATGCTAAGAAAAAAAAAAAAACTTATTGTAACAATGCTTGTCTTTCTTACCAAGTGATTTGAAGCTGAGTTTGGGACACCAGCATTTAAAATTCCAGATGAAGCATGAACAAAGAAAGGAATAATCCAAGGAGAAATGAAATAGACTTCTGTGTATAAATAACAAGAACAACTAGCTACAGTCCTTTTGTCTCCCCAACATTTTCCAACATTGTCTGTTTCCAATCTTATCTGTCTTCCAACATCAGGACCAATTCAGAGGTATCATCTTTCATTGTTCATTTTTTCCCAAAATGTTGCTTAGGTCACATAAGTTTTTAATGTCTCAGACAAGGGTTTCATCTGAAATATAAGTAAGTAGCAAACTAGAATATGTGACCCACAAACACTGGGATGTATCTTTCTGAAGACTCAGCTGAGCTGTAGATATTAAAGTCCAGGATCAAAACTTTTCCTTTGCCACTGCTGTGGGAGTATACGCCAGCATTGCCAGCACTGGGAAATAGAGGCATGAGGACTGCAGATAAAAACAAACAAACCAAAACCAAACAAACAAACAAACAAATCCTCAAAATCAGCTTGGACTACAGAGACACCAAACAAACAAACAAAAACTCTTCCTCAGTTAGCAGGTGTAGGGTAGCTTCCAAATCTATTTAATATAATTTTTCCTAACATACACATTGGCATATTTTGTAACAGAGAGTTCATTTCCACTGTAAATTGCCAAACAACAAATTCCCCATCCCCAGCCTCCACCCTAAGTCAATGCTTATTTCATTAAAGAATAAAAGGATTTTAAGCCTCTAAAAATAGAAGGGGGAGAATTTTTGATACTGTCAAAGTCTTATAACATACCCCCATTCAGTTTTCACACATCTGTTTGTGGACCACCACTGTCCACTTCTGCTGAGCACTGTGAGGCGATCCATCTCTTAGTGGTTGCATTACTGCTTTTGTAGCATTTCAGTAATTACTGAAAAACTCTGCAGGGAACTTCATTATGGTTTCAGCATGCACTCTCATTTGCCAGCATGTTGATTTCACACAAGTTCAAGGCAAGATCAAAAATAAAGCTGATGAGTACCTTGTCTCTTCGGTATTGAGTTTCAGTTTAAACCAAAATTATGATTTTTAGGACAAAATGTACTCTTTAAGTAATATATGTAATCTATTTCATATTCTTCATTTTTTTCTAACCAGTAATCTAGTCTATAATACCAACAATCAAGAGGTAACTTTGTTTTAAGGCTCAGTATTCCTGCCTGATTTTTTTCAGACAATGAAAATAACTCTGAGTACATAAGCAAACAAAAGAATGCAATAAAATAAACATATCTCATCACTGAAATGCTTACATCAAGGCCAAGAGAGGTGCAAGAGTACTTTGGTGAGCCAACATATGTTTCAAGATCAATCAGAGATTCTAAATCCTAAGTCAGGTATTCAAACATCTTCAGGCGTCTCCACTTCTATAAATAAACAGATGTATCATTTTCAAAACAAAGTTTAACAAGCTTCTGGTCCTCTTCAACTTCACTGTTGCCATGGGCAACACATATGGAAAGGTTCCTAGTTCGTTTAATAAATTTAGTTCTTTATAGTTATATAATTAAAACTGTTAATAATTCAGATTATTTATTTGTTCCATTTACCAATTGATGTAGACACATTAAGTAACAACAGGGCAGCATGCTATAAAAAATAACTATAATCTTCTGAATTACTTTGATATTTAAGATTATTTTAAATAAGTTCTATCATAAATATTTCATACTAACTCGTACAGTGAAGCTGTTCACAAAATATAAGTATAATGTGTTTGTTCATTGTTTTTATGATGAGTGCCAAAATACATCTCTCTCTCTCTCTCTCTCTCTCTCTCTCTCTCTCTCTCTCTCTCTCTCTCTCTCTCTCTGTATGTGTGTGTGTGTGTGTGTGTGTGTGTGTGTGTGTGTGTGTGTGTGTGTATTTATTTGGTTGCATTCCATATGGAGAATAGAGGAAAACCCTGGGGCATCAATCCTTTTCCACCTTGTCTGACAAAGAATATCTATTCGTTTTTTACCTCTGGGGTTTCTAGAACACCTGTCCCCCAGTTTCCAATGATTCTTCTGTCTTTGTATGTCACAGTAGGAAGATTAGTATTACTGCTGCATGCTTTGCTGCGTGGCATTGTTTGAGTTTTGGAGATCAAATTCCAGTCTTCATGCTTGGAAATCAGGACTTTACTCACTAAACATCACATAAAAATGTGATGTCTTGTCTCTTCACGGGCTGCCTTGCTTTACAGTAGCATATGCAAATGAAATAAGGATTTCATTAATATTTGCCCATGATTTAAAGGAGAAATGTGTTGCTTCATCTACTGTACCCCTCTGAGGCTTTCAGTATAATGTGTTTTCAGTAGGTGAGATACATGATGAAGTCAAAAGTTAAGAGGTGATTTGTCTAACCTCAGCAGAGGTATTTTGTTAGTTGGAAAAGAAATACGAAAATGTAAAATTCAGTACATTTTAAAAGAGGTTTGGTGATTCTAGCTGATGCAGTCATCTTTGTAGTAACATTTTCTCTATCATATATAATGTTTGCCATGTTTGCTTTATCAATAAGAGTCCCTTCTTTTTCTGAATAGAGACAGACAAGTTGATTGGGGAAAGCAGTAAAAACAGCAAGGAAGTAGGAGGATACTTGGGGGAGAGGAGAAAGAAGAATTTGTGGCTGAAATGCAAATAATAATATTAATAACAACAACAA
The DNA here is from genome assembly GCA_033318265.1 of Phyllotis vaccarum. Taxonomy (NCBI): domain Eukaryota; kingdom Metazoa; phylum Chordata; class Mammalia; order Rodentia; family Cricetidae; genus Phyllotis; species Phyllotis vaccarum. The sequence continues at coordinate 22,816,254 of JARWLC010000014.1, forward strand.
CAATCCTGAGACTTATGATTTTATTATATCTCAAATTATGTGGACAACTTGGGACCCAGATATTCAATTTTCTGTCCATTTTGCTTGGGTGCTAAGGTACAATATATACAAATAAAACCTATGATTAGATGTCTGAGTCCTAAATATTCAACCATGTGGCCACTTCCCTGTATGTCCCCTATAAATGCTGTGCATGGGCATGTCAGTGTTATCAGAGAACAGCAGAAGTATCACATTATGCTTTATATAAGTATTGGTGTCAAAGTCACAGAGCATGCCTTTCTTCAAAGCCCATTGGCCAAAACAGAAGTGAAGTCCAATCCAGATTTAATAGAAAATATGTAGCTTCTTCATAGCAGAAAAATTAACTGGCATTTAGGAAAAGCAATGAGAGGAATTATTTGGAACCATCTTTGGAAACTCTAATTGTTCTAGATAAATATTAGTACAGACAGGATTGTGGTGGAAAATAGTCTGGAATATCAGAGGACAGAATTACCCATGGAGCCAATCCATGAAGGTCAGGAAGTGGTGACCCACGTATTTGATCCCATCACTCAGGAGACAGATACATTTGCATCTCTGTGAGTTAAGGCCTAACAGCCAAGCAGTGGTAGCATAAACTCTTAATCTTAGCTCTAGTAAAGTTGAACCAAGAAGTAAAGTAGCTGGGTAGGGAAAAAAATATAAGGTAGGAGAAGGTAGAAGTTCAGCATTCTCTCTGAGGGATCAGACAGTCTCTTAGGACCAGTCAAGAAAGGACTTACCTGTTCTGCCTGAGAAGGTATGTTGGGTGAGAACTGGCTGTGGTTTGTTCCCTGTCTCTCGTATACTTCAACTTTCCTACAATATCTTGGGCAGCTTGGTTGCATCTCTCTGATTCTGCCCTTCTCCTATATCTCTGCTTGGATTTTCTGCCTGCCTCTAAGCTGACTTGCTATATGCCAAAACAGCTTCTTTATTATCCAGTGGTAAAAACAAATATTCACAGTGTACAGAAAGATATCCCACATCAGATTACTATAGTCACTAGGTACATAAATGTTGCCAGCAGAACACCGGTACAAAAATTAAAAATAAAACAACTAAACATATTTTTCAGCTTTAAAGAGTAAATCTATAACGTGGATGAAAATTGAGGCTGTTGATAAACCACGCACAGAAAGAGAAATACTGTATGACTCTGTGTATATGTGGTACTGAAAGTACTTTAGTTCAAAGGAAAAGAGGAGACAATAATACTGACAAGTCGCAAGATTGAAGTGGGCACAGAATGGAGTATTTAACAGACATAGTTTTCAAATTTTCAAGGTGAAAATAATTTGAAGATGTTTCACAACAATGTGAGCTTACATACAGTTACTGAATGTCACACTCTAATCATGAATAAAAGTTACTGTTGGTTGTATTTACTCTTTAATTTTATGGGGCCACCACCCAGCTACCAAATAAATCACACACAGAGACTTATTCTTAATTATAAATGCCTGGCCTTAGCTTGGCTTGTTTCTTGCCAGCTTTTCTTAACATTAAATTATCCAGTCTGTATTTTTTTAAGGCATTTACCTTTTCTATTCCTGTATACCTTTCTTTGTTACTTTTTATATTCCTGTATACCTTTTTTTGTTTTATACTCCCTAGCTTAGTATGTAGCTGGGTGACTGGCCCTTGAACTACTCCTTCTTCTCTGGCTCCTTCTTTTTGTCTCCTCCCAGATTTCTCCTTCTATATATTCTTTCTGCCTGCTAGCCCTGCCTTGCTATTGGCCATTCAGTTCTTTATCAGGCCATCAGGTGTTTTAGACAGGCACAGTAACACAAAAGTAACACCTATAAATAATAGTCTACAACAAAGAGTTGCATGCATTTTAAAAGCCATAGCATGACACAGATTCTTAGTTTTCCACCAGGAAAAAAAAGGGGGGGGGTTAGTTTTCTTTAAGTGTGTGGTCTCTAGTATGTTGACCAGACTTCAGTGAAAGGCTACACATCCAAGAATATAGAGACAGCATTAATTGATCTAGAAGTTTGGTTTTTTTTTTTTCTTTAAGCAAATTTGGATAAGTATGAAAAGGAAGATATTTAGGAAGAATTGGAGAATAGAAGTGAATTTGTTAAAAATACATTATTAGAAATTCTTGAAGAACTAATTAAGCACAGATGCATGCAATTGATCTATATTTTTTTTACATATAACACATCTGAATTAAAGTGTATTTGACATTATTTGAAAATAAAAAAAATTATTTCACTGTTTGAGAAGTTTTTATTTAAAATATTTATAATTTAAATAAAATAAACAAAATCTGGAAATAAATTTTATAGTGCTTCAAGTATTGACCAGTAACTAAAAAGTTATCTTCACTTAACACTCATATCTGTCAAGAATGATCATAAGATATTAATTCATGAAGTTAATTAAGAGAATACTAGCTGAATAAGTAATCACTAAGAAGCGTGCTTTATGATTTAAGTTTTAAATCTTTATTCCTCTGAATCAGAGCCAGCAATATCACAAGATTTATTCTTAAGACCTACATAATGTAAATTATATCTGGCATGTCTCCTTGGTAAAGCTGGTGTTCAGACATAACTAAAAAATTTTTAAGAAGCTTTAAGTAAATTTATAATCTTTCCCACTAATTATATATGCAGCCATCAAGAAATATTAGTCTTCTAGTTAGTGGGGCTAAATACAAATCCCATTATCTGTGTCACGGGCCTGCTAAAAACAGCTTTGATCCAGAAGTCACTGGGTTCAGACCTCATTTGTGGATTTACTCTTTCATCTTTTCTTATGAGAATTCATTCACAGCATTTTTCCTCTTAAGCTCTAGTCTTTCTGTTATAGAAGGTTGCATATTTTCCTTAAACATTTCTAAAGGTAAGATTTTCTTTCTATTTCTCAAACAGTTGTGCAATTTAGTGTTTACTTAACGTCCAAAAGACAAATATGGTTCATTCTTTTGTTATTCATGTAGACTGAGTCACTATCTGTTTTGCAATTAAAAAACATTTTTTAACCTTTTATTTCAACTGACAAAAGTTTGGTTAAATGACTTTATAGTAAACTATTGTGACAGCTTCTGAAATTTTAATTTTTTGAATTATTTAAAAACTCTAAATTAAAACTCTAAATATTTAAGAAATGAGTTTGGTACTGCTATGAGTTAAAGAACAATCATTATCTCACATGCTGTCTTGTTTATTAATTAATTTTCTGTTTCTTTTCATTGAAAACATCGTTTTTGACCATGTGCCCAGTTATCTCAAAAGTGGTCAAAGCCCATAGAAGATGACTTCTAACAAAGAATCAGCTCTAACAAAGAATACATAAATGTTATTTTGTTAAATGGCATTTGTTTTGGATTCATTCTGTTGCTATGACAAAATTTATAAGCAAAAGCAACTTGAGAGGGGAAAGGGTTTATTTCAATTTACACTCCATGACTGAGGGAAGTCAAGGCAGGAAAGCAGGAGAAACCATGTAGAATCCTGCTGGATGTCCTACTTCCTAGCTTGATGGCAGAGTTATGATTAGCTAACTTTTTTGTTACACTTGAAAACTACCTACCTAAGGGATGATGCCACCCACAGTTGGTTAAGTCCTCCTAAGTCAGTTAGCAATCAGGACAATCCACCTCAGACATTCCCACAGGCCAGCCTGACCCAAACAAGACCTCAATTGAGACATCATTCTCAGGTGATTCTAAGCTGTTGAAAAGCTAAAGAGAACTATGAAAGGCATGCTGTTTCACTACTTTTGAAATGTTCATGATTATATTTGTAGATTCATGGCAAAGCTGTTTATAGGACTAACTAATGTATTTATTGACTGGATTTGAGATTTCATATACGTGGAGGAAGTCATACATAGTTGTGTAAATGGGATCAAATCCCCGTGATGAGGAGAGCGATATGCCATAGGGGAAAACCTATTGGTATTTTTCTTTTAAATGCTTATGTTGTCAAACTGCCTTCTAATATCTATATTTATACAATTTTGCTACTCTAAATCTTAGTCTGAGAAACCTCTTTACCACAGTAAATGATGGTTAATGCGAAGACTCATAACCAGGTAAAGTACAGAGGAAAACAAATGTAAATGTTCAACCATAGATCAGATTTCTATATCAACCCTCTCCCAAAAAGTCTTTAGAAACAATGAAGAAGTGAGGTTGAAAACAAAAGAGCCAGAGAGATAGAGACAAATGAGAGTCACAGAGAGAGGGGTGAGGGAGAGAGGGAGGGAGGCAGACAGACAGGAAAAGCAACAGGGACAGGAACACACAGACAGAGCTTTTGTAAAGTAGGAGGGATCAAGCAAGAAGACAAAGCATGGCACTGAGTATGGCAGAAACTTCCATGAGGCACGGAGAGGAAAAGATGAGCTAGTTACCCACCTGATCCAACTGTAAGGTGTCCAGGCCTCTCTTTTCAATTATTTTCATATTCTCTCTATGGCTTTCAGACTAGCGTAAGAACAATAAAGGAACCAGGAACCAAAACTCTGGCATTGTTGGCATCCAGCATGCTCACTTACTGAACAGTTGGTTTTTGGTCCCTCCCCAAAAAACCTCCCCTGGCTGGTTTCTATCTCCAGTTCTCACTATGTATATGCACGAAAATATATGCACACAACTGCATGCATTTTAATATTTTATTTTTCTATAAAAATGTCAGGAGAATTAAACAAAGCGCTAAAGAAGATGACTTGCTAACATTCAGAACAACCTTTTCATATATAGTCCTACAGAAAGCAGCATATGTTCAAACCCAGGGCTTCAAGCATGCAAGGCAGAAACTCTATCAGCTAAGGTACAGCCACAGCTGGATTCTCTGTCTATGTCAGCCTAGCAAAGAAACCACTCATAACATTACTAAGTATGTGCAATATGGACTTTCTTTTAGCTCACTTTTAAATTTTTATTTTTGATACTTTAATAACAACACCTCTCCCTTCCCTTTTCAACCTCCAAACTCTCCCTTCTAACTGTCCTTTTCTTCTTCAAAGTCAGGCTTTCATTCTCTATGCACAGTTATTACACTCATATTCATATATAATATTTATATTTGATACATAATTACACAATAAACATAATAAAAACATCATAAAATGTGTTTGTTTTACATAAATGTTCAATGTATTTTATAAACATAAAATATATTTACATACATAATTGCATATTTATATATTATTAAATATGATATGCATTTATTATATGTATGTTAAATTTAAATATATTATGTGTCATATAAATATGCATGTAAATAAATATATAAAATACATAATATAAAACATGTAATAAGAAAAATAATTATGTAATAGTATAAAACATATATTCTATTTTAATGTTACATTTAATATTGTTGTATTATATGTATTAATTTTATTTATTATATATGTACATATATATTATGGCCTGCTAAGTCTGTACAGTGTCATTTATGTATCAGGGTTGAGCATAGGTATTGGATAAATATTTGCCAATGTGTCCTTCCTTAATATGGCCTCTCCTTATTGTCTCCATTTAAAAGTTTCCTATGCTCCTGACTCATCCTGCCAGAACCTTAAACACAAACCACAGTTCCCATGGATATTTTCTAATAGAATTTCTGGCTCACTCTTCTTTCATTGTTGCTAGGTGTTCCAAGCAGAAATATTTTGAGTTTTTCTGGAATTTTTCTCTCCTGTCTCACATGTTCTATCAATAGCCAAGCACTCTTAAGTCCATTTTGTGATGTTATTTAGATTTCATTATTAATCTATATTAGCACCTGCCTCTTTCCCAGATTAATTCCTATTAATCCTGCATTTCTTAGCTCCTTCCAATACTCATTTTTTATGCTCTTTTACCAGGCTACATTCATAAAAGTACATATGATCATACTACGGTTTCTCTTAAATTCTTCTAATAGATTTTTATTTCAATAAGACAGAATCCAAATTCTCTCATATGCCCTACAATACCCCCCTATAATCTGGCCAGTGACCTTTATCCTTAGTATTTTTCACCCTCATCCTTTTTCCTCAAGAAATTTTGACTAAAATGTAGTTTTAAAACATAATGTATTTTAGATGGTGATAAAGAAAATTAAAGACTTTCAATTTCAAATTATTTCTAATTATTTTTAAGTGTTTGTTCTTGTTTGTTTTTAAAGCCTAACCAAGGGTTCTCCTTCCTCCCCTATTCTCTGTCCTCCTCTACCTCCCTTATCCCCCCATCCACTCCTGCTCCACCTTTTCTCTTCAGATACAGGTAGACATTCCATGGATATCAGCAAGCCATGGTGTACCAAGCTGTGGTCGGACCAGGAATTCCCTCCTCCACTAAGATTAGGTGAGTCAATCCAGCAGGAGGAATGGGTTCCCAAATCAGGCAACAGAGTCTGATACATCCCCAGACTTCACCTCTAGAAATCCTGCACGAAGACCAAGCTACACGACTAAAACATATATCCTGAAGGCCGAGGTTAGTCCCATGCAGGCTCCCTGGTTGTTTCAGACTCTCTGGGCCTCTGTGAGACCGGGTTAGTTGACTCTGGGGACATCTCTGGGTTGAACTGGAAACCTAAAAGAACGGAAATTCCCAGGAATCTAAGGTGATCCTAGCTAAAGCTCTTAGAATTTGGGTATATGGAGCCTAAACCAGCCATCTCTGGTAACCAGTGAAGATTTTCAGTAGAGTCTGGGATATCGACCTAACCACAAACCCTTCAACCTACAATTTGTCCTGACTACAGATGTATTTAGGTATAGATGGCACAGAAACTGTGAGAGTCTATAACTGATGACTGGCACAGCTGGAGATGCAATGTAATGATACCTAATGATATTCTGCTATTATCATATATCGATGTTTAGCCCAACTATCACCAGAGAGGCTTCACCCAGCAACTGGTGGAAACAGATGCAGGGACCCACAGCCAAACATTAGACAGAACTCACAGAATCCTGTGGGATCCAATGGGATCAAGTACAACACAAGAAAACCCACAGAACCCACCCTCATTCTTATTCATTATTATTTACAAACAACCTGCCCTCTGTCCCATTCATTACCACCCAAGCTTCCTTCTCCACATTGCTCCAATCTCTCCATCTGTGTCTTATTCCTCCTACAGATATCAGCATAAATATGACTGTTTCTGGACAGAAGTAGATTCATTTCCTTTATATTAGAGAATTACAATATTTGAAACATTTTTCCCTGAAAAAAAATCATATCACTGTTTTAGTCTTGCACTGGGAGCTAGTTATTACTGTCTGCAGAGGCAAAGACTAGCAGCACTGGATTCTAAGCAATACACAAAATTCTCCATAAACGTTTCAGAGCCTGGGCAAATGCAATGATACCTTATGGATGCAATAATTAGGAGTGTGTTTACTGTTCTCTAAAATATTTTAAGTCAAAATATTTCCCTAAGAATATTTTTATGTGAAGACCACAAAACATACTTCTCTAAAATCTCCAGTGTATAGCAATATCCTGAAGCATTAAAGCTATCAAAAATATACTAGTAATGAGAAATGTGAAGGTGAAGAAGGTGACACTGTCCTTTCAAAAGAAACTTGATGATGCAGCTCACCAATTTTGGACTGAGAGAAAACAAAAGGAGAAAGGATTAAAAGGCATCACTGCTGGTGGCTGATTAACTGCCAAACAATTAATATTAAAGATGTACTTAGTTTTCAAATCGCTTTATGCTTATTTTTTTAATTGACATGGAGAAATATATCAATGCATAAAATAATTTATTTGCTTAGATGAAATTCAAACAAGGCACTGAATTCATTAAAAATTACAATTCCTTTTGTGCAATTCTCAGGATCATTAGCTGTTTTCTGTTTTATTTATTGTCTCATCAACTAACCTTTCAAAGAACAATTTAATCAGATAATGGAGTTGGGTGTTAAAGCCAAACATAAAAAAGGAAATCAAATGGATACATTTTGAAAATTTTAATATTGGGCAATAGTCTTACTTCACCACCATGGGTTTTTACTTTAATATGTTTTTCATTTTGAATGAATTTCTGCCCATAAGCTAGCGCAATAAGCCAGTAAGAGCAAGACACATATATATGTAAAATTATGTCCTTTAAAAAAAATATATATATATATTCTAATCTCCTGTATTTTCTATGTTAAATATCAAGTAACTGAAATGCATAAAGTATAAGCCATGTTTCAAGTCATATATTTCATTAATGTAATGGGGAATTTCACATTTTTGTGTCTCACTTAAGTCTATCTTTATTGAAAAACCAGAACACAGAAATATATATGTATATATATACATATATTCTTACAATAGGAAATATTTACTGCATTCTGCAAAGCATTCAAATACACACCAGCTAAAGAGGAAAATATTTTTCCACTGTAAAACATTCAGTTTCTACATTGTGATTTTGCTATCTACATAGCATTTATTATTAATCTATATCTGTAGTATAATGTGACACATGGATTTTGAAATACTTCAGTGAGTAAGATTAGGAAACATGTTCTGTCCCCTTTCTTTTTAATTAGCTAAATAATTGCTCCAGATTATCAATTATTTTTGTCCATGGAGATTTAACTTGGTACTCAACTTTCATCACACAAAAATCACAGTCATTTTTTTCCCCAAGATAATCTGAGAAAAATTCAAACAAAGCCCTACTCTCAGAATCACTGATCCATTAAAAGAATGCTTTTCCCTCTTACAGGAAAGAACCAAATAAAACTGGATTTAAATACAATACTAGTTTATTTAATGCACATACATATATCTATAACAAAAATAATAGTTAGCATATTTGCATATACATGATCTGGTGATATTTGTAGCATTTAAAAACCATGTATGAGATTTTCAAGTGTGAAGCAAGTCTGAAACACATTTACTTGAAGTCAAGTACATAAGAAAAGCAGCATGTATTATGGGCTATGTGGACAAAGAATTTAGAAATTCAGGTATATTATCAAATGTTCCATGTCCTTTTGGGACAACTTCTATTTTAAATAGTGTTGTGTGTGTGTTATTGTCTTTGAGATGAGTTTAATATATGTCATAACTGAATAATCAAAAATAGTTTGTACATTGTGTTTTATTATTCAGACAACAATATTGGGAGGCTATAAATCATTCTAGTTCTTTAATTACCTACATTATCAGAAAGATTTGTCTCTAAAATGACAGAAAATAATTTTATCAAGTGATGTTCAGCATATTATTCTAAAGAGCATGACTAAGAGTCATTGAATTATAATGTGCACAGGCAAATGTCCCCGTGTAGTCTAAGCTATTTGTAACCAATATGTCTTTCTATGTGTAACATGTGACAGATAATACCCATTTTTTTTTTTTTTTTGCCATCTGCAGTGTTGCTCTTAGCAACAAGAACAGCATGTGACAGTGCTTATGTGAGTCTGCTGCTGAACCACAATAGTGCATAGGAGGATTTAAGCAAAGTGAAGCAGAAATATTGATGCAAAAAAACAATACTGTTTTAGTGAAGTGCAGCCATAGTACAAATAGGCAAGGCAGGAAAATATAGAACTAACAAATGGAAAAACAAAAATGGATGAAAATATTTCAGTTGAGAAACAATGGTGACATAAGCCAGGGTATTCCCGGGAGTTATTGCAGTATTTAATTTAATTTGTTTTCAGGTAGGGCAGAGTGCCATTTCCAATCGTTTTTTTCTTCTTAATTTAATTTATATTTACTAAACAAAGCTAAATCTCCTTGTCCTACTTGGTAGGTGGTTCCATGATCATTGTTCCCACAATTAGAAGCAAGACTGAGACGTCCACAAACTATTACCATACCCATGTTTAAAAGATCTTTTTGTTGTTTTAACGGTTACTGATGTCTCTCTGTGGTAGAGTGCTTCCTCAAAGTTTCAGATTCAGTCTCCCTAGTCCCCATCCCCCAGGAGTAGAAGACTAAATAAATAAACAAGCTATTAGACCAAATATCTTTGTGATTCTTAAAACAATTTATATAACTTATTATTATAGGGTGACATATAAGGTAATGTCATTCTTGCTCAATGAAAAAGTATATGATTTTAAAAATAGTTTATGCAAGTAGTTAAGAGGACTATATACTTTATAAACAAACAAACGTCAAATAATTCAATCGTTATGTCATTTTATATATATATATATGTTAACTAAAAACTGTTGAGTAACAACCTATGAACCAATATTAAATAACATGTAGAAAATAAATGTACTTCTTGGTCATTTAATCCTTCTATATGTGTTTCGAAGTAATGCAGTCAATAATCTATTGCAAAAACAATTTTGTAAAGAGAAATTTAGTACAAAGAAAATAATTCTCAAAGAAAAAGTCTCCCTTTCATAATCATATTTTTACAGCTTTAAAGAGAAGAAAACTGTGCCCTTGATACTCTCTAATAGACCAATTAGGAAGACAAACTACTAGAAAACACATGGGGCAGGTACATTGATTGTTATTATCTAAACACAGAAGCAGTGCGTTTGTGATCTGTGATTCAGTTGACCCAGGGGAAACTGGTAAAGCCATTGCTTATATAGGCCTGGTTCCAGAGCAATGTAAAGCTTTCCTCATAAATCCCAATGAAGGTGTATGAACAACTGATTAATTTGAGAAAGGGTTAGTAACTTTGGTTTCCTCGGCATTTACAGTCTGAGACCAATCACCTAAAGAGATTGCCTAGACAGACTAGCTAATCCCATTCCATTTGTGATTATTGTACCTAATAAACACATAGGAGTTCCAGGTTGCTGCTGTAGAGGTTAGCGAACTCCACCAAATCCCAGCTTCATACTATAATACCTATCTATTCTCCTTTCTTTCTTTTCTTTATTCTTTCATGACCTTATCAAGGTTTCCAAGACCCAAGCAGCACATGACAAGATGTGGCATTTGATCAGTTTGTTTTTCTATAATCCTCCCACACTTGCTTATTACTTTCTTGGCATCAGACACTACTCTTGGTAGAAAGATGGAGGGAACATGGGCATAGTCATATAATCCAGGCTTTATGGAATTACTGTGTTCTGGCCTCTTATTTCTTGTTTTCTATTAATAAAACAAGCATGTTGGGGATGCTTTTATTTCATTATTATAATTCTTATCGAGTATTACATCTGAATCCATAATGATGCTTCAGTAATCCATTAACATAATCACATTTAAATATAAACTTTAAAACAATGGAAACATTTATTTATAAAGGGTAAGAAGGAAATCAGGGATGAGGGAGCTATAAAAACAGAGGCTGCCTAGAAATGATACATGACATATTTGCTACTGGAAGATAGGGCAGGAAAACAGTCAGAGGAAGAGAAGAATACTAAAATTTTTGTTGAACTTTGCCTTGAGTGTAATGTGGAGGACACTTGAGTTGGCACGAGTGTTGTACGGTGGTGGCCAACTATAGCTTATGACCAAGAACGATTTTTGCCTTTGTACATCTGCATCATCACTTGGAGAGTTTATTTCTAATTCCCCTTGTATATAAATGCAGCAATAAGAATAATTTCTAGTCAGTTGTGTGTGAATTAAACTGACCTTAGAAATTTCTAGGTGTGTTTAGAAGGAATCTGCGCTCTTCACTGCTTCTCTCTCTCTTTCCATGGATTCTACTGTGTATTAATAATACTAATGTCTTGAAATAAAATATGCACCAAATTTATTTCAAATACTTAATGTGTTATCAAAAATTTAAGGAAATATTTCAATGTTAAATAAGCTTTTAAAAGACTATGTGTTCTATACTGTGTGGATGAAATAGAGACCAGAGAGTCATTGCTAATTAAATATCACCTGATTCCAATCCCAAGCCTTAAGTCTGAATGCTTATTTCTGTTTATTACATAGTTGAAGCCACTGGCCTCTTCTTTGCAACAATCAGATGCTCTAACCTTAGAACTTTCAGAGATTTAAATTATTTTCAGAACAAAATATGTCACCTCTATATGTCCTCAATTGTGGAATTAACCCTCTCTAATACAGTATTGCTATGTGGCTATAAGCTAATAAATCAGAGAATCTCTTTTAAGTACTTATCCTGTTCACTAGAAAGAATTCTGTACCCTTGATGCTTCGGTCTTTGCCTCTCTCAATTAGTCCTGTCTCTGCCCCCTAGCTTGCCCCTGGCAAGTAACACCATCTAGGGCACAAACCTTACAGTGCAGCAGACTCCTTTTCAGACTTGATTTTCTATAGATATCGAGTAGTTCTTTTGATGTCTCCCAGTCTCTCTTTCTGGTTGTTGAGAAAGGTAAATAACATTTATAATTATAGGAGCAGCAAATTTGAGATATGTGTGGAAAAGTCAACAACAACAAACCCTGAATATTTGCACCCTCTTCACAACATTTAATCACCCTTTCATTCAGATTTGCTTTTCCTCAAGAACAAGTGTTGACTCATTTACATTACAAAGTTATTAAGAAAATCTGCAAATTGGGACACACTGTGAAAAACACCTTTGAAAATGTGAAGCACCTTACTGAAATCTTACTAACTGATTTTAAGACTTGTAGGAAGTTTTACGCTTGCATATAAAGTGGCATTCTCTTACTAGACTACTATAGTGACTCCATCAGTACACAATTTTGTACTTATTTTTAAGTTATCTTACTGAGTAATGAGCTAATGACTTTTATTAAGACAATATTATGGCATTATTCATATTTTGTCCTTATTTGTGTACTGCTTCACCATCCTTCCTTTCTCACACCCACCATACACACACACACACACACATACACACACACACACACACACATACACACACACACACATACACACACACACACACACACACACACACACACACACACACACACCTCAGTAGCCTCTCCTGATTTCAGATAATAAGTATTCTACCATCTCAACACTTCCTCTCCCAAGCACTCATGTAAGATTTTTCTTTTTCCTTTCTCATGGTCTTGGTATCCTTTCTAGTTATGAATATACACATGTGTGTGGGATGGATATGGGGAGGGAGGAATAGGAGGGAATTAAATCTGAGTTCTGTATATGGAAAAATGAAAGTGTCTATGTTTTCTTCTGATTCTGGATTATTTTTGTATAATACACTGAGGTCTATACATTTTCCTGCATATGTCATAATTTCACTTTTCTTCAAACCTTAATAGAACGTTACTGATTTTTGAGTTTGTCATCATTTTATACATTCATATGATGAAGAACAGCTAGCTAGACTAATTCTAATTATTGTGAATAGACCAGAAATAAACATAAGTGTGTAAATATCCCTATGGTAGGAGATAAGGGCACTTGTATATACACACAAGTATTATAGGTGGGTCATATAATACTATTTTTAGTGTTTCTCAGAAACTTTTATACTGATTTCCACAGTAGCTGTACAAGTTTACATTTCCAACAGGGTATAAGGTATATAAGGTAAATATACATATATATGAACTGTAACTACAAGCATATATATGTCATATATATCAACAAACAAATACTAATATAGCACACATAAAACTGGAATTTTTATCCGGTGATACACTTTATTCAATGGTAAAAAAATTTTATTGCCCCTTATAAAATAGACTGTGTTTATATATGTAGAAAATTCACTTGCCTCCAAACAAGCCATACCATACCAAATATTGTGGGCTAATAATGTATGTTATGATAGAAGTTGGGTTTTGCTAGAAAATTCAGCTGCTTCTAAGAAGTCCTTGGTTTCTTTTTGAGTTAGTTGTCTGAGTCAATGTTCCTACCAGGATGACACATTTACTGTGTGTTAGAGTCAGAACTTTTCATTTTCTTTCTCTTTCCTCACCAAAGCATGGTTTCTTTCCATGGAACAAAGCAACATTCACAACTTTGACAGCATTGTAGCCTTGGAAGAAAGAAGAAAGTTGAAAGCACTGAATTCCTTCTGAGAATGACCTACTAGTTGAGACTTTATTTCTGCTTACATTCATATCCCCACTTTAGTCTCAAGAGAGTCTAGGAAATTTAGTCTTAATAGAGTGTGTATAAATACACAGGAAAAGGTTTGAAGAAAATCATTAGTCTTTCTGATAGTATGGCAAAGTCTAATCTATCTTTGTACAAAGGTTGCTAATGGTGCTATCATGACAGGTATTTGCCAATCTTTTGGGTATATCAAGAATTGTAGGATCATGTATAAATAATAATGATTCTGAAAACTAGTCATCTGCTTATTATGAATCCTTTAATGCCAGATCAAAGACTTTTTAATTTCAAATGAAGAACAAAGCAAAAGGGAGAGAAAGTACCCAGTGTGTCCTTTGATTGTGGTCATGAGGAATAGGAAGTTGGGAATGATTTCAAGGACTGTAGTACTGAATGGAGAATGGAGAGAGTGTGCTGTGCATGACATATTGCTACTTTCTTTCTGCAGAAAGCACCATACTATGAGGCACAGTAATAGAAAATCTCACAAGTTTAAATCCATACTTTCTTTGTTTGAACTTACTTTGCAGATTGTGTTGTATTTTTATAGATATCATCTTAATTTGAATAGAATTTCAGTCACTGCTTATTTTTGTTAATATGAAAAATGGCCTAAGGGTGGAGAGATGGCTCAGAGTTAGGAGCACTGGCTGCTAGAGGTTCAGTTCTTGTCCTAACACTAATATAGAAGCTCAAAACTGTGATGTGATATCTTCTGATCTGCAGGATCCTGCATGCATGCAAGACACATAAGTTCATACAACATCATACATTCACACAAAATATAAGAGATAAATTTCTTTAAAAATGAAAACCATAAAAAGATAAAGTGTAAATTTCATAGGTAAAAAACTGTATAAGTACTTTATTATGTATCTGGGTTTTCTCATTGGTTTCATTGTGCTTTCTGATGGGACAATCAGATCTGCAAGTTATGAACTTTATCTGAACAATTTCAATCATCATATCTGTGATTTCATTTTTAAAAACACTTTTCTATTAGAAATTTTCTACTTTGCCTAATTTCTTTGTTTTTATTATTTTTGTTCTCAGGGATCATCTGTTTCCAGATGTTGCTTCATCTTGAATTAGCTTAATTATTAAATTTTTATCTAATTAAAATAAAATTACATTGTTGACTCCCCCCCCTTTACTTCTCCAAATCCTCCGATATCTCCCCATACAAAATTCATGGCCTCTTATTCATTATTATTGTTAAAGATCTATACTTGAGTAAATATAGAAATGCAACATTCTGAATCTTTTTAAGCATTACTTGCATGCATATGTTTTTAAGGATGACTACTTGGAAACCATTTCAAAGGCTCATCCTTGGAGTTCTAGGGGTCAGGTCCCATGAGATTCCCCCATCAACATTGATAAGTCAACTGGTATTTTCATATCTTGTTTATGCAGCCATGCTGTCAAGATCTCATGGGTGTAGCTTTCTTTTCATATCATTAACACAAAGAAATATAATAAATATATAACTATAAATATATAAATATCTTGCAGCATATTTTCTGGTCCTCTGATTCCCAAAATCGTTCCACCTCCTCTTCTTCATTGTTCCCTGAACCTTAGATGTAGGGGTTTTATTCTTTATGTATCAATAGTTATGACAAGTCCAATATTATTGGTAAAGTTTCCAGAATATTAATTATGAGGCTCAAACATTCACAAAACACATCAATCAATTTTTCTGGTACTTCACAATACTTGAAAGGATTCTGCCAATGGGAGAGTGAAAGGAGGTACATCAGCTCATAGAAGCAAACTGAACAAACATGTATGCAGAAGATGCAGATGTGCTTAAATATACACAGTGTGCTCAGATTGATTCTGAATGATTTGGCAAAGAGGTACAATAGAAAAGCGAAGCAGTAGTTATGTGCTAATTGCTAAGGGCATGTTACTGTCTGATATCTCTGAATGCCAGGTAGTGAAAATGGCTCATAAGCCAAGAACTATAAAATTTAAGTGAGCTGAGACTCAAGGCAGTTTTCTCTAATAAGAACTACATAATGTTTTAAAAGTTGAATTATTTGATCTAAAACTTGGCAAGCATCAATAATATTTTCAAATAAAGTATTAATAAAAGAGTCATGAGCTTGATAAGGCTTTTAAAATTTTATTTAACGAAATTGAATTTTCATAATGCATAAAGATCTGAATTTTTAAAAATGATTTACTTTTAAATCTTTTTTTTAAAAAGGATTTACTTTTATGATTGTTGCTCGGTGCTCATAAAATAAGTTTTATGCTTATAAATTATGTGTTTGTGTGTGTGTTTTCATATACATGTACACACATGTCCAGAGTTGGATGTCATATATTTTCCTAAATGGCTCCCTACATTATTTAATGTCTCTCTCTCTCTCCCTCTCTCTTCCTCTTTCTCTCTTTAACTGTCTATTATTTCTTGAAGTGGGATCTCTCCCT
Organism: Phyllotis vaccarum; assembly: GCA_033318265.1. Lineage (NCBI taxonomy): Eukaryota > Metazoa > Chordata > Mammalia > Rodentia > Cricetidae > Phyllotis > Phyllotis vaccarum. Next base: position 22,832,647 of record JARWLC010000014.1, read on the forward strand.
GACCCTGGAGATCACTCACTGTGTAAGCTGGATGGCCAGCAATCTCCAGGTTTCCTCCTGATTTCCGGCTATTATAAGTAGATCAGCAAATAAAGAAGATTGAGAATGTTTCTCTGTGGCAGAATGAATCATCTTTTGGAATATGCTCAACAGTGGTTTAGCTGTATTTTGAGGTAGATTGATTTCCATCTTCCTGAGGAACAGCCACATTGACTTCCACAATAGCTGTACAACTTTGATCTTCTATACGCAACAGATGTTTGTTCCCCTTACTTCACAACCTCATCAGCATCAGCTGATGGACTTACGATTTTTAGCTCTAAGTAAGTTACATTCAGTAGCTCATCACAAATTTGTCCCCCAGTACAGAATTTGTGCCATTACAAATCGCCTGTTCTGAATTTTCTTTGTTCGTGTTCTAGAGACAATCAGTATAATTATGTTGGTAACAAAACTGTAGCTAGGAACAAAAAGTTCTATTAATTTTAACTTAAAATATTCAAAATACTTCTGTTATATAACCCCAATGCACATTTAAGTGCTTTATTATAAAAAAGCTGTATTTCTTCACTAGAATTTAATTAAATAAACATGTATATTTGTCTTTAATTTGTAACATTAATGCTACAACTTCTGCTATCAATTAGTGCTAAGTTCTAGAAGTAGGTCGGGATTGGATGATTTATTATACTTGCACATTGTCTATTACATTATATGGTAGAAAAGGAGCTTTGTTTGGTTCAGAGCAGAATATAGTTCTGGGAATCACCTGAGCCATATTTGCTCCTAATAATAGAAGTTCTTTCTATATTTATCTAGGCCTGCTGTTATGCTTGCTACAGTATATAAAAAGAGATTTAGCATATTTCTATTTCTTAGGAATAATGCAAAATTTAATCTCAATTTTGTGTTGTATAAAAAATTGCCACCAGAACAAAAAATAAAAATAAAATAAAAGAATAAAAACAATTATAAGAGTTCTAAGAAATGACTGACTCGTGTCCATGGTTGATTCTGTACTCCTGTCAAGAAGACTTAAGAATTAACCCAAGAACTTTCTTGGGGTGTCATGACGACCAAGTAATTGAAGGCAGCTTAAACTCTCACAGCTGGGAGGGGATGACTGAAGTGAACATTTCACTGTTTTCTAAAGGTCTTGGTGAATTTTTCAACATCTGTACTGCCTAAGTTACAATATGTACTTAGAAATTTAGAAAGGATGGAATGAAAATTGTAATATAGTACATTCTAAGCTAAGTTTATGAAGAGTTTAATGGCTAAAATAGCACTACTGAGATAGTAGTGAATGAACTAGTTTATTCCAACAAACCTACACGTGATGTTTTCTGTGGATAGCGACTGTACACTGACATCTCATTTATAATATTTAGGCCTCACATAGAACTACATTCTTGCTTGTTATTTTATCAGCTCAATACACTTCAGTCTTCTCCACATACTGTGATGTAATCTGAAAAGGCAATGCCTACATATATAGGTGACACTCATCAAGAGAAAGTGAGCAAAGAAAAGTTGTAGATATATTTAATTCACTGAAAATATATTTGCCATTTAGTTTGCTCAACAAAAATGACTCTTGTGTATTATAAAGAATATAAAAGATGATATAGATTTAAATCTGGAGTTTGTCATATATCATATGCTACGCTTCATTGTGTGATTCTAATTACATTCTTGAATTTGTTCTTCATCTATGAAATCTGGGTAACTCCACCTCATGAACTGGTAGATAAAAGAAAACAATATATTCAAAATACTTACAAAAAAAATCCCACTTTATGTAAATACCCCATTTTCATCACTTGAAGCTTATATTTCCAGGATCTAATCTATTCTTGGATACTTTTGAGATGACAAAAACTAGTCTCTTAACCACTTTTTACTGTTTTTGAAAATAAAGAAGCAAAATTTTGTCTGGTAGAACAGCCACTATTTTCCACTTTCTTTAAAAGTAAATTCTTTTCTCTTACAATGCAGTTTCTACTACAGTCAGCTCCTTCGCCGTCTCCCTCCCATCCAAAACCACTAGCTTTGTATGTCTCATTAGAAAAGAACAGACTTCTAACAACAACAACATGGTAACAAAATAAAATACAATAAGCTAAAATCAAAACCCTTATGTTGAAGCTGGACAAGGCCAGTTCAGCTAAAGGAGAAAAGTACCGAGAGAAGGCGCAAGAAACAGAGACCTACTCATTCCCAGGAGTCACATAAAAACACTAAACTAAAAGCTATAATCTACGCGCAGGGGACTGGGGGCAGACCAGTGTTGGCCTTTTGCTTGCTGTTTTGTTTTCCGTGAGTTCGTATGTGCCTTGCTCAGTTGATTTAGAAGGCCTTGCTCTCCTGATGTCTTTCACCTCTCTAGTTCTTAAATTCTCTCTGCCTTCTCATGCACGGGGTTTCCTGAGGTCTAAGGGGTGGGGTCAAATGAGACGGTCCCATTTAGAGCGGTGTGGAACATCACCCTTAACAACACAAGCTAACAATATTGGTTAGTATTTTGTTTTGTATAGTTTATTTATGTTTATGTATAGAATTTTTTGGCATGCATGTCACAAGGAAGCCAAGCTCCCTGGAGTTACAGAGGATTGTCAGCTGTTATTTGGGTACTGGGATTGAGCCCGTGTCCTCTAGAAGAGCAGCCAGTTCCCTTAACCACCGAGCCAGCTCTCTGATCCTTTAGTTGTTAATTATGACCATGGTCCATCTTAGGCTTTCCATTTATTTTTTGTATTATTGTACTTCATTCTGCCGAACAGAAGTGGGTATTTTGATGTTACTTACCTGAGGTTTAGTGTTACTAGTTATTAATCAGAGAGTTACTGCACAGCAGTTCTGACATTCTGTCTCAAGTGGAGCTCCTGTGCTATTCACTTAGAGGTGTCCCAAATGTAGCATATCAGACCACCCTACGAGGCAAATAATGCTAGTATTTTTCCAAGTGAAACCAATTTTAACTGCACATTAATTAAGCAATAAATTAATAAATACATTACAAAAGAAGAGTTAAATTCAAAACAAAGCTATTCTACTCAGAAGCATGTCTTGCAGAAGTCAAAACCTATCCTCTCCTGACCCATTCATCCCTCCTCTAACTTGCCTGCAGCTTCTGCCCTTCCCGTATGGTTACTTTTTCTTTATTGTTGTATGGCACTGGGTGTCAAACCCAATGCCTTGTACATGTAGACCAATGTCTTTCCTAAATTAATAGCTCAGCTCTTGGTGGCAGTCACGATGATTCATCTTATTGTTTTCCTTAAGACATTCACAATCTCCTCCCACTTGGCATGTATTTGGGCTTATCCTTAGAAACATTCTCTGAAATGGCTAAGTCTGTTTGATCATGGCACAAATGTGGATCCTATTGATACTGCATTGAAAGTTGAAAGTCGCCAGAGAGGAGAGAACCTCAATTAAGAAAGTGCCTCCAAAACTCAGCCCGTAGGGCATTTCCCTAATTAGTGATTTATGGAAAGGTCTCAGTCTGTTGTCTGTGGGACCAGACCTGGGCTGGTAGTCCTGGGTTCTTTACAAAAGTAGGTTGAGCAAAGCAGTAATCAGTGCACCTCTATGGCCTTTATTTCAACATCTGCTTCCAGGCTCCTACTTTGTTTGAGTTTCTGCCCTAACATCCCTGGGTAAAAAACAGTGACGTTTAAGCAAAATAATCCTTCTTTTTTCAAATTGCTTTTTGTCATGATCTGTCATGACAGCAAAGAAACCCTAACTAAAAAGGACACATATATGTCAAAAAAATTATTTTCATCATTTATAAAACATTCTGTTGTAATATTTCCAAGGATAAGCACATAATGTCTAAGAACACAACACCCGCACATTCTCAGCCTTTTACATCATAAAAACAAACCTAGAATAATTCCACTGAAACAGAAGTGTCACTCTGGACTCCTCTTGGGGCAGAGAGGACAGCAAGAGGTGGTCTGTTGCAGATCTGGGGGTAAGACTGAGCAATTGGGTCTAGCGAAACAGAAGAAAAGATGAAAATCTGCAGTCAGCCTACCTGCTTCCCTGGCAGGAATCATTTAAAAAAAAAAGTCTTAATGATTTGTTTTCTAAACGTGTTTTCTTTGAGAAGATGAGCATTGAAAATAGCAGTTTAAATTTGAAGGCAAACATCAAAAGTACTGCATACAGGATGTACCTGGCTCGATATTTGGCCAAGCTAACAAAATGATACATGTTGGTTTTGATTTAAAGATGTTTTGATGCAAAAGTTGGGAAAAAGCCATGTTTGACATATTTGTCTTTGCTGGAGGTTAATGTTGGAGGATGGGGGAAAACGCTTGTTTGTTAGTACGGAAAAACATACTTGGTTTTGTTGTATAGAGATAGCTGGAGCTATTTGGGGCCAGCCACTTGTGTAAAGCTCATGTAGAGGTCAGACACTTCATTTCTTCACGAAGATGCTCCTTCCCTATTTCGGGACCTGAACCCAGGCAGCAGCTGAACCAAAACATATACATAATATGCATATGCCCCAACTTCATAATTATTAATGAACTAAATAAAATAAGTAGATAATGAATAAAACACATGTATGGCTAAAAACAAAGTACAAAGAAGTAATTGCAAATCATGAAACTATAAAGAATATTCTGATGTCACTATCTCAACTCACATCTAAAACTGACACAGAGGAAATTCAGTTATCTGGATTATTTAGCACATCGTTCAGATGAACCGGTGGACTGCTCTACAAGCGATTCAATCATGAAGGAAGTGAAGAGCCCATCAAAAGCATTTACAATAACAAAATTAATTCTGTATGTTCATTGAGCCTATTTTTCAGAAATTAATATGCCTCCAACAGAACCCAATAAAATAAATTTTACATTGTTGCCTAACATTAAATTGATGGCTACTTCAGTGTTCTGTAACATACTTTCAGTTGTTGATACAATTTACCTAGAGTTAATCATTGTAAAAATCAATGGATCTGTCTAATTATTGGTAATATAAGCATAAATAATAATAATAATATGGCCTTGTTATTAATTTCATACCTTCCTAGCATTAAAATTTTATGAAAAAATCTTTACAACTCAGAAGTGTAGATTCATAACAACTCTACATATGACACCTAATGTTCACTAACATCCTCAGGCAGAGGGAAATCTGTAAGACTTTGGATTGAAGTGGTAATAGATAAAATCACTTATTGTCAGCCTCTGAGTTTTGCACATCTGCTGTGAAAATTAAAATTGTTAATTTGAAAATGTATTCATTAGAAAATTATTGGGAACTGAGCGAAAAGCAACAAGTATCGTGGCAGCTATAAGGTACAATATTCCATTAGGGGGGAGATTGGTATGTTAGCTCCAGGACTTAATCTTCATAGCCTATGTTCACATATGTCCATGTAATACTGCCTTTTATGCTTTCTCATTTGGATGCTGCTGACCTTGAATTGCATATGGGAGAACCACCATCATCCCAATTGCAGCCTTGCATTTCTTTTTCTTAGATGAAACTCTGAGGCAAGGAGACAAATCAGTTTTCCTGCAAGTTTTCTAGCCCGTATTTCCTTATCCCACAGCTGTAAGCTCATGAGAAAATTTTGTTAAGTCCAGGAAACAGGACAGATATTAACTAATAAGAGAAGGTGGGCTTTAGAGAAAAGAGAGAGAGTAAAGTGTCTTTTTAGGGTATAAAGATTTCTGGAACTAACCCTGGAAATCGTTGTTCCCAGGAAAATAATAGGTATCCAACTACCTGGCTTTACATAAACAAAATTCCAGAAAAAAATAATGTGATTTCTGGAGCTGGCTAATATGTTTGTTATTAAAATATAAACCAACACGATACAGGTAACAGCTTATAGTGGAGCCTGAACAGGGGCTGGAGTCTGGAACAATGGATGATGAATTCCAAACCAGTCTCTCCTGCTGCCAGGAACCAGACAAACAGGCTTTCCAGGGTCCCAGCAGCCCCTTACCAATGGGGTTGGCCACACCCCCTTCAGGGGCCCAGGACCCTGGGTAAGCATCCTCGGATCTTATCGGTTGACACCTGAATTCCACCACATCTCCCCCTTTTGTCTAACTAAGAAGGTTCTAAACTAAGAATAAGTACAATAGGAATTATTATGAGGTAGTATCTAGGAGAGGATAAAGTACAAATTACAACCAAAACCTAATATATATATGAAGTACATCATATACTTCTAGAATATTGGTAGACGGTAGGGTGTATAAATTACTTCAAAAGGTTCATCTGGGAAAGTGAAAATTTAACACCTGAATGTTCCTTTATAAGGGATAATAAGGTAGTAACCTTAAATATCTATTCTTCAACCCCTTTAAGACCTGAGAAGGAAAATGCATCACCTGAAAGTCAAAATTACATGGAAGTAGTGGCTTCCAAAATTTGGGAGAGGATTGCAACACAGCTACCTGGACAGTCACCTCTAGTTTTGTGCGCCATTGGAGCATCTATCGTATTGGCTACAGGCCTATGGTATCTGATGGTATCTGACAGATCTTTTCACAAGCAGGGTAATTTTGGAGAGACTATCTTATCCTGTCCAGGCAGGTTTCGTCAGTCTCTATTCATCAACTTGTTCATCCATCTTGGACATCATGTGTGTACTGTCAGCAATCAAGGTAAGGGCAGTTCCTTACCCAACCGGCCATTTCTGCCAAAAGGACAAACTCCAATGGAGTATCCTCAATGCTCAACACCATCTCGTGAAGGGAGCAGTGACACCAGGAGTCGTTGTGTCTCTCGTGGCTGAATTTCAAATGTTAAATGCCATATTTTCTGGGTCTATGAAATGGTTGAAGATTCCTGTCTATCTATGATATTCTAACCTGTATCTGAGATGACTGGGATATGGTACCTTAAGTGATGTTGACTGCAGTTTTTATCGCCTTAAGGAATAAACTTTGTCCTAAAAATTAGAATACCTATATAAGGGGTGCATAATCTCTGAACAATGACTTTTAGTATGACTATCAAACATTAGCCAGGGGTATATTACCATGTAAAGTGATCACAGCATTTTAGACATGTATATACATATATAGCATCTAAACAGAGGTGTATAAAATATCTTGTGCATATATCATAACTAGTGCAATCATACATTATATCTAGTATAGTTAAATGAAGGTAATAATTGCATAGTGTATATGACAATAATGTGCAAATTTTTTAAACAGAGGTAGAAGCATATATAAAATATAGCAATTACAGATTCAATTTTACATAATAGTTACAGATTTAGATTTATATTGAAGTACAAGTTGCTTTGGTTATATAAAGCAATTTCAGATTAAACTTTGTACCAATGTAAAAATTATCACAATTAAACATATAAAATGATTTCACATTTGTATCAATATACAAATATCTATGCCAGTACAAACTGTCTTTAGCTTAGCCCATATATTCATCTAAAATTGTGTATAGGTAGGTAGAACAATCTACCTTTATATATCCTATCTATCCCCCCTCTCTTCTTCAAAAGAGATCTTTGATGCTATATTATAGTTCTATCCTTCACCCCATTTTAACTTATAACTATTCTATTAGAATAATAATTACCCACAACCCTCAGAAGACAAAACTTATTGGGAAAGGGGGCGTAGTCCTCCATAAGGTTGCTTCCTGCTGACTTAAGGGCGATGGCATCTCTTTGGGATCCTGTAAAAGATAAAGCAATGGTTAGATCTTAATGGACTGACTATACACATCTATAACCATTTTCAGAATAGTGGTTAACTCCATCTGGAAATCTAATTAGAAGTGTGATCTGGAGGATAATCATAGAGAGCTATCTTGCAGCTGTTTTTGAATAGTCTACTTTCTGAAAACAATCATTGATTGGTGCGCACCAGGTTCTTGATTTTTTATTTTTGCGTCTGTCTGTCTGGTCACTAACTTTTTAGGTACTCTTCAGATACTGACATTCACCCTTGGAAATGGGTTACTGTTGACACTAACTTGACAATTAACAGAGGAGGGGCTGGAGATATGACTCCGAGGTTAAGAATATTGGCTGGTCTTCAAAAGAACCCAGATTCTATCCCCAGCATCCACAGAGTAGCTCACAACTCTGTAACTAGAGTTCCAGACATACATATTCAGGTAAAAAAATACACATAAAATAAGAATAAATAACTTTTTAAAAAGAGGAAAGATAATTACCTGAGGAACTGTAAAAATGTTTCTTAGACCCATGAGAACTCACCAAAGAATCTTTCTAGAAAATTAAAGTTCCTTGGGGAGAAGTGTCTTATTTGCACTATGGTTAATGATATCCCCTATAGAAATAGAGTGGGGCAAACCACTTTCTCATGTGTAACTTCGATATTTAAAACACATGACATAAAATCAGGTTATTCATGTAAATACATACCAAAATTACAAGGTATTTGATTTTGTATGAAACATCACATAATCTATCAAGCAAAGACAAACAGATCACGTTTCATGAAAATTTGGAACATAAACATTATTAAATGATAATCTGCATCTATAGAAACATCCCGATGACTTAGCATGCAATAATTTATTTCAATTTAATAATTACACATCTTAGTTGTTTTTCTACTCATCTGTTTCTTAATTTCTCCAATTCTCTTTCTCTCTTATTCAAATCATTCTCTTTCACTCTTACCAATGACCCGTATTTCTTTATTTACAGGGTAGAAAAATTGTGTCCATATCAGAAGATCATTCTCCCTTCAACTTGTCTTTACTTTCATCTATTGTAGAGGACAACCTTATCCTATGCTGATCTCTTCCATGTCACAGTCAAATATTCATCGAAGTATTTATTAATTCATTAAACAGTCATTATTATTGAATATACACAGGCAAGGTGTCACTGTATATATTCAACTTTCACTGGTCTTACTGTCAGTTGCTTTTCTCAGCACTGTAAACAAAAACCTGACAAGAAAATAACTTAATGGAAGGAAGATTTATTTTGGCTCATGGTTTCAGAGGGAACTCTTCAATATGATGAAGACAGTTTACTTGCAAGCAACTAGGGAGTCTGTAGTGCCTACACGATGCATGGGCCAATCAGCAACCAAAACTGATAACTGATACTCAAAAAGCTTCTCTTCTGGTAATCTACTTCCTGAAGGTAAACATTCAAAAGTTACACAGCCTCCCAACACAAATTCCATCAGCTGGGGAATATACGTTAAAACATATAAGCATGAAGATAAGATGTCACTCACATTTAAGCTAAAATGTAGTACATAATACTTGGTTTTATTTTATTTTTGTCTTTTACCCCCTCTTTCACATCTGGACTGTAAACCATGATGTTAGAGTTTATATGCATAGTTATATGGCCAAAAGAATAACCACCGATGGTTTAGAGCTCTCACACCAACTATAGAATAGAATGTGATCAACAATATTTGTCTTTCCTCAAATACATAAAATTACATATGCCTTAGATGTATAGAGAAACAGTAGAAGCTGTGGTATGTTGAGCAACTTCACAGGCTCATAAACATGCCAATGATTAGATTTTCATGAAACCTGAAAGTCAGACAAATTTGCACTGGCTCACTGAAATTTAAGACTGTGGTCACATTTAGACTATGGCTATGAGTAAATATTATGGGTAAATTCTTTACTCCATCCAGAACTTTCCACTAAGCATTTTATATCAAACTATTGGATACAGAGGCAGAAGGAGGTGGCTAAAGGGCTTGGATAAGATTACTAGAGAAGCTAGCATGTGACTTTAGGCTTTAAATAATACAAAGAATGTGAAGTTTGAATAGTGAACGCATTTCCCACTCATCATAAATTGTGCATATAAAATTCAAATTTGGTGTCACATACAGTGTGTGGCCGATGAAATCAGAAGGGAAGTGTTATTTCTGAACCTTTCTTACTCAAATCATGTTCCAGTAATACAGATACTTTTTGTTTACTTAATCCTTTATCCATCACATAGGCAGTATTTAACAAATGAAGAAAAGAAGGAAATAAGGCATTAAGAAAGAGCTTTAACAAGAAAACTAATTGGTTAAATTATTTAGTTACTTATTTCAGAGATATGTGGAAGAGAGTTGAACAAATGATGCTCACTCAAGATTAGCAGGAGCTGAAAACAGTAGCAGAAAGGAGACCGAGCTCTACCAGTACGATGCTATTATGTCCAAAAAGGTATAAGAAATCCAATTTAAAGTGAAGTAAATTAGTTGGAAATTTCTGGTAATGAAATAGAAAAGACCCACCTTAATCAGGATTTTACAAAGTGACTTGAACCCAGGGTTAGTGTTTGTTTTTATTTTAAAGAACAAAAAAAGATTAATTCCTTGATATCTTCTCAGGAGATTTTTACAGTGAGGGGCAGTGGGATTCATAAGAGTTGACTGTCAACTCCATAATGATGGGGCACGAAGAAGAGAAGATAAAAATGAGTCTTGTTCCAATTGAAGAGCTACTCTATCAGATTAAATATTTCATGGGAAGCATTTAGCTCAGCACCTTGTTCACCCTCAACTTCCAGTAAATGCAAAATATTATTGGCATTACGTTAAAGGAAATCACAAGTCTGCAGTCATTCAAACATCACGAGTGCTTTATCATAAGCACATATCACAAGTGGAAGAGAACAAAGATGGGAAATTTAATAAGACTGCAGTTACTGGTATTCGATATACTGGGCTCATTTCATAATAAGATTTATATTTGAGTTCCTTTCCTACATTTTGGTCTTATTTGATATTAAGTGATATAAATGTTACACTTTATAGCACTTCTATCCACATACTTAATTAATAGAGTGATTCAGTATTGTTTACTGAGCCAGTTGATAAGTTCTGTATCTGTACTGCTGAATAGGGTAGCCAATGCCCACAATCTACAAGCTACATAGCACCCGGAACAACAAGCATTGCTTCCCTTTTGATAACTACATTCATATGGGAAAAATTATAGTCTATTTGCTCCTAAATTATTGACCACGGTGAGCAACACATATTACAAAAATGGCTAAAAGTAGTTAGTATAAATATTGGAAGTATATTATAAACGTAAAGGTACTCAATAGCTAACATGAGCATTGTGATTATATTGAGGTCCATTATCTTTTTAAGTCTTTAAGATTTTTAAATAACCCAGAGTTAGCACCACAGTTCAGTTTTCTTTTCCTTATTCCTCATTTCCTTTGTCGAGCAACATTCCCCAGTCTACTTCCGCACATTCTTCAGTTCTGTTCTAAGATGCTGCAAAATGGTCATGAACCTAAGGGAAATACTGCCCCCTGCTGAACAAATCATGTATGTAATTGTTTAATTTGGGCTGCCTTGATTTCAACGAAAAAAAACACATACATATCCAAAGTGGTTTAAAATAACTACTTCAATGAACGGCAGAATAAAATCAAATCCCAGGAATGCACCAAATCCTTGGGATAAAAGTTCAAGAATATACAAATAATCAATCCTACTGTGTAATAATTGCTTATAAAATACATATTTTCATGACTAGTTATTTTTAAAGTTTTTTTTATTCCTTTCATCTCCAAAACAGTACATTTCTGATAACTTGATTAATTTTTATTGCAGCTTTATTGTGAGATAAATCTTATTCTATACTCTAAATAACAGAAAAAAATATTTTATTTTTTAATAATTTATTTTTTAAATAGGTCTTTTTTTTCTGTTTCTTTCTGCTCGCCTACCCTTCTTCCCTCCTCCTAATCCCTCCCAGTCCAACTTCAGCCTCTCCCAAACCATCCCCCGATCTCTTCCCCAAAAAGGGCAAGAAGTCCCAAGGTGGGTCAGCTCAGTGTGAAGCATCCACTCCAGGCAAGTCCGATTTCCTCATCCCAATATCAGGTTTAGGTGTTCTGCAGGGAATGGGCTCCAACATGCCAGCCCATACACAGGAACACAGTCTGATCCCACCCCTCGAGGCTCCATATGCTGCCCATGCCAATCAACAGTTGCCTAGCCTTGTAGGGCCTTGCTCTTTTGGAGGTTCCCCAGTGGCTGTTCTTGATTCAATGAGCTCCCCTGGAGTTCCAGCCAGCCATCTCTGTGGGACTCCTCCTCATAATCCCTATCCCTTTGCAAATACAGATTCTCCTTCCCTGCTCTCAGCTGGACCAGGAGCTCTGCCCAGTGCTGAGCCATAGATCTTTGCTTCCACCTCTATTCATTGTTGGATGTAGGTTCTGGGAGGATGCTTATCTAAAATCCCATTACGAAGATTAAGAAATTATTTTAAAATGAATGTTTTGTTATTTTCTGCACTCTTTATTCTCTTTGGATACTGATGATTTTAAAATCATGATCACAGTTTATAGCAGAAACTCAACCAGAAGCCATCTTCCTTTTTTTTCCCTTTCATTGAAAATATTCGTTCATATACAATATATTCTGATTACAGTCTCCTCTCCCTCTTTCTCCTAATTCCTTTTAATTCTCCTCCTCCCTGGGTCCATTCCCTTTCTATCTCTCATAAGAACATGCTTCTAAGGCTAGCAACCAAACATTAACAAAGGGAGAGACTATCATATTGAAGTTGAACAAGGCAACACCACAGAAGAAAAAAGTCCCATGAGAAGGTGCAAGAATCGGAGACCCACTTGTTTTCACACCCAGGAGTTTCATTAACATATTAAGCTAGAAGCTATAGTACACACGCAGAAGACCGGGTGCAGACCTGTGTAGTCAGTGTGCTTCTGCCTCAGTCTCTACGACCTCAGATGCTGCTTGCTTAGTGATCCTTGCTCTTTTGGTGCTCCTCATCACCTCTGGCTCTTGCTTTCTTTCTGCCTCCTCTTCCATGGGGTCCCGTGCACTCTGAGTAGAGTGATTTGATGGAGACATCCCATTTAGACTCTTTATGTGTAGTGTCTGGATGTGGCTCTTTCAGACACCAACTTTCCAATTTTGCAGACTCTGCTCTGTGTTTTGCTCGCTGTTCCAATGGTGCCAATTGTCAGCATATTTCATTGTCTCGAACTATATAGTAGATATGTGGAAGACTTGGGGCTTTTGTTGTTGTTATATTTATTTTGTTTTGTTTTTCTTAGGCATGTATTTGAACAATGGAAGGTTTTATGTTGAACTTTTACATGTTTTCTGAAAGTAAGATTTTTTTTCTTTTTTTTTTCTTTTTTTTTTTTTTTCTTTTTGGTCTGTTTCGGTCTTAACATAACTTAATGGAGCTTTCCTTAATGCTTGCCTAATCTTTCACCTCAGCCTGGTTTAGTAAGTAGTCATCAGATATGCAATAACAAATTAATGAATGGATGTACTAAAATCTTTAAGTAGCCTATAAATTACTTTATTAGAAAGTATAAGAAAAAAAAGATAATTTAGAGACATTGCCATTAAAAATATTTTTAAGCCAGAGATGTGCGAGTGTTCTACATCCTTGCCAGCATGAGAAATCATTTGTTTGGTTGATCTTAGCCCATTTGATATGTGTAAGATGGAATCTCAAAGTCATTTTTATTTGTATTTCTCTGATGGCTAAGGATATTGAACATTTCTTTAAGAGTTTCTCAGCCATTTCAGATTCCTCTATTACAAATTCTCTGTGTAAATTTGTACTCTATTTTTAAATTGGGTTATTTGTGGGCATTTAATAAAAGCTCCGAAAGTTTAGAGATATAAGAGAGATCTAACCACAATCAGTCTAGGAGGATCAGAGAGTGGTGATTCACACCTTTAATCCCAGCACAGGGAGTATCCTGGGAGTGGTGACTTATGCCCTTAATCCAAACTGAGTTCCATAAATTTACAGAAGGAGTTCCAGGCTCCCAGACAGGCAGTGGTGGGGCGACATCTTAACTTACCAAGAGAGTATTTAAGGAGGGAATAGAAAGAAGTTGGAGGAAGCCAAGATAGGCCAGGCTAAGGAATCTGGAAGACAGCTGGGTTAGATCTGACTGTGGTGTTTACTCTCTCTGATATCTCCGACTTTCTCAGAGATCTATTCCTGAATTTCATTTATTCGTGCAATAGTTATTTGTTTTCTTAATATCAGTTTCTTGAATTCTTTACATATTTGCGATGTTAGCTATCAAGTGTGTGACTGGTAAAAAGTCCCCATTATATAGGCTGCTCATAGGTTCAAATGACAGTTCTTTGTCATGCAGAAGATTCAAAGTTTCATGTGGTTCATTTATTAATTGTTAACATTATTGCCTGCGCTAACAATGTTCTGTTAAGAAAGTCTTTTCCTGTGTCAAAGAGTTCAAGACTACTCTCCACATTCTCTTCTATCTAGTTCAGTATATTTGAGTTTATTTTAAGGGCTTTGATCCAATTGTTGTTGAGTTTTATACAGAGCTATAACTATGGATCTATTTGAATTCTTTTACATGCAGCCATCAAGTTTGACAAGCACCACTTTGAAGATCCTGTCTTTTTTCAAGTATGTATTTTTGGCATCTTACTAAATAAATAAATAAATAAATAAATAAATAAATAAATAAATAAATACATACATACATACATACATACATAAAAACTAGGCATGCACATTTATGCTGAGACTTCACTTAAGTCCAACAATCAACATGATGTCTTTTGTGCCAATACCATCTCATATTATTACTATAGCTTTGTAGTATAAATTGAAATTGGTGATGGTGATACCACCAGCAACTCTTTTATTATTCAGGACTGTTTTAGCTATCCTGTGTAACAGAAGGTTTCTGGCCCAGACTTTCCGGCCTAGTCTCAAGGTTTAGGTCCGCAGACCCACAGACCCACAGACCTGCAGAGACACTCAGATGCATATGATAGTTTTAGGCTGATCGGCCTCAGGCCCAGGCATATCACTTGCTAACTCTTTTCCCTTAATCTAATCCATATATCTTAACCTGTTCAGCCATGGGGCTTGGTACCTTTTCTCACAGCAGCATGGTTGCCCTCTAATTATATTCAAAGACTCCTCCATCCTACCACAGAAACACTTGCTCAACCATTTTCACTTCTGTTCTCTTTACAATAGCCAGAAACTGGAAACAACCTAAATGTCCCTCAACAGAAGAATGGTTGAAGAAAATGTGCTATGTATACACAATATAGTGTAACTCAGTAATTTTTTAAAAATAAAGCTATTAGACCAGGAAAATTTTAACCTGAAGACCTTCCTCACTCTATAGGTTCCCTCCAGCAAACATTCCCATGGAAACATAGGCCCTGACTCCAGAAGAACAGGTAGTCACTCTGCCTGAGGACTCTTCCCTCACCTTCTCCTCTCCTCCCAATCACAGGCCATACCTGCTAGAGGACAAGGTAGCTCACCTGCTCTATTTCCAGTCCCTCCTTCCCTCCTCACCATATCTAAACCTAAAAAAAAATAAATAAAAATGAAGTAATGAAGGAAACTCCCTTCCTCATACAACCAGAGAATATAGGCCACACAACTCCAGCTTCTAACTTGGGTAGACAGACACATACTGCTAAGTAGAAGCCAAGTATCCTGCCAAAACACCTGCTGCCATAAACTCAGGTAAAGTCTATTCTTTCAAAGCAGGTAATTATAAAGACCAGAGAAGAAACAGAAACCAAGGAACAATGTACCCATCCAACAACAGCAAACCCATAAATTAATATCCAGACATATAATCCTCATAAACCCATATGGCTAGACTCCAGCTTAAGAACTCAGTCAAAAACAGACAGCACAATATGTCACCAAAAGAACCCAAATACCCTACTACAGCAAGCCCTGAGTAATCTTTACCAAATAGTTAGAGAACATAAATAAAGATGTTCAAGGCCTGAAAATGAAAAATGTGAAGCAATAAGGAAAGCACAAATGGAGGGAATTCTGGAAATGGGAAATCTAGACAAGTAAACCGAAGCTATAGGCATAATTGTCAACTAACAGGATACAAAATATGTAAGAGAGTAGCTCAGAAATTGACAGTATGATAAAAGAAATAGAAAAGTTGGTCAAAGCTTAATCTCAAATTTTTCTTATATAAAACATCCAGAAAAACACAATAGAAAGATCTGAAAACAGGAACCATTCTTTTTTTGCATAAAAGAAATATATCTCCACATCAAAAATAGACATTACTTCTAAGTAAAGTGTTGAAACAGATTTTTTTTTTAAGCAAATCGACTTAAAAACAAGCTGGTGTAAAAATGAAAAGGGGGACATAACAATAGACACCAAGGAAATTCAAAGAATCACACTTTAAATGGTTGCTCTTGAAAAACTTGTGTTTTACAAAGCTGAAAATATAAAACAAATGGGTAATTTTCTCAATAGATATCCCTTTCCAAAGTTAAATCAAAATAAGATATACAACTTAAATACAACTATAACCTAGAAGGAAATAAAAAAAATATCATTAAAAGTCTCCCCCAAAAAACAACAAAAAATTCTCAGGATGAGAAAGTTTTAGTGCATAATTCTACCAGAATTTCAAATAAGAGTTAATGTCAATACTTCTTAGATTATTCCACAAAATAGAAATAGAAGGCACATTGCCTAATTCATGTTATGTGGCCACAGTTACCCTGATAATCAATACACAAAGATTCAACAAAGAAAGAATTACAGAACAATTTCCCTTATAAATAGAGATTCAAAAATATTAAACAAAATATTTGTAAACCTAATCCAAAAAAAATTCAAAATGATCATCCACCACGATTATAGGCATCATCCTAGAGATGCATAGATGGCTCAACATATGAAAAATTAGTCAATTTAATTCACTATAAAAACAAACTGAAAAAAAGTCCACATGATCATCTCATCGATGCCAAAAATGCCTTTGAGAAAATTCCAATGCCCCTTCATAACTTCATGAAAATATTTGAGAGAATAAGGATACAAGGGCTCTAACTAAACAAAGTAAAGGCAATTTACAGGTCACCTACAGCCAACATGAAATTATGGAGAGAAACTCAAATGTATTCTCTAAAATCAGGCATTAAACAAGGCTGCTCACTCTCTGCATAAACAATTAAACAGGTAAATGAATTAGTTCAAGACCTGAAACTTAAAATAGAGGCAATAAAGAAAACACAAACCAAGGGAATTATGGAAATGGAAAATCTGGGTAAACAACAGAAACTACAGATGCAAGTATAACCAAAAGAATACAAGAGTTTGAAGTGAGAATCTCGGGAATTGAAGATGTGATCAAGGAAATGGATTTATCTGCCAGAGAAAATGTTAAACTCAAAAAACTCTTAAACACAAAACATCCAGGAAATCTTAAACACCATGAAACCTGAGAATAATTGGAATTGAAGGAGAAGAATATCAGCTCAAAGGCACAGAAAA
Source organism: Phyllotis vaccarum (assembly GCA_033318265.1). Classification (NCBI taxonomy): domain Eukaryota; kingdom Metazoa; phylum Chordata; class Mammalia; order Rodentia; family Cricetidae; genus Phyllotis; species Phyllotis vaccarum. Next base: position 22,849,939 of record JARWLC010000014.1, read on the forward strand.
TATATTCAACAAAACTTTCCCAACCTAAAGAAAGACGTATCTATAAGGTACTTGAAGCTTATAGAACACCAAATACACAAAATCACAAAAAATAGTCTCCTCAAAATATAATAATCAAAATAATCAAAAGACTGAATAAAGAAAGAATATTAAGAGCTGCAAAGGAAAAAGACCAAGTAACACATAATGGCAAACCTATCTGAATTACACTCAAGTTTTCAATGGAAACTCTGGAAGTCTGGCAGATGTTCTGCAGACACTACAATATCACAGATGCCATCCCAAACTACTATACTAAGCAAAGCTCTCAATCACTATAGATGGAGAAAACAAGATATTCTATGATATTAGCAGATTTAAATAATACCTATCAAGTCCAGCCTTAAAGAAAGTACTAGAAGTAAAACTCCAACTCAAGGAAGTTGGCTGCATCCACACAAATGCAGGCAATAGATAAGCTCACAGCATCATATCCCAAGGAAGGGAAATATACACACACTACCATCAACCACTACCCAAACCAAAAATAACAGAAATTAACAATCTCTAGTCACTAATATTTCTTAATACTAATTAACTCAATTTATCTCTAAAAAGACACAAGCTAACAGAATGGGTATGAAAACAGGTCCCATCCTTTGCTGCATACATGAAACAGACCTCAACCTCAAAGACAGATATTAACTCAGAACAAACAGTTGGGAAAAGATTTTTCAATCAAGTGGACCTGAGAAACAAGCTAATATAGATATCCCAATATCTAACAAAACAGACTTCAAACTAAGAATTAATCAAAGGATATAGAAAGAACACTTCATATTCATCATAGGAAAAAAAAATCCATCAATAAGAAGTCTCCATTCTAAATATATAGACTCCCAATACAAGGGCATTAATATTTGTAGAAGAAACATTATTAAAGTTTAAATAACACAACAAATCTCACACATTAATAGTGGGAGGTTTCAACACCCTTCTCTCACCAATAGACAGTTTTGCCAGAAACTTAATAGAGAAATAAGGGAACTAACAGATGTTATGACTCAAATGGACTTAACAGACATCTATAGGACATTCCACCCAAACACAATAGAATATACCTTCTCAGCACCTCCTGGAACCCTCTCTAAAATTGACCACATAGTGGGCAACAAAGTAAACTTCAACAGATAAAAATTTTTTTAAAAAATGGATAACTCGCTGTATCTTATTGGATCACTATGGTTTTATATAAGAATTCAACAATATAAGTTACAGAAAGCTTACAAAGTCATGGAAATTGAACAATGTTCAACTGAATCACCACAGGGTCATGGAAAAAATAAAGGAAGTAATTAATGACTTTCTAGAATTTAATAAAAACAAATGGACAACATACCCAATCAATGGAACACCATGAAAGCAGTGCTTGGGGGAAAGTTCAAAGCACTAATTGTCTACATAAAGAACATGGAGAAATTTTGCACAAACCACTTAACAGCACACCTGAAAGCTCTAGAACAAAAAGCAGCAAACTCACCCAGGAGGAGAAGCCAGTGAATAATCAAATTGAGGGCTGAAATTAGTAAAATAGAAACAAAGAGAACAATACAAAGAATCAATGATACAAAGAATTGCTTCTTTGAGAAAATCATCAAGATAGACAAACCCTTATTCAAACTAACCAAAAGGAGAAGATAGTGTTATCCAAATTATAAAAAAATCAAAAATGAAGAAGGGGACATAAGAACAGACACTGAATAAGTCCAAAAGAATCATTAGGTAATACTTCAAAAACCTGTACTCCACAAACTTGGAAAATGTAAAAGAAGTGGTCAATTTTCTGGATATGTACCATATATAAAATGAAGTCAAGATTAAAATTAAATCTAAACTCTCAAAGCTAAAATCAAAGCCAAAGCCATAAACTACTGTTGATGTTTCTAAGCTTTGGTGTTATTATCTGTAGAGAAGGACCATAACAGTGCTCCTCCTGAAAGGATGCTGTGAGAATTAAATGTGATTATGTGTACAAAGAACTTAGTCCATGCTAACATAAAGGTTATCTTTGATCTCATCACACCACGTTTTAAAATGTCAAACTGTGGTTAGCCGTGTGCTTAACAGTTGATAAAAGCAATGGGGATGGAGGGAAATCTCTATGAGCCATCCTTTTTATAAGAAGTATATAATCATGGCAGCTGCAAGAAAAATCAGAAAGGGACCTTTATAATAAAGTCATGTTTCAGAGGTAGAGAACACAGAGGCTTAAGGGCCCACCACTAGAAACCATATTTGGAAATTCCTGTCACTCATGTCTGTGCGATAACTCAATGGGTAGAAGTTCTTGCATACAGTCTGATGACCTAAGTTGGACTCCTGGGTCCCATGAATTGCAGGATAAAAAGATACTTTTAAGAGTTGCCCTTTTATCTCCTCACTCAGGTAGTGGCACCGGAAATTAAATTGATGGTAAGGCCTTATTACAAAAGACAATATTTACAAAAATCACATTCAACACAGAAGAGTCAACCTGGTGCCCACATAGAGCCTTTGACCCTCCTGACTACTGTTTATGTACTGGCAGGTACTCTGCATGCTTCCAGATTAAAAAGCCGTACACCAGCCTTTCTACAAACCTTTTGATCTACAAAGGTGATCTGAATGCTGGTGCAATAATGACAAAAATTTTGTGGGAGTAACCAACCCATATCTGACTGAACTCAAGGCCCACTCAATAACATAGAATGCATTCCTGACACTACTTGTGTGGTCAAGACCTGAGACTAGGTAGACAATAGACAGACCTATGGAAAAGCCAAATACTATTATTTTGCTAAAAGAACCTAGCAACAAAATGACTCCAATGCCATTTCCGTATAATCATATATTATTTTCTGGCTCAGCCATCATCAGATAATCTTCCTCTTGCAGAAGATGGGAACTAAAATCAGATACCCATAAATGGACAATGTGCAGAGAATGAGAGACTTTAGAATATTCAGTGCTAACTCAGATAACTTTGTCAAACACCTCTTCTCTGGGCTCAGGAATGTTAGAAGCAGAGGAGAAAAAAAAAAGATTTTAAGAGCCAGAGAGGATTGAGACACCAAGAAAACAGGACCTTAAGGTACAACAAGACTGATGCGCATATAAACTCACATAGTCTGTGGCAGCATGCACAGCGCCTGCACTGGTCCAAGCCAGAAAGGGTCCTAGTGACCGGAGGGCAGAGTACATGATCTCCCATCCCAAACGAAAAATCCATCTCCAACTGACAACCACTTGCAAAGGAAAAGCTAGTTTTCTATAATGGAGTCTCACTGAGCACTCAAATTACACTTCAGTGTTGTTGCCAGGTCTAGCAGTAGGTAGCCAACATGACAAATACTAGATGGTATTTCTATAGATTTTTCACCTCATATCACTTTCAACCCAGCCTCAACTTTAGGATGAAGAAATCAGACTTACCTGGAGTGGATGTGCCATGCTAAACTGACCCACCTTGGTACTTCTTGCCCTTTGGGAGGAGGGGATGGGGGAGAGGGAGACTGGGGGCTGTCTGGGAGGGATTGGGAAGAGGGAAGGGAGGGGAGCAGGGGGACACATGGATAGAAAAAGACATTTCTATTACAAAATAATAAAATGAAGAAAAAAATCATACTTGTCTTTTGCTTGTATGTTATGGTTTCTGATTTTGTGTTTCTATGGGTTTGATTTGTGTGTGTGTGTGTGTTTGTGTATGTAGTGCCTTTTCTTTTTCATGCTTTTTAAAATTCTCATTTTCTCTTTTTTATTTGTCTGTTTGTTTTCTTAAAAGAGAATGACTGAAGGCATACAGTTGGAAGAGTGAAGATGTGGGGAAGATCTGGGATGAGGTGAGGGAGGTAAAACGGTGATGAGAACATTTTGCAAGAGAAGCTTGTTTTCAATAAAAAATGAATTTATCCCCCAAAGTAAATATTATTCACAACTAACCTACAAAAAAGTGAAACAAGAGTGATTTCTTGGCAGTTATTTTAGTACTACATTGCTCTTTATATTAATTACTCACATGGGGAATATAGTTGTTGAACAGGCTATTAAATAAAAAAAGTTTCATTTTTCAATAAACCATTATAAAGATATATTATTTCTTTTGGATACCAAGCAGTTTTCTCTCATCTTTTCAGTCTGTTAATAAATAAATGTTTATTTCTGGTTCTCTAAAGGAAATCCTCTATAGGCTGCTAGATTTTTCATCAATCACACTTGGAAATGATCTTCAACATTTAAATGAATAGGGTTATCTATTCAATTAAAAAAGTACTTATTCAAAGTAAAATGGTAATGGATAGCCTAAACCAGTGGTTCTCAACATTACTAGGCTATGAGCCTTTAATACAGTGCCTCATGTTGTGGTGACCTGAACCATTTCATTGCTATGTCATGGCTGTAATTTTCTACTGTTGTGAATTACAATGTAAATATTTTTGATAATGAGATTTGTCCAAGGGGTTGGGACCCACAGACTGAGAACCAGTGAGCTAAATTAGCCTATTCAAACTGAGGCCATGTTTACTAGGATATTCAGCTGGTTGTGTTTCTATTGAAAACAACATAATATATTAGAATATACTGCTTCTAGCCTATAACTATCTTAGATATTTGTTGCAGTTTGTATCTATATTGTTAATAGTGTTCTAGTTTAATTACCATTAATTCTTAGAATTATAGTCATAGTTCAAAGACATACATGCAGTAAAGACATCCCTATAATACAATGATAATAAATCCTTAAAAATCCCAATTATCATGAATTTCTTCAGAAATGCTTTCTATATATTTTATATGAATTTTCTTGACAAATTAATTTGAACATTTTCAAAATTAGTAATAGCCATTTAAAACTAAGTTTAAAAGAAATTACTAAATACGTATTTTTATTAAAAGGTAATGGTTTGATAATTACAAACAAAATTAATCTTAAAGTGTTTTTAACACATGAAATGATACACTATTTCAAGCATTTTAAATAAATAGCTGTAATTATTTGTAAATTAGAAATTAAGCTGAAATAAATGGATGCTAAGCATGGCCTTAGATAAATAAAATAATACATTTTATTAAATCTTAATCCAGGAATTAAGTTATCATCATTCTAGTAAAGTATGAATGTGGTTTTTCAATACAAAATAGCTGCTTTCTCACAGTATTGGTTAGTTGTGTTGGTGTAATTAAACATCATTGTCACCAGAACTTATTCTGTTTTCTTTCAAAAGCTTCATAAAATGTTTCCTTCGAATATTGCCTAGGAAGTAGCTTCTACTGTTGTGTTTAAACCACTTCTTCTTCGAATATAATGACTTGTTTGCAAATTTTTTAAAAAGTTAAACAAGCAATTATTAAAATAATAATAAATTTTATAAAAGTCTATAGTTGTCCTGCAAAAGACACTTTGACACATGTTTAAAAAATACATTGTGCTTTGGGGTTTGTATTGAATAGTTTACTGTCAATATTTTACAGTAATTTTAATGACACAGAATAATTTTCTGAATTTGCTACGATACATATACTTATGATTAAAGATTTTTGAAAAGGCATTAATTGATATGTGATAATTCTTTCATTCTTGATAAAAACTATAGTCATGGAAGCAAACTATTGGCTTCTTGACACCTCAGCCTCACAAGTCACTTTTTAAACAGTTTTGTAGACAGAACAATATCTACATGGATATCCATTAGATGATTGCTGACGTCTGTACTTCAATAATTTAACAAAATGCAATGGTGTTAAGTAATTTCCCAAGTTACGTAACTATTAATAGTTATCCGGAAAGAAGAACGAATTCCTCCTTCTAACCCGTGAGCAGTCTAAATTAAAATCAAAGTTGTTTGACCTGTTGGGGCACCTGTAAAGAAAAGCTGCTCCGCTTTCTCCGGATTGGCTGTTGCTAGGTTACGATTTGTTTTGCGATTGCGGGCGCTGGCTCCCTGGAAGCCCGACGGCTTGGTGAGTGAGGAGGGTCGGTGTGAGCGGGTCCCCTGTGGTCGCCAGACTCTCCTGCAGGCTCGGTCTGCAGGCTGAGCTCGCTGCACCGAACGCAGGACTCCAGCCCCGTTCTTCCTGCATTTTCTAGCTCTCTCAAAACTTGAATCCTTCTGACCCGCCTGAGAGCCTGTTATACCTCTCTGTACCACACACCACCTAAATGATCCGTTCTCTCTCTCTCTCTCTCTCTCTCTCTCTCTCTCTCTCTCTCTCTCTCTCTCTCTCTCTCTCTCTCTCTCTCTCTCTCTCTCTCTCTCTCTCTCTCTCCCCCCCCCCCTCTCTCTCTCATATACCATCTCCTTTGCGTATTATCCAGATGCAAGGATTTGGATGTTACTTTCTGAAGGACGCTTTCCTGTCCTCTACCATGGCTGAAGGGAGAGTTCCTTAATCTTTCCACTTAAGGCAGTTACAGTGCCCAGCGTGCTGACTCAGGAACCCAATCTAGGAAGTTCTTTTTTTGTTCATTAACATATATGTTTAGATTTGAATGTAAGTTTTCGTTTCTCCGGCAACACAGAAAATAGTCATGAAATCTATACCAGGGAAGAAAGATATTTGGTGCCCACAGCTAGAAGAGAGGCAGGTAGAGGCTTTTTATTTTCCCCTCTCTTAGTTTTTTAGATGCTAGTCCATGCTTACGTGGAAAGCCATCCAGAGAGGTAACGTGTACAGTGAGGCAATGCATAAAAGGAATACTGAGTGGGGTACAATTCAGTAGGTGGCAAGTCTGATTGGAAGAATGTCTATATTAATAAAATAAGAGCATCTTCCTTGTGTGACCCTATTCCTGGGACAGAGTTAAAACAAATGCCTATGACAAACCAAAGTTAAGAGTACCACCGAATTCCACTCGGTGAACGGGTGAGTTTTATTGGGATTACTTACAGGTATATGTTTGAGGAGGTATTTCAAAAATGACCGAATGGCAACTGGGTCACCAAAATCCCGTCTCAGAATGGTTGAGAGCTCACAGATGTTAGAAGCGTGCAGCAACATTGTGGAGTCTGAGGAAGCTCATGTTGGACTCTCATGCTGCTGATCTGTTTCTGTCTGCTTCTTCCAGGTGGCGGGTCTGAGCCTCTTCTAGGCTTTTCTGAGTGTCTCCAAGCAGTCCTTATAGCTGGTAAGATGCATGAGGAGAGAGGAGACTTGTGAATACATAGTCAGGTACCTGAATTTTGAGAAGCGTTCTAGTAGTTTGCTTATAGAGCTTAATGAACTTCCCCGCAGGGTAGACTGTTTCACTTTCTTTGAGAATATTCAGTGTTTTAGAGGTTTTTGCTTTATTTTTTTCCCAAGATGAAATATTTTACCTTTCATTATATTTTTTATCATAAGGAGCTTCCCCACAAGATGTACAGTTTTAAGTTGGAGGAAATTGCTACACAGCGGGTCCTCTCCCAACAGGATGCACTAAAACAAATGTCCTAAAAAGACTTAAGCAAATGCTTCATTTCGTTTTCTCCAATAATTAGACTTTAAAGACTAAAAACCCTAGGTTATTCTGTTGAGTTAGTAGTAAATGAAGCGCATAGCATGGCTTTGATTTCATACAGTAGATCCCTTAGATGTTGATGCGAGCTAAATTCCAATAAGCAGGAAAGGAGGCCAGGGAAAAAGAAAACCCCATCAAAAGATTTGCAGAAAGGGAAATGTTTATGAGAATATTGTAGGGAGAGGATGAGAGCTGACCAGATCATTTTCAAACTCACCCCTCTCCGACTTACAATAAGATGAAAAGCCATAATAATGTATAAAGGCATAATGCATTACAACCCATGCACACGACATGTAAATACTCAGAGCAAAACTAGAAATTGTTACTGAACTGTTTATCTTTAGTATATATATATATATATATATATATATATATATATATATATGTTACTCTAACTTTTCCTACTCTATCTTGTTAATAAAATGTGCCAATCAACAGCAACAGATTAACTTTTTGATAGGTTATTTATGACATACAGTTTTCAATACTAGCAGAAAGTGTTACACAGAGGGCCTACTAGAGAGATGATCTTGCCTGGAAGGCTCTTTAGTAGTGAGAAGATCTCTGGCTTTCGACTCAGCTTCTCCAAGTCATAGTCCTGCCCTCATTATTTATTAGCATACTGGCTTTAGATAGTTGAGTAGCTTCTTCATACATTAGTGTTTTCATGTAAGCATTGCTTAAATAATCTTTAGTCTTTTAATTTCTTCTAAAGGTTATCAATTATGTATTTATCCTCTAGTTGGTCTAACATAGTCCTGAGTATCTGGGACATCACTATGGTGGTGGTGATGAAGGTGATGTGTGATGGTGATGTAAAGACATTTTATGTGATCAGTATCTATTACAAGCATTAAGGATTCAAACACAGTAACCTTTAGATTTATGCTGTACGTTATCTGTTACTGTGTACCATGTTAGCAAGAACATGTGGCTGTATATGGCAGAATTACTAGAATTTGGACTCAACAAATACAAAGTAGCCATAGGTTTTTCTCAGAAATAGTTTGTTTTTCTCTTAGGTGTGTTTTAATCTCTAGATAGTTAGACTGTTAATTTTTTTTAAATGGACTGTTTGTAAAGACAATATTACCTCAAAATTTCTTAATTGTGCGAGATAAGACAGTTAATTCCATGTAACTCTTTGAAGAAATGAAAGAATAGTAATAGTTTTGACTATCTTGTGGTCAAATATTTTAAAAATTGAATAAATTAATAGACAAAGCCATGTTAATTATCACATAGAACTAGCCACAAAAGTACCTTTAAGTTAAAAGTCTACATGACTGTTGGATTGTGTGACATCTTACAGACATAATAATTTTTTAAAGACATAGTAGGTTCCTTTCTTTAAGTTCTATTTTTTAATCATTAAGAATTATGGAGGACAGTGATGACAGTGATGCCAGGCTCAGAGAAGAAATAGAAGCTGAATTGGACAAAATCAGCATTCCTTCCTTGGAAAATGAGGAGGTTGAAAATGATTCAGAATCAGAAACTCAGAGTGACAATAGTGACATTGTAAGTGTTTTCCACTTTTTACATTTTTTCATTAGTTTATTGAGAATATCATATAATGTATTTTCATCACTTTACCCTATTCCCCAACTCTTCCTCCAAAATCTACCTCTCCTTCCCTTCCCATTCACCTATGCCCTTTTATTTTAAACCCAGAGTGGAAAATTGGTACTGCCCAAATCCTGTTGTGTGTGTGCCCTTCTACTAGGTAGAATGGGGTCCACATAACAAGGGCCACACTCTCAAAGTAAACCATCTCTTCCTTTCCCAGTAGCTCCTTAGCCAGGGGTGAGGTTTCATGATGATTTCTCTCCATGCTGGCATTTAGTTTGGGCTGAACTTGCACAGACCTTGTGCGTACTGTCAAAACTACTGTGAGCTCATATGCAACTTCTCTGATGTGTCTGTAAAATGCTGCTCAATTGTAGTCATGCTCTGCCTCTGGCTCTTAGATTCTGTCTGATCTATTTTTTGCAAAGTCTCTGAGTCTTTACAGGAGTGTTTTAAGCCTTTTCCTGGTTGTTCCTCATTCTTTGTTATTTTTCCCTTTCTATAGTTTCTCTAAGATTCTCCCCACTCTGGCTCCTATGTAAATTCACTTCGTCGGTCTTTCCTTAGGAAAAAAAGCTGCCTATAAATAATAACAATAAAATTAATTTAAAATACAGAAGAAAAAGTGCCAAAGAAAAATCATATGAAACATGTATACACACAAACATACACACGTGTGCATACACAGGAATTCCATTAAAAAAAAAACAATAAAAGCAAAAGACCTCTATGGTTTCTCTCTCTAAATGTGTGTGTATGTGTGTGTGTTTGTGTGTGTGTATATATATATATATGTATGTATGTATATTATGAGACAAAGAATCTCCAAAGAGAAGCAGCTTTTGTCCACTTTTTTGTCAGTGCTGGGACCCCATTTGGTGCAGACCCATGCAGTCCCTGTCCATGCCATCAGAATCTGTCAGTTCATTTGTGCATCAACCCTGCTGTGCCTAAAAGGTATTGTTTCTGGTGTTAGCTATCTTCCCTGGCTTTTAAAGTCTCTTCACCTTCTCTTGTACTGTTTCCTGATTCCTGAATGGAGGGCTTTGATGGAGACATCCCATTTAAGGAGGAGCATTTCAAGACCCCTCATTCTCTGCATAAGTTTTGGCTGTAATTTTCTCATCTGCTGCAGGAGGAAGCATCTCTGACAGATGCGAGCAAGACACTGATTTGAGTGTAGCAGAGTATCTTAGTAATTTTCACAGAAAAGTTGTATTAGTTTACCCCAGCACCCTAGACTATCTAGTCTCAGTTTCTAGGCTACCAAGTGTTGTAAATGTATTGGGCATTAAATCTATGAGATACACGTTGATTACTCTCATAATCATTGTGTCACTACTGCACTAGCCAATGTTGCAGGCAGGTCATCTTTATACATCAAATAGTCTGTATCTGTGTTGGTGTTTACCTTTCTCCTTTGGTAATATGCAGAGTACATTATAGTATTATGAACATTAGTTCATGGAGGTGAAGGATATAGGCAGGCACCAGCTTGAACTGAGTGAGATTTAATGAGTTATGTAGGTGTTTTCTTCAGCCTGGTCATCAGCTTGCATAGAGCCAGCAAAAGCCTTTGTGGAGGTCTTTCATCCATTTGGAGTTGAGTTTTATGGTGGGTGATGGGTCAAAGTATGGATCTATTTGGATTCTTTTACTTGCAGCCATTCAGTTTGACCAGCAACATTTGTTGAAGATGCTGTGATTTTCCATTGTCTATTTCTGGATTCTGTTTTAAAAACAGAAACAAAAATCATGTATCCATAGCTGTATCCATTTATGTCTGGGTCTTCAATTTGATTCTATTGGTCAGTGTGCCTGTTTTGTACTATTACTGTGCTTTCTTTTTATTACAATATAGAACAACTTGAAATTGGGGGTGATGACACCTACAGCATTTCTTTTATCACTAATGACTGCTTTGGCCATCCTGGTTTCTATATGATGCTGAAATTGTCCTTTAAATATCTATGAAGACTTGTATTGGCATATTGATGAGATTGCACTGAATATGTACATTGTTTTCATCATGATGATCATTTTAAATATGCTAATCCTACTGATACATAAACATAGAAGCTCTTTCTATCTTGTGATATCTTCTATTTATTTTTTCATTACCTTAGAATTTTAATCATAGAAGTCTTTTACAGGTTTGTTAAAGTTATCCCAAGTTATTTTGCTTTTGAGACTATTGTGAAGGTGTTATTTTCTTGATATCATTCTTAGTTCATTTGTTATTTGTGTATAGGAAGGCTCCTAATGTGTGTGTGTGTGTGTGTGTGTGTGTGTGTGTGTGTGTGTGTGTGTGTGTGTGTGTGAATTTTGTATCCAGCTATTTTGTTGAAACTGTAGGAGTTTCCTGATGGAACATTTACAGTCACTTATTTATAATATTTTACCATCTGCAAATAAAAATACTTTCACTTCTGTACTTTCTGTCTGTGTCCACTATATGACTGCCTACACCTCCTGAGTTCTGGGATTGCAGATTTATACCATCACCCTTAGTTTTACTTAGTACCAAGGTTTGAATTAAGGCTTCATCCTATATACTCGGTAGGAACACTTAATGAGTGAGCCACATCCCTGCCTTACTTGATCCTACTTGTTAATATTTTAATTTAGCAGGATTCATGTTTCTAGAGATTGTCCAGCATGTTGAGGTAGAATTGTTTAAAATAGTCTTTTATGAACTTCTTAATTGTTCTCTAGTTTCCATAGATAAGAGTTCAAGGACTATATTGGATAGGTAGGGAATGAATAGAAACCTTGTCTTGTTACTGATTTTAGTGGAAGTGATGCTTCACTCCATTTAGGTTGATGTTGCCCATGGACTTGCAAAAACAAACAAAAAAAAACAAAAATCAAAAACAAACAAACAAAATCCCCTTTATTGTAGTGAGAGGTGTGTATCCCTAGTCTCTCCAGGACTTTAAACATGAAGGTGTGTTGGATTTTATCAAAAGCCTTTCTGCATCTTATGAAATGATCCTGTGGTTTGTCCTTCAGTTTGTTTATTAGTGGATTACACTTATTGATTTGCAGATGCCGAACCATCCCTGCATCTCTGCTTGATCATTGTGCATAATTCTTTTGATACATTCTAGGATTTGGTTTGCAAGTATTTTATTGAGAATATTTAGTGAAAAAAAATCAGAAAGCCTAGAGGGTGGATACAGTGGTAGCACTAGTCTAACAGGAGCAAAGCTATGGTTCAAAACCAAGTACTAGATGGAGTAAGGAAGTAGAACTATATTTGAACTTCGCAGTGTAAGTTTTCTGTGAACATATGGCATAAAGCACGAAGGGAATCATAGGTAATCTTTATTTAAAATGTTTGTATATAAATATTTACTTCATAAATATCTATAAGAAGTATTACTTAACTATTATCTAAAGTCATAGAGGCTCATGTCAAAATCACAGAGAAGTAAATTCTTTCTGAAAAGCCCTCTTTTATTAAAAGACTTAAAAGTTTGTTTAATTTTTTGCATTTTTTTATTTGTTGCTATTTTACTGATTTCAGCCCTATGTTTGATTATGTCTTGCCATTTATTCCTTTGGAATGTTACTTTTTTTTTTTTTTTTTGAGCTTACACGTGTGCCATTAAGCTACTAATGAGGTCTTTCCATTTTTTATGTAGACACTAGGTGCTATGGACTAGCCTTTCAGAACTGCTTTTATGTCCCTAAAGTTTGAGTATGTTATGTTTTCATTTTCAATAAATTATAAAGAGGTTTAATTTCATTCTTGACCCATTTTTATTTATTAGCGAGTTTATCAGTTTTAATGAGATTGTAAACTTTCTTTTGTTTCTATTGTTAATTTCCTTCTTTAATTTGATTGTCAGACAAGATGCAGAATGTTATTTCAATATTCTTGTACTGTTAATACTTGCTTTGTGTCCAAATATATGGTCAGTTTTGGAGAAAGTTGATGAGTTTCTAAGAAAGTATATTCATTTGTGTTTGTGTGACATGTTCTGTAAATATCCCATTAGGTCCATTTGTCTTTTAACATCAGATAGCTTTAAAATTTCTCTGTTTAGTTTTGTCTGGAGACCCCATCTGTTGATGGGAGTGGAATATTGAAGTCTCTCAGCATCAGTGGATGAGGGCCAAATGTGATCAGAACTATAGTAGTTTTCTTTATATCAACTTGGATGCCACTGTTTATGTCTTTTTTGGTGGGTTTCTCCTTTGATGAATATGGAGTATCTTTCCCTATCTCTTCTAATTTGTTTAAATGATTATGATTGACAGAACTATAGCCAAATAAACTAAAAATCAGAGAAGAGTCAAAGCAATACAATCAATTAAAATAGGACATAACTATAGACACCAAGGAAATCTAAAGAATCATAAAGATGTGCTTAAAAACCTGTACTCCACCAACTTGGGTTTTCTGTAAAAAGTGGGTAATTTTCTTGAAATATACCACCTACCAAAGTTAAATCAAGATTTAATATGCAATTTAAACAGACAGATAAATCCTAGTTAAGTCGAAACAGTAACTAGAACAGTCTCCCCTCTCCCTCCAAAATAGCAAAAATCCCAGGACCAGATGACTTTAACACAACATTTTACCAGACTCACAGAAGAGTTAGTGCCAGTACTCCTCAAATTATTCCACATAATAAAAATATGAACATGACATTGGCAAGTTAATTTTACAGTGCCACAGTTACCCTGACTAACAAACCACAAGAAGACCAACAAATTAAGAGATTATTAGCTGATATGTCACATGAACACAGATGGAAAGGCAGTTTTCTTAACTCAAGGAAACCCAATATGACAGAAAGCTTCATTTGGCCCTGTGGTTTCTGACTTAGCCTATCCTTGAGATCTGGACCAGTCATCCCAAATAATCACACAAGGCTTATATTAATTATAAACCATTTGTCTTATGGCTTAGGCTCATTATCAGCTAGCTCTTGCATCTTAATGCATTTCTCTTAATCTGTGTCTTGCCACCTGGCTCATGCCTTACCTGTGTTTTCACACATTGTTCTCTAGGCAGCAACTTGCAGTGTCTCTCTCTGACTCTGTCCCCCTTCCCCTTTATCTATGCTAGGATTTCCCACCTGATTCTAGGATTCTTTACCATGGGCCAAAACAGTTCCTTTATATCTAATTATATTTTACAGCATACACAAAGACATCCCACATTATGGTCCAAGGACATTAAACTTGTGATCTTACATAGATTCAATCACTTGGTCTCACTGTGATTTATCTTCCTCAAGGAAAGCTTTTTCTCATGTAGGGATGTATTGATAGCTTTGGGATTGTTAATAAAACATATTTTACTGTTTAAGTATTTTCATGAATTTTTTGCATTATACTTTCTAACAATAATTGGATTTACATAGGAATGAATGTCATTTGTACATCTAATATAATATTATCAATCTATGTATTTAGCAAATTTGAAAATTTATTTACATAGGTTTTGGTCCTAGATGTTTCATAACATTACATAAGTTCAACTGTATTTGATAATTACATAAGACATTAGGTAATATATTTTATAAAGTACTTTAAAGTACAATCTACATTTCATTATAAATATTTGTACTATATCAACACAATATCAAGAACTAATGAAGATGTTGAAAACATTGTTCTTCTAATAAAGATGAAAATGATCAACTAGGTAACTTTCTTTACTTGTCTTGGAATTTTCTAGGAACACATAACTGTATGGAGAGCACCAATTTCTGGAGCTCCAACAGCTCAGTTGGTAGAGCATGAGACTCTTAATCTCAGTGTCATGGGCACAAGAGTCCTAACATGAGCTAACATGGAGCCAGATATTGGGTTAAATTCTGAAAGATCAAAGAGACAATGGAGCAAGCCACAGCAACCTCTTTTATTACCAACTCCTCAGCCAAAAGGCGACCAAACTTTTTTCTACACCTGCCTTATCACTTTCTCCCTTTGCCCAGCCATATTACATCCCATTTACTCCTCCCAAGTGCTGGGATTAAAGGTGTGTGCCACCACTGCCTGGCAATCTATGGTTAATTAGTAGCTAGCTATACCCTCTGATCTCAGGGCAAACTTTATTTGTTAGAGTCCAAAAAAAAAAAAAAATCACCACACACAACTGCCTGAATATAGAATGGAAAATTAAAGCAAATATGTTTGTCTAAAACAGACCCATTATATGGAGACACTTTTATCTATTTATATAGTTTGCTCAAAATTCTTATATTAAAAGAATAATTCAATATTTGACATAAAATTTTTAGTGATTCTTCTCATACTTTTGTTACTCAAATTTTAGGATTTAGTTGAATTGCCAGAGTCAGTTCTTCACTATATCAACGTCATAAAAAACAGGAGTAAAACTGCTGAAGAACTCTTTCTTCAGGATGTAGAAGACACTGATGTCTTCAGTGAGTACACAGAATATAAATATCAGAGGGAGTTGTTCTTTTGTGGGAGCATCTTTAAGGGCCATTCAGTAGCATTACGAAGCAAGAGTGATTCTATAGGCATAGAAAATAAAACTTATTCTAGATTATGAAAATTGATAATGAGATAGAGTAGAAGTTTACTTTTATTTTACAAATAATGATAAACTTCTTACAAAATTTAACAATTGTTTTCTATTCTCTAGAGTTATTGTTGCTGGTGAGGTAGGCAGATAGAAATTAAGATAAAAGGGTAATGAAAAGGCTTGAAGTTTTAACATGTACTTTCCTATTTGAAATTATAGTTATTTTCCATTTTCCTAGGTTGTAGTTATGGTTCAGTTTCTAACAGTCATATGAATTTGAGGATTGGACCAGCAGCTGAATTAAAAGCAAATTCTGAGCAATTGATGAAGGTATGCATTTAACATCTGAACGAAACTACTCACATTGCAGTAGGAATTTGTTATTTTTTCTTATATTGTAAGTTAACTTATCAACTTAAATTTGATGACTTTAAGCAAATCGTATTTGATTTCATGGTGCCCTCTGCCATATTATAGAAAACATCACAAATTTCAAACATTAAAGTAGTGATTGAACCACAAGTATTTGGGAATTATATGTTCATATACACAGAGCAGTAAAATAGTATTCATTCATTTTTTAGATCAAAATTGAATATATTATGTAGTTATTGTGATTTTGTGAAAGAAGTGCTTTCACCTTAAATAGTTCAGAGAATTTCCAAGAGTAGAAAATTCTGTTTTATTTTTGAAAATAACACAGGATAAAATATCTGGAAAAAAATCAAAAGTAAAATTTAGCATTTTATAGGTTGAAACCTCCCAAATGCAGTTTGAAGAATGTCTTCGAAATATTTTTTTCTTAGATTCAGTTACATGATTTTTCTAGCTCTATTCCAATTTTGTAAGAGTTGGATCATAGCTTGAAAAATATTTTGTTTCCTTTTTATTAACACTCAGATTTGAAATACTAATTTGAATTTTGTTACTCACTGAAGATATCCTGTATATTTTAAACCACATTGAATATATATAGTT
This sequence comes from Phyllotis vaccarum, assembly GCA_033318265.1. Lineage (NCBI taxonomy): Eukaryota > Metazoa > Chordata > Mammalia > Rodentia > Cricetidae > Phyllotis > Phyllotis vaccarum. The sequence continues at coordinate 22,866,513 of JARWLC010000014.1, forward strand.
ATGTAATACATGATCAAAGCTATGTGAACAATTCAAGATTTAGTAAATAACAGTTAATGTTTGTATTATGCTGAATATATTAGTAACATGTACATGAACAATCACTTTAGATAATAAAGGTAGAAATTTAACAGGAAGCAAGGTAGACGTATTTTGAAGTAATTTTTAAGCATATAATTGGCTATTATAGATTAATATTGATGATTCAATTTGTAAACTTTTAAGAGGATAATATGTATAAAGAAAACATTTTTTAATGTTTTTAAAGAGTTTATAGTAAGTAATAAAACCCTTAATATGTGCATTTAGACATTATTAAAATCATAGTTTTATCCAATTCTGGATTTCTTTAATAATTAAACACTAAAGATACTATTTTAACCTCCCAGATTTTATCTGTAATAGAAAAGGAAGAATTTATGAGAAGTCTAACTCATTCTGCCAGGTCTGATTCTGTTCCCGAGCCTGTTACTATTGACACAGCCATGGATGAATGTATTTTAACAGGTGGGCACTATTCCCAGTTATAATCTCGAAAATTTTTATATGATGTATCAAAGTGCATTGAAAATTTTTCTTTGTGGCACTTTAAAATATACAATTCACAAAAATTTTAAAAACTGAAAGCTATTATTCCTCAATATAATTCTTACAAGCTGAATTCAAAACTGCACCAAAAAGACCAAAATAAGACCAAAAATAAGGGAGATCGGTAGCAATGGAAATGATATAAAATTTTTAGTTTTTAAAAGTGATTTACCATCATGTTGGTTTTAATCCAGGGAGGCAGGGATGGTTCAACACATGTAAATCAATATATGCAATTCAGTAGTATATAAGTGAATTCAAGGACAGAAATGGCATAATTTCGATCAAAGTTGAAAGGTTCTTTGAAAGACTCCAACATCCCTTCATAGTAAAAAAAATTATTGAGATAAGGGATGGAAAGATTTTGTCTGGACATAATAAAGGCTGCTTGTAACAAACTGATAGCCATCATCATGTTAAATGGGGAAAAATTTACGACATTACCATTAAGATCATAACAAGTCAAAGTATCTGTTCATCACCCATTTTCAATGTAGTTCTTTAAATTCTAGCTAGAGTAATAAGACAGATGAAGAAAACAGAAGGGCATAACTAGGAAAATTCTAAGTCAAAATAGCTCTACTTACAAAACACACGAGAGGCCCTAAAGACAGCACCAGAAATCTTAAGAGCTGACAAGCATATTCATCAGTATCGAGTTATGAAATTAACATACTCAAATCAACGTTCTTCCCAGATATTAATACAGACAGATTAACATAGAAATGAGGGAAACATTTTCATTCATCATATGTCTTAGTTGAGGTTTCTATTGTGATGATGAAACACCATAACCAAAAACAGCTTGGAGAGGAAAGGATTGACTTGGTTTATGCTCTCTAATCGCTGTTCATCACTGAAAGAAGCCAGGAAAAAAAACTCAAACAGAGCAGGAACCTGGAGGCAAGAGCTGATGCAGAGGACATAGAATTATCCTGCTTACTGGCTTACCCCAGTGGCGGCCTCAGCTTCCTTTCTTAAAGCACCCAGAACTTCCAGTTCAGGGGTAGCCCCACTCCCAGTGGGCTGGACCCTCCCATATCAATCACTAATTTAAAAATATGCCCACAGCCTGATCTTATGAGGACATTTTCTCCATTAAGGTTTCTTTGTCTTAGATGACTTTAGCTTATGTCAAGCGGACATCAAATTAGTCAGCATACCATGCAATGACATGTTTACATACGTGCATAAAATTCTAAAACTAAAATAAAAACACTGAAGAAAGAAATTGAAGAAGATGCCACGAGGTGGAAATATCTCTCATGTACATAGTAATATTAATATTATGAAAGTGGCCATAATCAATTCACAATTTGCCGTAATCCCATCAAAATTTCAATATAATTCTCCAAAGAAACTTAAAAATTTATATGGAAACATAAAATCCTATTAACCAAAAAATTCAGAAAAATATCTCTTAACTGAATCACTTAACTCCATATGCACAAGCAATATTACTTTAAAATTTAGGGAATATTGTAAGGAAAGTTTTTTGACTTCCCTATTGGCAATAATGAAATTTCCATGTATAGTTAGTTGAGATTGCACATGTGCAAAGTTGTGTGGCTGGTGACATCCACTTACCTTTGAAAATTTATATCCTTTTGCTTTGGCAATATGCATTTGTGGTATGTTTATATAGTAAAATAGATCAATATGATAGGTTTATTTTAAGCATAGTACTTTTGTTCCTTTGAATAAATTCAGATGATGCTGATTTGAGTTTTGGATACTTTGAAGTAGAAGAAAATTGTAGAAAGACTTTTGAAGCTTGGCAGGACAAACAAAAAGAACTCGAAGAAAAAGATAAAGAAATTCTCGAAGCACAGAGTGACAGAGAAAAACAGAAGTTTCAAGAAGATGATGTGAAGAGACAGTGCTGGATAAAACAGTTTGAAGCTGAAAAGGAAAAATTAGAAAACATTCATAAGGCATGGTATTTTTCTACTCTTACTAAGTGCTTAGCTACCTCTGAAAGGTGCTGATGTCTGGACTGTAATATGAATGGAAGAGGTTACCCTGTGGCTTTTACCACTCTTTTTATCTATAATACAAATGGAGTAGGTTATTCTGTGACTTTTTAATCACTCTTGATGAGACAATGTCTGATCATAGATTGAGTATTTAATGCCCTGATTAGTTTGCATGCCTTCCATGAGAACTTCAGATGTGAATTTTTGATCTTGGAGGCCTCTGAGGTTTATAGAATTTCAAGGAATATCCTACATATATATGCAAAATAATCTATTGCTTTTTCGTGCCTTTTGAGATCATAGGAAAGACGATTCCTTTGATATATAATATATTCCTTGTAATGTCTGACATATGACAAATTATATAAGGCATAAGAGAAAGTAGTTCAGTAACTTAGGTGACACTCTCTGTCCTGCCCTTAGCTTAAAATTCACTGTAGATTCTTCAGTTTGCTTTTCTAATTGTTAGGTGTATCTAAATTGAGTTATGAACAGTCAAATCACATATCGTACTAACACCTTACTGTATTGGTAAATACACAGATTTAGGGATTAGAATTGCATGCCTGTATAGAGACAAGATCAATTATTTTCTTCACTAAGTTTGGTTTGCAACTTATCCAGAATTCTGGGGTTTTGATTGCTGTCCATAGAGGTAATTGGAGAAATGTTTATTGACTTATGCCGAAGTGCTTCATTAACTTGAGTAGTGGTGTTTTCATTTGTAAAAAAATATCTTATTATCAAATCCTATTAAACTGTTTGTCTCTTTTACTTACCACTGGAATATCAAACCCTCAGACGGATGTTTAAATGATACAAGTCTCTATTGCCCATGATTGAAACTTAAATTTTAAAAATGGGAATTATTTTTTTCCATGAAATTCCAAGAAAATTATTTATTCATAGAGCTAATGAATTCTTAAATAATAAAGTCTTTATTATTCCTTAGAGTTTGGAGGCTTCCACATTGGACTGTTCAACATTTTATGATGGATTCAAAATACAGAATTTATTGTCTATCCAGTGGCATTATGTTTCACTCTTTGTTAGGTTTCTTATTCGTTATTCTAAACAGCTATCATCAATCTTACACAGTGACTCCGCTCAGCATCTGCACCCTCAGTATTACCAACTCTTCCCACTGTTTTGCATTAATTACAAGTTTCATCTGCTTTCTTATCCCATAGCACTCAGAGTCTGCAATTATCGCGTCTTACCTCTTTGCAGTAGGGAAGACTTTTCTTTCTAATGGATGTCTACCCCTACTTCCCTTTATTTTCTGTTATTTTGCCCATCCCTTTTTTTCTCTAAATGATAAAATACACTTATTTACTTTTCTTGCAGCTTTAACAAAATATCCCATGTCAGCAACCTAGAAAAGGAAGGGGTTATTTTCAATACAGTTTGTGAATACAGTCCATCATGGTCAGAAATCCATGGCTTTAGGGAAAGTTACTTAATCACATTGTGTACTCTGTCACCAGAGAGTTGAATGCGGCTATTGTAGGGGGAAAAAAAAAAGTACATTGCAAAGATATTTCTTCATTTCAGGCACTTTCTGATTGGTTTAATAAATAACTGAAGAGCCAATAGCTAAGTAGGAGAAGATAGGCAGCACTTCTGGCGAGATAGGGGAACTCTGAGAAAGAATATGAAGCAGAGGAGATTCACCAGAGGAACTCTGGGAAGAATCTAGAGGCAGGGGATTCACCAGCAAGATGTGGAGAAAGTTGGACATATTGTACTTAGGAGAGGTAATAAGCCACATGGCATCACATAGATTAATATAAATGGATTAATTTAAGTTTTAAATGCTGGTTGGGAACAAGCCTAAGCTAAGTCCAAGGTTTCATATTTAATAAAAAGTTCATGTCATTATTTGGGAGCTGGCCATCCAAAGAGAGACCGGTAACATGCCTATGGAATGGCACAGCTAACATTGAGCATGGGAGTCTATCTCAGTTAGCTCAGTCTCGAAATTCTCTCACTAATAGAACTCAGACATTTTCCCCTACAAGACTCTAGATCTTGTAAGGTTGATAATACCAATAATGCCACATTCAATTACCTCCTTTTATAATTTTCATTATTGTGCTCAGTTTTTTCTAATCCATAAGCAAGACAAAAGCCTTGTGCTAAGCATTATTGGGTCAAACACTGTTATATCCTGAACTCTATTCAGGATAGATGATGCTCTTAAGGAGCTATTTTCTGTCATATCTACATATCTACTTCCTCATCTCTCATATAGCACTTGCCCTGGTAGGTTTCCTTCCTTATCATCCCTTCAAGGCAAACTTTCTCAAAAGAAATAATCCATATTCTCCAACTATTGTATCCACACTTTCCATTTCCTTCTTATTGGGCCTTGAACCATTTTATGTCAGGAGAATTTGACTTGTCTTTGGATTGTGTGTTGTCTCTTTCTTTTGTATCACACTGTTTTGATTTTCTTCCCACACGTTTAGCACCTCTTCATATCCATTTAGATTAATGTCTGCCATTACATGGTACTGCCTAACTTCTCTTTTCTTTCTTTACCACAGATCAGGACCAGCCTGTATAAAACACATAAAGTTGAGTTTTTAACTTTCCTGATGATAACCCCTACTACAAATGCATGTAAAGCTGTGTGAATTGTGGCTTTCCTGCATTAGGGTCCTCCAGTATATCCAATTAAATAAATTAAAAGATGATGTGAGACATATCTTCATCCCAGTATTAAGGCTGGGTTAGGTGATCCTCTGTAGGAAATGGGCTCCAAGAAGCCAGTTCATGCACAGGAACACAGTCTGATCCTACTGCAAGAGGCTCCACAAACTGCCCATGCCATTTTTATGGTCGTCTACCGTTGGAGGGTTTAGTCCCTTCCACTACAGGTTCTTTAGCAGTTGTTTCTGGTTCAGTGGGCTTCCAATAGCTCTTGTCAGCCATCCCTTTGCTCATATACTTTCTCCTCTCTCTTTCTCTCTCTTCAGCTGAACTGGGAGCTTGACCTGGTGGTTAGCTGTGGATTTCTGCTTCTGCCTCTATCCATTTCTGGATGAAGGTTCTCTAATGACACTTAGGGTGGGCAGTCATTTGATTATATGGAAAGTCCTGGTTAGGCCCCCTCTCCATCACTGCTTGGAGTTCTAGCCAGGGACATCTTGTGGGTTCTTGGTGGTTTCCTTAGCACCAGGTTTCCTTCTAATCCCACAGTGGCTCCTTCTATCAAGGTGTCCATTTCTTTTTCTCCCTCTTTGTTGCTCCTCTCACACTGAGAGGAGCACATCTTCTCCTTCGCTCATGGTTTGTTCCCACCTCTCCTTGCTCACATACTGCCAATGCCAAAAGAAAGTTGTCTACCCTTGGAGGGCCTTGCTCTTTTTCCAGATGGTTCCCCAGTGGCTGTTTTTGATTCAGTGAGCTCCCTGGTGCTCCAGCCAGCCATTACTGTGGGAATTTTCCTCATAATACCTATCCCCGTGCTCATACAGACAGACTCTCCTACCCACTTTCAGCTGGACTAGGAGCTCTGCCTCCACCTCCATTCATTGTTGGATATGGATTCTGTGATGACACTTATGGTTATTCATTTGATTTTAGGGGAAGTCCTGTTTAGGCACTATTGGTTGGAGACCTAGCCAGGGAGATCCTGTGAATTCTTGGAGGTTTCCCTAGAATCCAGTCTCTTTCTTTGTTGCATATTTGAGTGGCTTGGGAATCAGGGGGACTGTAGCCTCATAAAAAGAGTTTGAAAATGTTACTTCAGTTTCTATTGTATGGATCAGTTTGAGGAGTACTGGTATTAGTTCTTCTTTAAATGACAGGTAGAATTCTGCACTGAAACCATCTGGCCCTGGGCTTTTTCCCCCCTTGGGAGACTTAATAACTGCTTAGATTTCCTTATAGATCTGTTAAGGTATTTATCTGGTCTTGATTTAATTTTAGTAAGTAGTACCAGTCTAGACAGCTGTCCATTTCTTTTAGGTTTTCCAATGTAGTGGAGAATAGATTTTTGAAGTAAGACCTAATGATTCTCTGGATTTCCTGGGTGTCTGTTTTTATGTTCCCCTTTTCATTTCTGATTCTGTTAATTTGGATTCTCTCTCTCTCTTGCTGTTCTCTCTCTCTCTCTCTCTCTCTCTCTCTCTCTCTCTCTCTCTCTCTCTCTCTCTCTCTCTCTCTCTCTCTCTCTCTCTGCCTTAGGTTACCTTGGAGAAAGGTTTGTCTATCTTGTTAACTTCTCATAGAACCAACTCTTTGGTTCATTAATTCATTGTAGTTTTCTCTTTGTTTCAATTTCACTGATTGCAGCTCCAAGTTCGATTGTTTCCTGCCTCCTACTCCTAATAGATGAGTTTGCTTCTAATTGTTCTAAAGCTTTCAGCTCTGCTGTTAAGTCTCTTGTGTGAGATTTCTCTTGGTTTTTCATGTAGGCATCTAGTGCTAGAAATTTTTCTCTTAGCATTGCTTTAATTGTGTTCCATAACTTTGGGTATGTTGTGGATTTGTTTTCATTAAATTCCAGGAAGTCTTTAATTTGTTTCTTAACATCTTCCTTGACCCAGAGGTGGTTCAATTGAGAGATGTTCAGTTTTCATGAATTTGTAGGCTTTCTGTAATTTTTTTTTTTATTGAACTCTAACTTTAGGCCATGGTGGTCTGATAGGATACAGGGAGTTATTCCCATTTCTTTGTATCTATTGATATTTGCTTTATGACCGAGAATGTGGTCAATTTTACAAAAAGTTCCACAGGTTTCTGAGAAATATGTATATTCCTCTGTGTTTGGGTGGAAGGTTCTGTATATATCTATTAAGTCTATTTGGGTCATAACATCAGTTAGATCTCTACTTCTCCATTGAGTTTCTGTCTGGTAGACCTATCTATTGGTGAGAGTGGGGTATTGAAGTCTCCCACTATTAATGTGTGAAGTTTGATACGATATTTAAGTTTTAGTTGTGTTTCCTTTACATATATAGGTGCCCTTTTTTGGTGGCATATATGTTCATATTGAGACTTCATCTTGGTGGATTTTTCCTGATATGAATAAGTAATATATGTCCTGGTCTCTTTTGATTGATTTTAGTTTGAAGTCTACTTTGTTAGATATTAGGATGGCAACACCATCTTGTTTCTTAGGCCCATATGATTGGGAAGTATTTTCCCAACCCTTTACTCTGAGCCTGTGTCTGTCTTTGAAGTTGAGGAGAGTTTCTTGTATGCAGCAGAAGGTTGGCTTCTCTTTTTGTATCCATTGTGTTAGGGTGTGTCTTTTCATAGGTGAATGAATCCAAAGAGATTAAAGGATATTAATAACCAGTGGTTGTTATTTCCTATTATTTTTGATGGTATGTACTTCCCTTCTTTGGGTTTTTCTTCTGGTGGATTATCTATTGCTTGCGATTCCATGGGTTATCTAGTTTTCTTAGGTTGGAGTGTTCCCTTTAGTGCTGTAGGGCCGGACTTGTGGATAGGTGTTGTTCAAATCTGGTTTTGTTTTAAAATATCTTGTTTACTCTGTCAATGGTGATTGATACTTTGTTGGGTATAGTAGTCTAAGATGGCAGCCATAGTCTTTCAATGTATGTAAAACATCTGTCGGGACCTTCTCACCTTCATTGTTTCCACTGAGTAATCTGGTGTTAACGCTGATAGGTCTACCTTTATAGGTAACTTGGCCTTTTCCCTTTGCAGTTCTTAGCATTCTTTCTTTATTCTATAGGCTTAGTGGCTTGATTATTATGTGGGGAGCAGACTGGTTTTTTTTTTGGAGGGGGGGGCCTAGTCTATTTAGTGTTCTGTAAGCTTCTTGTATCTTTATAGGCATTTCTTTCTTTAGGTTGGAAAAGTTTACTTCTATGATTTTTGTTAAATATATTTTTCTGCCTTTGAACTGGTATTCTCCTTCTTCAATTCCAGTTATTCTCAAGTTTGGTCTTTTCATGGTGCCCCTATTTCTGGCCAGTTTGTGTTATGACTTTTTTGGTTTTAATGTTGTCTTTGACTGACATAGCTATTTTCACCATTGAGTCTTCCACTCCAGATACCCTCTCTCCCATCTCTTGCATCCTGTTGGTTGTGCTTGCATCTGGAGTTCTGTTTTTTTTTTTTTTTTTTTTTTTTCAGAATTTCTGTTTCCATCAATGCCTCAGTTTGTATCTTTTTTTATTGCTTCTATTTCAATTTTTAAATTTGAAAATGTTTCCTTAACTTGTTTTATTGCTTTTTCTTTGTTTTTCTGAATTTTTTTTATTTTTTGCCAGGGATTTGTTGATCTCTTCAAATTTTTTTGTTTGTATTTTCTTCTATTTCTTTAAGGAAATTTTTAAATATTTTCTCTTAAGGCTTCTATTATCATCATAAAGTTGTTCTTAAGATTATTTCCTTCTGCTTCTTTCTGCATTGCCATGCTCAGGATTTGTTTAGATTTGATTAGAACCACCAGATTTTTCTGGTGGTATCATGTTGTTTTTTTAATGTTGTTTTATGCATGTATATATATATATATATATATATATATATATATATATATATACACACACACACATATATACATATATATACATGCACTGATGTCTGCCCATTGCTTCCTCAGTTCACTGCAGGATTTTCTGTATCTCAGGGAGCTCATATTGGTACAATCTGTTCTAGGTGTGTCTTTGTCTCAGGAAGCCTATCCTGGTCCAATCTTGGTTCTTGGTCCACTTGGAGGGTAGTGTATTATGTGATGAGTGCAGAGGATCTGTGGGTTTTCCAGTTGATGCTGAAGTCCACTGGTAATGGGATGGGTTGGGGGATGGAGTGGGGTTTTGTAACTGGGAATGTTCAGGAAACTGGCTTTTACTGGGTCATCTGGCATGCAGGATGGTGTTCCAAGGGCTATGTCCTAGGGCCAGGGTCCAGGAGACTGGGATCTCTGCCTGGGCTGGGTGGGGTGTCACTCACTTCTTAGATTGCTGTGAGCCTGGGGTCTGTGTGTTTCCTGCTTTATATTTTTTATTGACACTTTGAAATAATGAATATTTTCTAGTGAATGAAAATATTTGCTATTATTTCTAACTGATATCCTACCTTGGGCTACACTCAGTCTTCCAATTTATCCACCATGTTCCATCAGAGGACTATTTTTTTAATGTGAATTTCAAGTTTATACCCTGTGTAAAAAAAAAACATAGCTAATATAATGTTCAAAAACATTCTCATTTTTAATTTATTATTTTGTTGAAAGTTGATTCTTTTATATAACATCTTCTGATTATGATTTCCCCATCTCCAAATCCTCCAAGTTCCTCACCAGCTCCCTGTCCATGTATCTCCATATACTTTCTGTCTCTCATTAGAAAATAAGAAGCTGTATAGAATAATAATAAAATAAACTTAGACAAAACCAAACCAAACAAAAATAAGAAAATGAAATAAGAAAACAGCCAAACAATGAAAAAGCCAGAAAAAAAGCACAAGAAACACGTATCGACTCAAACATGATCACACACACTAGAATCCCATACAAACATAAAACTGGAAGCTGTAATGCATACAAAGGATGAATATTACTACTAATGAGTATTATTATTATTATTAAATATATAATAAATTCCTAACATAATTTTATAAAACAAAGATTCTCCACATATGCCTTTGAGTTCATTTTGTGTTGGCCATCTGCTGTTTGATATAGGGTCTACACTTAATAGTGATTTTTCCCCCCATTTGACTCCCTTGAAGATAGCTGATTTTTATTTGCATATAGTTATCAACTACAGATAGCTTCTGGGTTAAGGATGGGGATTTGTGTTCACCTTTCTCTACAGGGGCTCCCAGTACTGCAGTCACCTGCAGGCTTTCCCTATCCTGCTACAGTGTCTGTTAGTTCATACGTGCTCTAGCCCCATTTTGTTGAGAGGGTCTTGATTTCCTGGTGTTCGTCATCCTCTCTTGTTCTTATGATTATTCTTTTTACTTTTCTGCAGAGTTTTTTGAGCCCTAGGTGGAGTGTGTGCGTGTTTGATGGAGATATCCCTTTAAAAGCTCAGTGTTCCAAGGTCTCTCACTTTCTGGAATTGATATGACAGCCTGTATGCTACAAGTGTAGGCTTTTCTAACAATAGATAAGCAAGGCATAGATCAATTTAGAATAGCAGGTTGTGGTTAGAAGTCTTTTTATTGCTAAGTTCCTATAGCAGAACAGTATTACTTGATTTCTTTTAGGTCCCTGGCGTATCAAAGCTCAGGTTTTTGTTCTACCAATCAGAATTTAGTATGGTTTCCATCTAATTATCATACCACTTCTCAAATGGCCCAAATTTTAGACATTTCTCCACATATTTCCTATTTCAACCCTTCCTCTTCCTTTTAGATCCTCCATTATAGTCTCCAGCCTCATCCATCTACAACTGTTCTATTTCCCCTTCCGAGGAAATCCATTCCTGCCCCTTAGTCCATTCTAGGTCCTTTCTCTATACCTAACCTATGCGGGTCTCCAGATTGTAGTTTGATTGTTGAAGATTTGACAGTTGGCATCCACATAGAAGCAAATATTATTATTTTAGTATTACATTATTATAGCGTTTGACTTTCTGGGTCAGGATTCCAGCTAATCATGATTTTATCTTGCTGTATCCATTTACCTGTGAATTCCACAATTTAATTTTCATAATAGATGTTTAATACTCCATTGTATAAATGCACTATGTTTTCTATATCCATTTAAACACTGACATACATCTAAGCTGTATGTGATCTAAGTCAGTAATTGACTCTATGTGTGGGAAATCAGTGTATATGGTTGACAAAGTGAGCCAGTGAGTCTCTGTAGTAGGAAGAAGTGTCTCAAGGTATGAGCCCCGAAGTGGTGTAACTGGATCTTGAGGTACTTCAACTTCCTGCTTTCCAAGAAATCACCAAGCTGATTTCCCTAGTGGCTGAACAAGTTTGGGCTCCGAAAAGTAATGAATGAGTGTTCCTCTGACTCCACATCCTTGCCAGCATGGGCTGCCATTTGTTTTATTGATTCAACCATTCTGACTATTCTTAAGATGAAATCTCAAACTATTTTGATTTGCATTTTCCAGATGACTAAGAATATTGAACATTTCTTTAAGTGCTTCTCAGCCACTTTACTCTCTTCTTTTGAGCACAGTCTCTTTAGCTATGTTCTCAAATTTTTAATTGGGTTATTTTCTTGATGTAGTTTCTGAGATCTTTTACATATTTGAGATGTTACCTCTCTCACACTGAGTGGTTGTTAAAATCTTTTTTCCATTGGTTGCCTGCTGCTTTGTTGGAATGACAGTGTACTTTGCCTTACAAAAGCTTTACAGTTTCATTAGATCCCATTTATTAATTTGTTTTTCTTAGTACTGTGTTAACCAACTTCTGTTCGGAAAGTCTTTTCTTGCGCCAATGATTTCAAGACTCTTCCTCATTTTCTCTTCGCTCAGATTCAATATATCTGGCCTTAGCTTTAGGTCTTTGATCCATTTGGAGTTGAGTTTTCTGCACGCTGCTGAGTATGGATTCTTTTGCATTCTTCCAGATGCAGCCAACCAGTCTCAAGGAGTTGTTGAAATGCTGTCTTTTTTTTCAATATATACTTCTGTATTTTTTAATTATCAAAAATCATGTGTTCATAGGTGTGTATGTGTGTGTCCTATTATCCAGTTTTATTCCATTGATCAACATGTCAGTTGGTGTGCCATTATCAGGCCAATTTTTATGACTATAGTTCTGTAGTCTGTAGTACAACTTGAGATTGTGAATAATGATACCTTCAGCATTTCTTTTTTTATCATTTAGTGGTGTTCTAATTATTTGGGATTTTACTACTAAGGTGGAGAGATTTTTTCACATTTAATCATTGTTTATGAATGTGTTGAAATAATTTGATATAATGAGTATATATTTTGATGTTTGAATCTAATAATATTCCAATGTTATCCATCCAGCAAGACCAGGACAAAATGAATGATGAACTTCATAAAGAAGAGAAAATATGGGAAGAAAAATGTAGAGAGCATGAGGTACATATTTGTTGTTTTGTTTTTACATTGTTCTCTTCCAATTGAACTAAATTATTTCTTTTGCTTTTTAAAATATTGAGCACAGTAATGTTGCTCATATAGTATGGCATTTAACTTATTCAACCTTAGAAATTTGTTAGCCATAGAAAATCTCACTGAATGAGAATATTCTAAAACTAAAAAGTTAGTTTAGTGACTCTCTTTATAAGATTGAAATTCTATGTTTTAAAAGTAAATGTAATATTGAGAACATTTCATAAGATTTGAATATTTGAACAACATTAATTTATCTTGACACAATTATCTGAGTGTATTAAAGGGTTTTTAAGTTGATATTTCAGTTTATTTTTTATTGGCTGCAATGATTTTTTGATAGAAACTTAAACATTTACAAATATAAAATTATTAAAATTCCCATTTAAATCATCAATAGATGATTTAAGTGGGAATTTAAATGTTACCATACTGAACATTGCTTCCTTTCTTTGTAATCTTTTTTGAATATTCCCTTTATACACTCCTGGAAAGGTAGGCTTATGTATTTAAATCAAAAATCACTTGACATGTAAAAATAAGTCCTTTGAGTGAAAAGATGAAAATACATAAGTATAAGTGACATGCCACCCAAATGTTTGATAAGATGGATCCCTTAAAATAACCAAAACTCCCATCCAGTAGCGGAACAATTACACAGATAATGGATAAAAGAAACATATCACAAAGTACTAAATGTATGTTCTATGAAAATTCAATGTGTACATTAAAAATTCATGAACGAGTGACAATCTATTGGATCTATAATGAGGCATTAGTGAAGCAGAAGAGGCTTTAACGAGAAATATCTAAAGTGGTGAACAGAATGGACAAAATAGGAAACTCAGAAGACAACCCGAGGGACACTTGTGACAAGATCAAATCCTTTATAATAGCTTTCTTGAAATAAAAGAGAGTGTATGGATCATATAGGTAAGGGCATGATGGTCAAAGGGATTTTTTTTTAATTTTTAAAATTAACATTCAAAGGTGTTGATCCTCAAATACAAATCAATACTGTGAAAATGACATAAAGTAGTATAATTACTTAAATTCATATCATAGAACAAGAAAATGTTAGAATAATTTATAGAATAAATATATATAATTAATAAAATATTATAATTTATGGAATACATATGAAACACACTGCTTTAACACACTATATTAAACTAAGACTGATAATTGACTTTAAAATTGAAGTAAGGGAAGACGAAAGATAACAGTTGAATGACTCCATCACTTCCTGGGTCCTTGAGTGTTCTTGGGTTCTATGGTTTTTGTATTCATTTGGCACTTGCTGCTACACATATTTGTGTGTCATAAAAAGCAGTGTTTTTTTCTAATATTTGCTCAATAGAAGATATTACTGCTTTATTATTATCTTAAATCCCAGGCCTACTTCTTAACAATTATATGATTTCATTGAATATTTACTCATTTTAGTGACTGCAAATTTTATGCTTAATTCATATATTCTTTTGAATCTGTAACAATTTTCACACTATGTATTGGTTTGTACATATTTAGTCATTTTTAAGTATGTGTTAGACACTCTGCTTATATATTTTGGTTCTATATGAAAGAAGCAGAACCTAATAGCTGCTTCTATGAAGATTTCTATGCTTTGGATATCTGTGTGGATGTGGACGTTGAAAGAGAGGGTGTAGAGTTAACTCTGCTGTTTTTCCTATGGATTTGTATTAGCACACAAAAATTTGTATATTTGTATACAAAAATAATTTATATTAGTTTGAGCCTTTTAATTTTTCTCAGATCATTATTCTGGGATTCCTACTGGTCATATATAAACTTCGTGTTTATCTGTCTTATTCCTGATATACATTTCATTTCTTTTTGATTTGAGATAAAGAAAAGAACTTTTTAAAAAGATTTTTCTTAGGCCATCAACCACCTAGACGTTCCTTTTTTTTTTTTCTAATTTTTTGAGTGGAGAGTTATTCCAGTGTATTACTTTTTTACATTAATGTTATCTTCATGTTGAGGATTTAATTCAGTTTGTAACTTTATTTCTCCTACTGGTTTACTTGCCCTAATTGCTTATATATTTTTTTTGAAGTTTGCTGAATTACTTGTGTCTGTGTGCTTCTGTTTTAGCCTCCATTATTACAGCATCCATGTCTGGAAGTTCAAGTCCCACGCATTTGGGCCCATTTATGCCTATACATTTCTCCCATCTTCCCCATTTAAAATGCTTCCCACCTGTAGACCATTTCTTAATTGTTAACTTATTGGCTCATAACTTAAAAGAGTATTGCCAACTTCCCAATGTGACCCCAAACATCTATATATTAAAAGCTAACTTCCTATAAAACAAGTGACTAATCTTTCCCAGTGAATTTTACAATAATTTGACTCTATACTTAGGTTTCATGATACTTTTAACCTCCTTATAAAATGGCTGCTTTAGCTGGTGCTCATTACTACTTTTCTTCCTTTACTTTAGGAGCTTATTAGAAACTTGCATTTACAAATAGAGGAGGAAAGAACAAGATTAAGTGAACTACAGGAAAAAGAAAAAGCACGTTTGCAAAACTTGCAGCATGATGCAGCTGTAAAAATCCAAGCCAAATACAGAGCATTTGTAACTTATCAAAAATACAGCCCGATCATCAGAGAGCAAATAGAAAATAAGAAAAGGAAAGCGCAGGAGTGGAAAGAAAAGGCTGCAAAGATCCGACAAAAGGAAGAAGAAAGAAGAAGAAGAATCGAGGAGGAGCAAAGGATCGAGCAGGAGAGGAAAAGGACGATTCTGGAGGCACGGAGGAGGCGAGAAAGGGAGTATGAGGAGAAGAAGATCGTCCTGAGACAGCAAAGAGAGAAGCAACAAAACAGGGAAACGTGGAGGCTGAAGGAAGGAGCCCGCCAACCGCTGATCATTAGCTGTGCTTTAAAGCAGGGGGAAGCTCATTCCCAGCAGCTAGCTGTTGCAAATATGTCAAAGAATAAGGGTGCTGTAGCCCAAGAGTTGGTGAACACCAATTCAAAGACGCAAGAAGATGTGCGTCCAGCTCAGCGATCAAAGGAAAGAGAAGATGCATGTAAACATCTGGCACTGGCAGCATCAATAGGGGTAAAATTAAATCCAAGCCAGGCAATGTTGGCAGAATTGGAAATGAATGAAAACTTGCCAACATTAAAAGTGAATGAAAACATACCAAAATTAAAAAAGAATGAAAACATGACAAAATTAAAAATGAGTGGAAAAGGTGAGATCTTACCAAAGAAACAGTGTTCAGAAAAATTGGCTGACCAAGAAATTAACTTTGAACATATAGACCAACAAGATGAATTGAAAAACTCAGAAGTAAAGGAAAATGTCAGTGTGGAGTGCCGGGGACAGGAACTTAAGTCTCAAACTCAAAAAGAGGAAAATGTGGAGCATGCCACAAAGGAGAGTGTTGGACAAGAAACCCAAACAATGTTGGGATTCAAAGAAGAAATGAGTGAAGAGAAAAGTAATGGAGCACAGGAAATTATCAGAAGTAATCGAGAGAGATTGGCTGAAAATGTAGAAAAGACAGACATAAGAGCTCTAGATGAATCAATGTATGAGGAGAATTATTCTCCAACTATTTCTGTGCAAGAAAACATACCGGTGCTAATGTTAGAAAATCCTGAACCTGTAGAAAGCAATTTGATGCTGGAGGATAGAGAGACCGATTTAAAATCCAAAAGAACTGAGGAGTTGCCAGAAGACAACGTGCCCTCTTGTGATGCTGGGATCAGTAACTCAAAGACCTTGGTGCATACAGAAGGCAGGACAAACCAGCAAGGCTCTGTCTCAGGCAAACGGGCTCCAGATGAAGAGGATGAGGTGGCCAGCAGTCACGGTGCTAATAGCCCCTTGGTCACTGAGGAAGGAGGTTCTTCTCAATCGGGGATGAAACCCATTCCTGGACAATGGAAGCAAGCTAAATCTGAGAGTGACTGTGTCCTGGCCTGCTCCGATTCACAGACAACACTTCTCTCTTCAGTTGAGGAAAGGAGATTGGCATGGATAAAGTCATTCAAACCATGGTCAGAAATCTTCCAGCAAAATCAACTGAAGAAAATCATTAAGAAAAAAAGATTGATGAAGTGTCCAGCAAATACAATGCCGGCTTTGGATACATCAGCCATTCTGCAGTGTGGCCTCTGGAATACTTTACAGCAGGTATTTATAATTTGGTAATACTATTTTTATATTGAATGGAAGAATAGTTTTACATAATGTAATTTTTGTCCTCTAGTGGATTGATTGGGAGAATTCTACCTCTTAGAAGATGAAATTCCTAATAACATACTATCTTATTTCAGAGGGCTTATATTTTTAAGATCTCAAGTAAAAATTTTGAGGACTTTACCCACCTCAGCTGTCTAAAGCAATTTGATTTAAATTTTCTAATGTCTTGAGTCCTGATTTTACTGTCCTGTAGGAGCATCTGGCAATTACAATTGGAATAATATCAGGACCTAGTGCTTTTGCTGTTTGGGAATTTTCTCCAGATTGAGACAAACATTTTGCCTCCACTCACATGAATATGGTTCCTCTAGTGAAGGGCCTGACAGGACAGAAGACCTAAGGTTTCTTGTATGGACAAATCATCTAGCCATATGTCATATAGTTGCAATCCACAGATGCTAGAAACATGGCTTAGTTTTTACTGATTTTCTGTTACCAGGAGCATAACATCAAAAACTTGACATAGAAACCTATGTAAAAGGAACATTGTATAAGGTTTCAAACACAACCTTTATTTAACTATGGTTTGAAAGTCAAATATATCACTAAAATTTATTTTAGAGGCATGAAAATAACATTTTTTAAAAGTCTCAGTTTTAGGAAGTAGAGTCTTGAGCTGACATGACTGCCTCTCTATCACTTGATTGATTATGGTAGATTGTACATGATGATACCCAGCCATCACTAGTTAAAATTAAATTTCAGGTAACTAGTATTAGATATAGTCATGGTAGTTATTTAAGATCATAAGAAAAATGGTTTTCCAGAGGCCTTCAGAATTGCATTTTTGTGCTATAGAATGTCTAAGCGTATTGGGTTATAAGATTACTTATCACATATAGAAACTGACTATGTGTCAGAAGAGACATACCTGTTCTCTTTGTCATTGTGGAGACAAGCACCAATGCATGTCAGGAAGAGGTTCCAAATCAAGTCCTTTGTGTCTCAGTCTGGTGCCATGTTGTCAAGATGGAATGGAAAAAAAAAAAAAAAAAAACTACCAGTGATCCACTGTGTCGCAGGCTCCTCACCCTGAGATTGGTAGGACCTGTCTTGATCTCTATGAGGGACCAGGATTCTGAAGATTAATATCATCAGAGGACACTAGTCCCTACATCATGATGGCAGATGAAGAGTCCCTCTTATATAGCTGAATAGGACTCCAGACAGTGAGCTATTCAATATTTTTGTGTCTTTATAACATTTTATGTCCTCAAGTCTGTTGCCCTTATTTAAAAGAAATTGACAGGGTCTTGCCAAACTCATGGTACTTCTGCCTCATATACCATGTGCTGGGATCACAGGTATGAATGACCATGGATTTTTGTCTTTTTTATTGCTTTAGGTCAGGGCCTTGTGTATGCCACTCAAGTGTTCTCTCACCAAGATACCCCCAGACTATATTCCATCTTTTATATAAACAGGTGCCCAGACACATTAACATATTAATAAATAATACAGTATTTTATTCACTTAGAAGTTTTTCATTGGTCTAATATATTTGACCAATGATTATTGGTGGGCTGAACAGATAATGCGGCCTTTGTCCCTATAGAACATAAGCAGAAAAATGTTCCATAAATTTTGAGTGCTATAAATAAGGTTCCTGTCTGTTTGTTGAAAGGAAAATAAATTGAGTTTGTTGATTTACTTTCTTTGTGTATTCAGTGTTAAGCTATTCTAGCAAGGACCCTACAGCTAAATTATATTTCTTGCCCTTTGGTAAGAAAAAAAAAATGTTTCCAGCCAGGGTCTCAAGAAATTTTCCAAGCTTGCTTTAAGCTCACTGTGCAGCCTTGGGGGCTGAAAGCGTTATGCTCCTACCTCGGTCCTGAGCACTTGCAGTGCAGAACTGTACTACCAGTTCTGGATGGTGAAGAGGTTTAGAAGAGACATCTGTCTGGAGAAAAAACAACATAAAGAACAAGAGCTAGAACTCAACACTAAAATGTAGTCCGTTTCCTAGTCAGTGACAGTAAAAGTATGGGAGAATCCGACAGAACGCAGCTAATCAAATCAGCCTATTGACCAATTCTAACATTACTGCAGAGACTTGACTAGTTGATATTTGTTCAACCCATTAACAGCCAGTCCTAGCTGAAATTTTAGAAGACCTTCAGATGTTTATAAGTTTAGGAAGCTTTAGGATGAGTGGCTAAGAGGATACACTTCTATCTGATAGGAATTTCTAAATGCTCAAACACATGGAAGGAATACTGTGAAAGTCCCCAGAAGTAGTAAAGGAAGTTGCCTCTAATAAGATGCCAACATAACTCTCATTCATGATTGTGATAAAACAAAACTAGACATTAGAGAGATTTCCCTCATAAGTAACTAAAATCCGATTATGAATATGTAGTTGGTTGACTGTAACGGGAACAGGCATGTTGGTAAATAAAGCAGAATAATGTGCTTCACCACCAGTTCACTCTATTTTTGCATTGTTTGCTATAATTGTCAAATTCTCAGTCTCAGTCATTTCATTTATTTTGTGTGGCCACCTTTCTAATTCCAGAATCATGTGTTTCCATTCAATCCCAATAAGAAGCGCATTTGCCACTGTCACCTCAGGGAATGATACATTTTCATTCCTAAAATATCGAAAGATTGCATTGCATTAGGTAGTGAATACTTGCTACACTCTGAGATGGTTATGAAGGTAGAAACTTTGCTTACCAGAAGTTTAATATGTTATTACTTTTGTTGGTTAATCAAGAAATGGGCCAGATGTTGTCTGTATTTCTCCATCAATTTATGTCCCTGCCAGAGACTCAGGAATCTCAGTGCTACTGTTAGACACATAGCATAGATGTTTATGCTATATTATATACAGAGAAGTATTTCAAAGACTTAGATCTTTATACTGTATTACATACAGAAACTATTTTAAAGCCTTAGATCTTCATGTTATATTATATACATAAAAGTATTTCAAAGCCCGAAGACAACAAAAACCTGCTAAAACTGAGGAAGAAACTTAACAAGGGATTGCCACATTGCTTTTGTACACTTAGCCATTGAACTTAAATTGATTTTGAATGACTGCATTTACTTAGTTTACAAGAAAAAGAGACCAGATAGGTAGACTGAGACGGAGTTTTTAATTAAGGTACAATTTTACATATACAGTTCTTTTGGTGAATTTTCGAACTTCTTTGTAAGGTTAGTAGAGTTTATATTGTACTGCCCAACAGAGACACTCATCACGGTCTCTTTAACATCTCTAGGTTACAGTCATTACATTTCAGGATTTGCCTGGCTGCAGTCTCTCTACCCTGGCAGAGTGCACAAATCTTCAACTTCTGTCCCTCCGGCGCTGTGGATTGACTTCCTTGCATGGCCTGAACCACTGCAAAAACCTTAAGTATATCGATGCACAGGCACGATGTTGGTTTTTAATCAATTACCATCAAATAAATATTAAATGGATGCATGTTTAGATTTCCGACATGATAATTCTGAAGAAGCAGTACAATAACTTAACCCATGAGGTTTAAAGCAAGTACCATGGTCCTCAGTTTCTGAATAAATGTGCCTAGGCTAGTCTTAGCCAGAAATGAAGAATATTGTTTTAAGAAAACAGTATTTTATAAAACGGTATTATAAAATATGTCATGGCATTTTGTGTGATTCTACAGCTAGGCCTTGATGAACATCTTATACCATGTTAACTTGGTCTCTTTTATAATTGTCACATATTAGTTGAGTTGAAAATTTCAAAAACTCCTTTTTGGCTGCTTTGATAAAGGATGATAACGGAGGGTTCAAAGGGTGGACTGTCTTATGGCTGTTAAATGTTCTTTATTTCTAAGACAGAGATTTAATCCATGCCTGTGCCAGTGTGCAAGTGCATACCATCTGTCTGTGTGATATCTCTCAGTGTTTCATTGGCTCAGCTCTGAGTTCATGTGGGAGAGAAACATATATATGTCAATATTGGGTGTCAGGTTTCTAAAAGACTAGCAAACTAATGTTCCTCCACAATTTACCACATAGGAAATAGACTCATGTCCCAAAAACCAGAAAATCATATCAGTTTATGTCATCAGTTCATGAACTTTGCATCCACATAAGGTCATGGTGGAGGAGATGATTCTCGGTGGCCTTTCTTGGGTGTACTTGTGAAAGCATGGTCATTACAAGTCAAAGATCTACACAGTAAAATGCAAAATTATCTTCCCTCATCCTCTCAGAAATAATGAAAATGGACTCAGTTCACCATCACACTCTTTCCTATCTATAGGGACAAGCAACATAACTAGCAAACATTCCACTGTGCTTATTTTGGTTGCTCAATATGTTGTTTATTACCCTCTATATTTTTAAGGAATATTAAGCAAGTGCAAAAATAGCTAATTCTTTGTGGATTAACTTTTCTTATTCATGGTATAGATATTTGCAGCATTATTTTAGAAATTAGAGACTTGAGTGTCATTAAAGACAATATTTTTGAAAGGATTGAGTATTATGTTTATAAGACATTGAAATAAAACTATTGTATTTTTCTTTCTTTGCTTTAGGAAAACCACATAGAGACTATAAATTGTGAAAATTTGGAAAATCTCTGTGTTGTTCTTCTTAACAAAAACCTGCTGACTTCTATTCATGGTCTGGATGGATGCACTAATATCCAAAATCTTGAACTTTCACAGAACAAAATCACTCGAATCAGTAAGGTTTAATATTTAAATATTTATTTTCCATAATTATATTTTATTTCATTTACTCATTTTAGTGTTATCTTTTCTGGGGACTAGGGAATTGGTAAAGTGTTGACTTGCAAGAATGAATACCTTAGTCTTATCTCCAAAATTCCCCCCAAAATCCTGAGAAGATGAGATGGAGGTGTTTGGAGAATTAACATTCTTCCAGTTCAAGTTTGAGGACGTGAGATTGGATCAGAGAATCCTTTTAAATGCTGCCTGAGTATGGGAACCTACCAGTAATCTCAGTCACTGAAGAAGGGGAAAGGGATCCTCAGTACAAGCTGATTTGCAAGATGATATTTATCAGTGAGCTCTGGCTTTGCTTGAGAGATTCTCCCTAAATGAATGAGGTGGGAGAGCAATGCAGGATGAGTCTTTTAACATCAACCCTAGGCCTCCATATGCACATGTATCCACAGTGTGACCTATGTATTTTAACACGCATACAACATACATACTACATACAGATATGTAAACACACGTATATACACATGAGAAATTAAAAGCAAGTCAGGCTTTAGAGCATACATTTGTAGTCTCGGTGGTAAATAGGTGAAGACACTCAATTTTTTGAGCCAACCTGGTAATCATAGTAAGATAGTAAATTTCAGTGCAACGAAGATGCACCTCATAATAACAGAGAGAGAGAGAGAGAGAGAGAGAGAGAGAGAGAGAGAGAGAGAGAGAGAGAGAGAGAGAGAGAGAGAGAGAGGAGAGAAAGAAGGAAAGAGTAGGCCACTATTCCTGATTTGCATATTTTACTGTTTTATACCCATTTAATCTAGATTAGAAAAAAATGGCATTATTTTAATGCATATTAAAACAAAACAACCCATGTGTATGAAATGAGTAGTTGTTAGTAGTCACTGAGGTTAGTACATTCCTTTCTTTGTCCTTTTCTTATGGAAGTGAATTAAACTCTACTGGGAAATTTAAAATCCACTTCTCTGGGCTAATTATGTGCCACACTTCTCAGCATTTACAATAACATTTTCATATTGCTGTTTGCTATTGAATAGATCACTTGATCTGACTCCTTCTTTCCCTGAAGCTGCTAGTCTCATACAAAATAGTGTATTAGGCTAAATTTCCCTTGAGCCTCCTAGTACCTCATAACTAAATGTGTGTAGCTGTGTATCTGTGGCTATGTATTTCACACTCTGCTCTAATCCATGCAGTTTAACAGATAAACACTTAAGTTTTTGTAATTTATTATCAGATACTCAAGGACCCTCATAGGGACTGAACAATCAATAAACAATCAAAGATTGCCAGAAGATTGGGAACTTGAAAGTTTCACCCTGATAACTCTGTAAATAGTTTAAACTTTTGCTTCCCCTCCCCCTCCCTGTAGGTATCATCTTACCTTCCCCTTCTCGTCACTATTAAATCTAACTGCCATAGAAATATTTGGTGGGAGTGGAGTATGTTGAGATAAGTCAGCCCTCTGTCCATGTAGGCCAGGTTCTATTTAGATTTCTTGACATTCCTCCTGTGTGTTTGCTTATATATTTTTTCTTTCTTTGATGTGGGAAAATGTAAAACATTTATGAAAATAGACTAATACAACAGAAAATCCATGTGCCCATTATGTATGTTCTGTGTTTACCAGAACCTTATTTGTAATTCAATCTCTTCATTATTGAAGAAAGTTTCTGAGAATGTGATTCCTTTTTTATTTAACCACAGAATATTATTACACCAAGTAAACCTAATGACGATCCCTTCTATGAACCTATAGTACATACTCTGTATTCTTATCTTCTTTCAAAAGTCTCACATTTGTTTGAATAATAAACACCTTTTATTGATCAAGACCTTAAAGTCCTGTATCTGTAACAATCCTTACTTGCTTCTACTCATGTATTTATTTATGACAAACCTATGGATGGATGGCTTAATCTTCCTGGCTTTATGCATGCATTTCCTTACAGTGTCATTAAAATTATTCCTCTAAGATTGATAAGAGTTTGATCAAATTTGATGTCAGCTGCTTTGAAATAGTTCTATTATAGGTGCTCTCCCTATTCCTGGAGTAGGGTCCTTCCCTGCCGTGCTGCCAACCTACCAGGAGTTATATTATTATAAAGCACCGAGTCTTCCTTCTACAGTAGCTATCCAATCTCAGTTGTTTCTCGGCTCCTTCTTCAATTGCATGACCATTTTCCCACATCTGTGTGGCTTTTGTCTGGTTTGAGCTTGTACAGGTATTCTGCATACTGTTGCAATCACTGTGAGTTTGAAAGTGCAGCTTCTCTGCTGTTTCTGGAAAATACCTGGTCCTTACTGGTATTTCCTACCTCTGAATTTTAGTCTTTCCACCCCCTCTTTCCCAAAGATCTCTGAGCTTTTTCAGGATTGTGATATGTATTCCCTACTTAGGGTTGAGAATTCCACAGTCTCTTATTCTTTATAACTTGACAGATTGAGGGGTTCTATGCTAATTGCATCTACTGCAATGATGAACATTGAAAGAATCTCTGATCCAAGAGAATAGACATAAGTCATTAGGAATGGTTTTTTATTCTGTCCATTTAGCAGAATAATAGTAGTAGATTCTGTTCTCTGTCCTATGACCAGTATAGTTTATGATCCCCTTTGCAGGGTCAGGTGGTCATCTCATGGAAAAGGATTTAGATTCAATCAGAAGGAGTTGGGTACTCCCATGACATTTGTGTCAATATTGCACCAGAGGTCTTATCTGGCCAGGCCAGTAACTATGGTAGCTTACACAGTTCATAATTAGGTGAACTAATCAGGACTTTTTTTTCCAGTAGCATAACACCTACTAGCATCATGACAGATAGCCAATAAAGAGTTAGCTTCCATGTGATGTATCATCTTCCTTTTTCCATGTTTGGTGACTTAGGTGTGTTGTTTCTTGAGCATTTGGATCTGTTAATGGACCCTTCAGATTTTATGATGGGTCATCCTATCTTGGTTATTTTAATCAAGGACATTCTTCTCAGGCATGCCCAGATGCTAGGCTATGTAGTCATATCTCAAAGGCATAAGCAGGTGAATCTTGGTTCTGTCCAGATGTTAATCAGTTTTAGCTGTCACATCATATCTCTCTATGTATTAAATTACATATATATGCATATATAATTTAGTTTAATAAATGTAGCACCTTTTAAGTTATAGCCTTTAATTTTTTAATTTTCACTTATTATGGAATTTATAACAGTCATTTTTCCTGACTATATTATCTTTTCATTGTGAATGATTTAACAATGCTAGGTCAGTTAATATGTTGTGATTTATTTTGTAAGGCAAAGAGTACCTGTAATTTAGAGAAGTTGGTGTTCTATCCCTTAATATCTGTAGTGTTATTTTGCAAGTCTGATACTAATGAGTATATCGGTTTCTCTTCTGTTTATTACACCGTTCATTTGTATTCTCAGACATTCAAATATTATGTATGTATTGATATAAATACTTAAATCTTCACATACTCCTTTCTGAATGTTCTGATATGTATTACTTGACTCTGTTTTCTGAAGATTTAAATTCTGTGTTAAGATGTTTCTTATTAATCTTTTCCATTTCTCATTTACTTATAGCCAGAGAAAAACTTGCACTTCCATTATTTAGAATATTATGTGGCTTTATTGTCAGTTCTATATGCTGTTTATTTTAATGAATGTTTCAGGTGCCTTGCAAAAGAAGCCAACCTGTGTTTTTCATATGGACACTTTCTTATATAAGATATATCTCCTTTATTTCATTTAAGCTTCCTGTCTATTTGATTTTTATTTCTTTTTAGATTGGTGGGGTTGAAATAGTTTAAATATCCATAATAATAATGTTAATAATAATATTATTAGCAATACATTGCTTTGTATAGCCTTTGCTTTCTACTTTGAGTCAGTGAATTTCTGCTTTTCCAAAGAAGACTGTTATTTTTATTATGAATTTCAGTTTTAAATATTATGCTTCCATAATTGTCTCACTAATGTCCTTGAAACTAAATTGCATTTTCCCTTCTTACTTTTTGTTTGGTCTTTCCTGATGACGACCTTCTATTTTAAAATATTTTAAGTATCGTTGATTGAGGTGCAATGCATAGGTTTGGATTTACGTTTTAATCCGTGTGGTAAGTTGTGCATCACATAGGCCATTGTCATCTGTGATAACCTTTTGTTACCTTTGAGCTCTGTCATCTTTTTAAGGAGGTGTCCTCTCTTGAAAAGTCATAGGATGGCTGCCAGCCAATTGCCTCATCTCAGTTCCTACAAGATTCCCTCTGCACAAATGTTGCTTCAGACTGGATTATGGCAACTGTGACTCTCTCCCTCTTGTACTAATGTGCCAGACTTGAAAATTGTTCTTGATTTCTCTCCAGTAGTTTTCTGTATGTAAAGGGATGGCTGGATTTAGGTAGCGTTCATCAGCAAATCCCCTTCTAGTTCATATTGGGAAAGAAAAAAAAAATCATTGCTTTTCTTTTCAACGCCATCTTTTTTTTTTTTTTTTTTTTTTTGCAAGAGTCTTAATGGGTATATATTTTTTAAAAAATATGATTTTTTCATATTTTGTTCCTATGTTCTGTTCATCTACTGCATGGTATGGAATCACCCATGAATTTTCCTAAATAAAAATACTGAATATACTGATATATTTTTTGTCTTGAAATTCTAGTGTAACACATAGAGGAATAGAGTTTTTTTTTTTTTTTTTTTTTTAATAAAGGCCAGAGACTTGATCTGGAATTACTATGTGGGCAC
Source organism: Phyllotis vaccarum (assembly GCA_033318265.1). NCBI lineage: Eukaryota > Metazoa > Chordata > Mammalia > Rodentia > Cricetidae > Phyllotis > Phyllotis vaccarum. The sequence continues at coordinate 22,892,799 of JARWLC010000014.1, forward strand.
ACACTAGAGTACGAGAGTAAAGCTAAATAAAAAAAAACAGGGGCTCTTTTTGAGACAAATTAGTAGAATCACGATTTTATTGGCAGTAGTGCAGTAATGCTATGTGGGAATTTGAGTAAGCAATGGATTTCCTGGGACAGGCTATCTATAAGATTTATGTGAAAGCCTGCCACAGCTTTGATTGATGTGCCTGGGGTATCTCTGTAGAACAGAGAAAACAAGGCTAAGATGTCTTTGCTGTCTGTTGGGTGTAGCAAGACTTCTGTATTTATTGAGTGTGAGAAGAATCTATTTGCTAGTGCTTTCCTGACGACCAGTGGAGTCTGTTTTTCATCTTTAGAAACAGCTTAGAAATTCTAGGCAAGCTACGTGAAAAGATAGATTTTGTCACTTGGGTGATGTATTGCTCTTAAGAACGCTCACGAAGGAGCACAAAGATGGATTGGATTGGTATTTACAAGTCAGCAAGTTACAGTTCCATTGTATAATATTTCTTAAGTAGATGAAGTAAAATTGGCAAGAATACCACACTATTTTGTATTTTCACTTTCAAAGTGAGCTGGTAGCCAATGCTTTGCTAACCCCCTTCTGTCTTTGCTGTAGACAATGAACAATAATCACTTTAATCTTTATATTAGAAAATATTATATTTTCAATCTAACCGGGTTTCTTTAGATTTAAGTGGACAAGGACAATGTTTTTATTTACCGTTAATCTCTTTAAAGCAATTCATTTGAAATTAAAATTAATTTTATTACAAATTAAACAATGCAATATTAGAGACAATATGAAATACTTAGATTAATTTTCAAGTAAGAATACTCTTTAAAATAGTCATAAATTCAAGTTATGAAACTGAATTTTTATTATTATTGAATTTGATATATAAATATATTTACAGTCAGTATCTATGGGAACATGATTTTTCACTATCACTAGTGATATAGATATAAATGTAAATTGAACAACAGTGCTAAGATTTGAATTTAACAAATGACATTATTTTTAGTCGGTGAAGTCAAGAGATGAGAACCTTTTTTCGAGTATGTACTTTTGTATAAATTGTGTAGTATATAAAGTGTCCTATTTATGTCTCTACTTTTAAATTTAACTTCTTTATTGTTTCTTTGGAAGTTTCACGTGTGTCTTTTTCTGCTCACTTCCCTGTGCCTCCATTCCCTCATTCCCACAGTGCCCCCCTAAAAAACAAACGAAGCAAGCAAAAAATAAAAACAACAACAAAACAAACCAAAAGAAATGTTTACATTGCTATGAACTCTTTGTACTATTTGGAAAGACAAAACAAACCATAAAGGTTTTTAAATTGCTAGGAACTTTTCACATTATTTGGAAAGACATTTCCTTCCCTTGAAGAGATAATTTTTTTTTTTTGTATATCCAGAATGAGCACACAAACATGTCTGCTTGAGTTATCTTTAGCGAATTCACTTTTACCAGACTAGACATTTAGTTACTCTTTTTATTGAAACTATGTTTTTATTTTTCTTAAGTTTTCTGTTCATACTTTAGTTTGGTTGGACTTCGGTTAACTCTTAAATCTTAAGATTTAGTGTTTTCTTGAAATATTTTTCTTTTAAAAATGGGTGATGCCAATGAAAAATAGGTGATTTACAATCAGATGTATAATCAAGTATTCTTAATTCTTTCATTTCCATGTTGGTAATGAGTTAATGAGTTGAACAGAAACATTGAATTTATATTGTTTATTGAAAATAACTCCATGTTTATGAGAATAAAGTTTTGTTAGCATAAATTTCAGAAAAAAATATTTTAATAAAAGAGAAATAAGTAGCCTTCTTCCAGATATATTAGTCATGTAATTCACTTCTCACATAGATGCTATGAGGTCTGTACAGCTGAATCTTCTCTTCCTCCATGTACTTACAAAAACCAATACCTATATGTTGAGGTAAGTCAGATAAAGTTACACTGCTAGTCAATGATGTGAGCAGGATTTCAGGTTTGGAATTTACTCTATTGCCTTACTATGTTTAAATGTTGGTTTATACTTTGAGATTACAATATAATTACATATGCAACATAACTCTTAAACCTAAGACTCATAATCATTGTGAAAGATAAAAGAAATACATAAAGATTAGATTTTCTTCAAAATATGTCTTTAAGTTATTGATGGTTAAGTAAAGTAAAAAATCTAGACACTTTGCAAACATTTTCAATAATGCACATAAACTGTGGGATCCACTAGATGGCAGTAGATCACCTTTTTAAATTCACACCAGTGCCTTAGTGTGTTTTAACAGGGGATTGCCCAGGTTAAAAGCTAACCCTAGGTTTTCAGCTAACTCATGACAAATCATACCAAGAACCCTTAATTTGGAAGAGGGCCCTAACTCTTGCTTGAGTGTTCTTGTTTCTCTCCATTATTTATTTATAACTGTCGAGAAATCTGCCCTGGAGTTGATGCTCTTAAGCTCAGCTGCGCATATGTGTAGGTCACTTATGAAAAGTTTTGGACAGAAACACCTTTGAAGAGCTGAGATCGTATTTATTGAAAGCTTCGTGGCTAATTTCATATCTTCAGTTTTGCTATTTATTTCAAGTGACAGGAATGTTTTGTTGAACATTGTCTGATTTCTGTGAGAACTCTGAAATAGATATTTAAAACAAGTATGACTGTATATCAACTCTACTACGGGCTGCAATAGACACATTTGGCTTAAGCTCATATTTTCCAGGATTGGGAAATTATTAATAGCCTTTTAAAGAATTTCTTTATGCAATAAAGTTAAGTATACTTTAGGAATCCTGTATATTTATTTTATTATTATTATTATTATTATTGTTGTTGTTGTTATTATTATTACTATTGTTATTATTATTGTTGTTGTTGTTGTTTTAGTCTTTTGAAAGGATTTTTTTGAGTATTTTGTGGTTTGTTTTTGATAGAAGAGAAGAAGTATCTGCTATGTAGACTTAAAATAATTTTCTTAGTAGTGCTGCACTATTGTCTTAGATCCATTTCCTTTCCTGGCCTATGTGAAAAACAACCCTACAACAAAATAACATAAAAGAGAAGGGTCTATTTGGCCCATCATTTCACCCTTGCAAGGAAGGTAAGGTGGCAAGAATTTGAAGCAGCTGCTACTCATGTTATTTTCACAGCCAAGAAGTAGACAACATTGTGTACTGCATTCTGCTATTGAGGTACCTTTGTACACACTTACACAGTCCGATTCCCTGTCTAGGGAATTGTGCCAGCACAATGGACAGGTCTTTTCACACAAATTAATATAATCTGGACAGTCCCCACAGGCCAGCTTGTATGAATAATATCTCACTGAGACTCTTCTCAAGTGAATATAGATTGTATTAATAATTAAAAATAATATTCATATGTTTTGTTTTAAACTCATCCATTATTTTGTTAATAAAAAATTTATGAGATAAAAAGAAGAATGGTACAAATTAACTTGCTAACCCTCATTTGATCTGAAAATATTTACAGGATCAAATTACTGTTTAATCAGTTATATAAACCATTTTGAATTTTTTGGAGACATGGTTTCTCTGTGTAGCTTTGAAACCTGTCCTGAAACTTGCTCTGTAGATAAGGCTGGCTTTGAATTCACAGAGTTCTGGTTGCCTCTGCCTCCCGAGTGCTGAGATTAAAGGTGTGCGCCACCATTTCCCAGCTCCATTTTTTAATTTTCTTAATACACTTCTCCTTAAAAATATGCTTCTCCTAAATATAACAGATTAAATTCCTACATATGTATAGTTATTTAGTATCTTGTTTTATTGTATATATTTTATTAATGTAGTACTTATCCTTTGAAAATTCTCTTCTGCATACTTTAGAATATTATTTTAATAACCTTAAAAATACAAATAGCACTCACTCCATAAATAAAAGAAACAAACACCAGTCAAACAAAACATTTTGCCTACAATAACATCATCTGACCTTAGAGTAGACAGGGACTGTAGAACTCAGACTATTTGTTTCTTGTGCTATGCTGCCTATCAATGGAATGTGGTACTAACAATTTAAGCATAGTTGTGCATAGAAAATCACGGCAATAATTCATGATGGTATCTGTGTGTGTGTGTGTGTGTGTGTGTGTGTGTGTGTGTGTGTTTGGTGTGTATGTGTCCATTTGGAAACATAAATGTCACTACTCAGGTGCTTTCAAGAGTTTTTTATGTTTTTTATTTATTTATTTATTTATTTTTGGATGGTTGGTAATTTTTGAGAAAGGGATTCTCATTGGCCTGGGACTCACCAATTAGCTCATTGGGATTCCCCAGTTGCCTCAGGGAGCCTGGGCAACTTCACTTTTGGAAGGACAAGTGAGCACTACTTTGACTGAATTTCTTTATATGGATGTAGGAGTTAAACTCAGGTCCTCAGACTTACAAAGCCAGCATTTTGTGAAATAAATTATCTCCTTGACTTAGACCAATTCTCCCCTTTTCATTTGTCTGTTTTATTTTTGAGATGATATTATAATTAATGTCTCTCTTCCCTTTCCCCCTTCCAAACCTCCCCACGTGTCCCTCTTTTCTCCCTTTCAAATGCACAGCCTCATTTTAAAAATTATTGCCACATGCATATATGATTATATGTATGTATTTGTAAATATAGCCTGCATGGTCGGTCTCAATGGTGTTTTTCGTACGTATGTTTTCAGGATTGACCATTTGGTATTGAAAAAACAATTGGTTGCCTTATTTCTTTCCCTGTCTTCCTTGGTGTATCATCTGCTGTTCTCCTTGTTCAGCTCATGTCTGGGTGGCCGTATGAGTGAAATGTCTAGGCACTCAGATGAGTGAGACCCTGTGGAGGTAGCACCTGACATTATTAGTCTCACCGCAAGCTCCTTGATCCTCTGGCTCCTCCAATACACCCTCCTCTCCTGCAATGTTCTCTGAGCATTGGGTGTGGGAATGTTTTGTAGATGCATCCATTGGTCCTGGCATACTCAAACCTACATTTTTATTGGGCTTAAGTTTGTTTGTTTTTTAATGGTCCTCGTCTATTGGAAGAAGTTTCCTTGATGAGGACTAAAGACTACATTTATCTGTATACAATGACAAGTGTTTAGGATGTAGTTAGGGACTGTGCTGATTTAAAGTGATGATTGGAAGTTCTGAGACTCATGCATTCACTTTCCCAGCAGAGTTGGCTGGGTTTCTAACTGGACATGGTTTCTCTCTTGTTGATCAAGTCTTAGGGACAATTAGAGAGCTGTTGGTTAGCATCATGGCTTTTCTGTCACAACTACACCCTTAGGATTATTGTACCATGTTGGTCCTTGTGACTCATAAGCATTTAGCTAGGTAGGAATGTTGGTTGTTTACTTTCTTTGGATAATTTCATTGCACCTCTAGGTTCCATGAAAACTAGCCTTCAAAGAGAAGCCATTCAGGTCAGGTCCAGCCCAGAGACCTTGGAGCCCTGTATCTGAAAGCCATAGTGGCTTCAGCGATAGGAATTTAACATTCCATCTCTTGGGGGCAACCAAAGGCAATAGAAATAAACTGATTTCAGGAGTCTATTGGACACCCCTAAGCAACAATTCTAAAGAAAGGTTTTCATGCCTGGTATTGGGGTGCTTCTTATGTGTTATTGGATCTTGGAGGGGGTATTGCCGGCCCAGATCGGAAAAATTCTCTCTGTCTCTCCCTCACTCCCTCCCCCTCTCTCTGTTACACACACATTTTTTCGTATATATATATATATATATATATATATATATATATATATATATATATATATATATATATACATATATATATATTCTATAATACAGAATTTTGCTGTTAGTTATCTGTCCTCCATCCTTTAGCATTTACCTTCCTCCCCTCTCCCTAGAGACCTTCCTTTCCCCACCTCCCTGATCAGGTCACTTATAACCAGCATTTCCCTTCTCTAATCTTTTGATTTCTATTCTCTTTTATTCTGCATTAAATATTTTTCAGAACAGCATTTTATTCATGTAAATTTATAAATAATTTTGGTTAGTTAGCCAACTTTTACCACTTTTAAATATTTCTTTGTGTCTCAAGTATTTTCTTAGACATTGCATCTGGTATATTCAAAGAAATGACATCTGGTATATTCAAATCAGCATTCCTTTGGATAGAAGAGACCATTGTACATTCTTAACAAATACTGAATAATTCTCATAAATGGTTTTATTTTGTTGGTTATATAATAATAATATTCAAAGGATGAGAAAAGACATTTTCATTTACTTCTCTAAAATGTTAGTAATAAAGCCTTAGGAGTTATAAAAGTTTCTGTATAATAGCTCGTTTTTCTAAACAAACTCATATGGTGAAGTGAGAGCCATTGTTCACATATTTTTAGCTCTAAATGTCTGAATTAACTGAAGGCAGATTTTATATTTTTGTAAGAATTCTGACCCCTGAAAGTGTTCAACACTGATGGAGATTTAATCATGTACATTGTATGCATGATCTCTCAGAATGTTTAATATACCACCTTCTTAAGCACTTATCATTCACCTCTGTCTGTAGCCGCTGAGCTTTGGTTATTAGCAAACTACCGAATTAGTTAATAATAGATTAATGTATTTTAACATTTCTCTATATAGTATAGTATTTGCCGAAAGTACATGAAATTCACAGGAAGCAAAATATATATGAAAAATTAATTACAGCTTAGGTTTGCATTTTACATTTCAGTGTCAGTCTTCCCTTTTCATCAGATGGAATCCTCTTTCAGATGGAACCGACACGTCAGAGATGTCTTTCTATTTTGTGTTGTGAGATATGTGTGATGTTGCCTTCTCTTTGTTCTTTCAAACCCTTTCCTGTTATGGCAACCGTGAAACCAGCATCACCTCAATCTCTGTCCCTCTTCACTATAAATGGACATGAATTATCTTTATCGAGGGAGATGAGAATGTTTTGAAACTGATTTATGGGGGTTATGGAGAACAATATTATTAACGTTCAATATGCACCATATATGTCCTCTTTATGTAATCATCACATGAAATGATTAGCACAAAGAAGACTTTAAAATTGTATAAAACTAATTTATTGTGGTGGATTTACATGGCCAGGTTTTAAACACAGAAATCCTGCTATTGTACTTTACAACGGTATAGTTGCGTGCATATTGGTACCCAGCAGGTACCCAGCCTTCCTCTACACTGAGTCCTTTGCCTTCCTAAACTCTTGCAATCACTGCCCTGCACTTTTCTTCCATGAGAACAACATGTTTAGTGTCCACATATGAGTGACAGCATGATATGTGTCATGCTATGTCTGCTTACTTCACCTTTCATGACTTCCTCCAATTGCTTCAAATTTTGAAATTTATAGTTTTATGGATGAATAACAATCCTATTTTTTATAGTGATGGTTCCGTGTGTTTCCTTTGTCCTTTTACCTACCTGCCAACATCTTCCTTGGATTTCTTGCCTAACAAAGGGGGCAGGGCCTCAGTAAACACAATTCTATAGATATGTCTTACAAATATTTCTTCCATGTAGTGGTTTCATTTCATGTGCATATATACCCAGAAATGGATTAGTTGAGTCATGTGATTGAACTGCATTCAATCTTTTGCAACCTTTCTGTATCGTTCTCCGCATGACTGTACTAATTTACAGTCCTAACAACACTATATGAAAGTGTCTTTTGCCCTGATTCTCACCAGCTCTTTAATAATTTTTAATGGTTTACCATTGGTTTTCCTCATCTTGGATAAAATGCTACCTTATTGTGATTTTGATCTGTACTTACCTAAAGACTGGTGATATTCAAAATTCTTGTTCACATAGCTGTTCACTAATTGCATACTTTCTTTTGAGAAACTGTTATCAATAACATGCAAACCTTTGCCTTTTATTTTTTCCTTTTATTTAATTTAATCTTCACATAATATTTTGTTCAAATTTTTTATTTCATTTTGTTTTCCTTTAAAGTTTCTCCTTTATATCTGAATTATTTTCTAATTTGATTGAATTTTCTGTACACAATAACATTTTTTTTCACACTGACTTTTCTTAGAATCGTTTTATTTCTGGGGAATTATATCAATCTTGGGGGGTCTATGTGGATAGACAGCTATTGTTTTCATTTGGTGGTATTATGCTACCCTCTTCCTCCATCTTCTCATCCACATATGTTTATAAAGTGCTTCCCATAGAAAGATGCATCATCTTCACCTTTATGTATAACAGTTTTACCCTCAGGTGTATGTCAGGGCAGGGTGCTGGTTTGTGAGGTTTGTGTTGCCATGGTTCTAGATGGGCACAGCAGTGATATTTCTATAGTGTTCCAGTGTTACTCATGGCAGTACTGTGGGGAAGGACACACAAAATAATGGGTGACTTTAATCTAACATGGAGGTTGTGCCACAGCAAAAGTTTACTTTCTGGGTTCAAATTAAATTAGACTATGATGCGTGTTTGTTTTCTTCTCTCCGGAAAGCTGTCCAGAACTGTCTGCTCCACATTCCTGTTTCATCAGTGCTAATTCCCAGTAGCATTCTCTTCCCCAAATGGTCTCTGAACAGCAGCTTTTTAGTCTAGTCATTTTTAAAGATTTATTTTTAGGTATATGTGTGTGTGTGTGTGTCTATGTGTGTGTATTTGTGTATATGTGTGTGTACGTACATGCCAGTAGTATCCAAATGAGAGTGCCAGTTCCTGAGGAGCTGGACGTCATCAGATTGTGAGCGATCAGATGAGTCAATGCTGGGAACAGAACTCTGATCTTCCTCGGGATCTGCAAATGCTCTTAACTTCTGGCTTTAGTCCATTTTGTCTCCAGTCCCTATTTATCTTTAGTTTTGATCCTTTTTGTTGTAGAGAAGCGTGAACGTTAGGTCTAGTGAGTCATTGTGTCGTAAGTCTTCATCTGTTTACCATTGCTTAGTTATGATCATGGAGGCTGAAAAACCACATGATCCATCATCATTTGCAATCTGAGCACAGGGATCGTGACTCATACTGATTATGAAACATCAAGTTACACCGAGGTAAACCTGGTCTTTTGTCTATCCTGCTACTTACACCTAAGTCACACTTTGAGTTTTATGTCTTCTCAGCTGAATTATTTTTAATTTTACTCTTTTCCTCCATATGCAAGATTAGCTAAAAGTTTTAGATTTAAATGTGGGTTCCTAATAATTAAGTGAAATTAATCTTAAACATTTGAATTTAAAACTGCTATTTTACTGGACTTTATATACCAGTTCTCCTGTGTACCATTCTTCCAGTTTTGCTTGGATTGATGTCTTAAGTTTATTTTCTATTTGTTACACATTCTGTAATATGCCACACTTTATTTACTTTCTATAGGTGCCATATCTAGAGTAAGAGAGGCTCAGTGTACTTTTGCTATTATAATTTAGTAATATTAGTATTTAATAATATATTATACATGCATAACTCCTGTTTTATTTTTTCCTCAATGTTCTTTCTGCCTAAAGAATATGAATTAGTATTTTATTTAATATAGGAATATTTATTATCACTTGTTTAATATATTACAAATATGCACTCATATATATCTATAATGTTTTTAAGAATAGACACAACAGTTTGCATGTAAACCTAATATTCCTTTATACACACAAACACAAACACGCACACACACACACACACACACACACACACAGACACACATTAGATTTAGATTTGTTCAATGGTTAATACACTGTATAGGTTTACACACAGTAGTATATCATTGTTGCCCTTCCATACAGCAACACAAATTATGCATATTTAGTTTACAGATTCTTTATATCACTTAACTCTTCACTGTTCATATAAACTTATCTTATTTTTTCCACTTATAATATCAATGACCATTTGCATTTTTAATCTTATTATTGTAGAATGGGTTCTTTGAAGTAGGAAAGTTTTTAGTTACTTTTAAATTGCTGTTACAAGACACAAAGGCAGCTTATAGAAGACAACATTTATTGTGGATTACAGTTTCTAAAGGTAAGTGCATGACATTGAGCCATTGTGGCAGGGAGACATGGCACTGGGGCAGTAGCTGTGAACTGATCAGATTCACAATCAGAAGGCAGAGAGAACTGACTGGGAATAAATGGTATAGACATTTGAAACCTCAGATGAATGACGCTTGAAAAGTTAAAAAAATGCTATTTACCACTCTGAGCTCAGCTAAAATTCTTGTTGATATTAACAATTTTCCTTGTTTCATTCATTGAAAAATTTCATTTAGAGATCTATGTATTAGTATTCTTTCAGTTTTTATTCACGTATATCCATAAAACTAAACAGTGTATTTCCAAGACTAGGCACAGTGTTGCAGGTCTGTGCCCTAGTTTCGTGAGGGTAATAAAGGAAGTTCAAGAGATCAATGCTAACACGAACTATGTCACAAATTTCAGGTTAGCCTGATTTACAGGGAAACAGTATAATTTAAAAATACAGGTATAAATGTAGGTGTGAATTTTTCCCCAAATACCAGTTTTTATGACATTTATGTCTCAGGAAAAATGTATAATACAAGTGTTATAATAGAAAACTTATTTTCCAGGTGGTTTAGAATCTTTGAAACATCTTCAACAACTAACTGTGGACCATAATCAATTAATTAGCACTAAAGGCCTTTGTGAAGCACCCACCATTGTATACCTGGATTGTTCACATAATCATCTTACTGATGTTGATGGCATTGGAAATTGTGGATTGCTCCAAATAGTAAAGTTGCAGGGAAATTACCTCAGAGAGGTAAACTATTTAAAATAACTGATATCTGTACCTAATCTTTCTATTAATTGAAATGTGTAACATACATTTTGAAAGTAGTTTAAATATTTTTCTTTATTTTTAAATAGTCAATTGTATGTTATTTCCAAATTACCTTTTTTTACTGTTTAGCTTTTGGTAGCATATGTCAATTACACATAATAATGGGTATCATTATGATATTTTCATACGTGTACACGGTATATATTGACTGTATTTATGAAACACATTACCTTCTCTTGTCCTCTTCCAGTACCAGTTATTTCCATTTTGAACTCAATCCCCTCTTATATAATTCCTTTGTAAGAAGGGTGATAGAAGAAGAAAAGAGAAAGAAAAACCTGAGTCTCACCAGGGCTGTGACAGGGGCATGGCTAGGAGAACGGTAGGGCTCCATGGGACATCTCCTATTCCATGACTAGGTACTGACAAGCCTAACCTTGAGAAGATTTTTTGCAGGTCATCAGAGCTGCTAATCGTTCAAGAATGTAATAGCTATGTCATGACCTGAAGATAGTGTTCCAAATGTTCCACATCATTCCCTCCAGTACCGACATTCTTCGGCTCCCTCTGACGTGTTCTGTGAACTTTGGAAGGGATACTATAGATATCCCATTTATGGCTGAGCATTCAATTTTAATTTAGTCTCCATACTTTGATCAGTTATGAGTCCCTACAGTCAACACTGTAAAACCAAGCTTCTCTAAAACCTACTGTAGTAATACTGTATGATAATAGGTTCAGTTATTTAGAAGAAAAATTTGAAAGGCACATTATGTTAGTTAATAAAATAACAGCATTGTCTTCCCCATTAGAGCTTATGAACTTCCCATCTATGGGGTTTATACCTGGTTAACTGTACTACTGTAGAAGAAGCATCAAATATAATCAGACAGCAGTTGTTACTCTAGTAACAGATTTGCCACTGTTGAACTACTGAGTTCATACCAATTGTATTGTTGAACACATGTGCCCAACTGAGTCTAAATGTTGATGGCAGGTCTCTGCAAGAAGCATGTATAGTATTTTGCTACAATCTCAACTGTAGACAGCAAAAAAAGGTCTCATTCCAGTTCTAGTTTGATTTCTTTAAGTCATGTAACCAAGGCAGGTGGAATCTTCATCAGTAGGATCTTAATCAGCTAGTTATAGTGGGCAATCAAGAACAGTGTCATTTTCCCATAATGCTTAGGGGCCAACATGTAGAGAGGAGCCCTCCTGAAGTGAACATTTTCATTTAATAACATTTAGCTCCCAGGAGCAACTTTATTTACCTACATTGAGAACCATCAAAAAAAAAAAAAAAACCTCAAGTTTTTTTATTATATTTCCTTATAATTTTTCAATACATGTTTAACTGACTCTCTGCCCTCATGCAGTTCCTTAGTCTATCTCCTTGCCTCTATGCCAGAAACTTGCCTTTCATGCTTGTATCCTTACAGTCTACCATGCTCTCTTAAATATTTTTTCATGTGCATGGCCTCATTATATTATTTTATGTTCTTATCCATTTATTAAAAACACCAAATTCTTATAGCATCTCACAAATATAGTTTAAGATTAGTAGAGTACTAAACTATAGCATATCATAATATTTCTGTTTCACATAGGTATATGAGTTGGACCACACCCATTAGTGAGATTAAATTGTATTTTGTCAAGAAACTTCTTTTAGTTTGAGTTTCTGGCCTGGCCTAGCCCTGAGATCTGGACCAGTAGTTCCAAATAATTATACTAAGTCTTATATTAATTACATGCTGTTTTGCCTATATCTCAGGCATATCGCTTGCTAACTCTTACTCTTACTAACCCATGATTAGCCATGTGGCTTAGTACCTTTCCTCAGAGCAGTATTTTCATCTTCTTTCCTCTGCATCTACTTCTTTGATGTCTCTGTGGCATTTCTGCTCTGCTCTTCCTCCTCCCAGAGTTTTCTTGGTCTTGTATCCCCACCCATACTTCCTGTCTGCCTTCTGGCCAATCAGAATTTTATTAAACCAGGCGAGACAAATATTTACAATGTTCAAGAGTATTCCCTTGGCAACTTTTCAATAAAGATAATTAGTAGGAATTTTTATCCATACTGAAAGACTCATAATAATGTAATTTGAGTTATAACTTATTATATACCATAGTGTATATCTTATAAGCTTTTGTAAAATCTATACTTTTAAATTTGGTTACAAAATATTTTGCCTGTTATCAAGTAACAAAATCTATTTTATTGTAGCCACCATCTTTAAAAAATCATGTTCTGCTTAGAGAATTGCATTTGGACGACAACAGCATCATAAACATGGATGTTCTTTCTTCATGTTGGCTGCCTTTACTACAAGACCTTAGCATCTCTCAAAACAGGTGAAAATGTATTTCAATTCATGAATAATTGTTTAAAAATTGCTGTGTGATGTACCAAAACTAGAAAAAAAATGGTATTCCTGCAATTAAATCAGGATGCATCAAAATATATCAAAACACAAGAATCAAATGTAACTATTGAATTTTAAAAACTGAAGCTGTAAAATTTTATACGCTTATTTTACCTTTTTTTCTCAAAATATACTGAGATGTAGAAACATCTTAGGGAAGGTTTGTTTATGTTTATAGAGGGAAAATTTTGTCTTTTTAAAATACAGAATGAAGAAAAATTAATTCAGAGGTATTTCTCACTCTCTCAAATGGTATTAAATCACCAAACAGTTTTTAATCTTCTTTTGATTTGCTTGTTGTTTATAGTTGTTAAAATAGGTATAAATTTGAATTCCAAAAGGATATAAAGTAGTAACACTTAAAACATCTTAAAAATTAATAAAATAAGTGTTTGCATCCAAAGACACATTAGAGACAATCAAACATTTGGGTTATTGAACAAAATTAATGTATGAAGTCAAGATATCGCTAAAATATTTGTCATTTTTTCCTTCAGTGTTTAATATTTCATTGAAACCTGTCCGCTTTAATATTAATTTGTTAACCACACACAAATGGAGTAAAGTAGTTGTAACATGTATAATAAGAAATTACTTCTTTGTGTTATAAGTTCTTTACAAAACATGTGAGAAAGTAAAACTGTGTGCATGTTTTTAAAACATATAAAACTATCTCTCAGTATTTGCCAAGTAGTGTTCATATTTTTTACATGTTTGAATCAACAGATTTTACATAGTGATGCTAATATTTGAAAATTAAAAACTAAATGCACATTTTAAGGTCCCATTATATTATTATCACATATAAATTATAAAAGCTGGCTTGCATTTAATGGTCATTGTTTGTATTTGAAGTAAGCTCTTTCAAATAAAATCACATATATATTTTTGGCCTACTTGAATACATATGATCATTTTATAACAAATGAAATTAGTTATATCTTGGACACATGTAGTAAACCATGCATAAATCAGCACAACATACATACTTGACAGAGGTAGTTCTCAAACCACATGTCTAATACTAGAAGTCATTTAAATTAAGAAAATCATAAAAGGGGATTTTTCAAGTCTACAATAAAATATTCTTTTTTTCTCAAAGTTAAAATTATCACACGTGATAAACTTTAGCTTTGTCGCTCTCTAGTAATATTTACATATCAACTTGTTGAAAATGTATTGCTTATCTATACCAATTCTTTCCTTGGAATTGATAATGATCATTAAAATAATTACTCCCAATGATTATTATTTGTAATTTTGTTTTTTAGATGTAATATTTGAATACTGATAAAATATTAACCTTTGTATCTTTTTGTACAAATATCATTCAGACTAAAAGGACAAGTATCATTTATGGCTCCTAGATTTTATTATAAGCACCATGCATGTATATATAGCAAAGGAGTAAAGAAAAAGAACTTTTTAGGGATAAATGCAGCATGTGGATGTGGATATATGTGCAGGACACAGTCAATGTACATTGCATATTATTATAAAAATATTTTTATGAAACTCCTATTTACTATGAATATATAGCAACTATATATCTTATATAATTATTATTACATATACCACATTGAATTTTTATACTATCACATATTTTAATATATTTTATGCTATCAAATCTTTTGCAATGTCAACACATATGCAGGAGATCTGAAGTCACACAAGGAAAGGAAGTTATTTCCTTATGGCACAATATTTAAATAATCTTAAGGCTTAGGTTTTTTTTTTTTTTTTTCAGTTTATGTTTATGGTTTGAATCTGTGAGATCCCATTTAGTGGGCATAAGCCGGTCTTTTCATTGTCTGAGATTTAATTTCAGAGGGCAGTTGTTACCTACCTTCTGATACCAAATTCTAGCTCTCATCAACATAGGGAATGTATGGGAGTCCATTTCAGGAATCTATGAATTTAAAATGCAGACATTAAAATGCACTTGTGCAGACATCACTGGGTTGTATAATTAGGATACGTTTACATCATATATATTTTCTTTGATTTTTGGAAACTATTTCCATCACAAGGAAGAGATTATACATCCACATACTTTCTTCCTGAGCAAATGGAATACATATAAAGAGCAGTACTTAGTGGACATTGTTTGGAATACTTGTTTCATCCAGTCTTCTGTTTTAAATTTTCATTAGGACATGTGACTGGTTTAAGTTTGACTCGGAGAAACTCTAACTAGAAGACTCTGGATATATAAACTGTTCTTCTTCCAGTGAGACCCTAAGTGGGGGCAGAATGGAAACTTACCCATTGGGTGCTCAATGTACAAATCTTTGCTTTTTCTGTCGTCTTTGAAATTTATATCTTTTAATGCCCAAGGCTAATGTGACAAGGTCAAGTCGTATTAAGTTTTCCCTAATGTCCCTTTGTCTTTCTGGTTTGAATTTTCTTGAAAAAAAAATATTCATGAAATGTCAGTAAAAGGAAAAACTATAAATGTTTGAGAAAAAGGAATCTATGGTCAGATTTATATCATTTTAATGAATAGTCATTAAGATGCATGAATTACCAGTTTTCTTGATTAAGATTTCAAAAAAGGAAAATTTACAAATCGTGATTTTAAAAGGATGTCTGTAAGAAAGGTTAAAATGTAATATTACAGTGATATTTACAACAATAGGTATTTATTTACTTTATTGCATTTATAGAGAAAATTATATTGTTTTAATTCCAAAGTGTCATCTGTTATTTTCTCTTGATGTTGTCAAATATATGTTGTCATGTAACCCTGAGAATTAGACAAAGTATTCTGAAGATAAAGAAGTAGGCATGTATGAAGAGTGAACAAATTCATTAGCTACTGAACTTTCATAGAAAGACAAAGATTTAATATTAAGATGTAGCAAAGTTAGAAACATAATGTTTATTAAATACTTTTATGCTCTCACTTGAAGAACGAAAATTTCATATGTATAAAATTATCAAGAACACATTCAGCATGGAAACAATGGAAGATGAGGATGTAAATCCAATAATGATGTATCCATAATGTTTTCATCTTGCCTGTCTCCCTCCTCCTTTCCTCCTACTACCCCCTCTGCCTGTCTTTCATTTGTTTATCCTCTCTCCTTCCTTTTCTTCCTGTCACATCCATGTGACATTTAAGTCAATTTTATTCTTACACTGTACAAAGAAGGGCTTGTAGTTCCAATGCTTTTCATATTTTCCGTTAGTATTTTTTAATTCTACGGCCTGTCACCCATGAGACACTTAAAGAAGTACGGGATCAGAATAAAAGGTTTATTGTGGTTAGGAGTGACAACAGAGGACAGCATTTTCTTCTAGACTCATTATTCCGTATAGGTTCCCTGAGCAGTATCTCCTTTCCCTCTACTAATGCAGAACAGGGCGGTACAAGGGAGGAGCCAAGGTGCATACAAGGGTTAGTCTGTGCCAGACATCATGAGGCTTTTAGCCACAGTGCTGCTGGGTGGCCTCTGACCTGAGAATACTAGTTATAAACACATACACACGAGAGAGAGAGAGAGAGAGAGAGAAGCAAAATAGAGGAATGACAGAGTTGATGGTAGGAGCTCAACTCTTCATTAGCTAAATGTTATAGTGACTGGTTAAAGAATTCCAGTATTAATAGGGAGATTTAACTATGAAGATATTTATAGGTTTCATAATAATTAGTTTATGTAACTGAGTTTTTGTATTATTTAAAGATTCAGGTAAATTGGTGTGATTTCAATTTGAAAATAACTATGTTAGTGCATTAATTATGTGTCAAAGTATTGACTTTTCTTTATTAGAAATTTCAATCAAGATAAAATTAACTTGCCTTTTATTGCTTTTACTTGAGATGATATTTATATATATATATATGTTACATATTAAGTATCATTTTTATTTACTGCTTAAAAGTGAGTATTTAATGGCTATTATAATATGGAAAATGAATAAAAGAAACTGTGTCAATAATTTTACTGTTACAATTTAATATCAAATAAATTAAGAAAATATATATTTTTAAATACTTTATTTCTAGAAAGTTTAAATCCATTCTATTAATATAAAATTTTATAATATTATTTCTCATAGACTTATTGTTTACATGTTAAACATATTTCCAATTCTGAATGAAGCACACACAATACAGTGTTGGGTATTTATACTGGTAGTAATTTAATCTAGTCTAACATATTTTTTATTAAAACATTGAAACTAATAACTTAATCCATTAAAGGTGTTTTTAAAATGTTATGCTTATTCATACACACACACACACACACACACACACACACACACACACACACACACACACATACACACACGTAAAACCTGATGACTGGTTTTGTTGTTTGTGTGTAGTATATTGTTTCAAGGCTGAATCTCTGCATTGACCAAGGAATAAGGAGGTTGGTAGAGGCTAATTCTCCTGACACCAGTGATTAGTTGCCTCTAGATTTTTGCTTAGGAGTGGAGCCCTGGAAAATGATCCCTTCCATGTTAAAATATCCATTCATATTGCCATTGTTCCAATCTTGTTAGTGCAGCTATTAATAAGAGAAAATGTTTCATAGCTGATTCTGACTCTAAGAATCTTTTTGAACATTTTTTAGGATGCTCCCTGGGCCATAGAAGTCATGTACATGTATCCTTTGGCACTGGGCTCATCATGGTTTATTTATCTCTGCAATATGACCAGTTCTGGATTAAACACACACACATACCCCCCCCCCTCTGTTTCTCTTTCTCTCTCTGTCTCTGTGTCTCTGTCTCTCTCTGTCTGTCTCTCTCTTTGTGTGTGTGTGTGTGTGTGTGTGTGTGTGTGTGTGTGTGTGTGTGTAAAACAATAATAATCAAAACAGACTGTCATCATGGCAAGAAATTGGAGAGGTTTGAACTATTGTAGAAGGAAGGACCTGGAGTAATGAAATGGGGAAGGTTATGTAGTTTAATTTACATTAAAAGCACTTAGAAAATATAGTAACCCTCCAAAAGACTTTATACCTTAAAGAGTTAGGCCATGTGTTTAAACTAAGGAAGGAAAAAGGAATAATGTAATTTCTTTATAACAAGCTTTATAAATATATAAAACAAAATAGCTACCCATTTTAAATTGAATAGCAAATATACACCAAAGCCTATGGTATTTGTTATTGAAATTAGCAATTCCATGGTAATTTCTTTCTTAAATGAATCGAACTTTCCCATTATTTAATGTTTCACAGTAAATTTGCTTTAAAAATGAATATCAATTTTCCACAATAGGATTACTTACGTCCTTAGGCTTATTACATTTTCAATAAAAACTTACTCAATGTTATAGTTATACTACATTGTGTTGCACAATTATAGATAATTGTATATAATTTCTTATAATTACTTAATTGCATTAGGTTAATGACCTCTACTTCACACAAAAGAATATGCTTGTTAATTTTTTCAATGATTTTATATTTTGTTTTCAGTTTAACAACAATTGTACCACTTTTTCATCTTGTGTCTTTGGAAAAACTAGATGTCAGCAACAATTGTTTTTCTGGTAAGTTTGGAATTCGATTTACTTCTTTTAAATAATAGGCTTTTAATTTCTGTTTCAAATATAGTGAGTTGTTCAGAATATATATGCATTTGTATGTATGAAGATTAATAAAAATATTACTGCTAACTTTTTTATTTCTATTTACCCATTAAAAGTTTTTTTAAGTATTATGAATTGAACAAATCCCCATAAAATGTTTTCCCATTCACTCTCCCAGTTAGTCCCCTCCAAGTAGCAGCAGCACCATAAGGTATGAAAACAATATATATTCTCCTGGACTTTAGTTGGATTTCTTAGATAATTTCTTAGGTCTCGTGATGTTGAGTCTGAAATTCTAATGTCATTCATAAAACTGTTACATAAATTTTGGCTTTAGGGTAATTAGACCTCTCTCCTAGTGCTGGAAAATTAACTGTGTTGGGTCGTTTCATATCCAACACTTTGGCAAGGCTATGTAATGAATTTTCAAAAGACATTGCAACATTTATGAACCACCTTCCTCACTTTTTTCCACAAATTCTAGCCTCGTTTCTAAAGTTTCCACTTTAATTCAGGCAACAGAATATCTGTGTATTCCACTGTCCTGCTAGAGAAACAATAATGTTTTTCTAGACAGACAATTATTGAGTTCGTAGGAAACCTAAAAGGACATACTGTGTTTTCTTTCTGTCAGATCCAGACTTAAAATACATGTTTTGTGTAAACACACACACTCACACACACACACACACACACACACACACACACACACACATACATACATACTCAGTGTTAGTTTTCTGTGGAAAATCAAGTCTATACACACATACACATTGCTCTGTAGAGTAGCCTAGATTTACCTACAAGCTTTACTTTTATGTAGAAGTCTAGAGGAGCATGAGGTGGGAGATCAAGGGCATGATGGAGAAAAGCAAACACGGAGCTGGCCTGAGCTAACGGGAGATTATAGACTCCAGACTAGTAATTGGAGTCTTCATGGGACCAAATAGACCCTATGAGTGAGGGTGACAGATGCTTAGATGGACCTGTTGGTGGGCCCCCTAGTGCTTTGAGACCAGGAATTATCGAGAAATCCATGAACTGGCTTTTTAGAGCCTACTCCCTATGGTGGAATGCCTTGGTCAGCCTTAAAAAAGGGAGGAGGAGATTGGTCCTGCCTCAAGTTGGTATGATAGTTTGTGTTGATTGGTCAAGGAGGGCTTACTCTCTTTTGGGGAGTGGATGGGGGAGCTGAAGGAAGTGTGTGTGTGAGTGGGAGAAATGGAGGGAGGGGAAGAGTAGATGGTATATAACAGGAAAAAAACTACTTAAAACTTTAGAGAGTCTGCTTGATCATGTCTGTTGATGTATTTGGTATCATAATTTTTGTTTTAAGTATCATAGAACATTATCTTACCTCCTTTGTTCCTAGCACATCAAGACAGTCTAAAACTGGATTGTAGTAATGAGTTGTCTAAGTTCACATAGTTGCTAAATGGTAGAAACATAATTTTATACAATCAGTTTTCCACTCAGTATCCCCTTTGTTCCAATAGCTTGAGGGTATTCAATGAGAAACAGTTTGATATTAAAATAGTACTTGATTTTAACTGGGGACTGGTGACTTATTTATGACAGTCTATGTTAAAATTATCCATATTACTTTGATAATTTTCTTTCTTTCTTCTTTAATTTTAGATCTGACAAGTATCGTGTGTTGGTTAGATGCATGCTACTCTCTTCGTGAGCTTTGCCTTACTGGAAACCCAGTTCTTCAGGAAATAAACTGGAAGTAAGGAAGCTGTTTTTGACCCATAACTTATATGGCTCAAATCTATAAATATCTTATTTATCATTTCTTGAGACAAAATATGATGCCAATTTTCCAATAATAATTATTAAAGTTACTTGAATATTTTAAGTTAGCTTTGAATGTTATAAAAACAATTCTAAAATATCATTAGCCTAAAATATTTTCTCATGTATAGATTAGTTATTGCAAATTTGAAAGTATTTATAGTGATACAAGTAGTTGATGAAAAGTCAACTTGTTATGATATTAGTTTAGATTTGACTTTGGCAGGGGAAACATTTTCTGTCAACTCCTTGTGAGCAGTTTAATCATCTAAGTTACTACTTCAATTATTTCCTTCTGAAAGCTGGACTGATAAAGTAAAACTGGGCTGGCATATTCCTTACTCGAAAACTGAGCCTGTCAAATATCAGTTAGATCAATTGGCCTAATATACACTCCATTATCTATAAGAAGAGATTCATTTATCTAGAGGGTTTAAAATCAAGGAGTCTATAAAATATGGATTTGTTAATGAAAGGACTAAGGCAACTTTGATACAGTTTGTTTCAGTGAACTTTACGTAACCTCCATGGTACAAACAAAGGGATTAGTTATAGATTTTCCCAATTGGTTTCCTACTTTCATGTCAAGCCAGTGATAATATGCAAAAAAAAAAAAAAAGAAAAAAGAAAAAAACTGATGTACTGAAAAAAAACTCTTTTAAGACATAATCCACAGGCAACATTTGAAATCTCCTCTGAGAATTTGTTTCATTGACTGATGATTAATGGAGCTTGTTAACTGGCAGAGTATACACCAGGAAGTTTTCACTGAATGAAATATTGATTTGGCGCTTGAGTAGGAGGAGCCCAGCTGGAAAAACTAATCTTGAAATCCCACAGTGTTCTTATACTTCATTCCCCACATTAATCAGTTTTCTCATATATTCCCCATAAGCTCACATGGCTGACTGGTGAACTTAAGACAATCCACACACTGTTGTCTTTTGTGGGTCTAAGAACTATTCCTTTCAAAAGTTAAGTGGAAAAGCTTTTTTAAAGTAAATCCAATCTGAAACTTGATTATATAACTCACAAATTTCAATATAGTTTACTATCATGAACATCTATGCAAATTTTTACATCAAAAATAAATTTTTTAAAAGTCTGATTAAAGCAAACTGCTTGGGAACTTTTGTGTGTCAAAGTAAGGATTAAGCCTAACATAGAAATTCAAGCTCAGTTCAGGTTTAATTAAATTATATTTCTTAGGTAAAATATTTTATATGATATTTATATCATTAACTAGCTGAAAAGTATTTGGTGATAGAAACACTATGTTTTCCTTTCTTATCTGGTACTGTCCACATGAACAGCTGCCAAATAGTACCAACTGCAATATTTTGGAACACACCTGACATCTAAGCTATCTTTAATGTTACTTGATTTTCTTTTTTAAAAAGAAAATATGTGTATTATCTTTGATAATTTCATACAAAGTATTTTGATTATATTTACCCTCAGTGCCTCACAGATTGCATCCTCACCTTCCTACCCACCTATATTATAGTACTCTATGTCCTGCCCCGCCTCTTCTCTGCCTTTTCCCATCTTCATCCTCCTCCACAGTGTGTGTGTGTGTGTGTGTGTGTGTGTGTGTGTGTGTGTGTGTGTGTGTGTGTGTGTGTGTATGTGTGTCCCAAGCACTCTTAATAATAGGGTCAACTCCATAGTGTAGCTGACCTACCAAGGGTCACACTATTAGAAAAAACTCTCTCAGTAGCCATCAGCTACTAGTAGCTCCTTGGCTAGGGTGAGATTTTCAACCTACCCTTAATGTCTTTCTGTATGCTGTGAATGTTATTGGTTAATAAAGGGACTGTTTTGGCCTTTGGTGGAGCATATTAGAAGCAGGCAGGGAATCCAAAGTACATGAAGAAGGAGGAGGGTGAAGTCAGGTGAGAAGCAATCCAGGAGCTGAGAGGGCAATATATAAAAGCACAGGTAAGCCACCAGCCATGTGTAAAGGCAGATTAATGGAAATGGGTTGAATTAAGATGGGAGACCTAGCTAGCCAAAAGCCTGAGCCACAGGCTGAGCATCATGTAGTTAATATAAGCATCTGAGTCATTTTTGAGGGTCAAACAGTGGCAGGCAGATCTGGACCACAGAGCCAGGAAGGGCCAAAAACATATACAACATACCCTCCACCCACCATTCATGACTTTTATCTGGTTTTGGTTTATGCCTGATTTGTCACAGTCCTTATTAGTTTCTATTAGTAATTAACCTGTTGTGTCCAGCAAATACCATCCTGGTAGAAAGCCACCAACTCTTGCTCTTGCAGTCTCTGTGCTCTGCCTTCCTCAAAGGCAGGGGGGGATTTACTCTTTCTTAACATCTTGATAAGAATTCCAAATTTAAAATAATTTGCGAATATATATTTGATAGCACAATAACTTTATTATATTTATTTAATCACCTTATTTTTTCACTAGTAACAGTAACTTTTTATCCACTAAATTTTAATGTTGTTAAAGAGGAGAACCATGCATATAATTAGTTAATATCTGTTTATAGTCTTCTTCCAATTCATCATATGTACTGTTTCTTTATTACTGTTTTCTATTTTATTAAAAATAGAATTTTTTTCTTATACAATATGTCTTGATTGCATGCTCTCTTCCTCATTTCCTGTCCCATCCGTATCTGCTCCCTTTCTCTTGGCCATTAGAAAAGAACAGTTACTTATTTTTAAAAATATGTTCTTTTTTGAGAATTTCATCTGTAAGTGCTATATTTACAGAATTTCTGCCTCGGGTTCTCTTTCCTCCATATTCTTCCAATCCCCATAATCACTCTCAATTTCATGAACTCTTCCTTTATGTATATATGTATAATTAAATATATATGTACATTTAAATATTTAAATAAACATATACATAGTGGCTGAGTTCATTTACTATTACTCATATGTACATCTACATGTGCTTAGGATGATCCCTTAGGATGATCCCTGAATTAGATAATCTGAAAAAGACTGAATCCCTCTCTCTCAGCAGCACTTAGTTGCCTTAAGGGAATTTAGAAAATGTCAAAGGCAAAGAAACACTAGATTAGAGTATAAAGCTATTATTATAGGAGCCACGTATTGTTTCTTTTTGTTATTTTTCCTCATCTGACCAGAATGATACCTGAGAGATGGCTGCTCAAGATGCCTTTTAAGCTTTTTGTCATCAGCCCAATCAAATGAATCTAGCATCATTTTTTTCTAGTGAAAAGTTTGTTCAATTAGTTGTTATTATTTTGTTCAATGAGAAATTATTATACGGTAGAAGGTATAAACTTTTAAAACCAGATTTATATACATACATAAATACATGCAATATACAGACATACACACATATATCAGTAATTTGATAACTTCCTTGCATTTTAATATTTAGCAGCTTTAATTTTTAAAGTGTATACATTTTATTATAAAAAACAAACATGTAAGTAAGTAAAAGCATCACAGCAAAATTAACAAGATCAAAAGTCTATACAATGTAATACAAGGTTTCTGGCCCGGACTTTCAAGTCTTGCCTCATGCCCCAGCCTAGCTTGGTGGCCCGAACAAACTTTCAGATCCACAGTCCCATAGTCCCACTGAAACACACAGGTGCTTGTATTAATTGTATGCTAATTGACCTGGGGCCCAGGCAAATAACTTGCTAGCTCTTGCTCTTAAACTAACCCATGATTCTTATCCTGTTCAGCCATGTGGTTCAGAACCTTTTCTCAGAGCAGCATAGTTGTCCTCTGCATCTTCTGGCTTGTCTGGCAACTCTGTGGCATTTCTTTTCTGTTTTCACCATTCCCAGGGTTTTTTTAGTCTGGTTGTCCTGCCCATACTTCCTGTCTGCCTTTAGCCAGTCAGCATTTTTATTAAACCTGTAAGCAGAACAATTGTTTCCAATGTTACATAATTTCACTATAGAACAACCCAGTGAACTATACAGGTAGAATGGGCTTTTGGAACAGAAGCTGTAGGACTCCACATTAACTTTCATACTTTCGATACAAAATAAAACACTACTGTATGGTATGTATTTAAAACACTGTACATATGTATACAGTTTAAGATCTAGAAAAGAGGATAAAAAAGTCTAAGATAATGAGGAAAGAATTGATGTAGCTCACGCATAAGCAAAATCATTAATTTTCTAGTTTTAAGTTTCCCATGGCTTCCTAATGGAGGTGATGGATAAAAATGCATAAGTATATTCAGTAGCAGCTTTATTTTAGTGAGTAACCTTTAATCTGGTGATAACCCAATCAAATATTTATATTTTCAATATTTTATTTTAATAGTTGTGAACGCTCATCATCCCTATGAATACAATTATCTCAAAATCCCTTTCTTCCTTAAAATTAGTACAAATAAACATAGCATCTTTAAATTAATGCAAGCAGAAGTTAAATATATTATTTTCTTAACCATGTGTGGTAAGTGTGATAATTTATGTTTAAGAATGATAAAATAAGTGTCCCCTCACCTTCAAGAAGATGGAAAGAATAACTCTTCTTATCCTCAATACCTAAATAATTCTGGTATTCTTCATTTGTGGGGAAGGATGTATTAATCTTGTGATAATCTTGCTTTTACTTTATGGACTTTGAAGATTAAAACTGCACAGGAATATGAATTAAGACTTTGACTTTGGATACTTAATATCATTTGTTAAAATTAAATATTTAAAAATATTCATTAAAATTATATATTTAAAAATTATTTTATAGCTATGTTTGCTCAAATTAATATGTTTCATCAATATAATTCTTCCTAGAGTACCTGCCCTTCAAACATTAGCGCTGTAGTGATCTTGACTTTTATCAACCTTTATTTTGTTTATGAATACTGATTTCTCATTTAAAGTTAATATTATTTATGTTATGCCAGTTAGAAGTCAATTGCAAATTAAGCAGTAAGTACAGAGTCCCATGTTCTCTGTTGACAACCTGTGTAAAGTCCCACACTATAAATACTCTGCATTTGAACTATTACCTCTTCCAGTTGATAAGCCTACATTGGTGTCTCAAAGGCCATAGCATATGTTAAAAGTTACTCTAATAATACACATTCTATGGGTTTTGACAAGTGCGTAATCATATTAATCCACACTGAGAATCAGACAGAATACTTCCTCCTCCTTCAGAATCCATGCTCCTCCAATCTCCTAACCTATGACACACTGTGATCTTTCTAACCTCCTTCCATAGTTCTACAATCCAAAGAGAGTCATATACTGCGAATCAAAGTGTAGGAAGCACCATTTATTTTGGCTTCTTTTTACTAACATGAATTTTATTGTCATTATGCTCTGTCTTCATTGGCACTCAGTAGTCTTCTTTTGGATCTCTTTACCAGTTAGCTCCCAACCCGTCAAACAACAATTTACTTGCTTCCAAGGTTAGGCACATACAAATACAATGGCTATCAGCACCTTTGTAGAAATTTAGTATGGCTTTTGTTTCTTAATTCATTTGGTAAATCCTAAGAATTACTTCTCTGTTAGCTAGAATGGTATTATTTAGTTTTTTAATGAAACCGTGACATATTATGATTCACACCAGAAATGTAAGAGATTTCTATGGCTCTGGACCTTGCCTGTCTCTTGACTGTTATCAGTGTTTTCGATTTTGGCCAGTGTGAAAAATGAGTCTGGTAGCTCCTTATTATTTTAATTTGCAGATTCCTTGTGAATCTGCACAGTTTTCATATACTTGTCTTCTGTAAACCTTCCTTAGTAAATGTCTTAGTCAGTGCCCTATGACTGTGAATAGACACATGACCATGGCAAATCTTACTTTAAAAAAAGCATTTAATTGTGACTTGCTTACAGTTTCAGAGGTTTAGCCCATTATGATCACAGTGGCAAGCAGGCAAAGTAGCTGAGAGCTCTACATCTGGATCCACAGACAGCAGGATTAGAGATACTGGGAACTGGCTTGGGCTTTCTGAACCTTTAAAGTCTACTCCTAGGGACAGAGTTCCTCCAATAAGGCCACACCCACTCCAACAAGGCCATACCTCGAAGGCTTTTAATTAGAACCATTTCCAGATAATTAAGCATTCAAATATATGCCCCTATGGGGGCCGTTTTATTCAAACCACACAGTAGGGTATCTGTTTCATTCTCTTGACCATTTTTTTAATTAGTTTTATTTCTTACTTTATTTTTTGTTCATATATTTTGAATAAGTCTTTTATTATAGTTATACATTTCAAATATTTTCTCCTTCCCTGTGGGTTGTTTTACTTTCTTGATTTTTTTCCTCACAGAACAGAAATTTTAATTTTAATTGTATTCAGCTTTTCAATGCTATTTTTCTTGATCATGATTTCTTTTTGTTTGATCTAAAAGGTTATCAATGTGTTAGTTTTTTTTCCCTCTTTTGTTATCTTCTATTTTTTTTTTATTTTACAATTATGTCATGATGCATTTTGAGTTAATATTTGTAAAAAGTGTAAATTTGTCTATATTCTCAATTTTTTCACTTAAATATCCTCAGCTTTGGTTCATTTGACTGTTTTTATTTACTCTTTTGTCAGAGATTTGTGTGGTTCTATTTTTGGCCTTCGTTACCATTCTGGTGGTAAATGGGCCTTTTTTGTTTGTTTGTTTCTACCTAGTCCTGGTCTTACTCACCAAAGCTCCAAACTAAGAATACAAGTAAGATGCTATCTTGTCTGACGTTTGTTTCTGCTTCAGTTCTTTGGTATCCTGAATATTCAATTTCTCTAAATAAATGTTTGATTTATTAACATTAGTTACATGTCTTCATGGATTGTAGTTGAGACTGAATTGAACCTGTAAATCAATTTGGGAAGAATTGTTGCCTTGGTAACACTTTGTCCTTCTATCCACAAGCATGTCATGTCTCTATTTTTCTTTGGTATTGGTCATCAGTGTCTTTTAGTCTTTCTCTATGAAGGAGGTCATTTCTTTACTTGTTCAAGCAGTCTAGTTTTCCCCTGTGATCATTGTGAAACAGGTAACTACATTGTGAAATAGACTTACACTCTCTTTGTGAAAGGCTTGGGCAGGTATTCTCTGATAGCTAGGTTTAATCAACAGCTCTTGATATCTGTCCTGTTCTTATGCCTTTGTATCATAATCTGACTTAGTATTTTGATCATACCTCAAAATGTCTATTATCATATTCCTTAGAAAAACTAAAGAGAACATATAATCTTTCGATCATACAAAACCAGAACCCTTTCCCCCCCTATTTTAACACCACTCCCCCTATATTTTAATGAGTCTCAATAAAAGCTTTCCTGAATTCTAAAGTAACAACAATTCTCAAAGGTTCTTTCATTATAGTTTCTCAGATTGTTCTTTTTATTACAGTGACATTTAAAATTTGGTCTAAGTTTCCAACATTGATTTTCCAACATTGATACTCTCATTAGAAATTTGTGGTTATTAGTTATTGTAAGATGAAGTGATAGGATCTAAAAACTCATCATGTACATGACAGAATTTTAAGTAAATTTAACTATTTTCTGAGATAAACATTCTATGTTTGTTATGTGATATTTTGTGGCTATTTTTAAATGTAAGTCCTTATTGAGATTATTAATGTCTTTGTTTCTAATAGGCAATCTGTACTTAAAATACTACCTGCTCTAAGAATCCTCAATGGTGACATTGTAAACCCTTATTCCAATGACCATATTGAACAACACTATCCTCAAGATGTAGGATGTATCTTGGCACTGTGTCAGAACCAACTTCAAGATTTCAACTTATTGACTGACAAGTATATCACACAGAAGGGGTAAGATTCTGATTTTTCTCCAGTTGTATTTAAGATAAATAGTGTAAACACAAGATAAATATGATTATCACAAAGACAGGAGTTTGATTAGAAGCAGTGTGCCTGGGGCAATTAATACCTAGAGTATTACCAAATAGTCATTAATTTGTTCAACAATTATCTTTCACAAGATTGCATATCTGTAGAAAGAGATTTCTGACCCATCTAGCCCTATGGTCCGGATCTGCCCACTGCTGCTTATTTGGACCAGCCATCCCAAAGTACCAAAGAAATACACAGATGGTTATATTAATTTCATGCTGTTTGGCTTGGCATATTACTAGCTAGCTCTTGCATCTTAATTCAACCCATTTCCATTAAGCTGCCCTGCCACGTGGCCCCTGGCTCACCTGTGTTACCCATTTATTTCTTCTTGGGTGGTTATGCCGCATCTCTATCTGACTCTGCCCTCCTCTCTATGCTTCAATTTTCCTGCCTACTCCTGTGGTACCTACCTTTTGCCTCTGGAATCTTTACTTATTTCTGTAATCTTACTTTCACACTTATTCAAGGTTAGCAGTGTGGCTGCTCCTGTCTTTTCTAATCTCTTCCCCTCTTCCTTGATTCCTCTTTTCTCAGATTTCTCCTATTTATTCTCTCTGCCTTCCAGCCACACATATATTTTTTCCTGCCTTGCTATTAACCATTCTGCTTTTTATTAGACCATCAGATATTTATACAGGCAAGGAACTAATTTCACAGAGTTAAATAAATGCAGCATAAAAGTAGCATACCTTAAAATAATATTCTGCAGCAAGTTTATAGTAGAGTACAATATTACACACATCTAATAGTTACATATTAGCTGTCAGTGTTTCTACATGTTCCGAGGATAAAAGCTGGACCGACCCTAATCTAATATTGAAAACTGAGAATTTCCTTTTTACAACCTTGAATATTGAATGCATTGCAATCAATGAGTTAAACTGATCTTTCCATAACAGAATTTAAATTTTGCATTGCTCCAGAAAATACATAAGATATTAATATTACTGAATGTGTCACTTATAGTTATTCCACTATAAATAGAAAAATAGTATATTTTCCTAATATGTAATGTGATTACTAAGCCATGTCTTCTTTGTTTACTTAATACATTTTTACTTTCGAGATTATAATATAATTATATCATTTTCTATTCTCTTTCTTCACTCAAAGCCTTCCTATGTATGACCTTGAATGTGGAAGGTCTGGAGCCAGAGTCAATTAGGTTCACAGAAATATCTTCTGTAGCCAAGAGAGAAAGATGGAAAGACCTCCTTTAAATGCATGGACATTCTGTTTCTTTATTTGTTGTTACAAATACACACACATACACACTCACACACATGCGAGACCTAAGTACTTAAATACAACCTACTCAGTCTGTACAATGGCACCTATGTATATGTGTTCAGGGTTGACCACTGGTATTGGATAACTGGTATGGTCAGTGTAATCCAATAGTGTCTATAAACTAAGTCATAATTATTACTATTTATGTTGTCATACTGCTATCAATTCATTTTCTATTTGAAATTTTTCTGAATTCATGAGTAATTCATATTAGAATTTTTACCTACTTAAAAATAGTTATAATAGAATAAATACATTTAAACAAATTATTGCTATTTGTTAACTGTACCCCTAGAAGTGTTGTCAAATTTTAATTTATGTATTTACTTATTTATTCTGGAATGGGGTGGAATAGAATGCTTTGTTCACACTTGACAAGTGCTAAAACTGAGCTACATACTCAAGATAAGGAATAATGGAGATTAAAAGTATGACTTAGATTGATGGTCACACTCAGATCAAGTCCTTTATATTTGTTAAGGTTTAAAAATGAGCAAATATAGAATTTTGATCAGTTACATAGGAATAAACTCAAAATATAGAAATTCGATAATTTTTAAGAGGATGTTAGCCATTTATGTTTGAGTTATTCTTACCAGGGATAAAATTTTTCCATAGAAAAGCAGAAATAATATCTTTTTATATTTAAGTTCTTTGACTATAGAATACAAATATTTTGTATAACAAGAGTAGTGTAGAAAATACTTTTACTTCATGAATAGCTTCTAAAATTTAAGTAATCATTATTTCACATGTTTATGATAGTAAAAGGTTTAATTTTTTAACTAAAAGTTTAGAGAATTAAAATGGATCTAAAAATTTCAAGTCTCTGTCTTGTTTGACATAGTTCTTAATAAACTAATGTTTTGGGTTTTGTTCAAAATGATATACAATTGTATGTAAATCATTAGAATTAAATTATAATGAAATATGTTGCCAATAGTCCATCTTTGTCCATATCATAAATTTTATTTTTAAATCCTATACATTTTTGTGTCTGTTGGAGTAGTTCTACTTATTTAATGTTCTTGTGTTTTATTTTTTCAGGGACATTCTCTCTTTGCATGCTGTAGGCAAACTCTGTGACTACTATAAGGCCTTAATGAGTCTCAGTACTGAGTGCAGACTTGTACATGAACATGGGGATGTATATAAGAAGAAGGCTGAACCAGAAGCTGAGAAAATTAATACAGCGTTTTCAAACACCAACAGCACACTGCAAAACAAGGTCTCTCATTCTTGGACTGACACATATAAATCAGATTCACCAGATACTTTTGAAAACCTGTTGGATGCTGACTCCAGACCTCCCCCAGTAAACTGGGAAGAACCAGAAGGAAGAAATCAGGGGAAAAATATGGTACAAAAGAATGATCACAATGGGATATATAGTCTCTCCCCCAGAAGAGCATCATTCAGAGAAATGAAGATGCCAGATTCTCCAATGAATAATCATCAAAATACTGAACATAGTAAAATAAGGTAAAACCTTTCCTTTTGTAGATGTGAGATTAACTGTTTGCATATGGCGACTTAGAAGAGATATTGACTTTTAATAATACTGAGATTGAAAGACTATGGTGACTTTGGCATCAGACTATACACATTTTCATTATGATATTGGCTATAAGGCTAGGGAAATGCAATGTGGTGGTTTCAATGAGATACCCCGTCTCAGGCACTAGAGTACTGGGTTCCTAATTGGTGGTACCCTTTGGGTAGGTATAGAAGACCTATGGCCGACAAGTTGGGATAAATCCTTGGTCCCTGGAATCACTTCATGGGAAATTGTTTGTTTTCCTTTCTTCTAGCAGACAATTTCTTAAGAATTTGCTTTCAGACTTTAGAAGCTTGGCTGGGTGGTCTTGCCTTCAGGGTATTCTCTTTGTGGCAAAGCAGATCAAGCCCTTCCTGAACTTCCTGATTTCTCTCAGTACAAGCCTTGGCTACAACATTGTTCTCTTTCTCTTCCCATGATGCATTTCTTTCTGCCTACTTAGCTCCTCTCCTTATCTGCACAAAGTGATTAGTAGTCACCACAAGACTGTATCAATATTAAATATTTTTTGCAGTCTCCTATGGCAAATAATTTAGCCCCTTAACACTTAGATTTAGCCTCAGGAAAGTGCTTAGGACAAGGACAGAATTTAGCGCCATTTTTTATCAAAATATGACAATGTTCTCAATTGCTATAATATTGTTCCCTTTGGGAACCCACTGACATGGGTCTTCTTGGTCCCAATTGCTCTCAGTATTGCTCGTTCAAGCTCCTCATTAATTTCTATTTTCAGCATTCAATCCCTTTTATAATCCAAAATTGCAAAGACATCTATGTTCCCACAAAAACATGTACAAGTTTTTCACAAAATGAACCATTTCCTGGTATGAACTTCTGTAAAAGTTACTTTTCTATTGATTTGATAACACACCTAATCAAGGCAATTTATAAAAGAAGGGGTTTATCTGATAGTAATGTTCCAAAGAGATCAGAGTCCTTCACCATTAGAGCAAGGCACCATGGCAACAGGGGTTGTGGTGTCTGGAATTACAGCTGGAAGCCGATAAGGAAAACCAGGAGACCAAATGTTTAAATGCTCAAGCCTATAGAGGTAGGACATCTCATTCACTTCACCAAAATGAACATAAACTTTTCAAAAACTCTGTCAAGGAAACTTTGAGGAATTGAATCTCTTCTCCAAATACTTTTTAAGGCAAACTCACTGTAACAGTGAGGTTTCCTGGTCCCGGGCAGCCAGAGATCCAGACGCACAGACCTGCCACACCAGGCCCCCAGAAATGATTCAAATGCTTTTATTAAGTTCATGCTGTTTGGCTTATGGCTCAGGTACATTGCTAGCTAGCTCCTTCTTCTTAACTCAACCCATTTCCATTAATCTGTCTGCCATGGGACCCAGCCTTACAGACTACTCCACTAAAGAATTGTGCATAATCCTACATTTTTCTTTGGATTCCTATCGGATTGCCAACACCCTCATTCAACAGGAAGTAGCCTAGAGAACTACTCCCACATTCCCAAAACATGGATTATGGATGTTTGTGTTTATTTACAGTGTTGTTTATAAATTGTTATAGATAAGGGGGGGGGGAATATTAGATTTGGAGTTCTTTTTGTTTTAAAAAGAGAAAAGGGAATACGTAGGGGGATTCTGTTGTTCCATTGTAAATAAGTTTAATAAAACTTAAGTTTAATAAAAAGTGATAACTGGCCAAAGGCAGACAGGAAGTATGGGCAGGGCTACCAGACTAAGAAGACTCTAGGAACAGGCAGAACAGAGCAGAATGCCAGAGAGAAGCCAGAAGAAGCAGAGGACAACTATGCTGCTCTGAGAATAGGTACTGAGCCCCATGGCTGAACAGTATTAGAGTCATTGGTTAGTTTAAGGGTAGAGTTAGAAAGTTATATGCCTGGGCCTTAGGCTAATCAGCCTAAAACTACTGTAAGCATCTGTGTGTCTCTGTGGGTGAGTCTAGGCCCGAAAGTCCAGACCAGAAACCTCATACTACAACTTAGGAATTCTGGAAGAGATGAAGATAGAATAGTAGGCACTTTGATTATACCTTGTGCCTTAATAAAAATTTATTCAATAACCTGTGTTAAAGAAACAAATTTTAACTCAGGGGAGCTATTCAGTGTCTTAAACGGACAAATACTTGTTGGCTATGACATGTTATAATTTCCTAATTGGCATATAAGTGAATAGAATATTTTCAACTGACCCAAAATAAAATAAAGCTAGTTAAGAACTTCTTCGAGTCCTTCCTCTTACCATGAAGAATGTTATTCCCTCTTTCTCTCTAAGGCAACCTAGCCCTTCTTGCCAAGTACATATTGATTTCTCTACTTTTGGAGGCTCACTTCTGAACACCCTCTCTCATTCTGTAACAGTGCACTCATTATCCAGAAGAATCTCTAATTTCTTTCATCTTTAAATAATTAAAACAAAATGTAAAAGTCTGTAACTAAATCAGTCCCTCTCTGAACAATTGGGTCATTGTTTTCTTTCAAATTTGATATCTATACTACTTTATATTATAACAATAATTAAACAAAGAAGGGGTTTTGTTTTTAAATGATAGTTTATATTCTTTCTGTTCATGCACAGGTCACAAAGACCTCTGTATTTTGTAAAATTTTCTTTTAACAGTGTTATATTGACAGAATTTTACCACTTCCCCCCCAACTTCTGTGTCTTCTTTACTCATTCTCAAATTTGTAACTTCTCAATTATTTGTTATACACACATATTTGTAAATTAAACCTGATCTATCTATTTCATGTTGTTCATAGGTATTTAGGGATAACTCTGTGGATTGAATAACTTTTAATAACTTTTCTGAGGCTCAGTCCTGAATAATACTGCTTTTCTCCCTCTCTCAATGGGCGTTGATTGTCTGTAGTTCTTCATCTAGGGGTGGGGCTTTGTGAGATTATCCTCATCCATAATGGCCTACCAACTGGTATTGTCATGTGTCCCTGCATAGGCACCCATAATGTTGAGAGTCCATGAGTGCAGTTTCTTTGTCATTTGTAAAAGGCATAGTTTACGGCAGCTTATGAAGACTTCTTATTTTCTTCTGTGTTTTTATGCATACTAAAATAATTTTCTTTCTTTCTTTTATATTTTTAGAAAGGCAGCTGTGTTAATCCAAGCCCAGTGGCGTAGTTACATTGCACGCAGACACATTAATTTCTCTGCAAAAATAAATCCTACCACAATGGATCTCTTGCCTAATCCCTCCAACAATAACCAAACTACTTCTAATAAAGAAAGAAGAAAAAATATTACAAATATCCAAGAACAGAGGGAGAAGGCTGCTCTTCATATTCAGGTTAATTTCAAACTTTTAATGGTGTGATTAGTCATAAAAATGTTTTACTCAGTTATTCTGTATTTTAAAGGGTTCCAGTGATTTGAAGTTACTTGAATTTATTTTACACTCGCATAGGTTTTCAGACTGCAGGCTAGGTAGCAGGTGACTATGGTTCTGCTGACTATCAAGACTGTAGGCAATAGTCCTCAGATCTGAAATATTATATTATGACTATGAGTGTGGTTCAACCCAAACCACATAATATCTAAAACTTGTCTGCATTGCAAAAGTTCTTTGCTTGTTTGATTTGATTTATTTCAAGAAATTTTAGGTCTCTATTATAAATTGGTTTGTTTTCTGCTTTCTTTCTAAGTACATTTATTGTTTATATATCGAAAATCTACTCATGTTTTATACATCTTCATTTATTATTTTCCGCTTTAATTTTATCAAGAATTTAATAAGCACATCTAATGAGTTTTGAACAAATCCACCCCACATTTTATCATCCCATGTTTTTCTCACCATATTTGCTTCTCTAGTTCATGTGCTCTTTTTAATGATTCAAAGTCCACTTAGTGTTGTTCCTATAGCTAATAACAATATTCAACAAAGTAGCTGAATACAAAATTAACCTGAAAGTCAGTAGCCTAAGATGATCATGTGGTTTCTGTTCTTGAGTCTCTATGATTTATATATGTTAATTAATGCAGCTCCTGTATCACAATTACTTGATTGTGAATGATCTTCTTTATATGTTCTTGAATTTACTCTGCAAGTATTTTGAGAAATTTTAAATTTATACTAATCAGGGTTATCTTCCTATTAATCTCTTTTATTATTGTTGTTAGATCTTCATTTGATTTTGGTATTAAGAGTGATAAAACATTATTCCTAAAATTTTGAAGCTTTTGCTTCCTATTTATTATTAAACAATTTGAGGAGTATTGAAGTTAGTTCTTTGAAGGTCTGGTAGAATACAGTATAAAATTCATCTGGCTTTGAGCTCTTTTTTGTTGGGAGATTTTTGGGCTTTTTTTTCCTTTTTTTATTTTATTTTCATTAAAAAAAAATGTCATCTCCATCAATGTTCCCCTGCTTCCCCTTCTGCCTCCCAATCCCTCCCAGTCAGCCCTTAGCCGCTCCATCCCCTCCCCAAAGAGGGTGAGAAGTAATAAGGTGGGCCAGATTCACTCATCCCAAAGTCAGTGCTGGGATGGGTGTTTCTCTGCAGGGAATGGGCTCCAAGGCGCCAGGCTATGAGCAGGAACACAGTCTCATCCCACCCCTCGAGGCTCCACACACTGTCCATGCCAGTCAAAAGCTGCCTAAGCCCTGAGGGCCCAGCTCTCCCTCCCAGTAGATCTCCAGTGGCAATTTTTATTTACTATTTCAGCACTACTATACTATTTCTTTCTCTTTTTAAAAGATTTATTTATTTATTTATTATGTACACAGTGTTCTGCCTGCATGTATGTCTCCACAACAGAACAGAATACCAGATCTCATTTTAGATGGTGCTGAGGCACCGTGTAGTTGCTGGGAATTGAACTCAGGACACCTGGAAGAGCAGCCAGTGCTCAGAACCTCTGGGCCATCTCTCCAGCCCCTCTAGCACTGCTATTTCAATGTGATATTTGTCATATCATCTAAAATTTGAGTAGTGAAAGCTAATAATTTGATCTAATTGATAGTTATTCTAGAAATATATTCAGACCTCTAACAGAAGTTTAAAGTTCTAAACATCCCTGCTTCAATTATAAAAGTAGAAGTCAAGAAGTGAAGTTGAAAGAGAGGAATTCTGGGAGTAGAAGGACACAGCGGGTCCATGCCCAAAGAAATGGAGAGGAAGAATAGGGGAGGGAGAGCCAATCAGAAGAAAATACCAAAGAAAAAGCCAAAAGGAAAATGCTGCATTGTATGCAATTAGAAAATTAAATAAATAATAAATAAATAAATGTGTAAAATATTTTCCCAATTACCACCAAGACCAGATTTCAAAATGAATTTTAACTTGGTTACCTTTTTGCTTTTATTTATTCAAAGAAGCTTTTTGTGATGTCTGTACTATATATAGTTCATCCTTAGAAGTGAAAAAGACTAAAAGTTAATCAGCTGTGCCATTTAACCTTATACAATATTTAATGTCACATAACTTACTTAACTAGCATGCTAAGTAAATGCACTTGCTAGAAGAAAAGGGGCCAGGAATTTAGGATTAACCATATTTAATGAATACCTATTTATAATAGATATATGCTCATTACTATACATAAATTTGTGGTTATTATTGTACTTATATAGTTATATAGTTTAATTTATAGCAATTATTCATAATTTTATCTTTTGTATGTGGGTACACTTAAGATAATCATAATCATATCTTCCCCCTGGGGGAAGCCTCTATTTGAGTCTTGTGAAGTCGCCAGTGTGTACAATGTGAAGGAAGTCAGTGCTACACCCCCTTTCTCTGACTATATCCATAGAAAATAATTCAGTAGTGAAGGTATGATCCCATAACTCATTTGTCCACAGATTAGGTCAAAGAACAATCAGCAAAAGTAAATATAAGGTTTCAAAAAATAAATGCCAATATAGCCTTTTTGATACTTCCAGGCGTACCACTGATTTCCCTGGAAGTGATATATATACCAGTCTGTCAATGTGAGAATGGAGTTTGAAGTCTCACTTTTTTCCCTTATTTTCAAATAAAGTAATGATGCTAGCCTCGATCTCCTTATGTAGACAAAGCAAACTATACATTCCTGACACACTTGCACCAGTCTCTTGCTGCTGTGAGATTACATTCAAATACTACCACATCCATGTCTAATCTGTGAGTTCCTACCTTCATGATTATTATGGGAGAAGCTAAATTGTGTCTGTTGGTGGAGGGATTTCATTGAGTTTCTACAACTTTCCTCCATGTTGAGAAATCAGGACAGGGCCAAAGCAATAGAAAACAGATGGTGCTTGAGAAGAATGCCTAGATGTGGACAGGAAGAATTCAATTTCCACACCACAGTGTGAACAATAGATGAGTGGAAGAACTGAGTGATAAAGAAATGGTCTTTCTGATAGTGCAACCAGGCCAGAAAGTAACACCCTTTCCCTGGACAGTCATCACAGGCTTTGGGGAAAGGATGGAAGCACTGGAAGATGCAACTATATGCTCCTAAATAACCATGTAGACTTTGCACCTTGAGTAACCACAAGTCTCTGCCTCCGTTGCTGAGTAAAACTTTTCTTTAACATCCATTACTGTCTCTTAAAGAAAAGAAGGAAGTCTTGATGAGGAAGATAAGCTCCTGATTCTTCATTTGTTTAAATCCATAGCTACAAATGCAGTAGTTATACGACAAGGCTCTATTTGTCCTGTTCCAGACAAAACAACATCCCCAAAGTCCTGCCCCAGTGCTGATGGTGTTTTAAGTAACAGCAAATTTAGCAGGGTTTGTTTTGTCCGAATAGTGCCAGGAGATGCAGAATTCTTGTATATGTTTGGACGCTTCTTGATGAAATCTTTGACAGTTTAATTACAAGGTCAGTTGACTCCAAAATGAGAGTGGAAGAATGGTTGGAGTCTTGGGATATTCTATTTCTAAACGGCAACTGTCTTAAGTGCCCCCCTCCCTGACGATCATTAGACTGTTTGATATTTTAGCCTTCTGCATATTTTCATGACTTACTTACTTTGTCTATTTTCAACCCTTACTACTGTTAGAATAAAAAATCATTCATGTAGGTTTGACAACATGTTTTAAGTTCTACCGTCTATGTGTAGCATGTGAGAAACGTTTAATAAATTTCAAAACTGATAGTCCTATTTACTGTCACACATATGTACATATATACACACACGCATATGTACATGGTGGACCACATGACCGAATAGTGGTCCTTTTACACCGTTCTTACAACTATTTTAAAAATTTATTTAGGAACTTAAAAGTTTTCATTCATTCCAATCTGTATGTGCATTTATTTTCTTCTTTCAAAAAATCTGGTATCAGTGGCATATTTAATTGTCCTTTCCCCTTATCTCACCCTTCCCCTGTGTGTGTATGTGTAGCCAGGTCAAGGCTTTATACACAAATAACAGAGAGTAAACAGAGGCTCACACAGTGGCCCCCGCACAGGTGGTTTATTTAGAATGGCCCATAGGAACCACAATCACATTGGCTTAAGTACAGAGAGGAGAATGGGTGTTTTATAGTGAGGGACTGGTGATTGCTGTTGTAGAAAGGTGGTGGGGAGGGGCCTAAGGTTGAAGCTAACTATCTGATTAGTTTGCGAAGCATATATAGTGTTTCCAATGAGCCTTACATAGGGATAAAAGCAGGAAGACTATCAGTCCACTGACAGCTCTCAAAAGGTCTTGGCCAATTATGTAGGTTCTAATTCAGCATCTTGAATTCTTCTTTGAGGAGGCTGTGGTCTGACTTCTGAGACTGGTTGTTGCAGATGTGGGTAATTTTATCAATGAATACAGTCTGGTCACTTCATATATTTTGAGTCTCAAAGTAGCAAACATATCAATAATATTACTGTAAAATATCTGATTACTCAAAACTGTTCTAAAATAGTTTTCACAGCCAAACTTGTCTCTGAGATGTATTGCTTGGTTATAATCAAATGCATCCATTTTAAAACTCATTTTAAATAGCTTATAGAATTATACACAGAGCATGAATCATATTTTATTTTCTAGTTCTTTTCTATTTATATTCACGTTATTTAGTTTGTAACAATTATTGTGATCATGCATTTGGTTTCAAATTCATATTCAAACAAAGCTTGATTGTTGAGAAAATTAAAGCTTTTTATTATTAATTTTTAAAACAGGCCTGGAACTCACTGTTAAACTGGCCTGACCTCAGGCCTCACCTAGATTCATTGTCTCTACCTTTCAAGTGTTGGGAAATTCAAGCTTCTATTGATGTATCATTTAGCAATCACATATAACTATCTTAAAAATTAATTTTATTATCTCATGTTTTATTCTTAAATGTAAGCAATCATACATACATATGTACTTTGATATAATAATATGCCTCACTGTGGGGTTTCTTTTTTGCCTATGCCTTATAAATCTCACTCTTACAATATATGAATGTCATCTTTTCTTTGGACCTTTACTGTACTTGGGACAGAGGCTGATGAGCTTCTCTATTACAGGATTGTTAATGGTCCTGACTATTTTATTTGCCCTATTCTGTGTTGACTTAATATTTTTCCTGAAATTAATTTATTTTGGGCCATGATACTACCTCCTTAATATGGTAATCAAAATACACTGGGGTTTTTCTAAATGAGATTTGTCTTATTTAAATCATAACGATTTAAAAATGAGTAAAATTGACCTTTTAAGAATGTCTTTCTTCTTGGTTCAGAATGGGTCCTGCAGGAATTGTCAGATAATTGATTGGCTGACCTACATGTGCCGAAGAGGGGGTGATAAAGATACTTCTTCGCTTCCCACAAAGGAAGTCTCTTGAGATTCGGACACATGTGGTCATTTAATTTATCTTGCAGTTTTCCATGTCACATAAAGTTCAAGAAACAGACTATTGAGCCATTAACCAAGTTCTAAGATGTTTTATCTTTCTAATGGGATAACACAGAGAGTCTGCTTTAGGGTTTGATCTGTAACCCTGCATAACATACTTCACATTTTTGTTCAGGCAGTTTGGAAGGGCTTTATTTTACGAAAGAAACTGGCAGCAGCCCTGGAGGCGATCAGGAATGAAGAATCTGAAGAAGAATATGAAGAAATAGATTTAGAGGATTTTGAATATGATGAGGTAAGTGCCAGGTACAACAAGCAAATACTGCTCCTAAAATATTGCTCTAGATCGTTTCATAGCTACCTCCTCAGCCCATTGCTATAGATGCAATAGGGAGTCACCTTCATTCATCCTTGCCCTTTGTGCATTCGGAGACACTTTCTAAGGTGGTTACTACCATTGTAATAGGTATTAAACTACTTTCTACACATATCCACCTTCCTGTTTTGTACAATGTATAAAATGACAATGGAATGGCTACAAGTCATTTTGTCCCTTAGACCAGATTCTCTGGAGGTTAATGTCTAAGAACAGTGAAAACTTGGGGAAACCACATAAATAGAACATTATGATAAATTTGACCTTATCCAAATTTACAGTTGTTCTACTGATGTCCAGCTTTTAGTCTGAGATGTAGTAAGCCAAGATAGTAGGTGGAAAGCACTTGGCATCTTTGTCTTCATCTCTTTTGAGTGGGACAATTCCTCAACTCTGTCGTTGTATTTCATGACTATGGTGCTTTTCATTAATATAAAACTCCCCCTCTGTTTATGCTATGAAAATATGAATGGAAAATTCCTGAAATAAACAATTTGTCAATTGTGGACAGTCCTGAGTAGTTTGATTATGTGTCTCTCACCATCAGACCCCATTTTGTCCAGGCTATGAGTTATCTGCTTTGCTCTTTGTGCTATGGATCTACAGCATATGCCCTCCCTGAACCCAAGCTACTTATGGATGTCTTGGTTATTAGGCCAACTATCACATAACTTTAATGTTTGTATGCATATTAGGATTATTTTACGCTTTTAGTTATGAGTCCAAAATTAGCTGTGCTAGTAATTTTATTACAATATATTAGAACACGTGACCTATTTTACTATTCGATATTCATAAAAAACTCTTATAAATATTTAATAAATTAAACTTTTTCAAAGCAATGTGTGTATATATTGGAGAAAATAGTGATATAGGGCTTGATGTTAACTATAGTTTAATTTACTCAGTGAGGTCTTGGATTCTATCTCTGCTCAATAACTCCATTAATGAATTGTAATTGCATAATTGCATTTGAATGATACATTAGTGAGAATTCATTATTATCATTTAAAAAAGTATTTTTTCTAAAGATAAATTTCCAGTTACTTTGAAAATATGTTAACTGCTTTTCAAAGACATTTATAGCTTATTTATAAGATCATGCTAGCTTAGATACAGTGGTAAATTTATCCTTGCTGGTCTTCAAAAATAATTTCCCAGCTTTTGAAGACATGAAATGAGTGAATCAGAACCCGTGTTCCTCATTGGTGGAAAGCATTAACAATTAATTCAAGACAGAAAATACTGTTCTTTCATGACTTGTATTTATGAGCATTCTGCTCTCAGAAAAATACAAATTGTTGGCGAATATACCTTAGAAAAAAACTATAAAGCTTTTCTTTATATCTCTCCTATGTAGTTTGGTTAAATTTATTTCAAAGTATTTGATGTGTTTGCATATTAAAGTCAACTCCATAAACTTGATTCCTTTTCACGCCTTTTAGTCAGACACTTTGCTGAAACTACTCCCAATTTTAGTGAATAGTCTGTCAAAAATTTCTAAATACCCAATATGTACCAGTTATGTCATCTACAATTAATATAAACTTTATTCTTTTTGCATTTCATTCTTATATATTTTAATGTTTCTTTCTTTGTTCTCTTGATTTATTATCCAGTGCAATTTGAATCATAGTAGTCACAGAAAACATTCTTTTTTCCGTTTCCTTGTTAGAGGGTGGAATCTTTTAACATGTAGTCTCTTAGTAAAATGCTTCCTGTCTGTCTTCTATAGAAACTGCAATATGAAGGTTTTACCTTTCCTACCGTTTACTGATTACAGTGACAGTGGTGGTGATGATTATATATGCTCTTTTAATTTTATCAAATAGTTTGCATATATAAATCATTGACTTCCTAATATAAAACTTTGCATTCTTTGAGTAAATCAATTTAGTATACTGCAGTTATGAACATATTGTTTGAACGTACAACAATTGGTTTAGATGTGTTTTCTGTCTCTCTATTTTCAGGAAGACTTTATTTAAGATTGGTAGCTGCTTATAAAAATCTGGAGACATGCTTCATGTGAACATAAAACAAATGGGGCTGGGGAGATAGTGTAGTGGTATCCAAACTGAATCATGTTCTAGGGAATCCACATTGGGCTCCCAAGATCCACAACCAACCACAACCACTAAACCAGTTTGAAGGAATCTTACCTGACTCCCTTTGTTGGCCTCCAAGAGCTTTGCATTCATTTGTACAAATTCAAACACAGATACTATATACACATAGTTTTAAAAACAAAAAAAAATTCATACCATACAAGCAATAAGTAAATTCATACTTATTTTCCATGTGTGTATATGTGTTTGTGGGCTCATGTACAGGACAGAAAAGATATCTGTTATTATGGCTGCCATCCTGTATAGCTCTCCAAATGAATTTTTTGAAAGAATTTCAATGATGTAACTGAACCCGAGAGTCACCTCTGGGAAAGGAAGGGTAACCAATCCCTGAGGATCTCCTGTCACCCTAACTATCAGTGACATTGCAGGTGTGTGTGCTCTATAGCTGTAGTTTTACCTGGGTCCTGGGATTGGAACTTTTGTCCTCATCTTTGCAAATAGCAATTTACTGATGGAACAGGTCATTATGAAAATTTTTATGTCTTACAATAATATTCTTCTCTTTTAAAGTAATTTTTGATACTCCTAGTGATCTGTTTTTAAAAACTGCTATTAGTTTCTGTATGGTAGTGCAAGCCTCCTATTTTGAGTTTTTGGTTACAAAGTACATATTTATGATGGTAATTAAATCATTGTATAACTGAGCCATTTATAATACACTTTCCAATGTTGCTTTATTTTCTCCTCAGAACTAATTGTTTTAGTTTATATGTCTCTTATATTTTATATATTTATATATTTACTTTATTTATATTTTAATTCATTTAAGTATAATTATTTGTAACATGATGTTTTGAAAATGTATGTATGTGTATATAGTGACATAACCAAGTTTAGCAAATTAATGTATACAGTACTGAGAAACGGTCATTTTTTTGTAGAAAGAATCTTTGTCTGCTCAGAATTTTTTAAAGGCAATACGTTGTTAAATAATAGTCATAATGTATAATGATCTGTATTTTTATGAACTAATTGCTTATGTATGTGTGTCACACGTATATGCATGTTCACACTGTGAACATTTGCATATGGGTGAAGTATGCAGGTGTTTTTCAAAGTCACTCCCCATCACACGGATTGAGGCAGGGTTTCCTGCTAAACTGTGAGCTTGCCATTTTGACTATTCTGGTTAGGTAGCTTGCTCCAAGGATCCTGCTCTCCTCTTTGTGCATGCTGAGATTACAGACAAGCCACCAAGCACAGCATTTGAACTCTGAGGTTCTGAACACTGATCCTCATACCTGCATAGTAAGCACATTATTTCCTAAAGTATCTGTCCAGCTTCCAAACTAAGTGTCTATTCTTTAACAGGCTTCTCGTTTCCATCTCTGGCGCTATCCTTAGAGATCAGAATCAGCAACTTACTCTAAGTCTAGGAGTCCATTCATTTAGATTCCACATAGATAAGTATGATCACAAGGGTTTTTCCTAGCGCCACCCCCAACCCCCAGTTATTCTGTCTTGTTGCAAATGACATTCTATCATTTACTATGGCTGAATATCCCACTCTGTATAGGGACACTACATTTTCTTCATCCATTCACTTATGGGTATTTAAATTGATTGCATACTGTAAATATCTTAGCTAGTTCTGTAACGGACATGCTACTTTTCTTTAGCATGCGTTTTTATTTCTTTTGGATATATACCAAGTAGAGAAATTGTTGGGTCAGATGATCTATTTTTAGCTCCATTTTTAGTTTTATAGGGGTTTCTATGCAGTGTCCTTATCTGGGTCATGGTAATTAGCTTTCCCTCCAATAATGTGA
Source organism: Phyllotis vaccarum (assembly GCA_033318265.1). NCBI lineage: Eukaryota > Metazoa > Chordata > Mammalia > Rodentia > Cricetidae > Phyllotis > Phyllotis vaccarum. The sequence continues at coordinate 22,937,082 of JARWLC010000014.1, forward strand.
AAGAGCTCATTCCTCTTCACGCCTTTCTGCGCTCTTGTTATCACTGGCGTTTTTAGTCATAGCCATCTTTCCGCCATGAAATGTCACATCACTGTGTTTGTAATGTATGTTTTCCAGAGTATACTCATGCTGAACATTTTTTCATATATCGTCTTTGTCATTTTTGTATATTCTTCTGGAGAATATCTGTTCAGACCCTGTGTTTATCTGTTACAATGAGGTTTTTTGGCCCTGGGATGGCCAGAGTTCCAGACCCACAGACCTGCTGCTCCAAGTCTCCTTAGCCGCCCGCCACTGCTCAGGCCCCAAAAAGGATTCAGACACTTATATTAAGTTCATGCTGTTTGGCCTATGGCTCAGGCACATTGCTAGTTAGCTCTTACATCTTAACTCAACCCATTCTTATTAATCTGTCTGCCACGTGGCCCGTGGCTCACCTGTGTTCCTTACATGCTTCTTCTTTGGGCAGCCAGCTTGATCCACCTCTGACCCCGCCCTGCTTCTCCTACCTATGCTCTGATTTCCCCTCCTACTTTTTCTATGGTGCCTGTCAAGTGCCAAAACAGCTCTTTTATTTAAAGATTGATATTCCCAGCATACAGAAAGACATCCCCACATCATTTATCCTCTTTTAAATAAAGGTATGCATTTTTCATTGTGTAGGTTTTAGATTTTGTTCATTTTGTTTTTCAAGAGCTAGATACTGATCTCAAAGTCTTATAGAGTTAGAAAAATGCCACATACGCATTTCTGAGGAGCAGTTTTGAATTTTATTTTCATTATACCTAGTAACTTCTTACTGAATGTATAGTTTGCATTCAATTTATTTTATTTTTATATATTTTTTTTTTACAAGACAGGGTTTTTCTCTGTAGTCCTGGCTACCCAGAAACTCATGGTGTAGACCAGGCTGAGGTTTAACTCAAAGAGCTGCCTGCCTCTCCTCCTTAGTTCTGGGATTAAAAGTGTGAACTACTACCAGTTGAATGCAGATATGTTCGTTTTATGTAAGTTTATTTATTTTGCTTTTTATTTTCTGTTCTTTATAGAAGATTTTATTTTCATGCAAACCCATTTTGTTTACCTATTTTCTATTACCCGTGATTTAGGGCTGTATTTTAAAAATTCACTTTTAATTTCAGTGTTATAGGATATCTTCCATTTTATTTAGATGTTTACATTTGGTCTATTACATTTATTAATAATATGCCTTGCTTTATTTAATCATTTTAGCCCATTTAATGAATTTCATTTTATGCTGTTATTCAGTTTAAAATTTACAACTTGATTGTTTGTTATGTTTTTTGGATATTTTTGGCCAGAGGTTTAGACTTATAGATTTGTGGCACTAGAATTGTTTTTGTTATTAATTTCATTGTTTGACAATATTATATATGTATGTAACTGATTCTGTATACTTTTTCTCTATACCCTCCTGTCCCTAGCATTACAGATATGTACTACCTTGTCTAGCTGGGGATCTAAAAGCAAGTCCTCATGCTAACACAGCATGCACTGTGGCAACACAACCATTTGCCCTGCCCACTGGGGAAACATAATAAAAAGCAAGTGCTTGTTGGGAAGTCAATGCACATTGTTCCTTTGATTTTTCTTCGCTTCCCCTTGTCATCACTTTAAAATCACTTTATAGCTTCAGTGCATGGAATCAAATAACCAGAAAGTTCATCTTTTTCTTTTTAACTTTTCTTGAAATTTCCTGTGTACAAATGTAAGATCCATTTGACACTTTTCTAACTTACTTACATGACAAGAAAAACAAAACTCTCTCTGAGATTAGATACTGCATGTTAAAGATATATTATCATATAATCATATAAAATGTATTCAAGCTTACTCTTTTATAAGCAGCAGTTCTAGATACTTAGAACCTGGTAGACACCATGCTTTATGATAGCTACCTAAATAAACAACATGGCCAAAAGTTCAGAGAATTTTAGAAATGCACTTGACTATTCTTATTGCAATTATCCAAAGGGAATGAATATAAAACTAGCTTGACAGGTTATCTGAGATCAGATACCTATATCAGTATTCATGACTTTGTTCCTTAAATGTCATTATATGTAGCAAATAGTTAACATAGACAGTAATGACCAATAGCTATTTTTTGTTTTGCTAAATGTAGTTTACCAAATTTATTAAGTACCAAGAACTTTGAGGTGTATGACTTTTTACCCTGTACAAAATCAACACGACAAGATACACAAGCACACTTTCTGGATGCTTTTAGAAGAATTAAGAGTCCAGAAAAAAGTAAACTTGACTGGAGGCAGCAAGATCTTCCTGTTGTGTAACAGCTTCTGTACATGTAACTTCTATATAGGCTATCTGAAGAGCATCCTATACCGATCCTGACCTAGGGAAGGCCATATTGGTTTATGCTCCAATTTTATTTTATTATGGACAAATTGCTTTCTACCTCAAAGAAACAGCACCCCTTAATCTTTTCTTTGCTAGCTTGTGAACATCTCTGCAAAAATAGCTTGGAATAAAATCTACTCTAGAATATGCAGAAATGAATAATTACCCAACAAGAATATCAATCTCTTATCTCTATAAGGTATTTTTTTTTTAACAATACACTCCAGTGGCCACTGTGAGTATTGTGACTGGCGGGATTTAGACAAAATTTATGTAATTTTCTTTGCAGTGTATTTAATTGAGGTTATTGTCATTAGCCTAGGTTTTGCCCTTAAGTTTCTATACTGACCTCCAATAGGCTTAAGAATTTAATTCAGGTGGAGCTATTAAAGACGCCTTGCTCTGCATTAATGATGTACAAGTTATTTTTTTTCTTATTAAGAATAGCCTAAATCAGCGAGGTGTAGGTGGACTAGTGCTTCCCCAGGCCACAGGTGCTGGACAATAACATTATCCACAAAGCATTTATCCACCCCAGAAAATGGTGGAGAATGATGGTGGGAAAATCCCAAAGAGGAGCCTGATGCCAATGGGGACATGACTCACAGGGTCATTTCTGCACTTCGGCTTCTGCCTTGAGAGATTGCTTAGTGCGTTTTGGGTAAAGCACTATCAGGTTGGAACTGGAGGATCCTGGTAGGTCTGGAAGATCCAGTAGAAAGTTAAATGTCAGGTGCTTATCACCAGATTAGTGATTCCTATGGAAGCATTTTCCTTCGAAAACAAGAGTACATAGTATTTTGGGAAACAAAGGTCACTCCTCCTCAGGCTTCGCGTACCTCCCAGGATCTAAGTTTAGTGTTGCTTTCAAAGGCAGTAAATTACTATGCTCAGTTCACCTAGTCAATTCATTATATCCCACTTCAATATCTACCAATTTACTTTTTTCAATTTGTTGCTTATTTATACTTGGATTTTTCCTTCATAAAGTCCATGTACAAAGCTGAACAGCATATTTATAAAACTTGATTGCGATTAATTTAAGCATGTAGGTACTGATGGGGGCTTACTGCACCCTGAATATAATGAAGTGCTTGCTTTGTTTAGGTTTTATTTATTTTTCGCTCATACAATACATCCTAAGTGTAGCCTCCCTTCCCTCCAGTCCACCCATTCCTCACTACATTGCCTCTCTCCAGATCCTTACTTTCTCTCCAACTGAACATGATGTGACAAGTTACAATTAGACTAGGTACAAATTCTCATGTCAAGTCTGGATGAGGCAACCCAAGAGGAGGAAAAGGGCTCCAAGAGCAAGCAAAGGAGTCAGAGATACCGCCAAATCCATGTGTTAGAAATTCCACAATAAAAGCAAAGCTAAACAGATGCAGAGGACCTAACTCAGACCCATGCAGGCTACGTGGTCGCATTCAGTCTCTATGAGGCCCTATGAGCTGTTGATTTTATGGGCCATATCATTTACCTCTTTGCAGGATTCCTCAGGCTCCACCCAACGTTTGTCTGTAGGTTCCTGCATTTGTTCCCATCAGCTGCTAAAGGAAGCCTCTCTGATGATGACTGAACTAGGCTCTAATCTATGTGTATAGCAGAATATCACTGATTTTTTTTTTTTTCACCAATCAGTCTCCAGTTCCTTGACACCCAGGCAGTGTCCAGCATGGGCTCCCTCAAGTTAAAACAGACATTGGCTCATCATTCCCACAAGCTATTAGATAGCATTATCTGAATCTTGCAGGCAGGACAGGTTGTAAGTTAAAGATTTGTGGCTTGGTTAGTGTCCTGCTCCCTCTATGGTGGCCTTGCCTGGTTACAGAAGATGGCTTTGTTCGGGCTTTATATGCTCTCTAATTAGGAGTCCTCTCTAGGATCACCCTCTTAGGTTCCAGGAAGTTTCCACTGCACTAGGTTTGCAACCCATTCCCAAAATATGCCTCAATTCCAGTCTTCTCTCCCCAAACTCTCCCTCTGTCCTTTCCGCCCCAACCTGATCCCTCCTGTTCACAACCCTACCCACCCACAGTTGTATCCTTTATCCCTTTCCAAAAGGGATTACTGCATCCCCCCTTGAGCCTTCCTTGTTACTGAGACTCTCTGGGTCTGTGAATTGTAGCATGAGTATCCTTTACTTTACAGTTAATATCCACTTATAAGTGAGTACAATCATGTTTGTCTCTCTAGTTCTGGGAAATGGATGGAACTAGAAAAAAAAACACTCCACATTTGCTTTAAGCAAAAGAAATACTCATCTTTACAGCACGATTCATGGCAGAAATTATATTCTAAGTATTTAAAATTGAAGTGTGACATTTCTGATTTAAAGTGTGTACCTGTCAGACTTAAATGATATAGAACTTGAAATATTATATACAACTGTTCTGTGACCACTTTAGGATGGCCATTATCAGCTGATAGAGAGAAAAATAGCAATGGTGATGCAGAATTGAATTTATGATGCAGCCAATATTTAGAAGCAAGGAGGTCAATGGTCCGTTAGATGGGGACTCATCCACTGTAAGACAAATGGGTGACCTTTCAAATTTCACAAGTCCACCATACACTGATAACTCTTACATCCGAAAACCTGTCATACCCAATCAGTAAATCAGTTTCCTAGGGGAAACGGGCTCTTACTGTTAAGCATCCTTACCAGTAATCCAGGGAGTAGTATAAATAACTGTGGTATGCTAGGGCAAATTTGAAGCAGAAAAAGTTTAATTTTATTAGATGATCCCATTTTTGTTCAAATGAAAATACCTTTAAGCCTGACCAAACTTTTGAGCTCATTTTCAAGATATAAATAACTTTGATAACAGCCATACAGAAAGAAGAATTCCCTCCACAGTCCGAGCTATAAGTTCCAGGGATTTTTGACGAGTTATTTTAAACTAGTGCCTACGCTTCCTGTAAATATGTGCTGATAGGCATAAAATATTGATATTTTTTCCACAGTAAAGGTAGGTGTGCAACCATTGGCAAATCTGTTCTCATATACTGTGATTTTATTTCCCCAGTGTACTATGTAATACCCAATACATTTGATATTAATAACATTTCATTTATATACAGTGCTCCTTGTAACATTTTTGGCTGTATTTAAATAATTACTATGAATAACTTTAGCATTTTATGATAAGCCTCCTTTTTCTTCTTTTAATAATTTTTCTGAGGTGGTGCTTAAAATGATTCTAGAACTCTGTGTAAGTGTGTGTGTAGATTTACTGAATGCGTTCAGTAAAGAAAGGTATTTTCAAAGATTTCTATATATTTAAATATTAATCTAAGATGTGTTGGGATCCGGAGAGCTGGATAGGTAGCTAAGAGCAATGCATGAGCTTGCCCGGGATCCAATTCTCGTACCAGCTCCCTCATCTTGTGGCTCACTGGCACCTCAAACGCAGCCTCCAGGGAATCTGATGCCCTCTTCTGGCACTTTTGGAACTGCACTTACTGCAAAGCTCCTTCCCAAAAATACACATAATTAAAGAAAATAAAAGTCTGGGAAGCAAATCGTTCTAGATTCCGTGAAGCGTGTGGGGGAAAACAACTCTGTTCTAGATTTATGTTATGAGGCAACAAATGCTCCTCTAGAGAGTGTTGATCAAGAGGGTAATTGCTATGGAGAGAAATGTTCTAGGGAGAACTTGTGTAGTGAGAATTGCACTTGGAGTACTATTCTAGAGAGAACCCCTATAGACAGTCCTGCTCTAGAGAGCACCGGTCTAGAGAGAGCTCCTAGAGAGTACAGCTATCGGAATACCGTTATAGATAGAACCGCTGCTGAAGTACTCCTGTTAGAGAAGTTACTGCTGCAAAGAGTCCTATTCCAGGGCCCTCCTATTGGAGCATCTTACAGGGAGAACAGGTATAGAGAGTCCTACAGTTGGAGCCACAGTGGAGAGTATGCTACTGGAGCATTAATACAGAGAGAAGCACTACATAGAGTACTGCTGTTATAGTACTGCTAGTGTACTCCAAGGACAGGAAAATGAGATGCTTTGAAAGGTGCCCTAAAGGATATATTTTGTTGTTTTTGTTGTTGTTGTTGTTTTAGTTTCTAGAAGTCTAGTCTTGACCATAGTGCTCCGTAGCCCCTAGTCAGGTGGCCCAATGCCCTCTAGCTGTCATTCTCTTCTAGGAATCCCTTTCCGTACAGTAGGGTCACTAACTTCATGATAGCCGGTGTGCAGCAACCCGTGGTCTTTCCTTGAATAACGCTATGTTGCCACTCTGAAAATAATTTTAAAATCTGAGCCTAAATCTTGTCAGGAGTTTTATGTTGAGCTGCAATTCTTTTTTTAGAAGGCAGTCATCAAATTTTTATCATCTGTCATAAACCAGACAAAACATTCTGAATGCAGAAGTCAATGGGAGTTTGCTGAGTTTCTGACATGATTTAACAAGTAATTAATATTAACAGCTTAAATATGTTGCCAACATTTGCAATATCTTATTTTCATAGTTTCCCCCAGAAATATCAAAGCAAATGCCCTTCATGTCAACTCTTTTATTTCAATGACCAACAATCTCTTGCTTCCTTTCATTGTTGTGGCCCCAGAACTACAGCATTGTTTCTGGGCTGTCATTTTCTTCTCCTTCTAAGAAATGGGATAGAAGAACTCTGAAGATTTCAGTGAGAGTTCTGTCTCATATCTTCTCTGTCTCACTCCAATATGCTTTAGTTGAGAATATGAGAATATTCACATTTGAATAAATTAATGGAAAAATAAAATTTGTGTGCTTATTATTTAAAATATAATGCTTTAAAACATATCTTCCTGGTAGAATTAAAATATTAAATTTATTGTCACATGTAGTAACTATATATTTATTATTTTGTCATGAGAATACTTAATATTTTCTCAGATTTAGTAGATTGTTACTTGCTATAATCACAACAAAATTAAAGAGATTTCTTAAACTTACTCCTCACTGCCCAATTGCAACTTTTAAATTCAATGTAACTGTCAGATAGATATTTGTATGTTAATAATACATAACAGTAAATCTCATAAAGTTCTTAACTGGATATATTTGTCCTTTTTACATAATATCTGAATACCATAGACTTGTTTGTTTCCTAAGACTGATACTCAAGTACAAGTATGTTGTTACCTAGTCTACCAATAGTCACCAGGTCATTAACTGCACATTTTCAGTAGTCATTTGAAAAAAAAGCACATTGACTTTGTGTGGACGGAAAACTCTGTTAAAATCTCAGAATATAATCCTTCTAATTTTCATAATATTTGACCATTTAAGGCTTTTGAAATGCTAATCAGTGTTCTGGTGATCCTTGTTCACAAAGAATCACACAAGTTTATTCTAAGATATATCAGATAAGATAAATTAAATAAAATTTAAGATAATTGTATCTTAAATGTACAGCTCACATTTAATTACTATAACTTCACTAAATAAATAATAAATTTGAAAACTGTCTAAGTGGAAAAAATATGATTCAGGATGAAGAGAAAGGAGTTACAAAGTAGAAGTTCCACACTTAAAGTACAATTTAACTTTTTCCCCATTTGAAGCCTTGTGTTGGAGAATAATTATATCTGAAATGATATACTATACATTTTTATTCATCCTTAAACATTTCTCTTTTATGTCCACCCAAAATACTTCTGAAATTTGGAAAATAAAAAATTAAGGCAGTCTTTATCTTATTTGTATTAACTACTTAAGGAAAATTTATTCTAATGTGTTAAAATACTATAGTTTAAATCACAATGTTTAGTAGAGTATATAATTTGCATGACAGTGAGCTAAAAGCTGATGCCTCTTGGTCAATTCTTGACTTAACTGAAAGTCAGTAATGAATAAATATGCAGAACAATATTTACTTCATTGTTAAAGCAAATAAAATATGTTGGTTCTTTTTTTCACCAAAGTATGTGGGTTAAAAACCCAATCAATGTTTTATAATGTTTGCCTTAAAAGAGATAGGCACAGCCTCTGGCAAGAACAAGTGAAACTCCTATAGACTTTGTGTTTCTGATATACCGTACAATTTCAAGGAAACTTGAAGATTTGCAAGTTACACTTTGTCCATTCTAATGCCGTTACTTGTGCAGGATGCCTTGGAGAAAGACTGGCCAGTTTTAGATTCCACCGGCTTCCCTTCACAAACACTGCCTCTCTCCAACCAGCTGCCCTGGCCAAAGGTAAAATGTCAGGAGCACTTCTGAGTGCTCGATCTTTGCTGGCTTCTGAAGGTTCTGCTATGCTGTGGTGATTAATAATGCAATTTATTGACCTGAAAAACATAATTACTTTTAGAAGGCCCTGACTTCCTCCTCATCTCCAGATGTAATTTTTCATGGAGCATTTCTTTCATTTGCTCTTCGTTTTTTTTTTTTTTTTCTTTACTTTGGATTTCTTTCAACACTTTATTTAACAGTAGCCAGAAAAAAAAATGATGTGCCTCAGCTGCATATTTGGCAGTCGGCTGAAATCACTAGTTGACGGCACTTTAAAAATGTAGAAATACACACTGAGAGGCGGCAGCTGAGGATCCTCAGCCAGAGGTCAGAGAACTGCAATATCTGCTATTTATTTGATAATCTTTGAAGTTTTTGTTTTCTGAAAATTTTTTAAGTTTGCAATTAATCACTTGTATACATGAGCTAGCCTTAAAAAAACATATTCTTCACCATGTAATAAAAGAATATTTAAGCATGTTTCCGAATTTTCATTTTATTATCATTTTAATTTTATAATGAATACCCTTTTTGAAACTGCTCAGGTTTATACAGGTGGGATAACAATAGAAATGCTGGAATTGTTCAATTTATTTACATTTATTTATGTTTTCAAAATAAGAAATATCAGACTTTGGAACATGATGAAACTTCACTTACTGTACCAGCTCGTCCAGCTCAGGCATGGCTATGTAATGAGAAAGAAAATTTGTTTTCATCAGAACACACGCAGTTAAGGAGCCGGTAAGCTAAATTAATTTTCAAAGCAGGGACCAATTTATGAATGAAAAAGACAAAAATTCCCATCAATAACTATAAAATTTGATGCGAATGGGCTGGTTTAGAAGATGAGGCACACGGGATGTTAAAATATGGAAATTTTAGTGATCAAGATGAGTGGAGGAAAAGTATTAAAGCAAAGTCAAAACTTACATTTTGATGAAATAATGCAGTAATTGTACAAATGGGATCTTCAGGGCTTGGCAGGTATAGAGGACAGTAGGAATAAACTCCCCAATGCCACGGATCTTTCAGCAAAAGAATTGAAATATGTTCCATGTAATTGAAATGTAAACATTTTAAATTAGTGGAAGACTTTTATGACTTTTCAAGATAAAGCTCCTCTGTGGCTTACATAGATTTTATTTCCAAGCTTGAGACAACATAAACAGCTTGTAATTTTTAAGAGAGTCGATGTGCTTGTGTCGATTCTGTTAAAATACATGCATTTCTGTTATCAGATCGGAAAACAGAACTTTATCCTGGACACCTGAATCAAACACATGTAGAAGGAGTTTACTGCAGTCTGAAAAAGAAGAAAAAATTTCAGAAGAATGGTAAGTCCTTTGTTTTGCACTAGTGAAAATAGGGAATTGAAGGACCACTGGATACTCAAGGCAGATAATTGATGGGGAGGGGCATTAAGATGTCATCAATCTTTAAGAAACTTACCTTTTCAAAATTAGGCTTTCGTGAGTGGAATTACAAGCTTATTAGATGTGATAGAATTGAAATGTACAGCACATGTATGTCTATGTCTAAATATCCCTTTTATATTTTAAATTTACCTTTTCAATAGGGGCTTTAAGGACATCTCTACAGCTCAGCAGATGCTAAAGAGAGCACAGAAAATGAAATCCAAAAAATTAAGGAAAAAATTAGGTAAGCAATGGCCTGTGAGCTGAATGTGATATTGACTATATAATTTAAAATTAACTTTCTGTTATATTTAATATGGAAAGGAATTATTGCACACTTAAATACATCTTATATAGTGACTATAAAATCACCAGTTTCCACATAAAATTATGCTATCACATTTAATGATATATTTTGCCCTTTTATTTTAAAAATGTTCTCTGTTTTATACCCAGTTTTTTGGGAGCTGTGCACTCTGCAATTATGCTATAATTTATCTCTGAGAAAGTACATTCATGGAATGTTGATTCAAAAATTGTCCATTTCATATACTCATGATTGAGAGTTATTAAGTTGCTTGGTCAGTCAGGAACCTAAATACAGCCTTTGTGGATTTTAACTATAGAGATTTCACATTAATTATTCCCAGAAAAAAATGCAATTTATTTTATACTTTTTGAGGAATTTGAGAAAAAATGGAAGTCATCTTTCAATTTTTTTTTCCTATCCTCTTGTTAAACTGTTCTACAAACTGTGTTTTTCTTTGGACAATTCAACTCATTTTTATATGCTGACTGAACATAAAGAAGTCAGACAAAAATATAGCAAATGGCTATGATTTTATCTTTTCTTAAAACTATTTAAAATTATCTACATATTGCATTTAACTTCTATATTTATAATCTCCTGAATAAATCTCATTGGTTTAATTTTCTAATGTGTACTTTTGTTATAAGTAAATAACCAAGAAGAAAATCTATCCTTGTAACTCAGGAATTGTTTGTTTTTATATTTATTGAATTCTGAGTTGTGCACACATATATGTATATGTTAAAATTCTAAATTAAAATAGTAAAAATGTTTTTTCTCATAAATCGAATACATGTCATATCAGTTACCAGCCACTGATAAATTCATAGTAACACATTTTGTGGTTTTTAAACATGTAATTTTTCTACCTTGGTGTGTAATGAGTTATTGTAATTTGTATGTTCTATGCTTTTGAAATGACTATAATTTTTACCCTGTTTGTCAGATACAAACTGTTGAACATTTAAACCTTTTTAATGAGTTTAAGGGCTATGCTTTCATTTTATCTTTGACTGTACCTGCTCTACACTCATTTTATAAACCCCATAAAGTTCTTCTGGTGTGAACCAAACTAGTGATGTAGGAACTCTAAACTCAGAGAGTTTTGATGCTCATTCCGGGCATGTGGAATATAATAGAGCAGGTAAGGTAGTTCAATGAACATCTTTATTGCTTTGATCTGTTTTTCTGTCCCTCTACAAGAATTTTTAAAAGGTGCTGTTTTAAGAGTAATGAAAAAATATAGAAACTCCTAAACCACAATCAAAGACAAAATGTATTGAGAACTGACCCAGTCAATATTCAACAAATAACTGCCTATTTCTATTCAAGAAGTTTGGCTCGATCTTCCTTGACTAGAACTACACTGTACACTGTGTTTGCATTCCTCTCTCCTAGAGACAGCTGAGAAACAGTTTATGTCACCCGAACTTTTGTTATTTTGCCACTGCAAATGTCTTTCTTCCTTTTGTTACCATCAAGGCCTCATTTGTTTTGGTTGAAGATTTGACAAATCAATATATTAAATACATTTCAGCAAGTGACTCAATCAGCAATATCTGCATAACTGTAACATTCTCTTCCTATTTCACTTAATCAGTTTAAATTTGTGGTCACAACTCTATATAATTAAACAAAAGGGAAGTTTCTTTCTGCCAGTCACGAGGAGGCATGATAGGATCAAAAATGAGAAGGGAAAACCCGCAGTCAAACTTTGTAACTCCATTTTTAATTTAATGTTTTGGCAGTGGTGAATAAGCATTATGTGTCAGGTAAGAGTTGTCATCTACAATTGTGACTTTTTAAATAAAAACCATCAGCTGATTGCAGAATCCCAATAGACTTTTCACCTCTGAGTTTAAAAATTAAATGTCTGCTTCATCTGTGTTGCTTTATTTTTACAGCAACATTTATTAATTACAAGAAGTCAATTTAAAATCTGAATGCATATATACAGAATTTACTACTGAGTCTCTCGTCTTCATGGTTCTCTTTACATTCCTCTGCTCCCTCCTCCCAGTGGACATACATGCTAGAATGAGAGGGGGTTAAAAATGAGGAAAAAAAAAAAAAAGCCGGACGGACCCTCTTGAATTATCATATTTTAGTTATCTCTCTATTAAGTTCATGATTTAGCACTTACACCATTTTAATCTGTGATAAATTATTTAATATTCTGTACAGTGGGTTTATTTTAGAGATTTAAATGTAGATCAAAATTTTGTTGCTTTTTCAATTTTCATAGTTTAGGTGGTTGTTAATTACTTGAATATCAATTACATTAATTTACTTGAATATGACCATGATTTAAAGTCTGAGCCAACAATGTTCTAGAACAATGATTAAATCTAAATTCTGTAAAAAAAAATTGTAAAGTGTCATAGAAAGAATTAAATATTAATGGAGATATGCAGCACAACTTGTGTTGAAGACTTGCCAACATGAAAATTTGAAGTCACTAGAGGGCAACATTGTCCACAAAAGAGCTGTGAGACTCATTCTCTGTTCTGTTGGCTAAGGAGAGCAGGGTGTGTATGTGTGTGTGAGAGAGAGAATGTGTGTGAAAGAGGGGGAGAGGGAGGGAAGGAGAGAGGGGGGAAAGAGAGAGGAGAGAGAGAGAGAACAGAGATCTATTAATCACATGGAGTGAACAGAATTTTCCTAACAAAACAGTGATCCTCAAGGAAGCCAAGCATACAAAACAAGTATAGAAACATTAAGTATAAGTCATGAAAAATATAAAATAAGCTGGTCAAAAAAGCACTTAATATTTCCTGTTTGCGTCTTTTACATACTTTTATTAGCCAAGGTATATGAATCATCAGTATTCATTTAATGTGAAAATGAAAGCATGTCAAGTGCAGAAAGTCCAGTGATTGCAAACAGTAGGGTGTAATGAAATAAATTGCCCATAGAGGAAGACACCTGCTGAAGAAACTGATTAACCGTGAACCACAGTTGAGGAAGAGTGAGAACAGCTGGTTGAGAAGCCCCAGTGCCTGGGGAATCTGCTGGCATAAATAAAGGGAGCACGGGACCCAGGGGCCTGCGTGGCTGAGTTTACAGGTCTTCGACCCAAGTCTGGTTTGCCTCATCTTGCTTCTTTGATATAAAGTATCATTTGCATATAAAAAAATAAAGAGAAGCAGAAGAAGGGAGAATGGGAAGATGATGGTGGATCTGCTTGGTAGTCTTGAGAAGAAGCTTGAAGTTGCATGACGTTATCATTATCATGGCTTACTCAGTTTATGTTTGGATTGTGGTTTTTGTTTTCTTTTATAATTTTTTTTCTCGTGGTTGACAGTAGCTAGAAACAATAGTGTAGCCCTGTTTTGCTCATTGTCTGTCTTTTCTGCTTACTGAAAGAGACATAAAAGTAATTTCAGAATTTGGGAGCCAGAATTAGGGTTATCACTCACCGAGGAAAGCATGAGATGCAGCCATTCAATGAAGACCATCCTGTGTAAAGTGAGAGTTCCTGGTCTATTGGAAACATGCAGGGTCAATAACCCGAGGGTGGTGAGTATATTTGGGAGTAAGACTAGATGAGTGGGCTGCAGACAGAGTGGGTGGCTGGTTTTGATGCCTAACACTCCTTAGAAGCCCCGAGTAGAAAGATTTGGGTGCAAAGAAGCTGACAAAATAGAAAAATGTAGAGTGCAAACATAATATATTTTTCACTGTTTCAAATTTAGGCATGTTAAATTTATGCTTTTGTAATTAAAATAAAACAGAATGAAGCAAAACAGGTAATTTATTTTTGATGGAAGGGTGATACAAAAGGATAAAAATAATTCATCGGTTCTTATAACACCTAATAGTATCAAGCATACGGTTCTCTTTCAGTAGGTAGTTGTTGGGTTTGTTTGCATGAAAAATATCTTACGCCAGTTTGTATCAGTAAATCATATCCAAGAATCAAGTAATGTAGAAAATTACGCCATGTTCATTTTGTGTATTTTAAGCTGCTCAGGGGTTGAGGGAAAGAGGTTTCCAAATTGATAATATAGCTAATGAATTTTTAAGTGAGAGGGAGCAAACATGATCAATACTGACAAAATTTCAGCAAAATTAGATTTACCTAAGATTTATTTTACCTCAAAGCTTTCTAGAAAGAATCAATATGAATTTTAGTCAAACACTAAGGTTATGCTTCCAAAAGCAATGATAGAATTCACTTTGAACTGTGTGTAAGCAGTCAAGCCTCTATTTCACATTAAATTCTCAGAGTCTACTAATATGGCTGGCACATGCCTCAATAATAAATTATATTAAAGTTATTGATAAACATTTAAAAATGTATGCTTATGATTTTGTGAGTTCTCAATCATTACGGATTTATATAGGGCAAATTAAATTTAAATTAGTACATAATGGGCATATATGCAAACAAAATTAGCGATGATGTCTTTCAAGAGGGCCAAGGTCCATCCAAGCCAAACTTAGCTGTTTTCCATATGGGGCTAGCTTTAAGGACATGATGGGTGCAAGAATGAAGAGAAGAGATTCTCACTACATGTTTTTAGAGAGCTGATAAGAACTGGTGGCATGAGACAGAGGAGCTCTTGTGTGAAAAGGGCAGAAGGCCATTGTGTGAGCATATGAAACCTAGACTTCAGCGAATACCCTGGTGTTATCTCTGTAATGTCTGCCAAGGAGAGCTGTATATAGGGAGTGGAGCCAGCCAGAGAGGAGATGTATGTTGTAGGAAGCAAATCACAGGGGAGAGGAGACCTAGCTATTTGAGATTAACGTACTGGCCATGTGACATAAAGCTACAGGCCTTGGTCTTTGCCTAGTTGTGTTCTAATCCAGTATTCCCTTGCTATATCTCTGTTCCTCCTTTTTGGAATGGTAATATATACTCTAAGCCACTGTATGGTGGAAGTAATTTGCATTTTTATTTTACAAAAGGTTACAACTAAAAGATTACCTATAGTTAATGGGAAAACATTAGATTTTTAGGCATGGCTAAGACTGTAAAACCCTGTGAAGCTATTTGAAATTGAATTTATGAAATTCACATTATGTTATGACCATAAAACTAGGGGAAGTGAGCTGAATGCAGTGGTTCAAATTACAACTATCCCACTTAGTCTCAAGCATTTGAATACTTGGTCCCCAGTTGATAACACTGTTTGTGTATTGGGGGGGCGGTGGCTAGGAGGTGGCTAGGAGGTAGGCTGCTGTTTCTTTCCATAACTCTGCTCAGCCATCATGGAGTCTTATCCCTCAGGAACGATAAGCTAAAATAAACCCACACTTTATGTTAGTTTTTGGTCTGGGTGTGTTATTACAGAAATACGAAAGTGCAGTCATTCATTTTGAAAAAGGTTGTCTTGCAGCAAGCCTATAACAACTCAAAAATGGGGCATGGTGGTGGACGGTTAAAATCCCCTCAGAAGGTAGATGCAGAGATGTTGAGTTAAAGGCTATCCTGAAAGATTGAGACCAACCTTCCTAGGCTTATTGAGATACTGTCTTTTTAAAAAGTCACATAACTACATTATATGTGAGAAGAATGGCCTTAAGGCCTTAATGGAAACGAGACTACAAAGCTGAAAACTGGTTATGTGGGTCATAGACATAGTCATAGAAACTATGAATTTCCTCTAATTATGTTACCTCAGTGAGACAGTGGTTACAACTCATCCCATACAGAGCCAAATGCACAAAGGAATTTGGTTCTCACACCTGAAAGACTCTTTAGATATGTTTAAAGGTATATTTAAGTTTTTTTTTACTGGCAAGGCACACTAGGAGAGAGAAAGAACTTGTAAAGTAACAATAATCAGAATCAAGTATATTTATGAGAAAGCCAGACTTTAAAAGTAAGCAGTGTTTGAATCATCTATGTATTCTCTGCATTGCTCACTTCATTCTATGAATGATTGAAGGTATTTTCCAGTAATTTAATCATTTAGAAATTTCACCTTTATCTGTGCTGTTACATTTGCTTGTGGTGTGTATTGAGTACCCACATGTATGTGAGCATGGATTTTGGGCATTACACACCCTATATCAACTCTCACAGGCAGAGTCAATGTTGGAAAGATTGGACAAAGGGCAAGGTCAGTTTGCTCATATTTATGCAACTAGTAAAAGGTGGTCCTGGGATCTGGCCCACTGTACACTGTTCACAAAGTGACCCACAATCTGCTCTCATTACAGTATCCTCTTTCCCTGGCTTCCCTGCTTGACTCTGTATTTCCTAAGCCTTAGAATATTATTTGATTCACAGTGTTATTTCTAGAGACTACTAGTATCCATATTTTTTTCATGTGTTAAACCACCATATTTATTTTTTTCTTATCATTATCCATTTGCAATTTAATTGAACATTTAAATCAGTTTAAGGTGATGCAATTAAAGTCTTCTGAACTAAAAGGGTATTTATAATGTAGTAGTACTCTGTATATGCTCGGGGGAAAATAGAATTATTTTAATAAGTAAATTTTGTCAGACATGCATTCTAAATAGTTTATATATATTAAAAGATTGTCTCTGGATATCAGAATGAGAAAAGTGCTATCAATACCCCTACTTCACATATGAATTCATACAAAGAGAAAGTAATATTCTTCTAAGGACTTTTCAAATAAGGCACTGACCCTTTTTACCATAATATTTTATTCACTTGAATAAAAGCTAGCTAATAATGGATCCATCTATTTTCCGTATTCAAGGTACTTGTCAAGAACATAATAATTTGGAGATGTTGCTACGATTTTTGTTGACATATGTTTGTTTATTTGTTGAGAGCCTAAAGGCACATGAGCATGAACCATTTCCTACCATGTCACCTTTCACACAGAAAGTCAGTATTGTTCAAGTTGGAAAGGGTCAGATTGGGAGAAGTGTGTTCACATTCATACAACTCGTATAGGCTGGAACTGATATCTAACTTACAGAATTGTAACACCATCCTTCTGAAAGCAGCATAGATCTAATAAGGATGCAGCAAAGAAGACTAAGGTTCTTGAACCTCCGAACCACAGGAATGTGCCACAGTGTGTAATATAAGCCCATTGAATTATAATTCCTCTAAATGGCTTATGTTTTGTGAGATATCACTAGACATATGGGTGACTTATATGGTATCTTACCTGTGCTATGATGTCTGTACAGTTATTATTATTGCTAATTGCTAGTGAGTTTTTGTAGGAACTTCCAAAGATTATAGTACCTTAGGGCACAGATACCTCAGAAAGGAGCCAGATATTGACTGATAGTTTATGTAGACATGATAAATATAGTGTTTGTGAAACACCCCCCCCCAAAAAAAAGAATTGAGCCTTAATGGGTTCAGTTACTGCATTAATACTACTGGGAATTGGCAGGTCACTCACCTCAGAGCATCCTTCCACAGATTCCTTTCTCCTCTCAGCAGAACTTAATACTTTAGCATTAAACTATAAATGTTCTTTGTTATCTTTGATGTTTAAAATCTTGACTTTTCTGTTTGATGTTTTTATTCTATCATACTAGACATTCATCTAGGATTCTTGCCCAACTAGACTTTTTATCCAAATAGCATGATAGGAAAATTAAGTGTGTGTTGCCCTGAAAATATGGCTTTCATGTAACCATAATACAATACTTACTTTCCTAACTTTCATCCCCTGGTGCTAACATCACTGTCTTCTCGGTCTATAGGCAAACCTATCTAAAATACTGCATGTCCAAATTCCATAGAATCATTTGTTAATAAAAATTGCAAGGCCTTACATTCAGAGCGACTCACTCTGTAACATGACAGATTAATACTATTTTTAATTTTAAAATAAAGAAACATTTACATAGCTTCTTTGTTCTATAAATGCCTTAATATAGAGGAGAGACTGCCACTTTGTTTTCTTGCTGCCTCCTTCCATCCCACATGGGTGCTCTCTATAGTTTAGTGAGCATATAGTGAGTACATTGTCTTGCCTGTTGTTATTCAGCAGCTTTTTCTAGTTTGAGGGAACTTATAAGAAAAGAAATGAAAATAACAGTAGCATGACTTTCACATAAGAAGATGATGCAATTGGCAAAAGCATCTTTATTCAGATTTTCACAGTCTTAACATTTCTGTCATTATACTAAAGGAGAGCCACATGTTTGATCATGTGACTAGAAGGTCAGTGTTGAACACTTTCTTTTTACATTATCAAGTTTAAGATGATATCGGAAATTTCACAGAGATCCAATGGAATATGTATATTTGTTACTACCAGAATAAAAGAAACACATGATCACCTTAGAGAAGGAGTAACCAAGAGCTGCACTTTCTTCTTATCTTTTTTCCCTTAGATCCCTCTGTGCGACTAGCATTATTCAAAAAAAACAATGGTGACGTTTCTGTCTCAAAGTCATTGAAGAAGACACAGCGTAGGAGAGACGGTTACTTTGAAGGTAAGGTTTAATGAAATATTAAAAGTTCTGTAAAGATAGAAAAAAATGTTATTAAAATTTTTTCAGCATTCATAAGATATAAAGTACATATATGAGTTATATATACATATATGTATGGAAGTGTGTGTATAAAATAGCCTTGAATGGTTAACTATATTTATCAAAATAAAAATCCTATTTGCAGTGCTGATATATGAGTATATTTTTATTTGTGTTAGTGTTTATCTAGATTTTAAATGCCTTCCATTTTCATATAAATAACCATATAAAATTTTAACAGGTACAAATTATATTACCTTCAACTACTGATGGTGATCACATGATACTATAATATAATTAGTATCTTAAAATTTTATTAAACAACAAATACTTTATTTAATATTTTCAATATTGAAAGTTGTTTCTGTTTCTTTTATAATTGAAGGTTTTCATATCTAGTTGTCAGGTTACATTTACGATTTCATCATACCAAAGAATTATAGATTTGTATCATTAAGCAGAACCACAGTATGATTTACTGGTTTCATACCTATTTGTAGTACTGACATTTTTATAATTTATTCTAACTGTAATTTCTGATAATCATTTGTAACAAAGAACAAAAGCATATACTTTTTAATGGAAAGTAACTTTTGACTTCTGTATCTGTTATGTAATAAATCTTTAAATGCATTCATCATTAGTAGCCTGATTAAGAATAGTTTCATTGTTATTTGCCTTTCATTATGATTTGAGAATCTCAAAATTATTGTGATATAGAAAGACATATTAAAGTGTGTATAGTCAGGAGGCATAACATCTGGAATATTCTTAAAAGTCTATTAAGAACAAACACATATTTTAAAACATGTAAAGCATTTGTGGCAGTTCATTGAGTTTATTACATGACTAGATTATGTAACATATATATATATGTATATGATATGTGTATCCATTCTATTGTTTTAATGTTTTCAATTTTTATGGTATTTTAAGTGTTCATTGAGGATATCAACTCATTATTGGGGCTGGAGAGTTGGCTCACTAGTTAAGAGAAATGGCTACTCATTTATAGGGCCTGGTTGAAGTCCCATCATCTACTTCGAGTCTTATACTTACCAGTGACTCTAGTCCTAGGGTATTTAAACCCCTCAGGGACCAGGCACATGTAAGATATACAGACTATGTACAAGCAAACATATCCATATACCGAAAAATAAAAATGTCAATATTTTATGGAATATTTTAATAGAATTAAATGATATTTTCAAAAATAAAATAAACCTAGACCAGCCTTCCTTTTCTTATTATAATGTTTACTAGAAGTTCACCATATTTTGAGTAATAGCAATTGTGATAAGATTAGTATCAACTCCAGAGATGATAATCGCCTATTAAAGAGACATTCTTACTATAAAAAAAGAAAATACCTAGAAGAAAGAAACATTTAGTTTAGATGACTTGGGCATTAGGAAAGAAGAGATCTATTCTAAAATGTTCCAGTGTATTCTCACTCCTTCCCATGAGATTAAATGTAAATAGCATATTTTTCTAACTATAATCCAATATAAAGTTTGCTAAGAAAAGTTCACAAGAAACAAAAATTGTTCTATAGAGCACAGTGTTGCACATATATTTTATCAGAAAAAAAATGTTTTTATTATTCTATCTCCTATGTGAAATGTGTTTGTTTTGGTGTTTTATATTTTGTTTTGGTCCTAAATATTTGAAACTTCCTTAATTATCGAATGAGTATTATGTATATATATAATATATATATATATAATATATATATATATATATATTTCCTCTCAGGCAAGTAATAGATAAGGTATTTGATTTTAAGGAATGGTCTTTAGAATAATGGCTCTACATAAAAGAAAATTTTTAATTGAAATGATAACATTTGTCTTTTTTTCTTAAGTTTTAAAGATAAAACACTTGTTGTTTTCCTGATTGAACCCTATATTGTCCTAACTGCTGCTCTGAATGCAATCTATACCTAGACATATGCTCAGTTATGCAAAGGAAAAACATAATTTAACGGGCTGATGTACTGTAGCTGCCCAGTTGTCAGTAATTTTCAAAACCAAGTCTTTTGAGATACAACATGTATGTTATATAGTATATTTTTAAGACTACAATTCAGTTAATTTTACTGTTAACATAAACAGCATTAGCTTTTAGTTTTAGAACATTAGACCTTATTTTCCCTTAAGAAAAAAAATGAAATAAAATTAATAATGGGAATTTGAAGCCCCCTCAATGAGGGACATCAGAATTAAATTTGCCATTTGTTTAGATTAAAGAGCTCCACATGGAATAGTATCTCAGAACTATGGTATGCTAGCATTGTTTTATAATTTTTTGATTTTCCTAAAATTAGAGCATAGTATTGTCTGAGTATAAATTCTATAATTCTAATTTATTTCATAGCAACATTGTATGTATTATAGGAAAACATTGTTTTTCAGTTTTGCAGTTACGACCATGTGAAATGTCATGAGTCTTGCCAATTGTACTAAATGCTTTGATTATTACCATGGTCTTTTTTTCTGATGTCAATAAACAAATGAAGATGTCCACATGAGAAACATGGTAACACTTGAGTAATATGTGATATGGAATTAATTATATTAGATATCACAACATTTGTATATAATAGCTACTTTTATAGTTTGCCATGTTCGTGAAATGTAGAAAACATTTTTTTACCTTAAACCTAGTTAAGGCTAGGTTTTGGCCACATCTGTATGCTGGATAACTAAAAGAATGCCGTTTGCCAGATATTATTCAGTTCTTCCTGTAAGACTGAGGGCCTAACGAGTATAGTGATCTATTACGAATTTGCTTGCTTGGCTGTTAGGTACATATCTTAGTTTACCTCTACTATCAAATTTAATTAGCATGAATTTAAATATAGAATCTTGCCTTGAAAGTCAAAATTCTATATTCTCTTGAAAAGTCTCTGAAAAAAATGTTTTAAGTGATTTGCTAAGAATCCTGAAAATGTCTCTTCAATAAGCATCACTAGCTAAGAGGAAATGGAGATATAGTGTGATAAGTATGTATGCCAAAATTTGTCTAATGCACCTTAAATCTATTTTAAAATAGATGTTTCAACTATGTGCTTTAATTACTTTTTCTGAATAGACAGTAAATCAAAGCAGGTATATTTGAATATTTGTAGTGTGGCATTCATTAACTCTTTTACAAAAGAGATTTTCAGGTTCCATGAGTAGAAAATGGTCTATAGATGGGCATATCACTTCATGGGCAGTCTCTATTTTAAATGATCTTATCCTCTTTAATATTCCATTCATTGATAAATCATGATCATATAAAACTGTAAGCAACAATGTGGTATTTTATATGCGTGTACTACGTAGCATGATTAAATTAGATAATTAATATGCAAATTATTTCAGCTACCTGTAATTTTTGGTGAAACCCTTAAATTTTACCATTAACTATTTGGAAACAGATGCTGAACAATTGCCTTCTATAGAATCTGTGATGTCTGGTGGAGTTCATCACCCATTGTCCCTGCCTAGGTTTTAGTAGCAGCTTCTCATTCCTTCAGTCTTCCTACCTTGAGTTCTAGTAACTGGTATTCTACTCTCTATGTTCATAGTTTAACACTTCTAGACTCCACATGTATGATACATTATGTGCCATTTGGCTTTTTATATTGTATTATGTTATGCAGATTTCCTTCAAATTTATTCATGTTGTAACAATAAGGTGATTTCTTTCACACTGCTTAAAGTGGAATGATACTTCATTGTGTATGTATAGTATAGTTTCTTTACTCGTGCATTTTTAATAGACACTGCAGTTATTAGCATATTTAGATGACTATGAATAATACAATAAACACAGAATTGCAAATGCCTCTAACATATGGTCTTTGAATAATTGCCTAGTGGTCAGATTGCCAGATCAAATGGCACTTCTACATTCAGTTTCCTGGGAATTTCCATAGTGTTCTCCATAATAGCCGGTACTAAGTTAATCCTCTAACTAAAATAGATAACATTTCATTATGGTTTTTTATTGTCCTTATGGTAGTAATTCTGAAAATGTTTTTATACAAATTGGTCATTGGCATTTCCTGCTTTAGATAGTTGGATGGATTAAGTAGATATATGATAGACAAATGGACAGAGGTTAGAGATAGACAGATAGATATACAGATAGATAGATAGATAGATAGATAGATAGATAGATAGATAGATAGATAGATAGATAGATGGATGGATGGATGGATGGATGGATGGATGGATGGATGGATGGATGGATGGATGGATGGATGGTTGGATGGATGGATGGATGGATGGATGGATGGATGATTTATAGATATATAGATGATAAATAATTGATGAATTATACATAGAAAGGGAGAGAGGAAGAGAGATGGGTGATAGATGGATAGGTAGATAAACACATAAATGTGTAGATAGACGACTGTTGATTTATATATATATATGGAGAGAGAATAAGAGATAAGTGATAGATGAATGCATAGATAATAGACCATTGTCTGAGTTCCTTCTCTATTTTCTTAGTTGTCTAGTTTTAATTTATAGAAAAAATTATCTATTACACATTGTATATTCCTGAGACTTATGTGCAAAAATGAGACTAACCATAACATGTGGGTTTGCTTCCGACTTTCTGTCCCATTCTCAAGGAACTTGTCTTCATGCCAGCATTATGCTGTTCTGATGACAGTCATTTTCTACCAAGTTTTGAAATCAGGAAATTTGATGCCCTTAAGCTTTGCTCTCTAAGCTCATGACAGTTTTATCCCTTTGGTGGTTTCAAGAAAATTTAATAATTTTATTCCATTTATGTGAAAATAAATTGGAATCTTGATACAATTAGATTTAAGCCATCGAAAAGTTTTGTATAAAGTTGTTAGCAAAAAATAGCTTACAGCCCTTTAGCCTGGAATTGGTTTTTATTTTCTAAATCTCTCTTGAGCTGACAGGTTGTCTCTTGTGTATTTGATATGATTCAGCATCAAGCTCTTTTTCACTTCTTTAATTAAATTTACATATAAGGATTCTATTGTTTTTCTTCTATAATTAAGTTGTTGATGTCATTTCATCTTTGAGTTTTTATAAATACATTTTCTAAATATATAGAAAAACTGCTCACTTTTTGCATTTTGCTGCTCTACTGAATTCATTGAACAAACATGCCAAGATTATTTTGTGGCGTAAAATAGGTGAGACTGTGATTTCAACATGCAGAGACGATTTTACTTTCTTACATATTAAAATGCCTTGTATATCTTTGTCTCGCCTGGTTACTCTAGATGAAAATACGAGTATTCTGTACTTGGAAGGGTCATCTTTTTATTCTGTTATCTTAGGGGAAAAGCTTTCACATATTTTCTATTGAATAAATTTACTTGATTTTTGCTGGTGTATCATGTGTCACAACATTGTGCCTCCCAGAAATAAATACCATTTGATCATAACAGCTTGAATCCCAAGTTTTATAACAATTGTCTGTGTGGTCTCCAGGAGGCTAACTTTGGCTGATTTAATGATTTTGTGTTAATTTACATTATGTACTTATTTTATTTTTAATGATTTTTAGTTTTTAAGATTTTTTTAAAATATTTTTTCAATTGTGTGTGTTTGTGTGTTTGTATGTGTGTGTGTCAATAGATTTAAGGATAAATATGCTTAATTACTTAGTCATTAATTAGTACTCATAAAATTGGATAATAGTTATACACAATTTGTTCAATGCTGACAGTACAACCTGAGATTCTGTCATAAGTACATAAATACACATTATAAGGTAAATAGTGATAAAAACTGAAATTATTGGCAATGCAAATTAATTATAAATTAATGACTCTTATTGCTTAAAAATTTCATTTATTATTAAGGACTATGAGCTTAATCTCTTTTAGAGACTCTGGTATTTGTATAATAACTGTCCACATCTTACAAGTGAGGAATTAGTCATTTTGAGAATATGATGAGTGACTTGTCCGACATCATATAAAGAGTAAGAGCCTAAAAAAAGAAGCCAGTTTTTTTCATAAAACCAAAGCTATAAAAATCAAAGCATGGTGTACATTTTGAAGAACAAGGTTTCAGGGTAACTCTGAAATATCCACACTTTAGAGTTAATGCTGGGGAAAAGCAAAAACTAATATAGTAGGTAATACAAAACTCTAGGAGACTGATGGTGAATTTTAATTTTTAATTCCTGTATCCTTGTGAGCATCAATATAAATGAAAAAAATAGTTTTTTTCTTTACCATCATTGCAATGAGTATCTGATGTTTATGCTATAGGTCACTACTAATATTGCCATGATGTTACATTATAGAGACCAAATCTATTTGACTCTAATTTCATGATAATAAATAGCAATATTTCACTTCACATCTGTTTATTTTCAGATACTTAGGAGCCTTCCCACACAGCCCCAATGGAAACAATATATTTTGCTTCATTTATACTCACTTATATTTATACACAAATGAAATTCCTTCCGTACCTTCATCTACTGAACTTCTAAATTTGCTACTTCTAAAGCTAAAGCAATTTTAGAATTCTAGAATTAGCCAGAGGGAAGAAATGAAGCTGGAAAACATTGGGTCTAGCCTGACAACTTTCTCAGGAAGACAGTTTTATGTCTTAGTTCTTCATTCCCTGGAACAATTTGAATTGATTTTAAAGTCAAGTATTCTTAAATCCCAGGCTGATGCTGTCATCACAAAAATGACTATTTGTCCTTCTTATAAAACAGAAGATTTACAGATACCATATGTTACTATCTGTCATAAATGCTTAAATATTTTGTATTAAATTTTCAAGTAATGAAAACATTTGAAAAACTTTAATTCCTATAATTTTTACTTCAGAGCATTCTAATCAAACCATCTTCTTTTGTGGTATTTTTTGCTTTATGATTACAAGCATTTTCTTCTGCTTTCTCAATTTTAATGACAGGTTAAAGCATAAAATCATATTATGCAGATGGTTTTAGAGTAGATCTTGTTTTTCCATAGCTGTATATAAAATACTTGCTAATAATGTGTGGTGTTTATGTATCAAGAGTTAACAGAGATTTGCTAACATTTAGATTTACTAGCATCTCACCACAGGGATTGTGGAAGCAAAGGAAACCTGAAAACATCCTGCTAAGAGATGCCTATATAGTCTTGTTTTGTGGAGTAATATACATTATTAATCAGACCAGACATGGATACAAAGAATTAGAAATTGTGGCTTGTCTGTCAGTAGCTTGGTTTCCTATAACTACTATAATTTGAAATACTATAATTTTAATTACTATATTCTTACCACATTGTATCTTATATCAAGTACCTCTTGCTGTTATTTGTAAGGCCCTAGGCCCTAGAGCCACAAAGGCATATGTACCATTGACTGGGTTTGGCATAACTTCCTATGTGTATACATGGTAAGAAGAGTGTTCACATGACATGACAATACTAAATGTGTGCCTTTAAAGTACTTTATTTTTTATGAGAAAATAAAATAGCTTTTATCATCAAAAAGTAAATCTTTAGCAAATAATTTTCTGAGTGAATAAATAGCACAGAGAGCCATACATTAAATATATGTTAGGTTAAAAGATACTCACATATGTCTTTGAATATGTGGCTTCTTTTGCAATGCTGGATAACTGTCCTTCTGGAAACCAGAAATTTTTTCACTTAGCTTCCTCTTGTTCTTTCAGAAATCAATTCTTTAGGAAGACTTTTATCTACCATGAGACACCATTCAGTATGTTTTCATCATATTCAGAATATTCTTTGTCAATAACATATTATAATATAATAAATTTTAAAATAATTATAAATTATAATACTCGATTTGTTCCTCACTGTTGTTTACAATTTGTATAATATGTTGTTCCAAGTGTTTTGCCTTTATAACTACTAGAATTTTCATGACAAACTTTTGTGTTCCAAGCAAAGAAAAATGTTCATTATTTTTAGAAAAGATTATATAAGTGAAAATCTGCTTGTATTTGCATGGAACTAGAAATGAAGTAGCATTAGAATTTTGGTTTGCAAACCATTTTTTAACTGTTAGTGAAGAAAGGATCTGAAGAAGGGATTATGACCTAAAATTTACATTGAGTTTCAGTCTTGTATGTGGAGCTATATCTTAATTTGTTTTGCTTCTTTTGATTGTGAATGAACAAACTCTTTGAACTCCAGAACACCAAGATTTCTTGAAATCCCTTTCACTTTGCTAACACTAAGTGAAAACATATACACACACTGAATCAAAGCTACAGGTGCTGATGACCATATTGTCACAAACCAAGAGTCTTATCAGGACTTAATTGTCCAGAATTCTGTATTCTGAAAGTACAAGATCAAGGTTCTATTCAATTCAGTTTCTTGCAAGGGTTGTCTGTTTTCCAAACAGGTGCCTTCTTGGAAAGGGGAGAATGGAGGGGGCAGAGGGGAGAAATGGAAAAGGGGGAGGGGAAGAGAAGGGAACTGGGAATGAAGTATTCAAACTTATGAGCCATGAGGGCTATTCTATTCAAACCATCACCTTCCACTCTCTGGCTACCATAGGCCCCTGGCCTTATCATTATACGAAATGCATTTACTCTAACTTCAAAAGTCCTTTCAGTATTTCAGTCTCAAAACTGTGTGAAAGTCTAAAGATCTATATCTTTTCTAAAATTCAAAACAATCTCTTACTGTAACCCCCATAAAAATAAAAATGAAAAATGAAGTACCTTCAACATGCAATGACATAGCATATACATTACTGTCCCAAAATGGAGGTGTCTGCTAATGTGAGGAAAAACCATACTGAAGCAGTACATACACCCAGCAGAGCAAACTCCAAGTCTTGTAGCTCGTGTCTGATACTAGAAGGCATAGAAGATTCCATTCTTCTGCCTCTGCTGCTGGTCTTATGAATCTCTCCCTCGAGCTGCTTCCACCTTCTGTTTGCAGTTCTCTGTGACAGATGACTTAAGGATCTGACATCTCCAACAGTTTGCAGTTTTGAGGGCAATCCAGGCCTCATTTCCACAGCTTCACGCAATCTCCTCTTAAGACGTCTTGCTGTCGGAGCCTTTATCCAGGGACTACACTGCCACATATTGCCTTACCTAGTGGATGCTCCTTAAAGAGGAAGGTTCCAGGACCCCATTATTCACATGTCCTTATGATTCTAAAGCCAGAAATGTATGAATTACACTGCCAAGTCCAACTGCTTGCTTGGAAAGGAGCCTGGCCCATTTGAACCACATTTACAACAGTTTTCATTTGTTGGTGGTGGAGTGTTTGCTTTTTATTTTTGGAGCAGAAAACTCCTTAGTCCAAAACTCACCTGAGTCTGGTCTTGCCCTGAGGACATGCTTCCCTATATTATACGGTAGACCCACCCTCTCCTTAATTTTCTTCTCTCTTTAATAAACATCATTTAATAATCTGGTACTCTTTTCCTTTTTAAACTCTGTGCACATTTTGTAGTTTTTCTTTGCCCCGCTTAATTTATTTTATTTTAGATAGACCAGAATATGAGTGATTAATATGTGCCACACAGCAAAGTCAATATTATAATTGAAATCTTCTCAAACAAAGGAATTGGCCAATTATTTTTAATTTAGACTCTGGAAAATTTTTAGAACAGGGGTATATTTTATATGTTTGCCAAAATATCATAAAATGGTCTATATCCAGGTTGCTATAATTTTTACTCTAAAACCTTCAGCTGGGTCTTTACAGTTCATATTGCACTCATTATCATTGGCTTCCAAGCTTCTGTGAGGTTGTCCCACTAAGCTCCACTTACAACATTCAACTGCTAGTCCATTCCAAAATTCCCAAATTTTCCACATTCATCCAAAAACACCAGCTTTGCCAGGCTTGTCACAGTTATAGCTCACTTACTGGTACCGACTCCTATATCATTCACTTTCCTATTGCTGTGATAAAAACACTATGGCAAGGAAAACAAAAGAAGAGAGCAAGCATTTAATTTGGTTTAAACATCAAGATGTTTAGAGACCATGATGGTTGAGTGAAGGAGGAATAGCTAAGAACTTAGATCTCAAGCCACTAAACAGAGTCAGAGTGGACCATTAAGGACTAATCAAGGTGCACAGGTAGAAAAAAGAGTATGAGGAAGGATAACTAACATTAAGACCTTTGAAATTACCCATGGAGATTAACCACTATCCAGTCTTCATAAAATATTTATGTACACATATATATCGAATATAAACAGAGTTACCCGCTAACGGGGAAGACATCAGTAATGATAATGCCTATCCCAGATAGCATTGGCTTTCTAATAAAATTCCCATTGCCAAAAATGGGTTGCCACTTTGAAGTTGTTGATCACCGAGGCTCTATAACACTCTTGTAAAATTAGATATTAGTGTCATTGATCTTAATTGCCCTCAGTACTTAATGGGACCACTAAGATACCACACATGTGAGTCATAGGATATGGAGAAATCAGGGCAGTACTATCTTAGCTGCTTCAACGATACTGCTTGCTTTCATGGTACTAGAAGTTTCTATGCATGGCTCTGAGGAAGAAAAGGATTCAAGAGTCTTATTCAACTATGAACCATATGAGCAACATTGACACAAATGGTAAGATATATCCATTTGTCAATAGTTGTGTAAGAGTTATGGGAGAAACCAACAATTTCTGGATTGAATTTAAAGCCTAATTAATATACAACTGAGAATTTATGCCTAACACAATTAGTTGTGCTAGAAACCCAGAGCTAATTAGGCTCTTCTGTAGCCTAATAATAATATTATTATTCTGTTAAATTGACTCCTATGTTCTTATTTTAATATTCATTTATTAATGCATGTTTAACCCAGCTATAAAAGAAAATATGAAACT
The DNA here is from genome assembly GCA_033318265.1 of Phyllotis vaccarum. Classification (NCBI taxonomy): domain Eukaryota; kingdom Metazoa; phylum Chordata; class Mammalia; order Rodentia; family Cricetidae; genus Phyllotis; species Phyllotis vaccarum. The sequence goes on from JARWLC010000014.1 coordinate 22,966,684, forward strand.
TTGGAGTTCTAGCTCTAAATGGGACATGCACGCCTCCTCCTAAGACAATGAGATCTTCATCTAAACGACCCCATAGATAAAACTTAGCTTCATAGATGAATAAAGCAGAAGAAACTGTAGGTTTGTGGTATATACTAAAGAATACTGATCTACCCTAGTCAGAGATTATGAATGAAAGCAAGATGTATTTGATAAATAATAAAAATGTTAGTATTGTTGAATATAATTGGTTTTTCACAGTTTAAATTCAGGATTAGAGGAGCTGAAAAGTAGTAGAGCTGCCCGATTTCCATTTTATATCCATAAGCCTTAATTAAATATAGTTTCAAACTACATATACAGCTTAGCAGTTATTTATAGGAACTATTTTATTAAATTTTAGAATTTTACATGGTAATTATCTACAAAGAGCTAAAGTGCACAGTCAAGAATACATACGAATATGCAAATATGACTCTTTTATATAATGGGAAATTTGTGCACCTTAGATTTTGGAAATGAGGTAAGTTGTAGGTTTTTAATAGAGTCATTCTGCTTAGAAATTTACACACAAAAGACATCACTTTATTTTTATAATTGGGAGTCAAATTTCTTGTCATTTCACAGGCATATTTTCATTTTGCTTTGATACAGTTTTACACTACCTTTATCTTTTTGGATTTCTACTTTAGTTATTGAGGAAAATGTCACTGACATAGATTTTAAATATATTTGAGAACTTACAGCTTATATATTTAGAATAATATATTTAAGTTTTAAAAACTTTATTTGTTTTATCAATATGCTTTAAAACAAATAATATGAACCATATAAGGTCATCAATAGCTGTTTTTAAAATATTGGAATGATGAGTCTTTAAAACTTAGGGACTGGGCATAAATTTACCAATTTATTCCATTCGCATATTCATTGATAGTCCACCTTGACATCGTTATCATAAAAAAGAATAAAGAAAAGAAAGCATTAATTCTTCCATACATTGTTTTTAAGAACTACATCTCTTCTTAAAGATTCCACCCCCAGTTATGTTGTATACTAGGGACCTGACTCTGAAAACGTGATTTCATGGGAGAAAACCCACATACTTATCATGAGGAAGGAACCCTGAGTATAAAGCTGATATGTAGGGATCATGGACAGGAAGTTCTCTTCCAGAACTTGTGGTCATAGGTGATCATAACCAATCCTCTTATATTCATCCTTCTCCCTTTAACATTTTATACATATTTTCAAGTCTGATATATCTACTACGAGGTGTGTTTCTATACTCTATACATCTGCTTGATTATTTGCATTACATTTTTGTTAAAAGTATTATTAATTATTTATCTTTTCTCAGAATATTAAATCATTAATTTTTAAAACCTATTCTCTTAAATGGAAGTATTGCCCCATGTATCACATTGCCTCAAAATAGCCAGTCTTCCTCTTAAATCTATATATCGTCTTGAATAAGCTATTATCTATATTTTTACTGCTATTTCCTTCTAAACCATCATTCTTACTTTACTTTTTCTTATGTCCTCTTTTGTTTTAAGACAGACTATCACTATGTAACCTGATATCGCTTCATATATTCTTCCTGCCTCAGCCTCCCAAATGCTAGGATAAAATACAAGTCTGGCGTACCTGCCCCAATAAACCATAACCTTGCCACCACCGGCCATCAGTGAATATTGTTTAAACCCTTTTCCCTCTAGTAAAATTCACAAGTCTTTAGAATATAATGCCCCTTGTTTCCTGTTTCCAAACTACTTTTCCATTTTGACTTTTCAACATTTTTTCCATGCCCAAAATACATCCTGAGAATATTAAACTTCAATATTTTTTCAAATATTAATAAACTATTTGTTCTTTTCAAAATGATTTCTCATCCCCATACTTTTACATTTATCAGTAATGCCCCTCTCAATCTTCCAGTTTGTCCTTACTCTTCATGATTCAAATAAACGTCACTTCATCTCTCAATCATTCCCGATTCAGCCGAGACTCACTTTTTTCTGCACTTGTCTGTGTTGATATCAGTTATTTTCCAGATCATTAGTCTTTTCAAGTTGAAGGATGAAATAAATCTTGGTTATTTGTCTTATTCGCCCTGCCCTTAAGACCCACTAACTGTATTGGATTCGTTTATATTGGGCATTCAAGACTGTTTGGTGGATTGATATACATTTCTGACTTCAGAAAAGCTGGTTCCTTAGAAAACTCTTCCCGTCCATTTCTGTTCCTCAAATGCAGATATTGAGCTGTTAACCAACTTAAACTTTTAATATATTCATTCACATTCAATCCATAAATTTTACTTTGAGCCACTCGAAGATCCTTTCAGCAGGTCTTTACAATACATTCAAAGACATACACATGGACCGTAACCAACTGTAAAGGTGTTGATCATAGAAACCTTAGTACAAGTATCATTCCTTAATTTTTAGCATTTTGTCAAATTGCAAACATTATGTGAAAGAATGAAATTAAACATATAGTCAGCATATATGCCTTATTTGTCAGAAAAGCTTAATGACTGATGTTGTCTATAGAGATTTCACAGTGGTTTGGGAAAGCTTTGGGATCCTATGTTTTACCCTAAAGCTTCACTACTATCCATAAGATATTTCAACATTGTTGTTTTATTTTAAGAAATAAAAATATCTGAGCCAAAAGTAGTTCAGAAGTTGGAATGTGGACTCGGGCCTCTTAGGTTTAAATCTAATCTCTGTTCCTTACCTTTTTTGTGTCTGATTTCTAGTCTTAAAGTAGGTAAACATTAGAGAAATAATTTATAATTTGGAGCTCAGCAAATGAATTAGCACACAAAAACAGTGGAACCCTTTTTAGCCCTTACCAGTATCAAAAAACAGTAGCCATTTGCAATAAAATTATATTTAAATTTTAATTCTATTATAGTAACTAGATAAATTTTGATATATTTCACATTGAATGTAGTTTGCATAAACAGATGGTGTGTGGTGAGACATTTATTATTCTGCTTAGTGAATTATTTTTTAACACAAAGGAGCTTTCCAGGTTCTGGCAAATGGATGAGATGCTGAATCTAGTCAGTGATCCATTCTACTTAAATTTTACCTGGATAAATTTAATAAAGTACCTTAATCCAGATTTTTCAAGGTGATGTCAATCAATCAATCAGTCACACTTCTGGCATTAACCTACCACCCTAGTTTATATGCTGTCCCTAGCCATTTCTTCTTTTTGCCCTGTACAAGGTCCTGAACTTAGGTAGCCCACTGAAGCATGAACAAAAGAAGAAACTGATATCTCTAAACATTCCAGTAATAAATCTAATTACAAAAATTAACTTAGTTTTTATCCTTCACTTAGCAATAAAATATTTTGATTTAGATATTGATATATGTTTTGTAAAGATAAAATTTGCATTGCTGTTTTATTCAAGTACAGAGAAAAGTTAGCACTTCTGGAATTCCTCAGCACATACAGTGAATTGATTTTCTATAATTCTTATGATTCTAGTACTTAACATTTTAAGGCATTTTATGGTATTTATCAATATGAGAAATAAAAAAGTCTCTTGAAGTTTCCTAAAAATATATGCTAGGGATGTTGTATCTATGACAATAAACTCTATAGGAGATTTTTTTTCTCTTTTATAGAAAAAGATTATGTGAAATACGCTTTGGAATTTATTAAATGGATTTCTACCATAAAGAATAATTAAGCTCAATTTTAAGAAACTAAGCCATATTTACTATATGGTTAGCAATCTTATCATAACCCAAATGCTAAATCAGAGTTTCCAGTTTTTTAAACAATATGAATATGTAAATATCATACTTATGTGCAAACAGGTTTGTGTCTGTGGTGGTATGCTAACTTAAATTGCTTGCCAGCTCCCTTTGTGCCCGTTCCCAATCTGTCTGCACAGATATACATCTGCACATATTTCTATCTGATGAAATACATTTTATTTTGGTATAAAATGCCAAATGGAATTTACACCTTTTAACATATTTTTCCGCTATCAGATTCGATAATGAAATTAAGATTATACATTAAAAAGCCACATTTTTGTTTTTCCTATGATTTGTGTAATTTATTACTAAATATGTTATATGTTATTATATATTGACAGTTAACATGTTTGAAATATTTTAATATATAAAGTATCTTTAAACAAATCATATTTATATAATAGATTATAATTCTATTTTTATCAATTATTCGGTCCTAGTATGTTTTCAAGATGCTATAATGACCTCACATTTAAATTTTTTTTAAAAAAAGAAACTCTTGCTTTAAAACATAATAACCATGTTCACAATTCACTGAGCCATCTTGGCGTTTTAAAGCCCCACATCAACTGTGACATCAAGCACCTGACCTACTCAGCTTGTTGATCAAAGAACAAAACTTGAAGAATTAAACAATAAGTCGGGTTGGCTGTTAAAGCACGAAGAGAATAGATGCTTCGTAGATTTTTGTTTGACTATTTACTGAAATTATACGTGCCAAGACTTAGACTAGTTGAAACCCCCTACAAACTGAACTTACAGAAACAGAAACTGATCCTTCTAACATTGTGTTTTTTAATACATCACAAGAATGCATCTCCCCCCAAAAGTGTAAGATCTGTATCTTGAGATGTGATGATTTTTTTTTTAATTCTATAGGAGAGGAGAAACTTCTTTCTTAAAATTCAAAATCATTGTGTGTAGCCAATGTGAGCACACATAATAAAGCGCTGCACATTGAAATATTTTCTCATTTTTAAAAGAATTAATGGCTCCCCACCAGCTCTTTAACATGTAAAATGAGTAAGTTACTTGTGTCCAGTACATCCAAAAAAGAGCCAGGATAAAATAAACATAAGGGGTTGGATATCTTGGAAAAAATCTGTCATGGGTTTGGGTTAATCATCTCCAGAAGAAATTCAACTTGATGCCTGAAATGTAAGACTTCGAGAAAGCAGAAGGGCCTGAGGCAGTGTTGATCTGAAAGAGTGCTCTCCGTGGGTCAGGTCTGTTCTTCTGGCAGAGTGCAAACCCAGTTCACAACCATGGCCTCTGAAAAGCTGTAAAAGACTGCAGGGGCCATCCAGTGCACACACTCCAGCTTTGGTTACATAGTTTTAATGGCTTAGATTCTTATTATAAAATAAAACTTAAAAATAAAATGTGTGCTTAATTTTCCAACCTTCTATCAGCGATAGAACGCCACCAGTTTTGTGGAGTTAAAGAATCAAGGATAACCCTTTATTTCAGCAATGATTGTTAGATGTATTTGGGACAATGGCACATATATATTTCATGCAATGCCCAGGTTCATACATCCTACTTCTGGGATTTTGGACATTTACAAATGAGTGGTTCTGCCAATACTTTGACTTGTTTGTCTTTCTTTCCTAACCATATAGGCTTAAAATAACTTTTCAATCCATAAGAGTTTATTACATAAAATTTTATTACTGATTTTAAGAGTGATCATAATGATTTGAACTTAAGTAAAATTGTCTAGTATGGAATAATTCTTTTTAAATATTTACTCTCCATTCTTCCAAATTCTCTTGATTTGCCTTTTTCATAATCAGAAATAGATTGTATTTATTTGAAATAGTTTTAGGCAGATACAAAAACATAAAAGAACTTATCAAGTGCATGAACCTAACCATATGAGTGTAGGAAACAGTCACGTGATCATATCCTGCACAACAGTAAAATGTGCTGCTAAATTACTTCAATTTTTGAAAACTTTTTAGAAGAAAAATAGCATAAAGAAATAATGTTAGCTCCTCTTATTTTTACACCTCAATTTTATTGTTCAGATCTACCAAAAGAGTTCAATTTAAGTATTGTTGATTAAAATAACCACGCCTGTTCCAAACAAAGTTCATTGCTTTGTAAACCTATGAGATTTTTGCTGGCACTCTTATATTCTGCTAATACTAGATTTTTCTTAATTTTGCAATAATCATATAGGTATAGGATGTCTAGATCTAGTAAAAAAAAAATTACAATCCTTTCAGTGTCGAAGTCAATCATTTGAATGAATAGAGACCACTTAGGACTACTTGAAATGCTGAAGCATTTCAAATCCTTTTTCATTTGACCACTGGATGACCTGATAACTATTTCCTGTCCCTCAGTAAGGTTATGACCCAGGTCTAAGAGTGCGAAACCCAGATAATTTTAGAAACAAACCAAATACCATAGAATTAGAGAAGGGAGTTTCTCTAAATTTGTTCTTTCAAAAGGAAATTATGTATCTTAAATACGAAGGTATAAAAATAAAGGGTGTTGCCTCTATGTACTGACCATATTTAAAACTGTCAAGTACTGATGCTCTTGTCTTTGAGATTAAAAATAAGCAGGTATTTCTGAAACACAAACTTGCAGTCCAAGTTCTCATTTTCCTTCTTCTAAAATAGTTCAGACTATATTAAAATGCCTTTTATCTAACAATACTTTTATAATAACTTATTAGTAAACTCACAAACAAGTTGGATTTTAAAAAGGCTAATTGCATTTAGCAATAGAGATATGCATTTGTGCAGCCTAATTTCTCTATTGGCATTTACACCTATGGAAAGACAGAAGCACAAGAAAGAGAAAACCTTGCCTCTGTCACACAGCAGGAAGGAATGAATGTGTCTAACCACCTCCTGATCTGTTAAAACAGCTCAGACAATTGAATTAAGGGAAGGAAGACTTTTACAAGTGCATTTTGCTGATCTGAAAATGTAATTGACCATAGTTTGCTTTGATAATTTTTTTTTGCTTTTCCATAACTTGGATGTGAAATATAGTGTTATGAAATGTTAATTGTTTTAATGAGGTCAAGAAGTGTTTCCTTAAAATAACAGTTTCATGTTGAACATAAAGCTGATATTTTTCCTCCTTGTAGAGATAATGAAGACATAGATTACAAGTACATTATAACTAAATTTCTAAATTATGATTTGAAAATGTATATATTGAGAAGACACTAAAATTGACATTTACTCTAAGCTGGGCAAGCTAAAATTTACACTTTTAACAAGGATGACATGATTTGTGAGACAACAAATTTTCAGTTTTTCTCTAACACATTCTATTGAATGCTGTTAAATAGGCAACTACTCGCTATTAAAATGACTAATGTATTTTAGAGTGTAACATGGCATATCACTTCCAATGTTCACACTTACTCCTTGGTAATACACTATTTGAAAAGTCATAAATAACAGAGAATTTAAATGTGCTCAGTTGAATGCTGCTTCATTGCTAGTGTGCTTAGGATATCATAATTTGATTTATTGTGAGCTTCATTTGGAACTATTGCATAGAATCGTTTATATTTATGGTAAGTTTAAATATTAAATTTAAGGACATTCAAGAACAAGTTAGAAATCACTATCAAACTTAATTAATCATCATGTGACTTGGACTTTATTTGTTTTGAACAAATGAAATGCCCTATAAAATAATCTTTCACAAACATTATATGTGGAAACTATATATAGAATATGTATTCAACTTAACAAATTTAAAATTTATATTTGAAATTACATCCATATCAAATTTATAGTATAATGTGGGTACTTTAAACATTTACTAAATTAAAATTATCTAGGAGTATAATAAAATAATAGTAATAGTTTATATAATTCAAATGGCTTTTTTGATATTTTAAACAAATATTCAATACAAGTTTCATGCACATTTAAGTGAAAGTCCATTTCATATTGTATTTTCTAAAAAAAACTTTTTTGAAATTTGTTTATTAAAACACATACAATGACACATTGATTTTGAACTATTTAAATTGGATCTACAATTATTTTCTTATTATTTTAAGTGTAATATAATTAAGTATAATACACTAAATTATTAGTCTTAAATTATTTATACTGTCACTGTGACAGAATTTTAAAAACATTTCAGAGCAAATAACATTGACACAATTAAGGTACAGATGCAGACATTGAAGTGAAATGTTTGCTGGTTAAGAGGGTTCAGGTTGGACAACAAAAATGCTTGATGCATCTACTTGGTCAAAACAAAGTTTTAAGATAAAAAAATGTGAGGGATTAAGACAAGAAAGTAAATCTTAAGTACTAGGGAAAGAACTCAGATGTAACCTCTAGATGACCTGGACCTGTTTGTTTAGATGACAATTCTAAAACTATACAGGGAATATTCCCATTTAACACAATTACTTGCTGCAAGCCCTGACCTCAGTGACTGTCATGAGCCTGATCTGAATTGGCCCATTCTGTGATATGGTGACATTGCTTCTGTTGCCTCGATTGTGACCTCTGATTGCACGGTACCCTTGAGAGTTCCCCATAACAAGCGTAACTCCTAGATTTTAGCCAGGAAGGCTGCTCAGCCTGCCTAGATTTGTGTAAATTACATATGCTACTTCCCCTGCCATGGCATACCATTGTTAGTTTTGTATACATATGTTAGAGAACTTTCATAGTAACACTTCACTCTTAATGAATTATGCAGCGATTACTTTTGCTAATAAATCTCTGCACTTTATTATTTGTAAAGAAAAAACTCAGTTTTCAAGACATTTGTTGATTTTAGCATATTTAGCAATTTATATTTTCAAACAATTTCATATCTATTTTTTTCTGAATCAAAGAATTTGACCCCACATCCCATTGTCTGTTTCTGTAACCAGATCATATCTAGGTAATAGAGTTGGAGTCAAGAGTTAGGATGGCATCAGTTCATGAGAATGAGCTGATAAAACAAACATAGAGCTGGCTTTCAGCCTTGTCCCTGTCAACATGGGCAAATTATTCCACCCTTAGTCTTTATTTTATAGTTAAACATGAGAAGTACCATTTAGAATTTTTGTTAGAATTCAATGAAATGAAGATAATGTAGGTAATATGTCACAGCTTTCTACAATAAGTTTCCTTTGTTGGTGGCATTGTTACTTTTTCTTTTTGAGATTCTATATATGAAAATTATGTTTGCATCATTTCTATTTCTCCATTTCCTCTATAACCCCTCCTGTATTTTCCAGCTCCCTCTCAATTCACCTATTCTTTATATATTGTCAATAGGTATAGCTTTCCTGTTATATATACAAAAGACTATCTTACAGACTTCATGGTCCTCTGAGGTTTACAATCTTTCTGTCCCATTTTCTACAATGTACCTTGATCATCAGTGAAGCAGCTGTATTATAGATGTATTAATTGGTGCTGTTGGACCAATTATCTCTATTTTGGCCAGTTGTGGATTTCTGTAATGGCATCTATCTGTTGTAAAGAAAAAAAAAAAAAAGCTGCTTTAGTAATGGTGTTAAACTTATCTGTGAGCGAGTGCAGTTAAAAATTATACTGCTTTAGGAAAAGTGACATGGATAGGTTCTCCTCTTTGGTCTATGACATCACCATGGTAACTGTCTAGGCTTATAATACCAGATGTGAAATCTTTCCTACTCTGAGGACATCAAGCCTTCACCCAATGACTGTTGGTTGTCCCCAAGATATATGTGCCACTGTTGTACCATCAGGACAACTTGTTCTGGGGGTCACCGTTGTGGTTCACATACTTTACAGTTGGGTGGGACTTTCAGTTGTGTTTCTTGCTTGACAGCTTATATACATCTTTGGGTCCTGTAGAAATCATCCTCACATCATGAAGGGTTTTTCTAGTCATGTGTCCAAAAGAAGCACCAGGATATTTGGATTCATCAGTTCATTAGTTATGTGTTTAATGTGTTTATTTATGGTTTAGTTATATGATTTCAAAGTATAAATGGGTATTTGACTATGGTATTTATTACACACGTCCATGTTAAGATTTAGTGATCACTCAATGGTTTTAAAAATTTATATTTTAACAAAAGTCTTTTTTACACATAAAATATTTTCAGAATATAATATAAGGTAATATAAGGAAAGTAGATCTGATCATGTTACTTTCTATAGCATTCTATTAGGCTCCATTCACAAAACTTCCCATGGCTTCACAGAGCACAATTAGCAATCAGTGTGATTTGACAAAGACCCTTTCTTCTGTATCCTTTTATTCTTTACTCTTAGGACAAACATATCCATCATGTGCTAAATATTTGTGTAGCATCTGTTAAGTATTTTTTCACATGTTCTGTTTAAAGTTCAGGCCTCGGTTGTCTCACAGCTAAGGTCCTTGTTGCATAGAAAACATCCCAGAAAACAGTAGGTGTTATAAAAGTTAACGCAGCACATATTAAAATATACTAAAATCGTAATAATCAAAACTCACAGATTATAATTTTTATTCTAGGTAATTTGACTGATGATAGTTTGAGATAATTTTGCTTCCTGTTACCATAAGAGTATGCTAAAGAAAATATTTGAATATAAACACTGATTGCAATGTGTTTTTTTCATGGTGAAACTTTTTTTTGTTATTATTGAATTTTTTTCATACAATATGCTTTTCTGTAGTTTTCCCTCCCCCAGCTCCTCCAAGGTTCTCCTTACATGCTCACCCACCAAAATCTACATTCTTTATCCTCTCTTTCATCTGTGTCCTCCACCTCTTAAGCCGTAGGTGAGGCCAGTGGCTAATTTGAGAGAGCTCCAGCTTTGTCCAGTGTTCCCCCAGTCTTTTTTCTGGGAGTCTACAATCAACCAGCAGCCTGCCCAGAGCCAAAGGTTTCAGGGGATCAGGTATCATATCATGTACTGCCTGAGGTCTCTAGGCCTTGGTCATGGGGAGGGAAAAACAACTCTGCCATTATTTGTAGCCAGAGAGAGCTGTACCCAACCAAGCATCACCTGTGATCTTAACAAGAGCCCTGTCTTTGTGATTGGGCACCAATGTGATAAGAGAATACAGGGTGGGTAGTTGAAAGATAAGGAAAGACAGAATTGTTCATGGACTGGTGAGAGGCAGATCTAGAGAGGTAAGGGTGATGGAGAACAGGCTGACATGAATGGCCAGCTGGTCATCCCAGGCCTAGGGAGCTGTATAGGCCTGGGCTTTGATAAAGTGCCAGGTTTTAGTTCCAGGACTTGGAGCAGCCTATGGGGGCCAATGCTGATGTCTATGGCTTTTGTCACTGCTGGTAAGTGTTTAAGGGCTTGTGGTCTGAGCAATCATCTAGGCCATGCTGGTGACTAAGGGCTGCACTGCAAAGGGAGCCATGCCAATTTTGGTGCACAGCCATCTGGCACCATGATAAAAAACCTGGCCTCAGCTGCTGCCGAGGACCATATCTGGGACCATGGTTCTGACGTGGCCATTGTTGATGTCCCTGGTCCATATTGGCATCAAGGGCCACTGGGTGCGAAGAGGTTCTTCTGAGCCACAATCTGTACCATGTTGGTGTCTGAGGGCTGTTCTGCCACTTCCGTGGGTCTAGGCCAATTTAGGTGGCCAGGGCTTTCAACTGGAGGATTTCAACCTTCTCAAATGGTAACATCTGGACCAGGGCAGGAGCCAAGAGGCATTTGAGTCTGTAACCCTATTTGTAGCCAGGGTCTATGTTGATGTCTGTGGCTCCAGAGACCAATGAGGTGATGAAGTAGGTGTCTGGACTACCACCTGGGGCCACAAACTGCTACAGGGGAACATGCTGGCCTGGGTGGCCTGGTGTACTTCCTCTTATTGATGTCATTTATACTGAAAAACTATATGGGTTTGAACCTACGAAAGACTTAAGAATACTATAATGGTTAGGTTCAATGTTAGGAGATGTCAGAGTGCCCAGTATACCTTGGGGAATGCCGTCCCTCAACCAAATGCTCTTGAATTGTATAAGAAAGCAAACTGAGCAAGCCATGGAGAACAAGCAAACTATTAAACATTGATCCTCTATGGCTTCTGCTTCCAGGCCAAAGGAGATCCTGCCCCAACTCTCTCAGTGATGGAGTGTAACCTTTAAGCTGTAACATGAAATGATCTCTTTTTCTCACCAAGTAGCTTTTGCTAACACTGTTTTATCACAGCACTAGAAATCCCCAACTCCAACAGCATATGTAATAGTTATTAAGCATAATATATGTGTACTACTGACTAAATAAAATGTGAAATAATACCCTCAACTGTACACATAAATTAGATATGAATATAAGAGATAGCTGTACTCTTTGCCTGGCAAAAAAAGAATAAAACCTATTCGTTGTACAGTTAATGTACTATAGGAGGTGTAGACTAATTTTAAATTAATATTGTTACAATATACTATACAATTCATTTGTAAGTTCTCTAATATGAAATATATGTATCTAAAATAGCAAAATAAAGTAGATGTTGAGCTTTTACAAGAATAGAGAGTTCAACTCTGCAGAAGGCCGCTGGGCAATTAGTATCTTCCTGGATAAACAGAACTCTTACTGATGCTGGAATCTTTACTTTCAAATATGTCTTCCTGGCATAGCAGGCACACGTCCTCACCAAAATTCCTCATATATATTCCTGAAGATCTGACATTCTTCTTCCTCAGTAAATGTTATAGATGTGTATTTCTGGCAAAGTGATTTTTGAAAGGAACTTTGTGGGTGTAGCTTCCGAAATTTTTCGAAGGCACAGTCTCACAGAAAGTGCCTTGATCTGATCTTCTGCCTCCTAAAGTCTATATGGCCCCTCTTCTGCAATGTTCCCTGAGCTGTAGGTACAAGAGTTACTCTGTAGATGTATCCATGGGTCTGTGATTTCCAGCTCTGCATTTTGATCAGCTGTGGTTTTCTGTAATGGCCTCCATCTGTTCAAAGAAAAAAAAGTTTCTTTGATGAAGGATGAGGACTACACTTATCTGCGGGTATAAGGATAGATGTGTGTTATACTGGTTTACTACAGTAGCAGATGTTGGTTTTCCTCCAAGATATGACTTAAGTAGTTATGACTATGTTTACAGTGTCAGGCATTATTTGCCTATTATGGATTGGGTTTTAAATCCAACTAGAGAGCTGTTTTCACCAAGTTATATGTGACACTGCTATACCATTGGGATTATCATGCTATGCTGGCTATTATTGTGGTTCATGGTATTATAGCAGGGTAGAACAGTTGGTTGCTTCCTTCCCTTGGGAGCTTGCATGGTACCTCTGGTGCCATGAAAGATAGTTATCAGTGAGGAAGCTTTCAAATCGGTGTCAGACCAGGGGCCTTTGGTCCCTCATTCCGAAGTGACCAGTATATTTGGCAATGGATACCTAACTTGCATATCCTGGAAGCCACCAATGGCAGTGACAATGGCCTATAATGTTTTGGGAGTCTCTTTGACACTCATGACCATGTTAGGGGATTTTGTTAGATTTAGTTTTTGGAGGAAACCTTGTCAACTCAGATGGGAAATATTCATTTAAAGTATATATGTATGCTTATACTAGACTCAGATTATTATATGTGATGTTTGATGTAAATTACTAGTCATGTGAGCTTTTCAGATATTCGTACTGCTATTTTACCCTCTGCTCTCCTTCTGTGTTTTTCTACATCCCCTTTCAGTAATTTTCCCATTCCCTCCCACAAACTCATTTGTATTCTGTGGTTCCTCTCTCTCTGGCCTCTCCAACCCAAGACTGGAAGTGGCCCACTTTCACTTTCCTGATTTCTGCAGTTACTTCAGAATATTTGGAGCTAGGATCTTAAGTAAGAGATCATGGGACATTTGTTCTTCTGGATCTGGGTTATCTCACTCTATAGGGTCCTTTCTGGATGCATGCATTTGCCTGAAACATTCATAAGACTTTTGAAATAGAGCCTGTTTCTCAGCATTTGATTCTGCAAAGACATGGAGTAGAGAGTACTTGTATCCTGTGTTTCCTGCTTTCTTCACTACACACACTTCATTTATTTTTATTTCCAGTACCCTTTCTTTCATTTTATTAAAAATGGTTTTTTCCATATAATATATCCAGATAACAGTTTCCTCTCCCTCTACTCCTCCCTACCCTTCCTCCCCTACTTTCCATCCAAATCCACTCTTTTCTGTATCATGAAAAAATGGCACTGCTAACTGAGAGTGGGGGAAGGGTGTCTGACTTTTTTGCCTGTTCCCCGAAGCCTTTTCCTCTGACTGTGCTGCCTTGTTCAACTTTGATATGCAGATATGTGCACAGTGTTGTCTCATTGCAACTTGTTAGGCTCTGTTCAGTTGATATCCCTGGGAGACCTACTTTTTCCTGAAGAGAAATGGAGGAGCAGTGGATCTGAGGAAGAGAGGATGTGGAGAGAAGGGATGCAATTGCTGGGATTGTATGAGGGAAGAATAAGTAAAAACTAAAAAGAAAAGAAAATCAGGCTTCTAAGAAATAATAATAAAATATAATAGGATAAAACAGAACCATCATATCAAAGTTAAATGAAAATAGCAGAAGGAATAGACACAAGAGAAGACACAAGAATCAAAGGCTTACTCATTCAAATATCCCTAAAGCACTAAACTAAAAGGCATAATATATATGTAGAGGTCCTGTTACAGACTTATGCAGACCCTGTGTATGATGTTTCAATCTTTGTGAGAGTTCATATGAGCTTTAATCCTTTTGATTTAAAAGACCTTGGTTTTTGGTGTCCTCCATTCCCTCTGAACATTGTACCCTGTCTGCCTCCTATTCCATCGACTTCTGCCACACTCAGAGGAGAGGGATTTGATGACAACTCCACTCAGGGCTGAGTGTTCCACCTCCCCCCCCCCCATAATATATGGCTGTCCATCTCTGCACTTGCTACCATCGGCTACAGGAGGAAGTTTCTCTGATGACAGCTAAGTACTACGGCACTCATCTATGAGTACAGCAGAACATTAACAGAGTTCATTTTATCACTACAAGAATGGTAGAGGCTATACCATCACATCATCAATATTTGAAATTCAGGGTTTGTTTTAGATTTGTTTTGTTAATATACCTTGTTTTTCTTTCTCCCAAATCTTATTCTCCCTCTTTGTAAACCAATGAGTGTTTTTTAACTTGTTCTGCAACTATTCCTTTTTTTAAAGCATGGTTGGGTTTATACAGCATACAGTGTTTCCAGAGTGTCTTCTTTCAGCTACTGATAGATATTTAATAGTCATTTATATCTATGATTTTATAGATACCTTTTCCAACATATTTTTATTGATTATTTGGGAATTTTATACAATACACCCTGATCACACTGGTTTTCCAGTCCTCATAGGTTCACCCTATCAGCCTGTGCCTCTCCCACCCCCAAAAAAACAAAAAGTGCCCCAAGTCCAATTTGTATTGTCCATATACTCATTGGAAAACAGTGGAACTCCCAGTGGCCAGCACCTTAAAAACTGAGTCCTTCCCTACCCCTAACCTTACCAGAAGCCATCAACTGTGAAGAGATATGTACACTTTGTCTTTATCACAATTTTTAAGGGTTCTCTTCAGTGGCTTCCTATCTGTACTGTTGTTAGGTAGGAAGTAAGTGGAGAAGGTTGTCACAGAATCTGTCAATGTCTCTCATTCTCTTGAGTTCGCAGGCATCAATACCACAGCAAAAGAAGCTTCCTTACCCATAACAACCAGAGCAGCATAGGTAACTATGTTTTTTTGTTTTGTTTTGTTTTGTTTATAATTGCAGAACATCATTGTGTAGCTTCAGCTAAGCTTGAATGTAGAGTGCTTTTGGCACTCACTTGCTACCACAGTCTACTGAGTTCTCAGATTATAAATGAGTACCACTGTATCCAGCCCAAGTTTTGACAGTTGCGGAGGTAGCTTCTTGTTCGTTTGTTTAGCTAATTTCCTTCCAGTACTCACAAATAGTCCACTATTAGTTGTACCTCAGTTTATCTATTCACCTACTGAATTTCTAGTAATTATTAGTAAAGCTACAGTGTATGAGTCAATATGTTTTTAAATAATTTGGGGGTAAAATCTACAGTGTGAACACTGGACTATAGGCTTCCTGACATGTGAAACTGAACATCTTTATCCACACTGATTTGCTATCTATGTTTTAGTGTTTTGAATCTAGGATTTTTGTCCATGTTTTATGAAGTGGTCCACTTCCTTGAGTTTTAACAATTATTTATGTTGTTTGAATATCACTTATTTGTTATACATGTTTTCCTATAGCAATGATTCTTCCTGTATCTTAACTCTATATCTCAAAATTGTATTTGCCATCTTTCTTGACCTCCATTGAGCATGGAAAGCAATCACCTGTGATCTTAGCAGTTCTATAGACATGAGTCCACAGAGCCAAAAGAAGGTTCTTTATTGCCACACAAAATCAAATCCCTTATAAAATATCTCTAGCAAATTTCTGCATATAGAAAATATATTCATAAACTGTAATCTTAATATTTTGATGTAGGGGAAACAGGAAAAAACATAAGATACTATTAGCTGAGAAAACAAATATTATACAAGATTACACAAGTAAGTATATCTTGACAATAGCCTTAAATGTAAAGGATCTTTATAAATGAAACTTTAGTTTTCTAATTTAGCAAATGACACACTGGAATTTCAACCTCTGACTCTATGACCCTAAGTCCCACATATGATAGTTCTACTTCACTAAGATTTTGTATTTTCCCACAAATCTCCCTTTAGAGTGTTTTTGAATATGGAACCAAATGAGATTTTACAATGTTATTAATATACCAACTGCAGAAAAATAACACAGAATTTTGTTTTCTCTTGTGAATAGCTTTCAGAAAATAAGGGAAAAAATCAAAATACAAATTTTCCATATTTGGTCTCAGAGGAATTTTTAAATTTCCTTTAAATTCGTTCTGATATTTAATTATGAGTATGGAAGAATGAAGTAAACACTCTAGCCATAGGGAATTGTTATGAGCTGTTCAAAATCCACATATCCCATGATGCTGCACTCTATGGTAATTGGCTTCTTAAAAACAGCTTTTTTCACATTTTGGAAAATAGGTACAAGTGTGACTACTGCATTTTTTTATGCTGAAATTTATTAAAAGCCAGAATATTTGTGGCTGGGGAAAGCGCTGATCCTTTGGTGGGGGACAAGCAGTTGTTTTTCCCTTTAAATATATGGCTAGACACTTTAGTCTATACTATAGTTTGCTTTATATATTAAGAAAAAAACTTTATCAATTACAGCACAAACCTACTTTGTGTGATATTTTCATATCATTCACCTAATCTTTATTAAAGTTTATTGAAGTTCTTGATTATTATTTTATGGATAAAGCCCTTTGTTTTCAACTTAGAAATCTTCTATCATTTTATTTATCTATGTATATAAGTGTCCCTGTATGTCGTCCATCATATATTCCCCTCTATCACATTTCACTTCCTTTGAGGTGCAGACTTTCTGAAGCTGAAGCCCGTGTTTTAGAGCTAGGCTAGAAATATCAAATCCCCCAAATCCTCATGTCTCTGTCTTCATCAAACCTTAGGATATTGGTTCTCATGGGCACCTTGATTGTTCTATGGTGCTTTGGTCTGAACACCAGTACTCATGGTTGTACAGAAAGCACTCTTAACTGTTTTACCATTTATTTCTAAAGCTTCAAATTTTGTTTCCTTTTTTAAAAATAATTTATTTTATAAACTCATTTGGCAACATTGGGGTTATAATTACCACTTCTGGCATATAACCATTTTTATAGACATTATTAACAGTATTTTATAACTATAACAATTTAAATTTATTTGCCTGTGACTATTATTTAAATACATGCATTTTATGAATCAATACAATCTTGTTTCAAGAAAAATGCCATTTTGTATAGCAATGAGAAACTCTTGAAATTAAACAATACTTAGCTAAGTAAATGGACCTGCCTTTTTCTATTTTTGTATCCACTCAGAAAAATAGAATAAAATATTATTCTTTTGTAGTTTTTTTATAATGTAAAATGCTGATATACTCCTGACATAAATGTTGATATGGATTTCATGTTCTAGAAAACTTAATTCTAGCTCTTTTGAAGAAAACGTAAAAGCTTTTATATTAAGGAAAAAGCTACTTTTGAAAGAAAAGGCTGATACAGTATTTTGTTGTAAAAAGTTAGAAAATTATTAAAATACATTTTTGAAAGAAACATAAATGAAGAATGTAACTTATTAAACAAACTTAATATTTAAATTTATGTGAGTCTAATCATAGGACATATATGTGTTTAAAATATACAGCTATCATTTCTGTAATAAATTATAACATATAAAAAAGACACAATAAATAATAGGAACAAATGATATCAGGAAAATACAAATAAATATAGCTACAAGTTATATATAGACACAATTAGTGACATGTAAAGCTTCGTGAAGAGTAAACACTGTCTTAGAAATATCTACACATGAAAGAAAATTTTGAGAATTGAATATAAATTTTTGAAATGAAAATAGTAAAATTACAATTAAAATCTTACCTTCTACATCAGTAATTCTCAACCTCCCTAGTGCTGCAACTCTTTCCTACAGTTCCTCATGTTGTGGTGACCCTCAGCCACAAAATTCCTTTAATGCTACTTCACAATTGTAACTGTGTGACTCTTACAGATTGTAATGTACGTTCTGTGTTTTCCATTGGCCTTTGGGTTGAAAACCACTGCTCTTGTAATAACTTCACAAGAGACAGCTGGAGAAAGGAATTTGCAAATTTGTGAGAAACCATATCCAGTATCCAGTGCAAAAGGATGAAAATCTAAGAGGTAAAAATATAGAGAGGAATGTAAAGATGGTCTAAATAAAGGTGTCCAACTATGGGTCACAACTCCTTTGGGGACTGAATAACCTTTTCACAAGAAACCATTGGGAAAACACCCATATTTACATTATAATTCATAACAGCAGCAAAATTACAATTATAAAGGAGCAATGAAAATACTCTTATGGTTAGAGTCACCATAAGAAACCTTAGGAACTCATGAGAACTTGAGAGCCACTTATTTTCATTTTGGTTCATTCAAGAGCCCAGTAAAGAAGAATCTAATTAAATGACACGGTGACGACTAAAATTATCCTAAATGCATGAAAAAAAAATCATAATACTGAATTCTAAAAGTGATGGGTTTGAAAAGAAATCCACAGTTGTTCATCAATCATACTTCAGTAGAGTGGGACATTTAAAAATCAGTTATATAGCCTGAATCATCAGGGTATGTGTGTTTTCTGTTTCATAATTGGTGAAGGTACACTTGGAGTGATAATAGATTTTGTGCTCCACAGAAGAGACCAACTTATAAAAAGATGCAGAAGAACTGAATGTTGATGTTTTAAAATCAATAGGAGAAAACAGCAAAGTCGAGAGTAGCCAGGAAGTTGATGAATGAAATGTAGCTACCAAGATAGAATGCTGAATCATTGAAATATCTTTCCATAGTTAGAAATTTCCACAGAAAATACTCTAAATTCCCTAGCTGATCGTTATTAATTAATAATATTTTAAGTGAGATAAATTCAGTAGATTGTTGTTGGTGGTGGTAATGAATTTTTTTAATGTTTGTTTTTTGTCAGAGGAAAAAAACTCTTGATCACAAATACGAAAAAAAAAAAATGTCAGTTAATTCATTAAGGTACCCTCAGAGAGTTTATTGATGTCACATTAGGAAATAAAACCAAAGAAACTTCATCTTAGATTATATATGATTGAAAGGGAGTCTGAATTTTAATTCTCTGTTTTTCCATGGGTGTTTTCCATCTACATGTATTCTGTGGTTTCAGCCCTCTGTAATCTGTCCTGTGTATCTGATTTCTTTGTCTCTGTTGCCTGTGTGTTCTGTTTGTTATGCCTTCTCCTTAGCAAAAGCCTTTCTTTTTATTTATTGAACAGCACAGAAAACATAGATTGGCAAAGAAATAAAAGGTGCTTTTCCTAAATGTTAAAAACAGAATTTTCCAGGCAAAGAAGTGGCTTTTCTGACACTAGCTGACTTTGAAGAGCACTTACTCTGTAAACAGAATCTATCGAGCAACATCCACTTGTTGTTTGAAACATTTGTGGTTGGTGTTTGTTGTATAAGGCTAGTATTTTCAGCATAAATTAATAATTTTGGAAACAACATCATGAAATTAAATTAATGTAAACTATCAATAGAAATGTTAAGATGCAGTCAGCTGGAGATAAATTGAGCCTAGCATTCCCCAAGAAAAGGAAAAATTAAGGCTGAGCTTGGTTGCAAGGAACTGTAACTCAGAACTCAAGGGCACAGGCAGGATGATCTCTGGGTTCCATGTCAGTTTAGTGTCCATACCAAGTTTCAGGTTGTTGAGGGCTCTATAATAGGGTGCTATCTCAAAGCAGTAAAACAAAATATAAAAATTGTTATTTATAGATTTCATTAGGTCTAATATGTGCATTGTAATTCCTAGGACTAAAGTCTAAATGAATAGATGCATCTACTGTAATCTCTACACTAGTAGGAAAAAAAGAAGCAGCCAACGTAATTTGCTTGGCTAAGCAAAGGGACACGGTTCAGACATGAATAGAAATCACAAAATGTTGGATAAACTTATGTATATCAGTTATGTTAATAAGTTTTTCCTTGCTATGGAACATACTTGAGCTATCAACTTAAAGGAAGAAAATGTGACCCACAATTTCTGTGAATTCAGTTAACGGTTCCTGGGTCTCTTTGTGCAGCCTCAGGAGTCAGAGTTCAGGATGGGTGTGAATGAAACATGAATTTTGAAGGCAGAAAAGTTAGAAGTAGTTTGGGATTCAATACTGCATTCAAGGGCACATCACTATAATTCAACTTCCTTTAGCTACTGCTTTTTAAGAATATCAACAGCATCCATAGTATTGGGAACTGGATAAGAATCTTTCAATAGCTAAAAATTTGGGGACATTTCTAATAATAACACCAGTTTCTTGGGAGATACAACCTAGTTGAAAATGATTCACTTAAGTTTAGGATTAATTTAAGTAATCTAAAACACTAGAAAATTATTTTTGTTAATACAGTTTTTTAAATACCATGAAAAAAACAATAAAAATTGGTAAAATAAACTTTAGCTCAGAAAAAGATATGGTTAGTCAGAATATAAACATTTCCCTATCACTCCAACATTGAAAGCTGTTC
The DNA here is from genome assembly GCA_033318265.1 of Phyllotis vaccarum. Taxonomy (NCBI): domain Eukaryota; kingdom Metazoa; phylum Chordata; class Mammalia; order Rodentia; family Cricetidae; genus Phyllotis; species Phyllotis vaccarum. The sequence continues at coordinate 22,987,621 of JARWLC010000014.1, forward strand.
ATATTATTTGTGGAGATTGTGTATATTTTAGAGGTTGTGCAAAAGTTAAAGCAGGGATGTGCCTTGAAGATTATGCCTAGATAAACCTCAATTTTTCCTCTCTTTCTGCTTCTTAATCTGAGAAAAATAGAACCACACCTGCAAAGACTTCTTCAGTCATAAATTTTGCCTGAACATGTGGGCATGTGATTAGCATCAACTCTTGAAGTCAAAAATAAATTTTTCTGTCTTTAATTATTTATGTCAGAAACTTGTCAGAGCAACAAGAACAGTAACTAATATGGAAAATACATTACTAGAGTGGGGTCTCTGCCATGACTACTTATGACTGTGTGCTTCTTAAATGCTTGGAACTGATTTGTGATGGACATGTGGAGGATCTTGGAGACACAGGGAATAAAACTCAAGAACTGTGTAAGCTTGGCTGAATGTTTAATCTTGCTAGTAGTTCCAGACACCAAAATGTTAAGAATACAGCCAGCAAACACCATGGTCATGAGGATGAATATAGGAATAAATACACTGTTTAAAAATTTACTAAAAGCCTTTCATGATGAAGGATGTCAGAAAAAAATGTATCTATATCTTGTTCATGTAAGAAATTGGAGAAGATTTAATTTAAATGATGAGCTACCTTGTCAGAAGAAATTTTACTCTTCTGGCTTTGCCATACTTAGTACCTTTTAAAGGATGGTTTGGGGTGAGAATTGGAGGCAAAAACTGCACAGAAGATTGAAAACGTAAAGTGTGCTAACTGAAGTTCACTAGGTTAATGAATACATGGCTGATGGAGACACCAGTGTCATAAAGCAGTCAATTATTTAGAGAGAGATAGAATATCAAAGAAAGGAAGTGTTAATGGTGTAGGAGGCTCATTGGAGAGGAATATGAATTATGACAAACTGCATAGTATGAAAATCCTATAATAAAACCCATAATGTTGCACAGTAACCTTAAAAATTAATTTTTAAAACTTATATGTAATATAATAGTGGGGACTGAAGGAATATTTAAACGTGATGTAGTATTTTAATGAAAATGTAAGAGTATAATAGAAAAATAGAAAAGATTTCTTGAGGACACTCATGAATTTACAAGACACTCATCTGAAGCTCCAGAACATGAAAAAATAAACTTATTTAATAGTTTTACTTTTGAAAAGTAATAATTTGTGAGGCACAATACCTGTACTGAGGTATAAAGACATTTGCTTCTTTCCACTGAATTCCTTTCACTGTGTTCAGCTCTACAGGCATTCCGAGGCTAATGCATCCAGGGTCCAAATAGCCTGGTTAATGCTTGATCATATAGCACACCTTGATGTTATCTCTACAACGTAAATACAAGTAAATATTGTAAATGCAGAAGTATAAAAGGTACAAGTTATGGATACTTGGACCAAAATTTCAAAAGGAAACCTAGGAGCCAAACAACATGTGATAAGGCAGTGTAGCTCATTAGTCTTCTTCTCTCTGCTACCTGGTCCAAGAGGAAGTACTCCAGTCCAGTGATATTCTAGCCAAACATATGGAGACAAGTGACCAAGGACTAAACTCAGTGACACCATGAATCAAATAAAGTTATCCTTTCTTTGTGGTGTGATGTCATGTATTTGTCACAATGAGGAGGAAAATAGCTAATACATTTCTAACACACTTAATTTTGTATGAACTGGTATAACACACAATGATAATAGAGACCAAAAATTAAAGTTGTAACAAGAAGAAATTTCAACAATTATGTTAGGAAGTTTTAATGACATTTCTTTCACTGACTTATAGAATATTCAAAAGAATCACAAAGGTTGGTTATGATTTGATAAACATATTAAGTTATGGTGAGGGTCTTATATAGGACATTTATTGACTAAAAACATATGTTATCCTGAAGCAGAAAAAATGTATTTACCAAGCCTTAACTCTCATTGGCTTTAAATAAGGATTGAAAATTGGTAAGAATGAAACACTTGCATAGTGCATTTCCTAAATGTAATGTTATTAAGTTATAAGTAAATAGCACTAAGCTCACTAAAATGATGTTCAATTGGTTATAAATTTAAAAGTTTCTAGAAATCACAAGTAGAAAAATTGTAATAATCTTTTTAAAGTTAATTATACAATAACAACGTATTATACATCATAGGATCAGTGTTTAATAAATTAGAAAAAATACATTATTTTTACACCAGGAAAGCCAAATTTAGTAAAACCCATTAATAAATTGCATAAATACTGGCAAGTTCTTCATGAGAAAATTACACAGCCTTTTGGATGGAAAATGGGCGAATAACAGATGACACAGTTACTTTGTCAATGTATTTAAAAAATATTGGAAGTAAAAACCAAACACTCAAAAAATCTTATCCTAACGGGCCCAAATCCAATTTAAAAGTTAATCGTATGAATAGGCAGTCGGGGGGGGGGGGGCAGGGGAGGGAAACTTTCAATATTTTATGAGACAATCTCATTGCATAGCCCTAACTGACCTGGAACTCACTGTGTAGACAAGGCTGGTCTCTAATGCATAGGAATCTCTCTGGCTCTGTCTTTCAAATGCTGAGGGTAAAGAATGTGCATCACCATGCCTGACTCACATAGTATAATTTTAAATCATATACTCTTTAATAGCATTATAAAACAACTTGAAATATGAAAACTTTCTGTATATATATGAGTTTGATCATAAAATATCAAGTCTCCTTTAGTTAATTGTAAATATAATACAAAACCATTAAATTCCAAATATCAGTAATTTATGAAGTAGACAAGTAAAAAACCAAAGCACTGAGTATGAAGTAAAAATACATAAAAAACTGAAATAAATTCAATAATGATAAAGTGAGAAAACTTAGCATGTCATTACCCAATTTATTAAACACTTGCAAAAATTAAGACTTTAAATGTACAGATATGTGAGACAATGGTTACTGTAAAGTGGTTAGGAAATAGAAGCCTATTTAGGGACCCATGTAATATGCTTATTATATATATAATATGTATATAATATAATATATGTTGATATTTTAATGGGAGGAATAATCTAAACCAGTGGTGAATAGGCTGCACTATTTTCAAACTCTGGATATTTATAGATGTATGCTTATGAAATAAAAGACTCTAAATTTTAAATATTTTTAAAACAATAGTTTCTTTACTCTTGGAAAATGTCATACAATATAGTTGAACATGGTCTCTTGTGCCTGCAGCTCCTCACATTACTGCTCTCCCCCTCCATCCCTCTCTACCGCCCTCCCCTCCCTACCTGCCCCCTCAACCAATTTTCCTCTTCTCTAGTCTTTTGAGTCAGGCTTCATGTGTGGCTTACGAGCAACCTGTTCAGGGCTTACATCACTGAAGAAGATTTACCCTTCTTCTTTCAGAAGCCAGAGGCCATCGAATGCCGAGAGACCCTCAGTTAGTGGTGGGGTGGTACTTCATCCCCCGCTGTCCTTCCTATGTGCTGGGATTTTGTCTGGTTAGTGTATCCTCCAGCCTTTTCCATGCTGTCACAGTAGCTGTAAATCACAAGGAAAAATACGATTCCCTTGATGTTATTCAACACCTAAGCCCTTATAAACTTTCTACCCCTATTCTTAAAACTTCTCTGAGCCTTGAGGGAAGGAGCACGATACAAACGTTCCATTTAAGACAGAATTCTACTGACATTCTCTGTGTGTTGAAAGTTGAAGGTCTCGGTGCTGACTTCCGTCCACTGCAAGAAGCTCCTCTGATAAAGGTTTAGAGATGCTCTGATCTATGCTCATAGCAGTAGGTCATTAGAAGTTGTTTTAACATTTTATCTATTAATAATATTCTCTACGGCCTATGACTTACCTTGCCACAGATTATTGTCCCCTTAACCACATGTATGGGTTTCACCCTCATGGAGTATACCTTAGATCCATTCAGAACATGATTGGTTACTTCTATAACATTGGTGCCACACTTTCACCAGGGGTATATGTTGTCAGGATAGTCATTGATGTATCTTGTAGAGTTCACATCTCAGTGTCATTGACAACTAATTTTATCCTCTAGTAGTAAGCATACCAATTTCCAGAAAAATGAGAGCTAGCCAATAGGGATGTAGCTCTCATCTTTATTTCTCTGTTCTTTCTCGACTATACAGTGTCCTCTGCAACAGGATCTTACAATGAAGTTCAGGAAGGTAGACAAGAGTACTTACTATTGGTAAACTACTATCGACTCAAATGCTTGGAAGTCTATAGGACCCCAATGACCAACAGGTTAAAAATGTAACCCATTCTTATTACTAATTTATTTGCCAGCAGAGATATCCAATTAGGGTATTAATTTCCAACACTGACTTAAAGGTTCACGACAATCTCAAATTCTTGTAGAGCTTCATAGCCTTCAAACTTGTCTAGTAAAGTCTATATTCTGAGTGAAAACTAGTACATAAGTAATAAATACACTCTGAAGAGATAAGTTTTTGTCATACATGTGACCTGCCATATATCATAACTTACCGAATTGTCTATGGGTCAAACAGCAGTAGTATATACTATAAAGAATTCATTGAATAAAATGCAGTGCAATAATTAAAATATAAAATAGAACCATTCTCCAGTATATAGTAACAAGTGATATTGAATGAAACTAATACTTGCTATGAATAATTTATCTGACCAATGAATTCTAACAGGTAAAGATAAGTGAAGTAAAGCATACACTGTGTGACCCAACAGGCCACACTACAGCTTCCACAAGATTCTTCTCTCTCTTTTTCTGTCTTTTTTTATTGGGGGGGCTGGGGGTTGGTGCTGTTGTTTGGTTTTGGTTTTTCTTTTAAAGTTATTTTTTGGATTTTTGGTAGGATGCTTCAGTAGAGGACAAGAGCAAGGGGACAGAGAAATAAGTGGGATTATGATGTAAAATCCACGGAGAATGATAAAAGTTGAGGGAAAATGGATATTAATTTTTTAATAAGTAAGTAATTATATTTACATTTTTGTGACTAATATTCATGAGGTCTCTGATTGCCACCATGTGAACTTCTTAAAAAGCACATGTGGTTGTATACCACTGCAATATCTAATTGGTAACCGAGGAAACAAGTCATGGGAATACAAAGACCTTAATCAAGGTGAGAACCAATTCAGCTTATTGGCGTCTTACATAAGACCGTCCATTTTTAACCACACGCAGTACTACTCTCTAAAAATTGGGTCTGTCAAATTCTTTTTTTTAATTCAATAAGTGAATATTGGGCATAATTTGGTTTACTTATGTATTTGTAATATGTGATTTAAATGCTTTTGGAAGTAAAAAAAAAAAAAGAATAGTTACAGAATTTATGTATAGGTCAAGAGCAATTATAGGGGGACGTACGGAAAGATCACTACTCTTGCATAGAACCAGAATTCAGTTCCCTGCACCTACCTTATGTGGCCAATAAGCATCTGTAACTCTAGCTCCAGAGGATCTGACACATTCTTCTGGCTTCTGTGACCCCTTGCATAGGTGCAAAAAATACACATAATTTTTAAAAAGTAATTTTTTAAGAATAACAAACACTGTGCTGCTCAAATACAAGAAGCAGTTAAAGAGTAAATCAAAAAAGTTAATATTATATAACTTAGTATAGTCATTATACTTGAGTCTTCTATTTGCAGATTGTTCTATTTTGAAAATTATCAGAGATCACATGGATAATTGATTCTATTTTAATTTATGTAATTATAATTTATACTTTTTATATTTTATTTTATGAGTCTTAATATTGCAGAAAATATGTTAGGTTGAAGTTTTGTGTATTCTGTTCACACTGTGAATTTTGTGGTAAGTGCAAAGCTACTCCATGGGCGGCTTCTTCTAGTGTAAACCCCATCAGAAATCTTTAATTTGTCCCTAACAAAGTTAAATCTATCAGAAGGACATAGTTGTGTATAAAGAAGTTATGTTACATCAAATAATAATTCATCTTTTTACTAATAATGTAGTAAAAATAAAGTTATCTCCTTAAAGTATATGTGGAAAAGAATATTTCTTCATATTCTTCAGGCTGTGTCTGTTCAATGTGTGAAATAAAACACTTTTTATTTATTGTTGCTCATAATGCAAGCAATATTTTAAGATATATTTAGTATTTCATATGAACTTTTTCAATAACAGGATAATATCTGTATTGAATTTTAAAACATAAAAATCATAAAACAAAAAATATATAAAAGTATAAAGAAAATCTGAAATATTTTTTAGGCACAATGGGAAGTTAATTATGATCGCATATATATGTGTACTAGAGGAATATTTCTATTACATTATTGTGTAATATTATATGATTACAATAACATCAATAAAATTTGAATGTCTTATTTAGAGTTCCTAGCCTTAATGAATCATTGTATTACCACTCTTTATTTTCAATTAAAATAGAATGTGTAAAGGAAATTATGTTATAAGCCTGAATATCGAAATACACATATGAATGATTATAGTTATGTATCTGTTTTACCAAAGAATAAAAATCTATATGCATGTTTCTTCCAAAATCCAAAGAATAAGTGCCAATAGTACTTATTTTGTCAATTAGACTATATTATTCTGAAAACCAGCCTAATTACATCATTATTCTTGATTATTCTTTTGGGTGGGCCCTAGTTTTGATGACCTAACATATTAAAGCTCCCTGAGGGAATCTAGGTTAGACAGAGGAATATTTTCCAAGGATAATTAAATTAAAAGGGTGAAACAGGAGAGAATCATGTCAATGGAACCTCCTTCATGGTTATTACTAAGCAATTGCTAAAAATTATTTGAAATAACTTAAAATCAATTAGGACCATACACCCTTCTTATCTCTTGGAAATTGATTTTTCTCTATAAAAGACACATGAGAACCCTTACATATTATGAAAGAAAATATATTTTTAAAAAATATCTGTTGAAGATTTAGAACATTTCTAAGGAGTACTTCCTGGAATAACCTCCATAAAACTATTCTGCCTCCCATTGTGATTAACTCTGAGGTCTTTCCTTTCTTACAGTAAACCCCTGTAAATTTTAGCTCATATGTATACTTTTCTCTACAAGATAATTTAGGACTGGCAGGTCCTAAGAGGCAATATTAAGGTCAAACAAAAGGAATTCATTTTCTTTGAAAATTATCGCAATATGGGTATAGTTGAAAAATACTTGTATATTAGGGGTAGTATAGATATTTATTTTATATTATTAGTATAGTCACTATAAGAAGGATAAAAAGAAGTAGAGAGATGCTAAACTGATTGTGTATTATTACGTAAATTAGGTGGAAAGCACTTCACTCTGTGAAAGTTACTTTCTTATAGGTACAAAGACAGACAAAATATCACTCCAAAGACATTGTTTAAATTAGCTTTCTTCAAAATTAATTCATTATATGCCACAACTCATAGCCTTAGTTCATGGATAATGAAGTGTTGTGCCAGATTCATATGAAAGTGTATATAGGGCTCTATGGCTACTTGGTAGTTCTAAAAATGATGGTGTCCTATTGACACTTTTGATAGTATTACTAAGAAATAAGCACTCACCAAGGCGGAGGAGGTTCAGTATGAATTATGCCTTAAGGCTTCAGGTGTTTCAGCAGACCACTGTTACTGAATCTGAACAGTTGATCATAAATTCTTGTCATTAATTTTTCATTAAGAAATATAACAGTAAAATATTTATTTTGATAGCTGAGACTCTTGGCACTCCCTTCAAAGTTTTGTGTCAATCAAATGAATCTCTGGTCTTAGATACTTTAACCTACTCCAAGGCAGACTTACAGATGTTCATGTACATGTGATCTAAGCCCCTGTCATGAAAGAAACTATAGAAGTACCTTCAAGAATACACTGTACACATATAGGCACAGATCAGCTGATGGTCACAATGTCAAAAATATGCTGTTTGGGAAGACTAGATACCCTGTTTTTTAATGACTGGTTAATAAACACAGTTAAAGATCTGTTATTTCCAAAGTATTCACTGTATCAAGCAGTTCTCTTTTTTCATTTAAAAACATTTTTAACATACCATTACTGTTTCACCTCCTTCCTATCTTCTTAGTCATCCCCCATCCCAGCCCCTTATCCATTCCTCAGAGAAAGCAATTCTTTTTTTTTTTTAAACATTTTTTAAAATATCAAATACTTTAAATATGTAACTTCATAGTTCTCTTTATTTATTATTTATTTTTACTTTCATCAAAGTCATTTATGTTCCTGTACGCCTCCAAACAACCCAGTTTTGAGAGTTAATTTAAATATCAGAAACTCACAAGTATCTTTCATTCATTTTTTAAAAATCTGTTTAGCCATGAAAAAAAAAATGTATTGAACTGAGTAAAGGAATGATTAATGCTGTAGTTAGCCTTTGACCTCACACATATAATTTGGGCTGTCCTCACAAAGTTTCTATCTTTAATTTTTTTACCAACAGTCTTTGCCTTTATTCATGAAGCCCCTTTTTTTCTGTAGTGATCCACGCATGTGTACTTAAATATGTCTTTAAGGAATACTGATGTTGCTGTCACATTCAAATGGCTCTGAGAGAGTTATTGGTTTCTTGCCAATGCTGTCTGCTTTCCAGCCACAGATTGGCTTGGTTAAGGAAGAAGCCGTAAACAGCCTATCAACAAGTATTTATACAGATGTTAATAAAACTCAAATTCTCTTTGTGTATTTATGCCAAATTCCACTTTTCGTTGTCCTTTATTTGTGAGGTATGAGGTAATAATTCCTTTACTAAACATATCCAAACCACTTATACTTTGCAAAGCAATTTTTAGTATGTCCAACATGAACTACCTCGAGACACCCATTTATCAAAATGACTTAAAATATTTCACAACTCAAGAAGAAGCATTTTGTGTAGCCACAACAATGTCCCCCCAAAGCGTTTGGTAAACAAATGAACTCATCTCTGTTCATGAAACCAAGACTATTTCAAAATTATATTGTGGAGAAAGGCCATTAGTGAAAAGGGAAACAGTCATGAGAACGTTACCATGTGAATTAATAATGTAACTACTTAGTTTATTTCTCTGTGCCCTAAATGATAATTGAATCTTAATTTCCCTCCAAATAGGATATTGTGCAGAAAATTTAGAAATTTGATTTATTTGAAGCATATGGATTTAATGAGCACCTTTTATTGCCTTTTGTGAAGAAAAGAATAATATTTCCATGAATTTTTAAATTACTTCCCTTCTTTTTGTGAACCTCTTACATTCTGCTCTCCTCTAGGCCTATGTGTACTGTGGACCTATGAAGAGGTTATCTTTTAGGTTGTGTGTTTTGATTTGCTAGATTGAGTTGTCTTTATTATGATGACGATATGATGTGACTCTGACTTTTAGAGTTAATGATCCTTCCTACTCTAGTAATTAAGTTAATCTTGTTTAGATATATGCTATATTCCATAATCCTCGGGCTTACAAATTCATTAAAAGCCTTTGCATTAAAACTCTAAATTAAAAAAGAAAAATATTTTATTGATTATTTGTGAACTTCACAAATCCCATTCATCTCCCAATGCATGGAAAGAGATCATTTTCACATTCTACCCTTAAAACCTCCCTGCAAAACAAAAACAATTGTTAAAAAAAAAAAAAAAAAAGTGTAGCCCAGTGAGTCATACCATATACACTTTATTAGTCCATACATCTTTACCTGTAAGTGATCATTGCAACAAGTCCTTGGTTTGGTTAGAAGATGCTGGCTTCTGCTACTATATGGATAGTGGGCTCTCTCTTCAACTCTTCTTGGATACCCTGTTGTCCTGTGTGGTAGAATTCCTCTAGCTTTGGATCTGCAGATCCGGCCCCTTCACATACTTCAGGAGCTCATTAATGAGGTGGATATTGGGGTAAGCTAACTCATAGCCCTAGTTCTGGGCCTGGGTGGTAGCTTGGTTGGTCACCCTGCCAGCTTTCCCTCTCTGTCACCGACTGGTGAACTCACCAGTACTGCCCCAGCCAGCTTACCCAAAGCAGCAGGCAGCAAGGAGCTGGGCTAGTTCTCCTGCTCTCACACCCTTGGATCCAGCTCATCCATACTCAGTCTAATATCAACAGGGAAGCTCTACTGTTTTGCCCAGGCAGGAAAGGAGCAAGAACAGCCCTCCAACATGCTGAAGTTGGTCAGGGGCAGGGCCAGCTCTTCCATTCTGTCCCTGAAGCCAATTCTCCCATCTAAAGCAGGTGACAAAAGGTGGGGTAGGAAGGCATATTTCCCTCACACATTCCACCACATGGCATATGACCGGTCACTGCGCAGATTATCCCTCACCTGGAAACCTGCCTGGGGAGTCTGCCCCCACACCTAGGTAGAGTGGACTAGGAAGAGAAGACCTTCTCCTCTCCCCTGCCCCTTGCTACCTGTGGTAAGTGATGGAAAGAATGGGAGAACGGTCACTGCCCCTAACCAGCAACAGCGCTAGGGAAATCAAGCCCTACACCTCCCCAGGGCAGTACAATAGGGTTGACCTTCTTGATGGGGGAACAGATGAGCAATCTCAGAAGCCAGGAAAACAGGCTCTGCCCCACCTCGTCTGCCATATAATGACATAAGTGGAGGAAAGATGCCCTCTCCCCCAACCCTTAGATCCCTATTCCTTAGATCCTGTGGCAGGAGGAAAATCTGGTCCCAGGGTCACAAGAATGAGAGAGCTGGTCCTTTTACTGGCTGCAGCACAGGGGAGAGTGAGCTCTGGACCTCTGCTGGAGAGGCCTACCAGAGCTGACCCCTGGGCAGCATCACTAGTGAGCTGATTCTGTGGATGTGAGAGCAGGAGAGCTCTGTACTTATTAAGTATAGAAAGAACAACTGTAACAAATTCTTCTTTTTTCCTGATATGTACTGAGTGGCATCATACTATGGATGAATATTATCAAGACCCTATAAGAGGCAAAACATACATAAAAATAAGAAATTATCATATGACATAAGAAAAGGTATCTTGGACTTCTTATAGGGTTCTCAGAAATGAACATTCCTGTACTAGTTCCTTTTCAGATGGTGCAACATAGGGAGAAAAGGTATGTTTTGGTCTGTGGATTCAGGTCATCATGGCAGGGAAAGTGTAGCACAGTCAATATCCATAGCTATATGTCAGGAGTGTGCTTGTCAGCTTTTTGTCAAATTGACACAGGCTATAGACATCTTGGGAAGAGGACACCTCATCTGAGAAAATGATGTCTGTATACATTTTCTTATTAAATGGTCAATGTGGGTGGGCCCTACCCACTCTTGAATGCTGCTAGTCCTGAGACAGTGGCCCTAGGTTCTGTCGCAGAGCAATCTAAGCAAACCATGTGAAGAAAGCCAGTATGTATCACTCTTCCATGGTCTCTTATTCAGTTTCTACCTCCTGGTCTCTGCCCAGCTTGAGTCTCTGCCTTGACTTTCCACTATGATGGACAACAATTAGGGTGTGTAAACCAAATAAATACTTTCCTCCCCAGATTGGTTTTGTTCAGTGTTTTATCACAGCAACAGAAGCCAAACTGATAAATTGGTATTACAGAGGGAGATATTACTGAGATTGGCCTGATCATAGATTTTCATGGGAGGATTATAGAAGGATTTTGGGTTTGCAGCTGGAAAGGCCATCGAGTGCTCAGAGTTTAATAAGCTGTTGTAGGAACTTGGAAGCTAATGCTGACAAGGTCCAGATGATGGAGGTTTGGCTTATGAAGTCTCAGATGAAAACAAGGCTATCAATGCTGTGGTTTCTGGTTAGCTGGGGCTGAAGAATCAGCTATGATTAAGAGACAAAAGTCACTGAAGTGAAACTTTAATTTACTAAGACAATTGATGTTGGTTAGATATTAGCCCCAATTAAAGAAGAACAGTATCATTGAGGTAAAACCTTTGAGCGAGAATTTGCTCAGGGTCAGCACACAAAAGCTGTGGTTCAGAAGCCAGGAAATGAAGGAGGCTGCATCACATGCTGGCAGCCACTCTTGGTAATGTGAAAGAGCCTCTCACATGTTACTGATTTTGACAGCCTGGAGGAATAATGAGAGGCAGCTACAGATTGGCATTGTGAATCAGGGTTGGAATCCTTGAGGAACAGTTGTTGGTGAAGGTGGAACCTGAGTTGCAATTGAAAACACTGCAATGTCGGGAATGCCAGGACAGTAGGAAGATCACCTATGAAAGCAGCATCTGTGGAGCAAGCATGACTAAAGGGCGAGTTGTATGTTATTGTGGCAGGATAGAAACAGAGGTGTCCAAGACCTTTCAAAGCCAGAAGATCATGAATGAGTTCCAGACATTGGACACTGAGCTATTAGCACTTTTATAATTTTGCTTTGCTTAGTTACAATTGTAACTATATCCTGGTTCTGTCCTATTGGAAAGAAAAGTTATGTAATTTACACATTTTTTATTTCACAAGAGCCACAGTTCAGGAATATTGGTGTTTTTATTTTGTTTTGTTTTTCCAAACAGGATTTCTTTGTGTAATAGCCTTGGCTGGTCTGAAACTCCCTTGCAGTTCATGACTGGCATCAGACTCACTGAGATGCTCCTGCCTCTGCCTCCCAAGTACTAGGATTAAAGACGTGCATCACCATATTCAGCTGAGATATTGGACTTTTTAATAATATGTTGCCTATTTTTTAAAGTATTTTTAACATGTTTGAATTTTTTAAAGGCTGTGGAACTTTCAAAGTTATATTTTGTCTTATGATATTAATAGTGACAGTTTTGTGTGTAAAGTTGACAAGATGTAAATTGGGATAGTTTTTTTTTGGTTTTTTTGTTTGTTTGTTTTTGGGTTTTTTTAGTGTTTTGTTTTGTTTCGTTAATCTTATACAAGTTAGAGTCTTCTGAAAAAAAGGTAAGGACCCACAGCTGAGAAAACATCTCAATCTAATTGGCCTAATGATGAATGATTGATAGGTAAAAACCATGGTCACTATAGACAAGCCCCACCCTCCACCCCCACACACTAGCAGATGATCCAACCTCCATGGTCACTGATTCCAGTTCTGCCTCCAGAGTTCTGTTTTGGTTGTGTTCCTGTCTTGACTTCCCTCAGTAACAGGCAATGGCCAAGATATAAGACAAATATTCTTTCCCACCCAAGTTAATCTGGTTCATATTATATCACAGGAATGACATAAAGAGAACCAGGGGTGTCTTTTTGTCTTGGTGAATCAGTAAGCAGAAAGCTAAACTTGAACAAGTATCTGGGCTGTACCTTCAAAGGAGCATGCCTAATGGCCTAAATCTACCTGAACATATCCTAATGCCTTCACAGACTCCTAAAATAGTGTTTCCAACTGGGAACCAATTATTTAAACTATATTCAAATTCAACAAACCTATTAAAATTATATCAATACCTAATATAACTTGAATATAAAGTACATTGCTGAAAGTCGGGTAGTTTACCCTGAAGAATACTTTTTATAAATGAATACTTGAAGACTTTAAGCAGAAATACTATTATTGAAGAAAAAGTTTGCAGGTACAAGAAGCTGGGCAACTGTACTATATCTGGTAGATTAAGGTATGAATTTAAAAGATGCCTCTCAAGATCTAAAGCAGGGCTCATCTACACCTTAAAAGCAAAATACTTTATTATCCATTGGCAGTTGAGAAACAAGTTTCAATTGTGGGTTTAAAAATGTATACTGGGTTACCTAGGAGACAAGTGCTATCTTTTCATCATGTGACAAACAATTCAGAAAAGGGAGGGGGGAATAGACTTATTTTGCTAACAGTATTAGATCTTTCAGTCTTTGAGGTTGGTGGGGGCAGGAGAAATGGGGAAAGCAAAGAAGCATAGTGATATGTGAGAACAAAACTGCTAACCTCGTGGCAGCTGAGAAAGAGAGAGAGAGAGACAGAGAGAGACAGAGAGAGAGAGAGAGAGAGAGAGAGAGAGAGAGAGAGAGAGAGAGAGAGCAAGGGCAACAAAAACACTTCAGAGTCTCATCTTGTAGGGACCTTTCTGGCTTTCCAGCTAGGCCCACCTCCCACAGTTTCTGCTCCCTCTATTGCCCGTTTAGCCTTTACACTACCCATGGAATGATGCATCAGTGAAGTTTTCACCATAGTGCCCACTCCATTCTCAAGGCTGCTTGCTGCATTGAAGAACACTTTAACATTTGGAGACACTACGGTTTTGAACCATAACAAAAGCGTTGGATCTTACAAGGAGATAGAAATAGTGATTGAAGAATTTAAATGAAAGTCAGGGTATAAGGCAGTATTACTAAGATAATGCTGAGACAGTCTTCCAGGGAAGAATATGATCTTAGACCCCAAAGGATGGCAGGAATTAAGCTCTCAAAGAATATTGTGGTGCATGGTCATAAGAGCATAATAAAACAGGCAAGTGTGATGAAACAAAATTTAGAGGAAGCAAGCCTCTGCGGAGTAATAACAATGATGCCTTGAAGTCTTCATTACTTTTTATTGCAATGAAGAGACAGCATGATGAACAAAACTTATAAAAGAAGGCATTAATTAAGGCTCATAAATACATAGGGTTAGAGTCCATGATCAACATAGTAAGCATGGCCCTTTCAAGAATGGCATGTGAGTCATAGCGGAGAATTATATCCTGGTGCACAAGCACCAAGGTGGGGGGTAGTAGGGACAATGGGGATAGCATGGGCATTTGAAACCTTAAGGTCCACCCCCAGTGATATACCTCCTCCACTCAGGCCACACCTGCTAATCCTCCTTAAACTGTTCCAGTGAACAAGAACAAGTCACTAAAATATATTAACATATAGTGCCCATTCTCATTCAAACCATAAGTAAGTTTAAAATTATCCAAAATTTAGCAGTATATTAACTTGTTCTACAGTCCTAATGATCTGGCATCAAGAATAAAGTATTTTGCTTAAGCATTGATGGCAGGAAACTACTTTAGTAGTTCAAGACACCACATTAGGAAAGAAGAGGAAATAGAGGAATAGATTGAGAAAATTGTACAAGGCTGTATTGGTGTTATCTACAGAAGAGCTACTAATGTATCTATCCATGTGTCTGTCTGTCTATCTATCTATCTATCTATCTATCTATCTATCTATCTATCTATCTATCTGGATAGATGGAGATTGATGATAGATACATACATAATAATATCTATAAAATGTAATATAATAAAATATAATTTCAGCACTTTATCAGAGAAGGGGCTATAGAGTCCCCGTCCCTGGCTGATGTTGTAATGACAGTTAATGATTGTTGGTAAGATGGTGCCATTATCTTCAATAAAGTTGACACAGAAAATTAGACTGTGCTCTAATAAATAACTTATCTGTACTCTTGCTAGCACCTAATCAATCTCAGTGAATCACATACAGTAAAATACTTGAAAACGGAGATGAGGGGTGCTTGCTGGAAGGAAATGGGGATGAAAGATAACATGCTTATGCCATTGCAAAATGATTCAAGTGAGAAAAATAGGGACCACTGTAATGAAATATAGCGGAGGTAGACTCACTCTACCTTATGTTTAGATCAAGTAAGGACTAGCCAGGGCTCATTGTAGACTGTCCAGTCTAGGTGACTTGGAGGCTCTAAAGGAAGATATGATGATGATGATGATGATGATGATGATGATGATGATGATGATTACAAGTAAAGTAATGTTTCTGAATTTAAGTAGAAAATATATGATATTTCCAGGAATAAGATGAAAGTTATTTATTCCTAGATCTCCAATTTGCTAACTCTATGAGATAGAAAACTCTGTCTAGTCAGTCATTATCAGAAGCCAGCACATTGTGACACATATAATAAGGGGCTCATCTATCTATATAGAACCCAACAAATCAACACCTAAAAAAATATATGAAGGAAAGCAATAAAAGTGTGGTTTCTATGGTATCTGAGAAAAAACTGACCTGTGTAATTTAATTTAGCAGAGAAATGAATGGCATTAATGAATGAACATATTTGCAAGATAAAACATTTAAAGCTTTATATTTGCTTGGAGTTAGTTGAGTTGTATGTTACTTTCTATATCCAAGGCTAGTTTTAAATTCACACTAATTAGTTTACTGTAATTTCTAGAATAATGGGTATATAAATATGAGATACCACATCTATCTTAGGTTCAGGATAAAACATTTACAAATTATGTTTTTCCTTTGCTATGCTAGGAATTGAAGGCCAGGCCCTGTGTGTGAGAGGTAAGCTCTCTACTACTGAACTAAATATCCAACCCTGAGATCTTAGTAAGTACAATTTCAATTTAGCAATATAACATTGCAATAAATTAAAAAGAATAGAAAATGACAAAATTAAGACAAAGAATAAATAAAAGAGTTCATTGTAGAAAAAAATCACCAAAAATATTTAGAATTTATTTCTGGAGTCCTAAGCTATGTGCAGTTTATTGAATTCAGAGATAAAAGCCAATAATTCACAAGAGAAAAATGGCATTTAGTTTGGAAGATATTTAAGACATACAGAAATATTCATAACTAGAAAGATGGCCTTCTTGAAATCAAGAATGAACAAGAAAAATATTTTCACCATTAGTAATAATAGAGAAAGGACTTACACTTTATTAAAAATGTAAAGTTAGATATTCAATGATTTAGGAAGTTTCTAATTTAAGAGTATGAGAAACATTTTTCACAATATATGATAGAAAATTAGTAAATAGCTATGTGAGCTCATAGTATTTACCTAGCAGTGTTGTTGTCCCAGCCAGAACCTCTCAAATACCCAGCAACTGCTTCCCAAATAATTGACTTGGAGGCTTAGTATTCTAGTAAATGCTGGGCCTGTAGCCAGGCCTATTACTATCTAGCTCTTACACTTAAATTAATCTCTGATTTTTATCTGTGCGGAGTCACATGGCTTGGTACCTTTGCGCAGTCCAGCATTCTCATCTTGCTTCCTCTGCATCTGGCTGACATCTGTGCTCTGTCTTTCCTCTTTCCAGGATTCTCCTAATCTAGATGTCCTGCCTCTACTTCCTGCCTAGCTATTGACCAATCAGCATTTACAGTGTATAAGAACAATATCTCACAGCAATAAAATAGTAATTACAGCCACAATTAAACAGTATTGTCCAATTATCAATAGGTTTTTTTTTTAAGTATTTAACATACTAACACGAAGCAAGGATTCAGTAAACCATATTTGTGGAAAATGGGTGGTACACTAAACACTATATTCAAACATATACCATAATATTTATAATTTTAGAAGTGTTACCTCTAAATTCATCTGAAAATAAACTAAATGGGTTGATAAAAGCCTAATCATCAGGGGACTAGAGAGATAGCTCTGATGTTAAAAATATTTGCTACTCTTGTAAAGAATGTCGATTCCCAACATTCTCTTGACAACTGCAACCATTTGAAACTCCATTTCTCGGGTTGTTTTTGCTCTATACTAGCTTCCAAGAGCATTGTATGCATATTATGCACACGTTTACATGCAAACAAAGCACACACAATAAAAGTAAATATTTAAATCTTTAAAAAATAAAAATTTAATCACCAGACAACTTGGTATATTATAATTAAAATAAATAAAAACTGTATTTAAGATGAGATCTCTATTGCATATGTTTTTGTTGCCACCAACTGGAATCAAAACATAAATAATTCATATCATTCTAATGTAAACAACCTTAAACACGTCAATGGATAAAAAATGTACTTACCTTAAAATATTACAAAATATCTGGCTTTGGAAATTGGAACTGTTTTTTTTTTTCAGGTTTTCTTTAACTAATAAATTATCTATAGTAATCACATAGCATTTTTTTATTGAGTCCAACAATTGTTTTAGTTAAAATTACTCAAAGCTATGGTTTAAAGTAACCAAAGTTTAGCAAGAATCGAAATAGTTGTCTTTCTGAGGTTCAAGGTACAGAGAACAGGTGAAGCAGAATCCAAAGTAAAAGGATTTAGCCTCCTTCAGACAGATTGATGCTTTTATTACCCCTGAAAAAACAGACTTATGGAACAATATGACCAGAAACATGTAAAGAACTTATAAGCCTCTGTTATTTTTCCAAAGATTGTGACTGATTCAGAATGAATTTTACTTTGAGTGTTTTGCTCAATGACAGGGTAATCTTACAGTAATTTAACTTGGATAGAATCACATCCTTCTTTAAACTACTTTTGAGTTACAGTCAGCAAAGTTCATGCTATGCTTTTGTTTCTTAAACTGAGCTTCAGCCAATAGACGAGTCAATGTTTTAAGTTGGTCCCTTACAATGAAAGATCTACTCTTTATATAAGAAATATTGATAACTTTGTCTAAATTCTACTGTGAAACTAGTTAGTGTTATGAGGAATTGGAGAAATTTTTTTAAGAGTACATTAATATGTGACTATGACAGTATATGTTAGTAATAAAGTAACAGAAGACCACAGATATTTCCAAGCTAAAAATGCTTATTATAAATGTTTTCTACATATTAAGGATAGGTAAGGCTTGAGCCTCAGCTCAGCTGATCATCAGACTTAATGAAGTCTTACTGCTTAATGGCTGTGAACTGTACCTGGTGTGGTCAACCAAGATTGTTAGATCAGAACCCAGAATTCACAGAGAGGAATCTTTAAGATAAGATTTCTATTGCATATAATGTTTTTGTTGCAACCACCGGGATAATTTGGGGGTGGGTGCATTCTCAGGGAGGTACATTTATATGTGTGCAAATGCACTGAAGGTTTGTTATGTTGAAGTCAGACTTATAAAATATTTGTTGTAATATATTCAAAAGAGTAGAGTAGAGTAACTGACATGTCTTCCTTTTGTGGCAATCTGCTTTATACTTTCTGGATGTATCAAATGCTTCTGCCTGTGAATTCATTCTGGCATGTGAAGGAATTCGTCCTCCAATTATACCTGATGAAGGTTTGCCTTTAGATTGCATGGCATGAGCTTTAGACATCTTAGAATTTGTGGTAGCATTAAAATCAATGGTAAACTTGTCATTAGAGGAACAAGTACTCCTTTGTTAGCCTTTCATACATATTGGCTCTAACGTGTTCTTTATTTGAAAACCAGAGTCATATCACTGATATTTACTGAAAAAAATTGATATAAAAACCTCATCATATTTAACATTATGTATGCTAATGTTTATGTGTACATAGGAGTGTATTATATGCATTTACTATGAGTTTGAAGACATGTTTCATTTTCCAAAGAACTTCCAATATTCTAGTTCCTAGGTCAAGCAATAAGTGAGAGAATATCTCAAATTAATAAGTTGACATTTTATTTTTTAATTCATTTATTATTTAAATAAATTATCTCACTATTTTCCCCTGGCTTGCCTGACAATTTTCATGTAGCCAAGATGAATCTTGAGCTTGAAGACTTGAGTCAGCACTTCTAAATACTGTAATTGCTGCTGCACCTGAAAATGTTGCCATTATTAACCATCAGATTTTATAGTTTTATATGCTGCTTATAAGTTAATTTACCATGAATTAACTTTAGAAACACACAGCCCATCAAACTCACAAAGCCCATAAGCCCTCCTCAATTATGAGGGCTCCATAAAGAAAGCAGTGTAAAAGAGCAAGCCCACAGTGCTAAATAATGCTACTAAATAATGGTGTAAGACTAAAATGTGTGACACTAACATAACAGCAATCTCTCTCTCTCTTTCTCTCTCTCTCTCTCTCTCTCTCTCTCTCTCTCTCTCTCTCTCTCTCACACACACACACACACACACACACAAATGCTGGCAGAGAGAAACAGAGACAGAGAGAGAATCTTTTAATTTAACATACAGATTGCTTTTAGCATGTTGTACACTTTTACACTTACTTTGGACCTATGGCACAACATGTATTATGTGTAGATCAGTGAACAACTTTTGAGAATCAGTTTCCTCATCTACCAGGCAAAGGAATGTCACAATTAAATTCATTGTTTTGAATAATTAATGCTAGTTATTAATAATTGGAAATAATACTATCTTATACAAAGCTCAATTCTGTAAAATCAAAAATCTGTTTTAAATGCCTTTGTTATAATCTATACATTCTATTGTATATGGCAATGGTATAAGGACAATTATATCTTAAAATAATCCTAAAAGCAAGCCAATTAAAATAAAAAAGTCTATTGTCTCTCCAAAAGTACAGTTTCTAATTGATACTATTTTTAAACAATGGTAGCTGTACTTAAATTTTTCTTTTATTCTTCAAAGTAGATGTGATTGAAATTGAAACAGAAAGGGCGCTTAATTCTTAATAACTGGCATTACTTACTCACCGTGCAATAGCCAATACTTCTTTTATTATGATGGAATTCTTAGCATTGTGTGAGCTACGTGCTCTGGCTTTAATTCTTTGAATGACAAATATTGAACATTTCTTCCCAAGATGAGGGAAAAAATGCCCTCTCCAAGCCAACCACTGTGGATGAAGAGTTAGAAAAGTGTAAGGAATACACCTACCAATGGCTTCACACACAAGTTGGCTTTCCAGAAACAACCGGCTCCAGAACCCTGAAATGGTGAGGTCATTTCCTTTAAATTAGATTTCTGTATCGTAAACATATCTTGAAAAGTGAAACCTGGGTTAATTGTGCTAAAACAAATACAGCTTCATAGCCAAAAGCCAATACATCACATTGCCAGAGGCTTTCATACAGAGTGGATTTAATTGTCCTTTATGGTTTTCACCACAAAGTGTTTGAGAAGAACTCTATTCTGTTAACTTAAAGCCAACCCAGGAACCATGCAGTCTCCTCAACTTCAGAAGGAAATCGTGTGGTTTCCAAAAACTGTTCCTGTATCTTGTGTGTGTGTGTGTGTGTGTGTGTGTGTGTGTGTGTGTGTGTGTGTGTGTGTGTGTGTGTTTAAATTGGTTATTTATAAAACTGACATCTAAAATTCTGGATTAAAGTTTTATGATATATGAGACTTGCATTGTCATATATTGGAACCTCAGCCCATTTAACTTCTTACAAAATATGAACATCATATAAAAACAAACTGAAAATGGAATCATTTTATTATTTGACATATTTATTATGAACAACAAAAGAAAGCCATATAGTGGTCTCATGTTTTAATTTGAAGTATTCCAAATAATACAAACAAATTTATTTCATGTTCACACTATTCATATTGACTAAATTCATAGGGCTATCGTCCTCAGAAGTTTAACAATGCAACAAAATCAATTACTTATCTCTATTAAGTAGACATGAGAGATCTTATTCAGAAGTTAAAGTGTGGTGCAGGGGATGGTGAATTTTAAGTCTTTAAACATTTAATATTATCACCTACTAGGGAGTAAAATCTTTAGTAGAAGAACAATTTCTCAGACTTACAAAATATTCATTGTAATATATTCAAAAATCACTTTTAAATATAGAAATTGTGTGTGTGTGTGTATGCCTGTGCACATATGCAATGCTCATCCAAATTTGGGGGTGGGTGCATTCTTAGGGAGGTATCTTTATGTGTGTGCAAATACATCGTATGTACGTTATGTTGAAGTCAGAAGTCATTTTTAATGTAAATATTCAGAAGTCTATGTCTTATTTTTTTCTATTAGTTCTTTAACAATTTTCTACAGTTTATTTTGATTTACTTCATTCCCCAGGTATTCCCAGATACATAATTCTTTTTCTACCCACACAATTTGTGTCTATTTTTTAAGTACAGAATTATTTAAGACATGATCACTTGTTAGTCTACGAATCACTGGTTTAGTCTATGTTGGCTGCACAGCCAAGTCTATGGATCTCTCCCCTGCCCCAACCCCACTGTTCTTATATTCTAAGCGCAGACCACTATGTGTTAAATTCTCATTATGGAACCATCTCTACAGCTCCCAAAGACAAAAATCTTTGAAAAGAAAAATGTCAGTATTCTGGAAAAATTAAATTTCACTGAAAATATTGGTAGAGTACATTAAGCATAGTACATCACTACAGATTTTCCTGCCTCAAATAAAAGTTTAGGACCATAAAAGCTACAAGTGATGATACAGGTCAGTAATTTCAGTACTTGGAGATGGAGGCCAATGGACCAGAAGTTCAGCCTTGCCTTTGAAAATACGGTGAGTCCGAGTCCAACCTAGGCTGCATAAGACACTGCCTCGAAGAGCAAAGGAAAAGTGGGAAAGTAAGTAAATAGCATTGTAACATCCTTAGGTTTCTTATGATATCTTAACTATCACTGTTGGTACTTTAAGGTTTTTACTCATTAACGTTTATACATTATTAAGAGAGGGAGTATTAAAATATTATTTAGAAATTTATTTTTTTGAAACTTGATCTATAAATCATAGTGAAAGTATATATATGTAACATGTATTTTTTATATATGACAATTTAAAACTGTTGTTTCTATTTTACTCTATATTTAAATGGTTATTCCTTCTCCTTTGTGTCACCATGAAGCAATCACTTCCTGCCTGAGTTAGATCCAGATGTACTTAATGGTGGCAGAGTTCAACTTGTGGTAAGTAATATGTTTAAAGTTACAGGAAAATGTTATAGACACACGTACTCAATAAATAACACTTCAAAATATGTTCATAATATGTTTAAACTAAAGTATCACAACTGTATCTATTTTAGGATAACCTCCATTGACATGTGCTAAAATAATAACGTATTTTCTTGACTTACAACATAATGTTACAATATGACATTGTTTAAAATAATAATTTTATTTGACGGATGTAGAAATATTAACAAACTTACTCTGGATGGGAAATTGCTTAATAAGATTATTTTCTCGAAAATGTTTAAGAGCTGAATTTGTAGAATACACTAGAAGGAAACAGCAACATGAGTTTCCATCTTGGAAAATCAGACTAAATTAAAAGTAACAAGTGATTAGCAGCTTAACCCTCTCAGTTTTATGGACTGTGGTAATACTTGGGTAAGTATTATTTGAGCTTTAAGGCCACATACTAAACATGGTAATAAGTTGTAGTCTAGAAAATAGAAAGCATATGCTTGTTAAATTCACTCTTTTGTAAGCTACTTGAAGAAAGACTTTGAAATAAAGGAATATGGCCAACATGAGATCTAGAAAAGTGAATCCCATATAAAGAAACATTTTCAGTGTTGTCTCAGAAATTTTGAAAGAGGGAACCATGACTGATGAGTATATCAAACTTCTGTAGTGATGAAATTGATAACACATTCCATTCATGAAAACTAACAAATATTCCATGTTCAGATTCTACACTGAGCAAAAAAAATGTATTAAATATTTTGTTTTCCATGGAGAATTTCACATCAAACTTTCTTTATGATAAGAAATAATATTATGGCTATCAGAACACTTACATGCCATTTTTTGAATAATTTTTTCAAAGACTTTCCTGACTTTAAGCAATAATTGCTTAATATGTAATATATATGTATGTGTGTTTATATGTATGTATGTATAGAGTGTGATAGAGAAAGAAAAATTCAGTTCCTACTCAAAATTATCACTCATTAAATATTTTCTTATATTCATGCACATAGCCCTAGAGAAATATCTCTAGTACAACATGCTGTTAGTATTATATATACATATTTATACATAATTATATAAATACATATAAAAATATATATAATTAACTATTTTTAGACAAATTTATTAATGGCCACCTTTGAAAGGAGGAAAAAGCATTAAAGGTTAGAAAATTATTAATAATATAGATAATTTAGCTTTAATATTATAGCATAAGTCAGAATCAGAGTAAATTTCTGCATGTGAAAAAGGTAGAAACTAATATCTCCATATAAGCAAGATAAAAGCATGTTACACAACTGAAAGAAATTAGAAAATATCATTTTATAATATTTTAAAATGTATTAGAGAATATATAACAATATATTTAATATAAAGCATTTTGATAACTGATTTAAATTGATAAATCAATCAAATTCCTGGGTTTTCCAGAGAATTTTAATATTTAAGATTATTCTAAAAATAGATTCATATTTTAAAATTTAAGAACATTATGTCTATTGAATTACCCCTTCTATGTTAACATATTATTGGTATCATAATTGTCAGAATTATCAAAATTTCTAAGTAACCATGTCATTGAGTTCTTATGTGTAAGTTCTCTGTTGTTTCTAAGACACATAATCATATAGAAGATATCCTGTTCCTCTGCTGTTATAATTTTTCTGTACTCTCACCCATGATATTCCCAGAGGATTAGGTGTAGGAGCTTTATTGTAGATTCATCCATTCATGAGAAGCACACCATGATCACTTGTTCACTGAATTATGATCAGCTGTGATTTTTTGTAATGGGCTGTTTGCTAAAAATTGAAGATTTTATTTCATTTGTCTTGATTCAAGATAAGCTTCAGTTCTTTTGGGGGATGAGGATAAATTTTAGAATACAGTTAGGAATTATGCTGATTAAATAAATAGTGGTAGTATTTTCAATCTATGATCCATGATCTCATTTGTTCTAGGAAGGTTGCTAGTTTCCAGTGCCAGATGTGATTTCCCTCCTGTTCAATGTGTCTTAAGTCTAACTAGACAGCTGTTGGTTACCACCACATTATGAATGCAATCTTGAACCTGTAGGGATGTCTTGGCATGCTGGCACCCCTAAGCAAATACAGACAACTAACAACTACTGATAGAGGGCAGATCACTCTTTCCCAGGGATAATTCCCCAGATTAATATCCAATAATAACTGGTCATTCCTGAAATCATATTGGCATAAACAACATTAAAGTAATTCAGCAGACTGTATTTACATATTTATATGTAAATGTGTAATAAAGAGAGAGAGAGGCCATTAGTTTGAAGAGGGAGTGATGGAGATGATATGGGAGTGGCTATAAAGAGAAAACTATAAAGAGGAGAAGGGATACAATTATATTTTAATTATTTTTTACTTTAAGAAATTTACTGAGGAAAATTTAGGAACATACATGTAACAGTTGATCTTCTGAGCATTTTTCCCAAAGAAATGAACATTCATTAAAAAATAGTGCAAAGGAGGATGAATATGATAAAATGGACTCTTAAATTTTAAAATTCTCAAAGAATTTTAAAACATATAATTTAAACGCAGCACAATATTTTTTTAGTAATTTTGTTCTTAATAGCTGCAAAATTTAACACAACCAAAGTTCACTCAGTGTGTGAAAATATAGCATTGGAACATGGGTCAAATGGATGTAAAGTGAAATGATTGCATGGCAATACACAAGGAAATATTAACGTACACAGAACATGATGTTAGGTAGTTTACCTTAGATTGCTTTATAGTATAATACTGTCCAATTTCACTCATGTAACCTTCTGATAATCAAAGTGCTAAATGGAGTGCCTGTCAGCACTTGCTAATTAGCCTCAGGGTGATAGAGTGAACGTTTTCCTTTTGAATAATGAGACAGTTTTTGACTTGATTGTCATGATAATCATAACAATATACACATATAATGAAGAGTCATAAAACTACAACCAAAACAAATATTATATATAAACCTTGCTCAAGACATAACAGAGTCTTTATGGGAATAAAGTGGGAATTTTACATCCCACTTGTCAATTTGCTTGCTTGATAGAAACAAAGGTGATTTTACTTTTATCATACAGAAATTACTAGGCAAGCTAGGCGTAGGTTGCAAAAGAAATGTTCTGTGTTGTTTTCTGCAACTTCTTTGCAAGTTCTAATTAAAATTTTTCAAAACATGAATTTTGAGGGTTGAACTTTACTTAAGGTTTATGTACTTCATTACACTTAAATTACATATAGAGAAGTACATGTAAAGTAGCTTACTCACCATCACCTAAGATAACTTCCTACTCATTTTGAATTACTAATAAGAAAGGGAATCTGTGCAATGATAATGATATACTATGAAGAAAAGCACCTTCATCAGTCAGTTCTGCATAAGTAAAAGTGAGTTTTTTTTAAGTAAAATTGATGGGCAATTTAAAGTATATTTTATGACTTTGAAAAAAATCTGCAGTTGGAAGTAGAGTAGTTCATATTTATATAGCTCTGTTCCAAATTTTCATATTTTTTGTTACTAGTTGTTACTAATAATGTATAGATGATTTAAGCCACAGGGATGACTCTCTAAATTTCATGTAAGCATTTCACATATATGACTTACCCTCAGTAGTCATCATGGTCTTCAAACCTGTGAAGTCAAAGGAAATACTAAGTCTGTTTTCATGTTCAGTCTGCTTCTATATCACTGTGGCAAATTGATGAAAAAAATTCATGAAAGAAGGTATTTTTTAACTCATTGTCCCAGAGGGGAGTCCATAGTCACTAGATTCTGAGTTTCTGGAACTATGTTAACAGCAGCTAAGAGATAAGAGGAACAGGAGGGAACCCCAGGACAATATGCAGTGAACATACTTCTTTTAACTTAGCCCTACCTCCAATTTTTGCACCATCTCCAAATAAGGCCAACAGATTTTTAGTCTTTCAGTGGCTTAATCTAAAAATCTATAGATTCTGTGAAGCCTCATGATTGAATCACTGAAGATTGGATCAGCTAGCTTAGACCAAGCCTTCAGATATGA
The DNA here is from genome assembly GCA_033318265.1 of Phyllotis vaccarum. Classification (NCBI taxonomy): domain Eukaryota; kingdom Metazoa; phylum Chordata; class Mammalia; order Rodentia; family Cricetidae; genus Phyllotis; species Phyllotis vaccarum. Next base: position 23,014,098 of record JARWLC010000014.1, read on the forward strand.
GAATTTTGGGGATATCCATCATATCCCAATGATAACCATACAGCAGAAAAGTTATATTTTTCTTTTAGTTTCTTTTGTTAGCTGATAGAATAATGCTAAAGCTAATGTTTCAAATATAGAATTTAAACAATTAATAATCTATGAAATATTACCAAATTCATTGACAATCATGGATTAGCCTATGTATGAAATTCTAAGTTTCTGTAGAAGGCTATCAGGATCCCACCATTTTATCTTACCATGAAATAAAACACAAATGTTTACAAATTTAAATTTAAGTTATTAGACAGCATTTTTGTGAAGTCATATGATTCTGTTCAATTGCCCTTAAAATTTTATTTTCTGTTTCATGGGTTTGGATTTGAGATAGGACCCAAAGGTTTGTTTATGGAAGGCTTGACAACTTTGCTCATTAATTCATATGTCAATAGCTTCTGAGAGCTATTACACATTGTATATAAATTTTAAGTGTTATTTAACATAAATATGCACAAATTTTGTAACTTTAAAATTGTTTATTGGAAAAAACACACAAATATTTTCATTTCTTTGTGAGTTAGAATGAGAAGGTGCAAAAAGAAAGGAAAAGAAAATAGCAAACCAGATATGGTGTCTGCTTGTAATCATAGCACTGCAGAGTTCCAAAGCAGCCAGGAGAGCAGAGTTTCAAAGAAGGGGGAGGGAACAGAGGAAGATGGTGAAGTGTAGGCATGTAGAAGAGAGAAAAAAAAATGGGGAGGAAGTGATATCTAAGTGTGAAAGAGGATACTTAGATTCTGATACTTAGATGCCTTGAGTCTGTGTAACTCCTGACCCAGAGATGGCTCTTTAACCACAGCAGTGGTTCCTTGTCTTTATTTCACTGTGTTTAAATCTCCCTCCCATCAAACTTTTAGGACAATACTCTCACAAGAATCCAGTTGTGCAGCCACTCAGAGGCTGTTTTGGTTTTTTTTTTAATGGCATGGTCCCCACTTCACAGCTCAGGCTTGATAAATTCCTAATGATACAAGACATTCTGTAAGAGAATATCCTATAGGTAACAAGCAATTCTTTTGTCTCTAAGTATAACTCCAACATAGTAATGAAAGTACAATTGTAGTTTCAGGTGACTGAATAATCCTCTGGGTGCATAAAATATGCCTTGAATTTATTATATAATTAACATTACCTCAAAATTAAACCACTTAAAATGTAATATTTTACACTAACAATGGTTATAATGAAAGTGTGTGTAGCCTGTGATACAGTGGTGCACGAAAATAATGCTAAACACAGTATAAATACAAATACTGTAAAAAAAATGACATTTCTAACAATTAAGTATTAAATAATTGATTTGGTCAGTAAGTGAGGTTAAGCTGTTTACTGTTTCAGGCACCGCTTCTAAGATTGATTTTCATCAAAATCACTGTACTAAAATGTTTTCTTTTGTTGTACAGACTCAAATAGCAAACCTCAATTTTAAAATCGGCTCTTATTTGCAAAAAATGCTTTGACAAAGTGCATTTGTTCTGGCTGGGCAGCAATAAAGGATTGTGGTATCATTTTGAAGAAGGTTGTTTGACAGAATCTGTTTGTTTATTTGGGGTAATGTGAACTGCATTCAGAAAATGCCATATTTTGTTACATGATTGTATATATTCTCTTGCATTGCTCCCAGGCAAGACTTGTAAGCAGAGAAGACACGGATTTAGACCTTGTTTCCATGACCAGTGGAAGTACTTTGTCTGTGAACAGAGAAAAAAAAAGTCAGGCACACAGATACTCATCCGGATCTTCAAGTAAGCTATGGTTTCCTTCAGAATTAATTTAGAAATCAGAGATGAATTGAAGGAAGCTAATACCAGCAAATATACTTTTACAGATAGGGATTAGGGTGTGAGTCACCAGTACTACCCACAAATGTGCCTTTGGCCTCTTTCCTTTCTTTACATGTCTTCTTTGATATAGACCAAATTAAATTATTTCTAAAATTAATAGCATCAGTATTTTAATTATATTATGTAAATCAAGGCTCTTTACTCATCCACTCTCTTAATCATGTTGAATTCTTTGATCTTTTTGTCCAAAGATTCTTAGGATAACTTTTAAAAGTTGAACTTGTATATTAAACCAGAGCATTTTGGGCCTTTGTTATAAATAAATGTTTTTTAAGGTTATGTTTTAAAGAAAATATTCAAATGTAGCAAAATTTTACATGAAAAGTATTAAATGAACATGACTTTTAAAAGTACTTAATCTGAAAGATGTCATTCTGATTATGTTTGTTATAGGTGAGATCATGCCTACTTCATATGTCTATTATCTGTCCATTTTAATTTAGGAGTTGAATAGCCTGCTTTACAGATATAAGAATTATATATGAACCACCATCTCTATATATCAGTTATGAACTCTGAAAAAAGTAAACATGAAAAATGTCTACATATTGAGGCATTTTATTGTAACAAAACCTTGTTTTCTTAAGTTTTTATTTATTTTGTATCGTAGATAATTTGAAATATCCTGTCATGGTACACAAATATAAAAAACCTTTCATTAATATTATATGTGTTAATTTTCCAGAACATGGTGATATTCAAGTTTACAATAAGTTCACTTAACAATATCATTATTCATTTTGAAAGTTTCAATACTCCTTGATCTTATATTTGTACAAATAAATATTCTATTCAGTGTGAAAAGTTCAATAATCCAGTTAGCACTTTTCAGATAAAATCACACCTTAAAGTGATTATGAAGCCTTTACTTTTTATTCAGGTACATGGGAATTAGTAGATTATAAGAATTTAAATCTCCTTACACATACAACTTAACTGTGATAAATGTTGGTTTGCTTTTATAACAATTATTTTGATAGCTCTAATTTGCACCTATTTCCATATTTAGAAGATCTTCCAAGTCTTGCATTTCTACCAATTTATTACAGAATCTGGTTAGTTTCCCACTTTAAGTTAAAAATATTTTTTATGTTTACTGATATAAATAAAATTATTTATCTAATATAAATTTCTGGGTTATTGCCAGAATATGTGGTTACATTGGTTTCAGCTTGTGACACATGCACATTCACACACACACACATGCGTGAATAATGCTATCAATATTATACATTTAATATCAATTTCAATCACTCTATGTAAAAATGAACAATCTAGAATGAAATACAGAAACCCGAATACTGTTTTCTAACTGTACAGGGTATCAATATCTTTCTTCAGGACTCATGTTTAGTTTATTGGTAGAGAGCTTTCTTAGCAAGCACAGCCTGAGTTTGATCCTCAGCACGGAAAAAAAAAAGAAGAAGAAGAAGAAGAAGAAGAAGAAGAAGAAGAAGAAGAAGAAGAAGAAGAAGAAGAAGAAGAAGAAGAAGAAAGAAACAACATTAACAAGAAACTGTTTTCATCATATGTCATGAGGAAGTTAAAATTTAAAGGGCTCAATAAATCAGCAGCTGTATTGTAACACACAGCTTTGTGTTTCATTTGTATGACATTTAACAATAGATTATAGAGTCTAGAAGATCAATAGGATTTATGAATTCCTTTCTTTTATCTAGATTATTTTTACATATACCTTAGTGTTCCATTTTAATATTTCGACCATGCAGTATAAATGTGTTGTGAACACATATGAGTACCCCTTACCTTTTTTTTATATTTCCCAAAGCCTGAACTCTCCTGTCAACCTAATAACAGTCTGTAGCACTAAAATAATACTATTCCCACAGAATGAAATTCAAATTAGTTGATGATAAATTGAAAACACTAACAATATTTAAGTATGTTTAGCAAATGAAATTTTAAGGTAAGTCATTTTAGAAAAGAAATATATATCAAAAGGATCATTATAATTATTTATCTACTCTGGCATCATCACAATATAATTGTTAAGACCGTGAGCTCTGACATCACACATAGTCTAGTCCCTCCAAAAGGATGATAGGAATACTTTCCTGTGAAATTGCTGTGAGCGTCAAATAGAAAGCATTTAGGATAGTCTTGGGTCAGAATAAGCGATGAGTAAGTGTTTTTATAAACACAACCTAGGCATGGCAGCTGAATTATTATAATGAAATCATAGTGCAGAGGTAGACTATTTTGTTCTTTATGTAGAAGAACTTTACTCTTAGTAACTTGACCAAAAATGCTTGATTTATAGTTTATGAGCCACAGCTGTGAAGTGCTCTGTGTGCCTTTGGATTCTAGACATTATTCTCCACAGTTTCTATCATAATGTAACATGTATTCTTCATGATTACATAAATTTTGGTTTAACGTCCCAGGTCTTCTGTCAGACCAAGTCCTAGGACTGTGAATAACTCCTAAGGATAAGTTTACTGTTTGTAATATGGTAGCAAGAATGTTTCCCTCACAGGATATTATGAATAAATGAGTAAAATGTGCAAGTCAGATGACATATTACTTAGCATATTGTAAAGGCATAAACAATAGGATCTGCTGTTTTCTTCTTTGGTTCTGTATTTTGTGTCCTACTGCACAATTTCAAAATGAACCCACAGCAGACTGCCATTCCTTTCTGTGCTCTTTTACTGTGCAGGATGTCAGAAGCCATTGTAGATTGGCATAGAGAGTGTCTCATTTTTCTTTTTTTGTCTCTTTTCATCTTTATTTCTCATGAAAAGAAGCCCAGTACCATCACTGTCTAGATTTCATAAAAATTCGCAAAGTAAGGTTGTTTCTTTTGTTATACAAAATTCGTATGTTGAGTTTCTTATTTAAATAATGTTTATAGATAATGTTCTATTTTATTAATTATATTGGCTTTGTCTGTTTTTCTCATTTAACGTTTGTTATCTAAAATGTATTACAATAATAATTTTATTGTAAATGCAATTTATAGCTTTAATAATTACTTTTATTGCTGGACACAGTGGCACACACCTTTAACCCCATCTCTCAGGGGGTAGAGGCAGACAGCTTTGTTAGTTCGAGGCCAGCCTGATCTACAGAGTTAGTATCAGGGACAGCCAAAGTTACACAGAGAAACCCTCTCAAAAAATTATTTTTATTATGTTTGTACTTCATGACTATTTTACATTGACAACTAGTATAAATAAAATTAAATAATTTAACAAATTAGATTTCACTCCTACAAAAAAGAGAAAGCAACTACTTGAATCCCATAAGTCATAATTTAGTTGATAAAGAGTAGAACATAAAAAGGTCCAAGCCATTTATTGAAGGTTCATTGTCTCTGCAAACTCGCCATGTTGACTTCTGATCATCGCTGTGCTTCCTGGATAGCCTTCGGTTTTACAGTTAGGAAAAACAAAAATGGATATCTACAATGGCTCTGGAATAGTGAATAATAAACCCCAAGTCATGTCCTAATTTGGATACATAGAAACTTCTTACGATGTGTTAACCCTTTTGTTTGGGTGTTTATCTTTCTGAATATGGAAGTATGTATTGTTCAAACGTGACTCAATTAATGTAGCTGTGTTGAAAGCAGAATGCCTCTCATAAGCAGTGTGTTTCACTTAGACTGAGAATGACAGTTGGGGAAGAAAGCCTTTAAACAGAAGCAAATAGTAAAATCCAATGTATGTTTGGAAGCCATTGAGCAATCTTTCTTGGTCAAAGGCTCCAGAAACGGAAGAAACAAAAGATTAGAACAGAAAACAATAGAGTTTCACAAATATATTTTAATACCAACTCAATGTAAAATAAATTGGACTGGAGAGGAAACCTTGTTTTGGGTTAATTCTTCAGACAGAAAGTTTAACATTTCTTGTGATAATAAATAGCTAGTGAAGACTTCAGAAAATAATTTAGGACGTTTCAAGCTTAAGATTATCAGAAAAGGTATTCTGATTATTGTCTGACTCAAATATGTTGATCATAATTTTAGAGTTCTTATCTTAGAATAAAATGCAGTCATTGACATCATGCCTGATAGTTTTTACAGACTGAGAGGCTGCAGTACCTAAAGCAAAAGTAGATTCTAAAAGCAAACATTCTTCTTATTCTAAATGGAATGAAAATGTCTTCATCACATAATTTGCAAAATTTCAAATCAAGAATTCTTGGCATGTTGCATATTGATACATGCTTATTTGTATAAGTACATATATCTGAGTATCTATTTCAGGATAAACTATATTTATGATCATATACTGAGTGAATTTAATGCTTAAGTATGACATATATATTTGGATTGATATATAAACCACATAACAAGGTAGCAGCTCAGATATCTACAATGCAATGTGCAGAGTATTTCCACAAGCCTCTAATAAATAAGAAGCTAACTTTTGTAAAAGACACATTGAAAATAGAGATTTACTGATAGACTCATCTCACATATTTCTGTGACTTTATATTATAGTCAATAATTTCTGTTGCTAAACAAACTATATCTATAAACAACTCTACTAGCTGTGAGATGTAGAGTGACAGTCAAAATATTTTATATATTAGAACACCATTCAGTGATGAATTTCAGTCAACATGAATATGATAAAACCTTTAAAAGGGTTTATCTCTATAGTTGGAAAATTTTTCTCTCAGAATTGCTAAAAAGATTCTACAGTCCACATCCATGTCATACCGATTTTGAATGATATAGCTGTTGTTCCTCACTCCTAGAGTGCGTGACGGAATTTAATGAAATATTCTTAGTTCCTAGGAAGGCTTCTTGGTATATATGTTAGGCAATTGACATATATTGGCAATGGGAATGTATTATGGATCAATGACTGAGTGAATGAATGAGTGAGTGAATGAATGGTATATGAGTATTTGCTAAAATGCGTAATTGGTAGGAAGGAGAATATATGTTTACTTCTTCCTTCACCAAAGGAAGGTTATGCTGTTTAAGGAATCTAAAAACTACAATAGAAATTCACCGGAAGATTCTCTGAGTGTCGGCCATATTCAAATCCTTACATTTATTAACATTTATGAGGACAATCTGTCAGTATATGAAGGATTTTATTCCAAGTGAGTTTTTCAAATAACACTATCAAAGACACAAATTTCTATAGTTCCAATTTATGTGAAGGCAATCCATCATTCAAAACAAGTAGACTTTGGTGATTCAGTATATCACACAGAAAGAGTCCAGAGCAAGACCACCCTATCTATCCATCATGGAGTTTTTGACCTATATAAAATTTGTTGTGGGTTTGTCTGCTGATTTGGTCCTGTAACTCAGGGAAGTTGGTCAGAGGGCACATTATATTAACACTCCGGTCAAAATTCCAAAGCCTCATCCTCTACAGTGCCTCTCTCTCTCTAAATACCTTTCCATGAATGAACTGAGTATGAGTTTCATTTGAAGAAAGAAATGCTCGAAGAAGCATCCTTATCACAAATCATATTGTTAGGGTGAATTCATTGATAACTGGTAATAACTTGATTATGAACGTAAGTTTATAAGTTCATGTGTTAAATTGTTGCTTTCTGAATAGAACATTTTTTATTATAACAGTATATACAAAGAACATTTGTATAAAAGGTAAATTGGGCACAGTTTTCTCTTTACAAAAGACCGTAGCTTGGACTATATTAAGTGTTAAAATTTTATTCATAGTATTTTAGACATGAAATTGAAGAAAAGTTAAACCACTAAACAAACACCATTGGCCATCAAGTACTTAGTGACTAGTATGTATTATAACTATAATTTTACATTAAATTAAATATCTAAATTCTGATATCTTAAAAACATTTGGCAGTCTCTGTCTCTGTGCCATTGTGAATACCATGATTTTGAAACAGAGTAGACCCCCAGTTTGCTTTCAAAACTAAGAAAGTCTAAATGAAATTTCAATAATATGTTTCCTGTGTGAAATACATTTTGTTTTCCCTCTGAAAGTGTTGATAATAAATCTCTTCTAATATGGTAATGTGCTAATGTTCGCAAGCATTCATTTTTTTAATAGTTCAACAACAACTGGCACAGTGAAAATGCTTGATTAAGTGAGCTTGAATGTTTTTCTTAAGACTCACTAGACATAGCAACCATTCCCTCAAAGCAATCCTCCTCAATGCCTTACTTTCACAAGTTGTCATCTGAGTAGATGTAATCATTATCTGTAAAAGTATTTTGAATGTCTACCTGATGCTTTCAAATTTAGAGGGGGTCTTGGCAGCTGAAAATGGCTGTAATTATGGAATAACACCTGCTTAAAATCACCCAAGAAACCATTTTGAATATAGAGAATGTATAGCAGGTCATAGTTGATTGTATCCCACAGGCCAAAATAGTAACCTCATCAGAGCATGTTTGTTGTTAAAGTTTGAAAAGTACAGCCATATAATATTTTAATAAATTAGCCAAATGTATCATTTTAAATTCTAAAATGTCAATAGATAGATGATAGGTAGATGATATATAGATGGAGAATGGATCATACACACACACACACACACACACACACACACACACATATATATATACATAGAAACATAGGATAAGATAGATGATAGCATTTACAAATGTATTGCAAGGGAACTTTGCATCTTAATTCTTGTTATATGACTAATTTATAACTTTAAGTTGATTTATAAAGTTTTAAAATTTTATTATTTCTTTAATGGGATGCCCATTAGGTCAACCTATTTTTAAAAAGCTTTTTTGCATATATATATGCATATATGCATATATACTGTGTATATATGTATATATTTTTAAAAAATATGCTACTATCAAAGTTTCAAGATATTCAACTAGCATTTGAGTATATAAACAGTTATTATATTTTATATAGGTCCCTCACATTCCATAACATTTTTATAAGTAATTATTTCCTCACTAAATATTATAAGCATCTTACACTTAGGTTAATTAACTGTTACTTTTCTATGTCCAAACATATTGTAATTTTAATTAGTTATAGGGGGATTATGTTGTTCCATTGTAAATAATTGTCCCTGCCTATGAGTTTAATAAGAAGCACTGATTGGCCAAAGGCAGATAGGAAGTGTGGGTGGGGCTACCAGACTAGGAACAGGCAGAACAGAGCAGAATGCCAGAGAGAAGCCAGAAGATGTAGAGGACAACTATGCTGCTCTGAGAAAAGGTACCAAACTGCATGGCTGAACAAGATAAGAGTCATGGGTTAGATTAAGGGTAGAGTTAGCAAGTGATATGCCTGGGACTTAGGCCAATCAGCCTTAAACTATTGTAAGCATCTGTGTGTCTTTGCAGGTCTGTGGGTCTGCAGGTCTAAACCTTGAGGCTAGGTCCCAAAGTCTGGGACAGAAACCTCATACTACAATTAATCATGTCCAGCTTACATATTTTCACACCCACTGGGACTATATTTTTAAAATAACAATTTTTTTCTTATAGTTTTACCTTAAATGAATAGAATTTTACTTATATCTGGTATTTATAAAAATTAGATATAAAGAAATTGATTAAGTGAATAATTTAAAAAGAAAAGCTATGTAGTTAAATAATTATAGACTACTTTCTTCAGACATTATCTTAAAGAATATGGCATAAATGATTTTTTAATTTTGCATCTATTTTAATAAGGTCCCAGAAGACACTATTCTTAATGTTATTTAAATATATGTCTATGTTTGTATGGCCATAACCACAAATTTATCTTGGTATTCTTTGAACAACATTAAAAGTTTTGGTAACATTAATCTTTCAAGACTTTGAGCAGTAAATGAGAATTCAGTGTGATAAATAAAAATAAATAGAGGTCTAAAAGTATCTTTTATAAAATTATTCTGAAACTTAAACATTATGTTGAAGGAATAAGATAGGTTTATGATAGATACATATAAATTATTTACTGTGTTCACACATTGGTAACTTTTCTTCATTCTGAGTTTTATATGCCTGGTTTTTAGATAAAGGTTGACTCCTTCCAAGATTTTCAAGCAGATATATACCTCACAATTACACTTTTATGATTATTTTGTCTACATTCCTATTATATTAAACTCATGCGTATTGCTGAAAATAAAGCATAATATCTTCTTTAATATAAATTCTAGCCAGTTCCATAGTAGCCGTGACATCTGCGCTCAGTCTCAGCACTAGGTCTCTGATTTTGAGGCCAGGCGTGACTATAGAGCAAGTTGCAAGACAGCCAGGGCTACACAGAGAAACCCAGCCTGGGAAAAAGCGAAGAGCAAAAACAAAATAAGAAAGGAAGGAAGGAAAAAAAAGAAGAGATACAGAGAGAGGGGAAGGGGAAGGAAAGGAAAGAAAAGAAAAAGGAAAAAAAAAAGGAATCTGCACTGATAGAAAGCTAAATTTCCATCCTGTTACTATCATGGTACTGTAGGCAATAAATATCTTACCACATTGCCTGTGTTTTCCAATTTGCCTCTAAGAGCTGTGATCTATATTTTGCAGAGATATGATTGTGGGAGCCTCAAGAAATAGCTTGAGACAGTCGATTCCTATTCTCTACTATTCCTTCAGTATGATGCTGATGGTAACAGCATGAGGGGATTTGACTTGACAGATTGGAGAGCAAATCGATGATGAAAGCATATTGATGAACATGAAATATTCTTGAATGATAAAATGTTGTTTTAATAATAAAGGCCTTGTGAATATCAAATAAGTGTTAATGCTTTTAATAAATTCTGCCTAAAAATCTACTAAAGCAATTACTTGATGTTCACAATTTGTGGAAACTGTGAAACCTCATTAGAGAACATGCTCATTTGACTTTTATACTGTCCATGAAAAGCATTTGAATTATAATCTCTCCTAGAAAAAGTATTTTCCCTAGATTTAAACATAAACTTAGATATTATACTTTTTATAACCACTATTTGTAAGATGGTTCTAAAGGCAAAGACACTTGCCACAAAGACTGAATACCTAAGTTTGAGACACAGAACTACAAGATAGAGTGTCTTCACCAGTGTCTTCAAGTTGTCTCCAGACTGCCACATAAATGCTGTAGCATGTGCATGGCCCCACTCCCCACACGGAAGTAAACAAATAAGTGTAAGCATAACTTTAACAATGTTTTTGAATGACTAAGTTAAGCTTCTATTATGTTCAATAAAACCTTTGATTTTTATTCTTGTTTTTATTTTATAGTAATATAAGCGTAGTAAAAATGCTACACCGACACCTCAAAGAACTATTACTGTTGCATTTTGGTCTCTATCAATATAAATCTTTTAAGTTTACGGCTTTTATTACGTGTGTGTGTGTGTGTGTGTGTGTGTGTGTGTGTGTGTGCGCGCGCGCGCGCGCGTGCACATGTACTCACACATGCAACACAGGTGGTCTTGTAGGGGTCAAACGATAACTTGTGAGAGGTGATTCTTGCATTCCACCATGTGGGTCTGGAGGAACTCAGGTCAGTAGACTTGAAAGCAAGTGTCTTTATCTACTTTCACCAGCTGACCCATCTTACTAGTCCAAGGTTCCTTCTTCTTGTTTCAAAGGTGGGGGTCTGTTTGTCATCAGTTTTTTGTTTTGGTTTTTGTCAAAGGTACTGGACAGGGAGTTTAAAATATACAAACTTGTTAAATATTGATATTTTATCTCTAAAGTACTTGACAATTAATTGAGCAAACATTGGCATTCATATTTCAGCTCTTAGAATAGACCGAGAACTAAACTGTATCATTAAAATGAACTGATATCACACCAAGGCAATGCTTATATGGTTAGACTGCTCTCATACAAATAATATTTAAAGTTCTCTTATTAAGAAAGGAAACACTCAATAAATTGCTGTTGCCTCAATATCTTTGAACCAGTTGATATAATCTGAAACAGCTCAAGGAAACAGTGGGCAATGATATAAGCACAGGTAAAGGGAGCAGCTGTTAGTAAACACAGAATAACGTTTTCAGATCTGAAACTGTAGCTGATTTAAAGAGAGATCGAGGCAATCCAAAGGAAAACAAATTTCGTCTGCCCTGTGTGAGAGAAATACATGACCATGTGAGCTACATTTCTTCTTTGTAGATAAAAAAAGTAACATTTTTAGAACAAGATCTATGCATGCTCTATAGATAATAGATTAAAGCATAAGGTTTTTAACTATAATATTTAGTTCTTATTATTTCTTTCATGACAATTTTCTTTCTTAAATTATTTTACTCTATTTTATTTTCATTTATATTATTATTGCTTCCTTTAAACCAATTTCGTACACTCCTTAATGTGGTACAAAAATAAATGGGTATGGTCAAATGTGAAATGCATTTGTCAAATGAATAAAACTGAAGTGCAATAATATAATAAATCCTCAGGCTAGCCATGTTTATTGTTGCCAAATGTCTCTCTGCTAAGAACTAATAAGCATGAAAAGGGTAATGAAAGTTTCCATGAGAAGTTTTTGGGAAAGCTCTCCACAAGTCTTCACTATCTGAGAATGTGGAAATAAGTATTTGTTTTATACAAGTTTCATATGAGGACAGTAAAGATGAAATTTGGAGAACAGAGTCGCATGGGAAACCAGTGCAGCCTAACAGTTCCTGATATTATTTGGTTCACAGAAGAAAATTGACAAGAAAGTTCCTTGAATAACAGTAATGGGACAGTGTGATCCACATGAGGCATAAACACACACACACATACATGATGAACAAATGTGGGAACTAAAGGAGCGTTTTAAATTGAAGCTTGAGAAGACAGCAAGTTAACTTGATTCAATTGGTGTTTTAAAAGTTCACATTTTAAAGGATGCAATATGCATTTTAGAAATTACTTGAAGTGTTTAATTTTGCTGCAAATTTACGTTGGCAAAATCAACATGAAGCAAAGGAGAAAGAAGATATTTATATTTTTAAATATGGTGTTATATCTGAGCTGGGTATATGTATCAAGATAAGATTAAAAATATACATTTAGTTATTTACCTTATCCAAGATACTGTTTTTGAGTTACAGATACTTTTGGACTCTTAGATGATAATAAATGAAACAATGTAATTCTGAAATTAATTTTTTAAAGTGATTGGAGAGTTTTATATAAAGAGAATTCTCTCAAATAGGCACTAGAAATGTGGCGTGCATGGTCTGACTCTGAAAATTCCATTTAAGAACAACATTATGTAGGAGATTATGAGTGACAGAAGTTGCTTGTTGGTTACTAAATCTCATTCTTTAAATAATTAGATGCACTTTTGATTACCTGATTAATATATAAGTTTCCAAACCCAATAGCTATCAATATGAAATCAAGAAATCATAAAACCACAATAACCAAGGTTTTACAAAATGATTGACAATGGAAAGAAGGGTTTGGGTAGCTTGGAGCCACGTAAGAGAGTGGTGGTCTATTTCTCAAATTCCACAGGATTCAGATTTTATTGCCATATCAAATCACCAAAGATAAAATACTCCAGTAGAAAAAAGATTAGAGTTGAGCAGCAATAACCACAGGATAAATAGAAGACAAGATTTTAGTACCTCATGTTTGCTGTATGTTCTAGTCATCTTTGTGTCCAAAAGACAGCCACAAGATATAGTATAGGATAATTCAACAGCCACAAGCTAAAAGTAGTAACACCTGGAAAACAGTGTATACTATAAGGTGGGCCAAAAGATTCTAAGTCAAATATATATGGAATTTATACTAAAAGTTCTAAATGTGTAAAATAGAAGACATTCTATACAATAAATTCCTTCCTGTGACACATTTTTAACTTTTATGTGTGTTTTTTCAAATAAAATGTCTTTGTCAGTGCTAAATATTTGTATTACACATGTTGATGTTTTAAAAACTCACCTCCAAAAATAAAAAGTAAGAAGTAAATATGAATATCTTATTTATCCTAACACTGATAATAAACACTGTGGATAGTTTAGTGATTATCAAGGATGCCCATTATTTTTATTTATTTGTCTTTTACATAGTAAGACAAATAAATATAACCCAGACATAGTGCTGCACACTTTTAAGGCCAGCACTCAGAAGGCAGAGGCAGGTGAATCTTTATGAGTTCCACGCTTGCCTTGTGTGCATAGTGAGTTCCCCAAGCCAGTCAAGACTACATAGTTATACTGTGTCTCAAAAGAAAAATAATAAAAATTAAAATATAATTTTCATTCTTCAATTGGAATTTTGAGCATCAGAAAAAAATTGTTAATGATTTGTAATCTATAGAAAAACCTTTGGTTCTGCAAACAAAATTTACACAAGCTAAGTAACACTGAGGAAATCTGCACATGGCATAGAAACCTGTGGATCACATATCTATATACTTGGTGTTTGATTTTAAATTTATCTACCTGAACTTCATCAGAATCCAGCATAGCAGATGTCTTTAAGGGTGCTGTTATTAGACGTCTGTCCTACCTGAACTGCATCGAACTTGACCAATGTAACTAATTCATCACACTTAAATTGACGTTAATGCTTTGCTGCTAAAAATTTGTTCTGGTCACTTTCATTAAATTTTTTTTTCATGCTTTACTTACGCTGTATCTGCTGTTAAGTAATACAATATGGGAAGGCCTTTGCAAGTGTTGGGTGTACTGTTGAAAATCCAATGACGTATTACTATACATCATGAGATTTCTATTTTGACCTGTTTAACGGGTTTTTTATACATACCAGGAGAGTCATTCAAAGCATTTTACATATTAAATTACTTATCAAAACACTGTATATATAGACCTTGGCATTTGTTAAGGAACCAAGGATTAACTCTTAAAAAAAAAAATGTAAGACCAGAACAAATCTTGAGCAAAACATAGATCTTGTAGCAAAAAAAGTGGCTTCTTGGGAAATATAACACATTCATGAGGACACATTTTCAGCACAAATGTGAGAGCCCAGTTGACTGATTTCTATAATCACCTGCAAATACACAGCAGATAATTATTTAAAAAATAAAATCCATAACAATAATACTGCAGAAAAGTACTGCTAAAATCACTTTGGTCATATTTTTCTGTTCCTGGAGCTCTCTTCAGTAAGATATGTCTATCTCCAATATCAATTTTTTGAAGCAAGAACCTTTTGCTATTTTATTTTCTTGTGGGTAAGTAATTTTAGAATGATTATACATTGACTGTATTAAATTGCTTTTTATTTCTGTGTTTCATTCTTAGAGTAATCATGGGATGAAGTAATGACTGTGTTATGAGTGCCAATATGTGATGCTTTTTTACTACTCTATTTGTTTTCAATGTGTCTAGCGATTTGAGAGTTTATATGATAACAAAGGACTCGCAGTAATGCAATGAGAAAATAAGCGAAATGAATTACTACTTAAACTGTTCATTTACACATAGCAAGATAATAAACTCAGGCACTTAATCACTTCTAAACTATTATCTTAGAAAAAAAAGTCTGGTTTCACTACAGTATTGCTTATTTTAAAGATTAATTCCCTAGTTGTCAATTCACTAACAGCATACTTCACAATTGCTGTGAAGTTGGCCCATATTGTTTTTTAAATTGTAGTTATTATTTGCAGAGTGAAGCTACACTAAATAAGGGAAATCTTATAAACAGCCTTTATGAATCTAGAAGCACAGTGAGGATTAAGTACAAGACGACTTGAAGACTCATCAGCAGATCCAAAATGACAATGGCAGGAGAGCAGTATTAGATAACAGATAGGCCAGATGGTAAATTTTTCATAAGAGAATATTTCAGATTGCAGAAACCCTGTTGTAATTAAAGTTACTTTAATTCATTTTTATATAGTTTTAAAATATTTGCCCTAGAAGTATGTAAAATTATCTGCAAATATTTCAATAATGTGTACATAAAATGCTTCTCTGATTAAATGCTCCTTGGCATTTTGTTTCAAAACTTTTACTACAAACAAAAGTATTCGAACAATATATGTTGTAAGTTGATATCTTCATAAAGAATACTATTAACCAATGATGAGCCATGTTATTGACTTCAGTTTTAAACTTCTGCTTCTTTCTATCTACCATTTTGAATAATACTTGCAACAACTTGGTTTAGTTCTCTGTATTTAAACAGTACATTTGGCTAGACATTACTGAAAACCTCATTTTTTTAACTAATCTCTAGTCTCGTATTTTAATATAAGTGTATTATTTTTCAAATGCCTTGCACTCCCACACCCAGCCTTAGCCATATATGTGTGAATGAGCTCAATATATATGAATATGTATTTATGTATGTATGTATAGATATTCTCATAAAAGCCTGCATAGTTTGTTCAGAGAGTTTTAACTGCTGAAAAATAATGAGTATGCTCATATTGCTTTTTAAAAAGTCTGAAGTAGACATCCCATTCAGTTATTTGGGGGGAAATTAAATTAGAGCTTTCCAATATATAATAGTTAGAAGGAGGCTGCTGCTAGTATGCTCCACTGGCACTCTTTAGGTCACTGGTTTATCATCTGGGAGATCTCGATCTCAGCTGCATGTCTGGATCATCCCTGTTGCTTAAATGCATTCTCCTCTTCTACGATCTCCCCAACAGGGAAAGATTAATGCAGGATAAATCTGGCCACATGTGGGAGCCAATTCCAGTTGCCATTTCTCTCCCTTATTAGTTTCTCTGCTGAGATTGCGTTCAAGGAATGCCCAGTGAAGTCTCAACTACTGACCTGTATTCTGTCTCCAGCAGTCTTTGGCCCTTAGGTGGTATTCTCTTTATGTCCCAAACACCTTTTGCCGAAACAATGTTTTAGCACCTGTGCACACACTTTTCAGAAGTATTCTTTCATGGGTAAAATATGCTTATTTTCAGACATTCAGTAATTTCTGTGAATTTGTTTAGTCGCAGTATTAACACTGGAAACTAAAGTGTAATGCCCTAATTATGGGAATATTTTTTAAAACAAAAGAAGTTTTTGAAATTCATACTTACTCTCATAACAAATTTAAGTCACAAAACACTGTCCACAAATGGTCTATCCTTGTGATAATTCTTCTAAAATGTTTTAAAATATTATATTGAACTATATTAACCTAAATTAAAGGAAGGGGAAAGGGGGGCTTGGGAATTTGTTTTGTTTCGTCTAAGCTTATTTAAACAGGAAAACATCACAGTGGAGAGTCATGTGGTCTGAACCTTTGCCTGAAGCCAGTATTGAGGAAGCCCTGGAATGTGTCTTTCTGCCGCTTTTACAGTGGTCTCCTCACAGATATAGCCCTATTGCCTAATCCCCAGGAGATTTGAAGCAGATGAGCCCAAACTTTTAACAGTATTCTTGCTATGACCCCTTTGAATCTTGCTGAACAAAACATGCTTTGTCCACTGGCTTGTTTCTGTGACTACCACTGTTTTCACCTCTGGCAGCTGCTGTTGCTTCTCTATAGGTCATGAATAACTTGATCCAGAAAAGCAAACCTTCACCTGGCCCAAATTTCAGAGCACCTGGGCACAAGATATCCTCACAGTTTGCTGTCAGTTGAAAAGACACTCCCCACACCAACCCATATGTGTGACATCTTCCACTTATATAACCGAGGTTCTCAACAGTAGCTGTGGGGTGTTGATGAATGTCTTTCTGTGTGTTCCATTAAATCAGATCCCGTGGAGAGGTGGAGAGCTCTAAATTCTAGGTTTAATATACTTTCTACTATATGAAAAATTCTTTGTTATAAAGAAATAATTTAACTTTTAAAGGATGACTTTAGCATTTTATAAACTAGAAACCATTAACTTTTAATCCTTTGAACACAGAAGTGTATAGATTAGTAATAATGTTTTATCTCTGCATAGTCTTGTAACATTGAGCCTACAGCTAGAAAAAAAGTGAAGAAGTCTGTATAGAAAGAAGGAAATAGTGACACCTATTACATATTTTAGAGTTTTCCTTTTATTCAACCTTAATGCAATTTATGCCAAGGTTTTATCGCAATACTTTGTAAACAATAATTCAACAAATATATTTTTATAAGCTCAAACATTATAAATTTTCAAGTAAATTTAGGAATACGTCTTATTCTAAAGTGTGATATGATTGGATCGTATTAAGTAGTGAAAGTATGTTTACTATCACTGTTTAGGTTGTTCAAGCAAGGGAGTACTGGCACCAATGTTAACAAATACAAGACCTTCTGTTAAAGAGCGCATATCATTCCGTGACAATCCTGTTCGACTCAGTGGTGGATGGGGAGGTGGCAAAAAGAAGGCAAAACCCTCCACCTGATACTTGCAGCTTCAACATGCCAAACACAAGACCCATGATTTACTTAAGTCTATGGATATCTTGTTCTGTTCTGAATTAGGAAAAGTGTTAGGGTGATGTATTTGATGTTTCATTATATTACACAATTTTGTTTTCTGGCACAGTTATCTACTTCTCCTTTATTGCTGGAGTTTGCCTTTCCTCTTGATTTCTTGTGGAATGGCGTCACCCTTCCAATAATTCTTGAGACACTGCAGGTCAATTTGTATATACACTGTCTCATTTGGTTTTTATTTTATGACACATATATATGAAATTACTCCTTTGACTATTTAAATATAACATATAAAATATAAATATAATGATGTTGCTTAGAGAAATATTACTGAATAATTACTACATTGATATATTTGGATGTATCAAATTATATTAGGAATTTTAAAGATAAACTACATATTTTAGTTCAAATAAATAGTGAAAATAATCATTTTTATTTTTATTTTAAAGCATTTTAGAGAATTATAGTAAATATATATTTACCATAATTTACTGTTTGAGTTAAAAGGAAATGCAAGTTTAAATAATTATCGACCTATTAATTTTGAAGCTTACCTGTAATGTTTCATTCAAGTGGATTGTGGTTGTGAATTGTGATTCTTTAAGATTATTAAATTCTTTCACAGATATTCAATAGTTTTAAATGTTTTTAAAGTACCCTTAAATTGCCATTTTAATTATTTTTCCAAGCTATCATTTTAAAATATTAGTATATTTTCTTAATTCTCAGACAGCTCTTGCTAAGGCCCTACTAGCGTAAGGATAATTTTCTCCTCTTATTCTAGCAAATACTGTATGCAAAATGTTACATTCGGCTAGGGGCTCAGAGGACCTATTAATCTGCATCTGGAATGCTTTTCACGAAGCTAAAGCCAGGGTTCTCCAGTGACTCTCCTTAACGTACTCTGTGTAATAGGATCCAGTGTGCTCCAGCCATTCCTCTTGTTTAATCTACCCTCTAATGAAATTCTTCATCCAGTGGTGACTAACGAGATTCCAAGATGCATTTGTTTAGTTTTTATCTCCCATGTCCTTTTGGAGTCCTGTTGCATTTCAAACCTGTAAATCTCTCTTAACCTGATTGAGATGGAAATGTTAATGAGCCTTGAGCTGTCAAATCTATAAAGAAAACATGTATTCCTGTGTTTCAACCTAAAAACTGAGCTCCACATGTACTTGTTTGTGAACACTGTTAGGTCATCCCTTTGCTAAGAACATCCACAAATCAGCATAATTTGATGATGGAAAATATTTTATCTCAGCTTGTTTTCAACTCTGAAGAAAACCACATTAAAGCTGACATTGATAGGGTTTTATGGTTCATATACCTATCCAATGAAGTGGGAAGGCTAGTATGAGAAGCAAAATGTTTATTATTAAATTGTGTTGTATGTAAAAGAAACTTCATAGTTTTTTATAACTTTTGTGATTTTTTTTCATAAAATTAATTGTGAAGATGATTGTTATTGGTGTTCTTAAACTTATAGGTGATGATTGATCAATGTGAATAAAACTGCTTCTGAATTATATATGGTGTTTAAATCAGAAGTTCTTTATAGTGTGATTTAGTTGTACCTATCCTGAAACTGATTATCTAAAGAAACTTACAATTTCAAACCTGTCATTTTATAGTACTAGTAATATATTTGTGTTTATGCAAAACTGATATTTTTAAAATTTAGTAAAACATCCAAGTATTTAAACAAATGATTGTTTCCTTCTGTTTTTTTATAAGACATTCCTAAAAGTTTGTTTATTTGAAGTGTGTGGTGTGTGTGTGTATGTGTGTGTGTGTGTGTGCTTATAGTGTGTGTGTGATGTGTCTGTGTAAGGTATATGTGTGTGTATGTGTGGTGTGTGTGGTGTGGTGTGTATGTGTGATGTGTATGTGTGTGTGTGTGTGTGTGCTTATAGTGTGTGTGTGTGATGTGTGTGTGTATGGTATGTGTGTGTATGTGTGGTGTGTGTGGTGTGGTATGTATGTGTGATATGTATGTATATGTGTGGTATATGTGTGTGGTGTCATGGTGTATGTATGTGTGGTTGTGTGTGTGTATTTATAGTGTGTGTTTGATGTGTGTGTGGTGTGTGTGTATGTGTGGTATGTGTGTGTGGTGTGATGTGGGGGTGTGTGGGGGGTGTGCATGGATGTGTGTGTTGTGCATAGAGGTGGAGAGACAGGGTTGAGGTGGGTGCCTATGTCCGGCACAGGTGTGGAACTCAGAGGACTACTCTAAGGAGTCAGTTCTCTCCTGCCACCTTGTGGGACCCAAGATGGAACTGAACTTGTCAGAACTGAGTTTACATGCCTCTACCTTCCCAGCCACCTTGCTAAGGCATTCAAGAAGAGAAATATGTAAGAAATATCTTAGCAGGTAGCTGACTATGAATTTCTTATCAACAGTAATAGACTTAGTCATTGTTACTCCAACTGTCTTTCATCAATACTAGATTTTACTTTTTATTTTTTAACTGATTGGCACGTCACAGAAGTGCATTGGGGGGCAAGGGGAAGGATAAATGTAATGTCTCACAGTTGCTAAAAGAAGTGGAACCAGAAAAGGATGAGTCTGCCCATAGAAACACTGGAACCAGCTGGGCTCATGATGAGAGATCTTTCTTTGTAAGATGGGGATACTTTATTAGGTCTAAGTTTTGATTCTATAGGTGGTTGTTGAGTCTGTCTCTTTTCATTGGTTCTCGGGTCTTCTCTCAGAAACACACCCTTGGATGACTTTATTTGTCAACTTCATTCTGGTACCTGCTCATCTCAGGGCCAGAGATCATTTGTGAGTGGAAATGATTTTAGATTATGGCTGGATCTTTATGAAGGCGAGCAGCACAGTCTCACTGGAAGCCACATACGTTTCTTTTTTTTCCTCCTTCATTTTATTATTTAAAAACAAACAAACAAACAAAAAACAAATGTAGTTTTTAGCCAAGTATCCCTCTGATCTCCATCCCTTCCCTCCTCCCAATCCCTTCCAGTCAGCTTTCAGCCTGCGCCCTTCCTCATCCCCCCCATCCTCTCCCCACAAAAGGCAAGAAGTCCCAAGGTGGGTCAGCTTAGCATGGCACTTTTAATATCTTCTGAATTACATCTTCCCCTTCCTTCCTATCTTCCACTTCCAGTGCAGTTTTGTTTTGGTAATACTGGCAAACGAAATCAATACACAAAGCTTGTTAGAAGTCTTAGGTGGGTTATTTAGAGAGTCCAGTGTGTTTTGATATGAGAGTCAATACACTGACCTATAACAGGTATCTTTTCTTGGAGTCTGAGCTGCCACCATCTCCTTTGTGAACATAGTATTCAGCAATAAATCTTAAGCCTGTCTCAAAACATTCCATTTCATTAAGATCTGTGTACTTCAATTCCTCGCTGTCTTCATAAATGAGTTGCATATATACTGACCTCGTTTGAAGTAAATAAAAATAAGCATATAACAAAAGACAGAATATGGTTTCAGACATTATAATTTTACACTAGATGCTAAAATAATAACATACCAACTTGTCTGGAAGGTAGAAAATTTTTTTTTTGATAGAAAGCAGGAGAGAATTTATCTTTGGAATATTCTAGAGGCAAAAGACAAGTATTAAATTATTTCTGATATTTGTAAAAATTAAATAAAAGTCTTTTAAAGGATTATTTATTTTAAATCTTAATATCAACACCATAAACTTTTGTTCTTATATTAACAACCTGTACTGTTTACTTCCTAGATTGGTCATTTCCTTGATTTACTCTTGGTAATTTATAAAATTTAGAGTAAATTATATTTTGAAATTGTTTAACTGAAATGTATTCAATTCAAAGTTACTGTAATAAACAGTTTGGCAAAGAGATACATCTTTATTAATTTTAAGAAGAAAAAATTGTCATTGGCTTAATAGGGATTAGTGAATAAAGACTTCCTTAATACATTTTGTGTTCCCTATATTATGATGCCAAATGGACTTTTGGATATTTTCAAAGATGAAAAATTTTATCATATAGAGATATATGATATACAAAGAGAAAGATTGTAACTTAATGAATATATTAATTTTGAAGGAAAATCTTATCATATTCTACAATTGTTACAAAGTTTAATTTCTTCACTAAATAGAATGTAATTCTACCTTTTATTTTAATGTTTAGTAATACTAATTGCCAAGATATTTGTCTGTCTATTTGGAACTGTCGTTCTCAAAATATGAGGTTTAGATGTAGTCATTTTCCAAGCAAACAGTCTAGACTTATATAATATAGAATCCATAAAAACAATTTTAGCCTAAATATATATATAAATTGTTCATCATATTGCAAAAATTTAGCATAAATGCAACATTTCTTTATAACTATTTGTTGAGCTCATAAAGTAAAATCCCGTTTATGCTAAATGGTTTTATTTGAGACTGTTCTGTGAGATGATTCAGAAAGCCATTTGTATGATAAAGATAGATACAGGATAGATGGAGACTAAAAAAAATCTCCACACAGAGATTAAGAGTATCTCTTTAATTCTTCTAAACACAGTGAATATGATCATGGAAAAAAAAAAAAAAAAGACTCTGTTACGGACCTAGGCTATCAAATTGTATACTTGGACATGACTAATTTGGTCTCTTCATTTTTGTACTTATTCAACTTGATTTGATTTTCATCAGAGATCTTCTTACAAAGTCAAGTTGAACTTTTTTTGTCTTCCTGGCTTAGCGCCCACATTCCTAACCATGATATATCAAACTTTATATCTTCACACGTATTTATTTATTTATGTAAAGAGAACAGTCAAGTTTCCAAATAAAATGAAGTGTGATCTACATAGATTCTTATAGTGCACGCCATTCTATTGTATTATATAAATGAAGTACTCGTTTTTTAAAAATGTGCATGTATGTATGTATATGCATGTGCAGATCTGGTGCTGGTGAAGGTAAACAAGGACATGAGATTCCTTGGACGTTCAGTGAGCTGTCATATGGAAACAGTGAAGGGAGCTGTGACCCTCAGTGCTTTTAGCCACTGAACCATCTCTTCAGGGTGTAAAGGAAGTTTTAATCTAAGTTAAATATATGGGAGGAGTCACCTTTGCATAAAGAAAAGCAGTTCATCTCTAACACCTTCTGAATCAGGTTCTCCCCTTTCTGTCTCCCACATAGAGTGCAGAAGACTCAGCAATGTTTCTTTTGCTTTGCTTTGTTTAGGTAAGAATGGTGAGCTGAATCACTGTACACAAAAGGGATGCTGGAAAGTGCTAGGTGGATCATACTGGAAGTTCTGAATGGTTTGATACAAGAATCAATATTCTGGCTTCTAATAAGGGCCCCTTCTCAGAGTCTGGGCAAGCATCACCACCTTCATGATTATAGTAAACAACAAAGATCTTCAACCCATTTCAAAACATTCTCCTTCATTATGAGCTGTGCACTTCATTTGCCTACTGTCTTCATGAATGAATTGTGCTTTTAAATTCTAAAGAGTATATGCTCAGCACATACTTTGTATCCCTTCCTGTCAGCCTTCTTCCCTCCCTCCCACATAAACATTTGATTTCATAAGAGCCAAGATTATTTTGTCTAAACCAATCCATAAAGTGAAGCTTTTCGTTTGATTTCCTTAGAATCCATATCCTTGCCAGCAGCTTAACACAAAGAACAAGTAAGTCTAAAGAGATTTCTAATAGATGTCGAAAAGACCTGTAGGATGGAGGGGTCTTGTTAATGCCCAATGAAGAAGCTGTTGTGAGGCAGCCTGGAATATTGAGTGGCCTGCTTTGACAACTCTGCACTATCATCGTGTCATACCTCCAAATCAAGTACGATCTAAATAAAGTACTATCCTTTTTATGACGCTTAACATTTTATTAGCCAGGCTCTTGCTATTTAGCCCTGGCTGGTCTAGTACTCACTAAGTAGCCCAATTTGTCTTTGAACTCCTGGCAATCAACTGGCTTCAAACTCCATGGGATTGTCAGGTATTTACATCACCTCACCCTGTTTAACTATTTTAATTAATACAATGGGGGGAGGGGGAAAATCCTCTATTTATCCTAATTTATGCTCACAATTGATGAGGAACAATCATCTGCATCAGCTTTGCCACATTGTACGTATGTTCATAGTACTTCATATTTGAGAGCAAAAGTTTAGGCACACTGAAAATCCATCAGCAATTTACAGAAACTTGCCACATGCTAGATGTCAGCAAGCAGATAGATGGAAAGTTTCATCCACAATTAGTCAATGAAAAGTACAGGTTTACTGTAATGTTTGTTATAGAGACTTTCAGAATTATTTTAGGATCCTAATAGAACTATTCTGGTCCACCACAGGGAAATACAAATGCATTCTCAGATATATGTGTAACTTTAAGGTTTCTGACAGCTGCAATAAACATGCAAAAACAGACAATGTTTACTTTTTATATTCCTTAGCCTTTTATATTCAATAAATATGTCTTTCCTAAGTGTTCACAAGGGATTGGTTTAAGTATAACAAAATAACATGTTCTAGTCCTTCATATCATCTATGTCTGTGTAAAATCAGCATGTGTGGGAAAGGTTGGCAGAGGGAACTTATCTTACAGTGGAAAACTTTATCTGTGCTATTCTTTATTATTACAAGATAATAAAAGGTATAGACTAAAAGAAGATGTAGTTTACACATTCATAATGCATAACTATTAATAAATAAGTCACAAAACATATTCCAAATCAAATACATAAAGACCAAATTTATTATTTTAAACTTTGATGTGGATTTGAGGTTTCTATTGAAAGTTATTGGATGCTAGACTTCTCTACCCAATTTTATGTAGCAACAGAAAATTACAAGGAGACATAGTAAGTCTGGGTCTGTTTCTCATCTCTCTGCATCACTCAAATTTGGTATAACCATGGATTTTCTATAAACTTCAAAATGAAGCCAATGTTTAGAATAACTCAATATGATGCATAGAACAAAGTAAGGCATCAGACCAGCAGTTTCACCCTGCTAAGTATATATTTTGTTATGCAGCATATGGAAGAAAGTGAAAAGAACATGTTTTATATAATCTGACTGACCCATGTTATACTCATCACTTTGATGAGTCATCTTTAACAAGTGACACACTTTCAGAGATTCTTTTTGTACCATTATATTAGCAATATAATCTGGAGCTGAAGGATTCTATAACGTCAAATAAAGTATATGAAAAGCTCCAGGCTTAGTATCTTGTGAACCATAAATAGTAATGCAGCATAGTAGACCTTTCCAGGCTAATCTTCCAAATTAATCCAAAATTCCACTAAGCAGATAAGTTCTGCATATGTTATGTAGATAGTGCTAATAAGCACATATTTATAGGAAATAAAACCATAAGCCCCTTGCTTCTATAGGCAATATCTTGTAATACAAAATAAACCAATGAAATTTTTCAACCACCAGAATCGCTAAAGGTATGTCTAGAATATAATTGTCTAGAATCCTCATATTCTTTTTATTCCTTCCTTTTCAAATGAAAATGATGTTGGTTCATTTCTAGGCACACAAAGCAAAGAATATTAGCACGTTAGTTTGATTCTTGATCTTTCCTTGGTGCTTAACTTTTCAGTTCTGTTTTATATTGAGAAAAACCTTTTTATATATTAACACTTTAGTATCAGTCTATACATGCTAACAAATACTCTAAAATGTTTTTATTTTAATATTTAAAGGGGATTTGAAACTGGAGACAAGAATTAGTCTCAAATGAGAATGGCCAAGGAAAAGTCGTTTCACATGCTCTGATTGATCTTGAAGGATGAGTTGATGTAGTTAAATCACTTTAGGCAAATGTATATGGCAAAAAAAAAACAAAAAAAACAAAAACAAAAACAAAACAACCCTGGTGACCAATAAATTTGGCACTTGCAAAGAATGGGAAATAGAGCAAACCAGGGAATTGATTAGGGATCTGGTTAAGAAGTGGCAAGGAGCTGTTGGAAAATCGTAACTTGGAAGGATGATGATAAAGTACCTTAGGAGACATGCAGCTTTCCATCCCATCATGATGGGGCCTTTATGTGTTTTGAGATTGTTTTTGAAAACAGAAACAAATTAATATATCCAAGAAATATTGTTTGTAATAATTATTGGGGTATTTTTGAGATAAGCAAATATTGAGAAATATTCCTAATGTAATTAATAGTAAATCACACATCAAAGTCCCTACTTAAAGAGTAGGAAGATTACTTGTCCTTAGAAGAGAAAACTTCAGTGATCTATAGAGAACATTATTAGCTTTTGAGCATCTGATGAGAGTTGATCCTGGTAATGCTGATGCTTATATCTGAATGGAGTTCTTTGAAGTACAGACTTTGGGAGAACCATTGTAAAGTTCTCAGGGTGACTGTCACAAAGATGGAAGAATCTGGTCCTACGAGCTCTACCCCCTTTACAACTTTCTAACTCCTTCCAGCAGTGTATGATTTCTGTAAATCAAGGAGGCCTGGAGGAAAGCTAGAGTCTCTAACAGTAATTTAAAGCATTGTTATCGTGCATAGCAAATACCACAGACCAAAGGACTGAGACAGTGAACTTTGACTTCTCAATTCTGGAAGTTAGAGTTCTGAGAATCAGGGTGCTGGTGTTCCTGGACCCTTGGTTATGATTTGAATGAGCTCTTTTCTTTCTGTTGTTACATATGGTAGGGAAAGATTTTCACAATCATCCATCCCTTTTTAAGGGCAACAGTCTCATGAGACCCTACTTCTTGACCTAATATCACTTTGCATTCCTCCAAACACTCCACCTCCAGAGACTGCCTGCTGATTTATCACCTCTAAAACATACATTTTGGGAGAGGGGGAGAAACACCTTCTACAGAGAAACTTCAGAAAGCCATGAATTTTCCCCAAAATATTTTCAGTGATTTTTTAAATTTCACAATTATAACTTATGGTAGAAACTGAGTCCTTGAATGGTAACTCTATTTTTTTTTTTTTTAATGTTCTAGAGATACTTAACAGCAAAACTAAAAGTAGAACCTTAGTTCTTTGAGTGACAAAGGTCTACTTATTCCTTGGACCCTTACAGCATGATGGATACCCATACCTCAGCGCATAATAACTGTATGAAATTTGTTTTCTATATGTTGATCTAATCAAAATTATGTTTTCTTTATTAATGGTTGAATTCTGTTCCTTTGTTAGTCTCCCTTTTTCATTTCATATCACCATTAGTTTATTGCCCAACTATTCACAGTCACTGATTTCTCGTCTCTAATTTTAAAAATTAAAAATTAAAAGTTTATGACCAAGCACATTCTACATGACTAAGTATATTAGCTGTCTACATTCACTTCCTACCCTGTGATGAAAAATGCCCACATTTTACAATCAGTGATACAGAATCAGAGTGGTTCCATCTATTTTTCCATTGTCCTGAGCAAATGGGTGCTAACACCTGGACACAAATGCTGTGATTCTGAATTTAGCCTGTACATTATTATTATTTTGGCACCATGAACAATAGATATGAATATACAATGTGTTCAAAATACATATCATCAAAGACTTTAACATCTGTCAGTAGGAAATTCAATATGTTATATATTTTGAAATCATTAATGGCAGAATAACACAACCAGGTAGTGGTGGCACATAAATTTAATCCCAGAACTTGGGAGACAGATGAATAGATCTCTGAGTTGAGGCCAGTTTGGCCTATATCGTGAGGTCCAGGACAGCCAAGGCTATACAAAGAAGCTCTATCTAAAAAAATAAATAATAAAATAAATTTAAAAAATAAAACAATGGCAAAGTAACTTTTTTCTCTTTGGGTTTCTAATTTAGGAAACAATAGTACTCCGAGGTCGTACAAAATAGTACAAAAGGTCATTTCAGAGATGGACACTTCTCCAAGCATTGAAAATATCATTTGAAAGTATTGATTTTAAATACATTTACATGACCCATATGGACCTCCAGAGCATTTCTTCCAGTAGCATGCAACTTTGTAAACCAGCCAACAATAGCCATAGGAGAATTAATTGTTAAAATTTTTTCTTAACACAAAAATTTCTCTTTTCTGATCCAGTGCTGTCCAGCATTTCTGCTTCTGGGTCTAAACCGAAGATATTAATCATCAATTCATGTATCTTCTCTGAGGTTAAAAAACCATCACCAGTTCTCACAACCATTCTTATGACTTTTAAATTCCTTTTGGCTCAGTCACAGCCACTACAAGAAAGAAAAAAATTAAATCTTACTCTCATCTATATAAATAGTATTGAAAGCATCATAGCATGACTTACAGTGTGGATCTGAGCTTCCTGGTTTGACCAACTTCAGTTCGTGTAGGGTAAGTAAAATTTGTTTTAGCTTAGCAACTAAGCCAAACAGTAGATTCAAAGTATCCTAGGATCTGTCTTGTTCAAAACATTACAAGCTTTGTTTCCGTCTGTTTTTAACCTAATTTACAACTTTTATTTTCCTCAACTAATATAATTCTGTTACTCTTCCAAAGACTTCTTTTTCAAAATTTTAACTAGCATTTAAAAAATATAGTAACAGTATTGTTTTATTTCCAATAAAACTTTAATGTTCATCATCAACAGAATACCTATAGAAAAGTAAGTGATTCACAGGATTCATTATTACTTCTTGAGTTATGAAATTGCATGATGAACTGTAGAGATCTCCTTCATCTGATACATGATTTGTTTCAATTTTGATCCAAATGGTTTGACTCAAAGAAACCTACCTACCTTAAAGGAGATAAAGCCTATTTTATTTCGTCAAGAAAAAAAAAGTAAGGATTACTATAAGTTTCTTTTCTTAACTCATTTTTTATCAAAATTTACATTTCTTTTAAAATACTGAGACAATATTCAGAGTTTTATTAACATTAAAAAGAATGGAAGATTAAAGGGCATTCTTACTCAAAATAGAATAATTAGTTACTTAAATTTGCTAAAGTCTATTCAATTATTGAGCCAATTCTAACATGGGGGGGTGGCTGTATAAGCCTCTCTCCCAAAAGTAGCACATATGAATCAAATACAGTGTGAAAGAAAGAATTCCAAGAACTTCAGTCAGAAATGCACATTATTGGAGTTAGCTTCTCTATAACTAATTTCATTAAAGAGATTTTTCCCCAAACCGTTCCTTTTAAAATTAAAATCCTCATTATGGTCAGTTTGGAATTGCACAAGTATGTGAAAACCCACAATAAATGTGAGAAAAAAAATGTCTATAGGACTTTTTTTTTCCTTCTATTTGGTATCTAAAAAAAATTCCCACCTACGTAGTTATTGGAATAACAGTAAATATTGGGATTACTTACTATAAACAATCAATTGTACATTCAATGTGTGTGATTTTAGAGAGCATCTATGAAGGCAAAAAAATCCGTTAATTTTGCTTTAACTTGATAGAAAGGCTTTATTTGTAAGCATCTGAGGTTCGAATTCGAAAGATGATATATTTCCCTAGGGTCCTGCCCACCAGGACGTTTTTCATACGACTGGACACCACCACGGAAACCTGGTAAAAGTAAAGTGTCAGCTTTGTTGAATGAAAAATGACAGATTTTTTTTTTTTTTTTTTTCCCGATGACCTTAAGAAATTTTAACTTTAGAGCACAATCTGAGGTTTAGGGGAAGGCGGCCTGGCATTTCACTTCACAGCTTGCACACAGAAAACCTGGCTTTCAGCAAAGCCAGAGACTGGATCACTCTGCTGAAGATTTGTGAAAGTGAGGAATCTCTGGTTCCACTCACGGTGCCCATAAAGACACAAACACACCACAGGATGCTCAGCAGCTAATGTTAAATGTACCTGCTCCGCCCTTTACCACCTCTAAATCTGCAGCATTTTGTGATATGGATTCTGATTCCCAATCCGGGTAACAAAACGGCCACTGTACTTACCAAGGGACGGATAGATTATCTGTTTGCCAACATCAATATTTGGATGGAAAGCTTAAAATATGTTGTTTTCCCAAGAGTTAGACTTTAAAGGGGGTAAACACCGCTGATGAAATATTAGCAGCGAACTGGTTAACCACCAACTTCTTACTTGTTCAAGAGGCTCTTTCAAGTTTGCATTTAAAAACGAAACTTCGTTGTTTTTGCCCAGAAGAGACACCCCTACACGCATGCTTAAACAAAGGGTCTTCTCTGGTTGTCTGTCGCTTTGCCTAAAGTGCTGAGAGCCTCAACAGGCTCCTTTTGGAAACCTAACCCCCACCCAGGTGCTCAGTACCGCTAGGCATTCACTGCTTCCTGGATACTATTTAGGACCATGAGTCTCACTCAGGTGAGCACAGGTTTCTGCCCACCTTTGTGACAAGCGCGAGAGCTGTAGAAGGAATCTAAGAGAAACCTGACGAGTCGTCGGCTGAATCCAGTGGCCACCGAGCGAGTTCTCGCCAGCAGAGAGATCTAGCTTTTAACCCCTAGTTGAAAAACTGGGGTTTTCCTGTTGGCTGCATTCTTTTTCTGAAATGTCCCCATCAGAGTCCCACAAAGGTGGAGACCTTTATTTACCAGAAAACTCTGCTTAGGACATTTGCAAGTTAAATCTCATTTATTCAAATTGACACCCGGAAGACTGGGGTGAGGTGTAGGGCAGTTTTGAGAGGAGAGTGGTGCCTACTGAGCTTTACTTAATCACAGATTCTTTATTGATATTCTAAAGGGGTTGGTGCACTCACCTTTTATTTTTTTGCTCATCTTCTAGAAATAAATCCTGGTGTGACAGTCTTCATCTCCCTCTTCTTGCTGTTGAGTTTACAAAGCAGGGAGTACCATGATAAAGAAGTTAGATTTTGTGTAAATGCCACACCTAGCAAACAGTACTACACTCACCGTCTAAGCTTTGAAATACTGTCCTCTTGTGCCTGCTGAGTTAAAGAGGAAGGGATGGAGAGGTACAGTACATGAGATGTTTAGACGGGAGGATGTTTCTCTCTCTTTGAACCTGCCTTGGTTTTACCTATCCAGTTTACCCTGTTGGACTTGTTTTAATGACCATGGAGTTTACACTTAACGAAGTTTAATTCTAGTGCAAAAGAGAAACATCTGTCACTTGAGCTCAAAACCTATACTGTGATTTCTTAAAAAAAAAAAAAAAAAAAAAAAAAAAAAAGTCTTTACATGAAAGGATGAAAGCTTATGGGATGTGCACACACAGCTTCCTGAAAAAAAAAAAAAAAGAAAAAAGGCATGTCTGTCATTAAGATATACCCCAGAAATCAGTAAGGAAAATAAACTTAAAATAAGCTGAATAGAAGTTTAAACACATTTTTTTTTTTTTTATCAAATATGATATTAGGAAGTTTGTTTTAAATGGTGAAAAATTACTTACTAGTGCATTTAGGATCTGTGAATTGAATTCAGTTGGATTCATTCAACTATTTAAGGGACTAGAAGTCATGTAAAACTCCAGCAGTCTTTTATGTTCAAAACAGTTTTTGAATAATGAACACAATTTTAGACTGCATAGCTATTATATTTTATACAATGAAAGTAATATATCATGCTTAACAGCTATTTATATATTTATAATAAAACATACTTTTTTAAGTAAATGTAAACAATGCCTCTACTATTACCAGCTGTTAATAAATCTAAACATTTGTATTAAGGCCAAATCATCACCTAAGATTTTTACACTTAACCTGAACTCTGTAAAACCAGAGAACTGAGGTCTGTCCTGTCCCTACTCTTTTGAAGAATAGTCAACTATGTGAACAAGCTATTCCTGTAATCAGCTGAAACTCATAAACATATATAGCTCTCTAAAAACTTGGGAGTTGTTTTGAGATACCAAATAATATTACCACTGAAGTAAAGATAAACAGAGTTTAGTGTCAGAGGGCTTTGCAAAAACACAGTTGAAAGACTTTAGGATTCATCTTTATTATGGGTCATTGTTGTACAAATCTCAATTCACAAATAGGACAAGTACCACACTAGTCTTTAAGTCTCTAGGCAAGTTTTCCAGGGGTTGTTAGAACTTTATTTTAAATCTCTCTCTCTCTCTCTCTCTCTCTCTCTCTCTCTCTCTCTCTCTCTCTCTCTCTGTGTGTGTGTGTGTGTGTGTGTGTGTGTGTGTGTGTGTGTGTGTGTGTGTGTGTGAAAACTACCAAGATGCTTTGATGCAATATACATTTCTGCATTAGTTTGTTTACAGAACTGTGAGAAGGCTGAAGATGAAGCCAAGGAAGAAGCCCTGCAAGGGAGCATACACACAGGAGGCCCTCTGGCTTCCTGCCATGATACATGACATTCAATTATTTTTGTCCTTTTTCATGAGAGTTTCTCTCACAAGCTCCTCCCCCACTCTACAGGCAATTGCTTTGCTTTTCCACATTTGGCATACTTTGCCTGATTCAGCATACATGCATGTCCCCAAAACCCAAGCTTTTCTAGAAGCCTCAAACTCTCTCTGCAATTGGAAAGTGCTAAACCTGCATTTTTTGGGTCTTCCCTTGATATACCATGTTTACAAACATGACATTTTATTTAATGAGTTGGGAAAGAAGCTAGAGTAGTTCATATGTTGCCTTTTTCTACAGCTTTGAAGTAAATAGAAATATCTTTCCCAAAATGCATTTGCGTAGGGAAAAGCATCACTTAAAGCAGCTTTTAATTGTGGATTTTTTCCATTTCTCGCTTTCTTTTTCTCTTTCTTTCCTTTTTTTTGTGAGGCTGCTCTATAAGGTCAGTAACTCATTGGAACATTAGGTGCTCTAGAAGGTGACTGCAAGATACATCAATGAAATTTTGAATATTTTAGCTCATACATGTATTTTGATTGTTATTCCTCAAAGGGAAACCAACTGAAGAAAACTTCATAAATATCCAAACCATATTTCTATATAGGAGGCCGCTCTCTTGCAACAGCCATAAGCTCCACAGGAATGATGTTAGCTCTGACTTCAGAAGGGAGCAGCCATCTTCAGAGAATACCCTCTCCTTGTTTTTACCATCACCTGGGGCCAGAGGAATGGTCTCCTTTACTCTAAGACATCTTAATTACTGGAGGAGAAAATAACCAAGACTTTCACCCTAAATAGTCTTCTTAATCCCCTTCATCTCTTTACTTTCTCTAAAGATTTTTTATATTTCACCTTGAAGTCCTCCATAGATGCTGAGGCTCCATCAAAGGCTATAAAACTTGCAGGGATCTAGAAGTGCTGAAGTCCTAAGATGTCCAGAATGCTTCCTGGCTTAAAAAAATTAAAAAAAAAAAAAGTTCTCCATCACTGTTGACATTCTACCTTCTACCCTCAAAATTCAAATGTGAAGAAAGCAGAGGAGAATTAGATGCAAGGAAACTTATTTCTGATTGACTTTTGGATGAAGTGAGAAGCAAGGTGTATCCTGAGTTCAGATCACAAGTTTTTAATGTGCAAAGAAATATGCAGAACTGGAAAAATGAAATAGGAACCTAGAAATGACAAGCTGGGCTAAAGGAGGGGGCACCTAAATTCTGACTAGTTAATTGACTGGTTCCTCCCTCCCAGCCATTAGGTGGTTTGAATTGAGGAGAGTTGGGGTGGGGCCAAGACTAGAAAAAGCCAGTTTTAACAATGAGTTAGCACTGGTGCTGGATCTGTGTGGAGTAGTTGAGAGCATTTATCAGAGGGTTTCAGTCTATTTCCAACATTATCTTCTAAAACATCAGGCAGACCAAGACTAAATGAAATGACCTCCTATTTATCTTGCCTTCCTATGACTTCCAGAAACCACTTAATTATCATTGCCTTAATTAGTGTTTTAAATTTAATGTTAATGCCCTAATGGCTAGGGCTTTGTCATTTCTGTAAACTCTAACTCAACCTCTCAAAGTCTATTTAATGCAGCTCTTGGCAACCAAAGACCCAGCTTCTTGCCAAAACCTGCAGATTATGCATTCGTTATGGGAGTTTGCCATTAACTGTTCCCTCTCTTATGGGCATATGTGGTTGCATGTCACAAAACGCAAGGGGTTCCGTGTAATAGATTTGAATTTCCAGGAGGTTTCAGGGATCTAAAGTGAGTGGGTGACACCTTTACCCCACCCCTTCAACAACATCAATCAAAAGTGGGTTTGGGTAATGGTAAGGGCATGGCAAAAGCTTCCTGGGCGTCCAATGACCCGGACTACACTACAGTTTCCTCCTGTTCTGACTTCTATTGCTATACACGTACTGGAGAGCTTGTATCATATGTCTTTGATTTAAAAGACACCAAATGTTTTTCAGGGAATTTGGAGCTCCTAAAACACATTTATAAACAGGCTGACAAAGCTCTACAATAGAGCTAAGTTTATAACTAGGAATTCTCGGCATAGTTTTTCATCAGTAATAGGAGCGCTTGCTGTAGTGAATATTTGTAAGATCTATCAAACGTGTATTCCTTAGTCTTTCCCGTGGTTGGTAAAGCATACTTTCAAAATATCTAGATTGTAAAGGGAGAGGTGAAATCTTGCAAAGTTACCAAGCCAACAAGGACTGAGTGACTAACTTCAAGCTACCTCTGCACAAAAAACTATCTGATAGAGTCCTGAATTACACAGCTTCCTCTATTTGTAAGCAAGACCTCCCGCGCACATTTCCCGGGGCCTTCACCCCCCACTAGCTAAGGTGAAGCAATCCTGGCTTTACATGGTGGTGAGTGCCCAACTTGGAGTCCCTGACTCCCTTACTACTAAAGCGCTGTACCATAGACGCTTTTCTTTGACCACTCTTGGAGAATTGTCACTTTGGCGTTGGTGGTCCGGAGAGGAGAGATCTACTAAGAAAATAATAGAACCTGTTAAAAGGCACAACAGTATCAACTCATGGGACCAGAGCAAGGCTCCCCATGAGCCCTACTTTGGGAGAACTGTCTGGGATGGACTACCAGCCCGCGAGCAGGGCTGCAGCTCCTTATCCTTCTGCTACGGTCCCATTCGAAGAAATAAATGTGCATTTTCATTGCCAGCCACGCCTTTGGGACAGTGCTAAGCGGTACCGTAGTGTGTGCACTGTGCCTGGAATCTTTCTTCCCAAGCTTGGTCAGGTTGCACATCAAAGAATGTCTTACTTGTGAGGCGTAGCTCAGAAGGACCCCGAAGAACTTGGGAATGTCCAAACTCTTGCTAAGGGACATTCGTTTGAAGTGGGCTGGTCCACCCGCTGCGGCAGGGATGCCCGAAGTGTCTGAAGTTCTGGTGTAATTGCCAAAGTAACCTGAAGAAAAATGACAGCCGCAGGGAAGGCCTGGATGAGAAAGGCCACATCAGCAGCCCTGACAGAGACCTCCCTCATCTACAATTTGTAGGGGACTTTCACCATATTTGCAAGGTTGGGTGATCTATTGAAATGGCTGCTTGTATGTACCCAAGGCAACTTTTTTTTTTCTGATGCCTCGGGCTCCTCCAAAGCAGAAGTCGGGCACAAGGCCAAGCAGAATGGTTTTCAGCTCTAAAGCGCTGCTTTTAGGCCCCAGACAACCCCCAGCATCTCCTTCAGCTGGACCAAAGACTCTGGTCTGCAACCCTGTGTCCAGCACCACTCTCCGGATGCTAATAGCTGCCCCATCACCATTTAAGAAGGAGCTGCTCCACTATTTTTTCCCAAGGCGCCGCCCCAAATCATGAAAACGGCAAGTAGTGATATGTTTTTTTTTTGTTTTTTGTTTTTTGTTTTTTTTTTTTTTAAAAAAAAAAAAAAAAAAAAAAAAAAACTCTGAAGGCCTCATCACCACCACTACACACCCGCCCCTGACCCTCCCCTCCCCATTACTTTGTGTGATGAGCCATCTGACCTCCAGTAAGAACGGGCTTTGGGGAGACACTTGTCTTTATGATTATTCCAAAGAAATAACTGTGCTCTAATGTTAACCCGTGGACCAAGAGCAGAGGTGGGAAAACTGCTTGGTATTGGTAAAATTAGATCTTTTCTAGGACATTTGCGTAACCTCCCGTTCCCATCCCAGGCAACCACATCGAGACGCCAGTGGAAACGCAAAGACCAGGGCCAGGGCAAGCGCGGCGGCCACCGCGACGCCAACCTTTTAGGTTAGAGTCAACCTCGACTCCTCTGCCACCAGCAACCCAGTTAACAGCTGCCTCCGTATCCGGCTTCTTGGGCTCAGATTAATGTGGATCTTCCACGTAAACGATTTACGGATGAAATAAAAGCTCTTTAGAGCAATACTGCCTTTCAAGTTCTTAAGATGCCTCTAAATCTTCTGGGAGTGAGTGGCGTGGGGGCGGGGTGGAGAGCGGTGGGGGGGGGAGGGGATGGGGGGGTGGCCCGGCAGGGCGCTGGGGGTGGAAGGTTAAACCACTCTGCATTCTCACCAGGCTCCTCCGCAATGCCAGTCCAGGGCTGAGGCGATTACGTTTTTCTGGGTGCCGGGGCCTTGTCTCTCCTGGCATTTGTCTGAAATGGAACTGTCTGTCTGAACTAGGCCGTGGGGGGCGAGCCCTACCCTGGGTGGGTAAGAAGGGAAGATGGGGGGTGGGGTGGGGGAGGAGGGGGGCCCTGGGGTGGAGTTAGTCCCTGTCTATTTTCATATTCATTAGGACTGGGAGGTTGCCGGAGGAGCCC
Organism: Phyllotis vaccarum; assembly: GCA_033318265.1. Classification (NCBI taxonomy): domain Eukaryota; kingdom Metazoa; phylum Chordata; class Mammalia; order Rodentia; family Cricetidae; genus Phyllotis; species Phyllotis vaccarum. Next base: position 23,050,733 of record JARWLC010000014.1, read on the forward strand.
AGCTGAGTTTCAAGATATAAAAGCAACTTCGGGTGCCCCTTCTGCAGCCGGGATATATTAAGAGGCTAGGAGCTGGGCAGCTCCTGGCGTCGCGGGGCTCGCTTCCCTTTCCCTCCTCTCTGACCCTCCCTCCTCCCGCCCACTGCTCCCTCCTCCCGCATCTCCCTCCAGCCTCCGCGCCCCGAGAACTCGCGGACAGCCTTTTAGGATTATGGAGTTTCTGAGTGAGAAGTTTGCCCTGAAGAACCCGCCGAGTAAGAACAGTGACTTTTACATGGGCACAGGAGGCGCGTTGGAGCACGTTATGGAGACGCTGGACAATGAGTCCTTTTACGGCAAAGCGACCGCGGGCAAATGCGTGCAGGCCTTCGGGCCGCTGCCACGAGCTGAGCATCACGTGCGACTGGACAGGACATCGCCCTGTCAGGACAGCAGCGGTAAGTCACCAAGACTCCGGCGGGGCTCCAGCCTCATCCCCATCCTAATCTTTATTTTCTGGCGGCGGCGCCAGGGCTCCAGTCTTGGCCCCAGGCTCAATTGTCCATTGCCGACGCGAGGTTCGATGCGGGTCGGAAAGAAGGAATGAGGGAATTAGGGATCCAGATTGTGGGGGGACCTAGGGAGGTAGCCTGGAGACCCCCAACTTTTTCAGGCTTTGGGACTCCTGTAACCGACCGGGGTCCAGGGCTAAATCCTACAGGATTCTATTTCGCTTTCTTGAGAATCCACAACTGGACAGGACCAGGAGCCCCGTGTAGGCTAATAGGGCGCTAAATAGACCATAACTGGGTCAAGATAGCGCGCCATCGTTGTGAAACCGCCCCGCCTGGATGCCAAGGCGCAAAGACGTGAAATCCATCATTAGACATCACAGTGGTCAGGAAATTCAAAATCTTTGAGCTCCTTTAGACGAAGGAAAGGGCAACAAAACTTTTTATTGTCCAACGCGTGACTCTATTTTCTTTGCAATGATGGTGTGCTCTACCTTAGGTTGTGTGGATTTGTAATTTCTATGAATTTTATTTACGTACTTATTACGTTTGCACGCTGCAAACACAAGTTCACAAGTCACATTGGCGCTGGGCAAAGCATTCCAGATTAAAATCACTCACTTTCGGATTTTGCATTACTTTTATCTTACTCCACATAAAAACGTCACCTAAAGAACCTTTCGGAATGCTTCTGGACAGAATCTTCAGCTGTGAGTGCCAGAGTATCTCCAAGTCAAAATGTTATCAAAACAAACCATCTATCTCTTTCTATCTTGTAGTCCAGTACAAACCTATCATTTCACGTCTGGACAGTTAAAGCGGGTTTATGATTCTAAGAGGACATTTCCTTATCATAGTGTATACCCCACCCTTAAGCTGTAAGGAGCCGGCTGCGTTAAAATAACAAACGAATTAAGTGTGAAATATTTACAACAAGCCTCCGCCCCCTATTTTAATGGAAGTTCAAATATCTGGCAAGATGAACCCTTTCCTGAGCTCATTTCTAGATATACAAATTTTGAAATGAATGTCATATTCTACTAATTTTACTTAGTGCGGCGCTAAATAAAATTTAGGGGGATGACTTTTGACTTTTTTTGTTACAACAAAAGAATGCACACAGTAGAGGAGATTATTATTTGAGTGGATTCTGCCGTTTATTTGGAAAGACTGCAACAGCTAATTTTTACATACAAGAAAGTTTTGGCTTCCTTGCTGCCTTTCGGCGGCCGCATCTGTGCTTTCGGCATTCTCGGATACATGCGTGAAGTTATTTGAACTGACAGGATTTTTCTAAATTGTTACGTAGTGGCCTGCGCTGACTACTAGATAAAACTCCAGGGTGTTTTAAATTGTCGGGGGACGGGGAGGGAGAAATGGTGATTGATTTGCAGTGCTTCATTAACTTTTAAGCGACCATCTCACTGTTTGAGAAAATTTTAACAGAGACATACTGAGTAAAACGAAGAGGGATGACACCGGCTACTTTTAAGAAAAAGCCGGTCTTTCTCCAGACGTGCCCACAGCGTCTTTGCGGCTTCCCCTCCCCCACTTCTAATTGCCGCAGTTCCTGGTTTTACTCTTGTCTGTTAATACAAAACCTTATTGTTCATCCGTCATCCCCCTCTTCATGTTTAATTTTACATCACATCTTCCTTTGCATAACATCAATGTGCAGCTGAAAATTATATAGACAGTAAAATTCAATACGTTTGCTAGAACACACGAAATGGTTTTTCAAACTTAAAGAAGGACCTGCCCCTCACCCCACCCACCCCACCCCCGCCATTCCACCCCACGTCCATCCCCTTTTAGAGAAACACACGAAAAAAGTAGCATCAGTCCTTGGGAATTAGGATTCTGTTTGTATTGCCTTTGTTTTCTTTACAAGACAAGAACAACACCACAAACCCCCAAACACTCCTGCTTCCTTAGGTTCACTGTGAATTTTAATGGTACAGTTTCTTGCTATATTGCAAGCTTGAACTCAGTTCTCAAGAACGGCGCTGAAATTGAAGTGACTCTTGACAGAATGCAAAGGCTGTTTTTAATTTTACTTTATTTTATTTATTCACTGCAATTTTCATTTCCGAGAGTTCCTGAAGAAAACAAAACAAAGCTAAGCAAAACAAACAAACCATTCAACAAACAAGCAAACAAACAAACAAAAATTCTGTTTGACCTAAACAGACAGGAATGAATAGGATTCAAAGGATACAGGCCATTTTTAATATAAAGAAGTCCATTTAAATCTTACATCCTTCTATTAAAATGCCCCTTAGAACTGTGTAAGAATTAAAAAAAAAAATAGTGGATTGCTTTTTGAAGGAAACTTAAATTCAGACAGGAGCTCAAATATATGAAATGTAGTGGATATCATATCCCATTGAAATTTCTGCTCAGCACCATTTGTGGGGGATGGGAGATAGATTTACTATCGATTGATAGGTACTATTTAAACTTGAAGTGACACTTTTGTGAAACCAGAAGTAGTTTAATTTTGTCTTATGTAATAAATAAAAGTATAAGCTACATACATTTTGTGTATATATGTAGTCACGGTTGTTTGGATTTTTTTTTTTTTTAGTCTGAAGCAAATTTTCACTTGAGTATTTTAATTTGATTATAAATTATATGCATAAACAGTACATTTGCGGTATAAAACAGATCTTCAGACTTGGGCAAAACCTGAGTCCATGTACACGTTTAAAACTGCTTTTAAGCCTGATCAGCAGTGAATTAATAATTATGCACTGCATATCATGGGATGATAGAACACTGGTAAAATAAATTATTAGCAGACATTTTCCTGATGCTCTAAATTACTTCACATTGGTTATTTCTCCATCCTGAGACTGCTGTTTTCCCCCGAGTATAGTGAACTATGGAATCACCAAAGTGGAAGGACAGCCCCTTCACACGGAGCTGAATCGAGCTATGGATAGCTGTAACAGTCTCAGGATGTCTCCTGTGAAAGGGATGCCAGAGAAGGGCGAACTGGATGAACTTGGGGACAAATGTGACAGCAATGTATCCAGCAGCAAGAAAAGGAGACACAGAACTACATTCACCAGTTTGCAGCTGGAGGAACTTGAAAAGGTCTTCCAAAAAACCCATTACCCGGATGTGTATGTCAGAGAACAGCTTGCACTGAGAACGGAACTCACTGAGGCCAGGGTCCAGGTAGGTGCCTACAGGGTGGCCTTTCAGGGAGGGAATAATGAATACTTGTGATTTGTCAAAAGGAAGAAATATTCTCAGCTAAGAAATCTTACTAGGACCAACGTAACACGTGAGAAAATTGGCCCATTAAAATTTGGTTTTACTTGTAATGATTTTGACTGCTTGCTCACTAAAGGGAAAAGAGTTATTTCAGTAACTTAATAATGGAGTCATTGAAAAGAACAGAATACGGTAGCATATCTCAGATTAAAAAATAAATCCTAAAGGATGAAAAACAAATTTTACAGTTACCTTTAGTTAATAAATAAATGTATATAAATTACTCTTTGGTTTACTTTCAACTATTAGGAATTTATTTTTAGATTATATACCACTTATTTGCAAATTATTTGTACACTAATCCAGAAATCTATAGTTTTATTTAGGTTGGAAATATTGTAATGAAAAAATGAAATAATAATTAAACTCTTCATAGTTATGTATACCATAAGATACTTACACTAATAAAATATAGGAATTATAAAATGGCTCATTTAGAGTTTTTTTCTTTTTTTTTTTTTTTTTTTTTTTTTTTAGCTCTAACCATTTTCAATACATACCACTGCATTTTAGTTTTTAAGATCAAGGTAACTATATAGATTTTTTTGAAAGTAATTATTAGTAATGCAATTTCAATAATTTTATGCACTTGATTATATGTATGTAGTCAAATGACTAAACCAGAAGCTTCAATGAATCTAATTTGTTGTTAATAATTAAAAAAAGAAAGAAAAGAAAAAAATTATACTAGATGAAACACTAACTGCCGTCTCAGCAGTATTTTATTGTGGTTAGAGTTGATATTTTCAAATTACACTTTATTAGTTGTCAAGTAGTAAATACAAATATGAAAGGCAGGAATAATTCAAAAGGCCTTTTTCTTTTTATATACTTTTACCACATTATTGAATTCCCTCTCTCATAAATTACTGTAATACAAAGATGAATAAATTGTGATTTTTTTTTCCTTTGTTAATGGAGTTAGTTTTGCTTGGATGGTCCATTTGTCATTACTGACCACATGTGGTGACTCCGGAATGACAGGCAGCAGGTTATGCTTAACATTCTTAAAGCAAATGGTAATTCTATCATAGTTCAGCAAAAAAGAAAAAAAAAAAGCATAAGAAGTTTGTACTAATGAAGAAAGTTAGAAGCAGGACATGATGGCACACTCCTTTAATCCCAGAGCTCAGAAGGCAGAGGCAGGTGGATTTCATTGATTTCGAGGCCAGACTGGACTACAAAATGAGTTCAAGGCCAGCCCAAGCTGCTACAATGAGAAAGCCTGTCTTCACCCTCCTCCGCTCAAAAAATTAACGCCCATCCAGCATATGTTTTTTGTCTCATGACTGTTTTTTAAATTAGTTATACTTGTAACCATAGAAAAATATGTTTACATGCAGGCTGATCAGCTGTTCACTGCATGTTTCCCTTCAGTACAGATTCATATCTGTTTGAAGACATGCAGAGAGAACCAACCTGACCCATGTTAATTCAGGTTGTTCTTGTTCATGCAAGTTTAAATAGACTGTCTCAGAGTAGGAGGAGAAGACAGAAACCACTTAATGACTTTCAGTATATTTTCTATGCTTCTTTGTGTTTAAGACAGGAAAATATGTGTTTTTCTGTTGCTGTCTCAAACCTCAGGAATAATGGGTACCATTTGATACTAGCAGTGTAACTTGGGAACAATACTTAATGGGTAGCTATTTAAAGACAGTGTGATTTTAGGAAACTCTTCAAAATATAATATTAAATATGCAATATATATATATATATATATGTAGGCCATGAACTGAATTAATAGCCAGCAAAGTTGTGATGGTATAAAATAAATAATTGGAGAATTTAAAATTTAAAAACTATACAGAAACTTCAAGTAAAATTTAGTGAAAAGAGTTTTGCAATTTTTATTTATTTAAACCTGATTTCTAATTTCTTTCTAATAAATATAGAATCTGTATACAGTTATGTAAATAAGACTGAGAAATTCCTGAACACTGCCTACCTAGTTTTACTTAAAAAATATCAAAGTTTTCACTTTAAATATAATTTTCTGTCTCTTCTTTTAAAATACTGCAGTATTAGAATTAAAAAAAAAAAAAAAAAAAAAAAAAAAAGACAGGAGAATTAAGAATCCCCCTTTAGGGAAACAGTTGTTTGGATGAAGATTTCTAAGATATAATTAGAGAAATTATAAGGCAGTTTAATGACTTGGGAGAAGCATACTGCCTTCTGGAAGAAAGCAGATAGAACCATGCGTCAGATATGCTTGTGACACGTGGTTCTCTCTGCCTCACTTACAGTGTGTAGAATTGGATTTAGTAGCTGCAGTTATGTTTCAAACTGCATTTGACTTCAGTTGATTGTACTTCACCTATTAGCCTTATGATGAGCAAGAGAATATGTCATTTTGTTTTCCTATTTTTAACTAATGAAATTATTGCTGCTGCCAGGCATTTTAGATAAAATATCCATTTTTAACTTTTATAAGATAAGATCATTAAGATCTTATAAAAGATGAAGATATAGCTTCATCTCAGAAGAGTCTTCAGATTTTAACACACTTTCAAGATAATTTGTCGATAGACAATGATGATAACTGGGTTGTAAAAGAAGAGTATGAGTTATTACCTCCCAGGTTCACTAAATCCACTTAGAGGATGATAATCCACAAGCATGAACATACGTACAAATTTCTTTTTATTTTCCACAAATGAAAACACACATGTACATAAAAGAACTTGTCTAAAATCCCATCCTTTCTATTAACTTATGTTACCTCATAGACACACCATGCTTCATATCAGACTATAAGAGAAATTAAGACATATGGATCCAGTTCTGATGTAAAGAAATTCTTTCACTGTTATTTAATTTTTTTTATTGACTCAATTTTCCTTCCTGGCATGAAAATTTTAATGTCAAATTTGCTTTATGTAATGCTCTTCAGCTAAAATTATATTCTTTTTAAAAAACACTAGGTTTGGTTTCAAAATCGAAGGGCCAAGTGGAGAAAAAGAGAGCGATATGGCCAAATTCAGCAAGCTAAAAATCACTTTGCTGCTACTTATGACATATCGGTTTTACCAAGGACTGACAGCTACCCACAGGTATGATCAATGACACAGAATGCTCATCAAGGACAGTGGGTGTGACTAGGTTTAGAGGGTGACCTTAGGGTTTACGAGATCTAGAATAGTCAAGAGGGAAAATTTAGCCTCCAGAAAATGTATTCCATGTACTACAAATTTTTAGTTTACTGAATGATTTATTAATTTTTTATTCATTTCTTTCAGGCTCATTCACTGAGAAATAATTACATGGCCTGTGCCTTTGGGCTTGTTATTTGAAAAAAAAAAAAAAAAAGACAGTATTTAGTGATATATCTTAATTTTAGTTATTCAGGCTATTTTCTTCATCATATTAAAAACTGTGTTGCCTGTCATAAATATCTCTGTGGCCATAATTTTGTGCAACATGCAACATGCTGCTCTTAAATGTGACCTTTACATTTTTAGCTAAATTTAAAAACCTCATTATTTTACCAACCTATTTTTTTCCAGATTTGATTTTGCTTGTTGTTAGAAGAGCATATTCAATACTTTATGATCTATAGACATATTTTTAGAAAGTAATCATATATGAGATTATTTTAAACTAATGGTAGCCCTCTAGTCACATCTCAAAAAACATTCATACTTCCTTTTTCTTATTTTTCTTTTTGATAAAGAGTAATTTTCTTTTTTTACACTTTGTGATATGCATGCATGTGTTTTCTCATCTTAAAGTCTATAATATTATATTTCCTTAATATGGAATAATGCTTTGTTTATGCTTATAAAAGTCATGGGAACTGTCTGGAGCAAGCTGTGCAAACTTGCTTCACACTTTTACTTACTGATACTTGCTTTGTGAGATACTGCCATGGGAACACACGAAATGTATTCTGGATAAATATTTTGATATTTCAGGAACGAGATCATCTCAGCTCAGAATGTGAGAATAGCCATTCTGTTCAACTGTAAATTAACACCCTCCATGTAAATTTAGCCCTCTAAGGATGTTCTTTTATACTATTTTTGTGACTTTACTTTCTTTTAAAAAGATTTTGGGAACTTCTTTTTTGCATATGATTCTTTAAATTTATAGCACAATTTTGTACAATTTGAAAAAAGAGTGTCAGAGAGTACCAAGTTCAGCTCCCCCATTTTAAAATGTAGGTGTGTGTGGGGGGGGAATAGCCTAGTGATGTTAAGGAACTGGCCCATTAACACATCAGGGTTTCTTACAGGGCAGGTGAGGAGCAACTAACAGTTTAGCCTGTCCCCAGCCAATTTCAAGAGCCTAGTATGGAAATGTTTCGGATCATTGTCACATTCTTCAATTAGCATATCTTTTGTCCTTTCAAACTCATTTGGAATCAGTTACCTACTCCTACCTGGTTAAAAGCATAGCTGTTTTTTGCTTACTTATCACCACAAAGTTAGTGAAATTTCTAATTTATGGATGTCAGATGAATTTTTAACAAAAATATTATGAAGATGTTTTTCTGGATTATAAGTTCTATGGAAAGAGAGACTGCCATGCCTAACAGTGTTTTTGTTTCATTTCATTTCATTTTGTTTTGTTTTAAAATCACTTCAAGACTCTTCTTATGTACTGTCCAGGCCAAGTCCTAAACAGGTAACATAGGAACTTATTTAATCAAAGCAACAGCTATCTATGTGGGTAGTAATTTTCTCCATTTCTCTCAAGGGGAAAATGAAGCACAGAAATAGGAGGTATATATTTACTTTCACATATGAAGAAACCCAGAGTTGACTAGAGTCAAGTCTGGCTCACTTGCACAAGATCTTTCTGAAAACATATTATTTAAATATTTTATTACAATTTCAAACATGAAATATTATATTCGTCTCAGATCACCCCTACCTCCCCTTCAGTTTCTTCCCAAGTCTTCATGCATTCTCAGGTTCTTATTTAGTTATTATTGTTGCATTTATTCACACACAGACAGACAGACAGGCAGACAGACAGACAGACACACACACACACAACACACACACATACACACACACACACACACACACACACACACAGCATACTAAGACCATTAATTTTGCTTGTTCATGTAGTGGTTCAAACTGATCTTAACTCATGCAGTAGCTCATGTTTCCAGGTGAATACATTTCAGTCTTTGAATAACAAATGGCATAATTCTAAAAGAGCCATGAGTTCCATTGTTAGAATCTGCAGTTCACTTCAGAGAGGCAGGGAATGGACCCCAAGCCAGTAAGTAAAATGATGAATGGGTGTGACAATGTGCAATTTACATCATTTTGAAGCTACATAATTCAAGCTTCAGAAGAGACAGATACCAACTGTTGAAGTGTTTTCAAGTAGAATTTAAACAATTGTAATCTTTTTACACAATTCTTAACCCAAACCTCTCATTGTGAATACTTCTGCATGTATTCATCCCTTTGCCATTAAATCTGATTTATATTTTCCATTTTGTGTTTCTGGCTGTTGGTTACTTTGTTTTTGGCTCATTTTTAAAAATTTACTGTTTTATAAAACATTTGGAATAGGGCCTGACACCAGTTAAAGTAGCTGTGGGGGCCCAAAATGCTATCAAGCTATTCCTTTCATGGTATGACTTTGCCCATTGACTTACTGCATCTCACAGCTTTGGACATCACATTTTCCAGTTAACACAATGTAGTGGCCTCACAGCAAACACAGAAGAGGAGAAGCTATGTCTAACTGGACACTGGATAGTTATTTTTTTCATTTCCACAAATCATGGGAATCTTATTCTCCTTGAGACCTTCATGTCATTTTAAAAAAATGGCTATACTAAAGTATGTAAATACACAGAAGTTGTGCTAAATTTATTTTGACAGTGGAATTGATGTCTAAAGAACAAGCATCGTAACAACCTCTCATACTTCCTATATTTTTGATAAATCATTTTTTTACTTATTATTTTATTTTATTTTATTTTTGGTCAGGAATTCTGGAATCAAGTGTATGTCACAGTAAATACTATCAAAAGCCAGGAGAGAATTCTCCTTCAACATGAAGTATGGAGCAGATTTATTTTAGTTTTAGTTTCTTTGACAAAAAAAAAAAAAAAAAAAAAAATATGCCAAGATTAGGTCTCCCAAGCTTCAGCCTAAAGGAAATGTTTTCTATCATGCAGCTTAAAAATAGAAATGCACAACAGGAGAACTAGGCACTGAAATAGAACCCAACAACTTAGTGCAATAAGACATTGAATTTGGTACTGTTACTAATTATGGAAGAGGGGCGAGGGAGTATAAACTACAATAAAGCAGAAAACTGGAAAATGTTGCAGGCAGGGCAGAAATAAAGAATTAACAATTTGGCAGGGAAGCAAGAATATACACAGAAATACAGGGGAAAACATAAAGGGTTTAAAATATAGTTTTCTGAACTATGGAAAAATCATTGTGCCCAGCAGAAAGATGTCTGCACAGGACACAAATAGTAATTCGCATTTGTAACATGCTTTTAAAAGTCTGTTTCTGACTGGTTTTCATTACTTTGTAGTAATGATATCATTATAGAAATGTTAGTAAAAACGAGCAACCCAGGTGTTATTTTAACACAGTCATTTTGCTTCATTTTATACAATCACTTGAGTCCATATTATCTGAGGTCAAGCATTAGGCCCATTTTTGCAATCTTCTCCACTCAATCCATTGCATAATAAAATAGTCTTTTTTGTCATTAATATGTGTCTTTATTTTTGCAAAGCAAAATATGATTTCATATTAAAATTTATAGAAGAATGATTTAAAATATTTTTAACGTGCTTAATCATTTTAGGTTGTGATTAGCTTTCTAAAAAAATCTGCTCATTTTTTGTTGCAAGTGAACAAGACGATCTGAACAATGTCTAGAGTCACATACATTAAAGTAACATATTTTTATGTGCTTAAACTAAACATGGTAGCACATGCCTGTAATTCCAGCACTCAGCAGCATATTGAAGCCAAATGGACAAGTGTTCAAGGCCATCTTTAGCTGTGAATTTGAGGTCAGTTTGTATTTCAAGAAATCCTATTCCAACCAACCAGCCAACCAACTAACCAACCAACCACTCCACATACATTAAAGGCAGGCATTTCACACATATCTCTAATTCAACATTGAGGAGGCAGAGCTCATAAGATCTCTGTGGGTTCAGCTAGAGAGCTGGCTTGGTGGGAGCCTGAGATTAATTCCAAAGCATGAAAGTTTGAGAATTTACAGCTGCCAATGATTTGGGCACCTGTACTCCCATACATGTGCGTACAGGGGAAAATGCAGAGTTAAAAAGAAAGAAAATGTATACTTTTAAGTACCTATATTATCAGTTGCCTTTCGGCAACATTAAATACTCATTTATAATTAACAAAATAAAATAATAATTATTATTATTGTTTTGAAGAAAGAGATATTTACTGTTGAGGTTTAAATGTTTTTATAAACCTTAAATCCTACAAGAATTTTTGTTTCCATGCTGTTAGGCAACATTTGGATCACAGGAACATTTACTTTATTAAGTATCTACATAGAAGGTGCTTATAGGTAATTCCATAGTTTCCTTTGAGTCTTTATTTGTAAGTTTAGAAATATTTCTTAGGCTAGTGTTGGTGATGTTGATATGGTACCATGACTGATGATGATTCCTCATCTTGAGGGTTAAATTGATTTCTCAATAATGACAATAATAATAGTAATAGTAATAATAATAATAATAATAATAATAATAATAATAATAATAGCCATTGCTTACTTGCTTTCTATGGCACTGAATCCTGGGATATGAGGAGATCTTAGGGTTAACATGATGGTTTGCATTCAAACACTGACTTTACCATTTAATCACTTTCAGGTTTTTGGCAGATGAATTAACTTCTAGGAACATTTCTCCTCACTTAGAATATGAGGATAAAAGTTCACAGGATGTTTGTGAGTGTTGAACAAAATGGTTTTTGCAAAGTCCTTAGGACAGTGTCTTGCACACATGAGCTCTCAGTAAATGGTAGTGATTCTTACAGCTATCATTTGTCAATATTTGTTTTCAAGGTACCTACCCACCCACTCTCTTAAAAATGTAGTATTTAGCCTCATCCAATCAGAGTAAAATCACTTTTTAAGGATTTAGGGGGAAAAAATCACATTTCTTTAACTACACAGTAAAACAATATAATAGAATAGCTTAGAAGTTTAGATATGTAATATTTCAAATCACCAAAATAATTTTTTCATGAAGAAAATGTGTTGACAGATAGTTTTAACAAAAGGTTTGAAATCATCATTTTGTCTTATTTTTATCACCTAAAATATTTATATAATACATGATGAGAGAACCATTTCTTAGTCCATTTTACCAAATATATATATATATAATCACATTTTATTATTTATCCAGAATTTTTAAAGTAAGCAAACCATTCTATTTTAAAATGATTGATCATAAAGTTATATTTGATACATTGTATAATTCATTCTCTTAGTCTGTGAAATAACTATGGGATAATCAGTCATAGAAATATAAAGCAACCAAAAATAGACAAATCATACCATCATTAAGCTAATAAATTATATTGACAGTACAGAACTTTCATTAACTGGAATATTTAAGTCAGAAAAATATGTGGCAGTCTATATTATCCAAAGAAGTACATTTTTATAATGGATAAAGCTGTTTTAAATTAATGTACAATTATATAAACTTTCATATACACATGTAAATTTTTCATCTATGCATATTCTACATACATAATTGATGTTATTAGTTTCAAAACCTACTAGATATTTTACCAAGTATATCCACTGCCTTGATGTACAGCTAGTTGTAGAGTTATTATTTAAAAGTTTAAATATAGTTGGACTATATATAATTTTTATTTAAAAGTTTATTTTAATTATGTTAAAACATTAAAAACTGAAGTTGTAAGAATGACCTTGAAAAAAGTAATTCACACTCTTTATTTAGAATATGAAATTTTATACTTAATTTTTTCAAATGCCAAACTACAATTAATGTGACTTTGTGGCAGCTTTTCTTCATTGCTTAGACAGAATAAGAGGGTGGCTGTTGTTATAATATCGTATTTATAACATTTTTTAGTGCTGTTTTATATCTTAAGATTAAAAACCAGTTAATTATGTAGTTTACAATAATACATGAGCAAAACATGAGAGAAATTACTGGCATATATATGTGTATATGCATGCATATGTATGTATATGCGTGTTGAGTATACATATACAAATGAACAGAGAACTTTCCTGTAGAAAGAAAAACTTGGCCAGTCTACTAGAACAGATGTATGGATAACAACCTGCATTTTACTCTGATTTTATTCTCGTTGTTATGATAACTTTGTATTATCATAGCAGAATAACAATTAAAGAAAAGGAGGCAATGAATTTGAGGTAAATCAAGGTCTGGTACACAGAAGGTGTTGGAAGATGGAAAGGGAAGAAAATGATGTATTTCATTTTAATCTAAAAAATATTTAAAAATAATAAAATAAAAATTAATTCAAAAGTAAGTAAAATTGCCAAGGGACTCGTGCCTTTACTACCAACAGTCATGATGCAGAGACAAACGGATCACTGTGAATTGGAGGCCAGCTTGGGTCTACATAGGAAGGAAGATTCAGGCCAGAGTCTACATGGTGGGAACATGTATCACAGAACAAAACAAAGTAAAACATCATCCAAAAGAATCCAACTAATAACTTTGTCCAGGTGGGAACTAGTACATTCAAAGTTAATCTATGACTTCAAAGGGAACTAAAGAATATTTAAAAATTCTGTGATTAAAAACATTAAGGCATTTGCATATTTGGTTCATATTGTAGATTTTACATGCATAAAAAAATAAGCTTCATAAAAAAATCATAACTTTTATCTTTTCTCCATGACTTTGAATTTAACAAACTAATTGTTGTTAAAATAATTTAAGTACTTTTGTATCTGAATAACTTGTGTGCACATTGAAATTTATGAAGAAAAAGTGTGAGAAATGTCTGGAAAATGTACTATATGAACACATCTGCTTCACAAAAGTAAAATAGCTAAGATTAAATTCTTTTATTTATTTCTTCATGACTGAAGTAATTTGGAAATTGAGAGATTTCTTCTAAATAATCCTTTTCAGTTTTCAGAATGTCTATAAAAGAATGTGTCAACATTAAAAGCAAAGAATCAAATGTTATATCTTTGACCCAGAGAATTTATTCGAATAATAATTTAAGTGAATTTATATGATGCTACTTTGAAAATTTCTAGGCATTAAATTTCTTATGAAACAGTCCTTATATGTTTTTAGTGATGTGACAATTTGTTGGACAGCGTTTTTACATTTTCAGTATCATTCTCTTACATATAACAAGTGACTTTGAAGTGGAAATAACACTTACTCTTTCCAAATCCCTGATCTCACTCCTATGATGAAATTTTACATAAAGAAAAGTGATAAACTATTTTAATTGAGGATCTTCTAATGAACATATGATTTATATAACTTCAATTTTATCACACTGTATACCTAACAAATCTGTTTTAGGACTTAAAAATGTGAATTGATCAAAATTCCTTGTGTTTGAGATATCAATTTCAATATTTTAAAATTTAAACTATAGCTGGTAAATGAGAACTGAAGCTGTGGCCTCGTTTTTATTTGAATGGATCTTTTCATCGCTCAGCTAAGTTCACTTAGCCACAGTTTTCAGCCACTGGAAGCAAACACGTTCTGTAGAAATACCATCTTTTTTTCTTGTCCTTGACTTATTGATATAGGGACTAGAAAAACTAATGAACAATAAAACCAGTCAATAGTTACTGAGAATATGTCAGCTAAACTTTACAGTAGGAAAAGTGCTTGAGAGGCACTTAGTAACTTCTAGAAAATTAAGTTGTATTTGCAGAAATCGATATTTGTATTTTAATACATCATGTAAAAAAATCTGTCCAATTCCATAGTGATAATGTGATAATAAACATGCATAGGAAGAACAGAAAACGTACAGAGTAATCAATAAATGTAAATAGTTGTCCAAAGGAAAAGACCCAAATCAATTTTTGGATTTTATGCCAAAAAAAGAGATTGCTCTAATGTCAAATACTCCTTGTGAGTTCCACACTATTTCTTTTCAAACAATGTTTAATTTAGCTCCTATAAGGAATTTGTGCATATGTGATCTAAGGGTAATGTGAATATATATATATAAGATGTGTGTGTGTGTGTGTGTGTGTGTGTGTGTGTGTGTGTGTGTGTGAATATTACAAATGTTGATGGCAGGGAGTAAGAGAATGGTCTCTTTGATGGTGTGAGGCAAGGTAAATTCAATTTGTTTTAGGAGAAAATATTATCATTTATTTGTTTTAAAAGTACTTCAAAATTAAAAGAAGTATATTACACATGTTAATATTGCTAATACAGAAATCTAGCATTTCTAAATCATCTACATTAGCAGGGAGAGGCTAAAATGCTATCATCAAATTGTTTTATAGCACATTTTTTTTTTGCTCTGATGAAGGCAATGGCAGCATTTCTCTTTAAAAGCTATAAAAATGATTAAAAGTTACAAGAAAACCTACTTTATAAATATGCATCATATTTAGGATACTATATAATGTCCTTTTCAGCTTGGTTGCAAGGAATGAATGTACATGAAATTTCTAAGATAAAGAAGCTATACAACTTCATAGTATGATTTGTTATGCTATTTCAGATAACTATCTATATGCCATTCAGAATGAAGATGTCTATAAGCAGTCATGGACATACACACACACAGTGGGGAAAGAGGGGACAAACCTCTATCTCTTTTGATGCCTTTAATGTCTTGAAAAAATGATTGTAATTTAGTTTGTGCTGACAAAAAAATCAAACAAAACAACTTTCTCCATAATTCCAAAAACACAAGATAAATGTTAGATTTCCTATTGGATCAGAAAAACATTAAGTAGAGTGTCCTAACTTGGAACAGAGCTTCTAATCTTGCTAATGAGAGACAAGTCTAAGTTTCTGGACAATTCTTTAAACACATCCCTAGAGCCTTTAAAAAATGTCATGAAGCACACTAAATCATGGAAACAAAAATAAAATGTACAGGTATCCTTTCCCTGCATTGTAGAGAAAACACAGACAAGGGAATTTTATGGTTTTGCAGCTTGTGAATACTAGGCACTTTAGAGATCTCCATATAATTCGGTTAACAATTTGGTACAAGGTATTATCATTGTTATCTCTGTGAAATAGTCAAAAGAGAAACTTGCCCCATTTAAAACTAAAATTTTATAGCATTTTTAAAATTATAATAGGAAGATGGAATTTTTCTTAGGCTTGCCATTTACAAAGAAGCAATGCACAATTTTAAATTATGCACTTTGTAGATTCTAGTAAATGATTTATTAGAGTTGGTATATGCATAGGTTGCCTGAACTGCAGTAAATTTAGCTTTGTAAAATTTATATATTGCCTTCAAGCATTAACCTATCAAAAATAGGTGATTTCCAGTAATGACAGTTGAAGTCATCTCTTTTGTAGTTTGGTAACACCTGTTATATGACAAATTCCATGAAGGATAGAGTGAAGGTGATTGGTAACTCAAACATATCCACAGGAACATGATCAATGGAACAGTCTAGAATCATCTCACTAAGAAGTGGATGAAAGGACCAGATATGAAATATTAGGAAAAAACAGACATGGGAATTATGTCATAGTTGCTATCGACAGCTGAAGCTTTTCATATGGAAGAGACCTAGTGTAATTTCAGGGAATGTAAGTGTAAGAATGAAATTCTTACAAAGCAGTAGAACTTGTGACCATAGAAAATGAGAGTGTAATAGCATTTGTCAGGTGGACTACTCCTGATTACAGCTGAATTTTAAATAAGCATTGTATATTTTATCATTACTATCATTTTAATATAGATTTCATGATCTGATACCACATACTTATGAGTAGGGGCCCCTTTTTATCAAAAAGTTTATTTCTAACATGCCCACCACTGTTCCTCCCCCTTCCCTTCCTATTCATCTTCCACCTTCTCCCCACCGCATCCCTCCATCTGTTCCTCAGAGAGAGTAAAGACTCCCAGCCAGAGAGAATTAATGCAGTCCGATATATCCAGTTGAGATAGGACCGAGTCTACCCCATTCCCAGTGTCAGTGATAAGCAGGGTAGGGAATGGGCTCCAAGCATCCAGTTCATGCACCAGGAATAAATTTTGGTCCCATTGCCAGAGGCCCCATAAACTGCCCATGATTCAGCTGTCATCCACATTCTAGAGGGCCTAGTCCAGTACCATGGAGGTTCCCAAGCTGTCAGTTTAAAGTCATGAAGCTCCCAGTAGCTAGGGTCAGCTGTCACTATGCGTTACCTCATCAACATTTTGGCCCCTTTGCTCATATAATCCCTCACCCCTCTCTTTGCCTGGACCCGGTACTTAGCTGTGGATTCCCATCAGTTGCTGAATGAAGATTCATATTTGTCTTCTAGGTCTGGGTCTGGGTTACCTCATTCAGATGATTTTTTTTCTAGTTCCATTTATTTGCCTGCAAACTTCAGAGTGTCTATTTTAACTACTGAGTAGTAATCCACTGTGTAAATGTACCACATTTTTTAAAACTCGATTTTTCAATTGAGGAACATCTATGTTTTGTTTCCCGGTTCTGGATAATGCATCTGTGATAGAAAATAGGTTTTGAGGACAAAACCTTGTAAATAAATATAGATAGCAAAATAGAAGAATCTGAATTTGATTTTTGTAATGATTATTCTTTTGGTAATTTAGATTTTCAACCACAAACATACATTGACTCTATTAATACAAGCGGGTCCTAATTTTTTGTGTATTCTTTTTATTATTTTTTAATTAAAAATGTCTTTTTATTATGCATTCCCCTGCTCCCCCTCCCTTCCCTCCTCCCAATCCCTCCCAGTCAGCCTTCAGCCTCCCTCCTCCCCCTTTCCCTCCCTCAAAGGGCAAAAAGTCCCAAGGTGGGTCAGCTCATCATGGCACATCCAATCTGGGCAGATACTGTTATGTTTAAATTTAACATTCTTAGGAATTTCTCAATCATTCAATGCATTTTATGAAGGGTTAATAACTTATTTTTATGGACTAAGAAAGTAAATAAATTTTGATCAGTAATCACTAAATTTGATTTTTTATACAGTAGAGCCTTTGAATTACAGAGGTGGAAGTATGCACAAGTAAATAAGCAATTATCATTTATAAATATAGTTACATTATTTTGGTGTCATTAACTTTCTTTGGGTCATATTTTACCTTACTGGTTATTCAGTCTGGGTAAATGTCCCATGTCTCTGTCAATTTTAGAAGTCTAAAATTAGTAAGTACCTTCTACAAAGGTATTTGTATTTGTGCTAAAATAAGTCTTTGTAGTTTATGCCACACATGACAATTAACTAATGTCCATTTGCTGCCAAGCACTAGATAATAGCCATCCTCATCAAATACACAAACACACAGGGGAAATACTTAGCATAAGGTAAAATCACATTTTCTTGTGATACATTTCCTTATAATTTTCACCTGAAGTTTTGTTATAAAAACCTATTAGACCCCTGAAGTTATATTTTTAAAATAAAAGACATATTTCATGTGGGAGTAAGAAAGTATAGAGAGAAAGAATGTGTTAGGAAAAGTTTTTGCGATTTCTCTATGAAGGGGAGGAAGCTGCAAATTCTTCAAATTATTTGTATATCTAACTAAAGCATTACTATATACCAAACTATATCAAGTTGGTCTGATCAGAAAATATACCTTACATTTGAGAAATTTTCTATAACCAATATTGCATTGATATGCTTGATCAGATCAAGATAAATTTATGCTAAAATAAAATAATCTACTCTTTAATTTTTCATTAAAGGAAATTCCAGATTTTTTTTAGATTTACAAGTAGATTAATGCTAATTCTTTTCAAAATTAAGTATTTTCTTAAGTTTATGGATTGTTTCTTTGTCTCTACCTCCTTCCATTCAGTATGTTATTGGTTGGAAACATATTTCTATGCATGTGGAATATAATGAGTAAAATAAACTTCAGTAAGTAAATTAAGAAATATTTTAATAAGAAAAGCAAGTTAATGTTTTCCTATCACTATTCATTTTCAAATAAGCAAACAAATTTACTTTCTTTCTCAAAACTTTTTGAATCATGTGACTGTGGATTTTGCAAAGTTTTACAATGTTTGATTGTTGAGAAAGCGTCCAGATTATATTAAGAGCTAGTTTGATAGAATAATGACATTAACAGCCCACTTGTTGATTTTAGATACATAGCTCAGAAATCTTTTTGGCTGATGTAAAATACGTATAGAGGAGTAAGCCAATAGTAAAACAATAAATCAATGGTGATTTAAGGATTTAATCAAATATGCAAATAATTATATGCATCTATATGTTGATACAATGTCCAAATCTACAAATTTATATTTATAGTTGCACAAAGGTACACACAAGTTTAAAGCAAATTTTAAAATATGTTTATATAGCAAACTCAATTTCGAACAAGAGAGAAATAAGCATTTTTTTGTGCATTATTTTGGTGAGATACCCTGCGTGTGTGTTAAACTCATTTGTACACATTTTCTTCCATGCTTTAGAAACAAACATGTCATCCTGTTTTGAGTCATGGAATAACTTACTGTGAGCTAGATTTATTAATACATTTTTCTACTATTAATGTAACATGGCTTATCACAGGATGCTTTTCAGCTTGAATTTTGTAAGAATATTCAGAGGATATATGTATAAGACTGAAACATGTGAATTACAAGATCTCCATATGTGTCAAAATCATTAATGATTCCATTTTTTATCATGACTTAAAAAATAGAAGAAAGCCAGATATGGTGACAATACATACTGGCACTATGTTTAATTTTAATGTATTATAAACCGGTTGTTAGAAGCAACATGCCTGGAGTGATGTGCTTTCCTGTGATGCCAGGACTCAGGTAAAGGAGGGTCTACATGGCAATTTCTAGGCATATCTAGACTACATCACCAGTTTCTCCGTTTGGGGAAGCAAACAAAAACAAACAAACAAAAAACCTCATAGCTCAAAAGAGGCACATACATTTGTTTTATCTCATCTCCCGAGATTGCATCTCTTTACCTCGGTATATCTCGTAACAGTTTCTGTTCTTCTTTCTCACATCTGCTTGTCCTTATTTCCTGTATGTGTCCCAGGACTTTCTGTGGTTTGTTATTTTTTGTTGTTTAATTATCTTGCCTGTTACAATTGAAATATTTTTTATTTAAAAATATTTTATTTTAAAAATTCTACTTTAATGTTCCTTTTTTTTGCTATCAGCTTCAAAAAATGTGTCTGATGGCTTTATTTTATTTAATTAGTTTTTGGAAATATGATAATATGTATGTTGAATTTGTTGGGCACAAGTCATACCTCTTTTTGCATATGTTATGCTTTTAGTACTTTAACTATCCCCACAGGACATCCTAACATTTGCAGTTTTTCACCTGTACCTTCATTATTTGGTAATGGGTAATGTTCTAGAATTGTGCTTGGTTTACATGTCACATGTCTCCTTGAAATAACCCATATATATACATATATGAATATGTATTAGAATAGATATTTCAAATGTGTATATTTTAGACTCTCAGAACAATTTATTGAAGGGTATATACAAACCACAAGAAGAAATAAAAGGGAAAATACTTTCTGAATGAATACAATTAAAAATATCATTTCATACACATTGTATAAAAGCCAGCAATGATTTTTGGAGCAAATCACAGCACGAAGTCCAGCGTCACAACTGGAAAAAACATCACACTTGTATCACTGGGTTCTGAAAGATGAATATCTTTAAATTTAAAACCATGTTTTAAGCTCCTTCCCTAAACCCATGAATAGAAGCCATGAATCATGACTAAATATTCCATAAGCTTCTTAAAATCATGAGTATAACAAGACTATGTAAGATATCTTTGTTTTCTGGGAGTATTGTATATGGTTAGGTATGTGAGCTTTGGTGATCTATTAAAGTAAATAACCTGGACAAATCTTTCTATAGTTCTTTCCATTCACTGTCCTGTATTGTATACTTAGAATGAAATTGCAGACCTTCTAAGAGGGTGAAGTAATGAAGAGCTAACCCAACATTGTAAACCTAAGGAAAGAGTGCAATAGGGAGAATGTGTGAATGTAATACTTGTTGTTTTATGTATTCCAGATCCAGAACAATTTGTGGGCAGGAAATGCAAGTGGTGGTTCTGTGGTTACTTCATGCATGTTACCACGTGATGCGTCCTCCTGCATGACACCTTATTCTCACTCACCTCGGACAGATTCCAGTTACACGGGGTTTTCAAACCACCAGAATCAGTTCAGCCATGTGCCCCTCAACAATTTTTTCACTGACTCTCTTCTCAGTGGGGCTAGCAACGGACATGCATTTGAAACAAAGCCAGAATTTGAAAGGAGGTCTTCCAGTATCGCCGTTCTGAGAATGAAAGCCAAAGAGCACACCGCCAATATTTCATGGGCCATGTAACATACAGTACCCTTTTATTTCTCTTCTCATAGCAAAGTAAAACATTCTTATTTCTCATATTTAAAGGATATCACAATAAGCTGCTGTGTGTGGAAGGGCTAAAGGTCAAGATATACAGTGAGACCAGCTTACATGAATAGTTATTATTTAACATTAAAATCTAAGAATGGACCTCTGGGACTAAATAGGTTTACCATGCACCAGCCTCCACAAACTCTGTTTTAGTAGTAGGTTTTTTTTTTTTTTCCTATTGTACAAGTCAATGAAATATGGTCATGCAACTTCTTAAAGGAATAAATGTATTAAACAAATCCTTCTGTGATAGATTGATTTATGCTAGATGTGAATAACAAGAAATCCCTTGTAAAATGATATCTGATAAATGAGGAAACACTCCCGGGGTGGGGGAAGGCAATATTGAGCCAGGGGGCTTTCAGAACTATTGCCATGTCCCCTTCTTTGGCTCCAACACATAATGGTCATATACTCGGTTGCTCAGAATTTATCATCGAGTCTTAAGAATTTTTTTTTTTTTAACCTTTCAATGTTTTAGTGAATTTCTACTCAGTGGGGTGTGGGGCAGGAAACTTTCTGAATGGATTATTTTTTGCATGAAGTATCTGGGTACAGTTTCTTGCTACCATGTGGCTAAAGGTGACAACTGAAATACACTGGTATGATTTAAAGTCCAGTCAACTGGACAGGTTTTATAAATGTAACGTTTAGGTGAAGAAGCATGAAGACTTCAACTTAGTGATTCAAACCAAGAGAATGTAGCAAATGTAATGTTGCTTTTATTCTAAAATAATGTTGATAAATCGCATACACCGTTATCTAGCAAAGTCAGGGCACATTTGAATTGAAGGAGCAATGGCTTAGAACCTATATTTGTTTTGTGACTATGTGCACGTTCAAAAGCATGCCTGTCTGCTTCTTGATACTCTATACCTTTATCACTTTCACTACTGTGTTTCACATAGGGGATTAAGATGTCTCCAAAATTTCTGGTTTAAAAAAAAAAGAAAGAAGAAAAATACTTTGCATCTGGAAAATTGCTTCCTTCTTTGATTTACTCCTCCTCCCTCTCCCCTGTCACATTCCAAGCTTTTTCATATGAGTGAAATGTCAGCCCCCTTGAAAGATTCTTAAGTTCATAAAGGCAAAGTCAATTAATTGAAGCAAAGATGACTTCCATGGCTCAGATCAGAGCGACATCTACTCTTTGTAGTTTGGTAGGGTCTTCATGTGGTTCCTGTGGACTTTAGCAATCTTCTGCAAAGCTCTAATTTGGGTAAAGAATAGGAATACATGAATCTCTAAAATTCAATTTGATGAAAAGTGCTTTTATCCATGAAGTGTCTTTTGTTAGTGGGAAAATATTTACAGCAACTAAGAAACTTTTGTAATAAAAGCTTAAGTCAGGCAGATGATGGAGATGAGCAACATCCTAAACAAACATTCCTTGACTTCCTCATGACTCCAGTCTTTATTGCTTCTACGCTTTCCCTTTTTAGTTTTGCTCCCAAGAAAAACTTGTTCAACTTTGGCCCTGAGAATTATGCTCAAACGCAGGAGCTTTGTTAAAGGATTGCTAGAAACAGCTGTGAAACATCTTTCATACTTTAAAAGAGAATGACTTACTTTAATATTCATGCGGTTTATTTGAATTTGTGAACTAGAATTTAAAACGAGACGCTAAGATTTTTGTTGTCAAAGTTTTCCCTAATTAGTAGTGATCGTTTCATTTTCTTCTTTTGTAAATTAGGTTTTAGAGCTTCTTTGCTGATATCACTTATACATATATGTATATATGGTATTTTCCTTTTCATATATATAGATCATATATTTCACTACATATCATATATACTATACACATATGTATACATATATATGGAAGCAAATGCATGAAGTATGAGTTTCACACCAATTATTAGTTTACTTCTTCAAGATTTTCATCGTAAATATATTGAGTAATTGGGTTGGAATTTTGGGAGCTCTGTTTTCCAATTCAAAATTTCTTTATAACTGATTTTTTGTATCTGGCATACTGTATAAATTTAATAATAGCACATGCTCACAAATACAGAATCTGATGTATTATTTGGAGCAATGAAGTATATGGTAAAATGATGGTTTCTGTCCTTTATGAATTCATAGTTTTTCTGTACAAATGCCCAATGCATATGGCATCAACCAAGATGTACAGTGTATGAGAGGGGTAAGACACACATGCTAGTAAGCTAACACACTTTACTTTTGGCAGAAATTTTATTATGTATTTTAGTTGTTACAATGTACAAAAACGAGCTTTGGAAGTAACAGGTGAGGGAAGAGATGGGGCTGGAGAGATGGCTCAGAGGTTAAGAGCAGTGGCTGTTCTTCCAGAGGTCCTGAGTTGATGGTTCACAACCATCTATAAAGGCTGAGTTCTAGTGGCCTTTCCCGGTATGCAGGTAGAACACTGTATACACAGTAAAGCAAAGAATGTAAGAAGCATAGTATCTTCCCTAGATTTCCTTCTTTCCTTTCTTTTTTCTGAACTGAAATCAAAGCTTTATTTTCCAGACTTGATACTGTAGAAACAAATATTAAGCTTATGTTCTTAAAAGATGAAAGAGAAAGATGTAGGTTGTGGGCATTGTTTCAGTTTATCAAATGTTTTTAT
This sequence comes from Phyllotis vaccarum, assembly GCA_033318265.1. Lineage (NCBI taxonomy): Eukaryota > Metazoa > Chordata > Mammalia > Rodentia > Cricetidae > Phyllotis > Phyllotis vaccarum. The sequence continues at coordinate 23,074,706 of JARWLC010000014.1, forward strand.
TTCTTGGATGTTGGCTCCTACAACTTAACTCTTTACTTCTACATATTTTTTTTCTTTCATGGGTAGCTTAAAAGATGTTCCTTATATTCTTTTTTCCTTAACAGTATAGTAGGGCTTAAATAGCCTGATAAAAAATGTATTCCTGGAGAATTTATATGTGGGTCATATTCTTGAGTATGAGATTAAATGAAATTTCAGATAAAGGGTTTTGTGAGCTTTGAAGACAGCTAATTTATCATGAATATGAATTAGTACATTCTCTTAAGAAAGTAGAAAACTAAAGCTCCTGCCATCTTTGCCCTCGGTTCTTACAGCATATCTCAAGAGAATAATAGGGTTTCCTATTCTGTGCAATGTTAATATGAATTACATCAATGCATTCCTTTCTCTGCTTCATCTGCTGTTGGGTCGTTTACCCTAGAGTGGAAGGCCAATGCGCTTAGTACAGCTTTTGCAAAGATGATTTTCTTTGCTGTCTTCAAATTCCCAGGTTTGTAAATACAGGGTCCTTATTTTGAGCTCTGTAGTACAGATAATGCCAAGACCTTGTTTTTATTTAGTGTTGCTTTATGAGTTTGAGTGTGAAGGCTGTAGATTTATTGTATTGAAACCTAAATAATGCCTCAGAGAAGCAATGTCTACGAGTAAAAAGCTAAATTATATTGTGTGCATAAAATGCTTAAATTTTCAATTTTCGAAATTTATCAGTGATTCTGACATTTGCCTTTCAAACTTTAAGTAGCATTTTATATTCAATTTTTCATATACATCTCTATTAAAAACAACTATCCCTTATGTTTCTTAATAATCTAGTAGAAAGATGGGAATGGTCTTAATTTATTAATTATTAGTTTGGCTGAATTCTCATTTTTCTAGTTAAGAAAGAAAATATACACTCATTACTTAAAATATAATTTTTGAAATCCATTTATAGCTTGAGAAATTATCCTCAAAGCCACATGTTTTATTTTCTAATTGCTATTTAATTTTTACATAAAATAATCTAACCAACTTGCAACAACATCAGCTTAGTAAAATGGAATATTAAATATTTTTGTTCTTAGTCTCTAAATGTTTTATATATACTATAATAGCCACATGGTAGCCTCACTGATGTGGATTAATGAGAATAAAGACAGAAGGAAACAGCTGTTCAATGGAGCCCCTTTTATGTAACAAAATGAAAATTTACAATTGTGTGTGTGTGTGTCTATGTGTGTGTGAGGTTTTTTGTTTTGTTTTGTTTCTAATTACTGATTTAGCTGAAGTCACCAGGCTCACCTTACAATCTCATTGGCCTATGAAATGGAAAAAAAAGAGATAAATTAGTCTCCTTTGAAATTAAACATATTTCCATTTTTTTATTTTAAAAATCTGTTGTAAGAAATAGCAAAACTAGAAAATAAGATCTTATTATTACTTTTTATTCTGAGAAAATAATAGAGGGTTGAAGAAAGTTTTCCTAATCATTTGAGACTTGAAACAATTTCTTGAATAAAATAAAAAAAAAAAGAGCAGGTAAAGTGTGTACGTAACCGTTTAAATTTCTAATTGTCTAAGTTAAATGTACCATCTGAATTTTCTAACTAGAAATTAGTTGGTGATGTCACTGGAATCTTCCACTGAAGAACTAAAGTTTACAGAATGCTCCCGACTCTAGAGGAACATAAATAGTATATGCACATCTTATATATATATTTTTCTTGTTTACTTGATACCTGCTCTAAAAGTTTATTAGAACAATCTACCAGCAGGTTTCTTCCAGTGAAAGGCAAAAGGAGGCCCTTTACAGGCTGCTTACAGAGTAAGTTGGTAAACATTGAACTCATGCTCAATAGCTCCCTATGAGCAAAGTTGATGATTAAGACACAGAGGAGAGAGGTGAGATGTTTCTACATAGAATTCTGAGCTTCCTAGATAGATAGTCAGATTTTTCCCACCTAGCTTCATTTTTTTTGCCCCCCAATACGATTTCATTTTAAAATGCAAACTAAGCATCTTTTATTTTTAAAAACATGTAAGAAAGAACTCAAAGGCTTTTTACCAGACTCCTCTAGATCAGTAGCATTAAGAGCCACATCATAGTAAGGTCTTTAGTTTAAATAAAATTTCACCACAAAGGAGTCTCACATTATGAAAGGTGTAAATAATCATCTGTCAGACCATCTCGGCCTAGGAGAGTCTATACAGTAAAGGCGATAGGACATTTTGAATCAGGTAGTTCCAACATATACATGAGTGAATGAAAGGGAGATCAAGATGCATTAGGTGAGAGTAGACTTTGAGGGAGAACAATGGCGTCTATTGAATATCCTAGCTGGAGTGAAGCCTAAGGATTCCCACTGCTGCCACTATAAAGCCTTGGGGACGGGGGGGGGGGGGGGGTGTCATTCAATTCACTGGGGAATTATTTCACCAATAATAGAAATCATAAAGTTTCATCTGAACCGAGCTATTTTCATTTGTATTTTGTTGTCTCACATTCATGATTTCATGATACAGCATTTAATGAAAAATAATAATAATAATAAAGCTTCAGTCAATATAAAGAGTTTCTGATCTAAGTACTATCTGGTGTTTTATCCTATGGGCTTTCTTCAAAGCTACAAAGGAAAGGTAATCTATGTACATGTTTGAAAGACACTTTGGTGAAGTCTGAAATACTTGAAGAAATATTAGCAGTTCCAATTTTCCTGCTGTCCCATCAAGGTTAGCTGTTTTGCCTATCATCCCTGGTATTTGTAAATTTTTAAATTCAGTTTATTTAACCTGTTGCAATTTTATTAAAAAAGGTATATTCTCACTCTTTTGCTAAGAAGTCACAGGCAGAGGAGAATAGATGTAAATGGAATAATTATACAATGAGGAAGTGCCTAACGCTAAATGCCTTGGAACCGGTGACAATGCAGCTAATAAACTAATAATTTTATAATTCATAGATGACCATAGAGAAGAGACAGGTCCTGGATATTTTTATTTTCTTATTTCAAGAAGACACCAAGCAAATTTTGAAATGCTATAATACTTCTGATTCCTGATTTATCTACATCATGCCAATAAAACTTTTAATTATTTAATTTTATTCACTTATTATGTTTATCAACTATATGGGAATGTACAAATCCAAACGAAAAATAATTTTCTTTAAAGTTTATCAAATTTTCCATTATCAAATAAAATAGTGAATATGGGCTGCTTTCATGATGAAGATGTTTGGCACTACCAATAGAAAGCTTAATAAATTCAAGCACAAAAGACTGTATTCAAGAGATAGTTGTTCTATATGGGTAGTTGCAGTATGGAAACTTTTACAGTATAAAAGATAACATACTTTACTATGATCTAAATATAAAAGACAATAAAAAATGGAAATACTACAAAATAAAGATCTGAAGAACGTTGACGGAAAAGTTCAGTAAGAAGCATTCACCCTGGTGTACCTCTTGATCTCTGACCAAAAAAAAAAAGACTGCTCAAATATGTTGACATTAATGTGGGGCAAAAAAAATCCACTTCAGGGAAAAGAGAGAGAAAAAAGAAGCAGTTATGAATTATTGGCTCTGGGTCTTTAATTTAACTCATTGTTTGCCTCTGTTCATCCTGCGTTTATCTCACTCTATCAAACACTGTTGCCTGAAATTTGGAAATAGAAGTTTAATGGATGAATCTCTGACTTATCTCCACATTTCTCTTTCCAGCTGTGAAACTGATTGATGGTTTTAAGTTTCCCAGGGCTTCCTCTAGTAGATAGATTTTCTGGCTCAAGGGAAGGAAGAAAACAAAGGAGGGAGGGAGGAAGGAAAGATGGAAGGAAGAAAAGACTGATATCAAAGAGAAATACCTAATGCAGATTTTGAAGACCTAGTAAGGAAGATGAATATGAAAATGGAAAACAAGTGAAAATAAATGGTATTTAAAAAGCTGGTAGCTAGTAATTGTGTGCCTCGGCTTAGCAACTGTAATTGTGTGGTTATTTGCAATTCTTCAAATCCCGTGTCTCTTGACTGAGGCTGAGATTATTTACAGTTGAAAAAAGTCAAGGTTCTGATCCCAGAGTGTCTCATTTCACCTCTCAGTCCTCAGGTTCCTTTCGATGCAGCAAATATTCATCAAGTACTCATTGCTGATGACTTTTCTAAACCGGAGGCAAATAGTGAGATGTTATGAAAAAGTCACAACTCTGAGAAATCATATGTGGCCAAAGAAAACTATCAGTAGTATTATTGCCAGTTACAACCAGAATTTAATTTTAATTCCACTTATAGCGCAAATAATGTACATTGTTTTGAGGTGCAATAGTTTCTACACTGGATTCTAAATTTTTATCTGTGCAAATTGTCAGATACGAATTGTAGCTCCCAAGACTTGACTTACAGGTAAAAGAACAGCACCCCACAGCTGAACATCACTTAGGCACATCCCTAATAGCTCCACTGAGAAGCAGCAGTAGCCATTACATAAACTAATTGGGTTAATTCAGCTCTGGAATTTAGGCAGAGTGTAACTGAGATAAACACAGGGTTACTTATGCTTCTCCCTGTACACATTTATCTACACTTCTTATTTATACTGCTAAATGCTTAAAACAACACAAGGCTATAAATTTGCCCCTTTTTTTCTGATTCTCTTGGCAGGGGTTCCTACATGCTTAAGTTTTAAAGAGTGGAGTTCGGTCTCCTCTCAAATAAATAAGAAAACCGTGGAAGGAACAGGCTGCAGCTCTACAAAGTAGTTCGAACCCATTAAACTCAGATGGCTCACAGGGGGCTTAATCATCAGGAGCAAACACACCCCACACTGAAAAATAGAGCTGTTTTCTATCACTTGTTACCACTTGAATGTCTGTCTCGGGAAAGTGAAATACATCTATCTTCCTGGCCATCAGATGCCCTTTGAATGTGCTTCTCTCTGATGTAGTAAGGTTTCTCTTCAGAACCTAAGGAGATGAATGATCTCTTGCCTCACACAGGAGTGTAAGAAAACATTTCTTCCTCTTCCAGAACAGATGAGATTCTTCAGTAGGAGAATGGATTTGACCTTGTAAAGTGGACCAAAGTGATTAACAAACAAACCCATCTCGAGCAGATTTCCTTTATCCTAACGCTTCAACAGAAGCTGCTCTGTGTTTTGTTTGATTTTATATGCAAGTCCCTATGTTATAAAGCATTGGATTTAATCACCTGACGGAATCCAAACCCTGCATTAAAACATCTCTTCAGGTTAAATCTTTCTATGTAAGGTAATTAGAAAACATTAAAAAAAACGATAAAGGTTAAGACCCAGTTATCATACTGACAACCTAAATTAGTTCACAAGCCATTAAAAATGATCTACGTAACTAGTTTCATAAACAAAACTAGAGATCAGCCCTAAGACCTGTTAAAATGAGATTATTTCTTATAATCCAAGATAAATTGTGATCCATCCTCACAGTCACTGTATGAACCACTTTAATGTATTTTTCTCCTACTTAAGGATTTAGCTTCTACAGTGTCTTTCATTCCCTGATTAGCATATATTTACTTGTTTTAAAGTATAACCTCTTTTCTTGGAGACTATTCTAAACCAAAGCCCATTTTTTCATGTCTAAGTCTTTGGTGACATTCACAAAGTCCCTGGCTGGCTGGAAAAAAAAAAAAGTCTCCTGGTATATACATTTAGCTTATGCTTTTAGAGTGACATGGTCTTGAATAAACGCAGCTGATAAGCCCTGCAGAGGCTGCTCATCCAACATCTATTGGAGTCTCCCTCCTTCATTTGTCTTTCTGACTGAGTTTGTAAATAATTCTACAGTGTGAACGTTTAAAGCCAGAATAAGAGTGATTTTTTTAAACCTCTAAAATAATCCAGCTAGTTCTAGACATTCATGGAAATGCACACCTTTTGTGAAAATGTCTGTATATGTTTAGAATTTCTTGTGCAAAGTTTGTATTTTTTCAAAATCAAATAGAAAATTGACAAGAGACTAGGAAAAAAATAGAAATCTAATGCATTGAAAATACAGAGGCTGAACAACTGATTATTGAGAGGACTAATAAATATATTTATTATTTGTTTTATTATTATTTTTACCAGTAGGTGGCACTACATAGGTATAGGATTTATTTATACCCATGTGACTTGGAGGTGGAGAGAAATATCAGCTCTCCTGGCATGTGTGACATTCTTTCCATTAAAGTTAGATTTTCCAATTAAATTGTACCTGGGAGTTCCTACAGTTCTATGTGACAGAATGTACTTTATGAGCATGCATCTGACTTATGAAACTTAGTGCTAATCTGTGCTGGATGCATAGATCACTTTTCTTCTATCTAGGTGAGAAAACTAAAACAGAGAGATTGATTCCCTAACATTACACAACAACCCAGGGATAAACTTTGGGGTAATGTATTCCCTCTCAAATTACTAATGTGGGTTTTATTAAATGAATCAGTATTTTAAGAGGTTCTGAAACATGGCTACTAGATAATGAAAAAATTCTAGGTGATTATGATGAATAAGACAGTATCCTAAGGGGCAGAGATGAGGGTAGGTAGGAGAAAAAGGAAGCCAACCAAAAACCAAATTGGGAGAAAATACCGTGCAAACAGATCTTCAGGATTTTCCAGAGTATAAAGCTATTTTGTTGTTGTTGTTGTTTTAAACTCACATACTCTTAAAATTATTCAAGTATGCTTAATAATCTTCGCAGTTTAGGGAAAGCTTACAAACAGTATCAATATACAGGTTATGACATGTTCAGTACCTAGGGCACTATATCTTGTAACTGTTACCTTTAAGAACCTACGATCACATCATATTGGAAGTTCCCATCCTCTGCTGGAATCCTATGCGACCCAAGAGTTTTGACTTGGTTTCTTCAACACGGCCATGATATAACCCTCCTGTAATTTCCAGTTCTCTGACCTCTGCGTGCTTTCTCTGACAGCGCTTTCTAACTTCACTTCCTTTACTTTTCAGCTTTGACATCACAGTCCATTCTTTATCCTCAGGACAATATCTCCACATTCCTGCTGGTTTTCTTTTATCACACCCCTTTCCACCTGGGCGAAGGAATATCACTACAAAGGGACCAGAGAAGTATGGAGTTGAGTTCCACACAGAGAACATATTTTAACTTCACTAAAGGTATGGGTCGGTCATCAGCCCCAAAGGGACCCTCTGCATACTTGAACTCAGTCATTTTTTTCTTTTATGCTTTCAACCACAAACATTGCAGTTTGGTTATTTCCTAAATCTTTTACTACAGTGCTTATCTATTTTACTTACAGCTGCTCACAAAAATGAGATATTCTACAGTACCTCTCCCAAGTCCTGCCACCGGAAAAGTGAATGACACTGTATCCAATACATTTATATCCATTAGCGGTTTTCTTTTAATGTGAATTTGGGGAAAAATTCTACCCTCTTAATAATTTTAATCCAATTCCTGTGTCACATCCTCTCCCATCTCTTCATAGTTTCAATAAAATTTATTTAAGCTTAAATGCATCTCTATAGCCATATAGGCTATATTATTTGTATATTATATATTTCATTGATACTTTCAACAAATAATATTGCGTTACATATCAATGAAATATATATTGATTTATTTGCTAATATTTTCAACAAATAAGTACATTTTATATATATTCATTTCCATATATATAATGAAATTACCAATTATATATATATACAGAGAGAGAGAGAAGAGAAAATCACCCTGTCCAATTGCAACTTCTATGCTTACCCTTAAACATTCTAAAAAGTTGTATCTAAGTTCCTGTATCTAATTTTTTTCATGTGTACCACTTAAACTTCTACAATTGGACTTTGAGAACCTCTAATCGTAATCATTACTTTACTATTTATTTTCAAGATTTCCAATTTAAATATTACGGTCATATTCTAGTTTTTTATTTGATCAACTTTTTACTGGGTCAAATTGTGCTCTCCCCAAAGACATGCTCAAGTCAACCTCCAGTACCTGTGAATGTGTTCTTACTTAGAAATATGGTCTTTGCAGATAATCAAGTTAGGATAAGGTTTTATTAGATTAAGATTGACCCTAATCCAATTATTGATTTCCTTACAAGAACATAGAAATTGGAATGTGGAAAAGGGAAGGCTGTCATGTGATAAAGGCTTAGAGATTGGGGAACCAAGTCTCCAAACCGAGACACACCAAGAACTTCTGGTAAGCAAGGAAAAAAGTAGCAGACAATCTTAGCGAAAATTTCTCTTCAGAAGATATAGAGCCACTGTTTCTTGAAGGAGTACCTCAAACTTCTAGTTTCCATGAGACAATACGTTCTAGTTTTTCTCCTTCATCCAATAGGTGGCATATCCATGATTAAGAAATGTATATGGTAAAATTCTAAACTCAGTTGGCACACTGATATAGACTCCTCCCTACATGTCCACCTTCGTCTCTGCCCTTCCCAATGCTCTGTCCTCTTTGCTCAAGCCTTAGTGATTCTGGGACTTTCTGTGTTGTCTCCTTCCATCCTCATCCTATCCCCAATGCTATTTGCAGGTGCCTTTGCTGCAGTACATGTCTCTATGCCCCACCCCAGTGATTACCCTTCTGAGCAGTGGAAGTATATATCCAAACATCTAAAAGGGAAACACAAAACCTCTTAATTCTAATGCTTTACAGCTTTGCATAATTAATAGGCTACTAATCAGTAGCCTGCTATTTGGAAGTAGTTTGGAGCCTTTATTTTGAAGTTTCAATAGTTTTTTTGTGTATTCAATACAACGTATTTGTCAGATATATGTCTTGTAATTTTTCATTTACTTTAACTTGTCTTTTTTTTTGTTCTCTTGACAGTGTCTCTCATAACCTAGACTTTTAATCTTAGTGATTGCAATACAGGTTTGTTTCAATGATTAAGTTGACCATGTCAAATTACTGAACACCAGTGCTTGGATTTTCTTTTGTGTGGGGTTCCTAGAATTTTTATTGGTTTGTGGTTTACATTTAAGTTTTTGACACAATTTTATTTGATGTTCATGGATTGCATAAGGTTTAAATCCTGGATTCTTTTCTCTATTGAAAGTAGATGCTTAGTACTTTATAACTGTTTCCTGAGAAAGTAATCTTTCAACCCCTGATTCACCGTTTCTCCTGTATCAAGACAGTTGGCAACTGGACATTGTGGCACAGGTCTATAATTTTGGCACCCAGGAGGTAGGAACAGAAGGATCAGGTGTGTAAAACCATTCTCAGATACACTGTAAAATTAGTCTACCCTGGAATACAAGAGATCTTGTAAAAATATTTGTTACCTCTGTTTTATTTTTTATTATTTTTCGTTCTGTGTAGTTGTATGTGTCAACAGGTAAATATACACATGTGAGTTCGGGTGCAGCTGATACGCTACTTCTTGAGTTACAGACAGTTATCAGATACCTATCATGGGCACAGGGAAGCAAACAAAGGTGGTCTAGAAAATCAGCACGTGATCTGATCTTAGCGTCTGAGTCAGCTCCGCAGACCCTTTCCCCCTTTGTTGACTATATTTTGTTTCTATCTTCCTGGACAACTCTGCCTTTCTATTATTATGTTATTCTATGTTCTGTATGTAATACACACACAGTGCAATTCTGCGCCCACTGTGTTATCTCACGACCAATGATCAACCAATCTCACATGTTATGTATTTTTAAGTGTGTAATCTATTTTAATGTAGAGAAAATTTATTTTTGAGCCTGTGGAGAAATTTTAATTGTAGAAATAGATTAAAATAGATTTATTATTAAATCTCATAATGTCTATTATCACACAGTTTATCAGGGTCTGAGCAACTGAGTGCTGAGTCTTAACTTTCAAGAATCATAGTTATTTAAAGCATTATATCACTATGTAAAGGAGTTGTTAATATCTTACTATACTCATTAGCAGCATATTAATTCAAGCCACCCTTATCCCTCAGGAAGATTACTGACATTGAAGATACTCCTTGTATTCAGTCAGGCTTTAGTTGGCTTCTTTTCAAAACACAAATCTAAAACCACTCACTGAACATAAAATCATCTCATAGCCCCATTCCTTAGAAGATGGTAGGTTCCAAAATATGTTTATGATACCCCTCTTCTGTCTAAATAACTACTCATGACATGGTGGCCTGCTTTCTCTTCTCTATATAAAAAGTGTCTATGTTTAACTCTGTGTCCTGTGTGTGGCTTTCTTTTACTTTCTTTAGTCTGCCATGTCTTTATTTGACTTTTCCTTTTTATTTACATTAAAATTTACTTTTAAAAATTATGTCCCACTAGATTTCTGATATTTACCAAAGGAAAATGCAATTACAAATACTGTATGGCGATAATTCACTGTTGGTGTGAAACTGTCCTAGAGGAGACTTCTGTGAAGAAGCCTTGTACCCAAAGATTTAGTTAGGTGCTCCTTCCATCCTCCCTTTATATTTTCAACATCATTTGTGTACTTTCGTATACATCAGCCACTGCCATTATCCTTAAGGGCAAAGAGGAATCTTTTCTAGCATTATGCTTTTGGACTCTAGATATTCAATAACTGGCATCGATAAGTATCTATTACCTATTGTACAGTAACTGAGCGAAGCATCTTTGAGTCCAAGTTTTTGCTACTATGAGTTACCACACATAAATTATTTAGGTATGCTTTACATTTCACACCAGTGTCTTATCACTAATCCTTTCTGTATCAACTTTAGTGTTCTTTGTTTAGAATCTCAAAAACTATATAATTCATTAAATAGTTGTTGACCACCATTCTGTCTCAGTCTATTATAATGGTTATACCAACATAACACACAGTGGATGGCTTACAAGTAGAATTTTTTTTAGAGTTCATAAGACTATGGAAAGCATAAGATGAAGGCATAGTCAGGGTTGACTCAGTGTTGGCTGGGAGTAATCCCCTGAGCTCACCAATAATCTATTATCACTGTTTTGGAGAAAAGAAAGTTCAGCTTCTTCAATGCCTTTAAGGACACCAATTCCATCTATCCCATCTTGATCATCACCTAGAGGGGATACTACCAACTACCATCTCACTGAATACTAGGCTTCAATACTTGAACTAATTCTTAAGTTACCTAAGCACAAAGAAAAAAGTATATACAATTTCATTGCAGCTTCCTAGATATGTAAATTGTCTAGACTGTAACAAAATATAGAGATTTATTTTTTTCATATCTGAGGGCTGTGACAGCTCAAATAGTAAATATATTCACTCTAAATATCAGAGATAATAATTGTTGTTTTTCTTCATTTTATTATTTTTTATAAAATATGTCTTTTTTATCCATGTATCCCCCTCCCTCCCCTCTCCTTCCCTCCTCCCAATCCCTCAAGTCAGCCTTGAGCCTCCCCCTTCCCATCTTTCCTCCCCTCCCCACAAAGGGCAAGAAGTTCCAAGGTGGGCCAGTTCAGCATGGCACACCCACTCCAGGCAAGTCCAATTTACTCATCCCAAAGTCAAGACTAGGTTAGGTGTTCCTCTACAGGGAATGGGCTCCAATGTGCCAGTCCACACACATGAACACAGTCTGCTCCCACCCCTTGAGGCTCCACATACTGCCCATGGCAACCGACAGTTGCCTACCCTTGGAGGGCCTAGCTCCTTTTCCCAGTGGATCTCCAGTGGTTGTTCTTGATTCAGTAGCTCCCTAGAGTATTTTTTATATTGAACAGCGGACAGTAGGATCAGTATGTTTCTCAACAGAAATTCAAAATAAGGCTCATTTGTTAGGTGATTTCATCTGCAATTTAACTATTTTGTTTTTTTCCAAACTAGAATCTGGCTAATTCTAAAGTAATCAGAGAGAGATCTGGAGAGATGGCTCAGTGTTTGGAAGTTCTCATTACTGTCTTAAAGGACAGGGTTCTGATACCAATTTCAACCTGTCACTTCAGTTGCAGGGGACCTGTGCTCTCTTCTATCTTCTGCTGGTGCCAATCACTCTTGAGGTGCGCATGCATACATGAATAAAATCTCACAGGTACATAATTATAAAGTAACTGAATCTAAAAAGTATTTTGCTATGCAATCTATTTTGAAGAATACTACTTCCCCAAGCAGATAATGAGCATTCAATAAAGAAAACAAATTATAAACTTGTTTATAGGGTAGGAAAACAAAATGTTTCATTTTCTAAGAATCTCTAAAATCCTTAATTTGTTAAGATGTATATAAACTTCTGAGGCAATATAGAAAAAGGGTGATTTTTCTAACTTAATTAAAAAAAAAAGCCCCTTTCATTAGGAAAGAGCTAATTTGGGGAATACTGATAGAGATTTTGATGCTCTCCTCGGGGTAAATATGTGTGTCAACCAGATTTTTGTTGTTAAATATGGGCCGTTGGAATGTCTGGCTCAGAAATGTGATTACATAATTTATCTAATAGACCTAGCTTTTCTCAGTCATGTCCATCTGTTTTGAACTACAGTACCAAAAAGTTTCCAAAATAAATGTCCTTGGGATTTAGTATATGTAAAATCAAGTTTGTATTTGACACAGAAAATGGCAAGCCTATGAGGAGTTATGTAAAAATTCTTCAATAGTTATATATAATTTGGATTGCCGAACATTTAGTATTATGGGATTTTAAAACAAGAACTTCAAAGGTAAAATACAATTCTCACTAATGAATAGCACATGTGGTATCGTTGAAGGCCCTGTAGGCAACAGTCAGGGCCAGACTGATGTGTGATCAGAGAACAGGGCCACCTGTGAGCTGCAGTTTGCTGCCCCTGAACCACCTATCTGCTTTCCAAAGCATACTTCGTTCTTTGAATGACAGGGTACTGCCAGAAGTATTTGCATCCACACTGTTAACTGTAAAAGGTGACAGTTCCTCCCATTTAATAGTTCCATGAAGACTTGCCATTTAATGGTAACTGTCACTAATTCAACCTGATAATTCATATCTCAACTCTTAGGTAGCGATTGCTTTTCATGACTGACCCTCATTTAACAACTTTGAGCTATCTAGAGTGCTACGTTTTTGCTTGTAATTATTTCATTTGATTACTTTAAGAGCATGTTAAAATTCATCTCTATTTTACATCCCTTTTACGTGCCAGGGAATTAAAGCTTAGAACTCAGTATCTTTTACTCAAGAAGTATAGGAAGCAACTGAATTGGCACCGAAATGAGTTCTATTTGATGTGAATTTAAATTATGAAAATCTAGCTAGGATAGGCTTAAGAATGACACTGCGGTAGGCATCTTTGACAACTTTTGTTAAAGAAAATCACCAAACTCCGAATGTCTAATTAATTTATTAATTGTTTGGTGGGAATAGATACAGAAATTTTACTGGTGGAAAATATAACAATCAATTCTATGAAATTGAAAAAGTCAACAGAAATATTAAGTGTAAATTTTGGGCCAACACAACCATACAATCTAACTTTATGGAGAGAATGTAATGACCGAACCAAAAATGAATTTCAGGGAACAAATATTCCTGCAAAATAATTATTTTATTCAGTTATATCTCTTTGTGTGTATGACACATACATTTAATGTGTATTTATGTTGCTGTGTATGTTCACATGGGTCTTCTTCCTGATTGATGCCCTATGTTGTTGTCCAGGAGTCTTCTTTGATAATGCTTCTGCCTTATTCTTTGAGACAGTCTTGCAATTAGACATTGAGCTGGCTGCTGGTCAGCTAGTCTTCTTGAAATTAGTAGGTGAAGATGGAATTATAAGTGATCTACAAAGACTCCCGGGCCTGGCATTTCATGTGTTTCTGTAAACTAAACACTGTTCTCCTGGTGTTCATGGCAAGCAACTGGACCTCTGAACCATCTCTACAGCTTTAGCCAATAAACATGATGAAGATTCTAAGATTTTAAAGAAAAATCCTATCACCTTTAATGGTGTTTGTTAATTTATAAGCTATTTATATAATAAGATAGGTTTTAGTAGAAACTGAGTTTTTCAGCGCTAAACACATTAAAAAATAGGGCATGCGAGTTAGGGTATCATCAAGAAGTATTTCTCTATACTAAAATGAAGCATATCACAGATTCCTCCTATGTATGTAGTGCTTGAGGCTTCACAAAGGAAAAGTGGTCTCTTGGGAACTTAGCAAGCTCCAAGAAGACATGCTACAAAGAAGTATGTTCAGAGTGTTATACCAAATGCTAGCAGAGGTTTGTAAGCCCTCCTTACCCAAAAATAAGACACCATAAAAACTTCTATCTACAGAAAACAAAATAGTTTTCCATCAGAAATGAGTTTGCCAAAATGAATTTGTATTGCACTTATGTATTTCATCTTCTTTGTCTTCTATAATCAGCCATTTTGTTCTATCTTTTTTTTTTCATACAAGGATAATCACTTTGAACATCTCATACTTTTTTCTACAGCATAATGGTGAGTGACTATGTAATGTCAGTTGACACAATAAAACTTGACATTTAGTTACACCAGTCACTGCTCTTAAGATGGAGTATAGAAACTATGAATTTTTCATGGTGGTTGTTTAACTTCAAACATTTCCTTTCAATCAAACATCCCAGGATCAAATGCTAATTTCATCATTCACCACAAAAATGGAAGTGAAAGTCTTAATAATGGTTGATAAATAACAAAAAATAATATAGGAAAAATTTTAGCCTAATAAGCACTTTAAAAATTAGTTTTAAAAACTACTCTGGAAAATATCCGCTCCCCCCCCCCCATCCCATTACCATCTTAGTATATAGATGAGGAAAGATGTGCTGAGAAGCTACAATACTTTCACTGAAGTCACCTGGCTTAAGTTGGGGGGGGGGTGTATCAAGCTCAGTTAGCATGCCCTACAGCTCACGTATGAAACACTTATGATGGGAACCATCTGCTGGAAAAAGCATAGCTGGAACCCAGTTCTGACTCAAGTATGACCTTCATTTCTTAATGTCTTGAATTCCTACTCTGTTAAAGAAAGGACCATTCTAGCCAGTCCCTCAAGTCCATAAGAAGTATAATGTTTTATGAATTTCTTTAACTGTTATAGCAAAGTTTTACAGATATGACTACTTGTGCAGTATCCAAAATGGATTATAAGTAGGAAAAACTAGAGAGAATGAATGGTGATTTATGAAAGGGGAGGCAAAAGAATCATACATATTAATAACTTCTGCAATACACTGGGTTCATTTAGCAAACCCTGGAAGCAGGAAAAACATTGCTTTTGCAGATCCAGTCTTTGGCAATCACATACTAGATTATAGAACTAAAAACTTGGAAAACTTGTTTGTTCGTTGTTTATCATTTGTTTTGTTTTAGGTATTTAAATTCAGGCTGTTAATGTGGAATACTTGCTTTTTAGCTCTATTCCGAACAAATAATAAAGCAGAAAAAAAATTGCCAAAGGCTCTCTAGCTTCTGATTACTAGAATATCTGCATCTGACTGTTTTGGGTGTGACCAAAAGACTTCAGTCTTTGTTTTCAAGTGAACTTTTCCTCTTTGTAACTCCATCTTCCATTTTTATTAACCAGTCAAGCATGTTTTACTTTACACTGAGATAAGGGGATCAGAAACAGCTCCCCACATCTAAGGCGATCTTAATCAGTTGCAAGGGATACATGAGTGGCATAGTTTGGAAGCTTCCTGTCTCAAGGAGGAAGAGACCTCCTCAGGATTATTACTTTTGATTCTGTTGATAGAGGGAGAAAATTAGGTAACCTTGAGAACAAGTACTTTTTTCTTTCTTTTTTTCTTCCTTTCTATCTTTCTTTTCTTGTCTGTGAACTTTCTGAAAGGACATGGGGTAAGTTGTCATCCCCCTCTCGACCTTCAACTAACCTCTCACTTTTCACATATGTTTTGAAGTGCTGCCTATGTTGATTTCCATGGCTGTTTGGATACAAGTTTCTAAGAAATGTGCTGCCTCAAAGTCTTTAATCACTCTTTAGAACTTTGAATATAAACATCAAGAATGCTTTCCTGCTTCACAGAGGACAGACTGCAAGGTGAGTACGGCTACAGAAGTTGTCATCAAGATGTGTTGAGCAATCCCTCACTCAAGGGACGGCTATGAGGTGCTATTACTTGGCTGGGGATGATTTCTACAAGGTTAGCGAACACTTGTTGATCCAGGGAAGATTGTGTGTGGAAACATACTACATATACAGAACTTGTCCGATGGCCAAACCCAGAAAGGTCCCTGGGTTTGGGAGCACTTACTTCAGTGTTGATTTAGCTATTGAGTAAAAATATTTGTTAAGAACACAAAGAATGAAATATGGAAGAATAAGTATATAATCAATATCATGGGAAACTCATGGAGCAAACAAACAAATAATGAAGGAAAACAGACAGACCACAAACAAAACAAAGAAAAGAGAGAGTGAGAAAGAAAATAAAGAAAGCGAGAGAGCGGCAAATATTTGCTCTTAGTTGTCTTTTTCACCGGGGACCAATCTAAAAATGTCAATGAGCAATTAATCACAAGTACCCATGTTGCCGGCCTCCAAGGAAATGAGACTGAGTGCTATACATTGATTTCTCTCAATTTCTCCTTTACCATGTGGCAAATAGCTTCGATTCTTGCTTTTGTTGTTTTTCCTAACACCGTTTCACTCTGAGAAGGTCTCTACATTTTTAAGAAATAAGGTTACGTGAATGGAATGAAAATCAAGTCCTGCTTACATCCAGGGAAAAGGCTGGCAGCCTTCCAGGAATGCTCTTCTGTAAGACCAGCTTCATGTTTTCAGTTTTCATTATCAGGAAGGAAGGGAATGTAGGAATTTAGGAACTCTGAGGCCCTTTGGGGATTAGCACCTGATCAGACACCTCATGACAGAGCTTTAGAGGCAGAGACCAGAAGGACTCTGTGAAAGTGGGGGTAAGCACCAGGAGAACCCAGAGGGGAAAGGGAATGGCATCCATCTGTAATATTAACGGTATCTGCTTCCGGTCTCATGCCATTCCAAAACACCGCCTGTGAACTGACATGTGAATTCTAATGAAACGATTTAGTCATGCTGATTAAATATGGTGCTAGATATGGCAAATACAACGCTAACAGAAAACATGTAATCACTTTCTAGGAAATCCAAAAGGACATTTCCTGCTGAATGGCAGATAGAACATATTCAATAAAATATGGAATTATTATAATAAATATTCATATTATGAGTTTATTTCATATATATATATACATTTACATGCATATGGGTACACTTGTTCATGAACATGTGAATGCGTACATTGCGAAGATTGGGGGTGAAGCCAACAATGGGTATCTTCCTCTATTATTCTTCACATTATTTATCAAGTCAGAGTATTTGGCTGAACATAGGGTTTGCTAAAATTCTGGGTGTTCTGTCTAGGTATCTTGCCTTAGTGATCTCCCATCTTTGACTCAATGTGCTGAAATCATAGAAAATCACTATGTCAGGCTTTTCTTTTTCTTTTTTTTTTTTATTTTAAAAAAAGTTTTGACATACCCAGCACTGCCCACCCTCCGTCCCCTCTTCCGAGTCCTTCCCAGGTTCTCTCAACCCATCTCCCCACCCCTTCCTCAGAGAGGGTAAAGTCTTGCAGGGTGAGTCAATTCTATCTGTCATATCCAATTAAGTGAGGACCAAGTTCCTCCCCCAAATATCGAGGCTGAGCAAAGTTTTCCTCTGTAGGAAATGGGCTCCAAGAAGCCAATTCATGCACCAAGAATAAATTCTGGTCCCACTGCCAGAGACCCCGCATACTGCCTGTGCTATTTGACTGCCATCTATGAATTCTAGTCAGCATATAATCAAAATGTGGAACCAGATTTTTGGGAAATGATGGGATATTAGAGAGGAAACAATTCACAGTCAGTTCTCATCCAGCCAGATCCTCAGGCAGAAGAGTGTAAAATGCTATTTTCATGGGTCCTCAGCCTGACTGGTCATTTCTACAGAAGGCTTGAATTTCTGCTTTCTCCTGCCTTAAATCTCCCCCCCCCCAGGCTGTTTCCTGTCCAACTCAACTTTGAATCGTAATCCTAGAGTTAGGATTAAGTATGAGAGCTACTACTGTTTGGTTGTTAGGCCTTGAACTTATGGAAATCCAGAAAGATCTCTGTCTCCCCAGTGATGGGATTAAAGCATGAATCACCACTCTCTGACCTTCGTGGCTTGACTGTGGATGAGTCTGTTCTCTGATATTCCAGGCTGATTTTATTAAATATATAAGACATTATTCCAGTCATCCACTTTTATATAAGTTCTGCAGATCCAAACTGCAGTCTTCATGTTTGGACAGCGAGCACTTTCTCCACTGAACCATTTCTTCAGCCTGGACTCAAAGAAAGGAATAGACAGCGCAGTCCTTTATAAAATCAGAATGTCAACTCTGTCTGTGTCTTAAAAACCATGGATGATGTAAGAAGGACTGGTTAGATATAGCTCCTATACTAAGAGATTTTGTAATTCAACTATTGTTGAGTAATAGGTTTGAAAGCCAGTCTTATGTGATGTCAATTAATCTGTGTTTCTAGGTTAAGATCATGCTTTAATAATTCATGTATTTTTTATTATTATCAGAGATGCTCCTTGGATTTTAGAAACTTGATGTAGCTATGAAAAAAACTAGGGTTTAATATATATGAATTGAATATATAATATATACATATACAGAATAACTGTTAAATTCTAATAGCAGTTACTTAAAAATAGATCTCAATGCTGCATGTATGTGGACCTGTGTGTGTCTGTGATTATATTATATGCATGTGTTATGTGTGATATTGTCCCTGGGGAAAAATAACAAATATCTGCTCATCACAGATAGGGAGTCAATGAGGGACTAAAGCAAGAACACCACCGAAGGATCCAATGAGTTTTATTGGTATTAATTTTAGGAGTATAGATGAGGGTTGATTATAGAGCAGGAATAACTCAAAGATAGCTATATCATGCATGCAAACACATGCAAGCATGAGTGTCATCCAATGACATCAGAAATAGAGCACAATTTGCAGACATATCAATGGCCTGAAGGAGTGTTCTTTTTTAGGTAGCTACGTTGCCCTGAGTCTTTTTCTGGCTGTTTGTCTTGTGTAAGAGTGCCTTTTCAGTTCTTACCATTTATTTATGCTTGGAAAAAGTGGAACCTAGTACATCTGGTTAATTTGAGGGAGTTCCTGAAGCTGTTGGGTTACTTCTTGAACCTTAAGCAGGCTCTCACTGTAGAATAGAACGTTTTACCATACTACAGAATTTTCTGTGCTTTACAAAGATTCCCTCTGAGATGAAAACTTTCATCTCAAAATAAACTGTTATATAACAGTATACTAAACTATCATGAGGGGATAAAGGAAGAGAGAAATATTATTTTGTAGCTAAAAAAAATGGTACTGAGTATTTTATGGAAAACATGGTAAGGAAAATTTCTCCACCTTGGAATAGAAATTTAAACCATTATGAGGAATTAATCAGTATGCTGATCACCACTTAATAATAAATACATTCACTATGGCACCAGAACTCACCACTCTTTCTAAATGCAAAATAAATCTATTCTATTGTAATTTTACTTTTAATGTTATATAGCAAAATCTATAGCTCATCTCTGCTTGAGGTCTAAGACTGAAACATAAGCTTTAGTCACATCTTTGCTCAAAATTCTATGTTTTCATGTGTTCTGGTTACCTTATCTTTTTGCAGTATCATTAATGAGGTCTTACATGATCTGGTAATGCTATCATCTTTAAAGCTGTATCGCCTGATATATCACCTGATACTCTAGTCTGACAATCAATTGTTCTTTTCATTTTTTGATGTCCCATATCCTCCAAATCGGTTTTTTTTTTTAATTTTCAGTCTTTGATGGGAAAATCAATATTTTCTTATTCTCTCTAATGGCCTTCCTATCTGTCAAGTTCAACTTAAAATGCATGTGTTTCAGGATGTTTTCATGACTCTGTGTTCACACTGACCTCTGTTATTGTGCCCAGTATCTGCATAGTATGTTCTATGTGTGATTATTGTCACAATTTTTTATAGCTGTGACTATAAGAATGTCTTATCAAATATAATCACCAAATAACATAGGGAAGAGGTATATTTTGTTCAAATAATTCTATAACGCAGGGGGGAAAAGCAATGCTTTGTCTTTCCTTCTTTCATACATTCAGGTTGGAAAGCACAAAGTATGACAAACTCCGGTAATTAGTCTAAGAATATAAAGTATTATATGCCAATTTTCTTTAGAATGACTCTAGAATGTTGGTTATTAGCCTGTTATTGAGGATATTAATAAATAATATAGGCCACGACATCCAAAATCATTTCATGTTGTTTAATATGGACAGCAAGTTCTGTCTAGAATCCTATGGTATCAAAAGATACTAAGCCATGAGAAAAAGACATTCCTTGAGAGATCTACATAAAAAAAAAAACATCTTATAGCAGATACATGTATCTTGACAGAGTGCAATTCTGCCCAATCCCTTGTCATTGGAGATACTGTTCTACAAATTTACTGACTGCCTTCTGAGAAAGAAAATAAGAGAAAGTCCTCTAAAATAGAGTAAAAAAATAATAAGCCCTGTAAATATGGAAATTACAGAGTGTCTGGATACTGTATGTTATTGCCTTGTCTTTAAGTTTTTAAGGGAGAATGAAGTAGTTAAAGTTCTAAAGCCATTTGATTATAAATGCTGTTGGATTAATTCAACCTATATATTTTGTAAATAAGTTGTCTTTAAAATTGAAATCAAAAGATATGCTACTTTGGAGAAGAGGTTTCCTTTTTATTTCCACAGAAAATGAGAGGCTGGATTTATTCCTGCTTAAAGAAAACAAGGTTTGACTGAGGAAGACCCCCTGAAAAGTCTCCAATGGTAATAGATGGCCCAAAGGATCCAGCATTTCAGAGCACCTCTGTTGCAGTTTCCTCTGGCTCTGCATCCAAAACTACTTCAAGGAAACAGACTGAGATTACCCAGCCTTAGAGACTACTCCACTAAAGACTTATCCATAATCCTAAAGTTTTCTTTGGGTCCCCATGGGATTGCCAGTGCCCCTACTCAGCAGGAAGTAGCCTAGAGAACTACAACCACATTCCCAAAAATCAGATTATGGATGTTTGTCTTTGTTTACAGTGTTGGTTACAAGTTGTTATTGATAATGATGGGGAAAAAAACCTATACAAAGGAAATTATATTTGGAGTTCTTGTTTAAAAAGAAAAAAGGAGATATGCTATGGGAGTATGTTCTGGTATGTTGTAAATATTTGACCCGCCTACTGGTTTAATGAAAAGCTGATTGGTCAGAGGAAAACAGGAAATGTAGGCAGGGCTACCAGACTAAGAAAACTGTGGAAGCAGGAAGATACGAGCAGAGATGCCAGAGATATGCCAGAGAGACACCACAGAGACACCACAATGAGATGCTAGCAGACACAGAGGAAAGAAGTTGAAATGCTGCTCTGAGAAAATGAGTAATAAAGGCACATGGATAAATAAGATAAGAATTATGGGTTAGTTTGAGAGCGAAGAGTTATAGAAAGTTATATGCCTGGACCCCAGGCCAATCACCAAGCAGAATGTAATTAATATAAGCATCTGTATGATTCTATGAGACTGCAAGAATGTGGTACTGTGAGTCTGTGGGTCTGGAGCATGGGTTGCACAAGCCAGAAACTTACTACTATAGCTCTCCAAAGGCCTTATGGCTAAGTCCTTACCATTATCAAGTTATTCAATTTTCATTGACACATTGATTTTTAGCTCTTTTGCCAAATGAAAAAAAATCTAACATACAAGTATTGATTTCATTGAGTTTTCAACAATATTTATCTATTCACAGGGACACTTAAAAGAAAATAACTTTTCACACTTTAAGAGGAACTAAAATGAAATAAAGCAACTAATATTTGTCACCAGAACCACACAACTGAAGATTACATGGCTCCTCCTATCAGGTCTGAAACCAGAACTGTGCTACGAATTGTTATACATCTTTTGAATATTACATCAAGTCACAGATGCTGTCCTTGAGGTTGGCTCAAAGATGTAAAAATTTCTATTTGTACTTGGCCATAAAATAGATCAGTCCATAAAGTAAAAGGTAGTAATTAGAAATAATGTTTAGTATACTTTAACTACCATTTCAGAAAATAAGATTTCTATTAAAAAGTTAAATAACAAAATTAAGGAAGTTTCTGAACCTCAGTAATGGGCAGAGGGAGAATGCTTAAGGAATTGTGATAGACAAATGGAAATGATAAGGTCAATTGGGTTGAAATAGATTCAGTAAATACTATTACCTACTCGCCTACATAAATTAGTTGCTTTACTCTTTTAAACATTGTACAAAGGAAAACAGGAACTCAGAAATACATTCCTTCACATTTGCATTGTTGGCACTTCTGTTTGGTTCACTTTTGTTCAAGGGATGCATGTGCTTCTCCGTGGATGAACACAACCAGGTTTTAAAGACATTTCATGCAGAGAACAGTGCCTAACCGATGGGCAAATGTAATTCAGGACCCAGAAAATCAAAGGAAGCAATTTTGTGATTTCAGTGTCTAAGTCATGGTTCTATGGCCTAAGTTGCCAGCTTCACCCTCCACAGAGCCAGAACTGCAATTATTTATTTTACCTCTATCTCATCTTGGAAGTTTCCTTTTCCTTCTTTCTTTCTTTCTTTCTTTCTTTCTTTCTTTCTTTCTTTCTTTCTTTCTTTCTTTCTTTCTTTCTTTCTTTCTTTCTTTCTTTCTTCCTTCCTTCCTTCCTTCCTTCCTTCCTTCCTTCCTTCCTTCCTTCCTTCCTTTCTTTCTTTCTTTCTTTCTTTCTTTCTTTCTTTCTTTCTATCTTTCTTCCTTTTTGGTTAAATTCATTTATTTTTATGTGAATTGATGTTTTGCCATGGATAACAGTCCCCTAGAACCATGTGGGTGGTGGGAAATGAACCCAGGTCCTTTGAAAGGGCAATTGGTGCTCTTAATCACTGAACTCTCTCTCCAGTCCATAGTATTTTTTCTTTTCCTCCATTGACTTATATTCACTTTCATGCTTCCTTCTCTAGACTCTTCCTTTCCTCTTGGTCACTCCCTTCTGCCCGACACCTCACCCTGCTAACATCTTGTCATATTTCTCTCTCTTTATACTCTTGATCCCTTCAGCTCTCTACTATCAATCCCCTGGCACCCTTCCTGAAATCCCTTGGTTCTAATTGCTCAAGCAGGATACATTTTTTTCCCTCTGTGTTCTTCAGAATTCTCGTGAGGTAGAAAAAAAATGAAATTTGATCACTGAGTCATGACCATACTTATCTCTTCTGAGTGCTTTGCCCTTGCCTTATATGGCACACACATACAACCACACAATATTTCTTTGTACATAAAAATGGATGTGATTGTTTTGTGTTTCCTTTTCACATCTATCACAAAAATAAATAATAAATAAATGATAAACAAAGTGCCTTCGATTATTTTCCATCCTGATTAAGTCAAAGTGTCAAACTGTCAAGTGACCCAATGACATAATTCCTTTGTCTTGTTTGCTAAAACAGAAAATAGGTTTTCTGATATTTGATGAATTTCAAGCTCCATTGTCTTTGAAAACTCCTGCATCTCTTTAAGGAAGATGTCTGTGAAATCTTCTGGTTTCACCCTGTTCCCCCACATGAGTTGTAACTTGTTAGCTTCTCTAGAACGTTCCAACTACACTTTGATCATACCCCGATTGCTTCAGTGCCGTATCGTCAAAGTCAAATGAATACACAAATGCTCCCCCTGTTGGAATGTGCATTCTTCATAAAGTAATTTTTGTGCGCCTTTAGTATGTCATAGAGTTCCTTTTATTTAGTAAGTTTTAATCAAAACAGTCTGCACATGGTAAATACTTGCCTTGAAGTTGTAAAAAATTTTATAAAATAAAATGAAATGTTGAATTTTCACTATGCAAAAGAGACTATGACTAAGAAATGGCAGCAAGAAATATGATAACCAATTTCAAACAAAAACATCCTTTGTGCTGTTAGTTCTTTGATTAGATTATACTAAAAGTTGGAAATAGGTCATCTTAGCTTGTTTCTATTCATGACTTTATAGATTTGCAGGAAAAAATACAGAAGAATTCTTAGGCTTATTTATAGAAAGTGAATTTTTTTTCATTGAATTTAAACTAATGTATGTTGTTCAGAAGCCAACATGCTTTGAAGCTTTTACTCAGCCCTAAGCTTATGTAACTTTTAATTGGTAGCATATGTTTCTGGATGTCCGTGTAGATGACTTGTACAAAGCAGATTTCTGAATAAAGGTATAGAAATTGATAAAGCTGCTTTTATCTGTTTATATTACTTTACTTCATAACATCTAAAATTTACAGGACCCTTATAATTATACTGCTCATAAAACAAAAACCCACTATAAGAACATATCGATGCATATGTCTACCTGGATACACTTGTAGGCAGAAGAAATAAGATAACAAGAAGAAAAGAGAGGGAAGACATGTGTTTTTGACTAAATGCATTTATGACATCACATATGTGTCTCCCTGAAGTGAATCTGCATATATCAGAACAGATGTAAATATATATGTACCTTTATAACTCAGTCCCTATATCTTCATATCTGATTTATGATGGTTATATAACATTTGTAAAACAAGGCTTTTGTTCATATGTCTTTTTAAAGTAAATGAGTATATTTATGCCACCCCAAAATAAAATCATTAAAACTAGAATAATAATAATAATCACACTGAAATTACATAAGATCTAAGGTTTTGAGTTTTAGTGACAAAAGTACAGATATACTAACCCGAATGTTAATATTAGGAGATCTTCCCATTGCCAATGAATATAAAAAAGCCGCAATGCTCTTGGTACCTATAATGTAGGGATGAGATATACATACCACTGGGGTAACTTCTCAATTAATTTTGTCATCTTAATTTTTTTTCTGATACTTAGTTCAGTATCCTGTGTAACTTATACTGAACTAACAGCTTCAAGCTTTAAAATTTTTCTTACTTTTTATTAATGGTAACAACTTTTCTGTGATCTAATCTTGTGTTTTATATGAAAATAATAACCTTAAATATAATTTGGGACACATAACAGTGAAACTCATTCACACCAAGATAGGTGAAAGTTCAAAATAATAAATTACTTGGTAAAGTAGTTTATTCAAGAAGGGGCTGTCATCATTCTAAGTTTTGATTCTTAACAAACTTCTTCCTCTTGTCATGAACTCCAACTTGAATTTGCTCATGGAGCATGTCACTTAAATCTCCACTCTCATCAGGCCATATTAAGAAGTTGTGATTCTTACATGCACGTGAAAAAACAGAAAAATATTTGTTTCTGTACGTATTCTAGCAGAAATGATTAATTGATAATATAAATACAGATATTTCAGTTTTCGTAAACGAAGCAGAAGCTGTTAGCCTTGAGAAGAGTATAAGGACGGCCTTTGTTGAAAAGAACGAAGCTAAAAGGATGTCTATTCAAGTTGGACTAGCTGGCCATCAGCCTAAAACAGATTCATTGCTGCAGGTTTCATTCTGATGGCATTTACTGGGTAGAAAATAGAATATGTCACAAAAATAAATAATGCCATGTCTTTTCTCAGAGTTATATTTTGAGACTCAAAAAAAAAATGTTCAAGCTTCATATGGGTTAATAAATACTTTTTTTTATCTTTTTGCAAACAAACAAACAAAAACAACCCCAAACCCCACATTATCAAAAGGATTAGGCAAACAAAGTCTTTAAGTAATAGAGTTTCAGAGGAGTTTAATTTTTATGACTTAATAATCTTTAAGATTTAATTCAGAATATGGCTAGATATAATTATAAGAAAAAATGTCCACAAGTTATGTCCTGTGATACCTATCAGCTAATAATCTACCAGTTTTGGGGTCTAATTTTTATAGTTTTTTGGTTGATTATAATCACATTGTTTCTTTGCGTTATTTAAATATACAAATGGACTCATTTTATTGTAGAGTTGGAAGACCCCAAAAAACTGAAATCTGTGTTTATTTATTCCTTCCTTTCTTCCTTTTTGGTATTTCTAGTGAGCAAAACCACTGACAAACACACTTTCCTTAATTAAAATAAGGACTTGGAATTTTAAAAATATTTGAAGATCTTAAAATATCAACAGCTAATGTCTTTTACCCCTTAGCTGGAATTAAGGTCACAATGAGCACACATACATACACAGCTTTATCTGCACGGATTATGCACGTGTACGGTTTAATGCTCAAAGTCTCCTTCTCAGTAGTGCCATTTCTTTCTCGGACATCTCTGACATCCACTGCCTTTCCAACTTCTATAGACCCCTTTCCTCCCCCCCCCTTCTTCCCCCCTCCCCTCCCTTCCAAAGCTTCCTTAGTTTTTTAAAATGCCTTTTAGTTTTTTTCTTCTTTCAAGGATGAAACAGATAAAAGAATGAGGGTTGTAAGACACAGGAAGAAAATTGAAAAAATGAGGATGATAGGAAAAAGACGGTCTTAAGAAATAAACTACATGTATGATAATGTAAGTCTGAAGATATTGTATATTTTTATTTCTTTACCATCACTTACTTTCCTGGAGATTATCCGAATAAATATACAAGTGGACTCATATATATATATGAGTCCATATATATGTATGTGTGTGTGTATATATATATATATATATATATTCAGGAAAACAAGGATTATAAGTGAGTATAGTATTCAGTATCTGAAAGTTTTTAAAAACATGAAAACATTGAAGTTGAAGCATATCAATATCATGTCATCTAATAAATTATCCCTTCTTGTAATTCCTTTTCTATGTCTCAATTGTGAATATGTGTGATTTATCTCAGTTGCTTTTGTTAGTATATAAATAGCATTTAGTTTAAGATTTCCCATTGCACGTAAATTCTATATTATCAAAAGATATTCTGTATTAAAATTATCTTAATAATTTCATTGATTGGAAACAGTAAACCATTCTTCTTTCCAAAAGGAAACAATGTTGAAAATGGTGCCTAAGATCTGAAGATAATTCTCAAACTCTCATTTAGCTTAACTCTACCTCCTAGGTTACATTAGTATGAGCAGACATGGATGGGCCAAGAGTAAAATTTCACATTTTAAGATTAATTTTTCCTCCTTTTTGTTCTTACTTCATCTTATTCATCCTCTGTCTTTTAAGATCAAAGCTGTGATCATAGATGTGCACATGAAGATGATCTTGCCACCTTTAAAACTATCTGATGTCCCTTAATATATGCCAATTTCATTAGAAAGAGGCATTTTCTATCAATACATATGATGGTATAACGGGGCTGAGACTACTTTATTGCATAAGTGACAGATTTATAATGCATGGTAGAATTTTTCTTTCTCCTTGGATTTTCTCAGCAGCAGTGTGTCCTTGTACGTGTTACGTCTAATAAGAGAGCATATAGATTGAGTCTGGCTTCACAGGAGGTTCTTTTACTGTGTGCATGTTACTAAATATTCAAGAAACATACTGCAATCACTCAAAACTCTGTAAATTCATGGAGAAGTAGACCATAAATAATTATTCTTAGAGGGTTTTTCTTTCTTTGAGAGGGAACATTCTTAATAAAAACCTGCAAACATGTTTATTCTCTCTTCTGATGCACTTTGTGATTCTTGCATGGCAATGATGATCTGTTTTATGTCTTTAAATTTTGCTCAATTGTTTCCTCAATTTAGATTTGGATACAGTCAGCGCGCATTTAATATCACATCTCTCGATCTAGTCAAGGGTTTTTTCCCCCCACAAACTTAAAGGAAATAGTTGAAAGGAAAAACCCAGAATAAAATATCTTAGGACGATTTAGACTTGGTCTGGCTATGTTTAGATTTCTTCCAAATTTTGGCTCAGTTTTAAGCTTTATTGGCAGTCTTATTCAGACCTGTGGCTTTATCCTACTTTTTTCTTTTGGCTAATATGATTTGTTAAAACATTTTCTGTTTATTTCTTCTTGCTTAACATTTTTCCACACAGCGGGCATAATGAATTTTTGTTTATGATGGGCAGTGCTGCCTGAATTATGGTATGGAATCTGGGTTTGGTTTCTTTGCAAAGGTATTTTATTGCTCTTTTAGGGAATTTATGCTGCTTCTGGTATTCTGTCTCATAAGTTTCTCTGAAGTCAGTTGCTAAGCAGGAGTTATTTCTAATGAAAACTGGGCTGTATCTGGTAGTAAATAACCACCACAATTTATTAAAATTAGATTTACCAGATTTCTTGGCATAAGCGTTATCATATTTCCTCCTAACGTATTTTTGCATTTGAATTATGTACAATTCAACAAATACTGTGCATCTTTTAAAGTTAGGATCCTCAAAGCTCTTTAAAATGCCATATGCATGGGGGCCTATTGATGCTGATCGATTGCAGAAAACACATATTAAGATATATTCTCCCTCAAGAACTAAGGAGATCATGTTTCTTTCTACAAAGAATACCACTGTGGGCTATACTCTGAAATGAAAGTAGCTGAAGGAATGACTATACTTCTTTGAGATGCCTCACTGTCAGCTTAAATCGCATAAACTAATGTCTAAAGAAACCAAACCACAATTTCCGGGTTAATGTGAAAATTTACTACCATCTTATGTAAACTGACTTGACAGCTCGGAGTTGTTGTTAGAACAGAAGATTCATTAATTCACTCACATGTTCATTCATGGTTAAAACTGCAGAGCACATTTTTACCAATGGATTTTAAAATGCCATGGCTTAGTGCCACTTATTGCAGCCTTTTCCTTGAGATCGAAAAATTGTTGAAAGATATTGCAATTACTAAATTACTTTAAGCTTACTGACTAGCAACAGGGCCATTCCAGTGCCTGCTGTGCCATGTACAGAGAACACAGAAATTAAGGCAAGGATGACCTCATTTGGAAAAACCAGTTTGACTTCGAAGTTTCTAAATCTTTGCTGAATCTCAGTTTTCTCATCTATGAAACATAATTAAGAATGTGTGGTTGATTGATTGCTATACAGTGTGTGACATGACTACAAAATGGCTAGACTTATAATATTGTGTGTCTGATAGATGATAGCCAGCTCTACACTTTTTATAATTGTACATGCCTGGTTAAGATTGCATTAAAACAAAAAAATTAAAAGATGGACATTTATTACATATTTCTGTAAATGCAAACATTATATTTAATAGTTGACAGACAAAATAAAGACTGGCAACGGAAAACTGGTATGGTTCTATGGTGGTATGCTTTCTTTTAAGTTTTGGAACCAGTTGCTGCTTATCAAGGAGCCTGATGAGAATTTTTGTGGAGAAAGAGAAAGTGATAGATATGAGGAAAGAGAAAAACCCAAGGTAAGTGAAAATACAAATAACATTACGTTGTATTTTTGTTTCCTCAGGGTTCGGTTTGTCATGGTCAGACATCCTTCCTATCACAATAGTTAAGAACATATCTTCTAGGTAGGACTCAGTATTTACCTTGCAATGCAGAGGTTTTGTTCTGTTTCCTTCATTTCCTTGCCTTGTGTTTTGAAACTAGCCTTACAGTAATGCTGGGTAACATGCATTCTCTGTTTTATGTCCATACAAATGGAGTGTTGAAAACAGAGCCTACACACATCACATGGCCAGTCAGCCCATCATGTGAAGAGATATACCAAGTTTGTATCTCTTCTTGATTATATGTACACAGAACAGGGCTGCAAGGAAATGAAACTTCTGTATCATACATAAATACGGTGGTTTCTGCATTTTATAGTGATGATGTGAGTAAAAATTAAACCAGAAATTAATATCAATATATCCATATTCTTTTTAGTTTTAATATCTTTAAAGATAAACACAGCAAAAAAAAACAAAACAAATTTTCTTTTCTTGTATACAAGATGATTCCTCTTTGTAGCTCTTATTTCAGCTTTTCTGTTTCCAGAAACATTTAATTGCTTTAAGTTTCATATGCTTGCTCATTTTACCACTCTAATAATTCAAAAATATATATCTAAAAGTTTAAAGAATGTTTTACAACTGACTTGGTAGAAAAGTCCAAATTTGCCCAAGTAAATGAATTACAATGTGATTACAATTATCTTAATATGAAATAATTTAAGTGTAACTTTTGTACATTCTTAGTATGCCTGCTTATATATTTCTATGTCAGGATACATTAGTCTCCGATGAAATGAAATAAAATGTCTCCAAATCTAGTACCATAAATAATAAGTCTAGTATGTTACAATGAAGTTTCTTGGTCCAAGGCGGCCAGAGGTCCAGACCCACTGACCTGCCGTCCCATACCCCTTAGCCGCCCGAAGCTGCTTAGGCTCCCTCAAAATGACTGAGATGCTTATATTAACTTCATGCTTTTGGCCTATTTAGGCACATTGCTAACTATCTCTTTCATATTAACTTAACCCATTTCCATTAATCTGTCCTGCCACGTGGCCCGTGGTTCACCTGTGTTCCTTACATGTTTCTTCTTGGGTGGCTGGCTCGATGTGTTCTGACTCTGCCCTGCTTCTCCTACCTATACTGTAATTTCCCCTCCTACTTTTTCTATGGTGCTTGTCATGGCCAAAACAGTCCTTTATTTAAAGATTGATATTCACAGCAGACAGAAAGACATCCCCACATCACTAGTATGTTTATATAGACAGTCAAGAAAGTAGGTTGTTAGCACATCATTCACTTCAAATGCTGATGGCTCTTATGCCAGAGAGGTAAAGAACCATCTAAAGAATTTTGCACTTAAAATGAATAATTTGGAGGCTGGAAAGACAGTTAAGAATATTGCCTGATCTTTAAGAGGACTAATGGACCTACGTATTATTCCCAAGACCCATCTTGGACAGCTCACAATTTCTTGTTTCTCTGCTTCAGAGAATTTTTGGCCTCTGGAAGTACCATTATTCACACACATACATACACACACACACCATACTCAAACACATGCATAAATAATAAAACAAATATTAAAAGTAATATTTAAATTGATACTAATGCCACTAGTCATGAGAACTGCTCCCATGCCTCCTTCCAAACCACATGCAGCATAGTCCTCCTATGTGCTTGATGGGAGACAGAACTGGAAATATTTCATAAATGATTACTGCATTATGAGTCACTGTAGAAATACTATTATGGTAATTACATGACTCAGTCTCAGAAAAAAACATTTATGCCTCTTTTCATGACATATCAGATAAACCATGTTGTTTTTCTATATTCTAAAATAATTTAGGATCCCAACAAGTCAATTAAGATTTAGAAGTGTGGTAAACTCTAGCTTCTGAAGAATGGTAAGATATGTTTTCTATTTGTATAAAGCATAGCCCAGGACAGGAATAATAGCCAAATACTTTCAATGCATATGTCACATATTCCATTGGTGATGTGAAGAATGTGACTGTACCCCAGAAAGATAGCTACACAGAGAATAAATATGTTGGTTTCAGGTAGAGATAATGATAATGATGGGAAATGATGCATGGTTATAAGCACTGAAATCATGATGCGCATTCTTGATCATTTAAAATCAGTGTTTGTTGCATAAATCTCTTTTGTTCACATATACTATGCATCTTATTTTTCCATGAAAACAAGATGCATTGATAATTATTGCAGTTGTTTACTGTTTGAGACCTTCATACATACATATTATGCGTTTGGACCAAATTTAGTGCCCCATTGTAGAGAGCCACGTGGCCGCACCTTAAAGATGGTGCTGGCTTCCGCCTTTCACCTGAGAGCTCTCTGAGATAAACAACTCCTCATTTGGCTAAGGCTAAGCTTGTGGCTTGCTTCCAGGTGTGGCTTGCTTCCGTGCACCTGGATCTATTGGCATGGCCCACGTGGCACCCTGTGCCTAGCAGTCCAGAGGGTATATAGCTGGGAGCGGGTTTTCCCTAGTAGGAGAGGCAGGAGAGGCAGTAGCAGAGGCAAAGAAGCAGCAGAAGAAGTTTCAAGGTCCTGAATAAACCACTGAAAGAAGAGCCTGATGTTGCGTCGTCCTTGCGGGCGAGGGTGCGCGCAACACCCCATCCCCCTTCCGTTCTTTCCATAATCCACATACCACTTTTTCCTCTTATTCATGTATTTTAACCGAGTCCACTTAGTGTTCTTTCCTAAATGCAAGGGTTTAGAACCAACCACAGGAGCATCTATATTCTCCCACTGGACTCAGTTTTAAAATAAATGGATTTGCCCTTTCCAAGCAGCCATTATTTGTCAATAGCTACTTAGTTAGGTGTGGGATTTCATGAGCTGCTCTCTCATCCTCACTGCTGCTTTTGCTGGCTTGATCTTGTGCAGGTCTCGTGTATGCATCCACAGGTACTGGGTATTATTACGTAAAAGGAATTACACTCTCATATCTGACATGTAAATGAATGGGACACAATAAACTTGTTATTGTTTTTGTCATAGGGAGTAAACAAACCCGAGTCTCACAATAAAAACTTCATGCTTCGTTGTGACATGTTTCAGAGGAAGTAGTAAAGCAGTTTAAGTGACATCTCCTGGGAGGAAAGGCAGTTATTTGGTTTTGAGGGTGGTCCGAATCATTCTACACTTACAAATATTAAAACGCACTGCATATATTTTTATATACATACAATAAAATACAATTTAAAAAATCCTAAACAATCTTTCTAAAGTCTTGAGAAAGCTTAGACAGTAAAGTTCTGGCCTGGTACACAAGCCTGAGGACCCGTGTAAAAATCTGCATGCGGTAGCAGGCTTAGAATCAGTGCTGGTGCTGGATAGGCAGAATAAGGCAGATAATCGTCTGGCCATATAGCCAACTTTGTAAGTTTCAGGCCAATCAGCTCTTTCAGATAAGCAAGGCAAATATCTGATGAATGGCATTCAAGAAGTTACATGCTAGATTGTCAGCTGAACTTCACATGCACTGCACACACTGGCGCATGCAGGTACACACAATGTATATATGTTTACACACTCATGCACACATACACAAAATCCATTCTAAAATTCTGAGAGGAGGAGACACAAGAATATCATACTCATCAGTAAGAATTTATATAAAGTAAATAAAACACTTCTGGTTCTGCATTTGTCCTGCGTGGTAATGTATTTTCAATACTGAGTTTATAGTCATTATTACGTCTAGTTGGGAACTCTGATATAAAACATCTTTGTGTTTGAGTAGGTGGCTACATAGAACTGTTCCGCATGTTTGTGCTGAGGCTGAGTTGACTTCTATGTTTTCTTTTAATGTACATTGCAAATACGTACTCTAATTTGAAACTATATGCATTTTGTCAGTGTTATTGCACATTATGATTCTTGGAAAATGTGAGTAAAATATGATGGATGAACTTTGCTCACAAAGTTGTATAAACACCTCCTTAGAACAACAGCTGCACTTGTACCAACAATTGTAAAATTGAAGAACAATCTGTTAGATGGGAAAAACATGAAAAAATCAAACTGTTTATATTTGCAGAAGAAACACTTCATTAAGAAATAGATGTATAATATTTAAAAATATTAAAGACTGTTTTTAAATTATATTTTTCACAATTTATGTAATTTTAAAATTTAAAAATATATTTTCCAACAGTATTATAATATCTAATTTATTTAAGCTGTTTTAAATTATGTCATCTTACTTATTTTGGGTAATACAAAATGTATAAAACACTTTTCTACAGTTATACATCTTTTGAAATAAAGAAATGCATGCCTTTGCATTACTTTCCATTATTATTGCTGTAAAAGTCATAAACAGAGTGGTTTAAAGTAAGAATTAATATCACACAATCTGGAGGTGATAAGCCAAAGTCACTTTCATTAAGCTGAAGACAAAATGTTAAAAAGCTTAGTCTCTTCTCAGGGTAATAGCATGGATTTATTTTCTAACTTCCCCAACTTCTCCTAGCCCTTCATTGTTGCTCTGTCTTGTGATCTCTATTCTAACCCTTCCCTCCTCTCTCTCTTTCTCTCCCTCATCTCTGTCTCATAACCTCCTGCTACACTCTTCAGTAAAGATCTATGCAATTGTTCCAAGACTACCTAATACAAGATGATCTTCTCACTTCAGTCACCAATGTTACCTGAAAAGCCTTTTAGTATGTAGGACAAATGTGGAGAATCTTCCAACCACATCACTCACTGTTCTGGTTGATATTAGATATATCTTATAGGCATTTCATATTTATTTCAAAAAATAACTCAATTATGTTGTTCCTCGGAATATATATTCCTCTATTTGTTTTAGACCTTAGCTGGTAGTAAAGCCGTTTCTTTATTCAATAAAGTCAGAAATGTATATGTTACTAATGATTTTTCCTCTATTGATTTTACACAGTGAAATGGGACTTTCCACTTTTCATTTTTGATTTGCGTCCTGCTCACATTGCCTTATTTGAACTTAAACTTTCTTTTGATATATCAGTCTAAACATGTTTCTTGCCATTTAACAATTAAAAACTATTTATTTTCTTTCTGGTCAAAAGATATAATATACACACAGAATATATAAATCCACTTAGCTATATCCTAGACAATTGAGAGAGAAGTCAACTATGTCAAGAATTTATTAATGAAAGCCAACTACAGGCAAATAGCCATGATCTCCCCTTCTGCCCGACCTTCTGATGAAAATCAAGAACTCTATGGAAATCTTATTGATGATGCTACAGATGTAAAATGAAGGTATCTTGTGTCCAAGAATCACCACTGCGAAAAGAAATTCCATGAAATAAAAATTATTGATAGAGAGTAAGAGTAAAATTCACTTCCAGAATATGTGAACAAATATTTATTTGGGAGTTTATTATGATTTTGTCCAGTAAAAATATTTCACAGAATTAGAACACTCTGACTTTATTCTTCCTGCTTCTTCTGCCTAGAGGAAATTTCACACCTATGTTATCCTTAATTATTTAGTGCAGACATACGACCTCTTTAAAAAAAAGTTATTAGGATGCATATTTGAAGGTGAATGCTTCTAGATTCCCCAGAAAGTAGGCTTGATCCAGTCAATATGTGTCAACATTAAAATGAAATTATATTCAACTATCTTGTGAAAAATCTCTGTAATTAGATTTTTGAATTTGCATGGACAAAAATGATACTGTATTTTCAGCCAGGGACATTTTGCCAGTCTTGCTAATACAAATTTATTGTAAAAAATATATTGCTAAGACTGCAAAAAAAACTCCACTTGTTGGACAGACCTCAAAACAATTTCCTTACCTATAAAAACAGTGCTATAACTCAGACGCCATATGGATGCTATGATGATTGAGTGATGAAGTATATGCACAGCACCTGGTTCATAGTGGTGTTTAAGGGGTACTTGAGATATTTTTCATTTCCTAGCAACTTTGATCCATCATTTCTTCTGTTAATCCTAATTGTCTTCATTCAGCATCACAGTTTGTTTCTAAACTCAGTGATAATAATTTCATGTGTGTGTTAGTTTTCTCTTCCTATTCAAGGTTCAAACTTCTAGACACCACTACTCTGTATCCTTCTTGTTAGCCTCATTGCCTTTGGACAGAGAAGGTGTTCAATATACATGTTGTAAAATGGTTGAGTACTCTCTATACGTGTTCTATTATCCTCCATTAGAGTCACCTCTAAGCACAGGTCTCCATGAAAGAAAAAAAAATAACTTTAGCCAATAAATAAGCCAGTACATAAAACATGATGTCAACTTGGCCTGAATATTAACCCTATATAGCAATGTCTCTTCTTATGGAGTAGAATATTATAAAATGCCAATACCAATTTAGTGTGTATGTTGTGGGGATGAGGTGAGAAATGCATATGTAAAGAAATTCTGTAAAGTCATTGCATTTATTGACTATAATTAACACACACATTAACACAGACACACACACACACACACACACACACACACACACACACACACACACACACACAGACCAGAACGACATAGAGAGAGGTAATGCTTCTTCTGATGAAGACAACAAAAGCAAAAGTTATAAAACACATTAATGGCATCTATGCTGCAAAGATGCCATTAATGAAAGAGCAAAAGATGCATCACTGTACATCTCCACAAATACCTCCTAATGATTAAACTGAATCATTATTTTTTTTCCCTAGAAACACAAAAGTTATTTCAAATAAGGAAGCCCAAAATATTGCTTTTAAACACATAGCTTTAGAATTTGGCTGAGGCTTTAAAAATATGCATATTACATATGTTATTTTTAATGTATTCATTTTTATTCTATGTGTGTAAGTGTTTTTCCTGTAGGTAATATGTGCACAACATGTGGGTCTGGTACCAGTGGAAGTCAGAGGAGAGACACCCTGGAACTGGTGTAATGGATGGTTGGGTCACTATGTGGTTTCTCAGACCAAACCCGAGTCCTCTGCAAGTTCTCCCTTCTGCTCCTATATAAATTACTTTTATGTGATACTTTTAACTGCCTTGAAGTAAATGATCTAGATTTTACATCTGTCATCATAGGATTGCAGAAGGTCATTATACAAGGTTCTATAGAGTTCTAGTCTAACAAATTAAAAATTATAGAAGAAATGGATTAACTTATGGGGCCATAAGCTTATCAATTTGAGCCAAAGAAGACATTTAAAATAAAACTTGAATATATCAATAAGCAAATAGTGAGGTCGTTTCAGTAATAAAATGTCTCCCCACAAAGAAAAACACAAGATAGGATAGATTCACTCTTGTATGTTAACGAACTTTCAAAGAAAATATAACATGAATGCTTCTTAAACCATTTCATATATTTGAAAGGATGAACTCCTTCTAAATGATTCTCTGAGAACAGCATTATTCTACTGTGCAAACCTGACATGTATAGACATTCATGTGAAGATCCATAATGCAATACAAGCAAATTGTACTGAACACCACAAAAGAAAATCACATACCATGACTGAGTTGGCTTTACTTCAGGAGTACAGCCTGGTCCAATATATGCAGTTCAATAAATATTTTCACCACATGGGCAGGATGAAGCATAAAAATTGTTCCATTGTGTAAGTGGTCATACATGCATAAAGAGAATTTGATAAGAATTCAGTAACTGGGAGTCTTATCATCTAAGTTTAGTCTATATTGGTCATCCTCTGACCTCCACATGTACACAGTGACATGCATGTGCATACATTCCCACATAAAATGTAATTAAAATATAAAATTTCAACAACTCCTCATAATAAAAGTTATGAAAAATAGGTAGAGATAGACTATCTCTTAACATTATGAGTAGTGTACGTCTCAAACTCTAAGCGAATATCATATTGAATTGAAAAAACTTAAATCATTTCCTCTAAGGTCAGGAATAAGAACATCTACAAATGGGAGAGACATTAATGTACAACAGACACGAGAAATGTTCAGATTCACTAATCATCAGAAAAATGGAAACCAAATTACGTTAAGATTCCATCATCTCCAGTCAGAATGGAAACCATTAAGAAAACGAGTACCAACAATTGCTGGGGAGAATGTGCCCAAAGGATAAACCTTATACATTGTCAGTGGGGAAGTATTCAAGACAATATGAAAACTGGTTTCTCAAAACACTAGAAATAAATCTCACATATGACCCAGATGTACAAGTCCTGGAAATTTACTTAAGTACTCAAAGTGGTCCTCTCAGAATCATGCCTATAATCT
This sequence comes from Phyllotis vaccarum, assembly GCA_033318265.1. Classification (NCBI taxonomy): domain Eukaryota; kingdom Metazoa; phylum Chordata; class Mammalia; order Rodentia; family Cricetidae; genus Phyllotis; species Phyllotis vaccarum. The sequence goes on from JARWLC010000014.1 coordinate 23,112,267, forward strand.
TTATTTAAGTACTGTTCATAATAGCTAAATTATCAGCTATAAATATATATGTGTGTGTTTATAAATGCAACCTGCTAAGATTACGTGCACATGCACATATACGTGCTATGCACAAGTAGAATAAAGTACTTCTGCAATAAAAGTCTTCAATAATAAAAGTTATAAAACACTGATGAAGAAAATTAAAGACACTAAAAGATGGAAACGCTTCCCAAATTTATGGATTAGAGGAATTAATATTGCCAAAATGTCATAGTGTTCAGAACATTATACAGATTCAATGCAATCCCCATCAAAATGTAAATGACATAGAAGTAGACAAAATGACCCCTAAAACTTTAGAAACACAAAAGACCCTGATTTGTGTTATCAGTCTCTCCCTACATTTCTTGCTTATAACACTATATTCTCTATCTCCTCTTCTAGAAGATCTCCTCATCTTCACAAGTCCTTATCAGTTACCGAACTGCTGTGGTTAACCGTCTGCAGTGATTAATCATATTGAAACATATAGAACGCTTGAAAGTTAACATTCACATGTAACATAAAACATGCAATATTTGTTAACTGGAATATGGGATGCCTCGCTTGGAATGAGGGTTTATAGCTCCACACATTTATGTGCAAATTTCATCTTTTAAGCATCTTAATAATATTACATTGTGTAAATGAACCACCTTTTCCTTATCCATTTATTAGTTGATGTACACATAGGCTGTTTCCAGTTTCTAGCTACTATGAATAAAGTAGCTATTAACATAAATAAGCAGGGAAAAATTGGACATATAGACCAATGTAACAAATAAAAAATCCATAAATAATTAATATATCAATGTACAATTTACTCCTGTTTTATTAATTTATTTTACACCCCAACTGCAGCTTACCCTCCTTTCTCTCCTTCCATTCTCTCTCCCCACCTTCCATCTGCATTCAGCATCCTTTCCTCTTCCATTTCTATTAAGAAAAAAGACAGGCCTCCCATATATATCAACAAAATGTGACATATCAAGTTGCAATAAGACTAAGCACCTCCGTTTGTATTAAGCTCTGGGCAAGGCAACTCAGTGTGAAGAATAGGGTTCCAAAAGCCAGCGATAGAGTCAGAGTCAGCCCCTGCTTACACTGTTAGAGTCCCACAAGAAGACCAAGCTACACACGTGTCTCATATATGCAGAGGTCAGAACCATGTGGGCTCAGTCTCTGGGTGCTTATAAACCCAGTTTAGTTGATTCTGTGGATTTTCTTGTGACATCCTTAACCCCTCTGAACCTGCATTCCTTCTTCCCTCTATTTAGCAGGATTCCCTGAGCTTGGACTCATGTTTGGCTATGTGTATCTGCATCTGTTTCTATTAGTTGTTGGATGAAGTCTCTCTGATGGCAATTGGACTAGGCACCAATCTATGAGTATAGCAGAATTTCCTTAGGCATCCTTACATTGGCATTATTTTTCCTCCAGTCATGTTTTATTCTGAGTCTCTGGGTAGTCTAGCCTTACGGTCCTGGAGCATCAGGACCAGTGTCAGTGGTGAGCTCGCTCTTATTGCCTGGGTCTGAGGCTGAACCAGTTATTGACTGGCCATTCTCAATCTCTGTGCCACCCTTACCCAGCACATCTCAGAGGAGGGCATACTGTCACGTTGTGCAGAACTTCATCTTAAATTTGCACCAAAACCTACACCATATAGAAAGGATATCTATCTCAAAAAAATACTGCTGGAAAACTGGCTGTCCATATGCAGAAATGGAAAGAACCCCCTTTCATTCTGTGTAAATGGCAACTCAAACTGGCTCACACACTTTCATACAAGAGCTGAAATCCGAAGATACTGTACAAAAACATGGGCAAGCATATACAGATACTGGTATAAGGAAAGACACTTTGGGTCCACAAGGCACAGGGAAAAAAGAAAAATTTACCTGAAAGTTCTTTTAAAAACGAAAGGCTTTTGCACAGAGAGAAATTAATGTACAGGGTAAAAAGGGCCATGAAAAGGGGCCACACTTTACAGATGTTGACTTCTTGCTCCATTAATACTTTTATTCCTTCTAGTGTGGTCAACAAATGAGTGTTTCCTGTGAGGAGAATGAGGCCAAGTCAAGTAGTAGCCTACAATGAAATGCTCCTTGGGCTGTATCCAAAATAGTCATGTTCTGTTCTCCTGGCAAGCAAAGGATCTTTCACAGGCCTTTGGGACTAGGAATGGGACTGCATGTGTATTTCATTCCCATTGTGGTTTTAAAGACAACAAAGGGCACATTAGCCCCTGGTGTGAATTTATGTTTCAAGTGGGTAAATGGGCACTTATATCTTTAATATTAAACCCACGTTATTATTATTTGTTAAAATATGACAAATAATTTATAAGGAAAGAATTCTGTGAACTAGAACATTTGTTAATGAAAGTATGTAGTCAAATAATGATTTTAAAATTACCTTTAAATAAATTTTTATTGTTTTATTATACTTTATTGTTTCACTATAATTTTGAATAATTCATTCTTCTTATTTTGACAGTTATGATTGAAAATCTTGATTCTTTTCCAAAGTCACTGACCTCCTATGAGATCATCCTTAACCTGTGTATAATGGTTTCACAGATGCATATTTCCACCTCTTTTCTGTTTCTATTATTCAGATTTGGCAGTGGAAGTAGTATCTTTTAAAGTCTGTTCTAACTAATATTTTTTTTTCTCACTAGAACGTAGTCTGCAAAGGTTGCTGCAGTGCCCAGAAGACACAGTAGTAATAACTGCATCAATACTGTGCCCAACACCCGTTTAACAGAAAAGATAAGTAGTGATCTATCCAAGCCTGTGTCTTAAGTCACAGTCTACCTTCCATGTACAAGCCTTTGCAATCACTATCAGACCCCTGAACACAGCTGTTTAATTACAATGGGGAATTTTGGGAGGGGGAAGTCATTTATTTTGTTCAGATGCCTGTATTGAGAAACTCAATAGATAAAATTTTTAAAGTTTACTATTTTAAAATTTTTATATCTGCAAAATTGTTTCACTTAAGTAGACAAACATTCAATGCAAGTAACTTTAAGGGATGGAACTCATGTAATAACACTTCAAATAGAAGAGATTTAAAAAATTTGATTCAGATATAGTGTTCATGTTTCTAATCACAGCATTTGAAAGGCTAAATTAAGATAATCATGATTTCAAGCCTAGGCTGGTCCAGATTAGAGTACCCAATCCCAAAATATATCAAAGAGTTTTTAAAATAACAACAAAAAGTTTAATTTTGAGAACAAGATTATTTTGACTATTTTTCCTGCTAATCAATTATTCATCGTGAGTAATATCTGGAATTTCAATTCCAAAATCTTTCTAGTAATGAAGACTTAAACATCTGATAAAATAAACTTTGTTCTTACTAGTTATAAATATATTTAAAGAAATTTCAAGTGCCATCGACTTGAAGTCCAGTAAGAATTTCAAAATGCCTTGCCCTGCTGTATGTCTTGTGCAGTCCCGGAGCTTCTGACGCTCTTCCTCATTATTGTCCTCTGATGAAATACATTATTTGGGAACCCAGTGACCTATGATAGGCTCAGGGCAGGGTTGGAGCCTGACAGGAAGAAATCCCTGACAACTCATACTTACAGTAATCCTCAAAAAGTACCTCGCAGTGTGAGAAATGAACAGTTGACTTCCTTGTGAAAAAGACTAATAAAAAAAATCAAGTAGAGTTTTGGGTTACTAACTACAGTCTCAGAAAATAAAACAGAAGTACGAGGTTCTTTAAGACCAAGTTAATAGAGAGCAGTTTCTCTGAATAGATTCAATCTATAACCCTATTTATTGTGGCTTCCACTTTAGTCGATTGGTTAAAAAACTCATTTAGCCAATGGATTATCTATAATGCAGTAACTTCTTTGCAGAGTTTTAATACACCTCACATGTAAAACCACTTTCAGGGAGCATAATAGTTGTAATTAGAAATCTAAAATGGTCATTTGCTATAAAAAGGATGTTGTGAAATCAATAATACAGGTTTCTATACATGGGACTGTACTTTTCTGATGTGTTAGTTTATTTAAGGCGTGTGCTTTTCCAATAATTGCTAGACTATAATCTTGCTTTAGAAAGTCCCAAGCTCATTCAATATATAGGAAAAAAATCTTAGCAAAGTACATGGTAAAGATTTATATTTAGCACATGCTATTTTACACACAATTTTAATAAAAGAATATATATAATTTGATAATGTATATTTATAAAATATGGAAACTTCAATTTCTGGTGCTATTTTCTCCAGGTCTTATGATATCTAGTATATTTGTTTGTTACACTATCTGCTGATATTCTCTAGTTATCCGAATATGAATTTTTTCTCTATTTTTTATTTCTTAACTAACTATGAGTTTTACCTATGAACAAAATGTTCATTTATTGTCTCCTATCTAGCAGACATCCAGTGAAAGAGATGCACTAAAATGAAATATGTGATTAGCATAAGTTAGAAGCGTGTAATATTGTTATTTCCAATCTCACAATTAGTTGATATTTTCATATAAAAATAGTTTTCTGAGATTCTTCAAAAACTATTGCTGGATATTAGTTTGTGATAAACTCTATAGTTATAATGTCCTGTAAGTTTTCCCTTCCTTCTGAACTCAAGGCTCAACCCCTATATTCAATAATATATTTATAGACTGCATTCTGAGAAATGAGTAACTAACATCATCACATTGTCTATATCTATGTTGCATTCTATACACAGAGACAAGATGACTAATTTCAAACAAGAAAATGTATCATGTTTCTAAGTCTAAGAAGACCTAATTCGTCTTATGTACCTAATAAGTAGGTTTATCTCCCATAAACCTAGAATCTAATTTATGTACCTCCCCTAAATGTATTTTTACAACTTACCAGAGAAATTTATTATGGTCCTGAACATATGAACACTCCATTTTAATCTATACTAAGTATCTGTGTGATGTAAATGTCCATGTCTGTGTGTTCTTTCTTTACACTTTTGTCCTGTGATAGTAGTTGAAGTGACATACTATCTGATGGACATCACTAGTGGGTGAGCTTCTGACTCATTTTTTTAAATACTCGGTGTTGACATGTTCTAAATACCCACATGTATATACCCACATAGAGATTTTAGAAGCCATGGAACAAGGTGAGAATGTTGACAGAAACTGCGAGCCAATATTACAAATCAGAATAGCAGTGCTTATGTGTGTTAAGGGCAATTAGAGGCTACATAGTAAATTCTAAGACCCTGATATACTTACTGAGACACTGTTTCAAAAATAACAATACATTTAAAAATTAAATGCCTAGAGATATATCTCAATGCTAGAGTACTTGCTTAACATGTGCAAGTTCCTGGGTTCAATACCCAATGTGGATAAAATAACGAGCTAATTAATTTAGTCTTCCTGTTTTCCTATATTAACGAATTATTGTTAGATGTTCAAATTCAGTATTATTATTGTAAAAGATAAAATATTTCTAAATTTAGTTTTTTGATTTTACTATTAGAAGATATTAGAGTAATCATTGTTTATGCTGAGATATTTTGAAAACAATATTGTGAATGGACAGAACTCAATATTAATTCACAGTGCATCATGCTGTTTGCAGTTATCATGACGGCTTTAGGTGATTTTTTTCCTGGATTGTTCAACTTGCTATGGTCTTATAGAAAGGATGATAGAATGTCATCCATTCACTATTCAACATGAATTAAAGTCATAGAATTTTACAGTAAGATCTTATCTTTAATATTTATGATGATTAAAAATGGTTTTGTTAAATTTATTAAAAATGTGTGTACTTTCAGCCTTAGTAAAAGTGAAATAAAAACATATTCAAAACATTGATAATGCAATGAGTGAACATGTGGCATTTTACATTCAAAGAACACTTAATAGTGAAAAGATTATAAGAGCCCAAGAGCCGGTATTATTTCTGGATACCAAGAAAACAGTGACTTCCAGATAAAACAGGACTGACACACATATGAAGTCACAGATACTTTGCAGCCTGAACAGAATCAAGCCAAATCCTAGCCCTGAGATGTAGAAATGACTATGTGCTCCTTCTCATAACCATAAAGCTTTCTCCAATTGACAATAACTTGTTTAAAAAAAAAAAAGTTAGCTTTCTTCAATGAAGTCTTATTGCGTTTATAAACCACACTTAAGGATAAGCCCCATGCCCAGCTATAGATGGCCAACACGTAGGGAACTCAAGTGTAGTTTTGCAGATTTTTGGTCTCACATTGATTTATTTGGGCATCATCTATATGACTACTATTTTTCTTGTATATTGTGGTTTATAGTTGTTTTTATGATTTTTTTTTAAAAAAAGTGTGTGTGCTTGTGTTGCTGATACATTTTTCTTTTTAAAAAAATTTTTTATTCTGATTTGTTTGTTTTATTTTTTCTTGTTTGTTTCCTAAAGAGAGAGAAATAAAGGGTTTAAAGTAGGATTGAATGGGGATTTAAGAAGGACCTTGGAGGAGCTGGGGGAAGAAAACCATGACCAGAAAATACCACATGAAAAAATATTTTCAATAAAAATTATTAGTAAACAAAGACTTCCTAAATGTTTTACATGTCAATGAATTTTGGGTTATCTGTCATTTACATAGTTCTTGATCATAAATCATACCACCAAAATTTATTTAACTATATTCTACTTACCTTAATATGTATAAAACTTGAGATTTTGATTTCCAAATCATACTTCTCATGATTGGGAGAATAATAACCTGAAGCAAGTTTTCTAAATTTTGTGTCTGCGTTTATTGAATCTTACTTGATCACATATTTTTATCTGTGGTCTTACACATGGTTGAAAATGATGAAGAAAACTATAGATAGATTTATCTGAATGCTCTAAATACATTGAATTTATTGCAGATGATTTAATTAAGGTGGTTCACACTGGTATCTTTAGGTAATGTAAAATAAAGAACATTTACATGATATGGAGTTGAACAAGACAAAATATAAATGGAGATCTTAAAACTCCTCATTATGGCAAAAAATGAGTTAGCTATTATGTCATAAACCTTTTATGCCCTTTCTAATTTTCCCCCAAATGCTTTCCCCCTATGCTTTCAATGGAAAACATAAAATTTGTATTAAAAAGACCAAACTTTATATTTCAGTTTCAGTGACTGCCCTTTTATTTTATGCATTATAAGGTGTCTCCGGGTTCAATCACTGTAGGATGAACAAAATTTATGCAAAATGTTCCTTGGAAGAGGTGTTTTCTTTTTTCAAGCTGTGTTATATTAGGCCAAGTTTCCCATTGAGACTTCTCTAAGTTCAACAGCAGACGCTCTGTCGTGCCCTTTGTGTGTTCCAAACTCAAGATAAACAGCAGGACACTGGAGCTTACATTCCATCCCACAATGTGTAGATGGGCCTTGTCTCCTTGAAATTCATGCTAAGAGTGCAGAGATAGTTGTGAGAAGAATATTTATTTATGTATTCCATGGGAGACTAGACACAAGGACTTTTATCATCACCCAGATAAGTTTCCCAATAAGAGATTAAAGATGATCTCTATGCAACCTAGTGCCAGACAAAATATGAGCATGGACCAATGAACAAAGCCTTATCGTGAGATAAGTTAGATGGTGACTCTATGGGCTTTGTTCTTTGAACCCTACTCACGTTGCATAGTCATATATTCCTTCTTTTCACAGACAGTTTGGTTTTATCTTTGTTACTCCTACTCTTCCCTAATATCTTGTCTGATTTTACTTTAAGGGAATATTTTTGTCACTGTATATTACATATTCCAATTTAATATATCACAGACTAGATGACAAGTATGTCACCCAAATATAAAGTTTAGCCCAACTAATGAAATAACCAGTTGTGGTAGTTTGAATGAAACTTCCCCCCATTATTTCTTAAGAAGTGGCAATATTAGGAGGTTTGGCTTTGTTGTAGTTAGTATGGCTTTTATGGAGGAAGTGTGTTCCTGCGGTGGCACGTTTTGAGCTTTCCAATGCTCAAGGTACCATACAGTATCTCAGTCTACTTCCTGTTGCCTGCAGGAGGTAGGACTCTCAACTATTCTATCTGGAGGCAGCCATGCTCCCCACCCAGATGATAATGGACTGTCCTCTGAAGCTGTAAATGAGTCACTCCAATTAAATGCTTTCTTCATAAGAGTTGCTGTAGTCATGGTGTCTCTTTACAGTAACAGAAACTTTAACTAAGCCATCAATATATTGAACATTTTCTATAAGCTATTTGGTTTGAGCAGGGAACGACAAGAATACTATGATAGTTTAAGAGAAAACCGTCAGGGAGACAAGCAGTTTTATTTCAGAAATTCAACTTAAAGAAAAATAAAGATAAACATATCAGAATCAAGGACTCAAAGTAAACTTTTGGTAAAGACAAAAGCAAGGTGGTCTCCAGGGAGATAGTAAGAAATGAGGAAAATAGAGACAAACTTGGTAACCGAAATATGTTGGGATTGAAGGGAAGTATTTTCACACATTCTGACTTTAGGAAACAACAAATGTTAATTTATCAAATGTTCTTTATTAAGGGTATCAAATACCTCGGAAGTCATACTGGTTAAGGACATAAAATAACTAAGAGGCACTTATGTCACAATTATGTCAATTTTCTCTGAAAACAGGGGCAGTGAATTTGTAGGAACAGAAGTCATAGTTTATTCTAATACTATTTATTTGTTTATTTATTTGTTTATTTGTTTTTGAGACAGTTTATATTTTAGCACTGGTTGTCCTGGAGCTTTCTCTATAGAACAGGCTGAACTTGGACTCAGACATTTACGTACCTGTGACTCCCATGTGCTGCAATTAAAGGCAAGTGCCAGCACTGCCCAGCTAGAAGTCATATTGTAGCAGTCCAGACTCGTCTATAGATGACATGAAAGAAAGTTTGTGCTGATTATCAAGCTCTTGAGAAGTTTGCTGGAAAGGTAATAGTTTAAGACACAGATATTGATGATGCATTTTGTAACAATGTTTGTGTCCCAAGTGGTTTAGTTGACATTCTCACTGGGCTGTCAACCAGCTCCCAAATAAAGACATGGGGACTTATTGTTATGCTTGGCCTTATCTTAGGCTTGTCCCATTAACTCTTTTATCTTAATCCCTTTCTAGGCCTCTACCTTTTGCTTCAGGCATTTTACATCTTTCTCATTCTGTAGGTCCTACTTTCCTGCTTCCTCTGTGTCTGTCTGTCTGGCTCCTGTTATCTCCCTGTCACCACATTTTTGTAGTAGGAGGTTTCTAGCCTGGACTTTCAGGCCTAGCCCGCAGACCCACAGACCTTCACAGACACACAGAGACACACAGATGATTACAATTGTTTTAGGCTGATCGGCCTAAGGCCCAGGCATATAACTTGCTAGCTTTCTACCCTTCATCTAACCCATGATTCTTCCTGTTCAGCCAGGTGGCTTTTCTTAGAGCAGCATAGTTGTCCTCTGCTTCTTCTGGCTTCTCTCTGGCATTCTGCTCTGTGCTTCCTGTTCTCAAGAGTTTTCTTAGTCTGGTAGCCCTGCCCACACTTCCTGCCTACCTTTGGCCAATCAGTGCTTTTTATTAAACCAGTGGGTGGGATAAATATTTACAATGAAACAAAACAATCTCCCACATATCCCCTTTTCTCTTTTTAAAACAAAAAGAACTCCAAATCTAATATTCTTTTCTTCACTTATGTATAACAACTTATAAACAACACTAAATGAACACAAACATCCATAATCCATTGTGGGAATGCATTTGTGTGTGCTATATCTTTAAATAAAGGAGCTGTTTGATGGGTCATGGCGGGCACCATAGAAAAAGTGGGAGGAGAGTCAGTTCAGGGAGGAGAAGCAGGGGGGAGTCAAAGGCAGACCGAGCTGAAGCCGCCGAAAGAGCAACATGTAAGGAGGCACGGGTGAGCCACACGGGCCACGTGGCCCACAGATTAATAGAAATGGGTTGATTTAAGATGTAAGAGCTAGCTAGCATTGTGCCTGAGCCATAGGCCAAACAGCATGAAGTAAATAGAAGCGTCTGAGTCGTTTCTGGGGACCCGGGCGGCGGCGGGCGGATAAGCGGCGCCGGGCAGGTCTGTGGGTCCGGGATCTCTGGTTGCCCAGGACCCGCAAACTCTCTACAACAATCCATGTTTTGGGAAAGTGGGTGTCATTCTCTAGGCTACTTCCTGCTGAATGGGGGTGATGACAATCTCAAGGGAAGCCAAAGAAAACTGTAAGACTATGCACAAGTCTTTAGTGCAATAGTCTGTGAACCAGTCTCCTTGAAATTGTTCTAAATACAGAGCTCAGGAAACTTCACAGAGGTGCTCTGAAATGCTGAATCATCTGTTCTGTCCATTTCCATTGGAAATTTTTCAGGGGGTCTTCCTCTATCAAACTTTATGTTCTTTATCCAGGAATAAATCCACAGCCTCTCATTTTCTGTGGAAATAAAAAGAAAACCTCTTTTCCAAAGTAGCATATCTTTGCATTTCAGTTTTAAAGTCAACTCATATACCAAATTTGTAGATTGAATTAATCCAACAGCATTTATAATCAACTGTCTTTTAGCAGCTTTTACTATTTCATTTCCACTCAAGAAGCTTAAAAATAAGACAATAGTATACAGTATCCAGACATTCTTTGTATTTTCCATCTTTACTTGGCTTATTTATTTAAGTATATTTCTTTCTTAAAGGCTTTCTCTACCTTTTCTTTTCTTTCTCTAAGCCTATATTTTCAGCACACTCTAGACCACTTAGACTTTTTTTAAAAAACTGTCTTTACTGTATATTTATTTCTTAACCTTTTCTGTCTCTGACCACAGCTTTGCTTGCCTAGGGTGATTGACTCTACCCAGATTCTTCTATTTCTTTCTGTTTCTGAACACACCTTTAACTGTCAGGATTCAAGGTTGGTGGGATGGGTGGATGGCTCCACCCAGCTCCTAGTCAAATTTCATAGAATTTATCTTTTTAACCCAGGTACTCTGGGGAATTTTAGGGTTCATATAATTATCAAGTAAAGCTTTGCCATCTGCTGCTCATTAACTCCATTTAACTATTAGGCAGCAGGGCCTCTTAAAAAACTCACAAGCGTTTTGTCTCTAAGGCTGAATCAGGAAGTTTCTCTTAAAAAAGCCAAGCCTCTGCTTGCCTCTGGCAAACAGACCTGATCCAAGAAAATATCACCACTAGAAAGCCATCTTTGATTCCTTTCCCTTTTTGTCCTTATGAACAAAAACCTTAAATACATCATTTACAACTTTTTGCTTATATTGAGGGTCCTATGAGACTTCAGGAACAAGCCATTTTATACCTTAAGCTGTACTCCAGAAGCCCACCATTGTAGCCCAAGACCACATGCCTCACCAGGGCATGTCTGTACCACGGCTCATGTGAGAGACACAACTTGGAAGCTGCTTTGGGCTCTAGACCATTTTTAAGCTTTCTATGGCTTTATGTGGGTATATATCCTGTATATGACCCACGTTGGGCTGCCATTGGTAGTAGGAGGTTTCTGGCCTGGACTTTCGGGCCTAGCCTCCAGATTTTGGACCCACAGACCTGCAGTCCCGCAGTCTCATAGTCCCACAGAGACACACAGATGCTTTCAATAGTTTTAGGCTGATCCGCCTTAGGCCCAGGCATATCACTCTGTATCCAGAACAATTTCAAGGAGACTGGCTGAGATGACCCAGCCTTACAGAGAACTCCACTACAGACGTGTACATAATCCTAACTTTTTCTTTGGATTCCTATGAAATTGCCAACTCCCCAATTCAGCAGGAAGTAGCCTAGAGAACAATGCCCACATTCCCAAAACATGGATTATGGTGTTTGTGTTTATTTACAGTGTTATTTATAAGTTGGTATACATAAGGGGGAAAAAGAATATTAGATTTGGAGTTCTTTTTGTTTTAAAAAGAGAAAAGAGGATATATAGGGGGATTGTGTTGCTTCATTGTAAATAATTGTCCCACCCACTGGTTTAATAAAAAACGCTGATTGGCCAAAGGCAGGCAGGAAGTGTGGGCGGGGCTACCAGACTAAGAAAACTCTTGAGAACAGGAAGCACAGAGCAGAATGCCAGAGAGAAGCCAGAAGAAGCAGAGGACAACTATGCTGCAGTGAGAAAAGGTACCCAGCCTCATGGCTGAACAGGATGAATCATGGGTTAGATGAAGGGTAGAGATCTAGCAAGTTATATGCCTGGACCTTAGATGGATCAACCTAAAACTTTAGTAAGCCTCTGTGTATCTGTGCGGGTCTGTGGGTCTGTAGGTCTGTGGGTCTGTGAGCCTAAACCTTGAGGTTAGGCCTGAAAGTCCGGGTCAGAAACCTCTTACTACACATTTTCTCTCTTTCTTGAGCCTACATTTCTCCTCTTATGTATTTTCTCTACCTGGAAGTTCCACATAAACCTTTTCTCACTCTGTTGGATATTTAGTTTTTATTAGACACCTTAGGCAGGCAAGGTAAAACAGCAAAACATCTTTACATAGTTAAACAAATATTTTGCAACAGCAACAGATACAACACATTTTTATGTAAACAAGTACAACACTGCCTCGCATAGTTAAAGAAGTATTCTGTAACAAAGTAGTGTTTATAATACCAGAGAGAAAAATGTCAATTAATCAGGTAAACTAGTACACAATAACATCAGTAACGGAGCTCAGTATAGATCAAGAAAGACCTTAAGAGGACTATTAGGAGAGTGGTAATGAAGGAAGCCATCTAAGCAAAGATTGATGAAGGAACAAAAGAAAAAAAAAGCATGATCCTATCTGGATAGATGAAACTTTAAACTTAATGGGCTGTCCCCACATATATGCAATATTTTGCTAAGAGGCTGTAACTTAAGTGTCTTTTTACCAAAATTACAAGAATTAAAGGACAAGTCTAAAAAGGCACTAGTGTGGAACAGCAAGATGGCTCAATGGAAAAGCTAATTTTTCTACCAAGTCTGAAGATCTGACTTGGTTCCCAGGACCCTCGGGGTGGAAGGCAAGAACCATCTTCCTCATGTTGTCCTCTGACCTTCACATATGTACTTAGCATGCTTAACAATACAAGTACATGTAAACATATATACATATACAGAATAGATGCTTTAGGAATATTAAATGAGACACAGTAAGAGAGAACATCAAAGATTTGAATTGCAGAACATTGTAACAACTTGAGGTGTAACTTTCACAAACTTACCGGTTTATTTTAGAAATACTTACTAATGATTTTTAAACTATTTTCTGCTCCTCTGTCATTTTGCTTGATCTATCTACTAAATTATATGTGTAAATTCAATATATTCTTAAAAAATATATAGATACAATATGTACACAGAATGTTTATTTAATGTATAACTCCTGTTATGTACACTGTTAATTGTTGTCTTTATGTTAACAAGCACTTTTTTTAAACAACATTTTGCTATTTTTTTTAGGTTTTGAAGTATACATAAATGAAATCATTGTATAGTATATGGAATTTGTAATCAGCATGATATTTATTATAGATGAAGTAAATTATTAATATTCAGTATTGTTCTTGTCAATAAGACAAGCTTATTTATGCTGCATTTTGTTATTTTAATAAATTGTCTTTGTACCTAAGGACTCTGTTGTGTGTATTCTATGTTTTACACTACTTAGGCATTGTGGAATATTTGTTTAAGATGTGTTACATTCATTTATGCTGTGGCATATTTATTTAGTGATGCAAAGATGTGCTCCATTCTTTTATGTTGCATTTGTTTAACTCTGAAAAGTTGTGTCACTTTGTCTCAAAAAGAGTTAATAAAGAGCTAATGGTCTAATAAAGAGCTAAAAGACGCTTAGCCAGGGAGGAGAGGGAAATAGATAGGGCTAGCACACAGAGAGGATAAACAGGAGGAGAAATCTAGAATAAGGAAAGCAAAAAGAGGGTAGAGAGGCTGAAGCCAGAGGCCAGCCACACAGTCACACAGCCACACAGTCACACAGCCACCCAGCCACACAGCCACCCAGCCATGCAGTCACACAGACACCCAGTCACACAGACATCCAGCCACCCAGCCACACAGCCACCCAGCCACACAGCCACCCAGTTACCCAGTCACCCAGTCACACAGCCACCCAGTCACACAGCCACACAGCCACACAGCCACCTAGTCACCCAGCCACCCAGCCACACAGCAGCAATGGAGTAAGAAGAAAAGAAAGATATGTAGATTAACAGTTTAAAAGCCCATAGTTAAAGAGAAATTGGATCATTTAAGTTAGAAAAGCTAGATATAAGCTTAGGTCGAGCATTTCTAAGTAGGAATAAGTCTCCATATTTTTATTTGGGAGCTGGGTAGTAGGTTCCCCAAATAGTAAAAATCCCCAAACCAACCAACCAACAAAAAATAAAAAAATAAAACAAAAACTCCACTTAGTATCTATCATTTTATCACAAAGAAACTTTTTCTTTACAAGATGTGTGTGTCTGTGTGTGTTCTTTTTTACATTTTAATAATTCTTTATGGATAATCTCAGTGGAATTGTTTTCCCTTCCAAATCTCTGAAAATCAGTTCTAGTGCTTTGAGTTCTACGAATAACTGAGGTCAAATAAGCCCCAAACCCTGTAACCTTTTAGTTTTATTGAGTATCAGACAGCTAAACATTTAGGAAACACTGTATAATTTATAAGGTATGGAATATGTTATACGCAATATCTTTAGCACTCTGTATAAAAAGTTCCAAGCAAAATCATGCTGGTCTTCTATTATATTGTAACACCTTTGCATCTCATATAAGATCATCAAAATCATATGTGCATTTATGTCTTTGTAAAACCTTCCATGTGAGTAGCATATTGAAACCCAACATGATTTTTCCATTGCTGCCACCTCTAAGGTCACAAGCAACTCTGACCTCAGCTGGAAAGATAACACTTTACTTCTTAAGTTCTTTTAAGAGTGAGAGTTTCTGTTATTTTTAATAACTCACACTACATCAGAAAGAATTTGTGATTACTAGTTATAAGAGAGTGTTTTAGCTTCTGGCCCAAACTCCTGAAGTTCATATAGATTTTATCTCAACCTCTATTCTCTTCTTTGCTTCCCATGGCATACAAGCAGCCACATTACAACATGAAATAGTACTTTTAGACTCCACTACCCACTCCCAATCTGTGCTTGCAAAATAAAAATCATATGTCAAAAATAGAAGCTATACAAAACACATCTGCCCAGGTTTTCTAATGGAATTTGGAAAGGATTCTGCTATAAACTGAGCAGTTATAAATTGGCCTCCCTGAACTCATTGCTGATAACCTGCTTTGTCTGTCTAATGTCCGAGGGCTAAGCTTCTCTCAGAAATCAGGCGATCTTTCCAACTAAGAAGTCAACATGAGAAGAAACAGTGACAGACTAGGTAGGAGATGATTTATACGCCCTTCATCTCCCCTTACCTTCAGCGCAGAGGAATGGAAGCTTCGCAGTGATCTCTCTGCCCTTCAAATGCAGTGTTCTTTAACTGTTTTTCCTTGTAAATCAGTAGATACCTGACTTAGTGAATCTTACTTACAAAAGATATAAAAATATTTTCGATGTATGCCACCAGTCATGACATTTAGCTGCTAGATGGCTCCAAATGAATCTGATTTACACATTATTACCTTATTCTCATACTTAATAGGCTCAAGCTAAAAGCATTTTAAACGATCTTTTCAAATCACATATTTAATAAATACTAGATTTCTGACTCTATCTGATGCTTGTTTTTCTGTGTGTTTTCAGATACATAGTAACATAGAACAGAAACATTGGTTTAACATTCACACCAGGAATCTTGCTCTGACATTTGGTGTCTAGTGTACTTCTTGGTTACAGCTATACTTAGATAAGTTTGCTTAAACCATTTCTCAACTATGCAAATGCCCCTATTTGTATTAGTGTAAATCAACTGACTTACCTTACTTTTTGCTGAAGGTTTTACGTTTCAAATGAATTGCCCATTAATTTTGACCACGAGACCACTGTATTACAACAATAAACAGAAGCACAGGAGAGATGTGATGACTGACCATAATTTTGTTAAGTGTCAGTTTACAAGCACCAAAGGGCACCAGCCCAGATGGTTTTTTACACATTAACACCTTGGGTGCTAGAAAAAACTATGATAAACGTTTTTTAAAATATGAGGTTTTCCAAACAGTTTTCACTAAGTCTACGGATGCTAGAATTTTACTTTTCTGTATACCAAGTGAGCTGGTATCTGATTCTCACAGGTGTACAAAAAGACGAGTTCATACTGTAGTTTCTCTAAGAACCTTGCAAGTAATTTGTAAAGCTCAGTGGCATTTGCCCAGAAAGAAAATGGATTTACTCAGTAAAGTTTATTGAGCTAAACAGACTGATGTACAGTTAAAATGGAAGACTGAGCGGCAGTAGGGCACACCACAGGAACGTCTCCTGCTTTGGAAGACACATTTGATGGGTTGTGACTCCTTCCATCTCTTTCCCCCACTTTTTTCTCTCTCTTCCCCTCCTACCCTCTTTCTTCCTCCTTCTCTGAATTGTTGCACATTTGAACAATGCCTGGAATGCACAGTATTTGTTCAGTAAATCAACTCTTTGCGGGACTGGAGAGCTCAGTTAGTGGTTATGAGCTTTTATTGCTCTTGCAGGGGATACAAATTCAGTTCCCAGCACCCATGTTGCTGATTTACATGTAACCGATTTACAACTTCCCTGCAGGAAACTAGCTCCAAAGGATCTGATGGCTTCCTCTGGCCTGGACAGACACCAACATACACAACATACAGACCTACCTTACACACACACACACACACACACACACACACACACACACACACACACACACACACACACAAATGCACATACAAATAAAAATAAAGACAAAATGAATTACCTAATTGTGAAATGACATTTCAGTATGAATTAAAATTCTTTAAAAAGTCAGCTTTCTGGGCTTGGTGGTGGTGTACGCCTTTTATCTCAGCACCTAGGAGGCAGAGAAATGTAGATAAGGCCTGCCTGGCCTACAAAAGTTCTGGGACAGTCAGGGATACACGGGGTGACCTTGTCTCAAAAACAAACAAAAGCAAACAAGTAAACAAACAAAAAGCTTGAAGTAGAACACTAAAGAGTCTGATGAAGAGAGGGATTGAGTGAATAGTTATCAACCATAAGGATAGAACTGGATAGGAGGACAATCCTGGTGCAATCAGAAAACTATTACTGACAACAGTTAATTACAAATCCAAAAAAATAAAAAAATGAGTTCAAAAATATTAATGCACCTAAAACAAATGAATGTTAAATTTTTATGATGAGGAATACTGCAATTATCTTTCTCTGACCATGACACTTTGTTTACATGTAAGCATACATATTGGTATGTATAACTTTTTAAAAAGGGGAAAAATATTCTAACATTTGATAACTGTTTTTTTTTTAGAATTATAAACATATCAGAAAACATCTGATTTCAGATTTCAAATCAATAAATTTTGTGTGAATTATACCCCAAAGAGCTGTTAAAAACAGTATAAATATCTGGTCATCATTCTTATTTTGTTATGTGTTCAGACTAAATGAGACAAAATTTACAATCTATCTAAAACAGGGTAAACAATGTGAAAAGAGAACTTGCACATACAGAATGCACTTTTTTCTGTTTACAGAAGTTCATATAAAGAGGCAATGTGTCATTATTGTCTAAAGACTTATATTTGACATTTGAATTACAGTCATTTCCCACAGAACAGGATTCCTGTGGTATCATTCTGAGTCTCATGACATGTCTTTGTTGAATAAGGAACCAGAAGCAGCCAAATACTTGTGGCAAAGCTACTGAGAAAGAGTGTTTTTGTGTGTACAAGAAATCTGACTCTTTTTTAGCCCCAGAGAAAATATTGGTTAGTCCTAACCAATCATAACTCTAGTATCCCACTAATGGAATCATGAAGCAAGAACCAATAACCTCAAAAGAACAGACACAAAGGAGACTAGTCTTCTTGTCTTTGAATACGTCTCAGGGACACAAAATGCAGGCAGAACTTGACTACAAAGCTAGATGACAATGATATATGTAGAATTCTGGAATTCTCTGGTCTGGGGAGAAACTAACAATACTTTTGAACAGCATAATACAAAACAATAATGTCAATACAAATCACTTGTAGATGTTGATAATTTTGCAAAGATTATCCAGTTCAACAGATGATGATCATGAATTTTTTTGATGAAAAAAGTTTAAGGTTTATGCATTCAAAGCACAGTATGCATACAAAGTCTGTGTAAAGTTGAAATCTATATTTTTCTCTATCTATAGGTGCCAATAAATACATATTACATAATTGTAGTTCAGTGTGCATACATATTGTGTGTGTCAGTGTGTATAAATGAATATTTGAAGTCCAAAGGTTGATGTTCAGTGTCTTCTTCAAATGTCTTATATTATTTAAATTTTTTTAATTTGGTAATAGTGCTTGTGGAGGCCAGAAGGTGTCAGAACCCCAGGAATTGAGAAGATTTACAGATGGCTGTGAGCATCCCTGTTTGTGGAGTCTGGGAATCAACTCAGGCCTTGGAAGAGTAGCCTGTGTTATTAAATGTTGAGCCATATCCTAGCCTTTATCTTAATTTTGAAGATCCCTCTCTCATTGGTGGTGATACTCAACTAGATTGGCTGGCCAGCAAGCCTCAGAAAACTTTGTCTCTGCTGCCACAGTGTTGGAAATACCAACATGAACCAAAGCACTCCCTTTTTTATGTGGGTGCTGGTGATCCAAATTCAGGCCTCTCTGTAAGTTCTTTATCCAAAGACCACAGGGTCTTTGAAACACACAAATTATCATTGACTCTTACTATAAGCTATTTTCTCTAAGAAAACAACAGAAGGGCTTTATTCTGTGATAACTTTGAGACCTATATAGAAATGGTAGCTTCTTTCAAACTTTGGGAATTGTGCTGCTTTTGCTAGAGAAACAGCTTTTCAAAACTGGTAAGTCATGAGAGCCAGTTGTTGTGAATACAGAAATACAGATTTACTATTATGTCTGCTCATTTGGAAATTCAATCAATATGTTAACTTTTGGGCATGTGGGGAAACAGCTAAAAGCAGAACCTGTGTTGAGCTTCTGCCAGCACACTGGCTTAAATCCCTACCACCAGAGCTAAAGACGAAACATTTAGCAAAATGAACTGTTTCAGTGGATAAGCACCCCATTTGTTAATTATTTCTATTTTTGAGTTTACTATAATTACATCATTTCTTCCTTTCTTTTCCTTCCTTCAAACCCTCACATATGCCACTCCTTGATCTTTTCAAATTCATAACCTATTTGTCATTAGTTATTATATGCTACACATATATATTTCTAAAATAACATGCTTAAACTATATAATGTTAGTTGTATGTATGTTTTCAGAGATGAGCATTTCATATTGAATAACAGTGAGAAGCCAGATGAGGGTGGTGCATTCTTTTAATCTTAGTATTTGGTAAGCAGATGCCTGTGAGTTTGAGGTTAACATTGTCTACATAGAAAATTCCAGGCCAGTTAAATAAACACAGTGAGATTTTCTCAATTTATTTTAGACATCTCTTAACCTAGTCCAAAATATCAGAGAAGAGACAATACACCTAAGTAAGTGAAGAATACATAATGTGTCTCTAAAAGACTTTATTTTCACATGTCTGTATTTCTTAAGACTAACTCTTTAAGAATGTCGTACAATAAATACAGTCAAAATTATTACATTCTTCCTCATACCCTGATTCTTCCCAGCTACTCCTTACTCTACTTATCAAGCTTCATGTTCTTTCTCTCTTAGAACAACATAACAACAACCACATTAAAAGTGAGAAAAAACTGAAAAGAAAGGAGTCTAATTTGTGTTGATTAGCTACTTCTGAACAGGTATGTATAGGGTCTGGCATAAAGTGGGATTGGTTTACCCAGCGTCATTCCATTCAGGAAAATGATTTTCCCTATGCCAGAAACTATCGATTGGTAACAGCTTCTTGGCTAGTTGGGGGATATTATGCCCACACCCTCTTCTACATGAAAGGATTTTGTCTGGCTTGAGCTTGTATAAGTTTTTCTGCATTCTGTCTCAGTCTCTGTGAGTTGATAGACTGCACATCCAACCTGCTCTTCCTTTATAGCCATCCATTTCTGTTTGCACTTCAAACATCTCTACCTCCTCTTCCAGAAAGATTCTTGAACTCAGAAGAGAAGGCTATGATAAAGACATCCCACTAAGATTTAAGCACTCTGGTGTTTCACATTCTATGCCCATAGCCCATTTGTGGGTCTTTGTGCTAATAAACATTTACTGCAAGAAGAAGCTTCTCTGATGATAGTTGAGAAATACACCCATCTACAGATATAGCTAAGTTCTTTGCTCTGTAAACATGGATTTTAAGTCCAAGCTTGCCTATTTGGGCCGTTCATTTTGATGCCTTACAAGCATTGCCTTTATGGAACAATAGCATTTTATGAAGGCCTCAGAAATGAGGAGAGACAGAGAAAAAATGGTACCAATGCAAAAACTGATGTAAGAGAATATATGTCTTGTTGTGCACTAAAAAGACTTTCAATCCCATGGCGAACACAATCTTCAGGTGTTTACTTGTTAGTTAGTGGAAAAGAATATTCTTTGTGTGTATAATAGCTATTGTCAGTCTAATATCACTTATTTATCATATAAAATATGACCTAAATACTGAAAATAGCAGTTATGAGAACATAATTTAATCATACCATTTTCCATATTTCTCCAGCTGAATTAAATGTTACATTAAAACCAAAAGTCTGTTCTTTTTCTGAGAACAAACATCTCTCTAGATGAGCAGCCAATGCAGATACAAGGCCAACCAATTGGTGAGGGAATAAGTTCAGCAATCCAGGAACATGTTGTTGATTTTGGCCATTCTTTCAGGAATGTTTGCTCATATATTCAGGGTGGAGCTGCCTCTAGCTTTTCTTTCCCTGAGCAAAATGCTTAAAGCAAAAACTTTTGCAAACCTCCTATCTATAAATAGTTATTTCCAGAAAATATTATTTTTTAAAAAATTCTTTAGAAGTTCAATAAATTTTTGATAAAATCCCAAGTTTTAAGCTAAGGGATATGGAAACACAATAATTGTTTAGGTCACAGTATTTTTTTTGATGCATCTTTATTAAGGGTACATTTTAATTTTTCTAATTCATAGAGAATTAATGTTGGTTCAAAACTTTATTAAGAACAACTTACTTGGTATAGTCTGTACAGGTAAAGAGGTAGGCTAGCTGCAGATCTTTACCTCTCCCTCCATCCCTTCAAGTCAGTCTACCAGGCCTTCCTGTAGGAGATTGTGTTGTTTCATGGTAAATAATTGTCCCTCCCTCTGGTTTAATAAAAAGCAATGATTGGCCAAAGGCGGGCAGGAAGTGTGGGTGGGGCTACTAGACTAAGAGAACTCTGAGAACAGGAAGCACCGAGAGCAGAACACCAGAGAGAAGCCAGAAGAAGCAGAGGACAACTATGCTGCTCTGAGAAAAGGTACCGAGCCCCATGGCTGAACAGGATAAGAGTCATGGGTTAGTTTAAGGGTAAAGAGCTAGCAAGTTATATGCCTGGGACTTAGACTGATCAGCCTAAAACTATCATATGCATCTATGTGTCTCTGTGGGTCTGCGGGTCTGCCTTTGACAAAATTTAAAGCTCTTTTATGATAAGATCCTAGAAATATTAGGGATACACAGGACATACCGAAACATGTTAAAGGCAGTTACCAGCAAGTCATAGCCAACATCAAATTAAAAACAGAGAAGCTCAAAGCAATTCCACTATAATCAGGAATAAGACAAGGCTGTCCAGTCTTTTCATATCCATTCAATATAGCAATAAGGCACTTGAGGGATAATAAGGGTATACAGATTGGAGAAGAAGTCAAAGTACTGTCATGATAGTAGACATGAGTAGCTAAACACTCTGCTGGGGAACTCAAATTCACTAGCCCTCCTATACAGAAATGACAAGTGGACCAAGAAGGAGATTCCAGAAACAAAATCTTTTACAGAAATAATAAATGAAATATCTTGGGGTAACTTTAACTAAACAAGTGAAATACTTTCTAATGATAAAAACTTCAAATCTTTAAAGAAAAAAATTGAAAAAAAAAACCAGAGGATAAAAAGATCTCTGATGCTCTTGGATCAGTAGCTTTAACATAATAAAAATGTCCGTTCTACCAAAAGCAATGTATAGATTCAATGAAATCCACAACAAAACCCCAACCCAATTATTTACAGACCTGGAAAAAAACGATTCTTAACTTTCTATGAAAAAAAAAAAAAAACCCAACAACAACAAAAAAACACAACAGCTAAAACAATTCTCAATAGTAAGAGAAATGGTGGGGGCATCATTATCCCTAATTTCAAGTTTGTACAACACAGGCATAGTAATAAAAATAACGTTATTGTCATAAAAACAAAAAAATGATGAAAGGAATCAAAACAAAGACTCAGACATAAAGCCACATACATACGACCACCTATATTTTTATAAACAAGACAGAAATAAACATTGGAAAACATAGTATCTTCAAAAAATGGTGATGATCAAGGTGAATGTCTGCACATAGAGGAATGCAATTAAAGTTAGACTTCTCATCCTGCACAAAACTCAAGTCCAAGTGGATCAAACGCCTCAGCATGAAATCAGATACACTGAAGCTGATATAGGAGAAAGTGGGAAGTAGCCTTGCACTCAGTGCCTCAGGAGAAGACTTTCTGAATAGAACATCATTAGTGCAAGGGCTAAGGTGGACAATTGATAAACATGACCTCATGAAACCAAAATCTTCTGTAAGAAAAGGATATTGTCACTAGCACAGAACAGCAGCCTATAGAATGAGAACAACTAATAGAAGACTAATTATCTAAAATATATAAAGAACTCAAGAAAACAGGTAACAAAACCCCCAAAAATCCAGTTCAAAAATGGGTACAGGTTTAAACAGGAAGTTTTCAACAGAGGAAATTCAAATGGCTGAGAAACATTTAAAGAAATATTTACTATTCCTTGTTATCAGGGAAATAAAAATCAAAACTAATTTTAGATTTTATCTTATATCCGTCAGAATGGGTAAGATCAATAACAGAAATGAGAGCCCATGATGGTAAGAATGTGGAGTAAGGGGATGCCTCATCCATTGCTGGTGACCACGTAAACTTGTACAGCCACTTTGGAATACGTATGACAGTTCCTAAGAAGGTTAGAAACTGATCTACTTTAAGATCCAGATATACCACTCTTAGGCAAATACCCTCAAGACAGTCCATCCTACTTCAAGGACAGTTTCTCAATCATGTTCATTCTTGCTTTATTCATGATAGGCAGAAACAGAAAACAATCTAGATGTCTCTCAATAGAAGTGTTAATAATGTGGTACATTTCCATAATGGAATATTACTCAACTCAGCTTTTAAAAAATGACACTCCAAAGTTTTCAGGCAAATGGATGAAACTAGAAAAAAAAAAAAGAATATAGGGAGATTATGTAGGGAGAGGCCACTGGAGTTTAGGGCACTTGAAAGCAAATATGGCATCCTAATGCTGAGGAAACTCCTTAAAATATATAAGCATGATACTAATGTGGTTTCCCAATAATGGGAAATGTGGAGTTTCTACTGGCCATCTCTTTTTATGAAACATGGCACCCAGTAGTGGGACTGGGTTGCATTCAAATGAGCTGTTTGCTATGGACGTACAATGGAAATCTGCAAACAACCAAAGTAATTACTAAGACCATGGGTTGCTCTCTGAATGCTGAAGGCAGGGCCACATTGAAGAGGACAACACCCACACAACTCATTGAGCATGAAGAAGTCCAGATGGTTCCTACATGGAGCCCTCTCCACTATGTTTTAGTACCATTGGTGTAAGAAAGTATACTTCAGGCTACTGAAGAGAAACATAAACACCAGCTAAGCAGCAAAACCGTTGACCTACAGTCTGTCCTTCCTGTAAGATACAACAGGGCAATGATGGCACAGGACATGCTGGAATAGCCAACCAATGTCTGACTTGATTAAGGCCCACTTCACAAGTCATAACCCATACTTCATATTGTTTTGTTGACCAAACACCAGAATCTAAATATTCCAGAGACTTAGAGTAACACCAGACACTACTGATCTAAAAATAGTCTCTATCTTATAGTAATCCTATATTGATCTAACCAAATTCTTGATTAAATATTAAAATGGTTGATAAATAGGTGAGAACAGGTACCTGTTCTCATATACAGTTGAGATTCATCCAAATTCATCAACCAAAGTCCTGCTAAGTTATGTTTGTCTCAAGTTACATCTTATATGTTAAGATATCATTTTTCTTCATAGAATTTGTAAAAATTTTCTTATTTTGTTTATGTTTGAGTTCTCTCTCTCTTTCTCTCTCTTTCTCTCTCTCTCTCTCTCTCTCTCTCTCTCTCTCTCTCTCTCTCTCTCTCTCTCTGTGTGTGTGTGTGTGTGTGTGTGTGTGTGTGTGTGTGTGTGTGAGTGTGGGGGTGTGTGGGGGGATGTGTGTTGACCATGTGTGTGAGTGGTGCCTCCAGAGTTCAGAAGAGGGTGAGAGATCCCTGGAATGGGACATACGATTTGTTGTAAACTACCTCTACCAAACAACAAGTTCTTTTACCTTCTTACACATCACAGATATTTTCTGAAGGAGAGAGGATTTTGTTTGGAAACATTTAAGTAAGATTGGTGCAGTTGGATGTAAGGGTTCCAACTTTTTTATGTCTTCTGCTTGTCATTGTCATCAAACCATTGTCAAGAAACATCTTAAGTAGAAATATATTTCAGCTTAGGCATTGTAGAGCATGATGGTAGATGGCATATGACTTTAGGATATGGCACTCATTTTATGTTCTGGGACTCCTCACTTCTGAATACCTCAGAAGAACCTAAATCAGAGACCAAATAAGCAGATAGGCTCTTTAATTGCCCACTGCTGACTATCAAAGTCCAAGACACCCACAAACTCTAACACATCAACTTTTGAGACACATTTTATGTTGAAACTGTAACCAAATAACACAAAAAATCATTTATTTCATCACCTTTTTATAGTGCACACATACATAAAACTCTAAGCTTTATTTCTCTGAAATGTTCACTTCCATATTAAGATATTTTTAAAATAATATAATATGTTAGGTAATTAAGGTGCGACATCATAGCGGTGAACACTGAGAAAATAGAAGATGAACTAATATGTGAATGCATCTTATTTCAGAAGCTCCAGGGAATATTTTATTTACAGTTAGAGTCTTTGCTTCCTTCATACAGTAAGGGAATAATCAATTTATGTTTAAGCTTTAAAATATGCCACAGACTATAGTTATACTCTAGGTTACTATGGCTATTGCAGATGAGTAAAATCATATGCTATTTATTTTTATAAAGGAAATCAATAAAAACAATTTTACTTGAGCTGTGATTTTCAAAATTATAAATGACTACTTCAGAATCCCTGTACAACCAATTCCATGATGACTATAATGTGATCATCAGAAAAGCTTTATCCAAACAAGTCATTAAAGAAAACATGTTTAGGAATCATAGAGACTTTATATATATATAAGCTTTTCTATAATTAGCATGCATAATAATAATGATAGACCTGCATGATAACCCACTTTCTAGAATAGCACATTTTGTGTTTGAATGCTATAATAATGTATCTTCAATGTTGGCTTGGAAAGAATATCTATAATATTAACTCATATCACACACTGAGTCCTTGCAAAAACTGGATGTTGCACCAAAACTATTGAATGAATAACTCAATTTTGCAATATAACACACTCTGAAATGCAGCTGTTCTTTTGTTGTTTACAGGTCTAGAAATGGAAGCTTTGAGTGTTTGTATAACTGGCTCAAATGTCCAGCATTAGCAAGTATTTGTAATCAGACTTGAATCTAAAATCTTTGATTTCAAAATATAGGGTCTATTATTGGTTAGTTATTTCTATATTGTTTTCATTTTCATCTTTATCTCCATCTCCTCATCCTCCTCCTCAACTATTTCATCTTTACTGTGTCTGTGTGTGTGTGTGTGTGTGTGTGTGTGTGTGTGTGTGTGTGTGTGAGTGCGCGCATGCACTCACTGCATCTGAATGTGTGCAAATGAGTCAGTTCTCTCTCTACTATTGATGCTGAGGATTAAATTCAGGTTTGTACTGGGATTAGGTTGTTATATTGTAAATAATTGTCCCACCTACTGGTTTAATAAAAATGTTAATTGGCCAAAGGCAGACAGGAAGTGTGGGTGGGGATGCCAGACTAAGAAAACACTGGGAACCGGAAGAACAGGGCAGAAATGCCACAGAGACTCCAGAGATGCCAGAGGAGCCAGAAGATGCAGAGGACAGCTATGCTGCTCCAAGGAAAGGTACCGAGCCACATGGCTGAATAGGATAAGAGTAGTCATGGGTTAGTTTAGGAGGAAAGATTAGCAAGTTATATGACTGGGCCCCAGGTCAATCAGTGTACAATTAATGTAAGTGCCTGTGTCTTTCAGTGGGTCTGTGTGTCTGCTGTGGGTTCTGTGGGTTTGCAGGGTCTGCAGGTCTGTGTGTCTCTGTGGGTCTGTTGGTCTACAGATCCAAACCTCAGGGCTCAGCCGGTAAGGGAGGGCCAGAAACCTAATACAACACAGGTTATCAATCATTCAATATAAAGACTTTTAAATTCTTAATCATTTAACTGGTACTATTTTTAATTTATTTAAATGACTTTTTCATTTAGGTTTGAGGTTGGACTCTAACTATTCAGTTCTCATTGTATGGGCAGTAGAACAGCTTATGTCCATATAAATATCAGATTTCTCTTATATTTTCCTACTCTGTATTCTCTATATCAACTTCAGTTATCACAGGAGCAAGTGTCAGAGATCCAGGGACCATCCTCCTCCACCTTTGTTCTAGAGCACCAGAAGTTATCCAGTTAGCCAGTCACAAAACAGCTCAGCATACATAAAATCTTATCTCTCTGGCCACATATCAGCTACTTCTCCATCCATTTCCATCCTTCCCAGGGAATAAACCTCCTTTCCATTTGTGGCAGTTGGAGTTGTGCCCACTGAATTCTGTCTTTCATCTATCTACCCATCCTCTTTGTGTTGTGCCTTATTCTCACAGCACTCTTAAATCTTATAAAACACAGCACCCACTCCATCCACCTCTGTCCTCCCTCCCAACTTGAGAATGCACCATGAAAGTATTTACGCAGTTATTTATCACCTAAGATCAGTTACTGCCATCAGCACAAGACCAGGACTATAAATTATAAGTCAATTAATCCTCTTTTCCATATATACTAGGTTGGCCTTGCTTCTTATTAGCTAGAATTTGTTGCAAGTATTTCAATAAGATCTTTTCTCCAGTGTAGGAGTATAGGTCATATTTAAGATATTAAATTTAATAAGACAAAAAGGAAGTTATTAAATTAATAAAATGAGCAGACTATAAGTAACATAATAGTCTCTATTAGGTTTGTGAGTAATAAATTGTTAAGCAAACTTTTCAGAAAAGTAAAAGGATTATTATTATGTATGAGTAACTGTCAGGAAAATATGAAGCAACTAACATGAAATAAAAAGATAGAATGGTAACTTCAATTGGGTTCCTTGCACTTCAGCAGCATTAAAACGTATTAGGACAATTCCCTGTATCAAAAGGAGGTACATTAGATGTGTAGCCAGCAGTGAATTTCCTTAGCAGAGTGATAGCAGACTAGGAAACTTTGTGAAGAGCAATTATTAGGTTTTTTGTTTGTTTGCTTGCTTGTTTGTTTGTTTGTTTTTAAGTTGGCAACAAGGCAACTATTCCACTCTGACTTTGTCATATACAGTAGGTTATGGACACAAGTTAATGAGCAGTGTGTTTGTGTTCTGGTAGAGCTCTATTTATAAGAACTGACTACAGGTTAGTTTTACGTTATGTTATATTTTGTTGATGCTGGTAAAATATTCTAAATCGTAACTTTTGGTTTTCTATTTCATCTATGATGCACTGACTTTTATCTAAAGAACACTTGCCAGCAAAAATTTAAGATAGGTTTAATTAATCATAGGAATCCCTTTTTTTCTTAGCAGCTTACTTATTAGCTATTTGAAAATAGTTAATTTTGTTCACAAATATTTTACACATCTTTCCCCATAATTCTTAAATATGCAAATTTTTCACCATAGCCCTTCCATTTTATGTCCTCTTTACTTACTTTTTTAAAGATTTTTTAAAGATGATCATAGCAGATGTCTTATTCCTCTGGCTCTTACGATTAAGCACTGGAACACATTATATATCAGCTTTACATGCATAAAGTCTGGCCCAGTTTCCTTGGTAGATTCTTATGCTTATAAAATAAAAGCAGACAGATATCTCAGTCAGTTGGCATCTTAAAACCTTTAGGAACTTGAATCTAGAGGTCTGCCCAAGGCTGAGCTGTATGAGCAACCCCAAATCTTTCCAGAACAACTGATGAGTTCTAAATCTTTGATCTTTGTGCATGCTTCATTCTTGAGCTTACAGCTGGATAAAGACACTGTGCAGTTCACTCCTCTGGGCTTCTTCTGATTGTAATTTGGTTTGTTCACTCTTGGGCAAAGAAAGCAAGCTGAAAAAAAATGATGAAGAAGACATATTGTTTTCCTTCTCTGATGCCTGCTTGTTTTTGTTTATCACAATCTGGAAACAGAAAGACTGTAAAGATGTATGTAGATAAGCAACAAAGAACAAAATCCCAATTTAACCTTGGCAGAGAGTGAGTAGCACTCCAAATGCCTTTTACAATGTGCTGACTGTAATACTTTGAAAAGAAACCACTGGTAATAACAAGAAATTAGGCCCTGGTTAGAAACATATTACTGCCTTACCAAATCTTTCCATGGAATCTAACTACTACATATTTTAGGCTAAAAAATATATATATTATTAAAATATATATATAAACCTAGATCTTCTGCATTTTGGCCAAATTTGATTTTGTTTTCAAATTATCTCAGAGGAAAATTTTAGCTGATTATTTATGTGATTTGTTTCACATGGAAATCTATTTACAATATTCTTGGGAAACATATATTTTTTCCTAGTAATAAAAAAATGTAAAAACACACCTAGGTCTACAAATAGCTGATAGTTCTTTGTTGGGGGTAATGCTAGTTGTTTCTGGGGTAATAACAGAGGTAGACAGATAGGAAGATTGATATTTTTGGTGACTGGATTTAGGGGCAGGTATACTTGGACCTGACCAAGGGAAATAAATGCTACAAAGAACAGAACAAAACAAAACTTCTGCAGTCACCACAGAAATATCTAGACTCTCATTCTGAGTTAATACTTCATTCTATAATACCGATTGTGGTTCCCGGGTATGCTGATCAAGGCATATACATTAGAAAAGTATTCTGTTGGTTCATTATTTTTATTTAATTTTCTATGGAATGATAAAATATAAAAAAGACATCTAGGATGGCTCCCTTGAATGCAGTGAAACAAAGTATAATCTGGAAAAACATTATATTTCTCTAGTAATTTATAATCTACCACACTGATTCAGTGAGCACATTGCCATCACTAGCACCCCAGAAAACATTTAATTGGATTTTTACACCCCCGTCCACACACATTCTTACTACAAGGGAATTAGGTTGTGCCAAGAGAGACTACAGCAATAAACTGCACATTTGCCAAATGTTTTCTGGAGTGCTCCCTTTAGAGAAGTAGGGGACAGCACTGTTAAGACAGTCTAACCCATCGTCCTTTCATGGGAGGGTCAGAAGCAATTGAAAAAACAATTTACAATTGACATCTTCACATGACACATTCGAACACAATTTTCCTCCTAGATTCCAACAAAGATTATTATTTGTGATAACCCTAAATACGGACCTTTGTTAAGTTTTGCCTTTTGGTCATTCATGTGGTTCATCTGAGTTCCTGTTATCCATATTCTTCCTCAGTTATTCCTTGACAGTTTTACTAACTACTAAGTAAAAATCTCTAAAGTGATCAAGAACAAGTATATTTTCAGCAACAAATGATTTCATTTTAGCTAAATTAAATATTCTTGCTGTAATAATAGCACTTATTCATAGCTCATTGTCACCACTGAAAATTTTTATTACAAACACTCTGTATTTAAGAAATAAAAACCATTCCAAATTATTGTTTCTATTATATTAAGAAAACTTAAGTATAGACTTTGTCAAAGCAATCCTGATAAGCATTGCTCATTTGTAATTTCACATTTGTTGCAATAAATATTTGATATTTGAAACACAAAAGAAGGGAAAATTTATTTTGAATCAGGGTTTCAAGGTTTCAGTCTCTGGCCAGCTCTCTCCCTCCTCCATAGATTGCAGAGATGGAATATATTATGATGGAAGAATATGAAGGGACATGGTTGTTCATCTGAGGACAGAAAGGAGGGGTATGTGTGTGTATGTGTGTATGTGTTTGTGTGTGTTTATGTGTATGTGTGCATGTGTGTTTGTATGTGTATGTAGGTGTTTGTGTGTGTGTTTTTATGTGTGTGCTAGTGTGTATTTGTGTATATGTGTGTGTGTTTGTGTGTATGTGTGTGTTAGTGTGTGTGTGTGTGTCTGTCTGTCTATGTGTGTGTCTGACAGAAGAGTCAATGGGGGAGGGAGGCAGTGGGGTGGGAAGAAGATGAACCAAGGTACAGAGTATTCTGCAGAGATGCTCTCAGTGTTTAGAAACCTAATCCCTTGATCCTGATATTATATTTTTTGTTATTAGGTAATTTAGTATGAAATTATAATAAATTAACTGTGGAAGATAATAAGAACTTCAGGATATCATCATTTCTCAACAGAGTAACCAGCTAGGGAATAAGCCTTCAACACATTAGCATTTCTGGGGAAAACTTGTACCCAGACAAAAACATTACATGGTTTATTTTAACAGAAAATATGTAGCTAAAATATATGTAAGAAGAAATGTACATAACAAGAATATCTAACTTTTTCACAATTAATATAGTCATATATCATAATAGGCTACAGGTAAAAGTGTGTAATTACTTTTTCAAAAACATGGTAGTGTTAATTTTTTATTCTTCTGGTTTCTACTCTTTATTAAATGAGCAAATAAATAAGTAGAAATAAGCCATCAATATCCTTGTAGATTTATTTATTTTTTTACATTTACTTATTAACCTACTTAATGTGATTTCTGGGAGTGGAAGGTGTGTGTATACCATGGCACATGTGTGGAGGTCACAGGACAGGTTGTGGGAGCTGGTTCTTCCCATCCATTACCAGGTTCTTGGAACTGAACTTACATCATCAGACATGACAGAAAGGGCCTTTGCTCACTGAGCCATCTTGTTGGCTTCTCTCTATTAATTTAACTCTTTCCTGTGGGAAAAATATTAGCAGATTTTGATATCTATATTATAAGGCCTACACATTACCCTATTCATTTTTAAAGAAGAAATCTCAGAAGTGCATTGATTTTCCTCTTTAATTTCTGTTTAAACTTTAGAGTAGATAGCTGCTGTGGGTAATAACAAGAAAATAATGATTATTGGTAATGAGAATGCAACTGATTTGCGTAAGATTTGTAAATAGCAAATCCATTTATAATCTAATCCCTCTGTTAGCCAATAGATTACCCACATCATTCAAGACTGATATAGAAAGTATCATTATATATGCAACAAAGTATCAGTCATATATACAATCAAATGTATCAATTCATTTAAAAACCTCTATTTGTCTGATTAAAGCATATAGAATTTTCAGGTACAAAATTAAAAATTTCAAGGTTTACAAGGATATCAATTAATGTATCTCAAACCCTGACGTTGATACCAGAAAGACATCTGGTTGGTTCTCTTCCAGGACTTGCAATGTGACAGAAGGAAACTATTTCAGCTCTAAAGTTTTGGTGTCCTTATCTTTTCAATTGCTTTTGGCTGGAAGACTAAGCAGATATGGATGGTTTGAATAACTTTGGTGCATTGAAGAGCTACCTGACTACCTTGAGTTCAACATTGTCTTCTTTCTTTGTTGTTCCTAGCAGAGCTTTTTATGATGATTTCAGGGCTTGTTGTCATTCGACAGGTTCTTGAACATATGTTTTGAGTCAGGGAAAATACATAGCATTAAGAGAAATATGAGGCAGAACATAGATGCACAGGATTACATACTTACAGGTAATGCTTTGAAAGTAAATAGCTTAGATTGCTGAGCCTTATCCCTCCTCTCGTGTGTGTGTGTGTGTGTGTGTGTGTGTGTGTGTGTGTGTGTGTGTGTGTGTGTGTGTGTGTATGTATGTGTGTATATGTGTGTGTATGTGTGTGTGTGCAGTATTAGGTTTCTGGCCCAGACTTTTGGGCCAAGCCTCAAGGTTTAGGCCCACAGACCCACAGACTCGCAGAGACATACAGATGCTTACAATAGTTTTAGGCTGATCAGCCTAAGGCTCAGGCATATAACTTGCTAGCTCTCTACCCTTCATCTAATCCATTACTCATCCTGTTCAGCCATGTGGCTGGGTACCTTTTCTTAGAGCAGCATAGTTGTCCTCTGCTTCTTCTGGCTTCTCTCTGGCATTCTGCTCCGTTCTGCCTGTCCCTAGAGTCTTCTTAGTCTGGGAGCCCCACCCACATTTCCTGTGTGCCTTTGGCCAATCAGTGCTTTTTATTAAACTCATAGGCGGGGACAATTATTTACAATAGAACAGCATACTCTCCCTATGTGTGTGTCCCCACATGTGCAAGCTTGTACAATAGCACACCTTGCATATAGCCAGCAGATGTTGGTTGGTGTCCTTCCTCTAATATTCCTCACATTATTTTAATTTTCCCCCGAGTATTTTTAGAACTTCTAAAATACTAAATGATCATCATCTTTTTTTGTTTTGTTGTTAGTGAACCCAGGCTCTTAAAAGGTTATTCTATCTCCCATAAACAGCCAGCCTCTCTCCTTTTTCCTCTTTTGGCTATTTTGAGTTATTGTAGGTTGTTTACTAATCTCTGCCTTATTTCCATTCCCAGATTCCTCCAATTCCTAATTATGACATCAAAACAATGGCCTCCCAATTCATACCTCTAATTTTGTACGCCCCAAGGTCAAGGTTTTTTTTAAATGTACTCTACTTCTTGTATGCTTCCAACAGAACTTTTATACTCAACATAAATAGAAGTAAACTTAAAATATCAGTCTTCCCCAAAATGGTTGTTTTTTCTCTAATGCTTACTTTTAATACTAGTGTAGCACAAATTTGTATTTGTGTATGTATTTATTGATTTACTTTTCAGCAGCTTTAAGAAAATGCCAGAGATCATTATCACAAAGAGAAAAAGATTTAGTTTGGATCACAATTTTGTGGATCCAGTTTATAGATCATTGACTCTATTGTTATGGACCTCTGGACATTCAGAATATCATTGTATGAAGATGTGGAATAGCAAACAGCCAGAACACAGATGAGAGGGGTAGAGAAGGTATCACAATCTACAATAAACTTTTGTGAGGCCCCAGTTATAGTACATTGTCAGTATTATGACTTATGTCTTTACCTGAGCTTTCTGAAGTCTCTTTACCGTAATCCTATAGTCTTGGTGAGCCATAGACTCTTCAAGCTTTTCTCGATTTTGGTGGTGATTTTCCTTTGTAACTTACAATCTGCTCTGAGACTCATCCGTCAGTTTTTCAATAAATCATCCCTATGATCTGCTCTTGTCATTTACATGTTCTTCAACCCCATTCATCTTAACAAGGAGAGAGATAAGAGAGATGCCACAGATGTCATTTTATTTCTAGGGTTTGCTATAGGGCTAAATCACACTTTAAATCTTCGTGGTTATCATCCTTTACTTACAGTGACAGAGCTGAACAAGTAAAGGAAGTGAATAGTTCTTTTCTTTGTGTTCAGTTAAAACCTATCACGCATAAAACACCCAGTGAAGAGGAGTGTGCTGCAATTTCTAAAACAATGTCTGTTAGGTTTGAAATCACTACTCCATTTTGTATTATCTATTTCAGAAGGAATTTTCCCAGTCTAATCTGAACACTTCCTGTCCTAATAGACCCCCCTTTGTTAATCTTTAACCATCGCAGGAGGCCAATTAGAAGCCACTTGTTAATGTTTTCTTGGAGAATTAAGAATCTGTGATAAACTCTCTCAGTATAATCCTGCTAGGCAGCTCCAGAACATCAGTGACTGTTGAGAGCAGTCCCCGGAGACAAATATTTGACACCTATTTTCTTCTCTAGAGTAGTTGTGATAACATGGAAAGACCTCTCTTTAGGTAAGGAATAGGCTAACACCTCCAATAAACATCTTATTCTGGTTATCTGCCAACTAATTGACTGTTAAGCTTTTGAAAAACAAAAGCAAATAAAATTGATGATACATTTGCTCCACTGATTACTTGTTTTGAAAACACCAGACTCAAGGATACTTTCTCCAAATTTGTTCTTAGGTTATTCTGTAGTTACAGCAAAGGGTTCACTAATTTCTTAGGCAAAGCAACTGTTTTAAATGATTCAGAAAATTTGCCAGTTTGTTCAATAATACTTTCTTTCCGCAATCAAATTGTGACATGATCACAAAATTATCATCAAAGCAACAGTTCAGATCATTGAATAACGGGTTTTATTGGAACTTAAAATTATTTGGTGCCTTCTAGAAATGGCTTTACATATGTATTTCTTTCATAGTGAGATTTCGGAGATAGAAAAGTCAGCTTTTCATGGATAAGATGCCAGAGGCATTTACTTCTAAATGAATAAAAATTTCTGCATAAATACCTCAATCATCACTACTAATTTTAGTTTAATTAAATTACCCACTTTGCATATTACTCAAATGGAATATACTCACCATGTCTACTGAAAAACAAATAAAGATTTTGCTGTTCAGTTTTCATTTTAGAACTTTCACTTCTTGCTTATGCATTGATTATTCACTAAATTGTGTGTTTCTTCCGGTGTCTATGTGTGTGTTTTATGAGTGTGTGTCCACAAGTATCCCTATTTGCACTTGCATTTTTACTATTTCTTAAATTAAAAGGAAACAAAAGGCAGATGAGTACAAAAGTTATATAATTTATTTCTAGCTCTATAGTATCTCATTAAGTAGAAGTATTATGTTTTACATCATCACATCCCTAAATTTAGCTGTAGAGATTATATTGAAACTATTTAGTAAAGAATGTTACAATGAATAAGTATATATGCAAATTGTTTCAGAGACATGCTAAAAGGTATTTGCTACCAAGTATTTGTAGGTGAAACAGTAAATATACTTGAACTTTAAAACTGCCAACTTATTCTCTGTAGCTAATCAGATTATGTATTAAGTGTTCTCCTTCCCTACAACCTTGAAAACCAAATGTGCTTTACAATTTAAATTTTGTTAATGTTAGGATGGATTAAGCAGCAATAATTAAGTTTATAATTTTTCAAACTTTTGTTAATAGTAAACACTTATATATGTAAAGGTCATTGGATTTAATTTTCTAGAAATTATGAGTATATGCTTTGCTGGCTTCTTTCAGACCTGTCTTTATTAATGGAATGGAACATCTGTATGGAAGATGAAACTCCATTTGTCATCTAGTTACTAATTTCCTGTCTAATAATGCCTTGAGATACCTAAATTATTGACATTTTATACAATAGTATTCCGCTTCATT
Organism: Phyllotis vaccarum; assembly: GCA_033318265.1. NCBI lineage: Eukaryota > Metazoa > Chordata > Mammalia > Rodentia > Cricetidae > Phyllotis > Phyllotis vaccarum. The sequence continues at coordinate 23,147,999 of JARWLC010000014.1, forward strand.
TAAAAAATAATGTTTAATTCTTTTTTTGTGCAAGTTTCTATTTCTACCGATTGTAAGATGTTTCAGTTGAGCCTTTGGTTTGTCTGCCTTAGCTGTACATCCTCAGTTAGTTTATTAGTGTGACGAATTAGTTGCTGTGTCATAAGGCCACAATACTGATTGACTTACACAATTAAATTTGGGTTTGTTCTTTTCACTATTCTGTAGCCTAGAAGTCAGAGATTGAGAAGTTGGTGGAATGGCTTGCTTTAGTGGCCCATCATCTTGGGCAATGCTTCCTGTCTCTCTCTTTATTCAACATTATCTTTCCTGTCTGTGTACATTCTGAATATAATGTGTGTTGAGTCACCTTTCTAGTCGCTGTCCTGCCCGTTAGCTCATCTCATTGTTTATGCTCCAGATCATGATAGTTAGCCAATAAGACCCTAGTTTATTTCATTGCCTTCTTTGTAGGGTTGGTCTCTATGTTGTTTCTTATTTGGAATTTCATTCCACATTGCTACTTACTTATTTTTCATTCTGAACTTCAGAATAAACACATATAATTCCTCCAGAGTAAACTACAATGAAACCTATAGGAATCTGTTTAAGAATAAGTAAATTAAATATCTTAATTTTATCTTTCCTTTTGGCATTGTTCTCATGGACCTTTCTTCCATTTCATGTTTTTACTTAGTAACACAATTTATATCCCTGACATGTCAATAGGATTATAAAGTCACTGTGTATTAAATTATATTAATATTGGAGTGTATTTTCATTCAAAGTTTTTATTACTCCAAATGATTACTAACTTGATTCATAGGAAAGTAAGCTTTCATTCTTCTTTACATACCACCCTCTAATTGATTTCTATTTGCTATTATCTCCAAAAGTATATAAAGTTTGAATGAGATTTTTACTCATTTATTGTTTAAGATAGGATCCATCTATGGAGTCCTCGCTGCCTTGGAACTCACAATGTAGAGCAGAGTCCACCTTAGAACTCATGGAGATCCTCACACCTCTGCATCCACAGCGCTTGCTTAGTGTAAGTGACTTTTACTAAGTTTGATGCTTTATCTTAGAATAGTCAGGAAAAAGCATATTTGTATCTCTATCAGTTTTTTTCTCATTTCCCTAGATATTCTGTTCTGGAAATCTTCATAATAAAATATTGGTATTATTAATGGTGTAGAATTCAGTTTCATTATGCCATTCCAAGTTTCTCCTGTTCTCTTAGATGACAAGTCAACTATACTCAGAAATCAAAGCCCATTCATTTATTGATTCTTGAATGAAAACCATGCATTGTCAGCTTCCCTACAATAGCCATGACTGCCATGGTTTGGATAGATGTTCAATAATCAAAGCATACATTTTGTGGGTAATATTGGTAGGTAGTAGGACCTTTAGAAGGAGAGCATCACAGAATGAAGTTAGGTCTCTGTGGTATGGCCTTGAAAAGGATTACAGGAATCTGGTATTTTTCCTCTGTTTCTCTGCCACCAGGAGGGAAGTACCTATGCTGCATCATTCCCTCCTTCCATGATAGGCTCCTTTACAAAGACCTAAAGGGAACACAGGGTGTGATGGGGTAGCTCTGAAACGTTAGCTAAGAAATACATGCTTGGGAAGGACATCAGGAGTAAAGTGTATACATGCCGTGTAAAAGACCCTGGGCTCATTCTCTAGAACTGAAAAAACAACAGAACATAAAGAAGCCCATTTGTTACTGATGTTTGCTTGTTTGTTGTTTAGGTTGCTTTATCTTAGATATTGTGTTACAATGACAGAAAGCTTGTCAATACTCTACCTTCAGGTTCAAAGGAATTGTCTTTATCTTGGAAACTTAAAGGAGCAATGTGAAGGGGAACTCCCAGGGAATGCTTTGTGCAGAGTTGCTCTCCTCACATAAGTGATGTAATCTTTACTGCTTTCATTCTTTACCGGAACGGGTAGAGGGGTAGAGATTACTTTTCAAATAAATACTTTAATTCTTGGGCAAATTATCACTGGTCTGTAATGTAGCCATTCAGCACAGAAGGGATATAGCTGTAGTTCAGAATGCTTTCTTAACAGCAAAGATACTTCATTTTGTCCAATCTGTTTCTATTTAACCTATATGTATACTGATTTACATTTTTGGACTTTCAAATTCATTATTTTGTTTCCATTTGCTTTCTGTGATGTAAGCGGTGTTTCTTGAAATTGTTTTATTTGAATTTCCGTTTTGGCTGATCCCACTTATCCTTGATATCTGTTGAGTGCTCCCCTCATATACAGTGTGGACAGCTATGCAGAGTCCTTAACGTTCTAATCCCTTATTACACTGGAAATTGCTGAGTTAACTTTTTCACTGCTGTTATTTTAGGTGGTGGTGTATAGTCCAATATTGGCTAGTGTTTATTCTAGTGAAAATTTACTGAGCTTTTTCACTTATGACAGTACTTATGTATATTGCAGTTTCCTCTATCATATTGTGTGATGGTGAAATTTCCTTAAAACTCTGTGTATGTATGAGATGGGCTTTCCTGGATTAGCCTTTAGTGATTGCTAAGTATTTATGAGGTAAGTGCAGAGAGGCGAAGATAAACAAGATCACTTGCAAATTTACAGTCATAGCTCATTTGTTCTATAGCTATGCAGAATTCTGTAAGTCAGATTCCGTGATCTTTTGGCGACTAAGTTTACCACAGTAAAAAAAAAAAAAAAAAAAAATAGTTGCCTAGCAGTCACAGAGCGTATGATAATTCTCATTTCAGTCCGGCTTTCGGTATGCTGTAACAGAAAATGACAGATTTTTATCTTAGCATGCATGAAAACACTCAAAACAAACATTCCAACAATATATGAAAAGTCAAAACTGGGCCTAGATTTTTGTATGTGTTTTGGAGGGCATTAGACCCATTGTGATAAAATACAGAGGTCTTCTTAGTCTGGTATTACAGGAAACTGTTTGGTACCTGCCTCTGATTTGAGTAAATGAACAATTACAGGTGTCGAGAGACAAATGAACACCTCTAAAGCCATCAGTCGTACCTGCACAAGGGAAACTTTGAACCTTAGGGAAAGGTCTTTTGTTTGTTTGTTTGTTTTATCAGAGCTTACTTATTTATTGCTTTCTATACATTTGATGAAGAACCCAGTAGAAAATTCTAGTACAAACCTTGAAATTCCAGAAACAAAATTTACCTATCTATAAAAACAACTCTTCAGATATGTGTCCTCTATAGGTGTGTGGAAGGATATCTAGGGAGAACTGTAGAACAGAAACAGAATGGATATTATAATATTTATTGCATACACATATGAAATCCTCAAAAAAAGTAAAAGAAAAATACATGTACATGTTTAACAAGTTTAGTTTTAAATACTTGACATTAAAATGACCAGATAAGACGAACAAAATTAAGTTTAGAATAAATTCCGTAACTCCCCAGGAACCGGCCAGCTACAGTCAGGGAGGCAGATATGTAACTACAGCTTTACCTCTTCCTCCTCACTGCCAGATGCAAAGGCCCAGTATCACCCCTTGCTCTACAACAGAACTCCCCTGCACCCACACTTCCTAGCTGCCTTCTCCACATGTCCACAGTCACCACTTGCAAATGAAATTTTAGTTTTCTCTAAGGGCGTCTCACAGGGCAAACAAACCATTTTTAAGGGTAGGCTGCAGGATCAGAGTAGCTGGCCAACTGAACACAAACCCAGTAGCTTTAGAAGTTCCTTGTTGCAAAAAGCACTGGTGCTTTTTTTTATATTTTTAATTTTATCTTTATTTTAATTTAATTTATATACCTTTTCCTCTTCTTACCCTATAGGTCCTTAGGGTACATTTTATGGTTTCCAGTTTAGTGTTTTTATGGGATCCCTTAGATTGTGAACAACTGGGTCTCTCTATGTAGATTCGTGTTTCTTGTGTTTTTCTTGGCTTCTTCTTGTTTTGTTTTGTTAGTGTTTGCCCTTTCATATTTTATTTTATTATTCCTCTTTAGAAGCCTGTTTGTTTTCTGATGAGAGACAAAAAGGACAAGGATCGGGATGAGAAAGGAGGGGAGGAGGACCTGAGAGAAATAGGGGGTATGTTATGTAAGAGAAATAAACATTTTTAATAAAATAAAAATGAATGGTTCCCTTGCTTTAGGCTACCAAGTGTCGGAATTGCAAGTGTGTACATTCAATAAGGATAATTTCATAAAAATTATGCAAAATTTTAAATTATATTCACATAGATCATAATACAAAAGTTTATGGTTTAATGTTGTTAAAAAGCTTTTTTGGATGGTGAGAACAACATGCGTTCAGTCCATTCAACAACTTGAACTATTTTTTGAGTATTTGTGTGTTCTTTTAGAATGGTGTTATCTCAATGCATTGAGACAGCAATTGTCTACAGTCTTTACTGATCAAGTACAAATGTGGAAATCTATATTCAGAAATATCTTCCAGAGTACGTTGTAGAAAATTTAGTTACTAGTGAAAATGAACCCGGCAGGTCTCAAGTCAGGGAGAACAGATAGCATAATGGATATGCTAATGCAACCGCATCTCAGTAACTTTTCAAGGAGTTCTTTCGCTTGTTCTTCTGAGACAGGGTTTCTCTGTGTAGATCTGGCTGTCTTGAAATCTACACTGTAGACTTGGGTGGCCTCTAACTCAGAGATCCCCCTGCCTCTGCCTACTGAGTGTTCATATGACAGGTGTGCACCATCATTGCCTGGCTTCATTTCAGTGGCTTTTAAAGAAACAATTATAGCACTTGATTATTCTTAAGAACAAAAGGTTTTGAATTATAAAACACTGTCAAATCTTGTGTCCTATGTTAAAAGTTGAAATTTTCGCAAATGTTTATTCAAAACACTAAATTTTTTGTTCTTTTTTATTTCGAGGTAAAATTTCGCTGAAATTGAATTTCCTCTTTTAAAATTTATGACTATTTTTGTCTTATGAGAGAATTAATAATAACATACAAATTTCCCTCTAAGAGTAGAGCATTTGTGTTTCTGAACCAAAACACACCTAAGGCGTCTGGACAATTGCTGTGCCTCACCTTTCAGTCTACTTTGAGGAGAAGATGATCCATATCCTATTGTTTTGGTACGAAATTTCAGCTCTGCACTCGAAATGAATGTCATTTTGTCTGGGTGATTTTTATGTATCTGTTGACAGTTTGTTCTGTACCTGTCTTTTTTTTTTTTTTTTTTTTTTATTTAATAGTGCTAGAAGGTTTTAACAATGCTTCTTCATTTTCATCCATCAGTATTACTGCCATGATGGCAAATCACATAACACAACTTGGTGCTTGCCTGTAAATTCAATAGCAAATAGTGATCCACAAAAGTGAGATGGTTTTACCTTCCAAGTCTAATAAGAAACAATATAAAACACTTACTCAGTTTTGAATTCCAATACACATAAGTTCAAATGACCACGCATGGTTGCAAATCTCTCCCATGTTCTCCAGGTAACAATCTTCTCTTCTCTGTGCGTATTCGAGTCCTCAATACTCAGGAGATCATGGTCTGCAATCTGGGTAGTGGCTCCTCTGCCTTGGAGGACCAGACTCTTAGTAAGGACAGATATAAAAAGTAGTGCAAAATAATGTAGAAAAGTGAGAAAATCCACGACATAAAATGTGATAAGCAATAAACTGAAGACTGATTTGGATAGAGAGAGAGTCTGCTTATTGTTGGATTGTGAGAAATTACACTGTGGTGAGAAATCAAATGAGTTTCCACCATGCAAAGACCTCAAATCATATGAGCGCACAGACACATCTTAAGGTTCCCTTACCATGCTTTGTCACTAACTACAGCTCTCCCCTCTACCGTTCTGATTTAATGTTTCTAGAAGAGGCCCTTGTTTTCCCTTTTCATCTCCCTTAGATTTCATTATAATTTCTGGTCTTTGTTAAGCATTACCCAAAGACTCATTTCTACTCTGGCTTCCTCTTTTCCCTCGGGGACTTTTACATAGCTGCTATAAATCTTGTATCTAGCTAGCCAAACCTTTGTTACCTTGTCTTTTCTGGTCCTAATTGAGGATCTTTATTTAGCATTTTTGTCTACTTCTATATGACTCCTTTAGGAGCTATTCTCACCCAGGAAAGGCATGTTAAACTCTATTAAAGGGATCATCATGCCATTATCAAGTTTATATTTTAAGCCACCTGCCAGAGTTGTGGGACACCTGCCAAGGAAAGCTACTAACAGGGAGTAGACACAGCCCGAAGAAAGAAATGTATTACAGTAATCAAAACAAACAAACAAACAAACAAACAAAACAACAACAACAAAAAAGGAGCTGGAGAGCTGAACAGTGTTTTGAGATCAGACATGGAGATACAAAGTTTAGGGTTGTCCAGTATTTCCTGACTAGGCTCCCTTCCCTACTTTCTTTTTGGGATATATATACTGCGCTAGGGTGTGTTGGAAGCACATGATCTAATTTTTGATACTGTGTTTAAGATGCATTACATTTGTTTATGCTGTGGAATATTTGTTTAATGATGCAAAGATGTGTTGCGTTCTTTTGTGTAGGCATTTGTTTAACTCTATAAAGCTTTGTGTTACCTTGCCTGTCTAAAACACCTGATTGGTGTGATAAAGAGCTAAATAGCCAATAGCTAGCCAGGAGAGGGAATTAGGCAGGACTTTCAGGCAGAGACAATAAATAGGAGAAAAAAATCTAGGCCCAAGAGCAGAGGGAGATGAGAAGAGCCAGAAAAGTGGAAGGAAAGGAAGACAGCAGGAGCTAGCCACCCAGCCACCCAGCCACCCAGCCACACAGCTACAGAGCCACACAGCCACACAGCCACACAGCCACACAGCTACACAGCCACTCAGCCGCACAGCCACACAAACAGTGAGCCATGGAGTAAGAAGGAAAAAAGATATCTAGAATAAGAAAGGTAAAATGCCAAGAGACAAAATGTAGAAGAAGAAAATGAGAAATGTGAATATTTAAGTTATAAAAAATTGTCTAGGAACAAGACAAGCTAAAGCCGGATATTCATAAATAAGTCTTAATGTATTTATTTGGGAGTTGGTTGGTAGGACTCTAAAAGAGTAACAAAATAAACTGTTTTGATTTTGATTTATTGGAGATTATATGAAAGAAAATGGCCTCCATAGGGAGTGGCTTTAATAGGAGCTCTGCTTTTTTGGAAGGGGTGTGGCCTTGTAGAAGAAAGTATGCCCCTGTGGGGCCAGGCATTGAAGTCTCCTTTGCTAAAGCTACACTCAGTGTGACACACAGTTACTTCCTATTGCCTACAGATCAAGATGTAGAAAGTCAGTTCTTCAGCACCATTTCTGCCTGCATGCTGCCCTGCTTCCTGCTATGATGATAATGGACTGAAACTCTGACACTTACGGCAGCTCAAATGAGATGTTTTCCTTTCTAAGAGTTGGCATAGGCACGGTGTCTCTTTACAGCAGTATAAACCCTAACTAAAACAACCTCCAATATCATAAGTGTAAGTACATGTTTTCCCTATATGTGCATGTGCAGGTCTATCTATATGAGTTTGTTAAAAGCACTCAGGTAGATTCCCCTCTCATGATCTCTTTACTTCCGCAAAGCATCATCTCCTAATGCCATCACATAGGTGGGCAGAATTACAAGATATAAATTTTAAGGGATAAGCATTCAGTCTGTAAAGTGGTTCTCAACCTGTGGGTTAATGTGGGAATGCGTTTATGTATGCTGTGAATCTCAATCTTTAAATAAAGGAGCTGTTTTGGGCCATGGCAGGTACCATAGAAGAAGTAGGAGGAGAAATCAGAGCTTAGGTAGGAAAAGCAGAGTGGAGTCAGGCAGATCGAGCTGAAGCCGCCCAAGAAGAAACATGTAAGGAGCACAGGTGAGCCACGGGCCACCTGGCCGACAGATTAATAGAAATGGGTTGATTTAAGATGTAAGAGCTAGCTAGCAATGTGCCTGAGCCATAGGCCAAACAGCGTGAAGTTAACATAAGCATCTGAGTCATTTCTGGGGCCTGAGCGGTGGTGGGTTCCTAAACAGTCTCGGGTGGCAGGTCTGTGGGTCTAGACCTCTGGCCACTTGAGACCTAAAAACCCCACTACTACAGTGGGTTATGACTCCAGTGACTCTTTCACGGGGGTAGCATATTAGATATCATAAATACCTAATATTTACATTATCATACTTAACAGCAGCAAAATTAGAGCTATGAAATAATAATGAAATAATTCTATGATTGGGGTTCACCACATGGGGAACTATATTAAGGGGCAGTGGCATGGGGAAGGTTGTGAGCCCTGATCTATGACATTTGTATTACATGTATGCATATGTGCAGGATTTCATTCATACTTCCTGGATCATGATTGCTTTTTATTTTTTCTTCATTTTATTATTTTTTAATAAAAATGTCTTTTTCATTCATGTATCTCCCTGCTCCCCCTCCCTTCCTTCCTCCCAATCCTTCCTAATCAGCCTTCAGTCTCCCTCTTCCCCTCCCCCATCTCCTCCCAGAAGAGGGTATACATAAGTGACCTCCAAAATTCTACCATAATTCTTTTTTAAATTTCATCCATAATAACTAGTTTATTTTCTTTAAGGCCAGTCTCAGGGACTCTGCCACTTCCCCACTCCTATTTTACTGAGACTAAATTCTGAACGGCCGATCTTGCAGCACATCATTAAACACTATTCATTCCAGAAATCCCTAAAGCAAGGCCTTGATGAATTTTTAAACTCAGATCACTAGCAGCAGTGTTTATAAAAACAACTCCACTTAAAAGCCAGCATTAGATACAAATAACATTATAAGGACTGGACAGACTACATTTAGGACTTTGTATGAATATGTATATACATAAACATTTATAATAACAATTAGTGAATGAGAACATGAATTTGAAAGAAAGAAAGGAATATAGGGGAGTTTAAAGGGAGGAAAGAGGAGAGAAACATGGTATAATTATTTTATGATCACAAAAATAAAAGAACAAAAAGCTATTTTTTTAAATAAATATGGAAGGGACTCAGAGACCTTTTAATCAGATAGACACTTGGAAACCTGTGGAAAAGGATTCCACAAGTTAGAGAGTATAGAAGTTTATACCTTATCCTTGCCTCTTTCTACCTGTCTTGTAAGTCAATAAGCATGTCTTATTTGTTCTGTGTACTTTACAAATCTTAATCAAACCAGAACAGGGGTGTTGTACTACCTTGGTTTATAGGGTGTAGGCCACAAGTATAGGTAAAACAACTTGTGGCTTGTGACTGAATAATCAATTGTAGGGAGAGGTTATGGACTTTGTCCCTAATTTGTGAAATCTACAGTTATCTTTAGGTAGATAAAATCAGAAATGAATAGGATTCCTGTTTGACATTACTGTAGAGGCAACGTCTCCCCTTTCATTGTGATCATGTACATATTACAAAGAGCATTCCTCACATTTTTTTATTGTCACAGAAGTCCCCACCTTTGATTGTTTGGGTGTGAGAATGAAAAACATAGGGATTTTTTTTTTTTTAAGCAAAAAGAACTTCCTAAGTGAACATGGCTTTGCCTCTTACTTACCTTGACTTCAGGTAGAGTCTCTCTCTTCTTAGTCCAAGCTGGTCTTGAACTCCCTCCCTGTACTCTCCCTTTAGCAGCCTTTGAGCACGGAATGCAGATGTCGCCATCATGCCTGGCTTGGATGTAGGTTTCTTGAAAAAGAAATTATGTTGTCTTTGTCTTCATAAACCAGAGGGCAACGTTCAGAGCACGAACCATGCACTCAGATGTTTCACATAATGTTTCTCAAATAATGGAATTCTCATGTCTCTGTGTTCCCTGTACTGCTAAGTGGAGCTGAAGGCATTGTTACCACTCAATAAATAGTTGTTGATTGATTGATATGTTAGTGGAGCATAAAAACTAAAAGTAGTTGAAAATCAGACTAATATTTTATTGAAATACAATCAAACTATCTTCAGTTTTAAAGCATTTTAATGCTTTCAACTGCTGTTTCATCTTCCTATCGCAGCTAAATTTTTATGCAATGTCATGAGGCTGTTGTCTGCTCAAATTTATAAGACCCTTCAAAAATGCTCTAGCCCTATAGCAATGCCAGGGTCTAGGAAATCTGCAGTCGTTTATGATTAATGATGCTCTGTGTTTTATGAGGCATTATTGAAAACAGAAGCCTATGACTTCACTGTTTCTGACAATAACTTTGAACATAGGGTCAGTCCTTCAATTTTAGCATTTTTTGTAAGATTAATAGAAAGTAAAAACAATCACATTGGGAGCTTCACCCAGATGTGACCAAGTGGGAGACACAAGTTTTCAATCTGTTTCTGCCAATGAAACGTCACCTCATTTCATAGACTATTGATGATGAGCAAATGTTACTGAAGGGCAAATCTGGTCATCAGGAAAACATAGAGTTCAGGACTCTATCAGGCACCAAATAGTGAATTCATAGAAGATGTTAACCCAAAGACTGGAGAATAGTGGAAGGGCTGACTCATAACACATGCAGAGCAACATTTCCATCACCCTCCGAAGAATAATTGGAAAAGGGATGACCATGCTTTTTTAAAAAGTCAAAGTTATTTTAAAAATGTAATTACTGGATGTTTCCCCAGAATACTTGTATAATATGTGGATTTTTTTATTTAATTACTTAAAAAAGTATATGCTCCCACAAACAAAAAAAGAGATATAACTTATATGTGGCACCTGAGTAAAATATTAGGTTCAAAACAAATATACCTCTTGTTTCATAATGGATGATTATAACTATGTCTAAATAAATGTATATATAAAACTATAGATGTTTCTAAAACACTGGCATGCTTCCACAAACATTATGACTCAAATATGTCCCCTCTGCCTAATCACAGGCCTTTCTGGTACATAGGAAATAAATCTTGATGTTTTATAAGCATCGGTGCATCTTACGAAACAAAGCATCACACAAAACAAATTCTATTTCTCCTGCCTTTTAAAATCTGTCTCCCAATCATCAGGTAACAGGTATAGATCTTTCAAAATAGCCACTTGCATGCCACTTTGTCTATGTAACAGGAGCCTCTGAGGTTGCTAAACCACAACCTGACCTTCAATTTGTATGAAAAATTAAGTCGAAGGGCCACAGTCAAGTTGTGGTTTTTCTCAGTGTAATATGATTGCCCTGGAGTCTGGCAAGAGGAAAAAACACACACACACACACACACACACACACAGCTGCTTGATAGGAATTGTCACTTTCCACACTTCACTGCATAGCACTGAGGATTTAGCTGGAACCAGCTTCTATTCCCAAAAGACAGACAATGCTAAAGACAGCAATACTCCAAAATTTTCCCCTCGATGTATTTCTAAAAGTTAAGTTTGAGCTTAAAATAAAGGGTTTACCTGCCCTGCTTGCTTCAAAGTAGTAAATTGATGTGTCAAAAATAACCCCAAGTTAATAAGTTCACAGCTACCAAGTCGTGTGTCTAGTAGTTACGGAAGCCCTCAAAGATGAACTGTCAGAGAAAAGATATCCATTCATAACTTTGCAGGTCTGAAGCTCCTTTTCTAGGTAATTGAACAGGATTTATGAATTAAGGGGTGCTTTCCACATGTGCTGAAATCAAACGATGCAGTTAATACCACACAGGAAATCAATCACAGCTTTTACAGTACGATGTTTTCTTTTTAGGTAACAGTGGTTGAGGTATTATTGTTTCCGCCAGTAAAAATGCAGGACTCAATGAATACATTTAGGGCATGTTCTTTTCTTTACTTAGCTTATCCTGGATTTCATATTTTTAATATTTGCCCAATTATTTTTAAATATACAATAATAATGCTATGCTTTTCTAAATAGTTCTTGATGTTGGGAGTGTGGATTTCTTAAAGGGTTGGATAAATTCCAAGAATGTGATACTACATATGATTGGTTCTAAAGTTTTTCTTACCAGAATTTCTCCTTTATGTTTCATAGGCCAAACACACTAGAAGCAAGTAAATAGAAATATAAAGTACTTTGATATAGTTTGATATAGAATAATTATTCTAGATACATAAAATAACTGAGCATAAGAGCCCCGTACCCTACAAACACATTAAGTTTTACAGAAGGTGCATAAACACTTTCTCTTCTTCCTGAAGCAAATGTCTATTCAGCAAATACCTTGATGCTAGGTCCAATGATATAACCATAAGAAAGAAAAATGAACTATCATTTGGTAAGGACATGAAAATGATTCTAAATATGGCCTACAGAAGTTTTAGAGGTCTACTGGTATCAAAATAATTATTAGTAAGTAAAATTAAAACAAAACATCCAAGATAAGGTAAATTTTCACTGTTGAATTGACTTTTAGATGAGTTATAAAGACAAAGTAAATAAAGTTTCTTGAGTATAGTGATAAAAATTCCAAGCAGAGCACACCCAAGTCCTGGCAGAAACCCTTGCTATGCCAGAGTAAAAGGTTAGGTGACTCATGAGTAGCGAACAGAGGAAAGCTTGGAGACGATGGTGTCTTGCATTATAGGATGTGGAAAGAGACATAAATGTCCTGAAGCCATGGAAAGGTATGAAAATATCCTTTTTTCTGATATGTAGGTTCTAAGAAGATATGAGTAAGGAAGGACCCTGGATACTTTGTTAAGTAGTAAGTTATCTTTCTCTGTTGTTTGTGTGTACCATGAAAGTCTTTCCCATTCTCTATGAAATGCTGTTTCTGCCTTCCCTCCTCTGTTCCTATCAGCAAGTCTCAAATCTTCTGTATGAAATATCTACCATAATGAATGAAATACCCTCTGCATAAGCAATTCTTCATCAATGAATTGTAATTTACAGTAATTTATTAGCTCTAACAATAATGGAAGCTAATTTGGTTTATCTGAATTGTACCCAGTAGCAAAAGAAAAGAAGAAAAATATTCAATAAATTGGCCAGTTGTTCAGTGATGGAGACAGAATTTGAACCCTGAATTTTATTGTAATTTTATAGTTGATTGTAAAATTAAAACAATAAACATATTATAGATCAAAATTAACCATAATTAAAGCCTATACAGCTCAATGGACTTCTACAAAGTTAGAATAAACACTTAGAACTGAAGCTATGAATATTCACCTAAGTTTTACATGCTCAGTACTGAATGAATTTTATGCATTTATACACCATCAACAAAAATACCATGACAGAATCACAGCTAAAAGATGATTAGTTTTATATACCATTTTGTAACATGTCAATTACCTGCATTCCTTCCTATTTGCTATTTAGACATTCTTGTTCTCTTTTATTCATGTTATACATTTAATATACTATTAAACATTTGTGTGTGTGTGTTATTGATTAGATTCTAAGTCCATCTATTTTCCTGCAATTTTTTAAACATCATCTTTCTTTATACCTGAAAAATGATTACATATATATTATACATATATTATATATGTGTGTATGTGTGTACATAATATGTATCCTTTTATTTGTTGATAGACAGTTACATTGATTCAAAACCCTTATTATGAAGAATAAAACCAGCCATAAGTATTGGATTTCATATACCAAGAAAGCAGTTAGAATGATATGCGATTCAAAATAACTCTCCCCAAATTAAGCATGAAGTTATGAACTGATCTAACTAAAAAGTAAGAGACCTCTGTGAGAAAAAAAATGAAAATATTTTAAAAAGAAAATCAGAGATATTAAATGATCAAAAAAGACTGTGCTTCTGGATAAGCATAATAAACATTGTAAAGCTGTCTAAAATAGCAAAATTACCTTAATGAATTATTAAAATACCTGTCAAAACTATCCTTTTTATATTACCCATGTTTAGAAAAAAAAAAACAAAAGATTTTATATGAAACAACAAAAGACCACAAATAACCAAAACAACCCGAAGCAGTAAGAACATTGTAGGAGGTATTACAATACATGCATTCTTCAAATAGAGTTGTAGTGATAAAAACAGCCAGGTTCTACCATAAAACAATACAGGAAGAAAACAATGGGATTCAACACAGGATCAGAAATAAACAGTAAATCTATCCCCATATAATTTTTGACAAAAGAAGCAAACAATGACACAAATTTTGGGGGAAAAAAATAGCCTACTAGACAAATGGTGCTGGAAAAACTGGATTTCTATCTACAGATGAATTAAATTAGATTTTTATCTTCCACCTTATATTAAAATCAATTCAAAATGACTCAAGAATCTCAATGTAAAACTCTAAACACCAAAACTTTCAGAATAAAACATGGAGGCATCAGTGAAGATACTGGGATAGAAACAACTTCTCAAGTAGAATGCCGGCAGCTTAACTTCAAGCATCAATGGACAGGATGACATGAAAATAGAAATGATTCTGTACCACAAGGAAACCAAACAGCAGAGTCAACAGAGAACTCACAGAATGGCAGAAAATCTTCAAGAGCTACACGTAAGCCAAGAGGGTAATATCCAGACCATACAAAGAATCATACATTAAATGCCGAGGAAATCAAACTGGTAATCAACAAGCAACAATAAAAAAAGAAAGAAAAGGTACACATGGCCAACATATTAGTTATTTTTCTATTATAATAAAACACTAGGGCCAAGGTAACTTATAAAAGAAAACATTTAATTGGGCTTATGCTTCCATAGGTTCTGTAGGGTTAAGTCTGTGCCGGTGCAACTAGGCCTCAGGGCAGTAACAGCGGAAAGCTCACAACTCAAACCACAACCAGGTTGCGAAAGCACACTGGTCACAGCAGGACACTTGAAATCTCAAAGTCCACCTCCAGGGACACATGTCTGTAACCCAATGGTTCTCTCCCACACTCCAATCCTAAATAACCACTCAGAAGCTAACATGAATTATAAATGTTAGGCCAACGGCTCAGGCTTACTACTAGCTAGCTCTTAAATTGACTCATTTCTATTAATCTATGTATTGCCACTTGCCTCATGGATTACCTCACCGGTTCTTTCATATATTGCTTCTTGAGTGCCCTGCAGCTTCTGCTCAGGCTCTGCCCTTCTTCTCCCTGTATTTACCTTTGGCTTTTCTGCCTAGCCTTACTCTGCCTGGCTGTAGGCCAAAACAACTTTATTATCAACCAATGAGAGAAACATATATTGACAGCGTACAGAATAATATCCCACAGCACATGTCCTCCAGCAATGTCATACCTCCCAATCTTTCCCAAACACAAGCTTTTAAAATATGTACCTACTGCTGATGACCTAAGTCTTCCAGTCAGGCCCCATCTTCTACTTTCCACTGTCTGTAACAATATAAACATTTCATAAGTCTTTAGTCATTGATAGACAGGGCAACGATTCTGTTATCCAATCCCTCACAGTGATTATATCTACTATCTGAGAGGCAATTCTTCTATAAATAGGGGATACCTCATGCTCCTGTTTATAAGTATAATAGATACTACACCATTAGCTACATTATATATATATATATATATATATATATATATATATATATATATATATATATATAAAATGTAGCTAGATTGTTACATTTTCAAACAGTATCTATAGGTGATAGCTGTAATCTAGTCTGTGAATATAGTATGATCACACAACATGGCCTTAGTTGTTTTTATCTACACTCAATGAAACAAGCTACCAAATCAAAGAAGGTCAAACAGTTGGTGCATCCCGTTTGCCAAGTTATTTTTATAGCCCCATGAAGTAAAAGGACCATAAGAGAAAAATGAAGCATGCTGGTTGCTATGAAAACCTATTTGGGCTGTAAAAGGATGCATCGGAGCATCTCAAGGGCCCTTATTTTATGATGTTTGTCCAAGTCAATCTCCAGTCACATTAAGAACATAAAAGCTGAGAGTGTTGTAATTCACCTGAGGAATGACAAGGATCTTGGCTGCAATTGGCTTCAAATAATGAATAAACCGAGTTGGAGCTTCTGCCTCCATTTGAACTGTGGTGGGATTAATCATGTCTTAATATCCCTTATATTGATTTCTCATTTTCACTACGAGATTAAACCCAGTAAGTAACTTTAATTCTGTTTGTTGAAATATCTTATGATGAAAACTTTAACAAATTCAGGAAATGTCTGAAACCAAGGGTAAGTTAAAAATATTTTTACAGCCACGCACTGTTGAGTTCATCACTAGGAACTAGTTAGTTGGTTGTTCTGTCAGAACTAATAGGCCTTTGTTACAAATAACTGCACAGTCTACCCAGACTGTGTGACATTTAATAGGACATTTATAATGTTACAGTGTAACAATTTTATGTTATGCAATTGCACAGTTTGACTTAAACTTTCTCTTCTAAAACTGAAAATGTCACATATACATGCTAATAGAGGAAAATTTTGTTTTCTCCAATGGGGTGACAATCTGTAGTGGGAGGTTTCTGGCCCTGACTTTTGGGCCTAGCCGCAAGGTTTAGGCCCACAGACCCACAGACCCACAGACCCACAGACCCACAGACTTGCAGACTCACAGACCCGCAGAGACACACACAGATGTTTACAGTTAGTTTTAGGCTGATCAGCCTAAGGCTCAGGCATATAACTTGCTAGCTCTCTACCCTTCATCTAACCCATTACTCATCCTGTTCAGCCATGCGGCTGGGTACCTTTTTTTAGAGCAGCATTGTTGTCCTTTGTTTCTTCTGGCTTCTCTCTGGCATTCTGCTCTGTGCTTCCTGTTCTCAGAGTTTTCTCAGACTGGTAGCCCCACCCACACTTCCTGCCTTTGGCCAATCAGTGCTTTTTATTAAACCAGTGGGTGGGACAATTATTTACAATGAAACAACACAATCCCCTACATCTATCAGCCACTCAGGTCAGGTCTCATGTTCAAGAGACAACAAATAATAGACTCCACAAATTTTTGTGTGCCTTTATTTGGTGATAATTTGATGTTTTCTTTGTGGGAGAGGGTGTGTTATTATATTTTATTTGCTAGGTTTTGTTGTATTTAGTTTTTGGATTTTTTTTTCTGAGAAAGAGCTTAAGGTTGGGTTAGTAGGGAGAAAAAGAAGGTATTGGAGACCTAGAAGGAGGGGTAAATATAATCAAAACATTGAATTTAAAATTTGTTTTAAATAATAAGTAAAAAATTGTTCTAAGAGAGTCTATTAGGAAGGAATTGCAATACATTCTGGATCTTTCAAACTAGCCTGAGAAGAGAAAGTACCAACATTTTCACACAGAAAATGGAATTCTACATTTAACGTGATGGTTTATCTGTATAAAAAAATCAATCTGAAAATACTAAAGAACATTGACAAATATGTGCATGTATGTTGTTGTGTGGTGTAGGCATGTGTGTGATCTGTGCACATGCTTGAGCAGCAGATACAACAAGTATACAACCCTCTCACTAATTCTCTTGAGATAGATTCTCACTGAACTTGCCATTCATCAGGGGGCTGGCAAGTTTCAGCCATCTCTTTGTCTGTGCCATCTTCCCACAGACTTTGTTAGAGGCTCCACAGGCATGATGGACTAGATTTCTTTACATGGGTACTGGAGATACAAACTCAAGTACCCATAGTTAATGTAGCCTTTTCCTAGACCACTAGAAGTATTTTTAATTTAGTTTTTCCTTAGATTTTGGGCATTATTTATCAATAGTCTAGGATCCATTTTAATTAAGTGATCTTACCATTTATTTATTTATTTATTTATTTATTTATTTATTTATTTATTTATTGTTATTTATGTTTTTGTATTTTGTGAGACAGGGTCTCACTATGTCTCTATGGTGGTCCTAAAATTCACTCTCTAAACCAGATTGGCCTCGAACTCACAGCATTTTTTTTTTCCTTGCTTGAAAAGAAGTGTTGTTACAGTTCCAAGGGGTTGATATTTTCCCCCTGAGGAGACAGTTGTTAATGTCTGGAGTGGTAAATGAAATTGGGTACAAGCATTTAATGGGTAGAGATCAGAAAGGCTGCTAGCTCACGTTCACTGTAGATCACAATTACAATTCACAAAGAATTATCCTTTACTTGGTAACAACAGTTCTAATGCTGAACAACCAGGAAGTAAGAAGTCATTCAAGTACCTTAATCTTGGTGGTCACATTAACCATATAATAAAATTTTAAACTATTAGAAAGTCAGTCTTTTTGGCTTACATGTAGGAAAATATTTATGGTATACATATAGTAATAAAGAGGCATATACACACAATTTATCCCACTAGATGTGGGGATATTTTCAAACATATTAAAAACATTCAGAGATAACAGAGGGATCTACCCACAGTCAGTCTAGAAAGATCACACAGTGGTAACTCACGCCTTTAATCCCAGTACAGGGAATATCCAGGAGTGATGACCTACACCCTTAATCCAAACTGAGTTTGAGGTCATCTTAGTTTACAGAAGGAGTTCCAGGCTCCCAGGCAGGCAGTGGTGGGGCCATGCCTTAACTGAGCAGAGAAAGTATTTAAGGCAGGCATAGAAAGACAGAGCAGGCAGAAGCCAGGAGGAGAGAGGCTGAGGAACCTGGAAGACAGCTGGGTGAGATCTGACTGTGGTGTTTATTCTCTCTAATATCTCTGCTTTTCCCAGAGACTTGGCCCTGAGTTTTCTTTATTTGTGCACCAACTAGACTTGTTTAGATTATTATATAAATTATTATATAAATATATGTATGCATATGCACACACACGCACACACACACACACAATATATATGTGTGTGTGTGTGTGTGTCTCTCTTCCTCCCTCTCTATCTGTCTCTGTCTATCTGTCTGCCTGCCTGTCTGTCTGTCTGCCTGTCTGTCCGTCTATCTATATGTTGGAAAGACCCAAGTAACCATTGCTGTATCACAAGATAACTCTGTAGTGTATAGGAAGTATTTGTTTTTAGGATTGCATTCATCATATCCTTAAAAATGTGTGCAAATAAGCAAGCAGCCCCAATACATTTCAGCTCCTTCTATGGTATGGGACATATTAAGATGGATTTGATAAAACATACATGTAGCCACTTCATTATACTGTGAAATTACTGCGCATTTCTATGGAACAATAAAATTCACAGAAAGATCCCTTTTACAATTTTTAGTCATGAATGATAGATTTTCATATACCCCAGACAGTAATATTACTGATAAATTTACATCATCCATCACTTTAACTTAAACTTTTTTCTTTATTAAGGAGACTGATTCGAGTCAAACCACATGCTGTGCATTTTGCTTAGGGAACTCTCATATGCACAGCAAGAATAATTGCTCCTACTTAATGGGGTTACTGAAGAGAACGTGGTCCTGGATTGTAGGACTTACACAGTATAATGAAAACCCTCTGCTGAGTCTCTGAAGGCTGTGCTAAGAGTTTTTCAGTTTTGTGGATTTTCTCTTATTAAGAAAAAAATTAGTTGAGATCTCTAAAAGAATAGGTGGATGATAAGGTTGCAAATGTTCCTTAAGTAATGTTATTTCATTGAAAATTAGTAAAGAAAATGTCTTAGTCCTTTGAGAAATGAGTTGAGGGAAACAGAGGCTTGATCTTAACATATTTCTCAAAATGTATCATGTAGAATGTTTCTGTCTTTAATAAACTAAACCATACATCTAGTCTCTGTATCTTTTAAAAATAATTAAAATATAATCGTCATTTTCTTCCTTTCTTCTGTCTCGAAATCTCCCAAGTCACCCTTTCAAATTCATGGTTTTTCTCTCTCTCTTTAATTATTACTGTTACATACATATCTATGCATACGTGCATAAATATAACTTGGTATGCCAGTTTGCTGTTACTTGTATATGTGTGACTTCAGGACTGGCAGAAGTGGCTATTTCACTGGCCTCCTAAGTGTCTTTGGCTCCCAATGTCTTTTCTAACTGGCACAATCTTCAGAATTTCAAATGCACAGATCTGGAAATGCTGTTTCTGACCTCCAGATCGTCACTCCTCTTAATGAGACAGAGCTTTTCTACTACTGACTGCTCTCCATTCTTGCCAACCACAATCCCTTTCCCCAGGCGTCAACACTCAGATCTTCCCATCCTTTACAAATTCATAAGCTTTTGTGCTTTGTATCTTTGCCTTTTATTTTCTAGCTAGATAATGTCAAACTATGGGACAATGTCAAATCTTTAAAAATTTTCTCTAATGTCCCTTTGACATCACTTTACTGTCTTTCTAAATTTGAATATTTATCTTCTCTTAAACCACCATGTCTGTAGAAGTAGAGAAACAGTTTTCATATCTTTCAAAATTATTAGAGGATCCTGATGTTTCCCAGCACATAGAATAAATATTAAATATTAAATAAATGATCATTACTCTGATGTGTTCATTATTCTTGTGTGAAATTTGTATATTATATCTTCTACATGCAAATATTATATGTCATTAACACAGTAAAATTATAAAACAATCTACAAAACATATTATTCTACAATGGGAAGGAGAGCAGGGGGCTTGGGGCTGAGTAGAATGCATCATGGAACACTGACCCCAAATCAGAGAGGAAGGCGTAAACAAGGTTCTGAGAGGTGTCTAGAGTGGTGAATATGCTCGCTGTATTTTGGTGATGGTTTCATGAATACAAGCACATGTCAGACTTATTACGTTGCATATAATAAATATGTGAAACTCATTCTGAGCCCCAAAATTTTCCATAAAGATTTTCTGAGAAGTAAAGAAGCTGCCGTGGCAATGAAAAGATATTTTACAAGACAGATTCTACTGATTTCACTAGGCTCTAACAGGATAAGCATATATAGTTATTGAAATTATTGATAGCATATGATTTCTGTATATAAGAATAGACAGAATTAGATTCAAAATAGTATAAACCAAACACGATCATTCATTTTAAGTGCCTTGTAAATTCTCTGTGAATTGAATAAATATTATTTGATATTTCTATTTAATAAGATTCAATAAGGAAATCTGAACCAATCATGAGTCTACTAGGATGATTATATGATCTCTGATATCATCAAATAATTCAATTTCCTTAGATAAAACCACATTGTTTTTTTTTTTAAAGTAATATGACTATTGTCAAATGAATAGACTAGTAAGTGAGATGGAATGAGATTAAATTATTTAGGAATTAAGATGACAGTCACTCACTTGGTTTTACCAGAATTTTATAGAGTATTTTTGCATCAGTGTTCATGAGGGAGATTGGTCTGTAATTCTCTTTCCTTGTTGCATCTTTGGGTGACTTGGAAATCAGGATGATTGTGGCCTCATAAAAAGAGTTCAGCAATGTTTCTTCACTTTCTACTGTATGTAACAGTTTGAGGAGTATTGGTATTAGTTCTTCTTTGAATGACTGGTAGAATTCTGTACCGAATCTATCTGGTCCTTGATTTTTTTTTTTTTAAATTGGGAGACTTTAATAACAGGTTCAATTTCCTTTGGGGTTATAGTGCTGTTTAGGTCTTTAATCTGATTTTGATTTAATTTTCGTACGTGGTACCTGTCCAGAAAGGTGACCATTTCTTTTAGGTTTTCAGAGTATGACCTGATAATTCTCTGTTGTTATGTCCCTCTTTTCATTTCTGATTCTGTTGATTTGGATACTCTCTCTCTCTCTCTCTCTCTCTCTCTCTCTCTCTCTCTCTCTCTCTCTCTCTCTCTCTCTCTCTCTCTCTCACTCTCTGCCTTTTGGTTAGTTTGGATAAGGGTTTATCTATCATATTGACTTTCTCAAAGAACCAACAACTTGATTCATTTATTCTTTGTAATTTTCTCTTTGTTTCCACTGTATTTTTTTCAGCCCTTAAGTTTGATTATTTCCTGCTGTATACCCCTTCTAGGTGAGTTTGCTTCTAATTGTTCTAAAGCCTTCAGCTGTGCAATTACGTTTTTTGTGTGAGATTTCTCTAAGTTGTTCATGTAGGCATCTAGTGCTATGAGTTTTCCTCTAAACACTGCTTTCATTGTGTCCTATAAGTTTGGGTATGTTGTGGATTCATTTTCATCACTTGGTTTTAGAATGACAAAGTCAGTGAGTCTGGGCATAAGTTATTATCAAGAAGTACTAGGGTATACATCAAGAAGCTGGTGCCCAAATGCTCTGTCTGGAGATTTTAGAAGGCTTGTGAAGGACATATCACTGGAGGCAGCTCTTAAAGAATGGATATAATTCAAAGAAGTTGCCATCATGGTTTTGTGGCCTTGCCTAGTAGTAAATGTTATTAACTAAGCTGATATTACAAGTAATACAATGTTAGGAGAAATGTAGGGGGATTATGATACGATACGTTATAAATAATTGTCCCTGTCTACTAGCTTAATAAAAATGCTGATTGGCTTAAGGCAGACAGGAAGTGTGGGCAGTGCTACCAGACTGGAAAAACTCTGGGAACAGGAATAACAGAGCAGAGATGCCAGAGACACACCAGAGAAACAGATACAGAGGACACCTATGCTGCTGTGAGAAAAGGTACTCAGCTTACATGGCTGAACAGGATAAGAATTATGGGTTAGTTTAAGGGTAAAGAGTTAGCAAGTTATTTGCCTGGGCCTTAGGTCAATCATTGTACAATGAATATGAGTCTGTGTGTTTCAGTGGGACTGTGGAACTGTGGGTCTGCAGGTCCAGGCCACGAAACTAGGCCGGAAAGTCCGGCCAGAAACCTCATACAACAGAGAAACCTGGTGATTACAGAACTGTCTGTCTTCAAGGTGTTTGAGTAAACAAAATATTGGTAACTCCTTTAGCGTAAAAACATGTACTGAACGAAAATGATTGGCAATCGACATTTCTGAAATTAGCTTTTTATATTGCTGACATGCATTAAAATGTCATTTTTTGGAGTAATTCACAGAATGAAGAAATTTTCTGGTGAAAACTATTCTCTGGTTAAAAGAAAGGGTAAAAAATTAAGATAAGACCTTAAAAATACTCTGACAGTTTCTTGTTATAATCCAACTTACCTTCATTCACAGTTTGATGTTCATTGTAGAGAAGCCTGCAGGAGTGAAAGATTGCTAACTTACGCACAACTTAAAATAAAAGCTGTTTCATTTGAGACCTCCGAATATTTGCATATGTAGTGAAAGTGTATTTCCATTCTCTGGAAGTAGCTTAAATGACCCTTAAAACTTTCCAAGTATATGATGATACTGAATATCAACTAAATAAAATTATCAACTCAATTTTCTGTCTGATTAGCGGATGTATGTTTCTGTTCCTTTATCCACAGTTTTCAAAACTATGGCCTTGTTTGTTAAAAGGGAGAATTGCCGTAGATCACTTACAAGCTCTTGGTAAAGAGCAGGGGTAAGTGGAGCCAGCATGTGCTCTACAAAGCTTATCAGCTAAACTAGGGAAATGCGAACCTGGTGATGTCAGCTTTATTTTTAGAGTGTTACTGTGAAAACAGAAGGAATCACTAGGAGAATCAAGTTTTGGAGTTTTCACCTCATTTAAATTCTTAATTTGTCTCCCGAGTTTAGAAAAGGGCACCTGAGCTTAGTCCTGCTTCCCATTAATAGGCTCCAGGGAAGGATTAGCTTAGCCTCACTCAGTCTTTCCAAAACAGACTAACCTTGAATCACACAAACTCCAAGAAAAGGTAAATACTGTACTCTGATTCAAATTAACTTAGACAGAGAAGACAATCCTGGGTTGTTTATTTTATTTCAGCCTGAGCTTAGAGTCCCAAAAGTTAAAGTCAATAAAATAGAGATCAGCAGTTTATTGAGAGCTAAAGAGGGGATGCTGTGAATCTGGTGATTCCCTTTTTTTTTTTTTCTCCGCCTCCTCTTCATCTTCCACTTCCTCTTTCTTCTAGTCCTTCTTCCTCCTCCACTAATTTTTAGTTTTCTATCTTTTCTTTCCCTTCTTTCCCCTGTCTAAATGCCTGCCACACCTCTATTCATTCCATGAAATGCCACCAATCACTAAAAGTCCTAAATACTAAGGAAATTTGCCTTGGGGGTTGAATCCCTGAGAGCTACTTACAAAATAATAGTAAATAATTCTGTAATGAGATTTTAAAGCGTACATATTTATGAAGTCACCTTGAGGAAAGGTATGTCTTACGGTAAAATAACATTTTGTTGAATTTTATAGATATCAAGTCATCCAATCACAAGTTATCTTTATTTTTTATGAAGGCAAACATTTACCGTTACCTCAAATCTGTTCCTCTGTTCTCACCCCCCCAAAATAGATAAAATTCAATGAAAACTACAATGTTAAAAATGTGACAAAAGTATTTTGAGAGGTTGTTTTCATTCTGGTGCACTTCTAGTAAGTTCCTTCAGACACCCTTTTCTGATTTAGTGTTAATTCAATTTCTTCATTTTCTATCTGAAAAACAAATGTCTGGCTATGTTCACAAGAATTAAATGTTGTAGTCTATTTCACAGACAAATTGAATTGCTAGTTTCTAGAGGAGAAAAATATAATAAATCTACCTCTGTCTAATTGTGAAAGACTGGCTAACTTTCGGAAGTTGTGTAAGCAACAAGGAACCATTTCATCTCTGTTTCACATTCTTATTTTATATACATTCTTGAGTCTATGCAACCAACGAAGTTGTAAATGAAAATGTCATCGAGTGAAAACAATTAGTCTTGGTGCTCTTCCCTCTTGAATCTCACAGCAGGTTTTAAGCACAGCCCAAACTTGATCGGCTGACACCTGTAGTCAGCACAAGAGGTTTCCTTTAAACTAACAAACCATTCTTCCCACTGGAAGGATAAACAAAAGCCTTACTGGTACCTTTGCTAACTCATCTTCCTGCTGTGAAAACTAATCAACATTCGGTGTTTGCTCAAGTCATGTCCACTACAATTTATAATTGGCAAATGGCAAGCGCTAATTCTGTGCTTAAAGCCTATACCATTCAATGGCTTTCTAATTATTAGGCCAAATCAGTCCTCTCACAACCATATTTTAATTGCAAGGAGATAAACATTAGCAACGAACACGGTAAGTGTGCTGAAGGGCGAACCTCTGAGGATTTGCTATTGTTTGTAATTCTACAAGTCTCAGTTCATTTTGTTTTTACCACACATACTTAGAACAGTCAATTTTATTCCCAATTTACCGAAGAGGAAAATAAAGACAAATAGTAGCTTATCTAAAACCTAAAGACTATTAAGGCTTAGTGATGAGATTTAGCGTCAAGTTATCTCTTGTCTCTTTTACTGAAAACAAAATTCTACATAAATGAAAATTAGCTAGTGTCCCATTCTAACAATTAAATTTGGTGCAATATATGTGCAAGTTTCTCCAGGCAGGCTTCCTGGGTTGTAAAGATGCTCATGATAATGAAGTCCATGGTTTGTAAGCTAAAGAGTAGCCCTAATTAAAAAAAAATAATTGGTCAGGAAAAAGAACTGGAGTTTCTGTGTACAATAAATAAGCACAAATAAGTATGAGTGTTGCTGAGTTGGCAATATGTGCTTCATTCCAACTTAGACCTAATTTTCTTACACTATTAAGGAATTTATCTTTCTTCTATACTTGCTTCTCAATGTGACTATTATCATGTTTCAAGGCAACATTTTCCCGTTCCCTAAATCACCTATTACTAAGTTCCAGCTCTATAAAATTACAAATTATTTACGAACAAATAATTGAAGTCTATAAAATAAAAATACAAATTAAAAGTAAGGACAGTGTCATTTGGAAGTTAGGTCACAGAATGTAGGTCTCAAATTTTGTCCACAGGTCAGAAACACACTCTAATCTAGATTCTCAGGTCCCCAGCAGCCGCCGGAATGATCATTTCAATCACTTTATTTGTAGCTCAAGATGAACATTTTAAATTTCATTCAGGAATGGTGCCACCGTGACTAGAACAGGGAAGAGTTTTTCATGAGCAAAAGTAGTAGTACATCATGATTTAGAAAAAGTATATACAGACATAAATTTTAACTTTTTCTCACAGTTAAATAATAAACTAGTAATTGTAAATATGCTGTTAATTATAGCAGACTATATATATACATATGTATTTATGTATACACACAGACATATAAAGCTAGCCAATATTACAATATAATTGTTATATTTACAAATACACATAGAGACAAGAAATAAACAAGGGTACAAACCATGCACAGATGTAAAACATAATGATATTGACACTCCTGTTTTTTATAGAACACTTTCCTCACCTTAAAATTCTGTGTTTTTTTTTTTTTTTTGATGTATGGTTTTGCTTATTCTTTAAAACCTTAGATGAAATCGCTGAATGAAACCAAGCGTTACATGCCACAGTTTTCCCAGCATGTGTTTTGTTGGACATGTAGCTCATTTACAGCTTTTACATGAACTAAATGTTAGAGAGAAAATAAATGCGCCATTTGCAAAACATAGATATTTTAGCATATTTTGAAATATTACTGTAAATGAAAATAAGGTCAATAGATTTAATCATTTTATAGCTTTAAAAATATACTTTTAAGAACTATACTGGGCTTATTGAATATAAAATGTATTATCTAATTAATCTATAAATCCCTAGTATATTTATATTTTCAAGTAATTAGATATGAAAATGCTTGTTAAAACTGCAAATATTTGCCATCTGCGAATTTTCCTTTTTTTTAGTGGTTGGCAGAAACTCTCCAGATCAGATTCCAATGTACACATCATGCAACTTATTTTCTGTATGTTTGTCAGTATTTACCAGATAACTCAACTTACCTGTAATTTTATATAGAACTCATTTTTTTTACATATATTTTATGGGGTTGAACATGGGATCTTGTGCATCCCACACAAGTTCCAACTGAACATTCCCTGTTCCTTCAATAAGTGCATAGTATATTTTTGGTGGCATTAATACTTGTTTAGAGAGAAACACAAAAACAAATAAAATTGTAGTTATTAAAAAAATGAATTTATACTTTATTTTAAAATATAAATGGGATTTTTCTGGTGGGGACAGAGGACAACCTCTGTTTGAGTCATTCAAGGATCCAGGTTGATTAAATCTCTGCCATTTATGATAATTGCTTCTAAAACTGCCCATGTTTCCATTCCAGGTTTGTGGGGTAGTGAGGGATACAATGGAGAAAATATACCCTAGTTTGACAATAGATGGGAAGGATAATGGGTCCTAGATGATCTTGAACTTGTAGAAACCGTGACACTTAGTAATGACCATGGCATATAATTAAGGTTAATGATGAGAAGGACAACTGAAGGTAGTGGATGGTATAACAACATCAAATTTGGGTCTGCAGAAAAGAAAAAAAAAAGAGATTGTAATAAGTCGAATATGAGTGGCTGGAAGGCATGCAAGTGAATATATTATACAGAGATTTGGATGTAAATTTCAAATACTTCAACAGCAGCTGTTTGTATGAAACATTAATGTAAAGGCACATGTGTGATATGACCAAAAGTTAAGCAGATTTTTCTTAACTTCACCTTTGCTGATTTTTGGCCTAGGACTTTTTGCTGTTCAGGACTTTCCTGTGCCTTGTGAAGGGTTTAGAATATCCTATGCTGCTATCCATCAGATGCCAGGATCATCCCTTAAATCATATCAGGCAGAAATGTCTCCAGACTTTACCCAACACGCCATCTGCAAATTGATGCCCTGTGGGGAGACACTGCTTCAGTGTTAGTAACCAAAAAGAAATAGAGTAATGAGAAAACCATATAGCCATGCTGACACCAGAAACCTTAAATTCAATTTGGTTCGAAAATATATGGCTCAGTGTTGGAATTTTCTTTAATTGGAATAATTGTCATGGATATGAGTGGATAATGTGAACAAGAACACATTTTAGTCTGTACAAGGCAAATCCAGGGGAGATGGAGAAATGAGAAGAGAGATTTCAAAGAGATTTTAAAAGGTATGAACTACTAGCAGGTTCTAATGTAGTAGTTCTTGTTCCAATTCTAACACTCGTTAGTATTGCATATGTGTGAAAGGGACTGAGAGACTTTAGGCAGATTTTTTTTTTTTCCAGTAAAAAGCAGGCTGCTCCAGTTATAACCAGCGTGCAAAATGAACCCCAGAGTTCTTTGTAATTTTTTTGTCTTGTTATAGCTTTGTTTATTTGTTTACTAAAGAGAAAACCAATCTCACTCTTTATTCTGGCTACCTGAACTCATGTATTTCCACTTTGCCTTAGAATAATGATTCTCTTTGCTTAAGCTATGTGTTGGGATTTTACGTATTAGCTACTAAACCCATTCAGTTGTCTGTAAACTGCTAATAAGGTTTACAGTCTTCATAGAAAGTCTTAGTATCTTTGGGAATTCATAGATTATTGGGGTTTTGCTGAACTATTAATGTTGAAAATATTATTAGCTACTTAGTAATAGTAACAGATTTTTTCAATATATAGATTTATTTATTTGTGTGAGTTCAGGTATACTTATACAAAATGTGATTTTCTTGTTTATTTGATTATTTTGTTCACCCACGAAACATTTCTTTACATTGTTGGTCAACAAAGTGATTTCTTTTGATCCCTGAAAATGTAAATTTCTAATTGTTTACAAAAATTTATAACTTGCAAAAATAAGACTGGTTGGTGGACTCTGCAGAGCATGGCATTTTTTATGCTTGTATAAAAACTATTACTTCATTTATAAATGCTTAATTATACAACGTCTTCTAAAGAAGGTACATTTAACCTTCAGCTGATGCTGTTAGGAAATGCTTGTGATGTTTCAAGTCCGTTTCTTTCTGTGCAGTGCTCATTTGGAATGTTAGCATGGAAAGTTGTAATTGGCCTACAATTGCAAACCCCTTTGAAAGTGAGAGTGAAAACAAAGAAATAGAAATCTCTTTTAGAATTATTTAAAGATCTTTATTTCCCCCTCTTAATGACCAGATATTACTAAAATTCTGGTCTCTAAAAGCCATGCCATTTAGAAATTTCCCTGGCGGACAATATTGCTTTGCTGAGTTACATGTGGTTAATGTTAGTCACATCCTTGATGTAACATAACACAAGCTGGTTAAGGTAATCCAATGTGACACATGACAGCATTTTGAGCCAGTCTGGAATATTTGAAAGTATGCCATCTCTCAAAGACTATGAGTAGATAGCATGGTAAACCAAAATGGGGAACTTCGGTGCTGCATTTTGAAGGACAACATAGGATGGCCCTGTGACAATTAACGGCAATTTCCAACCTGGTAGATTGTAGGTTTTTAACTAAAGCCTGTGTATTTTTCTTGCTAGTGACTTTATATATTTCAGACCACTGAAGTTAAACCATTGAAAAAGCAACCACTAAAGAGTTGTGATTATACATTATTATAGATACAAGAGGAAATTTCTTAGATAATTTAGAGATGAACTGGACATGTCTGTATGTCCCTCCCAGTGTATAAATGGGGGACATACAGACATGCGGGTCCCAGTTACATTTCATTTGTTAAAAGTGCTCAGTTTGAGTCAAATGTCATTTTATTAACAGGAGGGAAGAGAATCTAGAAATATGAGCGCTGAGAAAAATATAAGTATTCTACATATGTTGTTGGGTTTCTCTGTAAAAAGCCTTTCTCTCCTCAACCTAATTTATTGTGCAGGCTGTGGAGAATTTGAAAACCATGTTTTCTTCTAGGATTACTTCAAGAACAGCGTCTTTGGTTTTAAATTTGTTTCACATTTGTTTGAGCAGAAAATACTAGCACTAATAATTCTTGATGAATAGTGATGAGTTACAGAAATGAAAATAACCTGGACACCAAATTCGATAGGGGATGGAAAAGGAAATTGAACATAATATGTACATCTTGGAATAAAAAGGTAAAACTGTATACACAGTGAAGGAACAGCATAGTCGTTCTTCCCGACAGCTGAGATGTTCCATTGCCTTACTCAATTACATTTTAAAACACACCCATGGAGAGCTGTCTTATCTTGCCATATAAGCCAAAAGTTACAAAGTGTCTTTGCACAGATCTCAGAGTAACTGAATTGAGATGAATAGCAACAACAACTCACTTTCTTCCCAATAAAAATGTATCTATTATTATCTAGTATGAGGATTAATGTGTGTACTTGTATTCTAATAATTATTTTTAAATGTATTATGTTTTTAAATGATGCATGAGGGTTAGGAAAACTGCTGGAAACATAGGAAACAGGAAAAAGATCCCTTTGATTTAATGATCTTAGGTGGGATAACAAAAACTTTCCAATACATTTGAATCAAGTTCATAGCATTTAGTAATGTGCTTCCATTTTCTCTTTTAAAGCATGATGGAGTCCTAAGTTTTAATGCAGATAGATTCTTTTATCCTGTGTAGCGTAAATAGACACTGAAGTCTTGAGCTTATTGTAGTAAGTGGTGGAATTTATATGATTCAGGCATTGAGGTTTGTGTTCACAGCCTTTGTATACTACTCATAAAATCAGAGGTTCATTAAAGTAACACAGGACACATTGAAAAACACTTAAGGCCAATTTAACAGTAAATGGAGGATGAATATGTTTCACCCCCATTGTTACACTTTGATAAAACTGAAGTGGGAGGCAGGTGTTATATCTTAAATTCTGATTGGTACTTACATGAACTCAGGTTTGTAGGTAAATACATTGCAAAATTTTACTTCTTTGTGTAGAATTAATTTTACTGGATGGTATCTATGAACCAATGAATCAAAAGTTGGGACTGATATGTGAGATCTGTGGAAAAATCAGCAAGCAAAAAGGTCTAAACTAAGGAATCCAGATGTGAAGCAAATTATGTTATTCACTGGATTGGCTTCAGGAAAGCTGTCTGAACTTTCTTGTGAAACTGGGCTCCAAATCTCCTTAAATAATTTACAAACAGGCAACCCTATGGTGATGGCCAAGGTGGTACTATATGAAAATGCTAATCTTTGCTGGAGCTTACCAATTCTGTTCTCTTGGGATCCTTAGCAGCCACAGAAAGTTTGTGAAAGGGCTTTTTACCCTTTGATAGCTAAGAGGTGAGCTCAGAAGTTCAATTGTATAGCTAATAAATAGCAGGGTAGGCATTTAAACCTCAATGTGAAATTAAAAGTTTGCTGCATCAATGCAACATACCAGTGAATGATTATATATATATATATTTACATACATATATTGATACACACACACACACACACACACACACACACACACACACACATATATAATGACATAGACAGACTAGAAACATAAAATAAAACTGATGTTTTGGCGTGTACCAGTCTCTACCTGGAAGAGCCATATGGTCAAGTTGAGTAATAGTTTTGTGGTTATATTGGCGAATTAAGCAAGTGCGGAAATTCCTAGAGAGTGGTTTGGCATCCATTTTGATCTTTTAAAACAAAAATGAGGTAAAACATCACATACCTGGCCAGACAATTCTGAATTAATTTCCTTGACGTCTAGTTTGCTAAATATGTTACTTTGGGAAGGATGTTGAATTCTTCATGCAGTTCTCTGTAAAATAACTAACAATGTTGTTTACCCATAGTCTATTCATTACAGTGTGATAAATAAACATTGCCAAAAGCAGTGTGGCTCACAATAGGTTCCATTCTTGCTTCGCTTTTCCAGGTCCATCTACTACTCTGTCCCTCCCCCTCTTCATCCTTGGGGTGTGCTGATCTCATAGTAAAGAGAAGAGATAGGTGGGAATAAATGAGTGGATCTAGAGGAGTGGCTACCTCATCACTTTCTAGGGGAAGTCACAGACCGGAGCCTTTTGGAGAGGCCTGGGAACTCATTTCACCTCATAGAGAAGAAAGCAAAGAAGACAGCTTGAAGCTGCGCTACCCCAGTTACTAGAGAGGAGATGAGAAGATGGGGCTCTGGCGGCTTCACACACATATTAGGTACTCTAGACACAAACTTCACTTTCGCTCCCGGTTTGAAATTAATAAGCAACGCAAGCAAAGAGAACAGTATGAGACACCGAGGCTATGTAGCAACGATCCGGCATTCATTGTGCCCTTAACTTCTGTTATAATGACTGAGTAGTGCTAATTCCCCAAAGTGTTTGCTTTTCATTTAAAGCCACGGTTTACAAGAGAGAAAACTGCTTTGGAAAATCTTAGTAAGAACGACTCTTGTTTCTCTTTTAATTTTAAATTTAAAAAAGTGAAAATTAAGACATGACTTTGCAAAGTTTATTCTATATTTTTTAAAAAATTCTAAACATTTTAGAAACTTATAACTATTGCAGAATGGGACAACCAATAGAACAGATGCACAAACTCTCTCTCTCTCTCTCTCTCTCTCTCTCTCTCTCTCTCTCTCTGTGTGTGTGTGTGTGTGTGTGTGTGTGTGTGTGTGTGTGTGTGTGTGTGAGAGAGAGAGAGAGAGAGAGAGAGAGAGAGAGAGAGAGAGAGAGAGAGAGAGAGTCTGTGTGTATGTGTGCATGTGACAATATTTCAGTTGGAAGTTAGTATTTGGAATACTGGATACAAATAGACTTTGATAAGAGCCACATCTGAGTAGGCAATCTTTCACTGCTTTTGTAAACTTTAGGACCAGAGGAAAATTCCCTATTGAATGTTTAACAGGACTCTCTTTTCTATGTCACGTGGTCATGTCCCTCAATAGGATTTTTTAAAATAAGTAATGGATTTGGTCTTGTAGAATTTCTTTGGATGAATCCTTGAAGAAAAAGCCAAGAAGTTTGGACTTCCTTCTCTGAGAATAATGACACCACTGTATTTTTGGTATGAAAAGGGTTTTACCACGGATGCCAAAAATCCACTGTTTTGCCATCAGCTATATAGTGGCCATATGGTGATTGACAGCTCATGAAGTTTTTCTGCGATGAATGCTTTTCAACTTAAAGCAGAGCTTAACTTGAGATATACTTTGAGTTGCTTTTGGATCCAGCAATTTTTTTTAATGTTCTTCCTTTCACTTGACAGCCATTCCACAACACCCACTACATAAAGTGTTGACTTTCTGTTATAATATTTTGGGTACACTTCTAAGAAGCATGGTAAAACTACAAACTGTTTCATAAAATATTCCTCGTATTTGTGATTTCAAAGCGGTATTTATATGCATGCAGGCTTTGATAATATGTAGAACAGTTTTTTGTCTGTAAAGCTAAATGGCTAAATTGTACCTATTTTTTCATATTAAAATGTAATGTACAAGAATAATCTTCAATAAAACCTGAATTATTTAAATGTTTCCATCAATTAAACCAGGGAAAATGTATGAGAATGATTTTGGTATTTCATTTACAATAAACTTTTGAAATAGTATAAATGTTTTCACAGGAATTTTGGCATACCATAAGGCCTAATCTCTCTAGATATTAATATAACATATATTTTGAAAATTGATATAAAATTAGTGGATGAAAGTTAATTATATATTGCTAAGGATCTGAAAACATATAAACTCCACTTTGACATTAAAAAATGTGGGGGATATTTTTGTAAATCAGTTCATAGTTTTCAAATGCTTCTTAGAAGTGCTCAATTTGCCCAAAACATTATAAAATAAAATAGTTTGAAAATAAACTGTCAGAAAAAAATAAATTACTGAAGAAATGTTGAAGAAAAGTCCTATCAGTCTTTGCACTAGGGTAAAGAGATTTACAGAGAACTATGTTTCTTAATGGTATGATGTCTATGACCTTGAAGTCAGTATACATAAGGAGCCACCTACCTTCACAGCAGTATTTACAACCTTGAGATTTGTAGCATCCTGCAGTTTTCCCCAGAAGTTTCAAGTCCAACTAAATAAAGTAATGTGAAAGAAAACACTTAGCCATTTTGTGCTCCAAATCTCAAGACTAGGGATATGAGATCTTGGATAATTAGAGCTAATTGGTGACTGTACACAGAGCCCAAGTTTGCCAGAAAAGCTGCTGTACAGCAGTTTGCTTCAGTTCACAAGTGCTGTTTAAAATCAAGGTCAAAAAAAAAAGAAAAGAAAGTTTGCACATTGTGTTAATTGATTTAGGAGTATGCTTTGTGCTCACCTTTGATGATGTAAAATGAAAGGCAGCAGTTTGGAATGTGAACCAAGATGTGGGCTGCATGGGTGTGGCAACGCCAGAGCTTAAGACAGTTTGCAGTTTACCAGTGAGCATTCAGTGTCTCTTTCCTGAAATGTGGGCCTGACCGGAGAAAATAAACAAATTCTGTGTGATATCGATAAAATATCAAGCTAAGTTCTAGAAACTTCATGGAATTTACTTTACCTCAAATTTCCACCAATATCTCTCTTAAATGTTTTGATTCCCACAAAAGACATTTAGGATGACCGTATTGTACAAAGTCTCCTATTTTCTATCTTCCTAGAAAATATAGAGGTTTGAAATAAAATTCCCCAAAATAGTGAAAAATCAGCAAATTTAGAAGTCCACCAAGAAAATCTTTGCTGGCAAAATATCCTAATTGTGGTAATAAAGTTTGTGTTTGATGAATAGATGTTTCTTTCCCTAAAGGAAAATTGCTCAAATGTCTCCTTCTCATTTTTGCTTTACAAATATTCAGTGTCTATATAGGAGTTTAAAATGTATTCTAGATAGAAAATGTCAGCTTTCTGACAGAAATGCTTGCTAAGGACTTCAACTGCTGAGATTAAAACATGTTTAACTGGCTACCTTTTTATCTCTTTCGATATTTAAAATCACCTGATTACTACCTCCTGAATCCTCTGTCTTTTAACAGATAAATAAAAGTTGAGAAGCCTTTGATCAATTTTGTCTCTATCATGAAATAAACATTACCTTTGGAAGTAACCCAAATTACTGGACTGCTTGAATCAGAAATTATTAAAATCTACACGATATTGGTAAGAAAATTTACTTAAAAGCTTAAAACTTGCTGAAGAGAAACTCAACCCTTTTGCTGTTTAAATTCCCAAGCTTTGATTAAATTCTAGGACACAGCATGCAGCAGCATTAAAGTCATACGATGGGAGCACTTGATCACTATTCACCTTCTACCCTTGCCACCTACACATGATCTCTGCCACACTCTCTGAAAAAATAAACTCGAACTTAGAAATAGACTTCAACAGCAGTCTGAACACTGAATTAAAAAAAGTAGCAATGTCTGAAAAATAAAAACAGAAACCTCTAAAATAATGTTTTATTTATCACATACAAACGTGTTTTCCTAAGAATTATTTCCAGTGTGGGCCACCATATGGAAGCAGGAAGCCATTACAGGAACGGACTAAGATGGTTTGTATCAGCTGCATAACTTGTTTTGTTCTATGCCTTCAGGCTTCAAAACCCGCTTCCCATATTTTTTTCCTTTCTTTAAAAATAATGTACATCAGTTTAATTTATCCCAGGTCCTGACAGGAGGATCAGATTTTAAGCATTTAATGCTGTGGTTTCAAATCCAATTTCTCAGTGTTCATCGTTTCAAAAGTGGCAGAATTCAGGTTTTGAAAAGATTTAAGCGCTCGTAGAGGACTGGCCCCCTTTCTGAAGTTCCACATTAATGTTAAAGGCAGCTCTGTAAGAAAAGGCACAGTTTGGTCTGAATTTGTCTATAGTGCTTCAGGAAATACTCAAGCCTCAGACTCTCCAACAAGAACCCCCTCTTGCCGGTGTCGGCTTAGGAATACTGTTTAATCTCAAAAGGCATATTGAATAAATCATCCATTTACAGGTTTTCCAAACTAGGACACTGATTGGTTGGTGCATTTTCCTAAAAGGAGGGTATCAATAGATCTGCTTAAGGCTTGATTCCACTGAATGTGTTCCGAAACAGCTTTCCCTGTGACCGATGGAATTTTCATCCATTCAGACACTGAAGCATAGGTCTCTACACAGTAAATTCATTGTAGATTCTCTTTATTGCTGGTGGAAGAACCTCAAAAGGTCAGGAGTCCAGATTGCTTCAAATAAACATCCAGAATCTCAGATGCCTTTTTGAAATGGACCCAAGTTTATTTGAACCTCCTTCCCTGGTTTGGAAGTGAGGCCGAAAATTTCACAGAAACAGATTTTTCTTATAAGATCTCAGAATGTTGTGGTTTAAGTAAAGTAATAAACAGACTTGAAAAATGAAAGGCAAAATTGACCCAAACTCACCTGGTTTCATTCTGTTAAATGCTTGAAACTGAGTGTCATTGTACAAACTTTAAAAAAAAAAAAAGAAATGAAGGAAGGGAAGAAAGAAGATAAACAGCTTTTTGCTGTGGGTTAGCCTAGAATTCCAAGATGTGAGACAACATTTTTCCACTTTGTCTTCTTATCTTCTGTATTTGTGTTTCGTGTGCTGGCTGTCTATTTTGTCATGCACCTCCTCTAGTCTTGAGGTTGAGAGCCACTGTATTCATATTCCGTTTCAAATCACGAATAATGTCTGAGTGATTTGAAATGAGAAAATTTCTATGAATTTGTAGGTATGAGTGGATTGAAACTGTGGTGTTTGTGTGATATATACAAAATATAAAATAAGGAATAATATCTAACATTTATCATTATGCACAAGGTGGAACAAGTGTGTTTTTAGTCATCATAGTGAAATCATTGAACAGATTTTATCTCTACTTACAAAGGGTGACCTGTAGCATCCTTATGAAGACATGATAACTTACTCAGTTTTGCATTTATGTTACTGCTCTTAGGGAGGTGAAAAGGCAGGATTAGGGCTAAGGATGTTCAGGTTCAAAGATCACACACTTCAGAACTAATTTGTGAAATTTTCTGAAAAGTTGTTAACGTTCTTCCAATGACTTTTAGCCTGTTACTTCTAATAAGAATCACAAATGCTACATAGTCTCTTCCTAAGGTGTTATCTATCTTACATGGTACCGAGGAAGTATATCTGCTTTGTAAGTCTGAGATGTAAATAGCAAATTTCTGTGCCAAAGAATGTAAATTTTAACAAAACTGCTGTATTTCTGTGGAGCCCTCATTCACACAATTCCATAAGTAGGTGGAAGAGGATGCTGAGAGATATGTTCAAGTGTACAAAACTGAACCCTAGGAAATGAAAATATTTTCCAGGTCTTGAAATTCGGAGACATCATGAAGCAAATCCAAGGCAAACCTTTTCCCATCTATAAATTGTTCTTTGCTAAGCAATGCATCAGAATTGTATAGATGTTCATTTTGTAATGCTTTTTAATAATTTTCTCCTTACATACTTCAATAACAGTACATTTTCTCAGTTGGGTTTTTACATAATTCAGCTTTGCACATATATTGTGCTTCTTATAGAAAGCGCTCTATGCTCACTGATAAAATCCAAACTACTTTTGCAAACTCAAAATAGTCTGGACACATGATACTAGCACTGATCGTGAGCTACCCATTTAAGTTATGTATTAAGTCTAAATTTAATCAAGGCCACATTTTATTTATACATTTCATGCATTAAACTCATTTAAACTTTTAGTCAGATTTCATTAGAAGAAATACTACCGTGGACATCACGCGGTAGTAAAGCTAGTGTGCTTCAGGAATTTGAAAGGAGTTAAGAGATCAAGAGTCTGATTTCAACGTTTCTTTCTCTTTCCCTCCTCAGTGTTGGGCAGGTCTGTTGCGGGTCCACAGTTTGTTTCTTAACACACTAACACAGTCAGCATGCTCTTTACAAATGTGTAAACACAGACATTCTCTGTAATCAGGGAGGTTGGTATCTTAAGGCAAGATTATGTTTTTTTTAGGAAATGCAATTTATGTTCAGGATTGGGTTTCGTTTGCAGACTGATAACGTCTGGGCTTTGGAGGGATGATAATAGCATTGTGTCCTGCCTGCCTGGCATCTGCAAGATCTGGCCTTCCTGAGCACTTGTGTCTTCTGATCTCAAGTTAAATGATGTTAATTCCTCCTTTCTTTGAATGGTGGCCAATATAAGTGGTACAAAAATCATTTAAACTTATAAAATTTGCAGCATTTATAAGTCACATGGCCGACTGCGAGGAAATACAGAGAGACATGAGAAAAATACACAGGACACCAGGACTAACATCCATCCTCACAAGTCAGGAAATTAAAATTTATGTCTGGAACTCTGGTCTCCTTGAGGTTGAGATTGTTGGGTGGGGAGCAAGTTAGACACGATGCTTAGACTATAATCATTTTAGTCTGCTTGAGGCATGGCCCTAATATTATAAGACAAGTTAACTATATGACAAATATTCATTCTTGTTTCAAATACAAGTTGAAATAAATCCACCCAAATACTGCTTGGAATTATAGCATACCCTATAATTCCATCTATCCACTTTATTTTTTTTAAGCTGCTGTATGTCTTTTCCAAGGCAATAAAAAACGTTTTCACAAGTTTAAAGGGAGGTTTCCATGCCCTAAGCATAGGCTTCCCCCTAATACTGAATTCACTGAATTTCTTTTTTTCCTTCCTCCCCTCAACCCCCCTTATCCCATCCTTTCCTCCTCCTCTTCTGAACCTTTTCTTTCCTTTTATAAGGTTACTCTGAGAAAGCAGTGAAGACTCATCAGCTCGCCTATGCACTGAATGCGCATCACAAAAAGAGAGCTAAGGCCTTGATAAGCTGATGATCTTCATGTTAAAATTAAAAAAAAAAAAAAAACCCTTAATAAATTGAGTGCCCAGAACTAATGGTTTTCTGAGCACCGAGCCTGGCATATTTCTCTTTGATCATGGGAATAGGTACTGTGAGGAAGGAGCCAGACTATAGAAATGTCAACTGTCTGTTCTGTGTTTTGAGCCCTGTGCAACACTGACCAGGGTGAGTGGAGCTTAGGATTGTTTGCTTAGACATATTCTCCCCCTCTCTCTTCCTCCCCCACCTCCTGTGTGTGTGTGTGTGTGTGTGTGTGTGTGTGTGTGTGTGTGTGTGTGTGTGTGTAAATTAGGAGTGGAAGATGCTGCCTTGATCTGATTTTACAGAATGAGGTCTCTGTACAGCATTATAATAATCTGAATATCTAGCTATGCCTTATAGGCACAAATTTGTGGACAAACTTGATTATTATGATTCTTCTAACCTACTTCCAAAACACTTGGGAAAAAAACCTCATTATTGTACAGAAAAATAATCTTTCACTGTGGTGATTTGCTCATTTCACTGTGATTGAAAATGAACTCAGTGTCACTCAGTGGGTCTCATTTCAAGACTACTTGCTCAATGATAGTGTTTCGGCCTGAGATGCAGTATAAATGAGTATGTGTTTGTTGTTCTTGTTCATTTAATTCTTTCAGTGGAGAACTAAAGAATTGAAAATCGGGATCTGGAATGGAAACTCTGACACCATTTTAGCTGCAGTCACGCTGGGGAGAAAAATATTAGCCCTGTCTAACTTACCTTTTCCATAAGGTGTAAAAAGCACTTTCTATGAGGGGAGAATATGAAAGCCAGCTCTTGGCTGATTACTTGCATGTCATTCCTATGCACACCCATTGTCATAAGCTGGCTCAGGGTGAACACTGATTCTAACCATATGCTGAAGGCTGAAAAGCTAGGAAGAGTTTCCTCTAGTGTGCCCACACCATGTCCTGCTGAATCCCCGGGCTCCAGAAGAAAATGAAAACTGTGAGGTCTCCCATGATGAGATTTCATCCAGATGGCTGTGAGTTTACATATTAAATAATGAGTTCTGGACGTTTAAAATAGCGGTTTTATTTATATATAAATTGTGTAGTCCATATACATTTGTCCACTGGGGGGCGCACAAAGGCCATACTTCTAAAGCCAACTCACAGGCTGGAAAATGAAAATCTAATTTAAGATACATCATTTGAGTGGATTAATTCATAACTACTGTAATTCTAACAGGATTACTAATGTATAGTGTCAAACGCCATTCAGACCTCTGCTCTGGCTTACTCTTGTTTAGCCTACTGAGGGCTTGAAAAGAGTTCTACATTAGAGATCATACAGAAATTTAGAGCCTACTGCTGATAAGCTGGAATTCTAAAAGTAATGATCAAGAATAATATTATTTTTCTGAATGTTTGTGTAGATCACCAATTATCATAATGTCTGTGTTGAACAAAGTTGAATAGTTTTATTACGGAAGCCATGAATTTAAAATATAGCATACTCACTCGAACTATATTTTAAAAGTAGAAAGATGAATTTCTATTGGAAGGCATTGAGAGTGTATATACATGAATTTTCACCTAAGGAAGTAAGCATCATTAAATGTGTTCTACAAAACAATGTCTTTGAGAAGTTTCAATGATTCTAAGAAATTGCCTGTGTGTGTATGTTCAAGAAGCTCATAAAATATCCACCAATATGTTTGAGGTTTATATTCACTTTCTTTTATTATTTTTTGGGAATCTCTCCAAAGAAATCTCAGCTTGGAAGGCAAGTTCCCATCACCATGTTTTCTTAAGTTCTGCCTTTTCCTACATGCTGTAATTATGATTTGGGGAAATCTACTATTCTTAATGTTTGTCTAATGGACTAGCTCTGATACAAGATGAATTTATTCAGGCTGCAGAGCATCATGATGGCTTTCTATTTATTGTTTAACATTTTCACACATTATATAATGGAATTTTGTGATTTTTTTTACCCCCTTTCATTCTACAAATGGAGGCTAGACAGAAATCTAAGACATTCCCAGGTGGGCAAGACCTCTTTAAGACAGAGAAGGGCTTTCAAGTAGACTAGTGTGGAAAGTAGACATGTGAACCCAGACGTGCAATCAGCAATGGTGGTAAACCTTGTGAATGTAATGACATTTTCTAGATAATTTGATTAAGGCAATGCCATTTAACTCTTTCAATAATAATTACATATGGCAATTGGAAGAGTAAATTTAAATAATGTGAATAGAGTTAATAGAAAGAGTAAAATGAATATAAATACAAACTTGTTACTAACAATGAATAAGTTTCTCATTGTGACTGTCAAAAGTGTCTATTGTAGTGTATTAATTTTGAAGTAGGGGAATTTTAATTATACCAACCCAGTCATTTTTTATAGCTAAAATAACTGAAAAATGAACTGTCTCATATGGTGTCCTCTAGCTCCATTTCTTTAAATAACACTAAAACATTTATTCTTCACTCACAGTAATCAAGAGTCAGAGGTCAAGGGTTCAGTACTGATAGATGATTAAAAATCATGGTGTTGGTGAGCTATATATTATCAGACTGAATTGTCTAAACTCAGAGAAGCTTCCAGCATTGGTCAGATGTGCTGACACACACCTATAATCACAGCTACTGGAGAGTCTTAGGTAGAAGAATTAAAACACAAAAGTCACCATATTGGATGGCTCAGTTACTTCAGTGATGACACTGGAATCTCTACTGTCCAACTGGTCAAGAATGTCTGAGTTTTTGCTTATTTGGTTTTGTTCTTTGGGGTTATTTTTGTTGTTTGTTTGTTTTGTTTTTTTGAAGGTGAGAAAGAGAAAAAGAAAAATGTGGATGGGTAAAATATGATATGGGAGGAGTTGGGGTAGGGGAAAACATGCTCAAAATATATAAGAAAGTATAATAGTTTAAAAGGGGGAATGTGTGTACTCTTTTGTGATTACACATTTCCACCCTATGCCTTGTCCTTTGGTTCATTTTTGTAATGATATGTTCTCAGGAACAATTAGGGTTAGTATATTTCTAATTAACTAATTTTCCTCTTCATGGCTATCTAAAGACCATAAAATATGTCCCCACATTGTTCTGAAACATTTTTTCACGTTCTATCACATTATGAAATAGCACTGGCCTAGTTGGAAATCTAATGCATGGTATTTAATAACATTAAATTAGCTCAATCATAATTAGTATTAAAATAAAAAACAGTTCCTATTTTTAAAAGATGAAATATGGAAATACTAAAGTTGTAAAATGTATTTACTTGTAATTGCAATCCAGATTTTTTTTTTAATTTAAGCTAAATATTGCTAAAACAGAATTCATTGGATTTTACACCAGCAGGTAAATTTCTTTCTGTGAAGTAACTCATACTTTTAGTTGTGAGGGTATTTTTTAGTTGTGAGAGTGTATTTTTTTTTTTAATGAGTTCAGTATATCCTTCAACATTCCACATTGAGTTATTTGAAAATTCTTCCTTTATGGAACAAACATTCCTGACTTCAGTAACACCAGACCACATGCTTTCTTTTCAGTTCTTTTTATTCCTGTTGTGATTTCAGGTTTACTTTTTTAATAAAGAAAAACGCTATCATTAACAGGAATAAAGTTAATCAACAAATGTCATGCCCTGTGAATTTTAGGACTTGTGTGAGCTCTTGGGTTTCCTGATCTGTTACTAAAAGTTCTTCATATTTCTCCCTAATAATCAAATACTGACATTTTTTCTGAGATTGTTTGGCCATTGTAGAATATAATTTGGGACTCTAATCCTGTAGTTCCTAGGTAGTGATGGCACCCTCTAAATCTGTGTTTCTCAACCTGGAAGTCAAATGACCCTTTTACAGAGGTCATATATCAGATCCCCCATATATCAGATATTTACATGACAATTCATAACAATAGTTTGTCAAGATTTCTTTTTTAAAATGGCATAGTATTTAAGAATGTATATGTTAATCTTGTCATCTTATCACATCTCTTCAGATGATTCCACATCTCATAAGATGTAGACAGCTGGACTCATGCTATACCCGGAAGGCTTTGTTGTTCACTAAAGAGCTACACAGGGAAACTGGATTTCTTTCTTTATTTTTATGATTATTTTTTTCTTTGAAGTTTTTTTTTATAACATACCTACCACTGTTCCCCATCCCCCTCTTCTCAGTCATCTCCCAGCTTTGCCACCACTTCATCCCTCCATCCATTCCTCAGAGAGGGCAAAGATTCCCAGGGAGAGCTGCAGTCTGGCATATCCAATTGAGGTAGGGACTAAGCTCTCTCACCAAAATCAAAGCTGAGCAAGATGTTCCTCTGTAGGGAATGGGCTCCAAGGGGCCATGTATGCACCAGGAATAAATCCTAGTCCCACTGTCAGGGGCCCCACAAACTGTTCCTGCCATTCAACTGGCAGCCACATTCAGAGGGCCTAGTTCTTTAATGATAATTAGGACGGTCATTAATTTGATAATAAGGGAAAGTCAGTTTAGATAGCTCCTCCACTATTGCTTGGAGTCTTAGCTGGGTTTACCATTGTAAGGACTTGGGTATTTTCCCTCTATTTCATTGTTCTCCATCTCTGTCCCTCCCTCAACTCAACCATCTCATTCTCTGGTGTTTCTGTCCCACCTTCTCTTACCTCCTCCCTCCCTCTATGGTTCCTGTATTCATAGATGTCTCTCTTAGGTTTCTCCTTGTTAATTAAATGCTCAGGGGTTGTGGAGTTATGTCTAAAATTGACTTATGATACAGATCATGTTTGTTTTTCTGGGTCTCTGTTACCTCACTCAGGATATTTTTTTTTTGTAGTTCCATCCATTTGCCTGCAAATTTCAGGATGTCATTTTTTTTTAAAAATGCTGTGTAGGACTCCATTGGGTAAATGTACCCCATTTTTTAATTCATTCTTCAAAACTGGATTTATTTTATTGTAAAAACCTCAAGGAATATGAGGTTGTCATCTTTCTGTGACTGTAACACAGTAATGGAGGAAATCAGTTTCCCATGAAGAAAAATGAACTTTGGTCCATTGTAGGGTATTGTGTTGTTTCATGGTAAATAATTGTCCCACCCACTGGTTTAATAAAAAGAGCTGATTGGCCAAAGGCAGGCAGGAAGTGTGGGCGGGACTACCAGACTAAGAAAAGTCTGAGAGCAGGAAGCATAGAGCAGAATGCCAGAGAGAAGCCAGAAGAAGCATAGGACAACTATGCTGCTCTAAAGAAAGGTACCTAGATGCATGGCTGAACATGAGACATGAGTTAGATGAAGGGTAGAGAGCT
Organism: Phyllotis vaccarum; assembly: GCA_033318265.1. Lineage (NCBI taxonomy): Eukaryota > Metazoa > Chordata > Mammalia > Rodentia > Cricetidae > Phyllotis > Phyllotis vaccarum. Next base: position 23,191,619 of record JARWLC010000014.1, read on the forward strand.
CGCAAATGATATGCCTGGGCTGAAAACTATCGAAAGCGTCTGTGTGTCTCTATGGGACTGTAGGACTGCAGGTTTGCAGTCTGTGGGTCAGTGGGTCCTAAACCTTGAGGTTAGGCCTGAAAGTCTGGGCCAGAAACCTCGTACTACAAATGGCAGCCCAACGTGGGTCAATTATACTCACAAAAAGCCATAGAAAGCTGAAAAAATGGTCTAGAGCCCAAAACAGCTTCTGAGTTGTATCTTTCACATGAGCCGTGGTACAGAGATGCCCTGGTGAGGCATGTAGGCTTGAGCTACAATGGTGGGCTTTTGGAGTGCAGCTTAATGTATAAAATGGCTTGTTTCTGAAGTCTTACAGGACTCTCAATATAAGCAAAAAGTTATAAATGATGTATTTAAGGCTTCTGTTCATAAGGACAAAAAGGGAACAGATTCAAAGATGGCTTTCTAGTGGTAGTGTTTTCTTGGATCAGCTCTGTTTGCTGGAGGCAAAGTAAGGCTTGGCTTTTCAAAGAGAAGCTTCCTGATTCAGCCTTAGAGGCAAAACACTTGTGAGTCTTTTTAAAAGGTCCTGCTGCCTTATACTTAAATGGAGTTAATGAGAAGCAGATGGCAAAGCTTTACTTGGTAATTATATGGACCCTAAAATTCCCCAGAGTACCTGGGTTAAAAAGCTAAATTCTATGAAGCTAGACTAGGAGCTAGGTGGAGCCATCCACCCATCCTACCAACCTTGAATCCTGGCAGATTAAAGGTGTATTCAGAAACAGAAAGATAGAAGAATCTTATACTACAGTTCATGCATTCCAAAATTTTATCAACCAATTACTTCACTCCTGTGTCAAGGAGGCCTGACATCATGGCAGAGTATATATGATAGAAGCAAAATTTTCACATCAAAGTAGCTAGCGTTTGAGTAAAAAAAGAAGGGTCCTGGATCCCTGTTCATCCTTCAAAGGCATATCTCCAGTGACACTGAGCCCCACCACCAAGTTATTCCATCTCCTTGAAAAAGCGTACCTGTTGAGACTATACATTCAACATACAGAATTGAGTGAATATTTTCCAATCCAAGATATATTTGGTAGCACTTGTGACCTTGTTATGCGCAGTGATGGTGGTGCCTCTTTTATTATTAATTTCAAGCACCCCTTTCTATGACTGATTCACTGCTACATAATATATCTTACTACTTATTCTTACCCCAAATCAGTCCACTAATCACATCATTTACATTGCATATGGAGCCATCATGTTCATGCCCTAATATCATAATCTTCATATTCTAACTCATAATAATTACCATTCTCTGTAATCAGTGTTAATTCAATTGCTTTTATCATCTAAATAGTCTAAATATAGGACATGCATCCCCTACCAGTTCCTGTGTTTTATTTTAACTCCCAATGGGATAGTGGCAACAGGTGGGGCCTTTGGAGGTGAATACTTACTGACGGTCTGTTCTCTCAAATGAGAATATGGTCCTTATTAAAGAGGCTCACAAGAGCCTATTACCTCCTTCTTAGCGTGAAAGGCACACCTAGGTAGAAGAGCCCTTCTAGAAAGATCGGATCCTCATCTGATTTTGAATGTTTTTTTACTGCTTTAATCTTGGACCTCGCAGTCTACAGAACTTTTATGGTGTTGTAAATGCTGTCCTGGTTTGTTTTCCATTTCTGTGATAAAGACAGTGGCCAAAAATACAAGTTGGGGAAAAAAGGTTAATTTGGCATATATGTACTGATCATAGTCCAGCACTGAGGAAATTCAGGGCAGGAATTTAAGCAGGAACGTGAAGGTGCAAACTGAAGCAGAGATCTTGGAGGAGTGCTGCCCTCCAAAATGGTCTTCCTGCTTGCTCAGCTTACTTTTTTATGCCATGAAGACCTACCAGCCCACAGAAGCCGTCATCTGCAGTGGGCACATCACATCAACCAAGAGTAAAGAAAATGTCCCATGGATTTTCCTAAATGCCAATCGGATGGAGGCATTTTCTCAATTGAGGTCTCTTTTCCCCACTGACTCTAATTTTCAGTAAGCAGACAAAAAATAAAATAAAATAAAATCCAAGTAAAACCACCACCAGCAAACAAACCAGAATGGTTCTATAGTCTAAGCTACTGTTCTAATGCAGCCTGAATAGACTAAGAGATGGAAAAACTGAATGGCAAAGCAGGCAGCCACATTACGGGTGTTGCCAAAGACAATAGCACATAGTTACACCTATAGGTATCCCAGGCAACAGTGTGCATATATAATGAATTCCAATTTCTTTTAATAATGGCTTTTGAAGCAGTATCAATGTGGCACAGGCTAGCCTTTAAATTGCCATTCAAGTGAGGCTAGCCTTGAACTTCTGAATTGGTATGTTATGACTTTAGAGATGTGCAATGAAAACAATCAAGTTCTTCAGATCCTTGACTTTTTCCTTTTTTTTTTTTTTTAAATAAAGAGCTTATATTTTTATTTTACCTTGCACCCATATCTTAGACTGGCAGGTTTGACTCTATGGCATATGAGCATATCAAGGAGCCTTCCTGTTTGAAGGAACTTGGGAGGGAAGTAGGAGATACTAAGCACATAGTGAGGTGGGATATCCGGAATGACCCTGAATAACCTAAAATAGCACAGCTGGCAGATTCTTTTTTTTTAACATTTTTTTTTTTTATTAATAAAATCTTTTTATTCCGTCCCTTCGCAAGTGTCCTCTGTCCCGGCATAGCCCTCCCTCCCAAATAAAACAAAACTCAAGAGGAAAAATGAAGAAAATAAAATGAGAACATTTTTTAAAGGGAAAAGAGAAACCTCATCATGGAAGCACATCAGATCACGCCATGTGCTTGTTGGTCGATACATCTCTACTTGTTCGTTGCAGAGTCTGTTCGAGTCCCGAGTCCCTGGTTTCCACTACGCGTTTGAGGCTTGGGCTCCACTAGGACTCTTTGTGGACATCCCACTGTCCCCCAGCAGACAGATTCTAATGGCTGTGACGAAAACAGTATGACAAGATCAAGGGTAAAGGAGGCGATTGCTTTGGGGAGAACTGTGGAGTAAAATCTCAGGAGCACTTAATGGCAGGGGAATAACATCTGGTTCTACATTTAAAATACCCTTGTATCATCCTGTTTTAAATTAAATGCATGGGTTCCGATGATTTTTAGATGACGTTTAGGGACAAAAAGGGGAATGTTTTATTACAAAGGCGTTCTTGCTAGTGGGATGCAGGTTCGCTAAGAGGACTGTTTCAATTGAGCTAAAACTTCCCACAGATATTTTTAATGGATTGTGACTGTACAGAACCACTATGGTAGTCGTGTCAGTTGCAGAGCTGGATCTGTAAGGCTTCTTTCCCGCACTTCTTTGGTTCATTCATTGTCTTTTGACATCTAATACTATCTCGGATGTGATTTTATTTAATTCTGGCTCCGGACAGACAGGGCTTACTTATATTGTAATCACATTTAATTTAGAGGGTGCTGGTATTGCTAGGATGTTTACATTTTAATGTAATTATGTGCACATTTCATCTATTTGAATCAAATGAGATAATGCATATAAAAATGTTTTAGAAAGCGCCAATCACTATAAACACAAAGGATTGAGCAGTATATTAGGAAGATTGTCGTCTAAAGCTGTTTGAAATAATCTGTTTGAAATCTCACTTACATTTTCCAATAATGTAAGAGAGCTACATACTCCTCTACTATAGCTAAAGCACAGAACTTGCTTTCATTTTATAAAATTAAATTTTTGGAGAAGGGTTAACGGGCAATTTTCTACACAGTGTAAAGATTCTTTTTCTGATACTGGCACTTGAAGACTGTTTAGAATTTTCCTGCCAAATGTGCAGTTTCTTGAATGTTTTGAGCTGGGAGAGAATTAATTCTCTTTGCTTCTACTTGTTTTCGACTTCAGACTTCAATTTGCAAGCATGAAAATAAGTCCTCCCCCCCCCATCTAAAATGTTAACTTCAAGCACTTATTCCCTGGATCAAGTTGTTGGCAATTATAATGTTGGCTCCAAATTTGTGTGTGTTCTGCTCAGCCAGACAATGATGTCATTGTAGATGTATTTCTTTGGGAAGATGGGGACTTTTGTAGGGATATAGCCCTCCGTCACTGCAGTAGATCTCAGCTTCAAACTTTGAGTATGACTTATTACCTAGTTATCTCTTGCTAACCCTCCTGAGTTTCCCAGCAAGACCATGCATGCCCTGCTCCTAACCTCTAATCTCATTATATTGGATTGATTCAGTTTTTATTTGCTACCTGGCTGTCTAGGAGATCCTGAACTTGGTTGAAATAGAGTCTATACCTCTTTGTAGCCAGAGTCCACTTAGCAGATAGTAGATATTCTGATGATTAAATAATTAACAATATAGTGGCAGTCTCTCAAGGGACCTCTTGAGCTAAACATTTTGAAATAAAATAAAATGTAAAAGACATTACCAGCTATGGAATTAATGGTGGTAAGGTAGCATAACTTACTATGCATTTTCCACAAACAAGTCATAATTTTATAGTTTTCAGTCAGTCAGCATGGTTAAATATTCCAAAATTTACCTCCTGAACATTCATACATATCTCAGACATTAGTGGGGATCATTACTGCTGGAAGTAAATTAAGAATTTCCACTAATTTCAGGTTCTACTAAGTTTGGAATTGTGAGCCAGATTCATGCTTCTCATGGTCACTACAGTAGGGAAAGAGAGGTCATAGGGAACCCAACATGCTCTCAAAAGATCCAGATTAAATACAAGTGTTACTTCTGCCTTATACTTGAACTATCCATGTGTGCTTTTCTCATACACACACGCAGTGGTCTTCACGGTCCTGTGCACAAAAGAATGATGGGTAAATGTGTAACAAAACTAAAACAAAACAAAAAACTGTAAAGTAAACTTAAAAAAATTGTTCCATTTGTTTGGATAAGCAATTATAAATCAGACAAAATAAAATAAAAAATATTCTTATTCAGTGACAAGCCTTAATCAGGTAATATTTAAGAGACCAGGGCCTTGAATTATTTTGTTAACGAAGACACAAGTGCCATTTGAGAGTTATCTAGCTAAATCATTTAATATTTAGGCTCCTTTTTATTCCCAATCACCAATGACACATTTGAAAGGTGCAATTTATTAGATGTTCAAACTTAAAGCACAAAATAGAACACAGGAACAAAACATATTGCATTCATAATTTTAGGGGATAAAAGGGGCAAATATACAAATGTACAGCTGTGGTGAAACTATTCAGTTACTTGGCTTTTGAAACATGTTAGATCTGGGCGTGGTGGGAGCCAAAGGTGGAATTGGCCAGAGAAGCAGGGAAGCATTAGATGCCACACTCTCGGAACATAATTGGGTATTCTTAGAAAGGAGAACACAGATTTTTATAGAGAGCTTGTGCTGTCTCTGCGTAATCAGTTTTGACGTTTTAACTAATTTTAGAGTTTACTAACTACTCATTTTTCAATTTAGGCAAAAGCTAATACCAAGTGTGTTTAGCCAAAGTAGTAAAGCTACGAAAAGCAGTTACATTGATAAAAACATATAGTTACAGCCTCAACCACACCCAAAAGACTGACAGAGTTGAATTTGGCCGAATGCTTTGGTTTAGAAAATCCTAACTCCATTTCTGCGTAATTGTTAGGAGCCTACATATCCCATATCAGCTTCTCTGAGTGATGTCTTACTGAATCAGACAAACTGACTCTTCTAACCACAACCACTTCCCTCCACTTAGCACATACACAGATTAGGCATAAAAGCCACAATTAAAACCTAACATAAAACAAAAACTGACAGTAAATGGAAGTCTTGTGTATGGCTTTATGTGACAAATACATTTGTGTCACAGAAGTACATATGTTCGGAAACTTAGTTTGTCTGTCGTAACCTCTGGTTCAAACTCTATCATTGTCTAGAGGGTTAGAACAGTATCAGATTATAGCAGACCGTGCCCAGTAGGCTTGGGGAAGCTTTAAAAGTGCCCATTTTTTTCTTCTCTGGACAGATACTAATTATGCAGTAAAGATGATGTCTTATTTCATTTTGGCATATTCTTATGTAGAGAGATTTCTGTAAATTACAAATCAAATTTGTTTGCTTGAACACTACTCATTAATACTTAGAGCAAATTCATTCATTTGGTAGATTATTATCTACTTCTCAAGACCTATGGTTTTAATTTATTATACACATAATATATCTCCAACCAAAAAAAAAGAGGAGGGATTTTATGAGCAAAGGGGTCAAGATCATGATGGGGAAACCGACAGAGACAGCTGACCTGAGCTCACTGACTCTTCTAACACCTGGGGAACTTGCATGGGACCAAACTAGGCTCGATCGCTGTATGTGAATAACAGTTGTGTGGCTTGAGCCTCTGGCAGTGGGTCCAGGATGTGTTCCTAATGCACGAACTGGCTTCTTGGAGCCCATGCTCTAAAGGGGAACACCTTGCTCAGCCTTGATATTTGGGGAAGGGCTTGTCCTGCCTCAGTTGGATATGCTGGACTGTATTGACATCCCCTAGGATTCATTACGCTCTCTGAGGAGTGGATGGGGAGGTAGGTTGGGGGAGGGAATCCGGAGAGTGACTTGGAAGAGGAGAGGGAGGGGGAACAGTGGATGGTATATATACATATATATATATATATATATATATATATATATACACACACACACACATATATATATCTTTTAATATATATATAATATAATATTATATTATATAATATAATAAATAATATATATATAGCTTTTAAATAAAATAAAAAAAAAAATCGAACCTGAAAAACAAACCAAATAAGATTTCTGATCTCATGGAATGAAGAAAGACATATATGAGTAATAATAGTTAAATCCACTGTAGTAGTGGCCTAGAAGCATTTGAGAGATGGGTATACATCATTAGAACTCATCAAAGTATGTTTGATATAAAGAGGTGAAGATGACATGGCAGATATTTTGGTGAACAACATTTTAACTGGTTAAGGGAAGACCCAAAGGGGAAATGCACTTCTGACTGTGTTTGGAGGCAATCCAAAAGGCTGGCTTACCCAGAGGAAAAGAAGATAGCAAGAGCTAAGAATAGAAGAAGAGAATCCAGGTTCCAGACGTGCACTCTGAATGAGTCAGAGATTTTGAACATGTGAGTTCTACAAAGATATGACAAGCAAACTGTGGCTGAAGCAGATATGGAAGTGTCTGAGACAGTTCATCCTATTTTGTTAGGAACTGGATGTAGTGAGTCTGAGACACCTTGCTGATTTGTGAGAAGTGGAGTATTTTGTGGGATAAGACACGAAACTCTTAAAAGTAGACTTATGCTCCAAGAAAAATGTATTTGAAGTCTAAACATAAAGAGAAATGAATCCTATGTGATTATATTCATTTATAGAACATTTTTATTTTATCCTATATGTTCCTGTGATATTTAAGTGTTGATAAATAATTTAATAATATAAGAGTATTTGATAAATATATATATGGAGAACAATCAATCTTTTATGATTCTAATTCATATAAAATGTTACCTGTTGTCTCATACACTGCATTTTGTAGTTTTATTTTCATAACACAGATTAGTTTATTGGCTTGCTTGTGGACAAATAGCACCCTCTTGTGGGTAAGAATATAAAATCTTTTTAAAAACAGTTTATGAAAACGACACATTTTGCTGCATGTTTAATTATTTGGGAAAATTAAATAATTTTATGTATGATAGTTTTTAAGTGATGTATAATAATTATGTGCATAAATGTGATGCTCTGTAAGATTTTAATCCTTGTATATTGCACGGTGATTTAAACCAAAGCAATGAAAATATCTGTGAATTTACCAACTTAACATTTTTTGTAATGAGACGTTAAAAGCTGTGGGGCCAAGGAGATGGTTCAGCAGTTAAAAGTTATTGCTATCAAAGCATGAGGACTTGAGTTTTAATCCCCTGTAACCTTGTAAATTGCTAAGTGTGATAATTTGCACACCTGTTACCTAACACTTTAGGACAGTGCTTCTCAACCAATGAGTTGAGACCTCCATGGGAACTGCATACTGGAAATTTACATTACAATTTCTAAAGTAAAAGTACAGGTATTAGTAGCAATGAAATAATTTTATGGAGGGGGTTTCACAAGACATTAGAAACAGTTTTAAAGGGTTGTATTAAAGATAGACTACATTAGGGAGGTTGTAAACCATTGATGTAGGGGATGGAGACTGGAGAATTCCTGCATTTTGCTAGTCAAGAGCCTAGAACAAGGTTTGTGAGAGACCCTGTCTATTTATTTATTTATTTATTTATTTATTTATTTATTTATTTATTTATTCATTCATTCATTCATTCATTCATTCATTCATTCATTCATTTCTTTTCAAGCTCTAACTCTGTAGACCAGGCTGACCATGAGCTCACAGAGATCTTCCTGCCTCTGTCTCCTGAGTGCTGGAATTAAGAACCTGTGCTACCACCAAACTTGTCTTAAATGAGTAAAGACAAGAGATAACAAAGCAATGTTCTCCTCTGGCTTCCATTCATGTGCAGCGGTGCATGATGTACTCACACAAGCACACACACCAAAGAGACATGTATCATACTTGCTCACACACAAAGTAGCACAACCTCTTTTATATGTAGAAGAAAGAACCTGTATAACAGGACAGGGAAATTCTTAGCGGAAGGAACAGTGATTTCATTCTGGAAGCCAGAGACTGAGACCAGTACTGGGAAGCTCAGACAAATGATGTGTTCATTGTTTAAAAGTTGTGTGTCTCAGATGCAAACACAATAATCCAAAGCATAAAGTGTGTCAGGCCAATTTGCTCTTGCTGGGTGGAGCAAATGAATGTTAAGTCAGCAAGTGAGCCCAGGGCAACCTCAGGACCCCAACTGATACAACTCATATCATTGGTAATTTTCAAAATGATACAATGATTATACATTTATAGACATGATTACAATAAGAGAATTCCATTTCTTGGACTCTTTTAGAATTTGTAAATTTACTTGATTCTAAATATTAAGAGTATATATATATATGTATATATATATGTATATATATATGTATATATATATATGTATGTACAATTTTACCAGGCCCAGTAGAAAACCAATTAAATTGTATCAAATCCAAGTCTCAGACTTACTTCCCAGTTGAATTTATGTTTTCAAACTCAGAGGCCATTAAAATGGGAAAGCCTCAAAATAACACATTAAATACAAGAAAATATAATCAACCAAATTATTTTTTTCAAAATGGATTTAATAGCGTATTAGTAGTTGGAAAACTGGCCTGACAAGAAAGCTTTCTTACTTTTATCAACTAACAGAAGAACGTGTTATCTAAAGCACTATGTATTTTTATATTGCTTACTATTATTATCAACTTGATAGAATCTAGAGTCACCTAGAAAACCATTCCCTTGACATGTCTGTGAAGTTGTTTTTGATTGGTTGATATAGGAAGACCCTATAACAGTGGATGTGATTCTGGACTAAATATAAAGAGGGAGTGAGCTGAGCTCCAGCAATCTCCTTGTATTTCCTGCTCATAGATGAAGTGAGATCAGCTGCCTCCAGCCCCTAACACCCTGCCACCCACACCACAAAAAACTGTGAAATCTTGAACTGCATACCTAAATTTAGCCCACCTAGACTTTTTTCCTTAACAATAACGTTATATTTTACCTTACTTTTATTGTTACTGTTTAAATAAGTGAAACATTAACAAATTTGTTTTTAATGTGTTGTTTGTTTAGTTGGGTAGATATCATTTAGAACAATAAAAAATTAAACAGTGAATTATTCTGGTGTATGGGAAATGGAAGAGGGCAAGACCTCTGGACATATTAGTTCATCTAGATTTATTTTTAAGTGTGTACCCATTTTACATGTTAAAAATATTAATTTGAAGGGATGAACAAGATAATTTTAAAGCTAAGAACAAATAAACCTAATACTGTATCAGGCTGTTAGAATAACCATGCAAAATAATAATGTACATCTGAGCTATTATATATGCTTGTTTATCACTTTCAGAGGTTGATAGAGAATGTGATATTTACTCGAATAAATGCTAACTATTTGGGATGCTAATCTACACATTAAGGGCCAACTAGGAGATTATTTCTACAACAATGAGAAAAAGCATTGCATGGCCAGGAAATTGAAAGGATGATGTAAGATTATGATATGGTGGATATACAAAGGGGACAGAATAAGAACAAATAACATTTGTTCATCAAATGTTATAAAGGCCGAGTGAATGGTTCATCAGGGTTAAAAGCTCATCGCCAAGTCTGATGACCTACATTTCATTCTCCATCTTGGAAGAAGAGAAATGCCTTTACCAAGTTGTCCTCTAACCTTTACATGTGCACAGTGACACAGATGTGTTCACACAAACACACACAAATCAGTGCAATAAAGTTAAAAACAACATGTTGTCAGATCACTTAGAACTCTTAAAAGACTGGATGTCATATGACTTTAGAATATGAGTTTGGCATGCATTTCCCTTTGACTTCATCCACAGAATGATACAAAAGCAATATGTAATCCAAGTAACATGAGTAGCTTGAGTTCCAAGGCCCTGTTATCTAAAAATATGGCCACTTTCAAGAAGAGTTTGTAAATCTCAATGATTTTCATGTTGGGGACAAACTCAAAAATTGAACCTGAAAGATCTTTGAGTGCCAAAAAAATCACTGAACAGTACGGAGAGTAATGGAGTCCTACTACAGTTATAAAAAAAAAAAAAAAAAAAAGCCAGCTTTTTACGCTCTCCTCCAAATTTAAGGCAACCTCAAAATCAATAAAATAATGCAAACAACAGATAAAAATAAATATAATACTAAGGATTATGGAAAAACTCACCTGTTTTAAACATGAATGTAATGACTAATTTAGCAGCAGGGCATCTGTGTGAAATAAAAATCACTGACAAAGAAGAAAAGACAAGAAAAGATAAAAGACAAGAAAAAGAAGTTGCTTGGGAATTTGGAGTTAAACTGGGCATACCTTTTAGGGCATATTTCACAGCATTTGGGAAAGTTAAAAGTACATCAATGTGGGGAAATACAGGATACATCACCTTCAAGTTACTAAGAGTAGCTTTACCAGTAAAATGAAAAAAATTAATATATGATATAATAGAACCCACACAGCATGACCTGAAAACAATATGGTCATTATAGTTATACAGCCTGAATATAATAGTGAGAATACATTTAGGTAAAGTAATAGACATTCCATCATACAAGTGGTCTTGATGTAAAATTTAAATGTCACAAAGTCTGAATAGTCCTAGGTGAAAAGATGCTAACAGGACAAGAGAGTAAAAGAACCATTCAATTTTTATTTATTGTTTGGTGAGAGGAAAAAAAATACATAGCTGAGATATTTGGAAAGATTTCTTATATGTTAATAGTAGGACTATTGCACTGATGTGAAAATTCAGGGGCATCATGATGTTCTTATGGTTATATAAGAAAATGTTCTAGGAGACAGTGTGTTAAGGTTTTATGACAATTAGAGATAAAATATTATTCTCGCTATTGATTTTATTCTGAAGATGATAGTTAAATCTACATGTGATATATATATGTAAATATATATATATATATATACATATATATATATATATATATATATACATCTCCTATATGTGTTATATGTGAATGTTTGAAGATGTGGTTGACAATTGGCAAATCTATCTGAAATGTATACAGGAGTTTTAGAAACTTTTTAAAATAAATTTAAAAGTTTTAAAAGACAGAAACACTTTGAATATAAGGTCATCTTATGTATTTTTTCAAGGAGCCTTATAGTTTATTGTTGTTTATTTTTCAGATCGTAATTTAATTACAACATTTCTCCTTTGCCTTTTTCCCCTCCAATGGTCCTCATGCTCCTCTCCCATTGGCTTCAAAACCATGGTCTCTTTTTTTCATTCATTGTTATTGCATATTTTATTATATTTTCCTAAACTTACATACTCCTACAAACAACCTGTTGGTGTGTATAACATTACTTACATGTATCTTTTCAAGAATGACTATTTGACATTGGAAACACTCTGAGGACAATTACCTCTTTCTCTCCAAGCTTTCCTCCATTATCTTAGTTCTTCATGTTGGATTGCACCCCTGTGGGCCTTTTTCCTACTGCTTGGTGTGTTCATTGGTGTCCTCCTTGTTCAGTTCATGTTGAGTTGTTTTATTTTTGAGATATTACAGATACAGCTTCTAAACACACCAGGGGAGAATATTTAACATGTGCCATGGGATCTACCTGAGCACAAAGTTAAAAGACAATGGGAATATCACAGAATCCAAGCTGAGCATAAAGTCTCTGTCCTTGGCACATTACTATACTGCATTCACAGCTCAGCTAATCCATTTTCAAGCTAATTTAATGACTCCTTTTTAATGACCTGATCACAAGTCTCTTTTCATACAAAGTTCTGACTTACTGAGCAGCTAAATTTTTAATTTTATTGACTGTCATGTAAATTGGATATAATTTACATATATTACATGTGATGTATATAGTAAATTAATTCCATACATTAATTATATGTTAATATTTATAAGTTATATATGATACAAATTTATATTCTTTTGAGGCAGGATCTTACATAGCACAGGTTGGCCTCATATTTGTTTTGTAACTAGCTAGGGTCCTTTTCAAGTCCTGACCCTCATCCAAGTGCTGGTGGGATTTATGGTGTGTGCCACTATGTCCATATTTATTTAAGGTTTTTAAATACTTAAATAGAGTTTATAAACAAAGATATTTGGACCATCTGGTATTTTAGCCTTCAGCTAAAATCTAAGATTCATGATGTGTGTACATTTTTCACTTTGTTTTTTGTGGGCTTTTTTTTTTTTTTTTTGATAATATCTATCTACATTTGCTATCCTCCAACCTGAGATTCTCCTGCCTTGGCATTTTCTAGAAGATTTTTATAAGAGCACACTGCTATGTCTAACAAGATTTTACACATTTAGACACATTCAGTTCTAAAGAATAAAATCTGTTATTCAACCATAAACACTTTTATAAAACTTCTTAGGTTATAATCAATAGACCATCTTTAAGGAATAAAATATGATGGTATGTGAGACCCTATGTTCCCAACCTACTAAACAGAAAGACAAGGCATATCAGGTGTGTTTTATTAGTTTGCATATGTACCACTTCTCAGTGTACTCTCACCATTTCATACATTTTATTTTCTGTTCTATTTAATATTTAGTTTTGAGAATATAAATATGTCTAAATCATAGTTATAAATAGGATTAACATTTTTTAAAAATAATTTAATAACTTTAAAATTATTTTAGTTAATGTGTCTGGTTCCTTTCTTCTATTACTAATTTTAGCCCCTATTTACACATGGCAATAAAAGTCTCATTCATTGGCAGAGGGAATTCTGAGACTGTTTACTTGGCTTCTCTTGTTAGGGTTGCCATTTCCTCTGCATTAATTAAATTAAGCAAAATCCTTTACAGTCTACCTGGCTTAAACAGAGGATTCGTTGAGGGATAGTATAAGGGGAGGAAGGGAGACATAAACAAGGAAAATATTCAACAAGTACATTGAAGAATGGGCATAATGTTTGGGGCAATAAGCTGAAGTAATTTTGAGTGGAGAAATTTTATGGGCTCTTTAAAGACATTCTGATTTATGAAACTATATTGGCTAAAGTTCAATACTATATTCTCAGCATACAGAGGGTCTAATCCAGTTAAACTCAATGCAGCAAGGATTCAAGAAAATAAGAATGTACTTTGTTTCTACTGAGAAGTAATTACATGATAGGATTGCTACCCTTGTTAAAGACACATATAGCTGTACTGTAGGCTCAGCACAAGTACTTCATGAAATATTCTCTATTGTATGGTTCTGCCAAGCATATCTATATGAAATTTTTAGCATAGTTGATATAATATGGTACGTTCAATTAACATTTATTTTCAGAATCAACTGTGTAGCAGGCATGGTGCTATACAAGTACAATATATATGAAATGATTATATTAGTTGAGTAGAGGTGGAAAGATTGTATATATATATATATATATATATATGTGAGTATATACATATATGCATATACACATATACATACACACACATATATACTAATATACATATATATATAATCAACATGTTCATGTTTTTAATTCACCACCCAGCACAGTATAGAATCTCCCAAGCCCTATACTCATCACCCAAAGTTCTCTCTACAGCTTGGTAAAAACCACCGGTTTGACAAAGAAAGCCTTTACCCTCATGTTGGAACACAACCAGAATTGAGACATACTGATTATTATGCCTTCTTGCTCAACAGAGGTCTACTATTTTCAGCTGCTTCATGGAAATCCATAATTATGCGTGTTTTAATCACATGGTTAAAGAAAAGAGGCCCAGTTCTTTGATGGCAGCCTTGCCCTTGCCGTTCTCAGATGTCACTTTTCACCTTCCTTCATTTGGAGGTGGGAAGCTAAATGGCATTTCTCATAGCAGTGCTATAATGGAATGTGCTTACTTTTCCTGAGAAACACATACTCAGTTTTAAAAAAGAAAAAAAGAAGAAACATTACTAGCAAGATGAGCAGTGCATAGAGCACGGGTTACCAAGAAAGCTACAAGAAAAATGATTTGAGGGAAGTCTGGACATGGGGCACAACTTCTATTAAGTGTAATGACCCTGCAAAGGAAAAGCATCACTAGATTAACGATGGAAGTAACTATAAGTCCTTTCTGGAAAGAAAAAATAACCCACAGCATCAGTCATTGTTATCTGGTTATTTTTTTATTGTAGTGTTTTACATGGTGTTTTAAATTTTTCTATAGCTTTATAACACGATTCTGTGTTTCTATGGCCCATTTTGTGGTCTAGCACACTAATGGATTAAGGCTGAAAAACAAAACAAAACAAAATAACTATGAGATTGTGTGCTCAAGGGCCATAAAGCAATCTTACCAAAGATTTAAAACTATCACGCTATGTGCTCAGTTCCTAGTCATATCCAATTTGCTTCAAGGAATCTAATGCCAAGAGGAAACCAATCATTCACCACTCACTCAGTGAGGCATAGTACAAATTAAAAATAATATAAAGTGCTTGGATGATAACATGAACTTTTCTTCTGTTTCCTTCCGAGATGCTCTGTATTTTCTTTTTATACAAAAGTGTGTCTCTAGTTTATTTTAGTAATAGGCATTTATATTTATAAACTCCATCCTTTTTGCTATATGAAGAGGTTGAGCAGAGATATAAGAATCTCTCCTCTAATACCGGAGGGATTATTAAGTTGGTATAATGCTTTCCTTAGTATGTCTGATTTCAATTCCCAACATCCAGGTAAAAAGCCATGAAGAATCTGTAATCCTGACACTGGAGGGATTGGAGGCAGATGGATCCCAGAGAAATTTGATTAACTATTCAAGCTCAGTTTGTAAAGTCCATGTTCAATGGGACACTTTGTCTCTAAAAATATGTGAAAAAACTTAAATCAACCTCTGGCTTCCACATACACCCACAAATTACAGTGGGGGGCCATGTCAACATTTTATTATACTTGTATTTTCCTGCACTCTATGATTCTGACTTTCTATTTTTTCTTTTTATTACCTTTTCATATAATTTATTTTATCATATGCTTTCCTTTCCCAAACTGTCCAGATCATCCCATTCTTCTGCCCATCTGACTTAACTTTCTTTCTCTCAGAAAAACAAAACAAACAAACAAAGAAAACACACTCTGAATTAAAAAAAAATTACAAAAACGAAAAGCACACAGAATAAAATGAAGTCTAATTTGGGTGAGCCAACTACTCCCGAGCACAGTGCCTGCCCTGGAGTGTAGTTGATATACCCAGTACTACCCGTAATGAAGCAAAATGATTTTTACATTTTCAAGATGGTATCAGTTGTAAACAGCTTCTTGGATAGGGGTGGGATGTTATGCTTTCATCCAAACTGAACATATTCTGGTCTTGTATGTGCTCACACGATCTCCATGAGTTCTTACGATCATCAATCCTGTTGTGTCTGTATGATTTTGTTTCCTTGAGTCATTCATAACCGTTGACTCTTACAATTTTTTGGCTTCCCTTTCCACATAGATTCCTGAGTCTTGAGGGACATTTCGCTAACAGATAAGTGTTCCAAAGTCTATCACATTGTACAATTGTGGGTGTCTTTGTTAATTATCATCTACTAAAAAGGAGTTTCTCTGGTGAGACCTGAGTGATACACTGATTTATGGATATGGAAATAGATCATTAGAAACAATTTTATTGCTATGTTCCTTTGTCAGAATAGTACAGGTAGGTTTGCCCACAGGGCCTGTGCCCTATCTATCCTCAGGTATTTGATCATTTCTGAAGTATCAGATATGGGCTCCATCTCATGGAGTAGACCTGAAATCCAATAAATAAGTCATTGTCTACTGCCATAACATGCTCAAGTAGGCTGTGTGATGACCTTTCTGTGTGCTGTGAATATGTATTACTTTCACTGATCAATAGTAAAGCTTGTTGGCCTATAGCAAGGCAGGATAAAGTTAAGACAATCAATCTGATGACTGAGATGAAAAATGGCAGAGTCGAGAGAGATGTGAGCAAGCTGTCCAAGGAATAAGATGCCAGAGAACCTGTAAAGCTATGGGCCATGTGGCAATATATAGAGTAATAGAAATTGGTTAATTTAAAAGTAAAATACAGTTAATAATTAGCGTGAGCTATTGCCTGAGTTTTGTAATTAATATAAGCTTTTATGTGCTTATTTGTGACAAGGTGGTCAGGACAGAGAAACTCCCCTTACACAAATATATACATATTATTTTAAAGAGTTGATAGAAATAATAACTCACATATGTTTATCAAGTTTTATACACACACACATACGCACACACACAAATATAAGAAAAGTGCTGTAGGTGTATAGAATGGCAGTCTATATGATTGATATATAAAAATGAAGTTTCCATTATTATAATTTAATAGATATCAATAACTCAAATAGAATATTTATTCTTTCTATCTTACCTCTATCCCTCTAGTTTTCTTAGTTTAATAACACCTTTATTTGATCTTAATGGTGTCAGAACAATAACAGTTTTTAGTAGTCATGGAATGGTCAGTGGAGTAGCTAAGTGGGTAGATCCAGCAGTGCAAGCCCTGTATTAATTGTCAAAAAGAACTCTTCAACATAGCCAGTGAGCTTCCATCTTCTCACACTTGAAATCGTCTTATTAAGACACTTTTATCACATTGTTATCGAGCATACAAAGGCTAAATATAGTGCCTAATGCCATTAAAATATGCGAAGAGAGATGAGATTCTTTGCTATAATATTACCACAAAATTCCAATTCTGCAAGTATTTATAGACTGTGGAAAAGTAGATGCATTCAAATGCTACAAAGATTAGTCCATGAATTTTCTATTTTATTTTTTGGTAGTATAAACATAGCAACAAGAGAAAATTTGCATGTGTTGAAATCTCACCATTGAGAAATTCAGAATTAGGTAAGAGATAAGGAGGCTGATTTTTGATAGATCTTCTCATTATGAACTTAATGACCGAGTAGTAGTGCCAGATCTAAGAGGAAGTGAATTGGAAAGGGGAAGGCATTAAAAAATGGATGCACAACTACAAGCCTTTGACCAGCAATATTAACTTGCCTTCAAGATTTATTGGTGCAATAGTTGCACATATGCTATGGGAATTACGATATCACTAGACAATAGAATGTTCTAGGACCAACTGTGTATGTGCTGTATCTTGTCGATTGAAATATCATTATTGGTCATATGAATATATTCATAAACCATAAAGGGCATCTTTTAATTTTTAACCCAGATATACAGCCCAATTGATTTTTTTGTACTCAATAATTTTCTTGAGAAAGAATGTAGTATTAAAGAGAATCCTAAAAACTACAATTATACCATTCATTAGTGTATTTCTCAGTGCTCATCAGAGGAGCTTCTTGGGGTAGTTGGCAATTAACACAGAGACTTGCAACTGGCCAAGGTGCACAAAGTGACTGCTGAGTACCCTTCTCTAGCTGAGACATTTATTTCACACCCTTCTTTTAACATGCAGGGTTCATGGCAGAAGAGGGGAATGGAAATGTTACAAAACCAGAGCAGTACATGGCTGTACCAAGACAGGTATTTCTGCATACAACAAGGCAGTTGCATATATAAGGGGACAGCAGTTGTGACTTCATGCCAAAGACCTGTACAAGACTAATCCAGACAAAAATCCAGGCACGAAATGAGGAAGAGATAAGGAATTCCTAGCTCTAGTTGAAAAATCTATCAGCAGCTGATGGCTTTTGGAGGAAAAAATATTTGTTTTTCTTCATGATAAAGGCCCAGAGAGTGCCCATGCTTCAGCAGATGGCCTTGTACCCCTGCATGTCCTGGAAGCACTTAATAGCAATATATATGATAAATCACATCAGATTATGTGCATTCCATGTGGTAAGATAGTATCTTCAGCTGATGCCCTGAACTGTGAGAATGGAAATATGAATCACATTTCAACTTATAGACATAATTAATTGATTTATGAATAGAATTTTGTAGCTCAGAAAATCAAACCAACAATTGACAAGGAGAACTTCATCAAACTAAGATTTTCTCTAAAGTATATGTGACCATAAGTAAAGTAAAAAGCAGCCTGTAGGATGGGGGAAAAAGCTTTGCTAACCACACATTTGGCAGACTAGTGCATGAATACATACAGAATAAAAAAGGGGGAAACTAAATACCAAAAAAGAACAAATTTGATTACAAAATGATCTATTCAACTTAACAGAGACCTCTCAAAAGAATAACTATAAATAACTAAGAACTAAGAACTATTTTAGCAAGTTTTCAAGTTCCTTAGCAATCAGGTGTTGTGTTATGTTTCTGGCCTTAACTTTAAAGCCTAGCCTCGAGGTTCAGACCCATAGACCAGTAGATCTGCAGACCTGCAGAGACACACAGATGCTTACATTAACTTTATGCAGATTGACCTAGGGCCCAGCCATATAACTTGCTAACTCTTTACTCTTAAACTGATTAAAATGATTCTTATCTTGTTCAGCCATAAAGCTCGGTACCTTTTCTCAGAGCAGCATAGGTGTCCTCTGCATTTTCTGGCTTCTTTGGCATCTCTGCCCTGTTCTTCCTGTTCTCAGAGTTTTCCCAGTCAGGTAATTCCACCCATACTTCCTGTCTGCCTTCAGCCAATCAGCACTTTTAGTAAACTAGTACATGGGACAATTATTTACAATGTAGCATATCAGGGAAATGACTGTTTAAAAAAAAAACTTGGACATTTCATTTTATTCTCATGGAAATATCTATGATCAATCAAAAACAAAAAAAGCTGGTAGCATGTGCTAGTAAAAATGAGGGGAAGGGAAAAAACGTATTCTATTTTGGAGAGAATTTAGTTCATGTTGGAATCAGTGTGAAGGTTCCTCAAAAGGCTCTATATGGATCTACTTGTACAGAAATGTTTTACCACCCCTGAGTTTATCTTACTACATAGACACTCATCTACTTTTAATGCTGCAAGACTCACATTATCTAAGAAACAACAACAAAAAAAAAAAAACCCTAGATGTCCATTAACTAATAAATAAGTTAGGAAAATACAATATGAATAGATAATGAAATTTTCCTGCTTTAAAGAAAAACCAAAACAATGACATGTATAGGTTTTAGATGTAACCAGAAATCATAATGAGGTAATCCAGACTCAGAAAAATAAATTCACATATCCTCATATGTGGTCCTAGCTTTGAATTTTTTGATTTTTTAATTACATAAAGAGCGTCTCCTCTCATAAAATATATTCAAACTATAGTTTCCTCTCCCTCCATTCTTCCTACCTTAATCACCTAAATCCACTCCCTCTCCATTTCCCTTCAGAAAGGATCAGAGAAAACAACCAAACAGGACCAAAGTAGATCCAACAAGACAAATCAAAAATCCTCATATCAGGCTGAACAAGACAATGCAACAGGAGGAAGAGTCCTGAGAGCAGTCAAAACTGAGAAACAGTATCTCTCTGTCTCTCTGTCTCTCTCTCTGTCTCTCCCTCCCTCCCTCTCTCTCTCTCTCTCCCTCCCTCCCTCCCTCTCTCTCTCTCTCTCTCCCTCCCTCCCTCCCTCCCTCCCTCCCTCTCTCTCTCTCTCTCTCTCTCTCTCTCTCTCTCTCTCTCTCTCTCTCTCTCACACACACACACACACACCCACACACACACCCACACACACACCCACAAGCAAACAGTCACAGAGGACCTGGTCCAAGCCCACGCAAGCCCTCTTCTTGCCTCTTCAGTCTCCGTGAGCTCACGAGTCCTGCCTAGCTGACGGAGTGGGCCCTGTTCTCCTGCTTTCCTAGTGTCCTTCATCTCCTGTGATGCCTACAATGTTTCTTCTTCCTCTTCTTCAAAGTTCCCCAAACCCCAAGTGGAGGAAACTGATCAAGACCTCCAATTTAAACCCTCTTCATATATCTACTGTGGGTCTATGAACCCGCTCCCATCTGCTGACAAAGGAAGCCTCTCTGATAATGACCAGACAAGCCACAAGTCACCCAGAATTCCAATAGAAATCATTTCACTGATTGATTGATTGATTGATTGATTGATTGATTGATTTTTCCAGTCATGTTTGGTTCTATTCTATGTCTCTGAGCTATTCAGTTTCTGGTTTCTAGCCACCCAGGCACAGTCAGGCATGGACTCCCTCTCCCAAGTGGGCCAGGTTAAACCAGACATTTCAACAAACAGTCCCTCAAGTTCTCTACCACCATTGTCCCAGTACATCTTGAAAGCAGGGCAGATTGAAAGCTGTGGCAGGATGAAAGTTTTGTGGCAGTTTTGGTGTCCAATTTTCTCTTCTCATAGCCTACAGAGTATCTTCCTTTGCTTAAGAGACTTGAATATGAGGATGAAGACTTCGTGCTGTTACCAGCTTGACCCCTGGAAGTTCAATGAGCTGTGTGGATGTTTTTCTCAGCAATGGGATTCAGCTGTTCGTTTTTCAAAGGGCAACTCTCTCTCTCCTAGCACCAGCCTGTGTTTGGACATCATCATAGGACCCCCTTGGCCAACACCTCAACCAAATGCAACCCTGGTCCACCACTGGTGTGGGATGTATAGTCCCTAGAAGCTTCTAAGGGCCTGGGGGCCAGCCTGGACTCAGTCAGTTCAAACTAGTTATAACTGGTGCCTTAACACATGTGCTCACAGCACTTCTCATAGCCATGAGGGCCCCTACAATGGGTACTTCCTCATAAGCCAGCCTGGAGCCTGTTTGAGGTCTTGGCATCAGAGACAGAGTTCTGATAGAAGATGACCTAGACTCAGGGAGATGACCAGGCCTCAACAGCAGATGTCAACAAAGCAAAGCCTTTCCCCCTGACTGGGAGGAGGGTGAATAAAGGCTTCCTCCTTCTTCAATAAATTGAACTTGTTTGTTTCAACTAGTTCCCATATCTTGAGTCATTGTCTCTGAGCCTTTCTGGCTTCTTTTCCAAAGGGGAGCTTGCAGAGCTCAAAGTATAGGCAACTTCAATACACTGGATGCCTTGCCTGGCTACAGAAGATGTAAGGTTTGGACTTTGTATTCTTCATTACTAAAAGTCCTCACTAGGGTCACCCTCATAGACTCTAGGAAGTTTCCACTGCCCTACGTTTCCACATTGTCCCCTAAATGACCTCCGATTCCTGCTATATTTTCTATGTTCTCTTCATTCATCCATTCCCCCTTTGTGAGTCAAGATTACCCTCATCCAGGATGATTTTTTTTAGTTCCATCCATTTTTCCTGAAAATTATATAGTTTCATTTTTAACAGCTGAATAATACTTCATGTGTAAATGTACCTTATTTTCTTTACCCATTCTTCTCTTGAAGGACACCTAAACTATTTCCAATTACTGGATATTATGAAGAAAGCAGCAAAATGAGCATAGAGCAAGTGTCCTCGTGGTAAGATGGAGCATCTTTTGGGTATATGCCCAAGTGTGATGTAGCAAGGTCTTGGGGTAGATTGAGTTCCAATTTTCTGAGAAACCACCATATTGATTTCAACAGTGGCTGTACAAGTTTACATGCCCATCAGCAGAGAGGGAGTATTCCCGGGTATCTCTTTCCAAGCACAGAGCCTGACTTCTGGAACGGGTCTCCTTTTTAAATAAGGGAGGATTGGACTTCCTTTTCACTCTGACTGGATGCTTTTAGAACTTTCACAGTGTCCTGGAGTTAGAATTAAGCTTTAAGAGTTAAACTATTCAGGAAACCACACATAGGAAGATTTAAAAGAACATAATTATCTGAAAATTACTTTGAGCACAGTGAAGGAGTTTCTTCCACTGAAAATACATTGAGTTCTCTCAATAAAAATATAATTACTGAGCTAGAGTAATAACCCCAAAACTCAATGACCAGAGTTTCTTTCTTACCAAAATAAACATTCACTTTGTCACAGTTTTACTATGGCTAAATGCACAGAAAACTGTATTTTATATTATTTATACACTTTTCCAATTCCAATTTCAAGAGCAGATTCTTGGGGATACAGAGTAATAAAAGTCTCCCACTAACTGAGTTAAACTTATATGAGCCTTTCTGGACACATCTCCCAAAATTTTGTATCTATGGTTCCTGTTAACATTCAAATATTTCCCACACCTCTTCTTACTATGCCATTGGGAAATAGGATTTGGTGCACGAACTGCGTTACTACGGAGAAAGTCTATGGAAGGCTTTCCATAGACTCTTCTCTCTGAAGACATCACTACTTAGTCTCTGTCTTTAGTAGAACATTCCTTGGCAGTGTGTTCATCACTCATCACTGTGCTTAGAGAAACAACTTCTTCCTTTTCTTCTTCTTCTTATGATTTAAAAAACTATGTAATATAAAAATACCAATTGTAGAAATAAAGTCTTTTAACTGTTCTCTGTCAAAGGGAATCAGATTGGGTTTCTATCTCAAAATTCACCTCTGCTGTGAGACTAAAGAAAAGGTTGTCAGAGCTGACTCTTGCTTGGTCTCTCTAGTCTCCTGTTGCTCGTAATTACACATATAATACTAAAATTGTGGTTTTGATTTTCTGTTTTGAAAATTTCCTTCTGAATAAATACAATGAATCAAGTTTAAAAGATACTATATAAGTGCCCAAATATTCTAAGTCGATCATAGTATGGTTGCCATCATCTTTGTAGTTAATACTTTGGAACAGGAGGAACTATCAATTAAATATCATTGTCAATATAAAGTTATCAACAAAAATAACAATAAAATATGTTTGCATGTTTTTGGCATTTGTGGCCAATAAATAAATTTAATTTGTCATAGTGACAGTATAGCTGTACATACTATCTCTGCTTAACAGTTGCCTCATAAAATTTATACTTTACAGAAAAATATCCTTAAATTTATACATTATAGGATTTATTCATGTTCACACATTCAATAAGTTATAGGTTATAGCTGAGACTCCATTAATTCCAACTTTATTAACTATTTATTAACTAGGTACAAATTATAATAATTATGCCAATTTATAATAACATACTACATTAATAATTATATCACAGTGCTATTCAATAGCAAATACAGAAAAATTAGGTAGACATATCACAAAAGAGGAGCTGAGATGATTGAAACGATCAATTTATGAAATTTCACTAAAGGTGTTCAAAATGTAGGAATGTGATCCTAGATCCAGCATCTGACATAAACAGATGAGGAGACCCACAGTCAAACATTAAGCAGAGACCCATTGGGGAATTCTGCTAAATAGAGGGAGGAACGATTATAGGAACCAGAGTTGTTAAGGACATCACGAGAGAACCCACAGGATCGAACTTAACCCAGGCTCAAAGAAGCTCACAGAGACTGAACTCATAACCAGGGAGCCTGAATGGACCAACCTAGGCCCTCTTCTCATATGTGAGAATTGTGTAACTTGGTCTACTGTGCGACTTCTCAGAGTGGGAACAGGGGCTGCCCCTGATGCTTTGGATGGCTTTTGGGAACTTATTCCTCATTCTAGGTTTTCTTGCCTAGACTTAATACAAGGGAGGTTCTTAGTTTTACTGCAACTTGATCAGCTATGTTTTGCTGATATCCTTGGGAAGCCTGCCCCTTTATGAACAGAAACAGAGGAGGAGTGGATGAAGGGCAGCGCAGAATGGGAGGAGGGGGATGGGAAAACATGGTGGGAATGTAAAGTAAATAAATAAATTCAATTGAAAGCTGTGATACTATCTTGAGAGTTTCGTGAATTTAAATTCACACATGTATTATTAGACATGGAATTTTATAAACAAAACTGTTTTAATAGTTTTTTCTTGATTGTCAGCTTAATGGATCTGGAATGAATTTAGACAATTCTCAAGATAAATGTGTAAGTTATTTTTCTGGAAAGATTAACTGACAGGATGGCATTCTCCTATAGTGGGAAGCACCTTTGGTTGGTAGTCCAGTTATAGGGTATAGGGAGATGTGAAGAAAAACCCATAGGGTTTTTTTGTTGTTGTTGTTGGGTTTTTTTTTTTTTTTTTTTTTTGCTTCCTGCCTTTTCTTTGATAAAGAGCGTATCTCATGCCTATTGCTGCCATCATTAATGGGAATAGTAATTTGTATTTCTCTAGGGATTCTGAAAGACTTCATCATTAGTTTGTAACTGCTGAGACACTGAGCCTTGTGGACTGAACAGCTACAGTGTTCTTAACAGAGTCTTAGGGGCCATCATCAATGCTTGGTGCCCACTTCTACATGCTTCACTTGAGGGAGTTGCATGATTTCTTTGGGCCTGTGCTTCCAATAAGCCACGGTCTACCTGATAGGGTTTTAATATAACCATCTGCTCCTAAAGTCCAAATTCATTCCAATAAATGTATAGGTAAGTACCTTTTTACTAAGTCACTGCCAATCTGCTGTGTGACCAACACTGAATAGATGGCAGTGCTCAGTGTTCACCCTAGTACATAGCCATCCTCCACCTTCAAAACAGTCCAAAGCTGTTTGTGAGGTGGAGTCTCTTAGAGCAAGGCACACTCTGCAAATCATTGTTCTACTTAACACAGAGGGACTTGGAGCAAGACACAGTCAGATCTCAATATTCCCTTGGATTAAAACATTCCAGTGGTTTCAACCAATTTACAAGTGTCAATCCCCAGCTATGTGTTGTTCCTCTCTCATACTTAGATCTTTAGAGGAAAGAGCTTCTTGGAGGTGGCAGTTTGCCCAGGAAGTGTCATATGAGGCTTCTGCATTTGAGTTAAATAATATTTTACCTTTAAATCTTAAGGGGCACTAAACAAACCAAATTAAGAGTATAATTTCCTTTTATCACATTACTATTTATATGGAGATTTATTTTTTAAACTTCTAGGGATCTTGTTGAAATATTTCTGTAGCGATGAAGAAGGATTTATTTAAAGTTCAATAATTCCTTCATTTTCACCTCTGTTTATGTATTTTATTAAATCCAAGTAATATAAAATTTACTAGTTTTAATTTAAACATGTGTTCTTTAAATGTGACTTCATTTTTAATAAAAGAAATTCTATCTCTATCTGGTACGTCTATCATTATATAGAGAAAACAATATATTTACAAGAATAATTTATATTCTAAAATGCTTAGCTTCAAACTGAGATTGGCATTAACTAGTTGAATGACCTTAAGCAGTTTACTTAACTGACTTATACTATTATTTTCTTAAAGGAAGATAAATGTAACACCTACCTTATTTGTTTTTTAGGCCCCAAAATGAGTCAACACTTACTAATTAATGTTTTTATGTCAGTAATTGCATAGTGAAAACCATAATTGTTTTTATTGTGCCTAGCATTGCCAGTTACTACATTCTTTGTGGTTCATGGTTTCATGAGTATAACACAGATCCCATTCATCATTCTGTGTTGAATATGTACAACATATTGATGGTTATACTTCAATAAAGCTGAAAGATACTGATTAGTAAGTGAATAAAATATATCCAAGTCCTATTTATCTGAACATAAAAGGACTCTTTCTGGATGATGACATGCTTATTTATGACTAATGTATTAAGAGTACATAAACTCTCTTCTCTTTCATGCAAGGGTAAGGATTTTTTTTTAAAGAATGATACATATGTAAGACAAACATAAACCATTTATCATAGTTTGTCAGAGGGAAGCATTTTGAATACACAACGCACTCAGTATTCATTTCTAATGTTGTAGATTGTCACTCTTCAATAGACAAGACTTTAGATATAATGTTACTCTTTCTAACCTTTGAGTGCTATTATTCCACCATTATACCTTGACATGTCTGTGCTTCAGATAAGTAAATAACTCCACAATTTCTCACTGTGATTATGAAAAATCCTTCTTTAACTTCCCCAAGCTTATGTTTCTTTTGTTCAGAAGCAATTGATATAGTAAATTTACCTAAGTGCTCTGGGACTTCCTGTCTGCAGAAAATGATTCCCAAACAATTTCAGCTTCAGTAATTTTTCATAGAGAATGTATTAAACATTCTTTTAGCTTGTCTTAGCTAGACTTTTTCATCTCTTGTGTATTTCTTTTTTGTTTTTACGTACTGTACCTGAACATGGCATCTTTCACTAAACTATCTATGAATGGGACACGTTTGATTAAGATCTACAGAAAAGTGATGAGAACCGTCTTTCCCTTTCCATGAAATATTCAATGCACTCCTTTCATGTTTAAATATCAAGATTATCAGTTATAGTGTAAAGGCTCTTTTACCTATAATGATACAGCTAGAATATCATTATATGTGCCAATACATTTCATTGTGGTCTGTACTAAATCTTTGTTTGTTACTCATTGAAAATATTTAGAAAGCTCATGAGGAAACAGGACAGATTCTCCATGTTATAGAAAACCATGGTCGCTTTGTGTGTATAGACACTGGTGACAGATATAACCGAATACAACTCTCTTTTTATTGACTTGTTTTTAGCCTAGACCCAAGGCTATCTTCTTGCCTCTGTTTCCTAAGTGATGGGATTAAGAGTGTGCCATAATGCAGTCATCGAGGATCTATTCTTTACACATGAAATGAACAAATGAAAAATGAATCTTTTCTTTGCTATTTTTTTCCATTGGCTATCCATAGCCTAAAATTGGTATATCTATATCCCATTTGACATAATTATATTCTCACTCCAAACATACTGTTTGACCAATTTGTCTTTACAGTAGAGGATCTGATACCTAAAGGTATCATTTTATTCCTTAAATTATTTAATTCTGTTAATTTGTATAACTAATCCTTTAATACTTTTAATCCTTTCTACTATCCCCCAAATACTATATCTATTTTGTTCCTGTTGGTTCATAAACACATTCATTATTGCTCCCATCCTGACATCCTAGATATCTACTCTATGTGACTCTTGTCTCTGCTGCGGATCCTCTGTTAATTCAAATGCCTTCTTCTCAGATTGATATACACCACTCCATTCAACACACCTCATATTCACACTCACATGTTTGGAAGCCTCCCTTTCTTACTTCCTAAAATCCACTCTTTGGTTAAAACTCTTTTGAGTCCTGTTCTCCCCAAATACCCCCCAATAATACAAATATTCTCTTCCTGCTCTGCTTATAGTTAAGGTTACAACCAGGTATTGAGAAGTGGAAGATTTTAGAGATTTTACACTTCCTTCCTTTAGTGAGGGAAGGGAAAGTGAAGTAAGTTCACTAGTGCAAACTGACCATTACAGAACAGAGAATGAAGTTATTGTGTTCAGATTTTACATCACATGATAGAAACTATCCTTTAGTATCACGCAGTTTAGTTTGGATAGTAAACGCACATTGTATTATTGCATCATTTTGTATTTTGTTTCATAAATCTTGTTTCTCGTTTTGTACCACCCAATAACCCGATCTAGTCTAATTCATGGAGGTAATGAAGCTCTCTTCTCTGTCTCTACTCCTTTTTTATTTTTTCTCCTTGCTTACTCCACAAAAATCATAAAACACGGACATGAGTGTATAAAAATAACAGTGTTGACATCAACAACAGATTATATATAATAGCAATCCTATATGATGAAAGCATAGGCTGAATGTGTAAGCTACTTCATCTAGACATGTGTCCTCTATAAAGTCTACTCATAGACAAGATCACCTACCTGCTTGCTCATTTCTCAGAACACATCACCATCATCAAATGATTCATGATTCTGTATGTGTGTTTGTATGTACATAAGCATACTCAGCTTACAGTTATAGGCATAGCTGAATGGTATTTTTAGAATTTTGTTGACTATATGTAAGCTCTGTTTATGTTTTATTAATGTATTTTATGATTCTATGACTACATAACTTTTGGAAATAGTTACAAAATTAATTGGATGATTCTATAATTCCCTCACACTTTTGTTTACTGAAATTATTATTAGTCAAGTCCACTGTTGTCTTTTATTTTGCTTTCTATTCCAGTAGCAAATGTCACCATCTCTCTGGGACACATATTTTTACTTTTCCTCCTTCTGACAATCAAATAAGCACACAAGATCAGAGCTTTGTGTAACAAGGCTTTCATGTACATGCTTTAGGACCTGCCTAGCATTGCTCAGTGCATTATATGTCATTTTTACTGGTTCAAGTTTCTTCTTTCATGGGACAATGAACAGATGTAGACACTGTGATCATTTGAGCAGCTTAACTTTAATAGATTCATATGTGTAGGTCCTTTTTCTTGGCTCGAACATGCATAAATGTATTCATAGGAGAGGGAATGTATGTGTGTTGAAGAGGAAAGGGCAGGCAGCAGCTGTACAAAAAATCTGTCTGAAAACTACATGACTGAGTCATAAAATGCCCTGCACGAAGTGAGAACAAGTTTGAACATTGGGACGTCTCACAGTAAATTGCCCTTTCACAAGAGAGCAGTCCCTCTGGGACATCAAGTTAGTAATCAAAGCTATACTTTACTATTAAAACTACTCATGCCTAGAATAAGTTGTCTTAGTCCATAATTAAATCATAAAACCACTGAATAAACTAACTGACATCTTTGTAAAATGGGGATTTAATTATAAACTTTAATCTTGGCATTGCTGCTTGAAACCCAAAGCTGTGACCATAAGTGTGTATACTCAACTAAAACTAAACTTTCCACTCTTTAGCAACAGTTCCCTCACTTAGGGTTTTCTGTGCTCAAGCTATCTGTACATTTGGCCCACTCTTCCCTCTAAGAGATCTTAGGACATAGGCATTTCTTCAAATTTGGACACTGAATTAAGAGAACTCACAATGGATAATTTGAAAAACTATGAGTAGACAAAATTTTATCTTGAAGAAAAGTTATACAGAAGTAAGATAAAAATTTCACTGTAATGAAATTTTTCCTTCAAGGTTATAATCTTTAATATCTTTAGGAAAAATAAATAAAAAGAAATATCACCTGCATGTTCCAAAGTAACTGTGCATAAGAGTGTTCCCCTGGGAAATGAACAGGCTTAGGGAAGATATTTTTAATTGAAATATGAAGTTCTAGAAGAAATACTTCCAAAATTTAATCTAATTTTATGTCTTTTAAATTAGTAAATGCTGTCTAACTACTTTAGCAATGTTCCCACAAACCATTGCTTGACTGAAATTTCCTGTGTCACACAGAAGGCAGTCAGGTAAACACCTGACCTGGTCTCAACCTCTTTGTAACTGTCATTCATGCTCTGGGAATGAGGTGATGGTGAGCTTTTGTCCTTGAAAGAGATTTTGGGTAATATCTTCTGAACCACAGCTTTGTATGGTATAAAGACAATGTGTGGCAGATTGTCATGGACTAATGCTGGAGGGAACACATGCCACCACCTCTTTTCCCTTTGTTGGCTCAAAATCTTTCAAGTATCCAGGCAAAGTAAAAGGACATAGCTGACTATGTGCTTATTGAGAAGACATCCTTGTACTGGCCGTGGGATGTTTCTTCTATGTCTTTGTTAATGTTCATATTCTTCATCAATGTAGGAAAGGAATATCTCACCCTTGGGTAACACATAACAAGAAAACTTTAATTGTTGGAGAACAGATCTATTTAGGCAATTTCCTGCTTTTCAGTTTTTGATTTACATCATTGAAATTGAAGTCATTCGTACCAAATATATAAACATACAATTGGATATAATATATGGAAGATTTGACATGTGTATTGCCATTGTGTTTAGAGTTACATATGTGTCCTAAGCTTGATTTTTATTAAACCTTTAGTGATCACTTTAGTATTAATAGTTTAAGACTTCAATGCCTAGATTTAATCTCTTAGGTCTCAAAATACACTGTGTGTGTATATATATAGGTCTCAAACTACACACCCACCCACCAACCCTCCCCACCCCCACCACACACACATATATAATTTTAGAAAAGATGTATTGAAAACTATGCTGTTTATTTAAGGGATGAAAATGTAGAAAATGATGACGAGACATCCCACAGTACTCAAAAGTCACTGTTTTTCCCGGCTGTGGGTTCTGCTGAATTCATTAGACCTTCTATAACTCAGATTTTGTCATTTAATTTACTGTGTAGGAAAGTAAGAGACTGTTAAATCTTAAACATAGAAGGCCTGTCTTCCAACAGCACACACCACCTACTCTCTTGTGACAATGACATTTATCGAGTGGTCTGAGCTCTATCCTGTAGCCAGAAGTTTCTGACCCAGCCTAGCCCCAAGGTCTGGACCCACCTACAGCTGCTTAGTCCCAAATAATCACACAAAGGCTTATATTAATTACAAACTGTTTGGCCTATGGCTCAGGCTCATTACCAACTAGCTCTTACAGTGTAACTCACATCATTTTTATTAATATGGCATGATCCACGTGGCACCATGGCTTGATCTATGTCCCATTACATCTTGTTTCCTTGAGTGGCAGCATGCAGATTCTTCTGACTCTGCCCTTCTCTTTATCTCAGCGTGGATTTCCTGCCTGCCTCGAAGCTGCCTTGCCATAGACCAAAACAGTCCCTTTATTAACAAATGGCAATAAGCACACTCACTGCATACAGAAAGACACCCCACATCACTATCCTTGCTCTTTTTTGGGGGGGGCAGGAAAGGGAACGTCTCCAGTTGAGCCCCTTACTTTCTTCTTGATGATGAACCTATGATGTGTCCCCATCAGTTAACGTTGTCATTCCGTGTCACCTCATAGCACCGCTGACTCTTTGCCAAACTTTCTTTCTTTCAATAATTCATGATCCTTTTGAGGAGCCAGGGGCTTAAAGTAGGAAAATTCCAGGTCAATGAAGATTTCAGATACAAAAGAGCAGTTGGGCACCATAAACAGCACAAAATCTCAAAGGTGATCACTTCCCCTCAGAATCAGTTGCTGTCCAGCAGACAGAAACCATCACTTGATTTTCCCTTGGCTCAGCAGACTCCCTATTTCTACACTTTTGCTTCAGAAGCGCCACCTTTCTAATGAGCACCTTACGGTACCCCCTGGAAATATTAAAGTTAGGGTTTTACTTAATTAAAAAGTCCATTTATAGAGTAGCAGCAGATGCTTACTTTTTTACAACCATTTGGATAACGTTTAAGAAACTATAGCATTTAGCAAAAGCCCACATTTTCATTGTGCATGTAACTTTAGAAAGTTCATATTCATAGGAAGCTGTTAAGTTGTAGTTACGCCCAGAGGCTTACAAAATCGACCGCTGTTAGGTAAGAGTCTTAGGTGTCTGTCTACCTGGTGTTCCAAACACCTTTTCTAAGTGTATGACTCTCTCCTACCCTGAGTCCACGAGTGTCCCTCTATCTCCATCAGGGTTTTCTTTCTCTTGTTCATTTTGAGCATTAATTTTAAATTCTTTCCTGCAGTCGCATCCATAGCACGACCAAACCCTTTGACCACAAGTTGTTTGCTAAAACCCCGGGTTACTACTTTTGTCCGTTTTTCTGCCTCATGATATTTATATCCGCGATGCCTCTTTCCAGCATGATCTGTGCTCACAGAGATTATCCTTCCAGCCTGTAACAGCCACTCCATGTACAGGGTTTCCAAGGCACTCTGACCTCCAGATTGCTCTCTAGGCTGGGAAGTTTTCAGAAAAAGGAGAGAGAGAAGAAACTATGGCGATTATTGCTTCCTATAGACTTAAGTGGCTACTTTTGATTTTTAATTTTCAGGTATTAACTAGTACATAGCATTTTCTGGACAGAACACTTTCTCCAATTTAATGTCGGTGTTTTATTTTAAGAAAAGTCCTAGGGGAATATTCTGTTGTTGCTGTACTAAAACTGACCACTAGATGTCACCGCTGAGTCAATTTAGTTTGCAATTTCCATCAGTGCTGGTTTGTGCAGTTAAGCAGAAAGGCACAAATGCTGTTTCCTCACAAATTCATAAATTTGAAACTGTGTGTGTGTGTGTTAGAGAGAGAGAGACAGAGAGAGAGACAGAGAGAGAGACAGAGAGAGAGAGACAGAGAGAGACAGAGAGACAGAGACAGAGAGACAGAGACAGAGACAGAGACAGAGAGATATGGTGTGTGTGTGTGTATAGATATATATGTGTGTGTGTGTGTGTGTGTGTGTATATCTGTGTGTGTATGTATACGTGTGTCTCTGTGTGTGCATGTGTGTGTATATCTGTGTGTGTTTGTGTGTGTATGTGTGTATGTATGTGTGTGTCTGTATGTCTGTTTGTGTGTGTATATCTGTGTGTGTGAATGTGTGTATGTAGGTATGTGTATGTATGTGTGTGTATTTCTGTGTAGTTGTATGTCTGTGTGTGATTATGTGTGTGATGGTTGTGTGTGTGTGATGGTATGTGTGTGTGAATGCCTCTGTGTGTCTATGTGTGTGTGTCTATGTGTGTATGTATGTGTTTGTGTGTGTATGTGTTTGTGTGTGTATGTGTCTGTATGTGTGTGTCTCTATGTATGTCTGTGTGTGTTTTTGTGTGCATATCTGTGTTTTTCTCTGTGTCAGTGTCTGTATGTGTCTGTGTTGTGTACGTGTTTGTATGTGTGTGTGTATGTGTGTGAGTGTATATATGTATGTGTGTGTGTATTTCTGTATGTTTATATGTCTGTGTAATTGTGAGTGAATGTGTATGTGTGAGTATGTGTGATGGTGTGCAGGTGTGTGTGTGATCATGTGTGAGTGTGTGTGATGTATTTGTGAGTGTGTGTGAATGTCTCTGTGTGTCTATGTGTGTGTATGTATGTGTTTGTATATGTGTGTGTCTATGTGTATGTGTGTGTGTGTTTGAGTTTAAGAGCAAGCGTTAGCAAGTTATAAACCTGGGCCGCAAGTCAATGAGCGTACAATTAATATAAGCATCTGTGTGTTTCAGTGGGACTATGGGCCTGTGGGTATGTGGGTAAGAACCTCAAGGCTAGGGCAGAAAGTCCAGGCCATGAGGCTAGACTGGAAAGTCTGTGCCAGAAACCTAATACAACAAATGGCAGCCCAACGTGGGTGATATATACACACACAAAGCCATAGAAAACTAAAATCAGTCTAGAGCATAGAAATGGAGCCAAAAGCAGCTTCTGAGTTGTGTCTCTCAAGTGAGCCGTGGTGAAGAGAATGGCTGGTGTATGGGATTAAATTACAGAATGGTGTGTTTGCTGCAAGCAATTTAAAATGAACAAGGCCAGTTCCTGGGCCTCAATGTAAACAGGGAGCTGTATATGGTGGGTCTAAGATTTCTGCTAATAAGGACAAAAAGGGAACAGAGTCAAAGATGGCTTCTTAGTGGTGGTGTTTTCTTGGGTCAACTCTGTATGCTGGAGGCAAGCAGAGGCTTGGCTTTTTAAAGAAAGGCTTCCTGATTCAGCCTCAGAAGCAAAACACTTGTGAGTCTTTTAAGAGGCCCTGCTGCCTAATACTTAAATGGAGTTAATGAGCAGCAGACGGCAGTGCTTTACTTGGTGGTTATATGGTCCATAAAATTCCCCGGAGTGGTAATAGTGGGTTCTACCAGTACCTCTGCTAAAAAGATAAATTGTATGAAGCTAGACTAGGAGCTGGGTGGAGCCAATTAGTCACCCTAGTGAAGCCTTTCATCTTTAGCCACACCCTGGCAGATTAAAGGTGTGGACAGAAACAGAAAGAAAGAGAGACAGCTGGGTGGAGTCAGCCACCTAACCAAGCAAAGGTGTGCTCAGAAAGAGAAAAAAGATAAGAAATAAAAGATATACAGTAAATATATTTTTTTAAAAAAAACTTTAAATGGTTAGAGTCTCTCTCTCTCTCTCTCTCTCTCTCTCTCTCTCTCTCTCTATATATATATATATATATATATATATATATATATATGTTTTAGAGAGAAGAGGAAAAGAAAAAAGAATAAAGTCCTTAAAAAAGAGAGTAAAAAAAAATAGAAATAAGCCACATAAAGATGGAAAATACAAAGAGTGTCTGGAAACTGTATGTTATTCACTTGTCTTAGGTTTTTTGACTGAACATGAAGTTGTAAAAGCTGATAAAAGACATTTTGTAGCATTGTGGTTTCTCAGTCCCATGGCAGCCTGAGGCCCAGAACCTGCCACATCAGACCCCTTAGCCGCCCACCGCTCAGGCCCCCAGAAATGACTCAGACCCTTATATTAACTTCATGCTGTTTGGCCTATGGCTCAGGCACTTTGTTAGCTAGCTCTTACATCTTAACTCAACCCATTTCTATTAATCTGTCTGCCACATGGCCCGTGGCTCACCTGTGTTCCTTACATGTTGCTCCTTTGGGCTTCAGCTCTGTCTGCTTCTGACTCCGCCCTTCCTTTCCTACCTATTCTGATTCCTCCTCCTACTTCTTCTATGGTGCCTGTCATGGCCCAAAACAGCTCCTTTATTTAAAGATTGAGATTCACATCAAACATAAACGCATTCCCACATCAACATTTGCTTATAAATGATGTTGGATTAATTCAACCTATATATTTTGTAAATGAGTTGACTTTAAAATTTGGAGAAGAGGATTTCTTTATATTTCCACAGAAGAAGCTATGGATTTATTCCTGGTTAAAGAAAATCAGGTTTGATCAAGGAAGACACCCCTCCCCTGAAAATATCCTATGGAAAAAGATGTCCCAGATGATTCTG
Organism: Phyllotis vaccarum; assembly: GCA_033318265.1. Classification (NCBI taxonomy): domain Eukaryota; kingdom Metazoa; phylum Chordata; class Mammalia; order Rodentia; family Cricetidae; genus Phyllotis; species Phyllotis vaccarum. The sequence goes on from JARWLC010000014.1 coordinate 23,226,743, forward strand.
CATTTCAGAGCACCTCTGTTGAAGCTTTCTCTGAGCTCTATATCCAAAACTACTTCAGGGAGACTGACTGAGATTACTAAGCCTTAGAGTTCACTCCTACAAAGACTTGTCCATAATCCTAGATTTTTCTTTATATCCCTATGGGATTGCCAGCACCCCCATTCAGCAGGAAGTAACCTAGAGACCGACACTCACATTCCCCCAAAATGGATTATGGATGTTTGTCTTTGTTTACAGTGTTGGTTACAAGTTATTATAGATAATAGTTAAAAAAAAATACAAAAGAAATGAAATTTGTGCTCTTGTTTTAAAAAGAGAAAAGGGGATATGTAGTGGGATTGTGTTGTTACACGCCTATATATACATATGTTTGTAGCTGACCACTTAGGTTTGGATAACCAATCCAAGGGTTTGTCTGTGGAGAAAACTGATTCTCACTTAGCATCTGTGATTGATTTCCAGTTGTTTTTATTTCTACTTTGTGTACTTACACATGAGTGTATACCATTACTTGTAGGAGCCTATCAAGGCCAACCAGTGGAGAGGGTCACGTTTCCCAGAACTGGCCTTACAGGTGGTTGTGAAGCACAAGAAACTTTCATCATCGAGCCCTCTTTCCAGCTGAATATTTAACTTGAACAAACAAAATGCTGATTTTTTCCCAACTGGTGACTACTTCATCATTTTCTAGTAATGTCTTTAACTCTTCAATGTTGAGAACATGATCCTACACAGGTTATTTCTAAGTGTGTAGTATTTGAATACCGAATACCATTGGACACATTTTTTTTCAGTTTCTAGACTTCCTAAGGCTATTAAAGAAAACTGTGTTTGATTTTGAATACTGACTTCTAAATTCATTTACAACGTTAGTTCTGATAGGGTCTGCTGTAGAAATATTGCTTTTTTTATATTGTAAATATTTGACCAGATAATGGCCACCTGTCACTGGGAATTTTATGACTGTGCTGTCACAGAATAAAAAAGTTTCATACATTGAAGATAGAGTACTCGTAGTTGTATTTCTTTACAAGACACTAGAAACTAAAACAGAGATGAAATTTGAGGAGGATTTGATGAGAGAGATATGCATAGAAGAGAATTGAGAAGTTTCCAGGGAGAGAATTATGACACAGTTTCAAGTAGGCAAAGACACATCGCAGAGGCTCATCTCCACTCTTAACAGTTAATATTTTGATCCCTATTTTTCTAGACAAAAGATGACTAGAAATATTTTTAATATAAAGAAGTACAGAGAGAAGCTGTTCTCATCTAGGTACAGAACTAGACTTTGCTCATAAATAAATGAGCGGAATGGTATTATTCATTACAATATTTATCTGCTTCAACTCTTGCAATTTAAAATTTATGTTTATAGTGAAAGGGAAGATATTCGGAAGAAATAGCAAAATAAATCTAATGAAACCAAAATAACAAATGTATTGAGACATAGATACCTGTTTACTTACATATCCGTATAGTCTGTATATGTTTACATTCAGAAAAATATACATAATTAAGATTAATTTCACACTAACACTATAAGTAGCCCTGCCCCCAAAGCAGTCTGACTTTGCTAAGAAGAAAAGTAACTGATTAATTAATAATTATTTATTAAAATAAGGATGTTAGATTGCTACTTACTGTCAGGTTCTAGGCTGAGGACTGCAGTGCTAAGATAGGTTCAATGCTCAGGACTCTTAGTTTAGAAATTTTAAAAGAATGGACACTTACATCCAATTCACCAAAGAGACATAATTAGCTTTCTTTTGAATTTTGCTTTTTATAGTAATAGCATTTTTAACATTGAAAATAATTTTGATGTAATATTTACTGAATATAGATCCAGCTTTCCAATTTTTATAAAATAAAAACCTAGTCTTTTTTGTTCAGTAAGATGCACAAAATATGATAAATGAGAATTTTACTAAAATGAAAATAATTTTAGGTGATTTTCACAATCTTCCACAATGAGTACTAGAAAGTAAAGCTTTCTAGTTTAGAAAGTACATACTAAAACTTTTTTATGTGCAATGATGTTCAAGTTTTCATGTGCAATGATGCTCAGGAAGAATTTAGCACAGCAGTATACTAATTCCTCATGGATCACAGGACAAAATAATTCCTAGTTGATATTATATGAGATCAATGTGACTGTCAAGTACCCATTAGAAGAGTTTTCTGTTATTAAGTGTCAGAGTGTCACGCTGTGAACACAGCATGAATGAACCTTGAGGTACTTTTAGCTGAACATTGGTCTGGTGCTTGTAGCTAATGACTCAGACATACCAGTGGTGTAACTAACAATTTCAGGTTCTAAAAGAAAAATAAAGAATAATTACAGTTCTTGCCCCATCCTTTACTTTAAGTTCCTTGCATACCCACTTTCAAAGCATTCTCCCAAAACTGAGATATGATGTGGGTCCTGAAAAATTTAAACATTTTCAGCCCACAACTTTTAATTTTACCTTTCACTTGAATTTAAAAGAGTTTCATATTGAATAACATAAGAGAAAATATACTGGAAACAATAGCTTTGGATTCAGTGAACTTTGAAAGTAATTTGTTCCCTTTTATAACTTCAATAATAGTGATTTCAAAAATATGTAAATGTTGCTGGAGAAATAACTCAGTTGTCAAAGGCTAGGCTTATAACCAAAATGTCAAAAATAAGTGACTGATAATATTGTAATTGACATAAAAGTGTTACTTACGTTCAGATGAAAATTGTCAGTCCAGCATATACATATGGTTAGGAAAGTTGCTATTCACAAATACTGTCTTCTACTGAACCTCTACCTCTACAATACAACCTTTTAATATACGACTCTAAGGCATATTAATTTATCAGTTTTTGCTCTATTCAGTTATTCAACTTGAAATTTAATTATTGATGTCTTGCTATGTACACAAGATGTCAGGCAGTAGAACTGTGATGTGGTTTCTACTCTCATCTTGGTCATAGTCTGCCTTGATTTGATAAAATGGCTATGACTCCCTGTGGACTATATGTGTGACTATAATGATAACCTTTCCTCTACTGCCCTACAAAGTAATGAAAAAAGTATACAAGCTTCACAAGATGTTATTAGCATACTGAATGGAAACATACTGTAGTTTCTTCCTGGTTTTTACTTCTAAATCACAACTCCCTGCTCCATACAGCTTCTATGTCTGTATGCACAGAGCTGAGATGGAGAGCTGAAGCCACGACTATGGTCACTGGTTCTCAGCCCCAAGTGGTCATTAAAATTATTTGGTGCATTGTAAAACCAGCAACAACAACAAAAACCCTCAATGTTCACAGCTACTTTGCACACTGTAATCAAGAATCTTTTCTGTGTAACCAGAAAATCCCTTTCTTAAATTCTCCACAGTGATATAAATATGAATAGGAACTACAATTAATCATTATATTAAATAGAAACAGAAGGAACATTGCCCAATTTGTTTTATGAGAACTGTTACCCTGACACCTAAACCAACCACCTAAAGACCCCCAAAGAAAGAAATTACAGACCAATTTTCCTTTTGAACATAAATGCAACATTTTTCATTAAAATTTTAAACTGAATCCAATATATATCAAAAGGATCATCCACCATGATCAAGTGGGTTTATCACAGAGATAAATGAATGATCCAAGATATGTACATCAATAAATTTTGTCTTCCATAAAAAACAAAAGAAAGATAAAGCGACATCATGATCTCAAAAGATGCAGAAAAATGTTACAGGCCAAACCACCTGAATTCCTCTTGGGAGAAGGGGTGAGAAGGCTCAGAGTCATTGATATAGACACCGAGGGTCTGTTGTCTGCTTCTCACCTGACTCCTTCTCACAACAACTTTGTATTGTTGGTTCCCACCCTGAACACCCCCACCCCCAAGGGGTATTTGACCTTTAACAGAAAAGGACTGTAACAAAACCCAATAGCCCTTCCTGTAAAAGTTATAAATAAATTAGAGATATAAGTGCTATACCTCAACCTAATAAAGGCAATTTACAACAAGTCAATAGCCAGCATCAAATTAAATGGAGAGAAATTTAAAGCAATTCCACTAAAACCAAGAACATGACAAGGTTGTGCATCTCTGTATACCTTTCAATATAGTACTTGAAGTCTTAATTAGAACAGTAAGACCACTGAAAAATATCAAGGGGTACAAAAAGGAAGGAAAGAGGTCAAAGCATCTTTGTTTGCAGATTATATGATACTATAAATAATTCTAAAACGTCCATTGAGAACCTTCTACAGCTGATAAACACTTTCAGCAAAGGAATTAGAAAAAAAATAAGCCCACAAAATCTGTAACCCTTATATACAAATGGACCAAAAAAGAAATCAGGGAAGCAACATATTCCATAATCACCACAAATAATATAAAATATCTTGGCGGTAACTTTGATCAAACAAGTGAAATACATAATAATAACAACAACAAACAAACAAACAAAAAACTTTGAAGCATTGAAGAAACTGAGCAAAATAGCATCAAATTTAAAGACCTCACAAGATCAAAGATCAGTAGCATTAATAGAATAAAAATGGTCGTCCTACTAAAGTAACCTAAGATTCAGTGCAACCCCATCAAAATCCCAACACAATGTTTTATGCATTGGACAAGGCATTATCAGCTTTATATGGAAATGTGAAAATCCCTGAATATCTTCAACAATCTTGAATAAGAGAAATGTCAAAAGTCAGAAGTATTGCTATTCTTGATCCAAATTATAGTACAGAGATACTAATAGTAGAGAGTGAAATAATAACCATAATATTATCACAAAACAGACATGATGGTCATCATGAAATCGAATTCAAGACCCAGACATAAATTCATAAACCTATTGACACCTGTTTGGTTTTTTGTTTTTGTTTATTATTATTATTATTATTATTATTATTATTATTATTATTATTATTATTATTATAGAGAAGCCAGAAATCTGAATTGGAATAAAAAAAGCAGGCAAACAAACAAATGAACAAAAGCAGTACCTTCAACAAATGGTGTTGGTTAAACTCATGGATAAATTTAGAAGCTCCAAAGAGATACACATTTTTTACCTCTGCATAAACCACAACTCCAAATGGGTCAAAGATCTTAAGTTGAATACACTGAACCTGGTAGAGAAGTGAGGAATAACTGTATGCTCATTGACGTAGGAAAAGACTTCCAAAACAAAAAACTGATAGCCCAGGCATTAAGATCAATAATTAATACATGGTTCTACATGAAGCTGAAATCATTTTATAGAGTAAAAGCCATATCATTTGGACAATGCTGTGAGCCACATGTTGGGAAAAGATTTTTTACCAACTATACATACAATGGAGCTCTATCATCCAAAATATATAAAGGACTCAATAAAACAAATTATCAAGAAAACAAATAATTGAATTAAAAATGGAGTGAAAGATCTCAGCAGAGGATTCCCAAAAGAGGAATCTCAAATGACTGAGAAACATTTAAAGAAATTCTGAATATTCCTTGTAATCAGGGAAATGTGAATTATAATCATTTTAGATTTCTTTACACTTGTTGAATGGCTAAGATCAATGACACAAAAGTGACAGCCCATGCTGTGAGGATGTGGAGTAAGAGGATCCTTTATCCATTGCTGATGATGCTTCAGACTTGTACAGCCACTTTGGAAGTAAGTGTGGCAGTTCCTCAGAAGGTTGGGAATTGATGTAATTATGATCCAGATATACCAGTCTTAGGCACATACCCAATGTACATTCTATCCTGCCACAAGGACACCGGCTCAATCATGTTCATTCATTGTTGTTTTATTCAAAATATCCAGAAATAGGGAACAATTTAGATGTCTCTCAACAGATGAGCAATATAAAAAATGTGATAACTACACATGGAGTAATACTCAGTCACTTAAAAATGACATTATAAAAGTCTCATGTGAATGGAGGGAGCTAGAAAAAAATTATCTCAAATAAGGTAACCTAGACATAAAGGTAAATATGGTATGTATTCCATATGTAGATATTAGATTTTTAAGTTAGTGATAAGCATGCTATAATCCATAGAACCACAGAGATTATGTATAATAGGACTAGAGGGAAATAAATAGATCACTTTAGGAAAAAAAATAGATAGTTATGGATGTATGTCAGATCAGTCTGGAATAAGTGAAGCATGACATAATGAAGAGGAACAGGATACAAGGAAGGAATATGAAGAAGAATAGTTAAAATGAAGGACCATTTAAATGATAGTATGGAAGCCTAACACAGTAGACTCTTCTCAGAATACATACATACATATATACACATAAAGGCAATCTAAGTGAATCACAAATAATGGGAGATTAGGGCCCAAGTGGATGTCTCTACACCAAAGGAAGCTTCTTGAAATGGGTTACATATAATTGAGTGGTTGTCCAAAGGAGTTCCATGGTAACTTTCAAACTACCTATGGTGTTGCAAAGGCTATAGGTGTTCTCCACAAACTGAAATCATCACACTATTCCTTCAGGCAATGCCTCCACAACCCATACCATGCAGAGAACTTGAGTTGGTGCCTACAGAGAGGATTCACCCCTACTGACTAGTCTGGATAGTACTGCGAGGCACTTTGCTCCCAAAGGAGAACATGAACATTAACCAAAGTTTTTTGTTTTTGTTTTTGTTGTTGTTTTTTTTTTTTTTTTTAAGAAAGTAATTCAATCTACCATGGTGTTCTTCTTGCATAATGAGCTAGTGCGATGGTAGTACAAAACTGTGAGAGTAAGTAACCAAGCACTATCTGGTTTGGTTTAAGGCCCATTCCTTAAAGTGGAGCCCATATCTAACCGTTGTTTATGTGACGAAAACCCTGATATTACTACTAAAGAAACAGAATTATTATGACCCTAATGACATTGTGCTGCACTCATAGATCAGTGCCTTACCCAGCATCATCAGAGAAGCTTCCTCCTACAGCAGATGGGAACAAATACAGAGACCTCCAGCCAGATATCCTGAGGAGTGACATCAGGGCATTAAAAAAACAAAACAAAACAAAACAAAACAAAAAAAAACTTTAGTTTAATTTTTAAATTTTATTATTTACTTCTTGTATTTACCTTATAGGTTATAGGTCCTTTGCACATATGTTATGTCCTCAAATTTACTGGTTTTATGCGATTCCTGAGTACATGATCAGTTGTACCTATGTCTTTATCTGTTTCTTGGATCTTTTCTTGGGTCATTCTTCATTTGTTTTGTTCTATTCCAATTTGTATATTTTTGTTTCATCTCATTGTATTTTATATTTATTATGTCATAGTCCCTTATAAGCTTTTTGTTTTCTCACAATCAACAGAAATGTAGGTGGATTCATTGTGGAGGGGATGTTGGGAGGGCAGGGAGAGCTATGTTCAGGGAATATATTGCATAACAAAATTCTATTTTTAATAAAAATTAGAAGTGTGAAACTTATCATTTACCTCTGTAGTGGTAAATATGTGATTGTGACACATTTGTTTGTCTTATATCTTTCAATCTCTGTGATTTGATTCTCTCTCTCTCTCTCTCTCTCTCTCTCTCTCTCTCTCTCTCTCTCTCTCTCTCTCTCTCTCTCTCTCTCTCTCTCTCTCTTTCTCTCTTATAGGAAAGAAGACGCTGACCACCTTTGTGGATCCAGCCTGCAAGAAGGTACCCTTTTCTCCACTATTGTCTAGTTAACTTAACTTCAAAACTAGATGTTCTCTTCGAGTTAAAAATAAATGTCCATTAATTTTACATTCTTATCCTTAGCATTGATATTTGTGACGCACATATAAAAGTAAATATAACATATAATCGAAAAAGAATTAAACAAAGTGTAAAATTTTCTAAATTTTGAAATTTTGTAAGATTTTAAATATTTAAATATTAAAACTAACCATTTTATAGTTGGGGAAAATTTATAAACTTATATATTTAAAATACATAGCACAAAAATACTGTATAATTTGTAGCAGTAATTTTAGTGAAAAATATTTCTTGATGTATTTCTAATTATACCACTAGATGGCATACCATGCTAGGTAGTTGTATGCCTCCGCCTGAAGAACTGGTAGGAGGCTGAAAATAACATTTTCACTCTACATTTTTGACAAATGAAATAAAATAAACTAAACTTCAAAGTATAAGTAAAAATCTCATAAATTTTGTACAAATCTCACTATTACTGTATGTCTAAAAAACTGTATCTCATTGCTATTAAATGAAATCTATGGATAAATTACTCAAAAATGTAGTCAGAAAAATATCTGGTTCCCCCGAACACATATTTCTTTTTAAAAAATAGTTTTAAATTATTAATAAACTTTATTTTACATACCCTCCACTGTTTCCCTTCCTTTCCATTCTCCCGTTCCCCTGACCTTTCCCACATTCCCCACGCACCCTCTATTCACTCCTCAAAGGGGTAAGGCCTTCCTTGAACAGTCAACACAGGTTAACATATTAAGTTGAGGCACTACCCATCCCTTCTTCCTTGTATCTAGACTGAACAAGGCATCTCACCATAGGTAGTGCGTTCTAAAAAGCCAGATCATGTAACCAGGATATTTCCTGGTCCCATAGCCAGGGGTGTCTACCAACCCCTTGATTAGAGCAGCTGTCATGTTCATTCAGAGAGCCTAGTTCAGTTCAGACCCATCCATGCAGGTTCGCCAGCTGTCAGTCCAGAGACACTAAGCTCCCATTAGCTCGGGTCTGCTGTCCCTGGAACATACATTTATTAATAGTCTATAGGAATACTATTGTGTATGCTTAATGCACATACACTCTATTCTTACAAGAACACAGTTTACAAATTACAAATTGAGGTGATAAATTACTAAAAACTAGAAAGGAGCTTTCCTATGATATTAATTAAAGCATAAAGTGGCACATTTTGTTTTGAGCTGCAAGATACCAATCCTCAAGGAATAAGCAGTCTGGAAGGCACATCCATGTTGATCATTGTTCCTGATAATTTGCATATAGTTATTGTATTTGTCAAGTAGTCAAGAGATAAATCAAAAATGAAGCATAATCAAAGGAGATAATGAATCAAATTGGACTCTGTAGTTAGGACGCCAGTCAGAGTGTGCTGATGCTAATTTAGAAATTGCCTATAGGTCAGAAGCTTCCCCCTTGGCTGTTCAGTCAGAGTAATTCTAAGCCTAACATAGAGGGAAAAAGAAGTCTGTCTAACTAACCATTTATTCATTTACTCATTCAATTTTGCAATTTATAATGAATATTTATCAAAGGTCAAGTCTTAATATCAGCTCATGGAAACCAACAAATACTATTCATCATACATTTTAGGCTGAATTTTGAATGGCATCTGGTGAAGCAAGAGGAAAAATAGAAGAGAGATGACTAGATTCCTAATAAAATGTCTCCCTATGAAAGAGACAGGCAAACAGGAACTGAAATGGGAGGGGTCAGAAGAACCGGAACATCATGGTAACACTGACGGACATATAGATAATGAATTTTATTAAAGTGAGAATTGAAATTAGACGTCATGGCTTAACGTCATTTGGTCCCTTCTGAAATCTTAGTCTGAACACCGGTAGAAGGAGTCAGTGCTGAGAGCTCTCTGGTGAACCTTCTTTTGAAGACCACCAGCAACTGAATTGCTGTATGGCGTTCATAAGTACCCCAAACCACAGCCTGAAAACCTGGGATAATTTTCTCATGAAATGAAAAATACCAAGCTCCCATGACATTGCCAAAATATCAGAAGACTTTTTTTTTAAGTTAACATATGAAATTATTTGAGACCAGATATCCCCAGACAAACTGGAAGGAACGAAATGAATGAGGGTGTGACAGTGATTAGGAGGAAAAGCTGAATGAATCATTTTATCTTATTTTATTCATCTTTTGTCTTTGGAAACCCATTTTATCGAGTAAAAAAAGGTCAAGAGCAGCCCCTCTAGTCCTTTATCAGACAGAACATTGCAACATTTAACAAATCAACTGACCCGATTTGAAATGTGTCTTTTCTCTCTCTCTCTTTTAAAAATGCTGGAACCCAAGTTATCTTGAGAGGATCTGATGGAGTAATCAGCTGAGATGGAAGTGCTCCTGTGTTCTAGGAAGTTTCCTTACCCCTCTACTTCTGAGAGTAGGGCTCCTCACTCCCCATATCAGAGAGGCTTTGGCAGAGAGTGCTTAGATGATAAGGGAATGCTTAGAAAAGACAGAGACTGGAGGAGAGAAACAGAAACTACAGTCATGAGTGAAAAGTGCGTTAAACAGTGGCTTGCAAAGCTACATAGCATCCCTCTTATTGCTTTGCATGGAGTCTGATTCTTAAATGTCATATGGTACTTGGCCTTTCTGGCTCAAAAAATCAATATTCTGCTTTATTACACTGGGTGGGAGAAAACATAATTCCACCTAAAGAAGGAGAAAGAAGAGAGGTATGCTTTAAAGGTGCTCTCTTGGAGCAAGGTCTCATGTTTTTACTTCAAATGGGAGCAAGAAAATATTCAGAATAAAAGTAAGCCCTTTTCCTTTCATCCAGATATTTGTTAGGCTGTTCTAGCCAGCTATTGCACAAAGTTCTCTGGTGCCTGAAGTTAACTTCTTGTGTCACCAGGATTCATCAGGATTTCCTTGACTGGAGGCCATTATGGCAGTGAGTTACCTATGTGTTTGTCTACAGGAAGCGAATGGACTCCTTCATTATTTGTTGTCCTTTGTTAATTTCTTACACTCCAGTATCTTCTAGTGAAGGGCCTAATGTTTGTAATTCTGATAATCATATATGTAACTACCCTTACACATCCTTTCCCTGTACAACAATTAGCATGTAATTGGAATACGTGCCTGACAAAAACCATGAATATCTACATTCAATTCAGATGATTCTCATTACACTTTTCAAGCAAAAATTTAATATTCCTTTCATATCCATAAATATATGAGATTACTTGATTTAATCTATGCTATACAAGGCAAGAAAAACCTTAGTAAGAGGCATGGGGGGCTTTGGCTAGAGCTCAGTAGATAGAGTAAATGTCTACCAATTCCCAGTATTGCATAAACTGGATGTGGCAGTGCATGCTTATAATCCAGAAAGTAAGTGTGGAGACTATAAGTTCAAAGTCAACATTGATTCTATAGCAAGTTAAAAGCTAGCCTGAAATATTAGACACTTCCTGGGAGGGGGTCAGAGAGAGAAAGAAAAATGACTTGTTATTTTGTCAAGTTCTAGCCATAACTTGAAATATTTCCCAATGTGGAAAATGAAGGTAAAGCATGAGTGGGAGGTCCAGGGATTATCCATAAAATTTATAGGTCACTCTAAATGTAACAATTTTGATGAAACTCACTCTGTGTTCTGTAGAAAAAAATCTAACAGATGACTCTTTCTTATTAATTACTTAATTATTGTACCAGAATATAACAGAATTCCTATTTGATACTGCGCTGAGTTTTGAAAATACTCTGCTGATCTGATACGTGAGAGCGATGGCTAAGCAAGCATCTCAACATCTGAGATAATTTGGTAGTGACTGGGGAAGTAGAGTAAGAGTGTATTAGGTGATAGAAAACTTCCCATCAGTTACAAACTCATCTTGGCAATTTTTTGCCAAAGGAAAGTACACCTCATTTGCCTTAGGTGTCAAATTAACCCATCCAGTCAGTCATCTACTTAGGAAGAATATGAAAAATGAGATATTGTTTTCCAGCCTTTTTCTATGCAATTTAAAGCCATCAAAGTTAAGCTGCATATCAAAATTAAAACACATTTTTGCAAAAGTGTTTAACAGAGCCTAGAATATACAAGGAGAGGGACCATAGAACAACAAGATGAGAATACATGTGCAGCCTTGGATCACTGCTGATGAAATTAGAAAGAGACATTGTTAACATTAATAAAGGACATGACAAATACATTCTTTAGAGAGATGAGAAAAATACTATCTGCCTTGAAACTCCACCCAATTTAAGACACATGGACATGTGTTTATATTCCAGTGTGTGTGTGGGGGGGGGGGGAAATGGAGATTGCAATTCTTTCTTTGCAAAGCTTAAAACAATATTAGTTCCATTCCTTACTGTAGTTTTAGCAAAAGTCTGAGCAGTTGTAATATACTAGGTAGGAAGTAAGCACTGTGATAGAAAGCCCTGGATTTGCAATAGTGTCCTCAGCTGATTTTGTAGTGTTGTGGGTTTAATAAAAATAGTCTAGGACATCAGAGGGTAGAGTCACCTACAGTCAAGCCATGAAGATCAGGGAGAGGTGGCTCATGCCTTTAATCCCATCATCAGGAGGCTGAGATAGATCCCTTTGGATCTCTGTGAGTTCAAGGCCTAACAACTAAGCAGTGGTAGTTCACACCTTTAATCTTAGCAGGAGGAAAGCTGATCCAGGAACTCAAATAGCTGAAAGGGTAAAGAAGTATAAGGAGGAAAAGGCTGAACTTCCCTTTTGCCTGCTTGTTTGTCCTTCTAAGGACCATGGAGACAGGACCTACCCTGTTCAGCCTGAGGAGCTGACTTGGGGAGAATTGGCTATGGTTTGTTCCCTGTCTCTCTGATATTTTAGCTTTTTCCCAATATCTGACTCTGAGCTTTATTATATACCAAATAGAATTTTCTATATGTAGGAAACACAAAACACATTTTTGCATCTCAATTTTTCCCCTATGGATACTTCCAGTCTAAGATGCCAGTGGTATGGGATGCATTGCATTTCATGTATCACTAGAAAAAAGTACCACCAGTTAAATGTGATAAGCTACATATTAAACAGTACAATTTAGGAAAATGTCCTAAATAAAGGTGAGAAAGTAACTGTATTTTTTCTCACAATGGTGAGGTGGAGTATATTGACTAAATCCCAAGACCAAAAATTTCTATGAAGTATTTCACAGAACAATTAAGTTTTAAACAAAATTTCAACAACTATGTTTAAGAAACAATAACTGAGCAAATATGTAGAAGACATGCCCAAAGAATTTTGAGAAAGGATAAATTTAAAACCCATCCATTAACATTTGATATGCAATGATAATTTCCAGGAGCTAGAGGATCATCCCTAGCTCCCAATTTTGCTGGAACAAATTCATCCTTCCTTTTATTTTTAGGGAGCACTCCACAATGTTAGGGCTCAAAAATCTTAACTTTTTCAGAATTTAGGTTAAAATAAGTAAGTTCAAATTTAAATAACTTGCTTCTGTGATTTTTTTTTAATTTCTAAGAATGTTTAAATGTATGCAGAATGAATATTATTTTCTATGCAATGGACTTACGTTAAACTTCAAGATCTTGTCATATGAGCAATAACAAAAACTCGGTTTCCTGGAACACCACTTGAATAAATAACCATGAATTAACTGGCTTTTAACATTGTAGTATTGCCTTTTCTATAGTGTGCTTTTAGGTGCCAAAGTGGGAATTGAGGTAGGCTTGAATCTGCCAGCTGTAATCTTGGGGAGAGCGTTTATTATTTCTGTGCTTTCTTTTTGCTTCACTTGTGAAAATGGGAATGCTGACATAGCTGCCTCATTGGGTATTATGGAGTTTTCAGCTGTGTTTGTGAATATGTAGCTGTAACTTTTTAGTATCTTTAAGAAAACCCAACACTATCCTATTTATTATTGTAGTATCTTCTCCAAACCCATCAACTGGACTGATGGTCCAAGTACTGGGCAAATACGTAATGAGAAAGAACTATCAAATCCATTTAGACACAATTAAACACTTCATGCTGACTAGCTTTTATCTGCAGACCTCAACTTTTGTATCTTAAACTTGTACTTATCTGAATATAGAAGTTTTCTTTCTTTATGTAGAAAGTACATGTGCATATTCCAGCTGTGCATCTTGAGGGGCTTTTCTATGGAACTTCTAGCATTCAAATAGAATCTGAAAAGCAAGACTACCTATGTTTGTGCAGGTCTCAAGCATCTGAAATACACGAAACTTCTAAGTGTCACCCGATACAAGCTTTCCTATCAAGAACACCTACTCTCTTTCTGAGCCCTCAAGGATATTGCCCGTAACACATGCAGAAATGTAAGGATGAGACTCCTGCAGCTCTAGCATGCACTCTTTTTTGTAGGTCATCTTCATTAATTTTCTCTTACCCAAACAAAACATCATGACCAAGGCAACTTATAAAATAAAGCATTTAATTGAGGGTTGTGGTTTCAGAGGGAAGTAGAATCCATGGTCATCATGGGAGGGAGAATGGCAACAGGCAGGGAAGCATGGTGCTGGAACAGTAGCTAAGAGCTTACATATTATCTCAAAGTAGAAGGCAGTGTGTGTGTGTGTGTGTGTGTGTGTGTGTGTGTGTGTGTGTGTGTGTGTGTGTGTGTGTATGGGGGGTGTAATTACAAAGGGTATGAGTCTTTTGAAACTGCAAAACCTCAACTCTAGTGACAGGGCTCCTACAAGGCTACACCCTTTTAATCCTCTCCAATCAGTTCCACCAACAGAGACCAGAGCATTCAAACATATTAACCTAGGGAGCTATTCTTATTCAAATCTCAACAATGCTAAGGAACCTCTTGGGTTAAATCTTGCCTGGAGGTGGGGGTGTGCATATATCAGGTCCTTTGTATTCCTTTAGATGTACCAACAGTTTAGAACAAATAATGATACTGTCTTCAGAGTGTTGTTGTTTGCCTATTGAATTGTAAAAGCCCTCAAAATAAAATAAAATAAAATAAAATAAAATAAAATAAAATAAAATAAAATAAAATAAAATAAAATAAAATAAAATAAAATAAAATAATAAAGACATCTCCTACTACAATTTTGAAAGTATCTGCAAGCACAGCTACTGTGTCTTTGCCTTTCCTGACATTCCTTGGTTTTCAAACCTTGGTGTGCTTTTTGTAAAATCTACAAAGAATGACAGAGGAACTTAAAAATATGTAGGCTTTTCATAATCAGGACAACAGTCTTAAATAATTTATTTATTCTCTCCTTGTTTTTTTTTCTTTTGTTTTTCCATTATTGCAACAAAATCTAGTGATAAATCCATTAATAATTATCAGAGAAACAAAAAATACAAACCTAAACTTCTATATAACATTGAATGCACACTGTCTCTCCCAGAAGTTGAGATGTGCTTTGGAAATACTCTTGGAGAGGTTATTGGAGTTCCTAGTATTGGGAATTTATTGAAGAGAAAAATGTTATAACCACTAACTTTTCCTTTTGGGGATTTTGCCCAGGACTTAGTAAAATGATTTTAAGGATGTGTGAGAGAAATTAACCATCAGTGTCAGCATGTTATAAAAACATAACATTGCCTCCTCTCCTGCAGTGGTGTAGTGTACTTTGGAAAGTGAATATTCAGAAGACAAGCTGAGTATAGCATAAAGGGTGGTAAAGAACATGTAACAGAACTCAGTGTTGACTCGGGAGAAGAAGGGGGTGGATAATTCTCCTCTTACAGGGAAAAGTGGACCATTATTATCAATCAACTCTGCTTCTGTGCCCTCATTTACCTCTCAACTTGTGCTTTTTCCTCTCTATGTTGGGACCTGAATTGGAGCATTATTTGCTAGGTAATGTAACAACCTACATTATTTCTCTTAGGGTCTGATCCTAGAACTCAGGCAAAGGCTTTTCTGCTAGTAATTTTGAGCTGGTGATCATGTCTTTAACTCTGACCTGCTCTGTGAGACAGCTTTGCAGAATAAGGGAATGAGAGCCTCTTATTAGGCTCTCATAAATCCTATGTTGTACTACTTGGATTGGAGTTAGGAAAGAAAATAGTCCCTGGAAGTAAACTAGAAGCATCATGACTGTTTCTGTTACATTTCAGGGAAATCCAATGTCCTACTTCGGAAGCTGAAAAGCAAAGCTGAGAAGTGAGAATAGAATAATCTATCAGAAACTGCCCACCCCCAGCATAGGTTTGATTGTCTTCAGAACATTCTCTGTATAACACTCAGTATAAGTAATTACATAGTTTGTTGTTTTTGTTGTGTTTACATTGAGCTACATGATTTATGAATTGTTGGTTTTATTATTCTAGAGAGCCTTTATCAAGTATTATATATCAGTTGTTTGCAATCAGAAGTTTCTTTGTCCCACCTAGCCTGTCCTGCAGCCCCTTATCAAATAATTATCTCAAAGGCTTAATTTTATAGTAATGGATGGGTCATTAGTTCAGGATTATTTTAAACTAGCTCTTGTAGTACAAGGTTTCTGGCCAGGACTTTTAGGCCTAGCCTCTGGGTTTAAGCCCACAGACCCACAGACCCGCAGACCCACAGACCCACAGACCCGCAGACCCACAGACCCACAGACCCACAGACCCACAGACCCACAGACCCGCAGACCCGCAGACCCGCAGTCCCACAGTCCCACAGAGACACACAGGTGCTTTCAATAGTTTTAGGCTGATTGGCCTAAGGCCCAGGCATACAACCTGCTAGCTCTCTACCCTTCATCTAACCCATGATTCTTCCTATTTAGCCATGAGGCTTGGTGCCTTTTCTTAGAGCAGCATAGTTGTCCTCTGCTTCTTCTGGCTTCTCTCTGGAGTTCTGCCCTCTGTGCTTCCTGTTCTCAAGAGTTTTCTTAGTCTGGTAGCCCCACCCATACTTCCTGCCTGCCTTTGGCCAATCAGTGCTTTTTATTAAAGCAGTGGGTGGGGCAATTATTTACAATGAAGCAACACAATCTTCCTATAAGCTCTTACTTCTTAAATTAACTCATATTATTATCTATGTTATCCACTCGGCTTGGTACCTTTTCTTCAGTGTAGCATTTCCGTCTTCCTTCCACTGCATCTGCCAGGCATCTCCTGCTCTATGTTTCTTCTTCCCAGAATTCCCCTCGTCTAGTTGCCCTGTCTCTACTTCCTTCTCTGTACTGACCAATCAGATCTTATTTATTTTTGGTCCATTTTTAAAATTTATTTATAAAGGTTTTTTCCATGTATACCACTGCTTGTCATCCCTTCCCTCCTCCCAGTCCATTCCAGTTCTCCCTCAGCCGCCTCCCACTCTTATTCCCCCACTCATTTCCCAAGGAGGGCAAGGAATCCCAAGGTAGGTCAGTTCAGTACAGTATATCCATTTGAGGTAGGTCTGAGTCCCTCAGACCAGTATTAAGGCTGGGTTATGTGTTCCTCTGTAGGGAATGGGCTCCAACATGCCAGTTCATGCACAGGAACATAGTCTGACCCTATTCCAAGAGGTTCCACATACTACCCATGCCAATCAACCATTATGTATCTTTGGAGGGGTTAGTTCCTGTTCCTGATGGTTCCCAGTGGCTTTTTTTTGATTCAGTGAGCTCCTCAGAGCTCTAGGCAACCATCTCTCTGAGTCTCCTCCTTATAATCCCTATCCCTTTGCTCATATACACTCTCCTCTCCTTTCTCTCTCTCTCTCTCTCTCTCTCTCTCTCTCTCTCCAGCTGGACTGGGAGCTCAACATGGTGATTAGTTATGGATCTCTGCTTCTGCATCTATTCCTTTGCATCTATTCCTATGAAGGTTTTCTAATAATACTCAGAATGGTCATTCATTTGATTATAGGGGAAGTCCTATTTAGTCACCCCCTCCACTATTGGTTGGAGACCTAGCCAGGGACATCCTGTGGGTTCTTGGATGTTTCCCTAGCACCCAGTCTCTTTCCAACCCACATTGGCTTCCTCTATCAATGTCCATCTCTTTGTTTACTCCTTTTTTTGTTGCAGTTCTCACTCAATCATCTCTTCTTGGTTGCAACTCTTTATGATCCCAATTTGCTCAGGGGATATTCTCCATTTTTCTCTTCCTAGGGGATCCCTGGATGTCTCTCTTAAGTTCCATCTGATCCTAAGCTGTTCAGGGGTTGTGTTTGTAGCTTGGGTATTCTTTACTTTTTGTGTAAAACCCACTTATGAGTAAGTATATCGTTTCCGGGCTCGTGATACCTCACTCAGGAAGATATTCTCCAAATCCATGCATTTGCCTGCAAATTTTAGGATGTCTTTCTTTTTCTGTGAGTAGTATTTTATTGTGTAGATGTACCACAGTTTGTTAATCCTTTTTTCAGTTCAGGGTCATTTAGGTTGCTTCCAGGTTCTTTCTATTATGAGTAATGCTGCTATGAACATAGTTGAGCTAATGCCTTTGTGGCATGAATGTACAACCTTTGGGTATATGCCCAATAGTGATATTGCTGCATCCTTGGGAAAATTGATTTTAAGTTTTATAAGGAACCACCATACAGCATTCCAGAGTAGCCACTCCCATGCACAATGGAAAAGTGTTCCCCTTGCTCTGCATCCCCTCCAGCATAGGCCGTCATCTTTATTTTTGACCTTAACCTTCTGACAGGTGTAAAGTGATATCTCAAAGTTGTTTTGATTTGCATTTCTCTGATAGCTAAGAATGTTGAGCAATTTTTAAAGTGCCTTTCAGTCATTTGTAATTCTGTTAAGAATTCCCATGTTAGTTCTTAACCCCATTTTAAAATTATATTATTTGGGGTGTGGCCTTTTGTTTCTTGAGTTCTCTATATATTTTAGATATCAGTTCTCTGTCAGATGTAGGGTTGATGAAAATCTTTTCCCATTCTGTAAACTGTCATTTGGTCTTATTGGCTGTCCTTTGCCTTATAAAAGCTTCTCAATTTCAGGAGGTTCTGTTTACTAATTGTTGTTCTTAGTGTCTGTGCTACTGGTGTTATATTTAGGAAGTGGTCATCTGTGCCAATGCACTGAAGAGTATTTCCCACTTTTTTTTTTTTCTATCAAGTTCAGTGTATCTGGGTTCATGTTGAGATCTTTGAACCACTTGGACTTGAGTTTTGTGCAAGGTGATAGATATGGCTCTATTTGCATTCTTCTGCATACTACTACTCAGTTATGCCAACACCATTTGTTGATGATACTATCTTTTTTCAATTGAATATTTTGGGCCTCTTTGTCAAATCAGGTGTTCATAGTTGTGTGGATGAATGTTGGGGTCTTCTATTTGATTCCATTGATCCACAAGTCTGTTTGTATGCCAGTAACAGGCTGTTTGGTTTTTTTTATTATTATTTTTATTACTGTAGCTCTATAGTAATAACTCGAAATCAGGGGTGGTGATGTGTTACACGAATAAAAGAAACTCAGGGCCAGATCTCTGGGAAAGGTGGAGATATTAGAGAGTTAAACACCACAGTCAGATCTTATCCAGCTGTCTTCCAGCTTCCTCAGCCTGGCACCTCCTGGCTTCTTCTGTCTCTCTGTCTTTCTATGCCTGCCTTAAATACTCTCTTAGCTCAGTTAAAGTGTGGTGCCACCAATACCTGCCAGGGAGCCTGGAACTCCTTCTGTAAACTAAAATGACCTCAAACTCAGTTTGGATTAAGGGTGTACATCACCACTCCTGGGATACTCCCTGTGCTAGGATTAAATGTGTGAGTTACCACTGTGTGATTCTCCTAGACTGATTGTGGGTAGATCCCTCTGATATCTCCAAATCTTTTATTATGTCCCCACAGTGATGCCTCCTGAAGTTCCTTTAATGAGCAGGATTGTTTTGGTAATCCTGTGTTTCCTGTTATTCCACATGAAGTTGAGTATCATTCTTTTAAAGTCTGTACAAAATTATTTTAGGATTTTGATGGACATTGCATTCAATATGTAGATTGCTTTTGGTAAGATTGCCATCTTTACTATGTCGATCCTACCTACCCAGGAGCATTGGAGATCTTTCCATTTTCTGATATTTTCTTGAATTTCCTTCTTCAATGACTTAAATTTTTGTCAAACAAGTCTGATACTCCTTTAGTTAGAGTTACTCCAAAATATTTAATGCTATATTTTTATCCAAGGATTACTGGACATGGGTGCAGATGTTTTGATCATAACCCCAAAATCATGCATTGAAATAGCCTCTAAAGGAGGTAAATGTTCAATTTCTAGTAATTGAAGCAATATCTCACATGAATCAAAGTGTAAGGTGGCTTGAATGTATAGGACCAGAAGGACAGAGAGGAAAGCTGAAGCCATATATGGCTAATATAGCAGTGAATCTATGATATCATGACCTTCTACAACAATTGAATACCCAAATTAGAATCCATTCAGGCTCAGATATGAACCATAGACCTATGTAACTTTCTGAGAATAATATTTTAAAGTATTATAAAAACCAGTCATCAGCTGTTCAGGTTATACAAAAACAAATAACAACAGCTACTGACCCAGTAAAGACACCCACAGTAATCCCTTTAAAATGTTTGATAGTAAAGCCTACATGGGTTCAGCAATGGTCTCTAACAAAATTGAAATTTCAGGCCTTAGAAGAACTAGTACAGAAGCAGTTAAATTCTCAGAATATTGAATAATCAGGCAGCCCTTGGAACTCTCCTATATTTACTGTCAAAAAGAAATCTGGAAAATGGAGAATGGTGACAGATGTAAGAGCAATAAATAAGATGATTCATCAAATGGGCTCTTTACAATCTAAAATTTCTTTGTTTCCCTGTTACCTAAGGGATGGCCTATTATAGTTTTTGACTTAAAAGACTGTTGTTTTATGATACCTCTGCAAGAACAGGACAAGGAAAATTGGTCTTTACAATGTCCACTTATAATTCTCAGCCTGTAAAGGGATATCAATGGAGAGGTCTGCCACAGGAATGGTAAGTAGTCACACTTGGTGCCAATATTTTGTATGGTAACCTTTAACGTGATATGCAAACCATTCCACAATCTATCATTTACCATTATATGGATGATAATCTTATTGGCAAACTCAAATACAGATACATTAGAAAGAATGTTTAAAGAAGTAAAGAAAAATTTGCCTGATTGGGGATTACAAATTGCTCCTGAAAAAATACAAAGAGGATATTCTATTAATTATTTAGGATATAAAAATAAGTCTACAAAAAATTAGACCCACAAAGGTGCTACTCAGAAGAGATAAATTTCAGACTCTTAACGATTTCCAAAGACTGCTAGGAGATATTTCTCACATATGGCCTCTCACACATTTGGGATAAAAGAAAAATTAACTAGTTATTTTAATCAAAGTCTAAGATGGTGATAAGTACTTAAATAGTAATAAAAAATTTTCTGATGAAGCAAAGAGAATTGGCCTCAGTGGAAAAAGAAATTACAAGATACACATGTGAATCATATGGTCTAGACCTTGACTGTATTCTGGCTATTTTACCTTCTAAGCATTCTCTTACAGGAGTTATAATGCATAGGGAAAATATTATAGTAGAACGGATATTTCTACTACATAGGCTGAGTAAAAATTTAAAAACATATGTGGAAAAGTTTTCTGATTTGATTTTTTAAAGAGAAATTAAGACTTTATCAATTGACAGAAAAGGACCCAGCAGAAATTGTCATACCTTTAACTAATGAATAAATTGTTTGATTATGGTAGGCAGTGAACCTTAGCAAAGAGCCTGCAGTAACTTTTTGGGAGAGATTAATAAAAGATATCCCCAAAATAAGAGAATTCAATTTATAAAGGAAATTAACTGGATTCTTTCTTATGTCGTATGAGTAAAACCAATTTCTGCAGTCCCTACATTTTATACTGATGCAAACAAATCAGGAAAAGCAGGTTACAAATCAGAAAATTTAAGTAAAGTGGCTCAAAGCCCTTATTATAATCCTGTACAGGGTCAGAATTATATACTAATCTAAGGTGTTAATAGACTTTACAGAACTTTTTAACATAGTAACAGTATGCAGAAGGAGTTGTTTTGCATATTAAAAATAAGGTAATTTGAATATTAATACAGAGTTGAATCTGTAATTATCATTTTGTAAGTTTCTACCTTTGTTAAAAATAGTTTGCACAGTAATGCATATTAAGCATATTGTTATCATTTCCACTGTGCAATTTCCACCTGCTTATTTATACGAACACACACACACACACACACATATATATATATTATATATATATAATACATGTATATATTCTACCTCTGTTGAAAATATTCTGTATAGATATTTTGTATAATGATATACTTTTAGGATACTATTGTCATTTTGCACTATGAATTTACCCTTGTTTATTTTTATATGACTATTATACTTAAAGTCATTCAAAATCTACACACCCATTTACAGATTGTCTATTTTTACAATGCAAGCCTCAGTCTTTAGGATGATAAGAATTACAGATCATAGTTACCTAGGTTTACTATGCATTAGTCATACTGTTTAGGTTTCTCAGATGCATAGTAGAACATGTCAGATGAAGAAGTTTTCAAGCACTTCGTAGACCTAGAGAATAGGCCTTTAATGTTTTGTCATGATAGACACAATCTCTCCTCACAGCACCGTTCCTTTCCTGAGATGCTGTTGGACATCAAAGACACTCCACAAGGAGTTTGTCTTCCCTGGTGGGCTGGGCAAAGAAATATCCTTCCCTGGACTGCTGAGAGTAAGCACGCTGTCTAATCTGGATAATCAGGACAAAAGATAGAGACTGCTGAAACCTGCTAAGACAGGATAAGATGGTTTCTCATAATATCACACCTCTGAAGAGATCTATCACATTTTCTAAGGCTATAAGCCAAAATGTGGATTCTCTAACTTTAAAAAAACTGTGGGTGACTGACTGTCCAGGCAGCTGACTGTTGCTGTCTTCTCTTACTAAAATTAGATGTTACTACTCATGCTTCCAGCTTATTCAGATAATATGTAGGTTTTTGATGGGATTGAAGACTAGATAGTTAAGGTTTTGACCATCTCATATCTTAGCTAAGAACATTTAGGGACTAAATTTATATTATCAAAGATAAACAGCTTTGAAGTAATCTCAGTATGTTGCCACTCACCAATATTATGGACATTTAAAATATACTTTGTTGTTAGGTGTATTTTGACCTTGTTTATGTTATTTCTTTTTCCCTCTCTTGGGTATTATCTTATAATTGTTTCTATTGTATATTGTTTATATATAATTTTAGAACTTTCTTAGTTAGGCAAAAGGGGGAGATATGGTGACATAAGGCACTCCTTACAAAGACCTAGAGGTGTGACTTTAAGGTCTTGAGAACCCCTGTGCAGGCATGGCCAGGACAATCTCAGGCTGGTTGCACACTGTCTTCTCTTCCTGTTTGTTCCCTGTACTCTTGGAGGACCACCACTGCTTCTGTAGAACAGTTCAAGTCTGCAGGAGTTGCCCTCTTGTATCAGTGAGCATTTCATATAAACTCTTTAATAAATATTATTTTTTCTATAATCAGTCTTTAGTAAATAGTTCCTGCAAGTTTTGACCCTGTTCCCCCCTCCTCCTTTTTTTTTTTTTTTTTTTTTTTTTTTTTTTTTTTTTTTTTTTTTTTTTTTTTGTAGGAGCAGAAACCTTATATCTGGCATATGTAATGCCTGCAAGACTTCTGTGAAACTGTGGAAACCAGCCATGTTCTAAATAAGGCTCACTTGAGAGACAGAACTTGAAAGCTGTTTCTGGCTCCATTTCTGTGTTCTAGAACCCTTTGTAAGATTTCTCAGGCTTTATGTGAATGAATGTGCACCACACTGGAGTGACATTTGTAGTTGGAAATTTCTGTCTGGGCCAGAAACTCTCAAATATCAATACTCAGCAGACTTGGAGGCTTAATATTATAGCAACTGCTGGGCCAGTAGTCCAAGCTTATTACTATCTTTCTCTTACTCTAAGATTATCCCACAATTCTATTTATGTTTAGGCACATGCTTGGTACCTTTTCTCACTGTACCATTCTCCATTCTCATCCTGTTTCCTTTGCATCTGGCTAGCATCTCCTACTTTGCCCTTCCTCTTCCCAGAATCCTAGTCTGTTTGGCCCACCTCAGCTTCCTGCCTAGCTACTGATCAATTAGCATTATTTTTTTTTAACCAATGTGAGCAACTGTGGTGATATATTGTATATTTAATAAACTTAGTCTGGAATGTCAGAGGCAGAGGCATCTCTCCAGTCCGTTGATATTGTTATTGTTGTTTGTTTTATTTTGTTTTTGGATATTCCAGACTAATCTTATTAAATATAGAATATATCACCACAAGCACCAAAATCTTTACAGTATACAACAGTATTATCCTACAGTTGCTAATAATGTTTTTCTTAGTTTATTCATTTATTTATTCTTATTAAAGCTCTTTGTTCATACATATCTGAATCAAAAGTCAAATGACTGCTAGTCTACTGCATTTGTCCTACAAAATAATCACTGTGGTCATATAGAGTCATCTTAAAATAGTGTATTGAGTACTGAAGCCTAATGATATCGATCTATTCACTATACAAGTCTTAAAAGGAGCCCCAAGGAGACAAATTATCACATATTGACCTGATTTTAGAGATTAAAGAGTAAAGTTGACTTATTTTAGAGTTTAAAAACTAACTCCTCATTTTTCAACTCCTTTTTTGAAGTTTACTGTCATGTATCAGGGTCTGTTTATAGTTGTTTACTTTACCTGATGACATGAAGTAGAAGACACAGAATGAACTAGCTTCTCCTGCCTTGGGACAATAATAGAAAAATAGAGATAATGAGTTCTTTTGTTTTCTTTCTACTTTGAGCTACTACAAACTACATGCGATTAAGAAGCTATGTTTAAATGTGCATTGGTAAGACATAATTGCTTTCAAAAGCCGGTAGGTAAAAATTAATAAAAAATGCATATAAAATTTTTGGAATTTCGATTTAGAAATGAAAATAAATAAAATTGAAAGTACAATAAGTCATGCGAACATAAAGATACCTACTACATATATCATTTAAAATATTTTTATTACTTGGATGAGTGAGGATGAGTAGGTTATGTGACAATTATCCACATTTTTTCATTGACTGTGAGTTATGAACAACTGTAGTTGGTTATGCCTTTGGGCTCTATAATCAAAAGGAAGAGAGCACATTAATTTAGAAACTAAACAATAAGATACTCTCTAATTAAGTGAAAAGTGAAATTTGTTTCTCTTTATATTCTCAGGTATGTGCAAAAGTGAACTTAATGTGTTCAGTATCGGAACTTTGTCTGTGATAGCTAGCTCATATGTTTGAAAGATTACTCTATAGTATCCTAAGCATGGATTTTAGGAAAAACAAAATCATCATCTATATTTAGAGAAGGTATGAGATCATGGCTTGATTTATGTATTTTGCTAAGTTTACATTTTCCTAAATTATAGTTTGCAATGTTTATGTATTAATACAGATACCTCATTAGGCAATTTGGTGTGCCTAGCATGTACTATGACTAACACTGTTACTGCCTTCAAAGTTAAACATAAACACTAGAAGATATTTATCTAAATTGACTTAATCATAATTTAATTACTATATACCAAGGCACACCCATTACAAAATTCAGACTCATATTGGCCAAATAATAGATTCCAAATACAGCACAATCGTATAAGAGTAGATTGTAAACTCATTTATTAGATTCCTGAAAGATTTAAAAAATTTTTTTAACATAACCACCACTGTTTCCCTCCCTTCTCTCCTGTTCATCCCTCCCCCAGGTTCCTCCTAGCCCATGCCCCCATCCCTTCCTCAGAGAGGGTAAGGACTCCCAGAGTGAGTCAATACAGTTTGGCATAGCTAGTTGAGGTGGTAACAAAACCCCTTCCTTCACTATCAAGGCTGAACAAGGTGTTCCTCTGTAGGGAAAATGGGATTCAAGAAGCCAGTTCACGCACTAGGAATCAATTCTGCTCTCACTGCCAGAGGCCCCATAAACTGCACATGCCATCCATCCACATTCATAGGGTCTAGTTCCTTCCCATATAGGTTTCCTGGAGATATTTCCAGAGTCAATGAGCTCTCAATAGCTTGAGTTAGCTGTATCTGTGGTTGCCTCATCATGATCTTGACACTTTTAGGAATGATCTGTAGGTTAATTGTGATGGGGAGAGAAAAAATTCATCTTATGTTCTAAAATATAACTTTATAGACTGCTAGAACTCACTGTAGTACTCCCTTTTCAAATTCCAAACAGGCCTGAAAACATATATAAAGGTAACATTAATAGACTGAGTAGTTCATAAACTCCTCAGTGTATACATACACATATATTCACGTAATAACAAACACTGAAAAATATCACATGGATTAGATATGAGAGGGTTTTAAAGAAAGAAAGGGTAGGAGGAAATGATTAATTATATCATAATCTCAAAAATTAAACAAAAATTGTTTATCTTGAGACTGAACTCCACAGTTCTGCATTTTGATTGGCTGCAGTGGTCTCTATCTGTTGCAAAGAGATGTTTCCTTGATGAGGGATGAAGACAATACTTATCTGTGGGTGTAAGGAGAAATGTTTAGATTGCTTTTCTCAAACCAAGACTCAGGAAGCATTATGAGAAAGGGAAATAAAGATGCTAACACCCAGAAGATAGGGGATTTTGCTGGGAAATTTCATATCCTAATAATAATGCAAACTCTATCCATAAAGTCTCAGCAACATGACTGTCCAAACATGAGCTGAACAAGGCCAACCAATATGCAAGCTAAGGATTTGGCAAAGCCCATGAGTACTTAGGCCCACACAAAGAATTATCAACAGCTAATCAATGCAGAAATGGGAAGAATATTCATTTGTTATTTGCTATACCATTACTGTCATTTTTTTATTCTCTGCATCTGGTGAAGTTTTTAGCACTTAAGAAATAATCCCTTTTATCCATACATCATTACTTGCAAGTGTTCATTTGAAAAAAGTCATTGATGTGGTTTACATGTAACTCCCTGTGTAATACTACAGTTTCTATGATAAGATTGATTTTTCTTTCTTATCCCTTTTAAATTTAATTTTTGGGGGGTCTTGCAAGTCCAGAAGGTAGATTTGAAGAGACAGGAAAATGAATGGGTTAGAGTGGGATGAAGATGTATGATGTGAAAAACACACAGAATAAATAGAAAAGAAAAAGTTAAGAAAGAAATAGTTCCTACATTGATTGATGTATGTATGGTTGCATTCATGAACAGTCATAGGTTTCATTTAGTTCCCTGTTTTAAAGATTTAGACAGCATGATTATAGACATTCATGTTATGCCCAAATCTGTCCACTATAC
Organism: Phyllotis vaccarum; assembly: GCA_033318265.1. NCBI lineage: Eukaryota > Metazoa > Chordata > Mammalia > Rodentia > Cricetidae > Phyllotis > Phyllotis vaccarum. The sequence continues at coordinate 23,253,738 of JARWLC010000014.1, forward strand.
AAACATCAGACCATCACTCCACACTAGGATTCCGATGCTCTCATTGTAAATTTGGTATTACTTAGATGTCAAAAGTAAGGTACAACGTTTGAAAATATCATATCCAAGGCAGTAGAGCTTGTTACCTATTTTGGGTAAAGCTCTTCAAGATGAAATATGATAAACACAAGTATGGAATGACTCATGGATAATCTCCTAAGGTAGTAATTTAGGAAGACTCAACAATGTTGGATGGGTTCATTATCATTTCTCAACTTCTGAATTTCATTTTATCTCCAGCTGTCACCTTAGCTCTTGGTAAACAACCCAAAGCCACCATGTCCATGTTCTCTGCACAGTACTTTGTGTCTACACATTCAACTGCACAGGTTTTGTTGCCAGAAACAGTTAAAAATTAGAACATTGGCTACAACCAGCCAGATTTCAGGGCCTGTTACTAATTATTAATTTGGGTACTTCATCTCTAATGAATAAATTTGTGCCTGCTTTAAATTCCAAAAGGTGTGATTTTTGCAGTTTTATACCAAGAGAAATTATTCCATGTAGAATTCTCACATTGTTCAAAATATTTTTTTTTGTATCATAAGTTTATTTACTGTTTTTGTCTAGAATGGCATCATTATAAATAAATAACTATGTAACTTTTCTTTAAAGTATTTTATTAGTTCTTTGACAATTTCATACCTGTTTTGATCATATTTGAAACAGTTACCAGACCCACATCTTTTCCCTACCTATTCAACTTTGTGTTTTTCTATCTTTCCCACCATGGACATATTAATAGATGTGTGACCATCAATTGGAATGTTAGGGAATTATCAGGCATTATACATTTAGAGAAAACTTATTTGTCTTCCTCCCCCTGTCCTAGAATAAATATGACAATTGCCCATAGTTTCTTACATAGGGGTAAGGCATTGTTCACAGCTCCTATTATCAGTGTGTCATCATTTTATCATTTTGAAGTACCATTTCTCTACTGTATTCCGTCTTTCAGTTGAAGAGTATTTATTTCTCTGTTTGTTCCTATAAATATATTAAGCATTGTATCTTCAAACTCATTTCTTGTATAAGCTACCCTATCTTGCACTCATATGCTTTTATATACAGATCCACTTATAGAGAAATGTTGATAATCATTGGGTTATTAATCGAGTCTGTTTCTAATAGTTTTAAGTACCTTAGAGAGTGATTCCCTGGTGAGATATAATTAAGCACTAATCTGTTTTCCTATTTCATAAACTCATGATTTGTTCAGTCAATAGGTCTCAAAGTTATGGTATTAAAGGTATATGTTTTCCTTTTCTTTTCTTTTTCTCTCTTCAACTCATAAGTTGTATCACCCTTATTCAAGAAGAAACTTTCCCCATCCCATTTAATCCTCTTTGGAAAAGCCCTCAAAGCCACACCCAAAGGTATACCTCAGTAATGGCTTAGATACTCATAATTCAATCAAGTTGGAAATTGAAATTAACCATCATGACCATGTATTAACTCACAGTTTTCTATGATAAACTAGCTAGATATGTAAGCTGCTTCACTTGGGTAATCAAAGAGCCAAATTTAGGTATTATCCATCCCAAGCACACATAAAGAGGAAATAAGAAAGATCTTGTTTGGAGTTCATTCAGGGATTTGGCACATACAATTTTGTGCAGTACTGAGATCTCTGTTTGCTCCTAAGGAGTCCTTTGAGGCCCAGTCATATCATTCTTATAAAGTTGCCAGTAGTTTCAAAACAGTAAGCTTCTTCTGTTTTGTCATTTACAATTCTGCAAACATCAAGATAACACCTTGAAAAAACCTGGGAGATGGGCAAGGTCCACCAAGATGATTTCCTTGTCTTAAGTCTACTATGCCATATAAAATAGCTAATCATGAGAATAAATTCTATTTTGTTCGCTGCCTTGAAGACTATGCCGGGCTTGTACATGGTAGAAAGTTGATAGTACAGACTGTTTGATGTTTAATGTTTGCATTATCCAGTTAGAAAAGGTTTTCTCACATACTCATACTCCAAGAAAAACTAAAAACTGTCTTGTATCTATTTTTATATGGTATCTTATAGTCATATTCTGATAGCTTCTAGAATGATAAAAATTTAAGGAATATATAGTGCTGAGCTACACACACACACACACACACACACACACACACACACACACACACACAGGAAGAGCTATTATTGCAGGCGAAGGCAAAGGATAGTTTTTCCCCTGGAGACTCTAGCAGGAATCAGCTTTGCTGATGCGACTATCTTAAGCTCAAATGAATCTAATTGTGACCAGAGAGCCTCTGAAATCCCAGGGCTGCTTCCATCTATAGAGTTCTTATAATTCTAAAGTTATGATGGTTTATTACCATGCAGAGTAAAGCAAATACAGCTGATTGTATATAGTAGGTAAATAATAATTGCTGAATTGACTCTGTACCCGTTTTTGAATAGTCTATTTTCTGAAAACAATCATTGATTGGTGCGCACCACGTTCTCGATTTTTGTATTTTTGCCTCTATCTGTCTGTCTACCTGTCTCTTACTCTCTCATACTCTCCCTTTTATTCTTGCTTCATTAGTAGGAGTTGTTGCGGTGGGGGCCCCATCTCGGTTCCAGATTCTTTCTAAATAGTTGATAGGAGAAAATGTTATTTACAATGGAAAACTTAAGCATTGTTGATACTCAAAAAAGATATTCATATCTTTTATGACTTCAGGAGATTGTATGCAGACAGGATGTTTGAAAGGTACAGATACAGAGAGAAACAAGGTTTAAGATGAAGTCACAAAAATATTGGTCTCTAAACATTCTGTCTTCTGTCTCACACCAGGTGGCTTTTCTGATACGGGACAGAGACAGAATACTTCACATTTTCTTTACCAATATATGCTTGGGTTTAGAGAGGGAGAAAGCCACTTGCTCCCAATCCAAATCCAGCCCTATTAAATAGTCAAATCAGGACCACATTTTTTTTTTGAGGTATAGATACAAGATGCAAAGCACTAAGAATTGAGAGATTACCCAGTAGTGCATACGTGTATCGGTTGGTCTCATAATCTATCGTTTACATTCCTTCATCATCGATCTCTCCTCAATTGCAGGTAAGTAATTATTCAATGTCTACTTAATGTCTTAAAAATAGTTGTATCCGTTTTCCTATAAAGACAAAATTGAGACCCTGCCCCAGGTTTGTTAATGTGTTTTCCTTACCATGTATCCATTTGTCATATCATGGATGAGCAATCTCTTCTCCTCATCAGCAAGGGATTCCTTTTCGAAGCAGACTTTTAGTAGTTTTGTCGGTACCCATATCTTTTCTGTCCCTGATGAAAGAAAAGTGAAACCCCTACCCCATCGAAGCTCATATCCCAGCTTCCACTCTGAAGTCAACACATCTTTGAAGTAGATGGGTTGATTTATCTAGGAGGATTTCTCTATTACCCAGTGTCTCTCAGCAGCTGATGTTTCCTTTCATCAGAGTTAAGAAAATTTAAAGTCAATAAGGCACTGCGCAGCCTCTCCCTGGGTTTTCTCATTTCTTTCTTCTGTTTATAAAGCATCTCTTTCACGTGCGGTGAGATCTCTCCACAACTGCCTGTCCTGTAGGATTGTGTGGTATCCCCGTAATATGCTTTATATTATAGTATCCAAAAATCAGCTTCATATTTCAGGAAATGTAAGCTGGAGCATTGTCAGTCTTAATCTGAGTGGGAATTCCCATTATGGCCATGGCTTCCAAAAGGTGAGTAAGTACAGCATCAGCATTTTCAGAACTCAGAGCAGTCGCCCATTGCACTCCAGAGTAAGTATTGATAGTATGATGTATATATTTCATCTTTCCAAATTCTGGGAAGTGAAACACATCCATTTGCCAGATCTCATTTCTCTTTGTACCTTTAGAATTACTTCCAGCAGGTAAAGACGGTTGGTTATAGGAAGAGCAAGTGTTACAATTCCTTACTATTTCCTTTGCTTCATTCCAAGTGATGGAAAAACTCTTCTTTAGTTCTTTGCTGTTAACATGTTTCTCATGAAATTCTGTGGCCTCTAGCACATTTCCTATCAGCAACTGATCTATTTTATCATTACCCTGCGCTAGAGGGCCTGGGAGACCCGTGTGCACCCTGATATGTGTTATGTACATAGGATGTAACCTATTTCTGACGATATCTTGTAGTTGTATGAACAGTAAGGTCAGATCTGTATCATCAGGTATGAAGTCAGCAGTTTCAATATGTAAAACAACTCTTTCTGCATATTGAGAGTCAGTAATTATGTTGAGAGGCTCTGTGAAATCCAACAACACCATAATAATTGCATATAGTTCTGACTTCTGAACAGAGTTATAAGGGCTCTGAGCCATCTGAATTAAGTCTTCGGACTTGTAGCCAGCCTTTCCTAAATTGTTCACATCAGTATAAAAGGTGGGGGCTCCAGAAATGGGTTTATCCTGTACCACATGAGGAAAGATCCAATTAGTTTCCTTTATGAATTGAATTCTCTTGTCTTGAGAATATTTATTATTATTCTCTCCTAAAAAGTCACTACAAGCCTTTGGCCAAGGTTCACTGTCTGCCCATAATCATTCAATTTCTTCATTAGTCAAAGGCACAACAATTTCTGCAGGATCCTTTCCAGTCAATTGGTGAAGTCTTAATTTACCTTTAAAAATCAGATCAGAAATGTTGATATATGTCTTCATCTTCTTGCTAGGCCTATGTGGCAGAAATATCCATTCTAATATAATGCTTTCTCTTTGCATTAAGATTCCTGTTGGAGATTGTTTAGAGGGTAAAATAACAAGTATGCAATCCAGGTCTGCATCCACACGATCCACATGTGCTTCTTGAAGTTTCTTTTCCACCAACTCTAATTCTTTCTCAGCCTCATCAGATAATTCTCTTGGACTATTTAAATCCTTGTCACCATCCAAAGTCTTGAACAAATTAACTAGCTCATAGTTTTTTTATACCAATCATGGGCCGTATATGAGCAATATCTCCTAGTAACTTTTGAAAATGGTTAAGAGTCTTCAATTTATCTCTATTTAATTTTACCTTTTGTGGCCTAATTTTTTGTAAACCTATTTTATATCCTAAATAATTGATAGAATCTCCCCTCTGTACTTTTTCTGGAGCAATTTGTAGTCCCCAATCAGGCAATATTTTCTTTAGTTCTTCAAACAATGTTTCTAATGTCTTTGGGTTTGGGTCTGCCAACAAAATATCATCCATATAATGGTAAATGATAGATTGTGGGAAGCGCTTGCACAGTATTTCTAGTGGTTGTTATACAAAATATTGGCATAAGGTGGGACTATTCAATAATCCTCGGGGAAGGACTCTCATTTTGTTACCTCTTAGCTGGCCCTGAATTATTAAGAGTAGGCACTGTGAAAGCAAATTTATCTTTGTCCTGTTCCTATAAAGGTATGGTAAAAAAACAATCCTTCAAATCAATAACTGCAATAGGCCATCCTTTAGGTAGCAGAGAAGGCAAGGGAATACCATATTGTAAATAGCCCATAGGTTGAATCACCTTATTAATTGCTCTTAAATCCGTCACCATCCTCCATTTTCCAGATTTTTTTCTTGACAACAAAAACCGGAGAATTCCATGGACTGGTTGATTCTTTGATATGTTTAGCCTGTAACTGCTCCTGTACCAACTGTTCCAAAGCCTGAAGTTTTTCTCTCATCCAAGGCCATTGTTGAACCCAAAAAGGCTTTTATGTTAACCATTTCAAAGGCAGTGCTGTGAATATCCTTTTAGGTTCTGTGGTTATTGGGCAATTCTTTTGAACAATCTGAATGGCTAGTGAATTTTCTCCATAGTACCTTAAAGCATCATTTTTGGAAACATAATTGAATCTCCGGTTGATATCAGAACCGGGAGGGATTTTAATCTGGGTATTCCATTGCATTAGAAGGTCGGGACCCCACAGATTCACTGCTATGTCAGCCATATATGGCTTCAACCGTCCTTTCTGACCTTCTGGTCCTATGCATTCAAGCCTTCTCACACTCTGTTTCACCTGAGATATTGTTCCAATACCCAGAAATTGGATATCTACTGCCTGTAAAGGCCATCTTGGATGCCATGATTGTGGGGTTATGATCGAAACATTAGCCCCCGTGTTGACTAAACCCTGGATATAAATATTATCTATCCATATTCTCAATTTTGGTCTTTGTTTATTTATTGAAGTCTGCCAAAATATTCATTTTGTGATTCTTTTTGGAATTTATGAATTTTCTTTTGAATTTATGTTATTATCTAATACTTTATGATCTTCTAAATCAGGTTTTGGATGCTCTATTCATCCTGAGAATGCTGGTCTTCTACTATGACCAGATATGATCTCACCATCCTCAAATTTGGAGTCTGATTTTGGGGGGCTTCCTGGGGGAAGGATTTTGTCCTGAGAAGCAAAGAAACACCTAATTTTTCCTTGTTGTTCTAAGTTCCTGGCCTCCTCTCTAAACCAGCCTCTCCACTGTAAATTCTGACTTTGGTCCAAGACAGTAGCCATTAGCTGCATCCAATCAATTGGTAGAATCTGGTTTTTTGCTGACATTGAATTTAGAAGCTGCTTTACATAAGTAGAGTGTATACCGTGCGTTGATATTGCCTCTTTAAAATCCTTGATGTCTCTCATATGTACTGGTTCATAGCTATACTCTACATATTCTGAGGATCCCCCAGGTGCTATCTTTGTCTGAATAGTAGCTGGGAACAATAGTGGTGTGGAAGGGGGTAGCCCTGTCATGTTTACCACCTTAGGTAGAGTATCTCCAGTACCATAATATCCCATTGGGGGTTGACATGAACTGTTCTGAGAATAAGATGCATCACTACCCTTTTCCAGTATTGCAATACGGTACTTCCATTCTTGTATTTTGGATATTACGGGTTCCCATTCTGGATTTTGGATACTACCGGTTTCCATTCTTGAAGCTTCTAAATTCAATGTCAGCAAAAAACTATTGATTTTTCTAGAGCTTGAGTGTCCTGATGAAGCAGTCCTTCCAAAGACCGCACCGAGCCAGCAATTGTTTGATCCCCATCATTAACATAATTAATTATTTTCTTGTTCTCATCATTAATGTAGTCAACAAGTTTCTTGTTTTCATCATTTACGTAGAGCCTATATTTTTCTTTTACAGTGTTATCCATATCTAAAGAGGAAGCCTTATCTGAAAGCTTGTTGTAACCAATTTCCAGAATATCCATCCTTTTTGCCATTTTAGTGTTTGACAGTTCCATGTCATATATCTTGGACAGCAACTGTTGATTTACATTTTGTACCTGTTTAACCTCATTTGCCACCATAGCATTCAATAGTTCCATAATACATAATCTGGACAGTAATTGTTGGTTTCCATTTGACACCTCTGTCATCATCCTCTTATTTTGAAACACAAAATAGAGAAACAAGACAAAGAATAGTAGGACTAGGGTATTGAATCCTTCAAGATATTCATTTAAAAATTTGTCAACCACCATGGCAAAATATGACCTAAAGTCTTCAAAAGAATAATTGACAGCCATTGCATCAATTCAGGTGTAATTACACCATTGAGTCCACAGGTGTCACAGTAGCGGTCAATGCCCTGCCCACTGTATGGCAGATGCAGAGACTCTCAGCAGCAGGAAGCTACCTACAGACCCTAAGGGGTTTTGACTGGCCCCAGCAGGCAGAATACAATCCTTGGAAAAAGCAAATTCTCACAAATTAAGACAGGATGTTAATCACAAAATAGAAGGATTTTTGTTTCCTTTGTTCGCTTGCATGAGTAATTTACAGTTGCCTGGGTCACAATTAGTGACCCCGTAGGCTGCCTGTGGGGGAGGGGTGTGCGCGTGCTTTAAACTCCGCTACTACTAGGGCTAGATGGGTGGAGCTGCCTTACAGGCAGGCAGTGGCAGGCCAAGTAGATGATGGACCACTCCTGAGCGTTGTGCTGGCAGGCCAGGCGGGCACATGCTGTTCTCGCTGTTTCTGTGGGCTGAAAACCGAGTGCTGAGGTGGGCTGAAAGCAGAGCCAGGCGCTGTGGCAGGCCGGTGAGTTGAAAACCGCGCCTGTCTACTGAGCTGAAAACCCAGGCCTGTGCACTGAGCTGAAAACCTGCGCTGGCACACTGAGCTGAAAACTCGGTTTGTGCACTGAGTCAAAAACCCGTGCCTGCATACTGGACCAGTGCGCTGAAAACTGTGCCCGGCTAGCGAGAGGGAGCTTTAAGTCCAAGTGAACAGTCTGTATGTCCCCTGCCCTCTTACAGTTTTCAAAACACAAAGGGACCCTGTATACCCTCCCAAGGGCACAAAGCCAAGGACGTTGGGCGCCAGATGTAGGCAGAATTTTACTTACAAGGCACCAGTCCCAGATTAATATTTATTAGAATATAAACCAACACTCACAATACTAGTAACAGCTTATAGTGGCACCTGCTTAGGGACTGGAGTATCTGAGCGATGGTTGAGCGATGGATGGACAATGGATTCCGATCCAGTCTCTCTCCAGCAGCCAGGAACCAGAAAGAGACCTCCCCATGTTCCAGCAGCCCCTTATCAATAGGGTTGGCCACACCCCATCCAGGTTGGCCACACCCCCTTCAGGAGCTCGGGCCCTGGATAAGCGTCTTAGGATCTTATCAGCTGACACCTGAATCCCACTACATATATTCATGTAGCTTTCTTCATTCTTATACTTCAGGTCTCATTCCATGAAATAATATACATTCAGAAACTATTTATTTTTAGCATTTTGTGGCTCCAGAATTAATATGTAAACACATAAAGGGCTGTGGCTCGCAATTTAAGAAGCTTAATCTAATTTATGCTATAATGGCACACATAATATAGTTATAAAACAAGTGAATGTGCCTAAACAAATTAATAGACAATTGTTTGGCTAAAGTAGGAATGAATGAATATATGAATAAAAGGAACATCAGATTGGGCTGGAAACTGAGAAAAATAAAGTAAATTTGAAGGAAACTATTGTAGATATTGAGCAAGACAGGTGTATTTGTGTAATGATATTTTAATTGTATAAAGTCTACATGCAAGGTTTCAGAATACATTTTTCCATTAGTCTCCAGACTTTTTTGCAATTAGTTCAACAATATGTGGACCCTCCTGTAATGCCTCCTTCTATACATGGAGAAAAGACGTAGTGAGTACCACACTATCATGGTTTCCATCAACAGCACTAATTTGGCCTGGGTAATCCTTTGAGTAAAATGTCTATGAACATTTCTAACAATGACCATTTGATCATGGACTTTGCACATGTTAAATTTTTACTGAAAACTTTTAGGATATGGTAGAATTATGAAACAAGAAAAAAGTGTCAGATACATTGTTTTATAGAAGCCTATGTGCTTCTTGCTATGCGATGTTTTACGTGTATCTTTCTCTCCAAGGCTTAATTCTGTTGCTTCTTACAATCTCCTTTTATATCATCTCTCCCCTTTACACCTATTACAGTCTACTCTTCTTTGTGGCTTACCAAAATGTAAAACATTTACCTTTTTCTTTTCTTCTTTTTTTCTTCTTCCTCCTCCTCCTTTTTTATTCAGAGCAAATAAATAAGTATGCCCTTTATTTTCTTCTTCATCTGTGGTGCACAAAGTTACTTTATTTTCATAAATAATATAGACCATCAACTCAACCACTTCAGGCCACTATCAGAATCATTAGTTTGCCTTTCTTAGTTCTCTCTGTAACATAAGAAGGTAAAAGCTGCAAAATCTGCTGGTCATAATATGCAAGATCCTTTAACAAGCATAGCAGAAAGAACCAAGTTATAAGTTGACTTTTGCCATAAAATTAAGTTCTATAATGGAGAAACTCAGGTATTTCATTCACCTGTAAAATGGACTACTCTAAAGATTTAATGGTATTATACTATCCTGACACATTCTGATTTGGAGAATTGGAAGTACTTTCTAGAGAGCCCTGGTGGTCATCTCTGTATCCGTGGGACAACTGGTGCAAGTGTGCGTGCGCGCGTGCACACACACACACACACACACACACACACACACACACACACACACGAAATTGCAGTTTGGGTAAAACACAGAAGCTGGTAACAACAAGGTAGGAAAAGAGTATGTGTTTGAATTAAGGAAGAATTATTATGTAGGAGCCTAGTCCGTTGTAACATTCTCTGTGTTAAAGATAGAATTAATATACTTTTTGTTGTGATAAAAGAGAAAAGATAGTATAGCTTTGGCACAGGGTTGTGAAGAGAAGATAATTTCCAAATTAAATAAGACTAGTGAAATTGTACATATGGACTAGACATGGTTCAAATGTGGGGAAAGGAAAATGTATGATATAAATCTAACCAGAGTGGCAATTTTATGTACTGAGCCATAGATGTTAAACTCTGATTAGATAAATCAAGTAATCATGATTTTCCAGGAGGCTATCAGCAAATGGGCTTCTGTAGAATGGTAAGATAACATTCAACCAGACTCCAAACCTATAACAACTCTCTTTGAAGGTGTCTCAGGTTTGTATATTTGTCCTCATATCTTTGTCAAGATCACGCCAAATTCCCTGTGTGTGATGTTGCATATCTTAATAGGTTTGTTCAAACCATCATAAAAATTCCCTCCTCCAATCCTAATACATAAATGGTAACTAATCTTTAGATAACTTGATGAGCTGTGCAAATGTTACAGTGACTTGAATCTAGGACTATGAGCAATGGTTAAACAAGGCAAAAATCTTCAATAAACCTCTCTAAAATTCTGAAAAAAAATGAACACAGCCTAGGATCATCTAAGACATTTTATACATGTTTAATTCCATATAATTCCTAAATATGCTTTACTTTTAAATGTTCTTATTGCCAAAGGAAAAAAAATACCATTAAAATTACTATTCATCTGCTCTTTGAAATAATTGAAATTAGAGTGGAGTGGGGGGACAATGGAAACATGGAGGTGAGTCAGAGGAGGGAAGAGAAGGGGTAATGTTGTTGGTATATAAAAAAACTTTTAAATAAAGTCAAAAACTAATCGGAATTAAAATGCAGCCACTTCATATTCCCTTCCCCTTTCCTCCCTTGCACTTCTTTGATCTCTCTCATATTCATGGCTTTTGGCCTCATCTTCTATAATTGTTAGACATAGAAATTTAATCTTCTCAGTGCAGACAATGTTACTTTTTACTTACGTGTGCACGACTTCAAGGCTGAGTTTGGGTATTGGATGAGGAATTATGATAGTTCTTCCAGGGGAAAATCTATTTTCTACTACTCTTAGCATCCCTTAGTCCCTTGTCTAGGGCTGAACTCTGAGATACTGTCTTTCTGTGTTAGAATGTCTGTAGGTATCATCCCCATGCAGGTCTTCTTTAGGCAGCCATGTCATTGAGTCTCCATGAGTGTAGCTTCTCGTACAGTAGGAGATGCATTCTCACTGCGGACATCCTGTTCCTCTTTCTCGTACAGTCTTTATGCCTTCTCTTTGATTACTTCTCCTGAGTGTCCAGCCCTAATTGAGCCCTGATATCCTCTTTTTACAAGTTAGAGGAAGGACAGTTTAAGAAAAGGAGGACCGTGAAATCAGGTGCTGTAAACATAAAATTTTACTGAAAAATATGATACTGCATATAAAATGAAGAAACACAAGAAATAGTTTTCAAGATGATTAGGACCTGCTTATAAAAACACTGCCAATTAGTTTTAGAAGATATCAGTAAATAGGAGACTAAACATATTTGATGATTATATGTAGCATATGTATATGTGTATATATAATGCATATGTTATATTTTAGAGTAGTGCCAATTAATAGTACTAAGCATATGCATAGATATGCAAAGTCTTATTTTTGTTTCACTTAATCTGCTAATACTTTTCAATGTTTATTGCCAGAAATGCCTTCATAAAATATACAACTACATTAAATGGCCATATATTTAAAATTATTTTTTAATTTAATTCATCTTAATCACGAATTTAAAAGCATCATATTTACTCTGAAATTTTCTTTACCAGAAATAATTACCAGATTGAGGATGAGTTCTGCATTGTGGATTCCAGGCATTCTCATTGACTGTGTTCAGTGAAACTTTATCCTGAGTCGGCAAATGTGTATCTTTTAAACTATTTGGGTTCTTTAGACAAGTCATAATTAGGTTTTACAGTCAGTTTCAGACTATAGATTATAGTTTATTAGCAGTGGAATCAAGAACACTGTTACCTTATTTGCAAGCAGTTGTTTTCACATTATAATATTTATTCTCCAAAGAAGTGGAGCTGAAGCTTGAGTCAGTGTGGAGGCGTTCACTAATGATCTCGTGAATCATCTACTCCCCCATAACCTTTATTCCTCTACATTAAAAAGCATACAACACATTGCCAAATTTTCACTAATGATGCATAAAATGTAATGAGTTGTATGAGCTTACAGACTATTATATGAATGGCCTTCATTCAGATGTTTCACTGTGTACTTCAAACTCATAAACCATAATTGCATGGGGATAATTTTTTTGATTTCATGTCTCAGTGGAATAGTATACTGAAATTGCAATACCTTCTATTGCAACTTGAGTGATGAATTTTTAGAAACATGTAATCACAAGTACTGCTGCATATTACACAGGTAGTAGGAATATGTAGATTTATTTCTTTTAATTATCATGTAAATCTTAGCCTAAAATAGAAAACACAAAACAAAAAAAATTGTTAGTGAAAGTTAACTGCCTCCACACATGTATGTACTTTTACCCTTTTGACTCATTTCATAATATATAACTTTTCTAATTGTATTTTATAATCTTTATAGAATTTATTATATTATGAAACGATCATCTAGCCTGTTTGCTGGCTTATTGTTTATATTTCTCAGCTAAATTAATATTGCTGTGGTGCAAAGGATGTGTATGCAATTTGCTGAATGTTTTATTGTGTTTTTTTGGAATACAGAATATGGATCATAGGTTCTAAAGCCAGAAATTTAAATCTAAATTATATACTAATAAGTATGAGTTTTACATTTTCTACTATTGAATTACTAGTATTAAAAAGCCTATGTTTCATCAAGGTAGTTACAGTTATGGAACAGTTTAGTGATAGTTGAAAATAAAAACATACTCATTAAAATATAAAATTAACAAGTCAGTCAAATGAATATTCTATATATAATAATTATTTAAGAAGGAGATTTAAGCAGTTAATTAATTAAGAATATTTCTGTAATTTATGATTTTCTTGCAGTAGTGGATTGGCCTCAATGGCATAGACTAGCCTGGAGGATAGATAAAATAGTAACGTAATTAGTTAGGGTTAAGAAATGCTAAATGAGTGTTCAAATGATAAACCACCAGATGCCTTTAGGAGAAAGGTCTCTTGAAGAATGGAACCTTGTGAATTTAAAGGCACCTCAGGATGTGCAAGTGTCATAGAAATGGTATAGAAGCAGGATGTGAAAAACAGAAAGATATCAGAAGTGATTGTACGTGTTTAATTGGAGAGTGTGACAAATAGGTTTAGAAGATGTTTTAAATGTTTATGCAGTTACATCTAAAATTCCAAGTTTGGGGATTTAGATTAATTAAATAGGAAATAGAAAGCCATGGAATGTTTTCAAAAACAATTCCGCCGTGATTGTTCAGTAAAGTGAGATTAGCAATGTACACATAACTAAAATATAGCTTAAAGTCAAAGCATAGGTAGGTAGTGACTGGATTGTTTGGGTGAGGTAGAAATAGTAGTTTTGTAGACTGAAAGAAAGTTATATGTAGAAGATAAAACATTGGAACTCGGCATGACTGAGATTTGCTGAAAATCTTTACTGTAATGAGAATGCTTTGAAAGTTACGTTAACAAGGTTTTGAATGCACACTTGAGTATTATTAACTACGGGGGCAGAATTGAACAGTTGATGTTTAGAAATTAATTTTGCCTCACTGGGGCTTTGTCCTTGTTGAACATTGAAAAGTATTATAGATTTTATGCACAGTGAGCTTAGTACAGGTTTGATCAATGAATTGCCAAATGTTCTAAAGAGGAATTCTTCAAATCATTTAGCCACAGCTTAAAATCCACAAATAAAAGTAATAACTTACTGAAAGATAATTTTTGTTCACTATTTTTAACATTTCAGTGGTTTATTTGTTTCAAAACATTTGAAGCAAATATTGCAACCTGAGAAAATGTAAAGTGACTCGAAATTTGCAGCAGAAAAGGTGAATAAATATTTTTTAGTTAAAAAATAATATATGAATCACTAAACCAAATAGTCTAAGAAAAACAACTGGTAAAAACAAATGATGAACAAAGTATTTTTTTCTTGTTCTGGTTTTGTTTTTTTTAGGAAAAGGTAACACTGGTTTGGTAGAAAGAGCATGTGGCAGGTTTGGTTTTTCAGTATCGAAAGCATAAAAGACATGTAAATATTTTCCGTCCAGCTGACTAGCTTTTGACACAAACTTCCTAAAAATTCAAGACCCTAATTAAAATGTTAAGTGAATATTCTCATTTTGTTTTATAAATATATGTATATTTATATAATATTATTTTTAAAAGGTTTTTTTCCATATATACACCCTCTACTCATCCTTCCTTCGTCCCTCCCAATCTCTTTCAGTCCTTCCATTCCTCAAGGAGGCAAGGAATCCCAAGGTGGGTCAGTTCAGTCTGGTGTATCCATTTGAGGTAGGTCTGATTTCCTTATCTGAATGTTGGGGTTTGGTTAGGTGTTCTCAGCAGAAGAATTACAAATGGCTAATAGGCACTTAAAGAACTGCTTGACATCTTTAGCCATCAGAGAAATTCAAATCAAAACAACTTTGAGACACCACCTTACACCTGTCAGAAAGGCTAAGACCAAAAACACAGATGACAGCTTATGCTGGAGAGGATGCAGAGCAAGGGGAACACTCCTCCACTGATGTTGGGAGTGTAAACGTGTACCACCAGTTTGGAAATCAGTATGGTGGTTCCTCAGAAAACTGGGAATCAATCTCCCCAGTGATCCAGCAATACCACTATTGGACATATTTCCAAAGGATACACATTCTTACCCCAAAAGCATTAGCTCAACTATGTTCATAGCAGCATTTCTCATAGTAGCCAGAACCCAGAAACAATCTAGATGCCCTTCAACTGAAGAGTGGATTAACACATTGTGGTACATTTATATAATGGTGTACTACTCAGCAGTTAAAAAAAAATGTCATCCTAAAATTTGCAGGCAAGTGCATGGATTTGGAGAGTATCTTCCTGAGTGATGCAGCACAGGCTCAGAAAGATAGGCATTGGATGTATTTACTCATAAGTGGATTTTTAGACAAAAAGTAAAGAATATTCAGGCTGCAAACTACAGCCCCTGAAGAACTTGGAATCAGAAGGAACTTAAGAGAAACATTCAGGAATCCCCCTGGGAAGAGAAAATAGAGAAGACCTCACGAATAAATGGGAGCGTAACAGGTAGAAACCAAGGAGAGGTAGGAACAAATCATGAGAGAAGGAAATGTTTGAGAGGGGAACATCAAAGAGAAGAAAAAGATATGGACATTTTGATAGAGGGAGCCAGTGTGGATTTGGAAAGAAGCCATGTGCTAGGGAAATCTCCAAGAACCCACAGGATGTCCCTGGCTAGGATCCCAACCAACAATGGAGGGTGTTCCTAAACAGGACTTCCCCTATAATTAAATGAATGACCACCCTAAGTGTCATTAGAGAACCTTCATTCAGCAATGAATACAGGCAGAAGCACAGATAAGTAAGTTAAGTACCAGGTCAAGCTCCCGGTCCAGCTAAAGAGAGGGGGGGGGCATGTATATGAGCAAAGGGATCAGGATCATGAGGAGGAGACCCACAGAAGGCTGAGTGGAGCTCACCAAATCAGAAATATCCACTGAATATTCTTCAGGGAAAGGAACCAAATCCTCCAAAGGTAGAAGACCAAGGAATGGCATGGACACTATGTGGAGCCTTGTGGAGTAGGATCAGACTGTGTTCCTGTGCATGACCTGGTATCTTGAAGCCCATTCCCTACAGAGAAAAAATTCATTTTGTTATATCTCTGTGTTAAATCTGGGGATCTAAACACTGAATGGTTTGTTTCATATTATAGTCAGTTTCACATTCATGTATTACAGTATCCAGTTAAGACTTTAATGATCACCAGAGATAGATTTAGAGGGATTTGAATAATGTGATAAGATTTGCAGATGTTCTTTTTTCTCTATCACATCCAGTCTGCTAAATATGACTCATTTATCTTCTTTTTGTAGTTCCTATGGGTAAGGCAAATACTTCTGACAACTTTACTATGGTGGGTAGAATGCTTGCCTTCCTTTTACTAAAGTTCATGGCTAGTGAGTGTACTCTGGTAGTGGTGTTTATCACAAAAAGTGCACTAAGGTCTTTGCTTATTCTAGGCTTTGACTCGTAATATTTAATTTACCTGAAAACTTTCAGATATGGAAAGTTTTGCTTAGGGACTGTGAATGTACTTTTTTTTTAGAATGTCCCTTTAACCTTAATTTTCTTTTCTTTTTTTTTTTAAAAAAATTCTATCCTTTTCTCTTTGTAAAATGAAAGAAACTTTCATATATATTATATAATCTCTAAATATGAAGTTTTAAATTCTAATAATGGACAGACTTAGAAAGAATGTAGAATATTAAATGAAGTTATACAATCTCAGAAAGAAAAACTGCACATTCTCTCTATTGAATCAATCTAGGAACACATATACATACAAACATATATGTTTACATGTACACAAATACAAATTTGGGTACATTATAATATGAAAAACTGAGAACAAGGGATGGTTAATGAAAATGGATAGAATGCCCGAATGCAGGTAGCGAACACAAGTTATGAAAGGGTATAAATTGAACTGTTTTTCTGCTTCTGATCCTGTTGTGCAATATATGACGTGGGTGGTGAACAAGTGAACAAAGTATGTTCAATACTAAAAGTGTAAAATTTAATGTGAAGTTTCACAGCTTCCATGTTGAGTGGCATTTATATTGTATGTAAATTAGCTACACTGTATGGAATTTGGGTCTGTCTGAAGTGTAATGTTTCTATTTGTTTGAAATATATATATATATAATATGTATATATGCACACACACGTATACATAACTACATCTTTAAAAAGACAGGATCAAGAGGGGGGATAAGAAGAAAACCATTCAATACAAATAGTTCAATCTGAAGAAATAGTAAAGCGACTCAAATTTGACACAAAAGAGCTTAACAAAAATGTTTAATTAAAAAGTAAAGAACATAGAAGTCATTGGACCAAACAGTCCAAGAAAATCTACTGGTAAAAAGGAAAAGATGACCAAAGAAAATTTTTTTTGAACAATAAACACTGGATTGATAGAGCATTTGGCAGGGTGAATTTTTAGAACTGAGTGCAGAAAAGATCTGTGAGTATTTTCCACTCAGTTTCCACTGGCTTTTTACCCAATGTTGTTTGATTTTTATTGTTTACCTATTCCCATAGTGAGGTTTTGGACACCACACCACACCTGAGTGATCAACATGGTATCTATCACTGAACATTGAGCTGGAAGATACCAGATCCTACCTAGCCTTCTCTTGGGAATGACAGTTTTCTGGGAAAACAGAAAGGAGAGCATTTGGCTAATACTAGTGCTCTCATTTGGCTAATACTAGTGCCCTCTGCCACATCCTTTCTCTCCTCACTTAGTCTTAGTCTCTTTGGACCAGAACATCTCTTTGAATCACTATCTTTCTGATTTTTATTTAGGCTCTTTACTTTTTATAGAGTCCAACAGGGCAGAAGAAAATAATTCCCAGCTATAGGAGAGGAGACAATGAAAAGAAACACACATGAGAATGGGCTGTGAAACAGACCAGACTAATTGACACTTAAGAATATATTACCACAGCCATTAAGAAAAGCACTAGCAACTATAATTCTAGATGGTATAGTCTAAAGCCCCTTTAATTAAAATAAAGAATCTGACAATGTGACAATGTGATTATTCAAGTATATTAGGTATAGGAGGGTTATGATGTCTAAAGGGACATTTGTTTTGTGGATTTGTCCAAGATCACAGGGCAAATAAAACTGTAAGTTTGCAATCAAATTTTTATTGTCCCTCAATTCTTATTACATTTTATGCTATTTATAGCTATATCTAATATTTGAATTTTGTTAGTGGGATAAAATTATCATGAATGATGTGATTGTTGATGTATTAAATAATTCACCAATACCTTAGCATGGTTTTTAATTTGTTCTCCAAAATTTCTTTCAGTTTTGAATAAATAATAAAAATATTTTGATGTGGTCAAGAGAATTTGTACACATATATCCCAAATTACCTGACAGTCATACATTTCATTAAATGAATCACTATAAATGTTTACTTTGTAAAATTTCTGACTTAAAGCTGGACATGCAAGTTTCTGTGGTGTAGAGTTTCAGGATTGTGGTCACCATCTTCCAATCTGTCACACTATAGGTCTCTTTTTGTTTTCTGTTTAATGTGGTCACATAGAGAATTTGCATTCTATATTCCCAAATGGAGAACACAGCCTTTGAGCTATTGTTTCAAAAATCATTTGTCTGAGGAGAAATTTATAGACATTTCCCTAAAATATAAGCACTCTTGGTGTTGTTGGCATTTTAGTTTTGATGCCAGTAGACCATCAACATGCTGTGTAGTTAGAGAATCTTTTGCTAAGCAATTAAGCTCTGTCAGGTTTCAACCATTATTCAGCCTTAATGACATTAACTCATTACACTATGACAAAGAAATGCAGAATCTTCTTTGTGTCAACAAGGGGGAGAAAATTTCCTGAAGTTTTAGCATTAGTAACCATTGCTCTTAACAGGTAGCTTTAAACCTGTGGCTTGTTGGGCCTCTTACTAGGCCTTTAACAACGATCCTGGGGCCTGGTATAACTTCCCAAGCCTGGTTCGAGCTTGGCGACCTGTTTCTGGCATAGCTCCGCATATGAGTAACTCAGCATATCCCACCTAAAGACCACCTCTGCCTAATTACTGCTCTTGTAACACAATCTCATTGGCAGTAAAGTCGCATCCATCTTCCCTCACCCAAGACTCCTACCTCCCCCTTCCCCAAGTCTATATAATGCCCCCTGCCTGATATAATAAAGAGGGATCCTGCTTCAACAAGACTTCTTCCCAGTGGATAGGGGAGGTCTGAACTAAACTGGCAGTGGGTTGTCGACCCTTTAGGGTAGGGGCAAATGACACTTTTAAAGGGGTCACTTAAAACCATTGAAAAACATATTTACATTATAATTTATAACAGAAGCAAAATTATAGCCATTGAAGTAGCTTCAAAATTTATTTTGTGGTTGGGGTGTCAATACAACATGAGGATCTGTATTAAAGGATCACAGCATTAGGAAGGTTGAGAACCATGGCTCTAAACAATCTGATTTCCCATCATCTCTGAATATCACAGTCATATGTACTTTCATCTCTACTTTGGATTATGAGAAACTAAATTAATACCCAGCAACATCAATTAATAAGAGAAGTAATTTTTTGTGTTCTGTTTTCTCCTCTTCCTCATTTTTCATTCTATCACTTATTTATTTCTTATATAAGCATCATTTGACTACTTACTATCAATTTTATATATTTATGTAAATAATTTTAGTAAATGTATAAAAATAGATAGCTATATTTCACTTATTTTGTAATGTATTATATGATCATACATGTATTTGCCTAAATATTGCAAAGTGATTAGGCATATCAATTACTTGTAGCAATAACCTAAAACTACCAAATATAGGATTTTTTTAAAATAAAGGAGATATAAGTTACATGTATCAACCTTTGCCATTTTTCACCTTCTGTTTTATGTTAAGCACAACACTTTGTTTCTTTTAGTTTCTTTGTTTTTATGGCTTTCGAGGGCTCAGAATAACAGGCCTGAACATTGATGTTTTGTGAGAAAACTCAGAAACAGTTCACTACTAATTGCATGTAAATTCCTTAATTTCTAAAATAAAATGATCTCTTTCTATTAAAACAGAAGATAGTGATTTCAGTATAATAGTCTTACCAGTGCAATCTAACCATCTTGACAAGTTCATACTTATAAAAGTGTTTTTTCTGTAAGAGATAAATATGAGGTCAATAGATACTATTAGTATATTGTATAAGTACGTTTTTTAAATTTTTTCTGTCAATAAATTCAAATAGATGTAACACAAAATGGTCTTAAAATAGCAACATTTTTGGAACTGTGGCTTTAACTTGGTGCGTATCTTCACTTTGTGATTGTGTGTAAATCATTCCCTTTGGACATGATAATTTTATTGTATGAAATAGACTATGTGGCAGTGATTCGCATGAGCTCCCTGTGTAGCAGATACATAATGAACATGGTCTTACTTTTTGTCTTCCGGTTGATTAATGTCGGAGTCTTCTGATCTGCCTTAATATACTTTATAACAAACACAAGGCATGACTTTTGCTCTGCCCTTCCTAAAATGCTGCTTCATTGATGGTTTTATATGCTTTGCACACTAAGAATCTCTGTATATTAGACATTACAAGTTTTTATGCAGTAAGTTTTTATTGTATATATAAAATATATGTACATATTATATTTATGCATATCTGGAAGATGTTTCAGCCACCTTGCCAAGCTCAAGGCAAGTGAAGACTTGTCATTTGCCTTTGGACTGTGAGGAAAAGTAAAAGTCTTTTATCTTCTTACGTCATCTCCCTTTACTGATAATTCCCTTTGAACTGGGGAGGACAAATAATCATCTAGTAACAGACTACATTTCCCAGTTCCCCTTGCTTTATGATGAAACCTTTCATGACATTCTAGCCAATGGGGAAAACAAAACAAAAGGAAACATGTGCAATCATGTCACCTCTTAAAACTCTTTGTTGTAGTTTTCTTTATTGGACTGGAAAAGCTACGTGGTAGGTGACAAAGAATCATTGTCAATCTGAGCCTTTCGTCTGCAGCTACTAAACTCAGTTGTCATAGCAACTTTCTTCTTTCTCAAATGCACAATCTATTTTATCAAATCACTTATAAATAAAACATAGCATATTGTTATAATTCTCTCCTGGCATACTACCTTAGTTTCTGGAACAAAACTAATATATGTTGATTTGGTTAATTAAAGAAAATTAAATGAATGAATAAACTTAAGTCTTAGAAAATATTTTTTATTTTTCTTTTTCATTCTTTTCTTGTTTTGATTTAGGTCTTGGCAACACTCAGTAAAATAAAACTTTTTAGAATATGTATGAGCACAGAGGTTATAGATAAACACAGAGGTGTTTTTCAAATTTGTATCATTATAGAAAAAAAATGGCACACTTTTAATTTCTTCTGTTTCTTTTGTAGTCCTGGCGATTGACCTATACCGGACTCTACAAGGGAGCTATGTCCTGCCTATTTTGGGGGTAAGAATATCTGGTAAAGTAATTAATGTTGAGTGGTTTGTGGTACTTTAGAATACTTAGGGTTAAAAATGTACTGTGTGGCGGGATTAAGGTGTCAGCCAATAAGGTCTGAAGACGCTTAACCAGGAGCCCCGGACCCTGTTGGGGATGTGGCCAACCCCATTGATAAGTGGCTGCTGAGACACAAGGATGCTCTTTTCCTGGATCCTGGCTGCTGGCTGTTGGAGAGACAGGATCGGAATCCATCATCTGTCCATCACTTGTCCATCGCTCGGATAATCCAGTCCCTGTTCAGGTGCTACTATAAGCTGTTACTAATATCGTGAGTGTTGATTTATATTCTAATAAATATTTATCTTGGATTGGTGCCTTGTAAGTAAAACTCTGTCTACATCACTGCACCTTTTTCTCTTTTTATATTTGAAATATTACCAGGGTCTGCAACAGGGCTCCTGAAGCTCAAGTAGTCAAATGCACAAGGAAACTAGGAATTCAGCGTGGATATAGGCCAGGCCCACTTACAGCTGGTGTCCTCAGAGAATGAATAACAACTTTTTTTCACTTTCAAAAGTGCAGTGTGCAGAAAGCTAGAAATCAATCTCTTCAATGATCCAGCAATACCACTCTTGGGCATATACCCAAAGGATGCACATTTGTACCCCAATGGCATTAGTTCAACTATGCTCATAGCAGCATTATTCGTAATAGCCAGAAGCTGGAAACAACTCAGATGCTCATCAACTGAAGAATGGATTAATAAACCAACTGTGGTACATCTACACAATAGAGTACTACTCGGCAGAAAAAAAAAAAAAGACATCTCAAAATTTTCAGGCAAATGGATTTGGAGACTATCCTCTTGAGTAAGGTATCACAAGCCCAGAAAGAGAGGCATGGGATGTAGTCACACATAAGTAGACTTTAGATAAAAATCAAAGAGTATTCATGCTGCAAACCACAAACCCCGAACAACATGGGATCAGAAGTAACTTAAGAGAGATCCAGGGATACCCCTAGAAAGAATAAATAGAGAAAATCTCTTAGCAAATTGGGATTATAACAGGTTTCAACCAAGAAAAAGTGGGAACAAATCATGAGAGAAGGAGATGGTTGACTGAGAGGAGCAAAGAGGAAGGGGGGAAAAAAGAGATGGATGTCTTGATAGAGGAAGCCAATGTGGGTTTGGAAATAGACTGGGTGCTAGGAAAAACTCCAAGAACTCACAGGATTTCTCTGGCTAGGTTTCCAACCAATAGTGGAGAAGGTGCCTAAACAGGACTTCCCTTATAATCAAATGAATTACCACCCTAAATGTCATTATAGAACCTACATCCAACAATGAATAGGGATGGAGGCAGAGATCTATGGCTGAGCAAAGGGCAGAGCTCCTGGTCCAGCTTAGAACAGGGGAGGAGAGTCTGTATAAGCAAGGGGATAGGGATTATGAGGAGGAGTCCCGCAGATTTGCCTGGCTGGAGCTCTGGAGAGCTCACTGAATCAAGAACAGCCCCTGGTGAGCCATTGGGAAAAGAAGCTAGGCCCTCCAAGGGTAGACTACTGTTGATTGGCATGGGCAGTATGTGGAGCCTTGAGGGGTGGGATGGGACTGTGTTCCTGTGCATGAGCTGGCACCTTGGAGCCTATTCCCCGCAGAGGAACACCTAACCCAGTCTTGATACTGGGATGAGTATATCAGACTTGCCTGGAGTGGATGTGCCTTCCTGGGCTGACCTATCTTGGGGCTTCTTGTCCTTTTTATTGTGTACAGGTAATGGGGGATGTAGAGGGGGGAGGCTGAAGGTTGTCTGGGAAAGGATGGGAGGAGAGAAGGGAGGGAGAGCAGGGGATATATGGAAAAAGACTTTATTAATTAAAAAATGCATTTGTTTGGATCATATATTGTAGTGTTAATTATTTTTTAAGATATACTTTCAAATGTACTTTTATTAAATTGTAATTATACCACTTTCTCCCTCCCCTTCCCTTCCAACCCCATTCATGTCCCCATGCTTTCTCCAACTGATGAAATCATTTTCTTCTATTATTTACAATTATTGTATTGTACACTAATATAGAAACTCCAACTGCGGAGTGTATTTTTGTTACTTGTGTGTAGATGTCTTTTTACTAATCATTTGAGCATTTCATACAATATGTTTGATCCTATCTGCCTTTCATCCTTAACTCCCTGACATACTCTAACTTCATATTCCATGTTTCTTTTTTTCTTATTTTATAGGTTATAGAGTTCAATTTTGCTGGTCGTATACTCTTTGTGATGCTATGTACTGGATCACGTTTGACCTGAACTACCAGAGGTTATCCCCTTAAAAAAATTCTCCCCACTCAGAATCCATGAACAGCATATACCTTCAGTGAGGATGAGGATGGACTGATGATGAAGCTCTTCCTCATCTGTGCTAAATGTTGACTGGCTTGATCATATGCAAGTCTTATACAGACAACTACAGGCGTGATGAGGTCCAGCTTAGAGTGCCCAGAAGACACTGTTTATCAGCTAAATTTGGTATTTTCACCATTACAAGACATTATTTTCACCAATAAAAGATAGGTAGAGAAATTAAAGGGGGAAGAAAATTAGACAAGAAAGGTGGAAAAAAGTTGTCTTCTCTGTATTACAACTCCATAGCAATAAAATACACTATATTACACACAGTAATGTTTTTCTAAGTATAATTATCATGTACCTACCTTTGTTCACAATAAATAGGGCAGTCCTCATTCCTGGAAGCTTGGCTAAGTGATAAGAATTTATTCATGATGGCCTTGTCTTAGTCAATATTCTATTGCTGTGAAGAAACACCACCACAGCAACTTTAATAAATGAAAACTTTTAGTTAGGGCTTTCTTACCATTGTAGAAGTTTAGTCCATTATTATCATGGAGAGGGGCATGGAGACAGACATGGTGCTGGAGAGGTAGCTGAGAGCTCTACATCTGGATTCTCATGCATTAGGGTTGGAACTGCCTTCATTGTGCCCTATATGTTTGGGTATGATGTATATTCATTTTCATGCAAGTTTAGAAAGTCCTTAACTTCTATCTTGACTTATTTTTCTCTCAGTAGTGAGTTGTTCAACTTCCACATGTGTAGGGGGATTATGTGACTCCACTGTAAATAGTTGTCCCCACCTATGAGTTTAATAAAAAGCACTAATTGGCCAAAGGCAAACAGGAAGTGTGGGTGGGACTACCAGACTAGAAAAACTCTAGGAACAGAAAGAACAGAGCAGAATGCCAGAGAGAAGCCAGAAGAAGCAGAGGACAACCATGTTGCTGTAAGAAAAGGTACCGAGCCCCATGGCTGAACAAGTTAAGAGTTGTGGGTTAGTTTAAGGGTAAAGAGTTAGCAAGTTATATGCCTGGGCCTGAGACCTATCAGCTGAAAACTATTGAAAGCATTTATGTGTCTCTGTGGGTCTGTGGTTCTGCATGTCTAAACCTTGAGGCTAGGCCAGAAAGTCCGAGTGGGCCAGAAACCTCGTACAACAAATTGCAGCCCAACATGGGGCAAAAAATGCCCACATAAAGCCATAAAAACCTTAAAAAATGGTCTAGAGTCCAAAGCAGCTTCTAAGTTTTGTCTCTCATGTGAGCCATGGTACAAAGATGCCTTGGTGAGACATGTGGGCTTGAGATACAATGGCGGGCTTTTGGAGTGCAACTTAAGGTGTAAAATGGCTGGTTCCTGAAGTCTCACAGGACCCTCAATATAAGCAAAAGGTTGTAAATGATGTATTTAAGGTTTCTGTTCATAAGGACAAAAAGGGAACAGAATCAAAGATGGCTTTCTAGTGGAGGTGTTTTTTTTAGTCAGCTCTGTTTGCCTGAGGCAAACTGAGGCTTAACTTTTTGAAGAGAAGCTTCCTGATTCAGCCTTAAAGGCAAAACACTTGTAAGTTTTTTAAGAGGCTCTGCTGCCTAGTATTTAAATGGAGTTAATGAGCAGCAGATGGAAAAGCTTTACTTGGTAATTATATGGACCTTAAAGGGCTAAAAAGTTAAATTCTATGAAATTAGAGTAGGAGCTGGGTGGAGCCATCCACCCATCCTACCAACCTTGAATCCTGGAAGATTTAGGGTGTGTTCAGAAACAGAAAGAAACAGAAGAATCTGGGTGGAGTCAATCACCCTAGCCAAGCAAAGGTGTGGTCAGAGACAGAAAAAGTTAAGAAATAAATATACAGTAAAGACAGAATTTTTGAAAAGTCTAAGTGGTTTAGAGTGTGCTGAAAATATATATACATTGGCTTAGAGAAAGAAAAGAAAACATAGAAAGCCCTTAAAAAAGTAATTGAGTAAAAAATAAATTAAAAAAGCCACATAAAGATGGAAAATACAAAGAATATCTGGATACTGTATATTGTCTTATCTTTAAGCTTCTCCACTGAAAACGAAATAGTAAAGCTGCTAAAAGACAATTAATTATAAATGCTGTTGGATTAATTCAATCCATATATTTTGTAAATGAGTTTACTTTAAAACTGAAATCCAAAGATATGCTACTTTGGAGAAGAGGTTTTCTTTTTATTTCCACAGAAAATGAGAGGCTGTGGATTTATTCCTGGATAAAGAACATAAAGTTTGATAGAGGAAGACCCCCTGAAAAATCTCCAATGGAAATGGATGGACCAGATGATTCAGCATTTCAGAGCACCTCTGTGAAGTTTCCAGAGCTCTGTATCCAGAACAATTTCATGAAGACTGGCTGAGATGACCCAGCCTTACAGAATACTCTACTAAAGACTTGAGCATAATCATACATTTTTCTTTGGATTCCCATGGGATTGCCAACATCCCCATTCAGCAGGAAGTAGCCTAGAGAATGATGCCCACATTCCCAAAACATGGATTATGGATGTTTGTGTTTATTTACAGTGTTGTTTATAAATTGTTATAGATGGGGGGGGGAAGAATATTAGATTTGGAGTTCTATTTGTTTTAAAAAGAGAAAAGGGGATATGTAGGAGAATTATGTTAATCCATTGTAAATAGTTGTCTCCACCTATGAGTTTAATAAAAAGCACTGATTGGCCAAAGGCAAACAGGAAGTGTGGGTGGGGCTACCAGACTAGAAAAACTCTAGGAACAGGAAGAACAGAGCAGAATGCTAGAGAGAAGCCAGAAGAAGCAGAGGACAACCATGTTGCTGTAAGAAAAGGTACCGAGCCCCATGGCTGAACAAGTTAAGAGTTGTGGGTTAGTTTAAGGGTAAAGAGTTAGCAAGTTATATGCCTGGGCCTTAAGCCTATCAGCTGAAAACTATTGAAAGCATCTGTGTGTCTCTGTGGGTCTGTGGGTCTGTGGGTCTAAATGTTGAGGCTAGGCTGGAAAGTCCGGGCCAGAAACCTCCTACTACACACATTTCTAAGATTTCTTCTGTTTTTGTTGCTATTGACAGTCAGTTACAATTGGTGATGATCAGAATGGATACTGTGTGCTGTTTCAATTTTATTGTATCTGTTATTTATTGTATCTGTCATTTTCATAAATTTCTGAGAATAAAATGTATTCTTTTGTATTTGAATGAAATTGTCTACAAATATGTGTTAGGTTCGTTTGGTTTATGACCTTAGTTAGCTTCAGAATTTTTCCATTTAGCTTTTGTCTGGATTACCTGTCTACTTTACTGGTCCAGTCCTTTTAATATTCTGTACACCTTATATACTTTGATAGGCACCTCCTTCTTTAGGAGAATTTTCTTCTTTGGTTTTGTTGAAGGTATTTTCTGTGCTTTTGACCTGGTTTTCATCTCCTTCTTATTTCTAGGTATGACTTTTTCATACATGCACAGATGTATTTTTCCAGGAGTCTTTTAGATTTACTGTTTTCTTTCAGTGATGTATCTAATTTTTCCTACTGTAGTGTCATTGTCATTGACTGAGCTTCTCTCTTCTATTTCTTTTAGTCAATCGGTGAGTCCTGCATCTGAGATTGATGTTGGAGTCCCTAAATTTTTCATCTTCTTCAATTTGGGATTTATTTGCTGATTTTTATTTCTACCCACAGATCTTGAACTTTCTAAAATTCATCTTATTCCACATTTTGTGTTTTCATAGATTTCCTTAATTATTCATTTTCTCTTTAACAGACTGTAATATGTTCATAAAGGATATATTGAAGTCTTTCTCCCATACTTCAGCTATGTTGCAATTCTGGGACCTGCTGCATTAGGATTGGTGACCTCTCGTGAAAACATGCTGTCCCGACTGTTATTGACTGTGTTTGTATACTGACACCTAACCACATGGATTTTGGAGGTTTCAAATTCTGGGTCTAAATAACTCGTCTTGTATTTGTTGGGCTTTTATTTCATTTCTGTTTCTCTTTCCAGTTCTTAAGAAAATGCGGCAGATGTTTGTTGGCTGGTAAGGAGTGTTTCTGGGATCATGCCAGACATGGATGGTGAAGATTCTGCATAGACTATGTTCCTAAATTTTAAGAGCTGACACTTAGGAATAGTGGTGGGCTTGGGAGAGCTGAGGGTGACCACAAGAAGGAGGAAAAGATGTACTGTTAGAATCTGCTTGGTCCCTTAGTAACGGGGTCATAGAGGGAGGTTGTCTAATAAAGAGCTTGAGATGAGACTGGCACAGTCAAATTTGAAAAAGAGAAGGGAGAAGAAATATGTTTTTTCTCAGTTTACTTGCTTCTCTTACAGGCTTGACTTGTGGATTTCCAGGGAATATCTGAAAGAGTTGCAGCTGCTTCCTTGACTAGGGGGATAGACAGGTGTCATGAATAGACTTTTACTTTTATGTATTTTTCATAAACTGAATTGTTCAATCAGCAATTTTTTCCTAAACTATAGGAAATTTCTTCTTTATAAGATGCAGAGTTATAAATTGCTGTGAATGAGAACTTTATCAGAAAAAACAAAACCACACATAAATTTTCTTTATATTTTCAGAAGTGCAAGGAAACTACTCCTCATTATTCATGGGAAAATGATATAATCTCTATTTTTTTCTATCCTGAGTTTGTAAATTTTTATATTTGTTTGAGATGAGCAAAGTGAATCTTTTTCAAGGGAGATTTTTTAAAGTTTTAAATGGATTAACATGCCAATGAGCCTGCAAAGTACAGTTTGTTTTCATATATGTACAATAGTAAAAATTAATTAAAGCGGTCTTATTAAGTACAAGACTCATAAATAGTAAAAATCTTGGGAAAGACCTGATAAAGCTTGTCTGGCTTTCTAAGCAGCTCAATTTGAAATTCAGTTTCTCTGACCAAGTGTCAGAATTCTGTTTTACTACACAGAATGTTCAG
Source organism: Phyllotis vaccarum (assembly GCA_033318265.1). Lineage (NCBI taxonomy): Eukaryota > Metazoa > Chordata > Mammalia > Rodentia > Cricetidae > Phyllotis > Phyllotis vaccarum. The sequence goes on from JARWLC010000014.1 coordinate 23,282,460, forward strand.
TCATTCTGTGAAAGAAAAAATACTTCAAGAATTTGGGTTTCCAGGAGGGAAACCATGAACTAGACATAAGTGGTGCATTGGTAAGTAGTTATTTCTTGCTTTGAAATGTATTTGTATTTCAATCAATACCTTGGCATTGATTGAAAGAAGTAAAAGAAGATACCTGAAATGTTGTAATTCAATAGGTGTGTGTTCAATGATATCTCACCAATGTATATCTCTGGCTATATTAAGCCGCCCCTCTTCTCTAGCCACTACTCTGTGATATAGTAAACTTGATATGTCAGACTTTGTTGATGCCCCATGGGAAGCCTTACACTCTCTGAGTAGATGGGAAATGGTGTGGGAGTATTCAGGAGGTGAGTGGGAGGAGGAGCAAGATTGTGAACTGTGGTTATTTTGTAAAATTTAAAAAAAAACAAAAACCTTTTAACTAAATAAATAACAACAACAACAAAAAATAGTTTCTGCCAGGCAGTGGTGCTTCAATTGCAGCATTCAGCACTCAGGAGGCAGAAACAGCAGATCTCTGTTAGTTTGAGGCCAGCCTGGTTCAAAGCAAATTCCAGGAGAGCTAGAACCCTGTGTCCACAACAAAACAAACAAAAAAACAAAGAAAAATACCAAAACAGTTTTAAATACTGATCCTTAGCAGCTATGACTATTTCTTCTCCTTTGGTTATTTCATTTATAGGGTTAATAATTCTCTAATTCTTATCACCAATGTAACTGTAAAACACTCTAAAAAAACGATTTTATGCCAGAAGAAATAACTTGTCTGGCATGAAATAATATAATGCAAATGATGAGGGGTCTGTGTATTTGAGGGAGAGGATGGGGTGAGTAGATAGTGCTATAGCATTAGGTATTTGATTAAAATATTAAGAGGAAAAATGAAGAACAGTTATGATTATTATAGCTAATTGAGAGATGATATTTTATTGATGAAGAAGGTAGTCAAAGATGGCATTATGTCATTTGTTTTTCTATCTGAGTTTTATGTTTTATTCTTATCTTAATTATTGTTACCCTCCTCATGTTCTTTTATTATGTGTGAACATCTGGGAACAATATAAATCAGAGACAGTGAGTAAGTTTTATGCGTTGGATACATCCCAAGATGAGCAATATATTGTTACTTTTATGTACACATTTATGCAATGACAACATGTGATTAAAATACAGCAGGGTTCCAAGAATATGACATTAGTAACAAAGCCTTTCATGGTATCAGCACCTTTTGTGTGAGGCTACCACACCTCATATACAGTGCACACTAGCACATGGAACTTGTATTGAGAATACTTTTTCATCTTGTATTGAGAATACTTTTGCTTCTTCATATTCACATCTTGTTTTGTAAATACACATTAAGCTAGTGTTTTCATAATTGGCATGCCCAAATCTTACGTAGGATATCTGATGAAGCAAATCTACTGCAGACTATGACTAGGAATTTAGAATTTACCATCAAGCCAAATAGAAGAATATGATATGCTAAGATTGATTGAAAATTAATATAGAGAATGATTCCTTTGGTTTTACATGCTTTCAACCTTTCAATGAACCTATGGAGTTGTTTACTTTTTCTCATTACGATATACTTTATTATATTGAATACAGTATACCAGAGGCTAACTCTCTGTCATGTCCTGAGCACTATCACAAGCTCTGGCAGGGCTAATGTTCTCATTTTATAGAAAAGAGAAGTAAGAATCAGAGAAACAGAATAATAAATAAAACCTTTAAAAATATGTAAGTTGCTGGTGGGAATAGAATTGCTATGTAAATCTATCTTACTTCAATTTCTGAGTTTTGTGATGTTATGATGAATTTCAGAAGTTATTTATAGAATGCTTTAGTATTTTCACTTCAGAATATCTCATGGGTTGCATTAGCCTTTTCAAACCTATTTGCTAATATTTAATATGCTAAGCATGTCTCTCAACTCTTCATTTCCTGTTTTGGACAATTGGTGCTAAAGGTCAAATTATATTTCACAATATTATTTCTATATCATTATGAATCAAGCATATTAGTTCCTTCCATTTCTAAGCAAAAATACATTAGTTCATTTCCGTGTTAGCTAGAATAGAGAACTTTACCATTTTCCATTTGTTCATGTCTTATAGTTGTGACTGATAAATTTTCCTCTGAACAATTTTTTAGGCATTCATAAATTCGTACAAAGAATGTCTTAAATAAATGAACATAATTTTTAATAGTCAAAGTTTGAGAATTATGAATGATACTACATTGTCCCCAACAAATATTATTTCCCATGCTTTTTTCCTAGCTACTGGTTGATGCTGACTCTCCTAGGAGAAATGTAATTCAAAGCATTGTTTCTGATTTACTTAGCCTCCTTTTTCTGAGCCCTTTATATTTTATATTCCCTTTAAATTATTTGTAAAATTTCATGTGTATGAGTATTTTGCCTTCGCAACATGTCAATAAGTTACAAAAATGAGAAGAGTACATGGAATCCCCTGGAACTGGGTTTGTAGAAGGTTGTGAGCCATGTGAGTGTTGAGACGAGGTCCTATGGAAGAATTATCTTTCCTATCCTTTTATGACAACATTAGTCATTGGATTTGGGGGCCTACTCTAATCCAGGATGACTTCATTTTAATTCAGTTGCATCTGCTAGTATCCTGTTGTAATAAAGAAGGTCACTTTATGTGGTGCTTGGTGAACATGAGTTTTATACTTCCTGGATATCTCAACAGTTCCATTGATAAGCCAGTAATTTTCTTATGCCTTCAGTCAATTGTCCAAAATGTTCAGTTTAAATATGTTATGGATTTAAAGTATTGTTCAATGATCATGATGTTATATAAGGACAGTGACTTCTTGTTAGATTTCCAGCAAAATAACTTCCCATCAAGGATATCTACCAGCATCTAGTGCACTCCATTATCCTCACCCATGGCTTCGGCATTATATCCAAACCACTGTTTCTTTGTCATTTTTACTTCCAAATAGTGTTGTACATGTGTCAGCACTGACTAACTCTGATATTCTCACTCAATGAATCGATAGTTTTCATATTCTCAATGATAGTATAATGCCTCTGAACTCCAGCTTACTCGGAACTTTGACAGGACCTTAAACTTAAAAGTCTGACTTGAAACTCAAGTCTAACAGACTTCAAGTGCAGGCACTGCATTAGTATATCTTTAATCAGTAGTATACTTCTTAATTCTCATTATTTTTTAAGTATGTTACCCTATTTGTTCATGTATTTGATTACTTACTTTCCAGTCTTAGAATCTATGAGCATTGCTTGAGGAAAATTTCACTTTACTTCTGCTTAGGAGATTTTTTTAAAATTCCAAATTATTTGGCCTATGGCTCAGGCTTTTTGCTAGCTAGTGCTTACATCTTAAATTGGCCCATTTTTATTAATCTATGTTCTGCCATGTATCTTGAGCCTTACCTCTGTTCTATTACATCTTATTCCCCAGGCAGCTCACAGCATCTGTCCCGACTCAGCAATTCTTCTTTCTCTCTCTCTCTTCTTGGATTTCCTTCTTTGCTGTAAGCTGTTTTACTATAGGCCATCTTCTTTATTAACCAACATTAGCGACACATATTGACAGTATACAGAAGACATCTCATATCACTTCCTCTTTTCTGTCTAATCAAAAAGGAATATTAGCTTTAACATAATAAAATTACATTTATTAAAAGTTATCAAGCAAGAATTATAATTCTAATATCTAGTCTACTTGTATTTGTCAAAATTAAAATATTTTATCATCCATCTGATCTTTGCGAATCTAAAATGTTTGTGTCTTATTTATCTTTTACCATAAATAAGAAAAACTATGATTATAAATATCTAGTAATCATCTCCATAAAAGACCACAAAAATATAATATTACTTGAGTAAGCAGGAAGTACATTGTAAACAACTCCCAAAGTTCTAGAAATGACAGTCATCTGACAACATCTGATTCACTCAAAGTTCCTCTGCAATTCTGAGGCACCTATCTTTATCCTATAGGCCTAAAGTCTCTGGCATACCTTTTAGTGAAGTGTGACATTTTGAGAACTATTACATCCATTCTGGCAAAGTTCCTTAGTCACTCTTCCCTATTTCTCTTCTGTGAAGCAGAAACCTAAAGGACCATCTCACATTGATTTGGCAAAGTTCAGTGGTCACTCTCCTATAGGTCCTCATGCACAGTTTATACAGATGCTATCAAGCAACCAAGGCAAAAACAGTTTCTTGCCCAGTAACTAACTTTTGCCACAAAGAAAATAAAACATGTAGTTTCTTTGATATCTATCATCTTCTTGTCATAGATTGGTACAAACAGGAGGAGACATTTTTCACTGTCCAGAAATGATTAAGTTCTTAAGACATTTTTAATGCTATAATCTGTAGGTCTTTAAAGTGTTTGAATATTGCTTACCTAACTGAAATATATCTTTGTATATCTAAAAAAACCAATGAATGTGACTATGTTTGACTATCATAGATGACTAATAATAATATGATTTTAAGTGAAATGCATAAACGTAATACCTTAAACAAGAGTAGAAATATATACACATTATGGCAAAATTAACCTTAAATTTGTATAAATAAGCCAAAGTAAAGTATTTTGAGATTAAAAGTTGATAGTTGTGTTTTGGATCAAAGTAGGTTCAATATTATATCTTTTAAAATCATTTCTGTAACATATTCCTCTTTTTTCCTAAGAATTGAATTGACTGTGACCATTAGCCATTTATAACAAAACAGACATTTATAAACAATATTTTGGAAATTTTCATGTAGCTATTTATACTACTCCTTGCTGATTGAGGACACTGGCAATATTAATTAGGAATCCTGAGAAAATTTAGGATTATGGTTAAATCTTGTCTGTAGTAGTCTGTGAGGCTGTTTCATCTCAGCCAGTTGCCTTCAGGGACTCTTGGTCAATCAATCCACAGGACCCTGGAAGGAATCCATAGACGTACATCTTCTGTGGAAACAAAAGTGAAACTCTTTTTCCAAAGCAACATAGCCCAGATTTCAGAGTCAAGATATATTTAAAATATATATATTGGTTTAACCTAGCAGCCTCTACCATCAAATATATTTTTTTCAGTTAGCTCATTAGCAGCCAAAAACTCAAAGAAAACACAATAATATATATAATCCAGAGTGTGTATTTGCCATCTTTACATGGCTATTTCTTTTATATTATTTTTTCTGTCTCTTTAAATACTTTATTTTAAAAACTATTTATTTCTTTATATAACTGACTGTATTTCTTTTCCTTTATCTTCTAAGCCTAAGTACATTTTTACGCACTCTAGAGCTTTTTTTCATTTGATTCTGTTTATTGTGCATCTTTCAACATTTTATCTGTCCGAAAAAAAGTCATGCAGTGCTGGTTGTACCTCAGCTGTTGTGAGATGGCTGAAATCAAACATTTAGCTCAGCTCAAGCACAGATGCCTCGACTAAGCGATATGTCTTTGTACCATGGCCTGTAATGAATGACATGAACTAGGTTTTTTTTTTTTTTTTTTTTTTTTTTTTGGCTCCCTTTTAGAATATTTTAAAAGCTTTCTCAGGTCAATGCCCAAATGTGGGTGCTACTTATACCTGAAAATTTTCCTGTGTCCCACAGTTGCTCAATTCCAAATAAACCCATTGAGGCTTATATTAATTACAAACACTTCAGTCTATGGCTCTGACTTCTTACTAGATAGCTCTTGTATCTTAATTCAACTTTCTATAATCTGTTTTGCCACATGGCTCATGGCTTATCTGTGTTCCATTACATCTTGCTCCCCAACAGCTTTTAGTGTCCACTCTGACTTCACCTTTCTTCTCTCACTATCACTCTTGGATTCTATGCTTGGCTGTAAGATGTTTTACCATAGGTCAAAGAGCCTTTTGTTAACCAATGGAAGCAACACATATTCACAACGTATAGAAAGATATCTCATATTAGGCCTGGATTACAGATTTGGGAGGATTTCCTATTCCCCAGAAGGTCATGAAAGCCTCAAGGACAGCACTGAAGGAAAAATCAACTTTGATGCTAAAGGGGTTGGAGGAGCAGATTGTTTCATTTATGATCAGCATGTAACCAGGCCTGCACTCGGGCCTCACATAGGTGTAAGACATGGGATGTTACTCTTCGACCTGGTATTCTGAATGTCACTGAATACAGCATTGCTTTATATTGTCTGGAAGTGAATGTAGTGCAGTGGGCTCCACCAGAGGTAGGAACTGTGACTGCTATAGCTAAGTGATGAACACTTTGAGATTAATCAAGTCTGGTTTTGAATATGTGTAAAGTTTCTTTTTCTTAAGTTTAACTTTAGTTAGTCTTTAGTGGTATCCCATAGGTCACCAGTAATACAGGCAGGGTGACTATTTCTTTGACAGAATGAGAACTGGTGAGACCTTCTTGGTTTCCTTAGAGACTCACAGAGTACAAGAACAACTCTACGCCTTCTTCCACTGAGGAAAGATACTGACATTTTGGACATTGTATGTCAGAGTTGAGAAATTATATTCCATGACTCCAACTGTAAATCTTTTCTTATTTCCTACTATTTCCACTGGGGATGAGAGACAACATGGACACTTGTTTCTGTTCTGTCCAACATGAAAACCTGTTTCTGTTCTATCCAGACTGATCTAGAAAATCCAAGGCCAATTTTAGGGGCTTTCTCCTTGTACTCGGTAGTTTTGTGTGTCAGCTTGACCACAAGCTATAGAGTCATCAGAGAAAGGATCCTCTGCTGAGCAAATGCTGCCTTGAGATCTTGCAGTAAAACATTGTCTCATTTAGTGATCATTTGGGAAGGTCCTAGCTAATGATATGGTCCTATCCCTGGGTTGTCGGTCCTGAGTTTTATAAGAAAGCAAACTGAGTAAACCATGAACAGGAAACCGGTAAGTACCCCCACCCCATGGCTTTTATATCAGCCTCCAGATTCCCGCCCTGTTTGAGTTCCTGTCCTTACTTAGGAGATTCTCAAGCTTGCACTGAAGCTTAACATATTAAAGATACCATAAATGTATAAGGACTGTTAGTCTCTAAGAGACACACTGTCTAAGCTCTGACATCAAGCCACGCCCTCCTCTGAGCTCTGTTGCGTCAAGCGCCATTTAAATTAAGGTTCCCATGTGCATCTCTCTCTCTGCTTTGGGAGCTCTCCTTTACTCTTTCTTTCTTCATCTTCTCTTTCTCTTTATTTTTGCCTTCTCAGCAATTATAATCATAATCTCTTTGTTAATCATAACCATATTCAGTTGACATAAAGCTCCTTTTTTTTTTTTTTTTTTTTTTTTTTTTTTTTTTTTTTTTTTTTTTTTTTTTTTAAGGGTCTCCTGCCGTCTATGTTCCCACATTCCATAGAAACCTGCCACTAGATAACTGGGTATATGAAAATCATTCCAATATATGCACAAAATTCTAACAAGGACTACATTTAATCAAGGATCAGCATCTACCCTTTCTTTGTCTATTCTCCTTTCTTAAAAACTCTGCTTAATCTAAACAGGTGGAAAAGAAATAAATTGTTTTGTATAGTTCCTATATTTATAGAAGAAAATTATTTCTATAATTATGAAATTTTCTATGTGGTAGAAAATTGCATTTAAGAATTTAATTATTCATGCCAACAAGGTTTCCAAAAATGTTTATTTGTGTGTGTAAATATATTAAAAATTTATAGGAAAGTGTTTAATAAGTTTAAACTGTTATGTGAGTTTTAAATGGTTTTTATTAACATGCTTAATTTTTGATCCTTATTTGCATATGGTAGCTAATCATATAATTCAGCTATTTTATATTTTATGTTGTTTTACTGAATAGTTCAGGAAAATTGTAATAAACAATTAAAAATTAATGTTAAAGTATATTTTCAGCCTTTTAAATATCAATTTTGCTGTTGTGTAGATCTTCAGATTGTACTGGCTTTTAAATTTTTATTTATGTTCTAATCCTCTGAAGGAAGCATGCCTCCTTCAGCTCCTAAAAGGAACACAGTAGGGTTCACTTTTTGGGTTGGAGCTACTAATTTCATGTTAGAGATATCCTATTTAAAAAAGCAAACAAAAACAACTTAAGAAAGCCCATATGATTTTAAGGAAATTATTTAACCTCTCAAAAACCATTTTTCTTTGTAAAATTTATTCTAAATGTATACAATGTAAAATTTGTTTCCCTTCTACATTTAGAAAAAGTGCCTACAAGTACCAGGGCTCTTTCTAATTTCTTAAACTATAAGTGGTAAGATCAGTACAGCAGTAAGAAATATCAATACAGCTGTAAGACCAATACACCTGTCTTGTACAAACAATTCCATAAAAGAGGGTAAAATAATATAAAACCATATATTGAAAGTAAACGTCACAAAACTGTAATCATTATTGCCAACTATTGCTCCAATGAACTAAGACCTTTAAACAAAGTCTAGTATTAAATTATATACTAGTTGACACATTGAATAGTAACTTATATATTTCAGAAAGTGGCTCTGGATAAAGTATGTGATTCTTAAATTAACATTCTTTATCTGAAGAGAAGAGAGTCTGAGAAGAAATTGGTTAAAGAAAAAATAATTAGCCATGACTTTTAAGGCAATAAAAATGTCACTATTCCCTATGAACAAGATTCAGCTTGAAATTGTTTCCAATTTTCACTGATAATTCTATGAATAGAATAATTTGCCTTAAAATTTTGAATTTCCTTTTGAGTATGGGAGTTGGTAAAACCAGAAATTCTTCAACTTTCTTATCATCACTTTGTAAGGCATAAAAGTTATAGTTCCTTTAAATGAATAAATTTTATCTCCTTGGGTTTCTTTTAAATGTTTTACTGGGAATTTGTGCCTGGTAAAATTTAATTGATAAAAATTCTTCTTTCCTCAAGGAAGAAATTTTAAATAATTCTTGGTTAAAAATTTTCTTTTATGGAATTTTATTATCTACATATATCTAACTTTTAAATGATTTCTATTAAAATACTTCTTTTATGCAAAGAAATTTTATGAGTTATTTAACACCCACTTACCTCTCAAAAAAGAATCAAAGCCATTTAGGATCATCATTAAAGTACTTACCTTAAAATATGACTAATTAGTTTAGCATTGTGTTTCAGGGTTTCCTTTAAATGACTTTGGAAAAGACCTTAACTGTGCATTTTCTACCCAACTGAACTGTGCAAATAGCGTGGGACTGGCAGAGGGTATAATAAAATCATTTGCTGATTAATTTGACCTCACTACTGATAAAGAGGAGGAAGTATTTTGTTCTTTTCTTATTCCCTGTCACCAGCACTTCAGTTACATTTTAAAGTACTTTCTTACATAGGCTTTTATTGCTTAGCCTTTGGGAAGTAGTTTAATTGTAGACTTGAACCAGGTGAAACTGTCAGATGCCAGGTACCACATTTCACAGTGAAGAGTGAAACCAGGGGTGAACTAACCTTCACCTCTCTTGCTTTACAGAAAAGAAACCATACCTTTTTAGCTGTTCTCTGGAGAAGCCTGAATGGACACGGGTTCTGGGAATCCCTCATGTCTTTCCTAATTTCAGCCTGGTGATATGTTTGGTTTTTGCTAGGTTTCTGCTAAAAGACCGTCAGTTGAGAACAAACTTTCAGATTAGAGATCTTTGATTCTTTCAACATTGCCAAACCTAGACCTGGTAATTGGTCTACCCTCTGAAATATTAGCATCATTATATACTTTATACATTGCTTTCTGCCAACGCCACATGGTCACATCTCCTTAAAATATCTAATTGATCAAAGAGACCTCTGGAGACAGAAAGGGTGAGGACAGGTTCACAGTCATCAAAGTATTCATGGTGTAGGCTAGCTCTCTTGACCCCGGCTGCACATCTGGGGAACTTGGGAGCACCAAGTTGCAGAGTTTAAAAGCCATTTCTTTTCTATTTCTTCTTTTTTTAATCCTTGAATTTTTTTCATACAGAGATGCAGAATCCAATCTTTTCCTCTTGGGAATGTTCTTTCATAAAGGAAAAGAAACTCAAAGAGAGAGATACAGTGGAGATATTAGATTCCTCCTCCTCCTCCTTCCGCTGCTGCTTCCGCTTCGGCTTCTTCTTTTAAATTTCTCTACCATGTCAGAAATGACGAATTCATGAATTCCATTTGTTTTGATATAGATAACAGAATTTTGGACTTTATTCTTGACTTATGTAAATTATTACACCGCATTCTCATACAATCCCATATGAATAACATAAGGTGCAAGCCCACACACGCACATAAGACTAGTTAATATTATAAGCTTCTATAGGTTAGTCCTGAAAAAGCTTTAATCATATCAATGATATGAAATTAATCTAGTACCCCGCTAACACGGCACAAATGCTTGCTAATACCATTGCTAACAAATGTTAAAATCAGTGCATATAATAAAGCTACAAGGGAAAGGTCTTGCTGGAGAAAACATTCTAAAGAGAGAAACAGCTGTGACTGATGATGTGTGACAGTCAGACGAGAGCACTGGACTATCAGTCATTGCCCGCATGATCATTTTCATCCATCCTTGTTTGGACATACAAAGCCGCTATTCTATCATGTGTTGGTGACCTTTAGAGAAAAGAAAACAATATGATCCCATTAAACCCCGAAGACTGAGATAAAACAGTTGTGCCTTTTAGTTTCCTGGAATTAAAAAAAAAAAAAAAGGGTGGGGTTTACTTACTCTTTCATATGAGGAATTGATCGCTCTAGCTTGAAGTCTGAAAAAATTGAAAACTATGCTGAGCTTCTCCTCCATTCTAAGGGGCCACTGAAAAATACTATAAAAAGATGTAATTTGTAGCAGGCCAAAATTTCCCTGTTTAAAATTCAATTATGCTTAGGATTTCCTCATGTCATATCATATTCTGCTTATTTCTCATACCTAATATTTTATTAAGTTGCTAAAAGTGTTACTCCGTGTCACTGTTTACTGGAAGGAACAAGTTCCTGGCCTGCATAGACCAAAGCATTTACATTACTCTTTTTTTACACTTCTATAGCAGCCTCGTTCTTAGGACAATCAATGTAGTTGTACCTAATGCCACAAACACACTTGTGAGGGCGTATGCACCTCCCACAATGTCACTGCCAGGACCAAACTTGTGCGCTTTCTAAATTGTACTGCATCTCATAAAAGACCAGATGATGACTCCATGGGATGGTCTACTTCTCTCATAAATGGGTGCACAGCTGTCTGCTTCAGTTGCTCCTAAGATGTACTTCTTTGAATATCTGTGTGTTCTCTTCTCCAAACTGCCAACTCTCCTGCCACATCTGATGGACGTACATCCACCGAATCTTTTAATTCCTGTAATAATTTACATTTCAGCTATTACAGTTGTCATTGTAGTAATAAGTTCAAATTAGCGATTTAAGTACCATACCATTAGGTGACCTCATAATATTAAAAATCCACTTTTTATTATCCTTTAACAAGTATATTTAGTGCTCAGTCTCAGGGTATTTTTTTTTAAGGCTAGTTTTTAAATTATTTGTCTTTGATACAACTCAAAATGTACAAAAGCTATAATAAGGCACTGAAATCGTATACAGATTTCCATCATGCTTAAAATAAGCATATTTTTTGAAAATTATGAAGTTGCCTGATAATACTGTTTTGTTGTCCCTGAATCTCAAAGACTAGGAACGTGCTAGGAATTTGAAACACTCAGAAAATTGGTTTATTTAATTTTATATTTCTTAAATATCATTGATGAGTAAGCATATTTTATTTTTAAAAGTTTAGTAATCACAAAAGAAAACTTAAAAATTATTTCTATAAATATATTTGTCATGTAAATATTTAAATCAAATCATTTGATTTATTCAGAATTTTCAGCGGAGTCTGAAGAGTTGTCTCAATGGGTAAAGTGCTTACCATAAAAAGGCGAGAATATGAGTTTGCATCCACAGATGCGATTGTCCAGGTCATAATCTCCAGAACTTTTACAGCAATGTGGCAGGGTAGGGAATCCCAAGAGGCTTATGAGGTGGTTACACTGATATACTAATTTGTGAACAAACAGGGATACTTTCTTAAATAAAGTGGAAGATGAGGACCAAATCTCAGGGTGTTCCTTTAATTTCTATTTGTGTGCAGTGACACAGGTGCAGCAGAACACACACATGCATTCACACATGCATGCACATGCACACATACACACACAGACACAGAGTTACATGGACACACACTTGCACATGCAGAGTCACACACACAGATACACACTTGCACACACAGTAACACACACTCACATGCACTAACACATGCATGCACACACGCATGCACACACACAGAGTCACACAGACACTTGCACACACACAATCACACACACATACAGCAAGAGTAAGTCAAGAACAAAGTACTTCACCACTTTACTTTCACAGTTATAGTAAAATCTAAAACTGACTTGTCTAATTCTCCAAATAACAGTTGTGATATAAAAAGAACCACCCAAGAGTTAGTGTCATAAAATAGTAAAAGCTATTATTCTTGGATCAGAAATTAAAGCATGACAAAATGAGGTGATTTGTCTCTGTCAGTATGTTAGGTTTCAGTTGGGAAAATTGAATATTTAGGGACACAGTAAATGACTGGAACCATTTTGAGTAATTTTTACCCACATTTACAGTGACTGATGTCTTATCACTCAAAATGTAAGCTCGGCTTGGTTTGCCAACAGATACCTCACATGTGAGCCTCTAATGTTACCCTGCTTTTCTGCTGATTGAAAGGGAATTGATTCATAGGAAACACCAGTGGCTGAGGATAACACAGACTCGGGCATGGGTTGGATGGGGGGTGTGAAGCTGAATATCTTCATAAGAGCCTAAGGGTCAGAACTTCACTTCCTTCACACTCAGGGTCACACAGATAACAGTGTGCTTCAACCCAAGAGTAAGGTACAGAGATTACATTCTTCTAGGAAATATATCAACTAAACTGAAGACTTTGTTTATAATTTCCATATCTCTATTATTCTTACAGAGTATTTATCTTCATGGTATAAACAAAATCTATTTGAAGACTCCAAGGACCCACAAAAGTCTTATTCTGTTTTGGCATCAGACTCAGACTTGAGTCTCTTTATTAAAGGTAGACAATGGAATTATAAACAACTTCAAGGTCTGCTTCTCGGAGACATTTTCCTATTATCTCCTCTAATAAATGTGGATGAGCAGATCAGAATATCTGTGATAGAAACTCAAATTCAAAAGATCAAAGAAGGGGAGCAATTATAAAAACAAACAAAACAGAACAAAATACCCAGTAGCTTTTAAAATTCAGTCATGGATTTGTTATTTCTTTGCTATGGCCTTTACCACTCTGCATCTGATCCTAAAAGAAATAATTTCTATTCTAACTTACTTCTATCTTTTTATTTTTGATATATAACTTTTTCAATCCATAACTCTAAAGTCCTCTCCATTTTGTGCTCTCTGACCAATTCATTTCCAGATAGCACTTACTTCCTTGACAGATTGTGTGGACCATAGTATAGATTGATTTGGAAGCCACTCTATCTCACAAAAGTAATGCCTGTTCATCTCTTGGAAATGATTTAATCTCTGCCCCGGTTCCTGTTGGAGCCACAGTAAGCCTTTATAATATTCTTTATTTCAGAATCTATGTACAATGCATTTTTCTATATCTTTAAAAGGCATTTAGTGTGTCACATAACCCATCATGAATTTTCAAAAGGACTTTATAGTGTTTACTTGATTTCATGCTTAAGGACTTTTCCTACATTAGGAGAAGTTTAAAGGGAGCAACTTCTGAATATCTGTAGTTTCTTTTAAGTAGAGTTTGAAAATTGACTGGTTCCTTGCTTTTCTCTCTGAATTGACTCTGTTATGGACTGCATGTCTTTATTCTTTAAAAATTAATATGAGCTTGAGATTCTATATTTTACCGTGATACTATAATATTAGAAAGAGATGTGTACACAGGAGGCAACAGGATCATGAGGTTGAGAACTGTGAAATCATATTACTTGTAAGAAGAGAGATAAAATCCTGCTTCATTCTTTGCTCTGTGCCACATCAGTATACAAAGGAAGACAGTGTGAAGTTAAGGAAGTTTGAGGCATACTGTCAACATATTTATGTGACAACTTCCCAAACTGAATATGATTTATCATTGATAGTGACAGATGATAGTGATAACTACACACACACACATACACACACACAGAGAGATAGTGGGGGGGTAGGAAGGGAGGAGGAGGAAATTGCTATATACTATAAATCTCTGTGGTTAGACTCATTTAAGCAAGAACTATTATGAGGTATGGACATTTTCTACACTTTATGACATCAGAGATGATCACCATTTTCCACCTTTCTGTAATTGTATAACAACTCCCCTTCAACATCTAGTAATTTCTCCATTCCTTTTTTTAAGACATTAGTGACAACTTTCATAAGACCTCCTAGGATTTTACATACTATCTACTCAAGTCCATTTGGGTTTGTTGGCATTCTATTACTTAGCCAGTCCCAAATGCTTTAGGGTTTGTTATGACAAGCATCCACGTCAAGTGCCAAATTCTCTTCCAGGGAGACTACCCCAAATATTGGTGATGTAAAATAAACCTTTTCGTTTTTCTCAAGGGGTTAATTTGGGAAGTTGACTAGAACACAGAAGGGAGATTTCTTTCTACAATATGATACTTGGAACATCATCTTAGATGATCCGAAAGATTTAAAGTGACTTGAGTGGAGGGGTGCTAGAATCACAGATATGCTCCTCTGACTGTGTATTTGACGTATAGCTTAGCCTGAGCTTGGCAACACTGAAAAAAAGAGCATTTTCCTGTGGCATCTTTCAGTACAAGGTACATAGGACCAAGGGCTGGATTAACAAGGCACTCAAAAGCTTGAAAAGAAATCTGCCATGACTTTTACAGATTACTTCTCATGGATAGTGTGACAACACTTGCAATTTTTTTTGGTCATTACTACTCTAGACATTTCGCGTTCTATTTATTTTAGTTGGAATTTTATATAATGAAAAAGAAGTTAGATATTTTCTGTTGTTGGAAATATAGATAATATAAGTTTAAAATTTTCCATGCATGGTCTCATTTTTTGTTACTAGATCTTGAAAATAATATATTTTATGTAACTAGAAAAAAATATTAATGCCATTTAGACCAATCACATTAATTGTTCAAATTATCAAAATTGCTAAAATTGATTAATAGAATGCTTGACTATAATAGCTTTATCGCTGAGTCAAAAATTATACTTTATGTTAATAGATTAAAATTGATGGGATTTCATGACTTTTCATCCCCTTTTTCAGTGAGGTAATTATCCTAAACTCTCTAGCTATAGTACATTATTTTTTCAAAATTCATTTCAGTAGCTGATGACCTGAAAGTGCCATTTCAGTAATTGATGGCTCCAGATATCAGTCATCAATGACAGTCATTGCATAGACCCTGGCTCAGCATGCGTTTGTGAATTTATCTATACTTGGAAATTCAGGTTCCTAGGAAATCCTTGATACTTTCAGATTCCATTTAAATTCTTCTTAGCCACATATACTACTTGCAGTTTTTATTGTGAAGTAAATAGTTTTATTTTTTCAGCATTTTCCCCAGGCTTGTCACATTTAAATTATTTTACAGTGTTTGGTATATGTTCAGTGAGTGATGCAGAAACAAAGCTGGCGGAAATCTTTGTTCTCTCAGGTCAAGCGATGACCCAGCCACTCATCTGAAACATTCTAAATTCCTAGGTCCCAAGACAGTAACAGACTTTCTCTAAGTGATCTCCCCTCATTCTATGAGTCACTTTTCCTGAGTTTTAAACATTTTATCGGTCTAGCTTTATCTAGTTCACTCATGTGAGTATGTCCTTATGAAATTTTAGCACCTGGAAAAAGAGTTATTTTTTATTTTTTGCAATAAAACTTGTGCACTTAAAAAAATTAACTTTAATAAATTATATGTATTAAGTCTATATTACTTAAATTATCTTTATTCTGATTGTTTGGCTATCATATCCCTACCTATGTATTTATTTTATTTATAGCAATAATTCATCTTCTGATTGCAAAATAACAAGCATTATTTGTTAGAGGGTTGAGCAGAAAAACTACTAGAAAAAGTAGAATTTTCCGTGGTTATATGGCGCTGCTACTCATTTTCATTAAATTATGTTTAATTATTTTATTGCTACTCTAATTTCTAAAAGCAACTTAGAGGTAATGTTTCTAAAAATTACATTACAAACATGAACTTTGACAATTTTACATTTTTAGCATTTAAATAGTTTGTGTCAAAGATATCCAAATAATCACAAATTAACCAATATTATATTAAAATATTTATGGAGATTTACACACGCACCCATATTTTTATAATAATATTATATTCTGCAGGTATTTTGAACTAAAGTAAAAATATGTTAAAATTTCAGCCCTTTCTTTTAAAATTGCAAATTTCCTGTATAGATCAATGAAGCCTGAATCAAGATAATATTATCTGTGGATGCAATGGTGGGATGGAAAGTTTTATTCTAAGCTCAAACAGTTATTACTTATCCTTCTAGAATGTAGCCAAGAGATTTATTTACAGTGGAAAACAACAATGATAGTTTCAAAATATTTCATGTCTCAGGCACATTGCTATGTCAGAGGACATCAAATTTCTCTCCTTATTTCTTTCCCTCTCCCTTCTCTCCATCTCTTCCCCTTTCCTCTCCTTTCTCTTCTCTTTTAAGGTTCTTCTTACACATTGTTCGATTTCTAATTGAGGGCATTTCTTTAAGTGTAGATGCTCTCTACATTCAGATGCTGTTACCTTCTTCAGATTTGCCATGATTCCCAAGAATGTTAAAAGTAGGAAAAATTTCTCCACAGTTACTGCTAACTATAATTTCTGCCTTTGTCTTTAAATGGTCTCACATTTGACCATTTTCTGTTATGCGATGCTGCAAGCTGTGTCCTAGAAATGTATTTATCCAATTCAAACAGTTTTTAACACTTACACTTTGGAGATATTTACTTGTAGATTTTATGTATCCATAAGTCATTTACTTCAGGGTTCTTATAAGTTTAACTTTGTTTCACTGTTAAAAGCAGTTTAGGGAACTAAATATTAAACTGCAGCTTAAATTCTAAAATAAAATACAGAGCTAAAATCAGTGGGTATTTTATGATAGCTTACTGAAAGAAACGGATAGCTTGCTCAAACAGAAAATCAATCATATGCTAGCTCTATGATTCTTATGGGGTTATGGTTTTAACAGTTTTTGGATTGTTATGATACTAAAGCTTTTATTATCTTAAACAAGAAAATGGTTAAAACTATTTTGTGAACTTATGTAATTGAACTCTATTTTTTTAACATGAAAAAGCCCTTTCCATTATTAATATATTTTAATTCCCCAAGGCAGTCCTAAACTTTATGCATTTTTATGTAGAAATAATCTCTATGTATGGTTTTCCATTCAACATAATTAAGCATAACTACAGATAAAAGTTTCAGATTTTTTTTATGTGTTATCAATTACTAACTGCTATTTCTGAGTCCAATTGATTTATAGATTAGTCTTGATTAGATAAAATTGCTCCAGGGAGAACTGTAGCAGTAAAAATAAATTATGGTAAAAAATTCTGTTAAAGATCCAAATTACTTTATGAAATAACTAGGCGTCCTCAGTTTGACAGACATGGAATTATGACACAGATCTATGAGGAAAAAGAACATGTAAGTTTCTTCCACTTTCCCCTGACATTTTTATTAAAGTTCACTATTGGTTAACAAAACTCTTTTCTTTTCACTAACTCCTACATTCCATAAATTTCAGTTGAAAATTGAAAATAAATGTCAAGGAAGATCCAATTTACTGCTTGGTTTTTCTTACATGAATGATCTAACGAGATATTCTCATAGGGAAAGGAAAATGCTATAACCATCAATAAATCAATGAACAATTGCACTGTAGAGATGATGTCGATAAGGTCTGACTTGGCATGTGAGTTTCTTTAATTCTCTAGAGATCTTAGCACTCAATTGATAGAATGTAGTCGGATTATGCTGTTACACTGTAAATAATTATCTTGCTTACTGGTTTAATGAAAACACTGATTGGTTGAAGGTAAACAGGAAGCGTAGGTGGGGCTACCAGACTAAGAAAACTCTGGGAACTGGAAGAGCAGAACAGAGAAGCCAGAGAGACACCAACAGATGCAGAGGAAAGATGTTGAAATGCTGCTCTGAGAAAAGATACCAAGCTGCATGGCTGAATAAGATAAGAATCATGGGTTAGTTTAAGGGGGGTAAAGAGTTAGCAAGTTAAATGCCTGGGCCCTAGGCTGATCAGCATAAAATTAATGTAAGAGTCTGTGTGTCTCTGTTGGACTGCGGGACTGTGGGTCTGCAGGTCCAGGCCATAGGGCCAGGCTGGAAAGTCCAGATCAGAAACTTACTACTATAATAAACTGATTTTATTTCCTTAAAATATAAATAAAATATAATCATTTGGTGAATCTTTACTAGTATTCAGTTCACAGAGTTTCTTTATTGCTCCTTTTCTTAAAATAATACCCAGGTACAACAAACTAAATATGGCATATCAAACTCTGTGACACACTGAAGTCATGTTTTACCAGTGAATATATATGTACTGACTCTAGGTTTGGTTCCATAAAACCCTATATATTTGAGCTACTAGACAATAATGACATATATGTGTGTCTCATATGATAAGCTAGCTCTTAGCTAATGATCCAAATTATAAGTTGGAAAAATAGTGGAGCAATTTTGTCACCATTTTGCTTCATTTTCACAAATTATTTTAATTTTATTTAGCTAACAGCATTAAAATATATAACATCTAACAAAAGATATTTTCTTATAATAATTGAACTCTTTAATAATAACTTTAAAATAATTACTCTTCTGCTTGTGGGTATATAATAAAACATTCAGAGATAAAAGAGGGATCTACCCACAGTCAGTCTAGGAGAATCAGACAGTGGTAACTCCTAATGTTTTATTATATCCCACATCTGCTATTTCTATTCCAAAATATTTTTGTGGCTCTTTCAAAGTCTAAGTAAAATGGCTTAGGAAAATTCTTCTGGAATGACCTTCACCCTCACGCTAGAAAATGTTACTTTTTAAACTTTAATTTACTTTGAAAGATAAATATGATTTTAGATCTGAAATGACATAACTGACAAGCATTTACTAAGCAAATCTTATAGACATTTAGTTGGGATTTTTTATAAGAAAATTAAACTTTGTCACAGATGTTGAAGAGATTATTTTTAAAGAAAAACAGGTCAGATGTGTTTTACAAATAGCATAAGTTCTCACATAGTAGGAAAACTAAATATAATTCTGTTAGGCAGTAGACATGGTACTGATGGTACTAACGATGATGGGTAGAAATGAAAAGGGAATTATGCTGGTAACAAGGTTAGAATGATGCCCTTAGAAGCAGTTCATGGAAGAATAAATGTGAGGAGCTTTTTAAACTTGGGATAAAAAGAATTGGATAGATTTCCTTTTAGAGTTCCAGAAGCTACCATAGCCTGATTTTATCACAACAGCATACATAATAAATTTATGTAGTTTTATGTCACTCATTTGGAGATGAAGTGTTGCAGCAACCATAAGAAATTAATATGATTATTTTCTATGTGGCTTGTCTTTATAAGTTTGTGTACAGGTGTCTACCAAGGAGGGAAAATATTAACTGAAGCATTCTCGTATACCTTCTTTAGGATCCTCCCACTTTTCCCTTTCTCTTGATTCTTCTGTGCTTCACTGGGGATAATAAAAATAATATTCCTTTGCAACTAAGACAGAGAATATTAATATCAAACACAATATTTCCGTGGTTCTTTCTTAGAAAACTTATTGTAAAATTATCTTTATTCTCACACTATCCAAGTTACTTTCCTTGACACCTGACAAAATTGGCCTAAAGCATTTTAAAATTGCTAAATTCAACTTAAAATTTGACAATATTATAGAAAATGCTATATTTGAATTAAAAAACAAAAAAAGAAATTAGTAGGCTACTCTAGCCCTGAGATACATAACAGCAGAACTCCCGATCACTCCAGTGGCCATGAAACCTGCAAATCTTATTATTAAACTTTCTTGACTTTCTGTTCAGGACAACTTAGTCCATTAAAAATGATATTTGCAGTCTTATTGAACAGAGATAAACATTCAAAGTGATCTTTTTTATTTAATTCAATAGCACAGGAAAAGTGACAAATTCTACCTCTCCATCTTCCTCTGCATGTTAGTATGTGTTCTTTTATGACTATAGATCTTTGATAGCATGATGTGCTGAGTTCCACAGCAAGCTACAATCACTCAGCCTTCCTGTTTTCTACCTTGATCCAAAGAATGAAGGTAACATCATAATTTGAATTTATTTGGCATAAAGAGAAAAAATTTAAAGAAAAAAAAAAGTGGGTAGAGAACTCTTTTCTAATTGACTCTCTCAAAGATTCTGCTAATTACATATATTCACAAGACTTATTTATTCTGTAAGCCACAAGTGGCCACATCCTGAAAAGTCAAATAAATGGTTGCCATATGGGATTTACCTATATTGGTATGGTGATTTTAGATTTTTGGGCTTTACATACTTAAGCATTTAGACTGGAAATGTAATTTAGTAGAACTCTTGCCTAGCACTTAGCATGCATAAGACCTTATGTGTGATCCCGTGTACCAGTATATATATATATATTTATATCTACATCTAAATCTATATATATAATCTATATCTATTTATAGAGAGTTTCTGTACATATATTTGTATGTAAAATATATTATGTATGTGCTATATTTTTCTAAAGCCAAATTTCATCAAGTTATATCAATCTATGAAGGGAAAGCTACTTACAAGTATACAATTATATAGTTAGAAGTACTGTTGCAGCTGTGAAAATATTTTAAGATCAATAAAATTGGGTTTAGTTTTCCAAACTGGAATAATAAATACCTAGAGACTTTTTAAAAAATTTCAAACCACTAAATAATCTTATGGACTCAAAATATACTCTAACTACAGTTAATGATTTAAAGTAGCTAGAGTGTGGTAGTCCATGATTGTAATCTTAGTGTACAGAATGGTTCATGCCGAATAATTGCAGTCAGGCTCCATAATGAGATCTTGTAGTGAAAAGCTACAGTTATAGAAAAGCCAGTGTTAGTCGTAAGAGAAGCAAGGCTAACTCTGAGATTCATAGGCAAATAAACACAATGAAGAAGAAATAGTGTCAGCTTAACAAAAATGTGACTGTATGGAGGCAGAAAGAGTGTGTATCAGCCTGTGACGAAAAACAAAGTAAAGGAATTTTTTTTTTTAAGAAAATAAATGGAATTATTAGAGCCTGGGAATCAAAAATCTGGCAAATTCTATTATTGAATTGGATCAGCAGCGAAAGAATCAGAAGTTGTGCTTGAAAGAACACATTTTAAAAATCAGTTGGAAGAAGTATAACTTTCTTATATTTCTGTCTCTGTGTGTGTGTGTGTTATGTATGTCTGTATGCAAGTGTGTATAGGTGTGCTTTCCTGTGTGTGTGCATGTTCAGGCCAGAGTTTGATGTGGGATGATTTTCTCTATTGCTCTACACATTATTATTTTTTTATAATATGCATTTATATTGACTTTTAAGACTTTAAATTTTTATTTTTAATATAAGAAAGGGTTTATTTGAAATACAATACAACTTTAAAATATCATTAATCTTTTTTCACTGCTAATGATACACTAGAAAAAAATCTGAAATGATAGTGAAATCATGATCCCAGGGGCTGAAGAGCTAGTCCAATGGTTAGGAGTGTTTACTGCACAAGTGTGGGAACCAGAGTTCTGACCCCAGCACATACATAAAAGGAGAAGCTTCCATGAATATCTACAACCTCAAAACAGGAAACTATTTCTACTTTCTGGATGCCGCTCTAATTGTCAAAACAAAAACAAAGTGAAAAACTGCTTCTGTGTCAGCAAGGGCTTCTGCCTCCAAGGACCAAGCAGAGTTGATAGAGCAGGGCGCCAAGTACCCTCACTGCCTGCTGTGTGTATAAAACTTACACTTATGTAAACATACCACACACACACACACACACACACACACACACACACACACACACACACACTCTTTATGCATGCATTTTATACAGCCACATATTCAGAAATTATAATCTCTTCTCATACCTTTTATTATACGAATCCTGTGATTATTACATTTGCTTCACTTCCGAAATTCAAGTTCACTCTGAATACATAAGAAACTTGTTGCTTTCATTATCAAAAATATAAAGGAACAGAGATGGCTGCTGACTTCTTCCTGTTAGAATTAAAGTTTCGTGTCTAGAGTAGCATCTTTAGGAAATTCCCCTACACCTTATGAACCCCACTCCTGGACAGTTTACTACTATTTCACTTCTATAAATAGTAATGCTGTAGGCTGGTCAGGGCAGAAGCTAAGAAACTCTAAGCCTTTTCCACAAATGTTACAAAAGTGTCTAAATTACTGAAAAGCATATGCAGATACATAAATAAATACATGAGAAAAAAAGTTGTCTTTCTGTCACAAAAGCTACATGTTCCCTTAGCTTAGCTATCTGAATGGCCTCAATGCTAATCAAAGTAGAGCAGTGTCTAAAGAACATGACTCTGGACACTCAACCCAACTGGCTGTCCTTGAACTTTATGTTCAGGTAGAGAGATTATAAATGGATGGGATCACATTCTTAGAGGAAAGTCAACTTCAGTACCAGCTACACCACTCTTAAGCAACTGGATTCTTTTTATTATGCTATATGCCATCCTGTGCCAAGGTCAATTAAAAGTCTTAAACGCGTAAAGGATCATTATACAAGGGATATTGTTAAGCAGGCAGCCACATGCATACAGGATTAATTTTTGGCCTTTGGGATTTAGGATGTTCATGATCAATGCTATTAATATCAATAGAACATTGCTGGAGAGAAGGATGGTAATAACCACACTGATGTGGAATTGGAAATTGGCACAGGAGCAGGTTTCCAAGGGACACTTGGAAATCTCCTTTCCTGGACATTTTTGATGATACCTTACAGTCTAATGTAGAGCTGACAATGACCTAATGTCTAGAGGTTCCTTCCAAGTCTAGCACAAAGAATTGAGAACAAGACAATGCAAAGAACAAAATGGCCGGTGTCCTTAAAATGTCCATTTTGACTGTCAATAGATGAACATGAACAATGCGTATTAAACAAAACACTTCACAATAAACTAAGTTATCCACTGCATCATTGACTGGTCTGTTAATTATCCTCACTTAATTATAATTTCAAGATTTTAAAAGTAAAATAGTTCAGGCAGCGATGGCTACAATATTTTTATATAAGGTATTTTAGAATAAGTTATGTTAGGAGTGTTTGGGGATGAGGTAAGAGTAAAGTGTAACCCTTCTCAAAAAGAGCATTTGCTGTTCCTTTGTGTGTGATTTAAAATAAGGGTCTGGGTCTGCTTTCTCTTAGCAGCATATTTAATACACTTTAAAAAATTGTGTTTTATTTACACGGGTTTCACTGTGTAGACCAGGCTGACCATGAACTTGCAGTGATCTTTTCATGCTGCATTACAGAGTATGCCACTATAACCTACAGAAATGTTGAAAGCTTCTTAGAGAAGCTTCCAAACCCCAAGCTCTGTTCTCTTGCTGCTTGCTTCTGCTGCAATTCACTTTTCATTGTACCTTTGTTTGGAAATGCATTGCCTGAATGGTTGCTTTGTCACCTTGTAAGCACATGAAGTTATTTGGAAAGCATGTACCATGCTGACTCCACTGCCGCTAAAATACGCTATATTGCATTCACTCTGCAAGTTCTTCATTAAGCTCGATGCTATGAGATCATCTTCACTCACGTCACTCCAAAGAAACTCCACCACTGTAGGACAAGATGATTGAAAATTCACATCATTTTCAGCAGCTCATTAATTTTTTTTGTGCTCTGGAAAAGGAAAAGGAAAGCTTTGTTGTTGTTATTATTATTATTATTATTATTATTACTATTATTAGTCAGGATGTCTGTATAGAAGTGCTCCTTCTGTTTCTCTCTTTTTAACTTTTTTATTTAAACAGATTTTTGTTTTTATATACCAACCACGGTTCCCATTCTTTTCTCTCTTCTCATCACTGGCCTCCTACCATTTTCACCTCAGAGAGGATAATGCCGCCCACAGGAAGTCATCAAACTCTGGTCTATCAAGTTAAGGCAGGACCAAGCCCCTTCCCCCTTTATTAAGGCTTATCAAGGTATCCCTCTATAGGGAATGGGCTCCAAAATGTCAGTTCATGAACTAGAGGTAAATCCTGGTCCCCCTGCCAGTAGTGGGTCCCCACAATCTGTCACGCCACTCAACTGTCATCCACATTCAGAGGGCTGAGTTTGGACCTCGTGATCCAGCAATACCACTATTGGGCATATATCCAAAAGGTTGCACACTCATACCACAAACATATTTGTTCAGCTATGTTCATATTCGTAATAGTCAGAACCTGGAAACAACCTAGATGGCCCTCAACTGAAGAATGGCTAAAAAAAAAAAAAAAAAAAAAAAAAAATGTAGTAGATTTCACAATGGAGTATTATACAGCAGTAACAAAAAATACATCTTGAAAATTGCAGGCAAATGGATGGAACTAAAAAAAAAAAAAAAAAAATCATTCCGAGGAAGGTAACACAGACCCAGACCCAGAAAGACAAACATGAGCCTTCATGCAGCAACTGATGAAAACAGATGCAGAAATCCACAGCTAATAACTGACCTAGCTCCCAGTCCAGTAGAAGAGGAGGAGGGATTATATGAGCAAAGGGGTCAAGATCATAATGGTGAAACCCACAGAGACAGCTGATAGGAGCTATTGGAAGCTCACTGACTCTGGGTTGACAGCTGGGGACCCTGCTTTTAATGTTTTCAAAGCAGCAGGGATTCACCTTTGTGATGGAGAAAATTCAAATTTGCAGTCCAAAGCTGGCATAAAGGATGTCACATTTCCTACAACCTGCAGGGAAGTCTGTAGGTGTAACTGTTTTGCCACTTACTGAAGTGGGCCTGTTCCTTCTCCTAAATGCTGCAACAGTTAAGCTAACAGTTTAACTCTCTGTTTTCAGTGTACATTTGCTTGCTGCAAGTCAATTGCAGAGACAAAACTTCAAAGATGTAGGATGACAATCCGGCCTAGCTTTCTTCCGATTGTGGATCTACTGATATCTCTTGACATGAACAAGAGGACTAAATGCATCCCTGTACATTTCATAAATCCTTTTTATCACACACACACACACACACACACGCATGCACACATACACACAAACACATACACATACAAACACACACACACACACACACGAATGTATACACACACACATACACATGTGCGCACACCCCCCCAACCCTCCCCCCCAGGAGCACGTATTGTTTGGTCTTATTCTGCTACACTTATCTACCTCCAATTCCTTACACCCCTACATTAACCACAAGACAGTGCAATTTCATTAGTTTTGAGAAGTGCTACAAGACGGAAAGCCAGACACAATTCAATGATTAGGAAAGAGTACTTTACTCTTACAGCAATTATGTAGTGATATAGGTAAAAAAAAAATAAGATATTTGGAAAAGCTTTTTATATTTTATGAGAGATTCTAGAAAATAAAATCTAATACAAAAATGTACTATGTTTCATATTTCAACCCTAGTCAATGTAAAAACAGTTTGACTCATTGTTTATAAATGATAAATTTGTATCATTGTTTCACTAAAAATGCCATTACTTAAATTTAAAACTGTATACAATTTATCAAATCAATGGAAAGCATTATGATTCCAATATTCAGTTGTATTTATTTTTTAAAAAAGCTTAAAAGTATTTTTAATATTTTCTTTACAATAGAGGTCTAGGTCATGGAAAGCAAGACGAAAATTAAAAAGCAGTTAGACCTAACTTTGAAGTAGCTACTATTAGAAGTTGGTAAATTAAGTGAAAATGGAGATTCTAATTTTAGGAATTTTACAAGAGAATTAAGGGAATTTGGCATGGTACATAGAGTGACCATCATACGTTAGAAACAGTACAAAAATGTTTGCGATTATAAATTCTAGTGTGGTTACCTGATGGAATATGATATGTGTAAAATAGAAAATTCAAGGAAAACTACAATAATGATAAACCCTGGGGATTGGGGACATACGTGTCTTTGAAGGTAAAGTAATTGTGGTTCAAGCATAAGAACCTTTACATTAAAAAAAAAAAAGTGTGATGATGGTGTGTGCCTGTGGCCCATATCAAGTGGCAGAAATAGGTGGATAACAGGAGCTTACTGGCTATCCAGTATAGCCTACACAAAAAACTAGAGACCAAATGTGAGATCCTGCTTCAAAATTATGATGGAGAATTATTCAGAAAATACCAAGTTCCTACTCCTGGCCTCCATACTTGCATAGACAGATGTGTACATATACACATGATACACCCATACACACCTTCCTCCCCACATACTGTCAGGAAATCACATACAAGACCAAAATCAGTATCCTTTGTTCATATCTAGTGCTTCCAAATAATCAATTTTATACTGTAAGTTAAATGAAATGTAGCTATTTAGTTATCATATGTTAATCCAAATCAGTTGTTATGAAGTAGATTACAAAGTATGAAGACAAATAAACTGCCATCCAGATGGAAATAAAGACAAGAAAACATAATATTTGTGGTATTTCTGCCTCATTTAAACATGTAATTGTGGCTGACCATTGTAAATGCTGTCGGAATCATAATATCTGCAGGGAATCGTGATAGTATGAAGGAGATAATAGGCATGTTATTCTGCGTGAAATTCTCTAGGGAGAAGCTTTATAAAACTCATTTTCCCTCAACAGTAAAAAGCAAAATATTTTGGAAGGCAAAGCAAATATGGCATTTAGAAACTTTCACTCAATATGGCTAAGACACTTAGTATGTTTACTGCATTTTGGGAGGACCCCAAAAGTTCAGCTAAGGTATCAAATGGATAAGGCATGGGAAGTATAGTAGTTACATATACATTTCCATAAACAAAATCCCTAATAAAAATAACTTAAGGAAATGAAACTGTACTTTGGCTCATGATTTATAGGAATACAAGACAAAATCTATCCCAGTGGGAAAGGCAGGGATTAGCAGCAACTCCTTCTGTGTCCAAGAGAACAGATGTCAGAGCACACTTGTATCACAGTCACTCACATCACAGCAGGGCCTATTCAGAGCCAAGAGCTTCATCTATCCTTTAAAGGCATACCCATAATTAATCATTTGGTTCTATTAGTTAATTCCCATCTCCTAAAAATAATATGAACTCCCAAAATATAGCTAATTCTTAGGAACAAGCATTTAACACACGGACAAATTGGTCACTTGAGATCAAACCATAATCACAGAATTGTGTCATTCCAAAAGACAGCATAGGTTGAGCATGTAGGAAGACATCATAAAGACTAAAAACTAGATACAAAGGAGATAAGATGAGAAGACACTAGGTGGTAAAAGTTGTTGGTTCTCTGATTTAATTAGGCCAACGAAACTATCTGGAGAATATCACACTACAATGGAGTTTCAAAAATAGTTGCCAATGGTTGGACTCCATCATTTTCACTGCTAAGGAGTTCTCAGGTTATCAGTTACTAGTCTTCTAGGAATATGCATTGAGAGTCACTTGAGCAAGAAATAAAACCACATGGGCTATGGAAGGCCAGGTCATGAAAGTTTTAAATTCACAGATAATGAGTATACGCTAACTTGGCACAGGCTTCTGTAATAATGCCTTCTCTGACTACACAATCCTTAGTTTTAAGACATGAAGTCTAAAGTAAAAATGAATTATTCCTCATAACCAATAATTCAAAATATAAAAATCCAGTCTTTATATTTTGCAAGGAATCTGGAAAATGGAAACTTTCATATAGTGCTGGTAAAAGCGTAAGTTGGCACAACTCTTCAAAAAGTTGTATTAGGCTATTAATTGAATCCTGGGAAGTCTTCATCTTTTAAAAGCAGCAATTTTCATCCTGACATATTTCCCAGATGATGATACATGACTGTGCACAAACATTCAAGCCCATTCCTTGTATGGAATATAATGTCTATTATCCACCTATATTTCTATTATTTATCTATGTATCTGCCATCACACACATAGTATATAAATACAGCAATACAAATACAAGTGAATAAATCAATCTTATATGTATACAGGGTCTGAGGAATGTCTCAGCAAGTAAAAGCTTTTGCCATACAAGCCTGAGTTGGACTTCTTTGAAGGCCAAAGGAGAATTAACTCCATTCTTAACCTTTGACCTGCATAGGTATGGTGTGGCACTTACCCAAATATACATGCTAAGTATATTTTAAAAATCACTATATTTATAATTCTGTGAGGATATTTTTAGTTAAGAAGAATTAAGAGATCTATATGAATGAAGCTCAGCAGCAAAAAGGTAACATTCAAGGTTCTTTCCTGTGCTGTGTATGGTACTCTGGGTTCTGCTCTGTGGGTTAGGGAAGCAAGCACCTTGTGGGCCCACGGTTTCTGCTGTAAAAACTGCTGCAAGAAAAATTCAGAGGAGGTGTGCCATGGTGGTTGTGGCCTTTGAAGATGTGGCTGTGAACTTCAGAAAGGAAAAGTAGGCTTTTTTTTTTTTTTTTTTTTTTTTTTTTTTTTTTTTTTTTTTTTTTTTTTTTTTTTTTAAGCCGGTACCTTCTTGGAGGAATGTGTACAGAGATTTGATGCTAGGACTTGAAGGGACATTGTTGATTTAAGAATCAAATGTCAACATCAGAATTTTGAAGGGCATCATTACGGCGTCAGAGGAAGGCAACGGAACTGCATATCTCACTTTGGATACGAACCATATGAGCCTGAGAAATAACCAATATAACTGTAATTCTATCTCAGTTCTTCAAAGAAATATGGGAACCCACACTGTGAACGGACCTTGAGAATGTCAGAAACTGTCAAACTTCAACTGTATTTCCAATGAGTTTCAGACCAGTATCAAAACAAAACTGAGAAGTCTCCATCTTATGTGATCAGCTAGGGTGAGAGCTGCGTTGTCTCCAGTAAGTAAGGACTACATACCCTCCCCATCTGGAAGCAGTTACTGAAGATGAAATCTCCTGACCCTCAGCTTCCCGTGAAAATTGATAAGGATCATATCTCTCAAGGGGTAATAAGGCAGGAAAATATGGAGAGCTGTTATAATTTAACTCCAAGACCCAAGAAACTGAGAAAGGCCATGAATTTGCCCTCTTCCATGGGATGCCAAGGTTACACAAACCCCTTCTAACAAAGTAAAATAGTCTTCTATAACTGTGTGTGTGTGTGCATATGTGTGCGTGCGTGCACGCGCGTGCATATGTATGTGTGAGTGAGAGAGAGAGATATGAATGTATAAATATGCATATGCCTTATAGTGGGAAAATAAACTGTTGTCAAAAGAATGACACAAGATAAAAATGAATAAGAACTGACATTGTGTCAGTTATTACTATTATTAGTCTGGCGTTAGATATATAGGTGATGGCACCTGCACTAGCCCACAAGAATTACTTAGTTCTAGATTGAGAATTTCATGAGTATAATTTTGCTTTTTTTTTCCATTTTAGTATAGGTCCACTTAATCTCTTTTTAATTAAAAATGTCTTTTTAATACAATATATTTTCTGTTCACATATCCCTCCTTACATCTTTTTCCACCTCCCCAAATCTACCTTTCTTGTTCTATCTCTTAAATAAAAAGAGGCAAGCAAAAAAATCAAATTAAAATAAACTTAAGTCACACACACACACACACAGCAGAAACAAAACCCTTCAAAAACACAAAATTGAAATTCATAATATAAAACACAAATGAGATAAAAATGGCCACACAAAGCAATATTAGACAAAAGTCCTGGTATAATTAAAAATAACCTCCATAGATTCAAAGGTAGTAGCATTGTTGAAAGTATGGCCTTGTTAAAATAGGTGTGGCCTTGTTGAAGGAAGTGTGTCACTGGGGTGGACTTTGAAGTTTTAGAAGCTCAAGCAAGGTCCATTGTCTCTCTCTTGATGCTGCCTGCCAATATAGAGGAAGAACTCTCATCTACCTCTCTAGCACCATGTGTGCCCATGAGTCACCATGCTTTCTGCCATGACAATAACAGACTAAATCTCTGAACTTGTAAGCAAGACCCAATTAAATGTTTTTCTTTATAAAAATTACTATTTTCATGATGTCTCTTCACAGCAATAGAAACCCCAACTAACACAATCATTAAGTTTGTGTTGTGCTGGCCAGCTAATGCTAGGCATGGGGCCCACCCCAAAATTAATGTATCTTTTGCAAGTGGTATCAATTGCAGATAGCTCCTTGGTTGGGGGTTGAGTCCTTAGTGGTGTCCCTAAGAGCCTGGATGTCATGTGTGTGGTTTCACAGTCTTCTGTGAGTTTATATGTCATCAGTCATATTTGTATGATCTCTCTGTTTGTTTCCATCTGCATTGGGAAGACGATTCTCTGATAATGACTGAGAGAGACACTTACCTATGGATGTAACAAAATGACATTTTATTGCTATGAGTAGTAGAACAATAGTATCTGGTCTTTCCCTAGGCCTATAGCCTATCCAGTCTCATGTTCTTGGCCACCCAAACATATCAGGCATGGTTCTATCCCATGGTATGGGACGTATATCTAATCAGAGACTGTTTGTTTATTCCTACAATATTTGCACCATCATTGCACAAGCATACCTTGAACTATTATATGTCATTGTAGCTATGGTGATGATTACCTTTTGCTTCCTGTAGTGTGGTGTGTACTTTCAGTATATTGAGCTATGCTATTCAGTAAAGATGAAGGCTCTAGGTAAGCCCCAGCCCAACTTCTCCGTGTTCAGTAAAATATGCAAGTATTGTATTTAGCAATAGGGTCTAGTTTGTAAATAGCAACCAATATCCTGGGCAATAGCCTAAATTATTTAAGAGTTTTAATGGGGCTTCTTTGGCCAATAACTCAACTAGATACATTCTTGGCACTAGAGGTTCTACTTGATGGCAATAGATGTTTAGCTTGGGTATTGTTTCCCCATTACCTGGTGACTCTACTTAGGTTTCTCTTATATATATATATATATATATGTTTTAAGAGTATTAGGTTTTCCCATGCCCACTCAAATCAGTTTTAGTGTTACATATCCCTTTCTATATCCCCTTCCTTACCACTCCCATCCCCCTCCCCATTTAATCTTCCAGTTCAAGTCTATCCTATATGTCTCCTCCATAACTATATATTCTGGTTTCCTTTCCTTGGGAGAGTTACCTTTCTCCCAGCCCCTTACTCAATATTTATCCTCTATAATCATAGATATTATTGCATGTCTTGCAAATCCTTGAAGTGTAGCATCCACGTGTAAGAGAACCAATACCATATCTGTCTTTTAGGGCCTGGGTTATCTTAATCAGGATGGTTGTTTTTTAGTTCAATCCATTTATCTGTTAACTTCATAATTTCACTTTCTAAAGAACTGAATAATATTGCATTGTGAAAACACATCACGTTTTTATTTTCTAGCCATTAGTTTATGGATATCTAGGCTGTTTCCATTTTCTGGCAATCATGAATAAATCAACAATGAACATGGATGAGCAAATGTCTCAATTTTAGGATATGGCCAAGAGTGGTATACCTGCATTTTGAGGAATACATAGTCCCAGCTTCTCTACAGAACTATACACACTGCAATTATGCCTAAATAACAATACAACATGATTTGAATTGAAGAAAGAAGAATGCTAGGCAGTAAAATTATTTGAGAACTTGCTATTGATATTTCTTTCTAGACTGAATATCTAGTTATTTCTATTATCCTTCTTAAGCAACACTCCACTTGAATTTACCTATCAGGAAAGGGTTCTGTCAACAGTCTACATTAATATAAAATTATTTACTATTATTAATAATTATATCCAATCAATTGAAATTGTGTTTGCTTACTTGATAAAAGTGGCAAAGTCCTTACCGGAGGCAAATGAGGGAGAATTAACAACATTAGATTATAGGAATTTATTTATAAGTACTAAAATAAATATAATTTTAAACATTCAATATTTTACACTGCATAGACATATATAGCCATGGTTTAAGAAAGAAAAATTTACTTTTAGACATCTCTGACCTGAGCTAGTTGGAGCTCACTGACTCTGGAATGACATCCTGGGGAATGTTCATGAGACTGAACTAGACCCTCTGAATGACAGTTGTGTGGCTTGGGCAGTTTATGTCCCTGGAAGTGGACCAGGACTTATTCCTAGTACATAAACTGCCTTTTTGGAGTCCATTCCCTGTAGAGGAATAACTTTCTCAGCCTTGATATGGGGGGTGGGGGGCTTGGTCCTGCCTTAACTTGATATGCCAGACTTTGTTTATTCCCCATGGGAGGGAGGCTTTACCCTCAATGAGAATTAGATGGGGGGGGGGGGAAGGTGTGGTGATCAGGAGGAGGGAAGTGAAGGGGAACTGTGGTTGGCATGTAAAATTAAAAAAAAAAAAAAACTTTTAAATAAATAAAAGTAAAATAAAAAAGGAATTCACAAATCCACTGTACCCCATTCCCCCAACAAAATTTCTTTTCTCATCAAGGCTACTTTATGTTACATAATATTTTGGACGTGTGGCTTTTCTTTGGAAGAGGTTGACTTTTCAGGGGCTACACTTAAAAAAGTGGTAATGGTCCTTATCTGATGACCTGGGGGTTATTCTGAATGTAGCAACAAGGGACATGAGCATTTATGGCACAGATGAAACTCTACTGTGCTTATCTTTCTGTGCTATGTTTATTTTTCTTAACAGGGTGAATTCTAGTTTCATCATTGTTACTAGAATGCTCTTCTTTTTTCTGTTATTAATTCTTTGAGAATTTTGTGATGAGCTTAGAGCATAACTACGCCCTTCTGTCTCTTCTTTTCAAATCCATGGCCCCTCCCTGTCCACGCATTCTGTGACCTTCCTTTCCTATCAAGGCCAGTTGGTGTCATACATTACTTTCAGATGATAGGCCTTTCTTTGAATCATGGTTGACTTACCAAGAACTAAACTTAGAGAAAACTGACCCTGCCTTTCAGAGACGCTATCAATTGCCAAGCCCCCCTCTCTTTGCTGGAGGGATGTCTGTCTTGGACCTGTCAACTCTTATGCATGTGCTTGCAAATGCTGTGATATCATGTATACAGCTTCCCTTCCGTGTCCAGAAGACACAGCTTCCTTGTAGTCATCTGCTACTCTGCCTCTAACAGACTTTCTGTCTCCTTTCCATTCTGCTCAAAAGGTTAATCACTCCTTTGTCCACTGTATCCACACTGTATTCCAGCTACTCATTAGTTACACAGTAGCTTTGTCTGCCAGCACATCACTGTGTGCTGTGTGTTTAAGTATACCTTCATTCACTTAATAATGGGTTTAAAGGACAAGAGCAATGATGGGGGGGCGTTTCTGTTCTGCAGGGAAGGGGGAGCGTCGGAGATTTATGTTGTTACATTGTAAATAGTTGTCCTGCCCACCTGTTTAATAAAAAGCGCTGATTGGCCAAAGGCAGGCAGGAAGTGTGGGCGGGGCTATCAGACTAAGAAAACTCTTGAGAACAGGAAGCACAGAGCAGAATGCCAGAGAGAAGCCGGAAGAAGCAGAGGACAATTATGCTGCTCTGAGAAAAGGTACTGAGCTGCATGGCTGAGCAGGATAAGAGTCATGGGTTAGATGAAGGGTAAAGAGCTAGCAAGTTGT
This sequence comes from Phyllotis vaccarum, assembly GCA_033318265.1. Classification (NCBI taxonomy): domain Eukaryota; kingdom Metazoa; phylum Chordata; class Mammalia; order Rodentia; family Cricetidae; genus Phyllotis; species Phyllotis vaccarum. The sequence goes on from JARWLC010000014.1 coordinate 23,316,312, forward strand.
ATGCCTGGGCCTTAGGCCGATCAGCCTTAACTATTGTAAGCATCAATGTGTCTCTGCGGGTCTGTGGGCCTAGACCTTGAGGTTAGGGCTTGAAAGTCCGGTCCAGAAACCTTATACTACAGGGAACTACCTGGTGACATAAAGCTCTGGTCCTCTGGGTCTGGGTCTGAAATCTAGTGTCTTCTACAATACAGACTTAACTTGCATCTCTTGGGGGAGGGCCAAACAAGAAATCAATAACAGTGAATAATTTTCTGGAAGTCTCTTGGGCAACCTTGACTAGCCACACAAAAAAGGGCTTTTCATGTCTGGTATTATAGTTTCTGTTTTATAATCTATGGCTTTTGGGAAGAGTGTTGTCATTTCAGGAAAAAAATATTTAAACTATGTATGCATATATGTATATGATTATTTGATTATTTTAAGTAGATGCTCTTACTAATAATGATGATAATAAATTTCTTGTGACATTTTCACATCTTTAATCTTGTTTTCTCTCTTCCCTCCTTCTTCTGTGGTCTTCCATTTCCCTTTCCTGATTAAAGCTCCCCATTTTCCCATTACCACCTTCATATCACATATACCATGGAATTCTCCAAACACCCCACCCTGGAAATGCCCCCCCCCCTTTACTTTTCAGGTTTCTACAATTACTACAGGGTGTGTTCTCAGACCTGAGCAAGAAGCCTCAGGTGAAAGAGATCATGTGGGGTTATTTGTGAGTTGGGTTTACCTTTTCGAGTTTCATCTGTTTATCTGAAACTTCCATAATTTTACTTTACAGCTGAATCTTATTCTATAGTATATATTATGAAATTTTCATTATCCATTTATCTGCTGAGAAACAACTAGATGTTTGCATTTCCTAGCTGCTGTGCCAAGGGTAGCGATGAGAACAGCTGATCAGCTATCTGTGGAGTAGGGTTTTGAGTTTTTTTAGGCGGATGGAAGATATATTCTTCCAGCTCTTAGAGAATTGTCCATGGTGATTTCCAGAGTGGCAAGACAAGTTTGCAATCCCACCAACAGTGAATATGGTTACTTTCAGTATATTTAAACATCTCACTCTTGTCTCCTAACATATGAATTATTTTAAGGACCTAATATTCATTAAATTTTAAAGACTTGTTGATACATATGTTATAGCATTATCAATTATTAGAAGCACAAATATGTTTATACAAACAAAGCACTGAAGTATTTATGATGTGAAATTTTCGTTTGAGAGAATGTTGCGCTTAATTTTTTCATAGCAAAGGATTTAAAACAATTCCTTGTGAGTCTTTTTCCTCAAATGTTATATCATTAACTCTCTGTTCGGTCACTCAAAGTCCTTCTGTTTATTTGTGTTTAAGCTAGTATATCCAGTAGGTTTCCATGAGGACTCATTCACATGGACCTAGACTTGTTCTTTGTCTCTCTAAGTGAGTTTTGCCCTGGTGTTGCTCTCCTATGATGTTGTTTTTGTGCCTACACTTCTAATCGTCCTCCTTCTTCATTAGTGTCTCAGTGTGGATTTCCTATCTCCTCCCTTTCAATTCTCTCCCTATGTTTATTCAATTTCTAGTTCATACTTATCTACACCCATATCTGTCTATGGCACATAAATACAATTAAAAATTAGAATTTGTTTATTAGAGGATATGGGATATCTTATCTGAGAGTGAGACACCTCACTAACCATTTATTTTGTGAAAATTTCAGGCTTTTATTTATTTCTTTATGGTTAAATAAGGGTTCATTATGTATGTGCACGTGAATTTTTTTATCACCCATTCATCTATTTAGGGACATATAATTTAGTGTTTTTTTCCTTGACATTGTGATTGGAGTATCAATCACATAGATGTATAAGTATCTTTGTGGCAGGATATGAAATCAATTAGATATGAATCTGGAGTGGTATAGCTGGGCATATGGGAGTTCATTTATTTTTCAGTTTTGATCCATGACCAAAGTAAAATATGGGAAAACAATGACTTTTGTAATGACTTATTTTTGTTTGTACATAGAATCAGTGAAAAAATATATAGGTATTCAAAATTCCTCAAATGCTTCCAAAATAAAAAAAAAAAATAAGGAACATTAGTGTTTTTTATTTTCCTTATTTTATAAAATTGTAAAAAATTTAAAATTGTATAATTTAGGAACTTTAAAATACTTTGCCAAGACCAAGGACTTGACTTTTTTAAATTAGAAAAATTCATTGCTATACAGACTAAATTATACTACCAAGTCAGCCACTTTGTTTTGTCAATCAAATGATTTTTTTTAAAAAAAGTATTCTACTTTACATTCATATCTGATTAAACTTTCTATCTTAATTCTCAGGAAAGATCATAAATACATTTTTATGATGAACCACATAGGGGAATAACTTCTGGAAGCCTCAAAATAAATTGTACCTTGAAATAAAATGAAAAAAGTTGAATTACCAGTTATCCCAGTTATTCTTGGAACAGCAGGGAGAATTATTCTTACAATATTTCAGGGTGTTTGCTAATGTATTACAGCAGATGCCACTTTTATATTTCACAGAACAAAAATTCATACCGAGTACTTTAACTGTGAAATCTTCAGCCATAATGAAAAGACTATATATGTTAATAATAATAAACAAACTTACTTAATTTAGTACAGCTTGGAACATTGTTTTCTGTAATTTAAGAATGGGTTCTTAAAAATAAAATAGCCATAATAAAGCATTAATTAAATGAGTTTTACAAGAACACAACTTATTGTGTGTTCTGTTTTAAGGAACTTAAACTACTATTGGGAAAAGACTTTAAACAAAATTTCATTATAGCACATCTGCACGTCTTTCTCCACTTAGGCATTCTGCAAACCATTTAAACAAAGATTAGAAGTTTGCTTCACTCTGGCTTTGGGAGTTTGTGTGTGACATGTCAGAGTCATATAGGAATCAAAGTGAAGGGTCCTAACAAATCCCAAGGAACGAAGTGGATTCTGCCTAGTATACAGTCTGAGAATTACAATGGAATTATCTTAATTTGACATTTATAAAAAGCCTTTTATCAGACTGAGATATTGCTATACCATAAAAGCAGTCAGAGCTGTTGAGAAAACACTATAATAACATTCAAGTCAATAAAAACAATCTCCAAAATATTTTAGAAATGTAAAATGTTTACATGTCAGCTATGAATTATATTATATTTCTATAAATAAAATCTAAAAATGAAACTGGGTTTTTTTATAGCTCTTTTGTTTTCAGATGCTAATATAAATATATTGCTAGAAAAGTCAACAAAACTGGCAAAGAGACACAGCCTAATTTCTTATGGTATGGCCTGGAATATACATAGAAAAATACATGGTCTGACATACACAGAAAATTGTAATAAAACATCTGGCTAGTTAGGTCATTTGAAGTGATCAGAGTTGCTTACTGATTTATGTGGTCAAAATTATGAAATTTTTGAATTATTGAAATTATGAAAGTAGAAAAGCTTCTTTGATGAATAAATAGTTTCATTTCAGATACACAGGTGGTGGTGTTGTCTTTTATAAAAAAAATAAGATTGCTTTATTATAGATTCTAAGTAGATACATAATGCCATTATGTTTAGTAGACATGAATGTTGTTCACTAATTTAAGAGACCAATACTTGGTTTTTGAGTGATTGTTTTAAGTGACTAGCTCTTCTAAAGAAAATGAATTGTTCTCTGGAATTCAATGTGAGAAAAGAGTTCACAGCTCAGATTATTTACCAAGGAGATAGGGAAAATAAGAATATGTCTAGTTAGAGTTACAGGTAGATTTTAGAAATTTTTCAAGTATACACTTCATGAACTGAGCACATGTAAATTAAAAATATAAAAGCTGAAGTAAAATTGGGCAGTTTATCTATGATAATTTACTAGTGAATACTTTACTACATTATTCATAGATTTGCCCTAATTGCCTCTTACACTTAATAGGATTTATGAGTCAAAGCATAGTTTATAATGATAATTTTGAATATGTTCATAACTCAGAATTGTAATAAAAGCAAGAACAACAATTTGTATCACAATGGACATAAGACATCAAAAGTATTAAATTATATAGGAGTACTAGGTAACAAAATCTTACAACAGATTTTGTTAAGAATACAAAAAAATGTTTAAACATACTTACAAGGAAAATAGTCATCCTTACTTTTACCATTAAGATTCAAACAGGATATGTTAGATGCTCAGTATTACATTGATGTGTAAATTATGCAGAAATGCACTCAATAACACTTTCATCCTACTCACATAATTTGCAATGGAGTAATAGCCATGATTTTTGTGAGATATAGGCACCAAAATGGTCCTCACCTCTTCCTTGTGTGAACAATTTAGAGCACTCTATGTCATTAGGTAATAGGAAGCTCTTCTGTTTTGAGTGTTTTACAGAGGCAATGATATGACTAAGTGAAGAACAGCATATTCAGATTAAACCAATGGATAAGAAAACTAGCAATTGAGAGTAAAAAATCAAATGTGTGACTTCTCAACCAAGGAAACAGCAATGCAATTGCCAAATTAGGAGAATCTCAAGTTAGTTCCCTGTATATTGTTTTTTATTTTTCCTGTTGATATCAGCATTATAGGCTAAATAATAGTTTCTTGTGGAGGATTATGCTTTGCAGTACAGGAGGCTTAGCAGCATCACGAATGCATGTACTACATTCCAGTGAAACTGTCTCAGTTTCTGGGTCCTAACTTGACTCCAGGAATTGCATAGCATGCCCTAGGATGTAAAATTGTCTGCTGATACTTAATACTCAGTATAAGAGGTCCTAAATCAGAATGGTGCTTGTTCTGGTTTGACTAAGAACAGTCCCATAGGTTCATATGTTTGAATGCTTAAAGAATGGCCCTATTTGAAAGGATTAGGTGTGGTCTTGCTGGAAGTGTGATCTTAATGGAGAAAGTGTGTCACTGGGGGTGAGTTTGAGATTTCAAAAGTATAGCCCAGGCCCAGTGGCTCTCTCTTGATGCTGCCTGCAGATTCAGATGTAGAACTCTCAGCTACCTCTCTAGCATGATGCCTGCCTGCGTGCCATCATGCTTTCACCATGATGATAATGGACAAAACCTCTGAACCTATAAGTGAGCTCCAATTAAATATTTCCCTTTATAAGAGCTGTCATGGTCATGATATCTCTTCACAGCAATAAAAACCGTAACTAAGACAACCATTAAGTTTCTGTTATGTTACCTATCTACTCTTGGGTATGAGGTCTAACCTGACATGTCATTAGCCCTAATTAAATGCTTTCTTTTATAAGAGTTGCTGTGGCCATGGAGTCTCTTTATAACAATGAAACACTGACTAAAACAGTGATCATATTGAATTAACCTGCATAGTTTAGTGACACTTGTTAATACAAATACCTAATAACATCATGAGGACCTCTATGGAATATATACAATGTAGAACTTATAGATAAGAATAGTGGAATTAATTATGACTATATAATGTAGTCAGATTTTTTTCTGTCCTGCCCTGCTAGTCTCACAGACATTCCCTTTCAAACAATCATACAAAGGCTTATATTCATTATCAACTGTTTGGTCTATGGATCAGGCTTATTACTTGCTAACTCTTACTCTTAATCTATCCATGTTTAGCCACATGGCTTAGTCCCTTTTTCTCAGTGCATCATTTTCATCTTATGTCTGCATCTTGCTGGCATCTGCTCCCACTCCACTTTTGAGAATTCTCCTTGTCTGGTTGCCCTACCTCTACTTCTAGTCTAGCATCTGGCCATTCAGCCTTTTATTAAACCAATATTTACATTGTTCAAGAGCATAGACCCACAGCAATATTAGACTCTTTTGAGATACTAGGAATTCTGACAATTGAAATATTGATTTGTACATTTGATTTAGCATAATTTTCCATCAATTTTTAGTTCTTAAAATTTAACTTGACTAAATGTTGGTAAAGTAAAGTCTATGAATCACAACAATAACCAGCATTTCAAGATACATTCTAGGGTGAAAAAGTGGCACTTATACCTTAGGCAACCAATATCTATCTAATTGGACTTAGGGGCTGTTCAATAACAAGGAATTCATTCTTGTTAATGTAAACTTAACCAATTATCAGTGGCTGATGAGGTCCCAAACCCTATGAGGTCATGCCTAGCAGTAGGCATACTTATTAATGCCAATCCCTTAGCCAGTATAATTCTCAGCTGCATTTCAAATGCCTGTCCTTATATCCACAAATAAGTATTGCTCTTACCCCTCCCTCACCAATATGCTTCCTTTTGGCAGTAGTTGGAGATCACAGAAATCCACAATTGATCAAAATGCAGAGAGCAACTGACTGTGGGATCTCTAGACACATTTGATGCATCTACATTGCACCCCCTCTAACTAGATCTCACGACACTTTGTAGAAAGAAGATAGAAAGATTGTAAGAGCCAGAGGACAAGAAAGCTCTTATAAAATAGTGACATCTACATATGACAGAGACATAATCCCACAGAATTAAAACTACATACTTTACTAAGTAAAACCTGTACAATGGCAGCAACAGTTGGGCTTCCCCCTTTGGGTATGGGAACTCTCACAATGCTCTAAACTGAATGTAAAGGTACAGGCAAAATAATGGCTGCTGAAAGAGTATCAGTCTTTCATAGGGACTAGATTCTTGACAGGTATCCAAGAGGTCACATCAAACTGCACACACATACACATGAACATCATTAAGTAGACTAGGATTATATGTATATGAAGGAGTGGTGGGATACAGGAAATGGTTGAGAAGTGGAGATGGTGGGGTGCTGTCATATTTAGCTCCAGTGATGGTTCTAACTGGGGTTTTGGGGAAATGAAAAGATATCTAAAAAAGCTGAGTTTTGGTGGACTCTTCTCTGATGATACAAAAACACAGAAACTCAGATATCAGAATCTTTGTTACATAGTTAAACAAAAAAACATGATTATTGCACACAGCTGGATGAGGTTACTTCATGCAGATAAGGAGGAAGCAGCATTATTTCACATCTCTGGATTAAGGAGACAAGCATTGCTAATGTTGGTAAAAACAGTCTCCTGTGGACCTCGTTTTCACACCATCAACAACAACACTCTCCTTTAAACACACAAGAAAGGCTTTGTCATTTTCCTGAGCCTAATTAGGGGAAGCTTTTGCCATTTTCCATGTGTCTGAGGTTTTGGAGTCCTTGACATGGCTATCCTCTTGTCTACAACACACTAAAGATTTCCCTCACTCAGAGCTTCCTCCATTCTCCACAGAGTGCAGATGTTATAAAGACAGATGTCATGCATAAAATTTCCCCAGAACAATGAAAATAAAGAAATGAATGAACAATAAGAGTTTCAAAAGAACAAATATTTGATAGAATCACCATGAAAACAGGAGAAGAAAGGGTGACTGGAAGTTGGCTGAAGTTCTTCTTCCAGGAAAGAGTTGCCTGAGGTCACAGCTGAAAAAATTTAAGGGATATGTGGGAAAGAAAACTGCTTCCGTAGCAAACAGAGAAGTTTCAGACAGAGGAATTATGCAATCTCAGGGAACATTTAGAGTCACTGGAGTAACGGGCAATAAACTTTACTGTGATAAGAGAGTGAGCTAACATGAAAGACAATTGTAATTCATTAATGGAGAAAGCCATCATTTAAAAGCTACTTAGCAAGGAAAACAAATGGCCAATTCTAGATGAGTTATTCCTGGAGATGAAACAGAAACAGTTGATGATGAGAAAATATCTCATTTTCAGTAGACTAAATGAAGTTAACCCAAACTGTTACCACCATTTTAAATTCTCAAATGTAGATCTGCATCTGAGTGAATTAAAATGTGATTATAGAAGATAATTTTTACTTATTTATTAAATTTGTGTTAAAGCATAATTTTACCCAAAAAAAAAGATCCTATGATGCTTTTAGAGCTAAGCAATTTTTACCTGAAAATGACTTAATCTGCATCATTAGTCACGTTCAGAACTCTTTTGTAGGCTTCAGGGTTTTACAGCCTGAAACTGAGAACATTTCTTGACAAATGGGGAAAAAAGCTAGAAAGTGACTGATCTACTTGTACTTCCATGACTTGTTTTAATCTTCATCTTTCTAATATCATTCTTATTGCCCTATTTAAAAGATTGAGCATCTATATACAAAAAGTCAAATCAGAATGAATGAGTAATAGTACTTTTTAAATAACTTTATGTAGAGAAATTATAACTGTGGCAATACAATGTTATTATAGCAGTCTGGCAGAATTGCCAAATGTTGTGTTGGAACATTAGTGTGGAAAATGCAGCTTCAATTTTTGCATGGGAACATGTTAGGCTTAGTTATATTAAAACTCCTATAGTTAGTAATTAAGAGACTATAATGCCAAATACGTATACAAAGTGTTTGAAGATTTGGATGAATAGAAATAAGATATGTGAATGTTAGTTAGTACAACTATTCTTTGTGTTTAGCAAGCTGTTTAATAAACGAAAACATTTTTAAAAGATCCCAGGATTCTTTGAATCTGTCATGTTTAATCCTCACTATCTTTTTATACCTTTTAGTGTGCTTTATAAAAACATTTGCTCTGGGATGCTATTTTCTGTCTCCTCCCATATATGTAGGTGGATGACATTTGCAAATATCTGAAGGGTTTATCTTATTATTGTCTATCATTAAAAACTCGGGAGTCAGATATTGCATAAAAACCTGTATGATCAGAGAGGCAGAGAAGCAACCAATGACCAACTCTCTCTCTCCTTTTCCATCTAGTAGGGCTAAGAATCTTTCTAAGTCCCACCTCACTACTTCTTGTGTTTCCCTATATGTCTTTGGTCCTCCAAAACCTCTATTGTTAATTTTGGTCAGCTAGTAGGTAGCTTTGCCCTCCAATTGAAAGCAATCTTTATCGGCACTCTCCAGAATGTCAGAGTGCAATCACACTATCCCACAGTAAATATCCTTCTGAGCAACACTTAGAAATTTCTTTGCATTACTTTCTCCAGCTTTTAGCCATCTCAATTCCTTGTCTGTAATTACATTGCCTACTGTTGTAGATTAGTAGTTGAAGATGTGTTACAATTGTTTATGCTGTGAAATGTTTGTTTAATGATGCAAAGCTGTGTTATGTTCTTCTGTTGCATTTGTTTAACGCTGTGAAGCTGTGTTATACTGCCTGCCTAAAACACCTGATTGGTCTAATAAAGAGCTGAATGGCCAAGCAAGGCAGGAAAAAGAACAGGAAGGGCTGGCAGGCAGAGAGAATAAATAGGAAGAGGAAAGTGAGAGCTAGGACAAAGGGAGGAACGAGAGAAGGAGGAGGACTCCAGGGGCAGATGCCAGGCGCACAGCAAGCCACAGAGTAAGAAGTAAAGAAATGTCTATAGGATAAAGAGAAAAGTCTGGAGAACCAAAAGGGAGATGGGTAATTTAAGTTAGAAAAGCTGGCTAGAAATAAGCCAAGCAAAGGCCAGGCATTTATAAGAAAGAATAAGACACCATGTTTTGAGAAAATATTACACATACATACATACACACACACACACACACACACACACACACACACCAGAGAGGATGAGGAAATGCAGGAAAAAGAAATTTTTCTTCTTTCGTGTCTTTTATATGATCTGCCAGAAATACTGGTCCAGATTGCGGGTAGGGCCTTCTGTTTCAAATAATTCATCAAGAAATTACTTATAGCAGTCAAAGTGAGCACAACCAAGATTAGCCATCACACCACTAATCTTTATTGCTACCTGTCAGTGGAGAAAATACAGCTACTCATGTTTTTTTGATCCAAGTAATTAAGAATTTTTAAATTTTATGGTATTAGAATTTAGGTATCAGGGAAAGCAGATGAAGACATTGATAGTAGGCATGTCTTCACTTACCACTATGGTAATGAGTTGTTGTAGTTCCAATGCCTACAGGAGGCTAAGTTTAACTCTAAAACTGAAATACCGATATTCATATTTACTCTAAAATCCAATTAAAATGAGATTTCATCACAATCATTATCATCATTGTCCTGTGCCTAACAAACAATGCACTTCATCAAATTTTTAAAGAAAGTAGAAGATTCTTAATCTGACTTTCACATCATGAGACTATATGTGCTCATCAAGAATGCCCCAGTTTATTTTCAATTATGTTTATATTTATTTATTAATGAGGCTTTGGGTTTTATTCATTGTCCAGAAGTTATCATTGCTATTATTACTAATTACTATATATATTTCACCTACTATTCTGCCCTAGGAATTTGTTACTACGATTAGTGGATAGAAAATTTGTAAGATATTTTTGCTCAAGAGCACTGATAATAAAATATTATGCAAAATATTTTAAAAGATTACAGATAATTAAAAGATATATATATATATTTAAAACTAACAACTCTAGCATGTGTATTTGCTATTGAACAGAAGTTATTTAATTACATGAAAATAAAATTCTACATTATAAGCTTTGCATGAAGTACTATTTTTTTTTTTTTGCCAGTTTGCTGCTATAATACATGTTTATGGTAGAAAGTAAAAGTGAAAGAAATGGCCAAGTATGTGAGGTTAATGCTTAGAGGTGAAGCAGTCAGGGTATTTGAACTAGAAAGAGCCATGCAGAAGAAGGTAACCTGAGATTATAGAGAGACCTGGCAGAATTTGGAACTTAGTGTTGCTGATTCCTTGGGAGGGAGTTGGGAAGCCATGTCTGGTGGTTGTGGGATAATTAACATCAATGATTCAAGGTCTTATCAGTAACTTAAAATTAGAATCTTGCTCTATTTTGGTCCAATGAAGGAACCAAAATGGAATAGTTCAAGTCTTGAGGCAATCAGGCATAAGGCCCAACAGTGAGTTAAAACAGAGAAAGCTTGAGTTTGCTTGTTTGATCATTGATTTGCAGACTAAAGAAGCATGGAGATTATCAGTGACACCTACAGTTTCTTCATGTGGAAAGCCTGGAGTGGGATAAATGGAGCAGGTATTAGAACAGTGCTGAAGAGAGAGAGCTTAGGGAAAAAATTGCTTGGGGGTGAATTACCTCAGAAAATAGATCATCCGTGTCCAAAAGATAATACACACCATTTTCCAGTGAAAGTAACCATGACACCTGGGCGAAGTGACCAAATGTAGCATAAAGGTAGAGGGAATAAATGTCATTATGTAAGCCAGAAAGCTAGAAGAAGAATTAAGGGCAGAACTTTGAAAATGATGCAAGAAGCATGGGCCAAAATGGCCCAAATTAGCAAGTATAAAAGTAAATATGGGGTTAAAATGAATTCTGAACTATTTCTAGTATTTGAATAGTGTAAAAAATTGCTGTGAATATTTATGTGCAGATATTTTTCTGTGAATGTCTTGATTCATTTGGAACAAATGCCCCAGATAACGCCTGTGCAATACAGTAAGTGCATGTTTACTTTTACAAGAAATGGCCAAAGACTTTTCCAGAGTGACTGTGTAATTTTATGCTCTCACCAAGAACGTGTGAAACTTTTTCTGAATCCTTGACAGCATTTGATATTGCAACATTATTTTAAATTTTAGCTTTTTGTTGCATGAACTATTCAGCTACTAAGGTGCATTTTTCCAGTTGTAAAAATATTTTCATTATAAGAGTCTAAAAAGCCATAGAAACATAAAACAAAAACATCCAGATGATTTGCAATTTCTTTATAATTATCCATTTGAAATGCTTGTTTTCTTTTTACATTTGTTTCATAAATAACTTGATCTATTTCATCGTTTTGTCAAATATATTATATACTAAATATATCTTACCTATTAGTTATCTTATTACATATAAATGTCAATTCATACATACAAATATATTTATCAATAGAATGTATGTGCAGTGGTAAATTTGGTAGACAGTTACTATTATTTACTCTAGTTTTCTTTTATATCATAAATATATATTCATATGGTTAAATATCATTAAATTACTTACAGTAGTCCAAGTGAACACAACCAACATTAGCCATCACAATTTATTTGAATGTTTCCATCTTGTTGGATCTTTAGGTTTCTAAAATGGCTGTTATATCTAGAGTTGCAGTAGGTGGCTTTGTGAGTTATCATTTGTTGTGGTTCGAGCCATTCTTTTTGGTTAACTACTGAGAAAGGAAGTTCTTGGTTCAAAGGTTATGAACGATTTGAAAACTTTTAGTTTGTTGCAAATACCAGCCAGATAAATTGTGTCAGTTTGCATCCCAGCATTATACATCATGATGCTGCAAGTAATTTTTGCCAGTTTTGCTGATTTGACTCATATAAAATGTCAATATATTTATTTATTGCTAGTGATAAATTTTTAATGCATTTTTGTAATTTATATCTTATTCTTCTATAAAGTTTCTTTTGCGATTCTAGTATTTTATCTGTCAGTTGCGGTCACATGTTTTTCATTAGTTCCATTTTTAGATAAACTAAGATCATGAAACCACCTCAAAGTCACATGCACAATAAATATAATTCAAAGCAAAAAACAAAAAAAAATACAACAATAAAACAAAAACCTAACCATGATGGAAATACACACACAAATAAATCATCAACAGAAAACAAAAGAAAATTATCACGTGACACAGTGACTATGTTCTTCCTGAATAGACAACCTAGAAGTACACCTACACAAATAGAGTCAACTGGACTTTAATCACTACCAAACATAATACGATAGAACAAAGAAATTATTTTCAACAAAAGACACTAGAAAAATTGGACATCCAGAAAACACATATAAAAATATTTGTTCCCAAACCTGGCCCCTTCAAGAAAATTTATTCAAAATGGGTGGCAGACTTGGTTTGAAAGTACAAACATTTAAGACTCCTGGATTAGGAGAAAATAAGATAAAAGTGTCAGTTCTTTGGGCTTACAAATAAGGAGACACATTAACTAACCTGACATTTGGAGACTTGAAATTATTTTATGAAACAAATCACACACATTATTTGACCTTAATTTAAAATAAGTATATATGTATAATAATCCTTGTGATAAAGCATTGATTCAAAACACTTTAAAACCTCTTAAATATAAAAAATTAGAGAGAGAGAACAGTTCTCACAATGCATCAGGAAGAGAGCAAACCACCAGGGACATTTATCTGCCACTTTGATGATAAGACTAATACATCTTTTCTTCACTAAAGTTTCGTTTCACATTTTATTAGTTACTTGAAACCAAATATAAAGCTGTATTTGATGATTTTTTTAACCCATAAATAATCATGGCTTGCTGCCTCAGTAGAATTGCTGTCTACTAACATAAATTACATGAAATAATTTTTAATTTTATAATTCAATCCATTTAAACTTCAGAGTCATCCATCAACAGCTCACCTTATATTTACATAGAATTACAGTGTTTCTTCCCATCTTGAATGCATGCTATATAACCTAATAAGAAATGATGAGAACCCTGATACAGTCAGAATTTTGAAATGAACAAGTATTTACAAGCTCTGATACTTAGAAGCTCTGGGGTAAATCTGACCTGGGGCCAAGCAATGCTGACTTTATAACTTAACAACAGATATTTGCATACAATGAACTTTTTACTTAAGGACTTCTTAAATCATTGTCTGAGTTGGTAAGAGGGTATGGAGATACTTTTATTAACATAAGCAGTAAGGTAAACATGTAAATATGCTAAGCTTCTTATAAAATGGGGTGGCAATGATTAAGCAGTGACATCTTCATATTTTTGTTTTGATGAGTCTCATGATTGTATATTAATTTTAGCCGCTCTATCATAAATAACTTCAACAGTGATTTATGACAATCTGTGTCTATAATCTTATGGTTTGCATGGATCAGGATTTGGGGCAGCTGAAGTGTGAGATCATCTTGACTGGCACAGGCTTTGATGAAAGTGTCGTTGGAGATGGAACTTGGAGTCATCTCAGTTACTCTGTTGCCGACAGAATGTGGTTCATCCTATGGGTAGGATCTCTGCTCATAGTTACTGGAGCCTGAACTCAGGCAGTAGTTCATAGGCAGCTGAAGCTGTCAGAGTTGTAGGGAGTCATCTACTGATCTCATTTTACCCTTTGGGGATGCTGTGATGATGCTTCTCAAAGAGGATTACCTGCTTATGTCAGAGGGACTGAAGCTAATCTTCTTTTGCATGAGAAAACTTAGTTATATCTAAATAATCTCTCTCCTTTATGGTATGTTCTATTGGTTAAAAAGCAAGATAAACTTTCTGTCTGCATTCAAGAAGAGATTATATAAAATTATGAATGTCAGAGCCAGGAGTCATGAGATCCATCTTAAAATTCTACCTAATGCAACTGTCACGAAACACCATTACCATTCTTCTTACTGGTCCACTGTTGTATGGGTATATAGAAAAATTAGCATTCAACTACAACCAAGTTACAATTAAAATATAAGCAGTGTATAATGCTTAGTTTGAGTTACCTACTCCCATAGCAAAAGCATTGTTTCAAATGCTTAACTGATTGGATTGTACTTATTTTTTATATTAACTAAACAATCCTCCAGGTCCACATAGCACTGTTATTTAACATGTACTCACATGTAAACTCAGATATGCTAAGAGAAAATTTGCTTCATTTGACAATAAAATAGTTTGGCAATTATATGTGTAAACAGCAAGTTAGTTCTAAAATCACATATTCTGTTCCTACCTTGATAACATTTGGGAACTGAAATAATTAAGCTTTTAAACTTGACTGCATTCTGTGTAAGTTGTTTTATTTTTACAGGATATCTATACTAAATCCCCAAGTCAAGAGTTATAGAGCAGATTTTAAAAGAAAGTTGCATTTGAATAACTGCCCTTGGAGACAGTGGGAACATTTTATACTTCTATACAATTCCTTAGATTTAGAGGCCTTTCGTCCATAGATTTATGCTTTACACTTGAGTGTACTGTTTGAGAATGTGGGCTGACTGCATTTTGTTCTCATGCATAGATGCACACTTCTTTGCATCTATGATAGTTGTTCTGAAAGCCCTTGGAAACCAAGTGATACCACAAAGTATTTAAGAGGCAGAGGTCACGATTAGGGGTACTGTTACCTGTACAAGATGTTCAGCCTGAGGAAATAATCTTTTTTGTATCTTGTCCTGTAAAAATTAATGTTATACTATCTCAAGTGATTTTATGTCAAGAATAGAATGATTAAATAGTATTCCTAATTAAACTGTGTTCCTTCACCCAGTTCATTTTCATAAGAGAAAACAGCAAAAATCCTTTACATGGAACATGCTGTTTCCCAGATTTTCCCTCTTATAAAGTATTCATTCCTTTATAGGTATTTATAATCATAAATTAATAAAATTAGTATTTATTCAGTGTCAGGTGAATTGAAGTGGACATGCAACAGAGTTCTAGAAAACTGAACATTTCAATGTCTCTCATAAAAATTATAAAGTGCCATACTTTCCTTTGTATTTTCTTCATTTTTTTCGTCCTTATTGACATGCTATAAGAATACTTTAAAGCACACAGCAGTGTAACAGGTTGAAAGTAGTGTCACTGAATTCAGATTTTAGCTAAATTGTTAACTAACTAAACTCAACTAGGCTGTTCAGTTATGACTCTTTTATTGGGGAGAGATGATATCTTTATAGAGATTATCGAATAAAATTAAACTCCAAATCCAATCTAATGATTTATATTTTAAAAGGAGAGTTGAGAGAGAGAGGCAAAAAAAAAAAAAAAAAAAACAAACAAACAAAAAAAAAAAAAACAAAAAAAAAAAAAAACAAAAAACAAACCAAAGACAAAGCAGCTGAGAGAGGGGAGGTGATGATGATATAAAGGGACGTGATGGGAAGATGGCCATCTACAAACTGTGGAGAAAGTTGTGGTCCTGTTTTAACCCTTAGCCTACTAAAGGACTGATTGAACAAACACTTCGATCCCACAGGTTTTTGTAACTATGAAACAAATTCCTCTACCCTTCTAGCTGCTTACTTGGTTATTGAGATTCTAGCAAACAAACCTGAGTCCCATTGATCTTGAATTTAAAAGCATTTGACTCAGGATTTTTTTTTTAACTTCCTACACTGCAAAAGTGATTCTTATTAACAACTGTATCCACATCCCCAAATGCACTTCACACGCACGCACGCACTCATGCATGTACGCATGCACGCTGCATGCATAGGCTCCTGTTTCTGCAATCCTAGTAGGCCATGTAGTGACTTTGGACACCAAACTTGCTTCCAAACTCTCAAGTCTCTCACTTCGGCCTCCTAAATACTATTAGAGACCTATCACTGTGTCTGGAATAATCCTAAGTTTCTTGAGTATTTCCCATGTTAACTATATCCTATATAATACCACCTCAGGAATCATACTAGACAGAAACATCAAATGAGAACTCTCAGGCAAACAACAGGTTCTAGTATACCAAGTTACAAGGAAAAGACACTGGATGTTGTTGAGTGGACATTTTCAAGTTAGAATCAGTCACTGTAACAAAGCACCCTTAAGCAGAAGAGTATCTGTCTTAGCCGTATTAGTAAGCTGTCCTGGTGGTTAATAATGATTTTTCAGTAAAGCAAAAATCAAGTATCAAGTTCTTTATTGTTTAAGGAGACATGTTATTTTTCACTTATGTTATTTTGAGTTGAATGTTACACATATTTAATTTCCAGTTTTGACTTTATAATCTAGAAACAGTACATAGCCTAGATGAGACCTTAAGTTCTGTGGTAGATACCTTGGGTTCACACTATCTTCTAGTTTTTATTCAATTTATCTGTTTGTAGTTTCACTTACAAACTTGCTAATTATCTGTGAATGTTAATGTGGAATACCTAGTAAATAAAGAAGAAAAATAATGCTAAAGTACCCAAAACAATAAAATTAATTTTAGAATATAATTTATTGTGATATTTAAGAATGTAGAGTTAATAATAGCATAAATGTATGATAAAATATAAAGCATAATAAATTAAAATAGTAAAATTTTGTCATATAACTTTATATAATATGATAAAAATTATCTATTCACTTTATAGCTCCATTAACAGAAGACAATTATGGTATAATTTTTTGGAAAATGTGTTAGGATATCAAAATATATGTAACAGTTTCATTTTTTCCACAATTAATTTAAAGGTGATATCAGAGAATCTTGACAAGTAATACTTGGTAATTTCTAAAGTCAAGAAGACTCTTTTCTCATGATGCCACTACAAGTCTTACTCATAAGGATATTTTTAACTAATACAAATTGGTTTCATATCACCCTAAATTTAACTTTAAATTAAAAGATAGACAATGTGATTTTAATATTGCTCTGACATATCCTGTAATTTGTGGAATCTATTTAAGAAGTCAAAAGTGGATTCATGATATGCCTATGATTTGAAATATCTGCTAATGCATTTTATTTCTGTATCTCGGATTAAGTAATGAAAATAACTTTAGAGGTTTTTTTTTTT
The DNA here is from genome assembly GCA_033318265.1 of Phyllotis vaccarum. Taxonomy (NCBI): domain Eukaryota; kingdom Metazoa; phylum Chordata; class Mammalia; order Rodentia; family Cricetidae; genus Phyllotis; species Phyllotis vaccarum. Next base: position 23,333,729 of record JARWLC010000014.1, read on the forward strand.
CGAATTAATTTTAGGTTCATAAGGAAATTGCATTTTCTCCTTAATTTCTGTTTTGGAGGCGGTGGATATTTGATTTCCAACATCACTGCACTTTTCCAAATTCTGTCTTCCATACTTAACAAAAAAAAAAATTCCAGCCATTTTTTGATGAGTCTCTCTGCACTTTGTATATTCTTTTATCTTGTTAAACAACAAACAAATAACAAAATAAACCATCCTAACATTCTATATATTCATGGACATCGACAGTTCTTGCACATCCCGGAAGGAAAGAGTCAATTTTTGTTTGGAAGCTAAATGACAAATTCTGGCAATGGAGGATCTAGCTCTAGCCATGTTCTTTTCCGGTGAACAAAACTGCTAAGAAGTAGAATGACCCCTTTCTTGTAGCCAGGAACACCATATATTTTATTATCACATTTGTTAATATGGCTTTAGATCACACTGACAGAGTGATCATGTTTCTCTTGTTATGTACAAACTATATTCTCTGCCTTCTTGCCAAATGCTCTCACAGCCCCATAGACCTGAGTCCACCCTTAAACCCCAATACAGAGTCATTTACTGCATCATCTTTCAGGCTTTGCTTGAAACTCAAGCTCAGAATTATTAAGGATTTCATGTTGCTTAGAAAGAACTTTAATCTAAATGGAAATCCTAACTATCAGCAAGGTTTTGTTTTACTGTAAAGGCTGCATACTTGTGAAGCCACTTTCTATACCTGGCAATAATGCCAAATGCAATTACAAACCCCTAGTATATAAACAGGAGTCTGCTTCACAGAGAATATTCATCAGATATGAGGTCTAGTATTAGTGTAGTGGTACGTAAGGTTTATTCACTGCCTCAGAAGCATTCACAATGCTTCTAATGACAGACATGTGGCCAACTCATCATAGACCATAGAAGTGTCACCAACTCTAGAATGTAGTACAACCTGTTAACAAGATACTTGTAAAGTCAAAACTAACAAACAGATAACTATGGCTCAATATGATGAGTGTGCATCCTACGTATACTTATGATGTACAAACTCTCTGGAACCTGTGATTCCTACTTTAATTGACAGAAAAGAAAGGAAGAACCTCCACACCACGATAGTTGTGGATTGTTGTTTTGCTCCTGGTTTGGGATCAGGAGTCAGGGTTGCCTATGTGCTTAGGGTTCATACCTCCTGCTTTTCCCCCTGCAGGAGGAAGCCAAGATTGCTCAAAAGCAAGGACTGAACCTCCAGGAACAAGTTGAAGCAAACAGGTTCAATTTAGGAGAAAGCCTTAAATACTTTTTTTCCCCCCAGACCCGCCCCCCAGCCGAGTAAAGGGCTTTGATTTATTAATATCTATGGTAACTTCTGGTGGTCGTCTCTCTCTGGAGTGTTGTATCTGGACTCTCTTCCCTCTTCAAGGCCCCAGGCAGACCCCAGGTTGGCTTATGTGGAAGTGCTTAGGAGCACATGTTTTAGGGCACTAGTTGTCACCAGTTTGCACCAGCTGAGGCTGATCTGGTCTCCAGGTCTCTTAAAGCCACGACAGTGGATTACATCAGAAAGGTGTGATTGTCAGGCAACTAGATGACTTAGATTGCAAACAGTGGAAAGCTCCTCCACAAAGACAGTGAAGATATAAACTATTGTTTTGACAGAATACAAAAGGAAAAAGCAACAGATGTAGGTATATAAAAAGTAAGATTCTGAAATCTCAATGAATTTTTGAAGGTTAGTGTATGTAGGTTCTCCAATCATTGAGAATTCTTAGAATTCCTGTTACAAGATGCCTCACGTATCCTTCTCACTGGCATTTTTTTAAACACAGGGTTTCTACCATGCTGTTTAGACCAGTATCAGGGAAGGGGTCCTGAGGAATCCCCTTAGTGCTCAGGCATAGAAATGGGCCTAGAAGACAGCCACAGAATTCTGTTTCTTCACTCCTACCAAACTTTCCCACTGCTATGACTATGACAAGATAGTTCTAGCTAGTATTTTGCCTTTTGAAATGCTACAAAGTAAAGCTATTGGAAACAGGATTAAAAGAAAATGTATTCTTGTTCAAGACTCAACTCTCTCTTCAAGGCTGTTTTAAAAAGAAGGAGTTGGCAGAAATGGGTAAGGAATGCTCAGAATTCCCCACCTTTGAAGTTCAAGTACATGCAATTTACCTGAAACTCAGGCTGAAACACACTTGAAAAATACCCTGGCCTGGCCATGGGGTGTGCACTAGAAGCAAATTAGGAGAGCCTGTTGGAGTGTAAAGAGAGTTCTCAGCTGTGGTATTTACCTGAGAAGACTCCTCAAAGGTGCTGATGAAACACTCCAGGTTTTATAGAAAACAAAAGGCAATTTCAGTCGTTAATTCAGGGGCCTAGAGAAATTTGCCACTAGATGGCATCAAACCTCGGTTAAGATTTTAACAGTTTGTAAGGTACAGTGGGGCTCCTTATCCACCTTGCTACAGAAGGCATGTCTATTACCAGCCATTTCATCATTGCAACAGTATAGCCAATGATAATTTCCTCTTATTGTTACTTGCCATTGTAGCATTGTGTTTGAGCTTCCTATGTATTACTAAAGTACATTTACTTAATTGATCAAGGACTCTTTGCTGTAGCACATATACTAAAGCAAGTGTTTACACACATGCATGAGAGGGAGACAGACAGAAAGACACAGAGAATTTAACAATAACACGAGAAATATGTAAAGACAGAACAACATTTATTTTGAATACAGCACATATAGTAAAGGAAAGCATACAGTCTTCTTGTACATTTTCTCAGGATCCTTGGGAATACCTAATGATTACTTAAACTGCCATCAACAGCATGGATTTTTATTAATTATATATCTGCTGTAGGGTCCTGTTTTGCATAGCTATAACAGCAATTGGGTTTATTTGTTTACTAATACAGAAAAAAAGATGGAAAGGTAGAGACTATCTGTCATGGTTAAGCTTTCTATTACAGGAACTCTTATAAAGGAAACATAATTGGGAATTGCTTACAGTGCAAAATTTCAGTCCATTATCATCATGGCAGGGAGCATGGCTGAATAGCTTGCAGATTCTAGAGGAGTAACCTTACATCTATCAACCAACAGGAAGTCAACTGTGATGCGGAGGAACCTTAAGCAAGAGAGACTTCAAAACCTGCCCTCACAATGACACACTTTCTTAAACAAGGTTACACCTATTATTCCAGCAAGGCCACACCTCCCAGTGGTGCCACTCTTATGAGTTTATGGTGGCCAATTTCCTTCAAACTACCACATTGTCAAAATTTTTAACAAATAAAATTATGCATTCAAGTTCCATGAGGAAGCATTGTTAAAAATCAACAAATAGTTTCAAATAGAAGTGACATTTTTCAATGTCCAAGTTAGAACCCAATTATGTTAAGGCTATTCTTGTTTGCTGATAATCGTAGGTATCTGAAAAAGCACATCTATACACATTCTAGGAAAAGCAAATCATCCTAGTATTAAATTGTCATCACATAGTTAATAATTATTTAATTTAATTATTTGATAATAATTGTAAGTAATTATTTATTTGTTTGTTTTTGTAGACAGGCTTTCATGGTTTAGCTTTGGAGCCTGTCCTGGAACTCTCTCTGTAGACAAGACTGGCTTTCACCTCAGAGAGATCCACCTGCTTCTGCTGCCTATGTGCTGGCATTAAAGATGTAAGCCACTACTGATAGTTTTATTTTGAGTCTACTAAATGATAAAAAGCAGCCAGGCAAATTAAGAAATGGTCAATACAGTGAATAAGGGTAACATTTCAAAGAAACAAAAACTAACTAAACTCAGTGGATGCATACTACAATGATTTTCTTTTTTAATATTTTAATATTATTTAATGTCTTACAGATTAGTTAATACCAAATGTAACTTCCAAGATATTTTATTACATGCCTGATAAGATATTGTTAGCGGATATCTTAACTAAGAAACACTACTTTTAATAAATTTATTATTAATTTATTTTACATCTTGGCTATAGTTTCCTCTCCCTCTTCTCTTCTCATCCATCCCCTTCCAACTCCAACCTATTCTCAAGCCCTAATCCACTTCTCCTTGGTGTCTGTTGAGGGAAGGGCAGGTCTCCCATAAGCACCAAGAGAACACAGCATATCAAGTTGCAGTAAGACTAAGCACTTACTCATGTACCACAATGGTTTTCTAAAGCAGCGTACACACTGACGGTGGAAAAGTTACCCCATCTTCACAAACTGAAAGTTGAACTCTGACTCATGTCCACAAGCCAGTTTCACAGGTACTATCCTTGTCTCTCCCTTTGACTGCCACAAGGTTTAAAGCCTAGGGCATTCTAATCATAGGAGTTTTCAATTTAGTCATATATGAGTAGTTTATTTACCAACTTTAATGTTATCCTAGAATAAATAAACTTGAATACCTAGGATTGATAGCACTATTAATGTTTTCTTTGTCTGTATATGTATATATATATATATATATATATATATATATATATAATTCCAGTTAAAGTAATCTCTGGAGAGTCTACTTATCTACTTAAAACTAATGATACCTTAAAGACAAAGAGCTTAAAAAAATCTATTAATATGCTTAGATGTAAATAGTTGGAGAAAAAGAATGAAGTTAGATCTCAGAATATAACTCTGATTATAGGATGTTAGGATGCTCTAAAGCCTTTTGTGTAACAGATTGACTTTAGAGCTTTCTTCAACTCAGGATTACAAAATTTTAAAAGATGAGCTTTTCCTAAGACATGATATTACCTGCCCTCTTCAAGTGTTCTTTTGTCCTCTCCTATATTATCCCCCAAATTATAACTAACTTTAAAGTATAATTTTAATTTCTTGACTTAAGCAAGTTGGATTGTATAAAGTGAATTATTGTACTAATCAATAAATTAGTTATTGAACCACAGTCTTAATGATGACATAGGAGTAGGGAATTGGTGGCATGAATTCTTTTTACATAATGTTTTTATTAGAAAAGTGGCCAGTACATCAATAAATCTTACTGTGAGACACTATCACTGTGACCTGGTCCTTCCTAGATCACATCCTGAACCAAGCCCTCAGACGTCATATAGAATGGAACTTGTAACATACTCATGGAAAAATGAAAGCCACATTTTGATATTCAGTTATGGAGAGGAAACTTCTTTGCCCAAAATAATTCGTTATGCAATGTTTCACTTGAACTATCCGTAGCCTGATAGCTAGAACCATTTCCCTCCGCTCCCCTTTTGTTCTGGTTTTCTGAGGAAGCACAGCATAGTCTACACAGACACCTGAACACTTTTGCCAAGATACTTAAAAATGGAGTATGTCTACACAATGGAGGAAGTGATCTTATTTCCTTCCCCTATAGCATTCTGTATATCTCAGAATAGGAGAACATTTTCATTTAATTTTGCAAGTTAAGTTACACTAGATGTTTAAGCAAGCACATTTTACTCTAAGTACAATGTTGACGAAACATAATATTTTAATTCACCTTGATAACAATGCTGAAATGCAAATAGTTTTAGAAACACATATATTTTAGTATCCCCTGTGAATATACTCATTTTTAATTTCTGCATTTCTATTTCAGACCTACAAAACTGATGCTAGAATTAATAATAAAATATTGTTTAACTCCTTAAAATAATGAAAAAATTATGAATATTATAAAAGAGATGAACTATTCTTACAGATTTTCTTTTTAAAAATAACGTAACTATATATACATACATATTTATGCATATATATGTATATATGCATGCATATGCATACAATAGTTTAAAGTAATGCTAAAATTCTAATTTCTGTCAAGTGAAGATATGCTTCAAATTTCTTTAGCCAAATTTAAAATTCTTTGATTTTAAAAATGAATTTTCAATAACAAGGACTAATTTTAAAATGTTACTTTATTTAAAAATATAAATAATCCTTAAATTCTATATAATTTTACCTCGTTTAATCAATTGAATTCACATTGCTGTGTGTTTAAGTTTCACCATTAAAGCTTGGCCCTAGTTGGCCCTATAACAGTGATTAATAAAGAAATGTCTCCTCTTCAGGTAACTCAAGAGGAAGGCTCTATGAAACAAAAGGTATCAATTGCTATTGAAACATATTGACTTTGTTTATACAGTGAACTTTCTTCAAAGTGATTATACGAATATTTTCTTTTTTCTTCATCCACAAACTAACATGATCTTGTGATTTTGCTTGAAAACAAACATACAAATATTTTTCAATTTTGAAAAAAATCAACTTTACTTTTACTGTTCTATGTTCCCAATTTAGCTTCACCCAAGTATTCCCCTTTGAACATCTCCCATAACCCCCTCAAGCAGATTGACTTTCTTTCTTTGATTCCTATTGTTGTATACATGAACCAATATATATTTGTATATCATGTATGTGCACAAATAACTATAAAAACAACTTGATGAGTTCATTTTTATTGTATGTATGTTGCTTCAGGACTGACAAGTCTATGAACAACTAAAAAGGAGCTTATCCTTGGAGTAGGCTAATTCTTCTTCTTCCAGCAGAATTGGTTACCAATAGTTCTTTGTCTTTGTGTGTGACCTTGTGAATTGTCTCCCTTACATGTTAACATATCCACTGATATTTTCTGGGCTTGTTTCATGCAATGCAGCCAATTCTAGGAGAGACTCTTTTACAGCAGATTTCCCAGTACTCTGACTGTTATACATTTTCTTCTCTATTTTTCACAGTGTTCTGTGATCCATAGGTGAAGAAGCTGTGTGGAATATACCTTCACACTATGTGAATCTATGTCACTGTGATTGGATTAGTAAAGAAGCTGACTGGTCAACAGCCGAACAGGTAGTGGTTAGGAAAGACTTGCAGATAAAATGAAAGTAAGAAGAAGAAGAAGAAGAAGAAGAAGAAGAAGAAGAAGAAGAAGAAGAAGAAGAAGAAGAAGAAGAAGAAGAAGAAGAAGAATCTCAAAAGTTGTGAGGAGATGCAGAGGAAGCAGGAGATGAACTTGACATAGTGAGAAAAGGAACCAAGATACTTGGCAGAGTGTAGCTTTAAAAATATGAGTTAATTTAAAATATAAAAGTTAGCTAGTAACAAGCCTGACCTATTGGCCAATCATTTATTATTAATAATACGTCTCTGTGTGGTTATTTGTGAACTGCCTGGTGGGAAAAGAAAAGTCTACTTATGAAGATATAATTTAGATGTATTTATAGAGGCTGTACCCACCATGATCTGTTGATCTTTGTATAGTGTCCTGCTATGCTTTTCTGTGGGTCTCTATTTTCTGTAAGGAGAGGCTTCTTTGATGAGGAGGAGTACTTACATTTATCTGTGAATATATAAAGGTAAGCCAAGTTTGTTTGATAAAGCCAGAAGAAATCATATTGTTTACATGTACCTATAATTATAGACAATTTATTCATGTATATATAAATATATTAAGTATATAAAATTATATATATATATGTATGTATACACACATACACACACACACACACACACACACACACACACACACACACACACACACACACACACACATAAAAGACAGGAACTTAAGTCACGTGTGCTTGACAACAATGCTTTCCACAAGAGCCACAGAATAACTACAATCAAAGTACCAGGCATAGGAAATCTTTAAATATAGATTTTCAAAGTAGCCTTTCGTTGTTTCTCAGGATTGAGGAGTGGACCTTTAATGCTGAGGATATCACATACTTAGCACACACAATTAAGATGAAATGGTGGTTTAAAAGAAAATTGTCCTCCAAAGCAGTGTCATTAATTAGAAGGTGTGGCCTTGCAGGAGGAAGTGTGGTATTCTTGGAGGAAGTATGTCACTGTGGAGAGAGACTTTGAGGTCTCATATATGCTCAAGATCCCACCCACTGTCTCAGACCACTTCCTGCTGTCAGCCTATCGAGATGGATGACTCTCAGCTCAAGCACTAAGTGTGTGACTTCATGCCATCATGCTACACTATGATGATAAAGGACTAAACGTCTGATAATAGAAGCCACCTCAATGAAATGTTTTGACTTTTATAAGAGTTGTCATGGTCATGGTGTCTCTTTACAAGAATGCAAATCCTAACAAAGACAAATGATTTGATTTGGATCTGATCTGAACACTTCTTCTGGTTATTTGGCTTCCAGAGTTACAGAAAATATTATACAAACTGTCATGGGAGAGAATCAATTAAACAGTCTGATCTAAACTGCAACACCTATGACCTACAACAATAACCAGCATAGGAAGATATGGATAAAAGTACAATAGGAGCACTCACATGCTGGTGACAATCAACAGCTGTCTAATTAACTGTAAGGCCCCCTCAGCAGGAGGGAAATCATGCCTGTGACTGGAAACCTAGTCACCTGTCTAAGACAAGCAAAGTCATAGCCATTAGCAAACAATCTACTCTCACACTTTTCAAAGACCAACATAATTCCTTACTACATTATAAATCTTATCCTTATAAATATGTTATTAAAACAACATTCATTTTTTTCAGACAAATGTATAATTCTTAATTGAGAAGTCAGTTATCTTCTCTATTTCTTTGTGCACAATATATTTTAAGTAAGTCAGTTGCGACTTTAACCAATCTCATAATCAACAGGCAAACCTTGAAGTATATATATAATATATAATAACATGCTCATTTATTAACCCATAATATTCACATAGTTCACCATGACAGTCCAATAAGCCTTTAACATTACCAAACCCTCTTCATTCTGCAGCTTCTGCTGCTGACACAGTAGTTTTAATAGCTCGCCCAACAGGAAAGTCAAAATCAAATCTCTGACTCACTTTCATTCTTATTTTGATTTTGCTGTACCCAGGGGCATAAAGGATGCCTTATGCAACACCTTTAAAAAGGAGACCAACACAAGGTGTTGCAATAGTGGTTAAGTAACCTATGTATGTTGAATTACCTGTTGTTGGTCACATAATCAAACTTGCTGTAGGTGAAGACAGATGCCTACTGGTAATGTCCGGGGAATTCCTTAGTGTTGGAGAGTCAAAGGTTGTCAGGCCACACATATGAAAGCAGGCTCACGGTTAGGATTCAATTGGGTAGTAGTTATTTTCCTAACAATTCACAGGGGTGTATTAATTTGTTGTCAATTTAATATACAAATGTCTTGATTATTTGGGTGAAATTAAAAATGTTTCTTCTTCTGTTGGCATCTAAAATTATTTGCCTATACTCATTTAGTGATACTTTATAAAGGAACATTTCTACTGGGATTTGATAGTCAGGAAGCTGAAAAATGTGGTTATTAGTGTCTTTATTCTTCTTGTTTCTTTTAAATTATTTACTTATTACATTGTGTGTGTGCGTGTGCGTGTGTGTGTGTGGGTGTGTGTGTGTATGGAAACACTCATGATGGATGTCACATGACAACTTTCTGAAGTTAGCTCTTTTCTAATATACACTCTGTTATTTCTAGGCGACCTATGAGCTTCTGATTCATGCGCCTTTTCTGTCTCCTTTTTCCTCAGCGATGTCCAAGATTACAGATGACTGCCTACCCATATTTTTTTAAAAATTTGAGTTCATGGACTCTAACATTGGGCAGCAGTAAAACTTTCTTACTGAATCATCTCTTACACTTTCCTTTTCCTATAGTGAAAGTTATTTGACAGAGACAAAATAAATTTCTGTTTGAGGATACTTCTGTGTTGTCACTCACCTGACTTGATTGTCAGCAACAGAAGTGATCCTTCAAAATATTTCTGAGTGTTTTGTCAACCATCCTCTACAAAACAGAAGAAACATAAATACTAAAATCATTATTCCTGGACTCAAGCATTTCCTAATAATGGTGTTATGATTAAGGCACAGTAACTACAAATTGTGTATCTTAGATTGATATTTGAATGCATAACCTTTGAAAATGTACTTTTATCATGATACATGCTAAACTATTACTGATGAAATTAACGATAGAAGACTATGACATAATTGTTTTATAAAATAAATGGAGTTTCAGATTATATCAGAATGTGGAAATTTTCAGGTAATTTTCACATTATCAGAAATACAATTTAAAATGCTAAAGACAATTGCCTGGTTAATTATATACAACTTATAATTCCAAGAATATTAAACAGATTGAACAGTATTTAAAGCACATTTTAAGTGATGATGGCCTCTTGGAGAATTGAACTGAATATGAAATATTAATGTGGTAACTCATATTTGTAAGTGCTATTAAAATGATGCCCAGAGCTGAAATTTGACATCTTTTATTTTAATTTTGTCTTGTAGCAATTACCTACTCTGCTAAAACATGAAATGCAATGAATATACATGTAATGAATAATTATTTTATTATATTTTTGGCTAATCTTAAGCCTTTAAAAATTATGCTGTTAACTATTTATGTAAAACATTATTTTATGTTTTTAAAAATCATATTTAAAACTTGTGTATTTATATAATGGTAATATTATATAATATATTCATGAATATTATTTAGAGTTGTCAATCTTCTGGTTCTATAGCTTCATTTCAACATCTGGGTCTTAAATTTCTACCATATCAAAACTCAAATGTATATTTATTGACTTTTAAAAATCTAAAGTGTAAGTCTTGGTTTATTCTGTTCAAGTCTTTTTTGTGTAATGATTTGAGGTTGATCGTTCTCTGTCTACAGAGTTAGTCATGAAAAGGTTAATGTTGGTCATGGGGGAAGGGTTTTGTATGTGCCTCTACTTTGTCCTCTGAAGTCTTCAGGTTATGAGTCTCCAGGCCCATGATAAGCTAAAGAAAATACAGAGGTACAAGCACGTACTGGTAAAGAATCCTTCATTTTCTCCACTCACCCAAACATTTAAGTAAATATAATTTAGAAAAATAAAATGTAAATATGTCACAATTCTTTCTGTACTTATTTATTTAAATAATTTCATGATTACATAGGTTAATTTTGATTCACTATAATGTTAAAAATTTGCATCCACAGCCAGCACAGGTGTGTGATTGTAAGTGTGTAGGCATAAAATTTTAATTGTAGTTAAGATTTGTGATTTTTTTTTTATTATCTGGGAAAAGCCAATGTGACTATTACTATATGCTGTGGGATTATGCTCTTGAACACTGCAAATGTTTGTCATTGTAAATGTTGGTTTAATAAAATGCTGATTGGTCACGTAGACAGAAAGTAGAGGCATGGCAACCAGACTAAGTGAATTCTGGGAAGCAGAAGAGTGGAGGGACAGATGACTATGAGAAGATTCAGAGGAAGCAGGATGAGAACGCTGCTCTGAGGCAAGGTACCAGGACTCACAGATAGAAATAATGTGCTAACTTAAAGTACATGAGTTAGAAAGCAATAAGCCTGAGCAATAGACCAATCAGCTTGTAAGTGATATAGGACTGTGTGATTATTTGGGAGTGCTGGTCCATATCCCAGGGCTAGGCCAGGCCAAAAACCTCTTACTACTATTGTAAGATATTTTCTTTGAGGTTTAGGAAAATCTATGTACTGTAGAGTCATGAACAGACACAAATACACAGTTCAAACTATCTCTGTGTGACAGTCCATCTGGAAAGGGCAATGAGATGAAGAGAACTTGGTGAAAAGAAAAACCTCACAATGAAGGTAAGCAAAAAGGAGACACAGGGGAAATGATACAGAGGAGTAGAATGAATGAGCAAGAAAATATAAACTTTCATGTTAAAAAGTAGAATTCTATGATATGTCTAAAGAATTATGTTTTCTCTTCTTTACCAAGACTTCCCAGAAAAGGCTCAAATCACTTTGTCTTAGTTAGTTTTGATAGATGTGAAATGAAACCATGACAATGACAATCTCATAAAGAAAACATTTACTGGGGTGGCTCACTTACGGTTTCCGAGGTTCAGTCCAGTATCATCATGGCCAGGAGCATGGTGGTATGTAGGCAGAGATTGTGCTGAACCTTAGAGTCCTATATCTTGACTCAGAGGCAACAGGAAGTTGACCGTCACACTGAGGGAAGCTTGAGCGAAAGACCTCAAAGCTAGCCCCTACAGTGAGTCATTCACATCCTCCAGCAAGGCCACATCTCCTAATGGTTCCACTCCTTTCAGGGACTATTTTCTATGAAACCACCACATTTCACCCTCTAAATGCATATTCAGTACAACTTCAAATGTCCCCATAGTCATAACAGACTGAAACTTGTTTCAAAATCCTAAGCTTGGAAATTTATTAACTTTAATCTTCCTGCAATAATTAAATTCTAAAAGCAGATCACATATTTAACATATGATGGCAATGGATATACATAACCATCCCAAAACTTCAGGAAGGCAACATAATGAGTAAATATTGGAAAAACAAGACTAAAAATCAGTTGGGCAACTCCAAACTCTACATTTCTATATCTGATGTCAAAACTCTTCAGATCCCCAACTCTGTTCAGCTTCTTGACTGTAACACACTTCATTTTGGGGGAGTGGGCTGATTCCACTCCCTGTTAGCAACTTTCCATGATAGGTATCCCACTACTTTGGAATCTCTAACATCTTGGGTTCTCCAAGGCAATCCAGACTTCAACTTCACAGTTTCACATAATGGCCTCTGTACTAGACTTCCATTCAGGAACAGCCCTGACACATGCCTGGCCTTAGTAGCTATATTCTATATCTCTTTTCTTCCATTTTAACTCTAAAACCAGAATCATGAGGTTAAAGTTGCCATGTTCTACTACTGCTTAATGAGGCTGGACCATGGCCACACACTCATGCATATCTTCATCAGCTTCCTGTCTTTTATTGCCTAAGCTTGGTTGTCCTGAAACTTGCTCTGTAGACCATGCTGGCCTCAAGCTCAGAAATCTGAGAGTCTCTACCTTCCCACTGCTAGGATTAAACCTATGTCCCACAACACCAAGCTCTAAGTTTTTCTTTAGTTTCTTTTTACAAGTTGGAAATTTAACTGGGTGGGATTTTGCCCTGTTGTCACCATTCTGTTTATTCCATTCTTAAGCTGTTCATCTTCATGAACAGAAGACATATCTCTATACCAATTTCTGGTGCCATTTTTCTACTCAAATTTTTTTTGTCTAGCTTGCTTCTTTTTATTATATATCTTCATTACCTCTAATAGCGACAGGATAGAGCCTATACTAGATAGAGCCTATACTAGATAGAGCCTATACTAGAATGTTTAGAGATTTCTTCTTCCAACACAATTAATCTAGACCTCTTCACTTTATTCTCAGGCAGATACTTTAGACAAGGGCAAAACACAGCCACTTTCTTCACCAAAATATCACAAAAAATGATTTCTAGGAAACATTCTAAAATTCTTTCCTGGAGCCTTTTGAGCCAGGTCCTGATATTTCAAACAATTGTCAGCACATTGCCTTCCATGCTTTTCCTAGTATGTCCCATTATGAAAGTGCATATAGAATTCTACTGCTTTCCTAACATAAAGCACCAAAGTTGATATTACTCCAAACAAGACCATGATCAGACCTATCACTGCAATACCCCAGTCCCTGGTACCAACTTCTTTTCTTTTTCTTTCTTTCTTTCTTTCTTTCTTTTTTTTTTTTTTTTTTTTTGCTGTGACAAGACACCATGACCACATGGAAACTCTTATAAAGAAAGCATTTAAAGGGGATATCTCTTCCTCACAGTGACATACTGATGTGGGAATGCATTTATATATACTGTGAATCTCAATCTTTAAATAAAGGAGCTGTTTTGGGCCATGACAGGCACCATAGGAGAAGTAGGAGGAGAAATCAGAGCATAGGTAGGAGAAGCAGGGCGGAGTCAGAGGCAGATTGAGCAAGCCGCCCAAGAAGAAACATGTAAGGAGCATAGGTGAGCCACGGGCCACGGGACTGACAGATTAATAGAACTGGGTTGATTTAAGATGTGCTAGCTAGCAATGTGCCTGAGCATAGGCCAAACAGCATGAAGTTAATATAAGCGTCTGAGTCATTTCTGGGGGTCTGAGCAGTGGGCGGCTAAGGGGTCTCGGGCGCCAGGTCTGTGGGTCTCTGGGCCTCTAGCCGCCCGGGACTGAGAAACCCCACTACTACAATATATCATCTACAAGGCCTCCTAATAGTGCCATTCTTTGTGGGGACCATTTTCTTCCAAGTCACCATACTTTTAAAGTAGATTTTCTTCAAGAAACAAAATTCTGAGCCCCTTTTCAGAGGCAAAAACTTAGGTGTATTTATAATATTGACATTATGATTTGTGTGTGTGTGTGTGATTGTGTTTATGTTCATGTATATATGCAGGTGTATGAATGTGTTTGTGTGTGCATGTGTGCATGCATGTGTGTACAAGCATCTGAATGCATACATACATATTCATAAAGAGGAATAAACATAACAGAAACATGAGTCAAATATTAATAAACATTCCAGAGGTAATTTTATAAGGGGTTACTATATTGTACAACATGTATCTAAAATAGTTTCACTGGGCGTGGTGGTGCATACCTTGAATCTGAGCATGTGGAAGGCAGAATAAGATGGATCTCTACAAGTTCAAGTCCAGCTTGACCTATATAGTGAGTTCTGGAGCCAGCCCCAATGGGTGGAGTGGCCATGTTCTATAGAGGAGATAGGGATTTAATAAAGGAGAAGGTGAGCCATGGTGGTGCTGAGAATCTTGCAGCCTGACTGACTAGCCATCAAAATGCTTCTTTATTTGTACAGATTCATTAAGCAGGGATCGATCCGTTCATGGTGTTCCAAAACATAGATCATTACATTACTATCTTTGGACATGTGTTTAACATTTTCTTTTCACATCTGTGGGGTCATAAGGGTAGTCATCATTGATAAATTGTAACAGTACAGTTAACTTTTACAATCATTTTCCTTAATTTGTCATCATTAATAAACAGAGCTATCTTTTATAATCATTTTTACTCACCAACTCCATAATACAATTTTAAAGAGTATAGATACATATGTCAGCCCATTCTTAGGTTGATAGCTCTTGTGGCTTAAAGGATGTTAGACAGAAAGAAAACTTCTAAGACAGCCTGGCAGGTTGCATATCTGAGAAGTGTATTATTAACTGTTAATGGTCATGTGCCCAAACAAAGTCTTTAAGCCAAAGCAGCTTCAGTTATTATTCAGATTCTGCAACAATAAAATACTTAATTTTTATATTTTTATAGAATGTGTTTATATGTATAATCATGGCATTCTTTTGTTCCTTGTTCATCTGACACCGCAGTGGTTCTGCATGAGCTAACTTTTCTAAGAAATAGAGACCTCACTCTTTTATTGTATTTTCACACCAGTCTCTGCCCATCAATATAAGTCCCTGAGTAGAACAGAGGTAACTTTAGATAACTTTGTTGTTGCATATGCCACATAATTGATTGAGTATATAATAGGCAAAGTCTTGTAATTTCATCTGTAGCCAGCTCCTCCAGTCCACCAAATCCTGTTGATTATTTTCTTTTGATTATCTTGTTCCTGAGTAAGTACAATGACAGATGTTTTAAAAATATCTCATAACCTCATAAAGAGAACTCTGTCTTCTTTACGTGTGTCACAAACTCCAAGGCAGAAGAAAGACCTTTAAGTAGATAAGGCTATCTCCCTTAAAGTGGGAGGGATAGTATGCTTAGGACATTTCCTGGAAGGGGGGAGGGAAGGACTTAGAAGTGGTACTACTGAGAGAAGCTAGAAATAATTCACAGAAAATTTCCCATCAAAACCGAAAGTTTCATGGTGACCATCATGTGGCTCAGCTTTGCTGGATCTTTGTCAGGCAGATGTGCTGGCTTTATGGTGTTTGCAGTTCTCATCAGATGTGACTTTTCCAGGAGAGCTCAGGCCAGCAAAGATTTCATAGTGAGACCCTGTCACAAAAGTAACTAAACCAGAAAATAAAGGAATGTACATTGGAGATAGAAAAATAACAAGCATGCAGAGGAAGAAACAGTGACTACCATTTGCTTGAATTAAGTGATAACCAGAATACCCAGAATGATATTTATTACCTTATAACATACAAACATAAGCATATCTTTTCTGGTTTATTAACTGATTCAGGTACATAAAAGCTTCCACTAATCTTTTACAAGATTGGTGAGTTAAGGCATTTTTCTCAAATACTCCAAAATGATGTATCCTTAATATTGTCAACAATAGTTTGAATATAGCACTTCCCTATAAGAGTATCTGCCTGCTTACGCTTTTCTGTTTCCATGGATAGGAAATATTTCCTGGGAATAGTCTCTTAAGGTAACTATCAAATTCAGGTAAACAGCTGTTTTACACTGGATAAAGCTGAAAGTAGATGTCAGGCAGAAATGGTTGCCAATGGTAACAAAAGCTGCAGGATATTGTGAATATATATTTTCAGGAGGATAATTAGGGGGGCCTGGCAGATCAGTCTATGAAGTGCCTGCTGACAAACCTATTACAGAAGGAGCAGCACTCCCTACAGTAAAGAAAGAAATTTACACTGTGAAGAGGAAGAACACAGTTCAATGAGTAAATGAGAAAAGTCAGAAACGAGATAAAGTTCTTCCTTCCGTGAAAACAGTTGACTGTGTATACAGTGTTGATATTTTCCTGTTTGGCTTTATATTTCCAATGTGCTGAAATAACAGAGGAGGAGCCAAGAATAAGAAAAGTAGGTAATATCTGCTCATTCTTTTGTGTGTGGGGGGTTAATTATAAAGAAAAATATATTTTATTAATTTTTAAACATTCCTACTCATTAATTAACAATAGCATATATAATTCTACTATCTACAATTGTAAACACTACAAAGCCAACTCAAAGCAGGTTTGTATGTTAGGACTGTAACTAAATTAGGCGCCAGTGAGTCAAGTTTAATTCTATCTAAGTCCTCCAAACACATGTTTTACTAAATTGAATGATGTTAAATGATTTGTGAGCTGACTTTGAGACACAAATTAAAATAAGCACCTTAGGAACTAATTTAGGAACTGAAAATGTAAGCATATATGATGAGCAGCATGTCTTTGGACAATTGAAATTCTGTATCACATAATTTATAACAGCAAAAAAAAAATGGCTTCTAGATTAAAACATACATGAGGGAGTGTGTCCCAGGAGGCCAATCCCTTATGGGTGAATCTCAGGTAGGAGAGGCTCCAAGACCACAGACTCCAGAAAATTCTGCTGAGCCTTTACATGTTTTACACTGACATCTTTCTCTGGTATCTGGCATGGTATGAATGGGTGTGGGGAGTCCACACCACCTATAATGTAGAGCGTTTATCTCACAGAAACATCCCAACCTACTGAGATTTTTACCTGTGGATTATTGTGAAGATAATTTCCTCCTAAGCTGTTCTGTTTAACAAAATAATGATTTTTAATATAATAATAATGTTAGTTTAAATAGGATTTTGATGATTAAAGGGTTTACTAAATATAGTAAGGGGTTATGATAGGAGTTAGTTTAGTGGTGAAATTAACATGGGTAAAGGTAGAATAAACTGTTGCCCTGCCTCAGATAAAACAGAGGCTGCAGATAATAAAAATGTAAAGCAAGGAAATGTCATAGAGCTAGAACACAAGTTTCTATTGAGAAGAAAAGCATTTGACTCTCAGTAGCCCACTAGTTTAAATATTTTTCATCTTAATGTTACCAGATGTGTTTATCTCTTTCAGAATGAATCATAGCTAAAACAATGCTTTGAAAATAACTTAAAATTAGACTAAGATGTTTTTGTCAAATAGGTTAGAAGTGGGAAAACCCCAAAAGACGTCTAAAAGTTTAAAAGACATATCGTTGAATGAGGAACTCTTTAAGATCAGGGTTTATGAACAAAGTAGCCCAATTATCATTACCTGACATGCTTTTCCCATTAGGACTGGTTGTAGACCAAAGGTGAGGAATCATTTCTTATATCCATTTCCGCTCTTAATCTCCTGATACAAAAATCTCTTGATGAGTGGCATGCACACTAAAGATTTCAAGTAGAACAGATGGACTGTTTTTTTTTTATATGTCTAAAAGTTTATATTTGTGATTTCTTTAAAATTCCTTATGTTTACTTTTCAGGGTAAGTAATAAAGTGATTGGTCTTTTCTTTCTAGCCACAAAATGCAGCCTGCCAGTAAAAGAGTTACTGAGAAGAATGTCTTGCTTGTTTATACTTTGTTAATCTATAACAAGTTCCTTGGGTATGAGTGAACACTGGTTCTTGGGATAATTTGATTTTACCTATAATACATAAGATGTCTAATCACACAAGAGATACTAAAATCATGCTGTTGTTTTACTTGTATTAGTTGTCATCGTTCACTTGAAAAATAGAATGTAACCACATTGTAATTTCTATGTTACTTGAAAGATTTTGCTGGGGTATATAAATTGTAAGGGGAAAATACAGATAATTGGAGAAAAAAAACAAAACTGAGATAAGGAGGTCAGCAGGAAAATAAAGAAAATGAAAGAGCAATAATGAAAGGTTTGGAAGAAACCATTAGAAGAATGTGTATCTTTTTTCCTACCCCTTCAGATAAAACTTCATAGTATTCTTCATTCTAACATCCATCTATGCCAATACCATTTGCTGAAGATACTATCTTTTTTCCATTGTATATTTTTGGCCTTTTTGTCAAAAATCAGGTGTTCATAGGTGTGTGGATTAAGGCCAGGGTCTTTGATTTGATTGAATTGATTCACAAGTCTGTTTTTATGCCAGTAGCAAGCTGTTTTGTTTTTTAACTTTTTAATTTTTATTATTATTACTGTGCCTTTACAGTATAGCTTGAAGTCAGAAATGATGATGCCTCCTGAAGTTCTTTTATTGAAAAGGATAGTTTTGCCAATCCTGGGTTTCCTGTTATTCCGTATGAAGTTGAGTATTATTAAGTCTTGTAAACAATTGTGTTTGGATTTTAATGGGAATTGCATCCAATCTGTAGATTGCTTGTGGTAAGATTGCCATTTTTACTATGTTGATCTTACATATTCAGGGGTACGAGAGATCTTTCCATTTTCTGATATCCTATTCATTTTCTTTTTTCAGTGACTTAAAGTTTTTGTTAAACAGGTCTGCTATTTGCTTGGTTAGAGTTACCTTAAGATATTTAATGCTATTTGCAGCTATTATAAACGGTGATGTCTCCCTTATTTCTTTTCAGTTCTTTTATATATAGGACGGCTATTGATTTTTTTTTGAGTTAATCTTGTATCCCACTATATTGCTGAAGGTTTTTATCAGCGGGAGGAATTCCATTGTAGAACTTTGGGGGTCAGTTATGTATACAATAACATCTGCAAATAGAGATAGTTTGACTTCTTCCTTTCCAATTTGTATCCACTTAATCTCCTTTTGTTCTCTTATTGCTTTAGCTAAGACTTAAAGAACTATATTGAATGGATAGGGGGGGAGAGGACAGCCTTGTCTTGTTCCCAATTTTAGTGGGATTGCTTTGATTGTTTCTCCATTTAGTTTGATGTTGACTGTCGTCTTGCTGTATGTTGCCTTTATTATATTTAGGTATTTTCTCTGTATCCCTGATCTCTCCAGGACTTTTATCATGAAGGAATGTTGAATTTTGTCAAGGTTTTTTAATCTAAGGAGATTATCATGGTTTTTTTTCCCCTTTCAGGTTGTTTATATGATGGATGACATTTGAAAATGAATCAGTTTCCATGAATTTCTAGGCTTTCTGTGATTTTTGTTGTTGTTGAACTCTAGCTTTAGACCATGGTGTTCTGGTATGATACAAGGAGTTATTCCCAGTTTTTGTATCTATTGATATTTGTTTTATGACTGAGTATGTGGACAATTTTAGAGAAAGTTTTACAGGGTAATGACAAATAAGAATATTCCTTTTTGTTTGGGTAGAAAGTTCTATAAATTTCTATTAAGTCCATTTGGGTCAAATAGATCCATATCTATCACTTTGCACAAAACTCAAATCCAAGTGGATCAAAGACCTCAACATAAACCCAGCTACATTGAACTTGATAGAAGAGAAAGTGGGAAATACCTTCAGCGCATTGGCACAGGTGACCACTTCATAAATATAGTACCAGTAGCACAGACACAAAGATAAACAATTAATAAACGGGACCTCCTGTAACTGAGAAGCTTTCATAAGGCAAAGGACACAGTCAATAAGACAAAAAAAAAAAAAAAAAAAAAAAAAAAAAAAAAAAAAAAAAAAAAAAAAAAAAAGCGCAACCCAGCACAAAGAGCAGAACAAGATCTCCACCAACCCTACATCTGACAGAGAACTGATCTCTTAAAATATGTAGAGAACTCAGGAAACCAGGAAACCAGAGGCCAAAACCCCAAATAATACAATTTAAAAATGGGGTTTAGATCTAAAAGGGATTCTCAATAGAAGAATTACAGATGGCTGAAAGGCACTTAAAGAATTGCTCAACATCTTTAGCCATCAGAGAAATGCAAATCAAAACAACTTTGAGATATCAGTTTACACCTGTCAGAATGGCTAAGATAAGAAACACAGATGACAGCCTATGCTGGAGAGGATGCAGAACAAGGGAACACTCCTCCATTGTTGGTGGGAGTGTAAACTTGTAGAGCCAGTTTGGAAAGCAGTATGGTGGTTCCTCAGAAAACTGGGAATCAATCTCCCCAATGAACCAGCAATACCATTATAATACCATATACCCAAAGGATAAACATTCTTACTCCAATGGTATTAGCTCATCTATGTTCATAGCAACATTACATGTAATAGCAAGAATATGGAAACAACCTAGATCCCCCTCAACTGAAGAATGGATGAACAAATTGTGATACATTTATACAATGAAGTACTTCTCAGTAGAAAAAAATGACATACTAAAATTTGCACGCAACTGGATGGATACGGAAAGTATCTTCCTGAGTGAGGTAACAAATTCCAAGAAAGATAGGCATGGCATATACTCACTCATAAGTGGATTTTAGACAAAAAGCAAAGAATATCCAGGCTACAAACCACAACCCCTAAACATCTTGGGATCAGAAGGATCTTAAGAGAGACATCCAGACATCCCCCTGGGAAGAGAAAATAGAAGATCTCCTGAGAAAATTGGGATCATAATGGGTAGCGACCAAGGAGAGGTGGAAACAAATCATGAAAGAATGAGATGGTTGAGTGAAAGGAGAAAAAGAAATGGATATCTTGTTAGAGGAAGCCCTTAAGGGGTCAGAAAGAGACAAGGTACTAGGGAAACCTCCAAGAACTCACACAATGTTTCTGGTTAGGTCTCCAGCGAATTGTGGAGGGGGGCATCTAAACAGGGTTTCCTCTATAATCAAATGAATAGCCCACCTTAAGTGTCATCACAAAACCTACATCCAGCAATGAATAGAGGTGGAGGCAGAAATCCATGGCTGATCACCAGGTCGAGCTCCAGTTGTAGCTTGGGGTGGGGGGAGTGTGTATGAGCAAAGGGTTAGGGATTATGAGGAGGAGCTGGCTAATGCTTTTGAGAGAACAGTGATCGCTGACCGGAGCTTTTGTGAGCTCACTGAATCAGAAACAACCACTGGGGAATCTTCAGGAAAAGGAACTAAACCCTCCAAAAGTAGATGACTATTGAAAGGCATTGGCAGTATGTAGAACCTTATGGAGTAGGATCAGACTATGTTCCTATGTATGAACTGGACCTTGGAGTCTGTTCCCTACAGAGGAACACCTAAACCAGCCCTAATATTGGGATGAGGGATTCAGGCCTATCTCAAGTGGATACACTAGACTGAACTGACCCACATTGGGACTCCTTTCTCTCCTTGGGGAATAGACGTGAGAATGGGTTAGTGCGAGGCTGAGGGAGGACTGGGAGGAACTGAGAGGAGAGACGGGAGGGCAAGCAGTGGTATACATGGAGAAAAACTTTTAAATAAAAAAAAATTATTAAAAAATGTCATAGTATACTGACTTCATGAATTCCCTTTGAGCCCTGTTCCGATGGAGGCTGGTGCCCAAGACCATGGAAGAAAATATTTCCTTTCCTAACTCACCAGACTGGGAAGCCTGGAAGCTTTAGTTATTACAAAGAGCACTTTGAAAGATTAAAACTGAGTTAATGCAGACTGAGGGACCAACTCTCATTCTTCCCAGGGCATTGAAAAGAATGCCTCAGGGTTGAGAAGGAAAAAAGAAAGAGCCAACTCATATATTCGTTAGGTAACCTTCTTCATTACTACATCTTCTCTTTTATGTATCTATCCTCTCTCTTCCACACCAAACTTTAGCCATTATATGAGCTGATAATGAAGTTGTTTTACAGTTCTTAAGTAAACAATAAAGCTACAGCCATACTACCAACACATTAAACACACACACACACACACACACACACACACACACACACACACACACACAAGTTTTTTTGTTCTCTCTTAGATGTGAAAAACACATGCTGACCATAGCCAGGGCAAGGCTTCAATGTCAGCCATGTTCCTTGATGTATAGTCTATGAAGTAGACAGAGGCACATAGCAGGACAAAAGACAGTGACCTGGGAATCCCCTAAATACTTAAGACACAAAATTTTACTCTGCATAGACATCTGGAGCCTGAATTTTATAATATAAAAATGAGGTTAGTAATATGTGCAGAAAGTCAACTATTAAGACTATGAGTTTTGTCTATAAATGCTATCTATTGGGCCTTTTCTCCAAGGGAAAAACTGGCCCTGAGGTTGTTACCAGCCTGAACTTGTTAAAGTCCTGAGAACTTGTCCTTGAGCATTTCATCTCCAGGGCAACTAGCCATATTTTGAAGTTGCTGAGATCTTAGCTAAAGGCCTGGCTGTTATTTGACAGTATATTTTATTCAACATAATTACATGAAATAAGAAAAAGTCATCTTTTTACACATTAGTGCCCAGAAGTATAAAACACACCACTAAGGGGCTATGGAAACAATCCTATAGCTATTTCTTTAGGGAAGTAAGGTGGTGGCACATGAGTAAGTTACAGGCAGAAAACAACTGGCATCCATAGTGAGGCATCCCACTGGCTTTGCCTAGTGGGGCCAGTGGATAGATATCTGCACAGACTTCACCGAATAGGGCTGTATTATGAATGCCATATAATGGGACTCCTCCATGAACTTTGCCTAATGGGGTTCCCCAACACAGAGTCATTCATGTGGTAGATCAAACTGTAAGAGACTGGATTTCACCTCCTGTATACTCCCATAGCCCTCGGCAGTGAGTAATGGGAATGCTTGCATATACATTCTTATGTATAACCCATTCAGTCCATGTAATGCTACTTTTAAATATGCTTTTAGGACTGGCCATTTGGTACTGGGAAATCAACTGATGTATTCTTCCCTTGGGATGGTTTTTCCTCTCATTTTAAGCTTTCTTCAATTGCCTGTAGTTCTTTGTGTAGAGTTGAACTATTAGGGGCTTTTTGTAGTTTGGTATGTTCATTGGTTTAATACTCATTCATTTCACATTTCTCAAGTCATGTTGCTAAGACTTTATTAGGTAAAAAAAAAAAAAAATCTCATAGCAAACTTCCTAATACTCCTGTTTTAATTACTTAACCCCTCTTCCACAGTTTCCTGAGCCTTAGGTACAGAGTATTTTTGTAGATGTGTCTGTTGGAACTTGGTTCTATAACTTTGCATTATGATTGGCTGTAGTTTTCTCTAATGGTCTCTGCCTGTTGCAAGGAGAATTTTCCTTCATAAACAATGAAGACTACACTAAATGTATAGGGACAAATGTTTACAGGTTCTTGTTAGGGATTTTACTGTTAAGCAAATTAATTAATTTATTAAATTTAAATTAACAAATCGATGGTTATAGAAACTCCTCCAATAATATGACTTCACTAACACTGATTAGTTGACTATGTTTTTAGAACAAGGCAAGGTCTCCCTCTTGTTTAGCTGTCCTTAAGTACACTGAGAGAGTTGTTGGTTACTGCCAAGGTATATGTGCCACTACTGCATTGTTAAGGTAATGGTTTCATGTTAGTCCTTGATGTGGTTCATAGGCATCATGGTTGGATAGGCTTGTTAATTTCCTCTTTCCTTTGGAAACTTCCATGATCATCTTTTAGCAATTTTCAGTTCAGGGGGTGTCTGGACCCTTTTTACTGAAGTGTATAGTGTCTAAACTTTTACCCCTGGGGCATAATAAAAGACAACACCAATAGCGTATGTATTTTGAGAGTCTCCTGGGAAGTCTTGTGCATGGACTTTAAAGAGGGGTTCTTATGTTTGGTATTGAGGTTTTTGTCATGACTTTTAAAAAAGAATTTTCATTTTTATGTCACATAATTTACTTATGAAAATTATACATTTTTATCATCCTCCAGATTCTCACAGTCGTGGATTTACATTATGCCTGCTAGCATCTTCTTGTTCCTGAAAGCTTTTCCTTAACTGTTCTTACATATCCTTGTGGGTGGTATGCATTTTATTTTTTATACATTTTGAACTGGCTATAATTTACTTTTACATTTAAAAACTTTTTCTGTTTTGGTAGAATTCTTGGTCAGAGATTTCTTAAAGGTTTATTTCTCCTAGGCATTTATGTTAAGCATTAAGTATCTTGCTTTAATAACTCAGTGCTCTTATTAGTTCCCTGCCTTTGTAATTTTCTTTAATGTGTATTTTTCTCTGGCTATTTTAAAGATTTTTCACTTTATCACTTGGCTTTAAGCTAACTGATTATTATGTTCCCTGGAGTAGTTACTTTATGAATTTATATTTCAATTTTATTGTCCTTCCAACATATACACAATTATCAAAACCTTTATCAAACCTGGTTGCAATGGACGATATTTTTTCATATTTTCCCACTCATTCTTTCTTTTGTCCTTCAGAGCTCTACCGACAGGTACAAAAGGATACTTTCAGATGTTATGGATCTTACATGTGGTATTTTAACTTTTCAAAGTATTTCTTTGCTTTATTTTAAGTTTTTTTTTTCAGTTGCTAGTATCAATTATCAGATTCTTTTTATTTAATGAAAGGAGGGGAAAAGTCAAATATATTAATGTTCTGCTAAAAATAAACCATAATGATATTCTTCTATACTTGTAGATCAGTGCTTTTCTCAGCCGTCATCTGAGAGGCTTCTTCCTGCAGTAGACTGGAACAAGTACAGAGACCTACAGCTATACATTATGAAGAGAGAGAAAGCCTTGGAACACTTAGTCCTAAACAGGAGATCCTCATAAAACATCTTCTCTCAGGGCTCAGGGAACTTTATAGATAAGGATGCAGCATGATTATAAGAGCCATTGGGGATGGAAGACACTGCAGAAACAATGTTCCCCAGTACAAACAAAATCTACCTACATACGGAATAACAAAGACAGTGGCAGCATGCTTAGGGTCTGCACAGGTCCAAGCCAGTTAGAGGTCTCAGAGCTGGGATGGGGAAATGCACAAGAAGATACTTCTCACTCACAGTCACCAAGGAAAATGTCTTCAACTGAGTTTCACTGATATGCAAACCATACTTTAGAGGCAGGTCTCATACTCAAGTAGTACACAGCCACTCAAAATGAATTCGATGGTATTTTGGGGGACATTCCCTCCCCACTCACAATACTTTATCTTGACTTTTTTTCTTAATAGTATTTTGCTTATATTTTATGGTTTGCAATTTTCTGATTTTATGAGTTTTCTGAGTGTGTGTGTCCCTTTCTCTTTTTTCTTCTCCTTTTTTCTGTTTTTGCTTCTTTTTCTGTTTGGCTGCTTATTTAAGGGGGAGAGAGAGAAAGAGAGAGAGGGAGAATAGAGTTGAGTGGATCAGAGGTAGGAAGGATTTGAAAGATGATAAAGGAAAAACAAGATCAGAATATATTATATGAAAAAATGCTGTAATTTAATAAAAAGAGAAAAGAAATTCAAATAAGAATATAAAAGTTTCAGCTATACAATTATTTGTATATTAAATACAAATTTTCATTTGGTAATAAGACTACACAAATAGCATAATACGCTTCAGCTGTTTGTGAACTCAGCTTAATACATAACTGCTTAGCAGATTTCTTAAGGTCCGGTGAAACGTGGTCAGAAAGAGCTTGGATGAACTGTAACACTCATGAATACTACCCGGGATCTTGCCACCACTGATATGCACCTCACATAAATACCACTGAGGATCCTGTCACCACTGATATGCACATCACAGTAGAATTCCTGCAGCATTTCCTCTTCTGGACTGGGACAATGGCTGGGTGTGGACTCGGGCGTTTCCTGAATAAGTTCATGATCTCATGAGCCTTTCATCAGCTTGGCAAACAGCACATGTTAAATGGCCCAATTCTGTGACTAGTAAGCACTGCATCTTATATTATTTTCCTATTTCTTCCATGTGTAATGGTGTTTGAAACAGTATTATTTTAAAAGCAACGTTGAAAAATAGGTAATTATAGACTTTATAAAAATTGGAAAGTGGTAAAAGATCTCTCTTTAGTTTAGATTTCTTTTTGCATATTCTGACTTTTGTATACTGTTAGAGCAAATAATAATTAAGTATCAACAGCTTTTCATTCCTAACATTCATCAATAATTATTTCAAAAAAATTCCATCTTTTCTTCACCATAGGTTGAAATTAGGAGCATATATTTAAATATGGCAGTATTCAAGAAAAGTACCTAAAAACTAAAAGTTTATTATCAGAGGATAAACACGATATTTTTTTAAGTGATCTGAACAGGTCATTATTTGTTAATAAAAAGCATTCCCTATTTTGTAATGGTATTGAATGGTAGATAACCAAAAATAACCAAATAATCTACAGTACAGGAGGTAGCACCTTACACACTTTGCCTGAATACAGTAATAAATATTTATAAAAATGGATGACTATCTGATACCTGCAATCTATATCTACTGTTTTTAAAATTTTTACTATGTATAAAATTTTCTATTTGCATATATGTCTGCACTTCAGAAGAAGGCGCTAGATGTCATTATAGATGGTTGTGAGCTACTATGTGGTTGCTTGAAATTGAACTTAGGAAATCTGGAAGATCAACCAACACTCATAACTTCTGAGCCATCTCTCCAGCACCCCTGTCCTATTTCTACTTTTAAAATATTTTTTCTGGCCTTAAAAATGCAGAAAACAAATTATAAAAGCATCCAAATTTTAAAACTTATTTCAAACAGACTTGGGATCCAATTCAAAGTTACTGGCTTTCTGCATTCCATTTTTCATGTTTATTCATACAGCAGGGGTCCGCATTTTATGTTCCTTGAGAACAGATGTTCATTCCAATTATTTACCTCTTCAGAAAGATAAATCA
The DNA here is from genome assembly GCA_033318265.1 of Phyllotis vaccarum. Taxonomy (NCBI): domain Eukaryota; kingdom Metazoa; phylum Chordata; class Mammalia; order Rodentia; family Cricetidae; genus Phyllotis; species Phyllotis vaccarum. The sequence goes on from JARWLC010000014.1 coordinate 23,360,951, forward strand.
ATTTTATAGTCATATACAGATGAGATGGAGACTATAATGTACTTTGTTGTCAGAAATAGTAGGTTGTAACTGGAATAAGTTGTCTTACATTTCTGATATTGATGCATTTAAATACCATAGAAATAATCCTCTAACGGGTGAATTCAACCAAGTAAATCCCTAAAATCTGTGTTTCCTGGAAATTCATTCACTCATTCAATAAATATATGCAGCAGGACTCAACTCACTAACATAAAGTCACTATACTATGTCTCTGCTAATGTAAGAAGACATAGGAAGGTAAGTGATATTATCTTTAACAAAGTCATAATCCATAATATAATTGGGGACTCCATATCAAATACTATAATGGAAAGGTCACTAGTATTTATAAATAATAAAATTGGGGAAGTGATACAGCCTAGTGATTCAATACACGAGAAAAGATTTAAGGATGATATCATACTACAGTTAACATTTGCATTAGTGATGCTAGGTTAACAGATCAAACAGGCAGCACTCATGAGGAATTGTAAGGCTGAAAGAAGATGGATCAGATTGTGGAAGAATGATAAAATAAGAGTAGCTCTTTTATGAACATCATATAAAATAGCTTAAAAACGTATCTACACCATCATAGTTTATATAAAAAAAATAGATAAGTGACTTTGATAAAGTAGTCAATGTGGAGTTACAAATAATCCTTTAAATAATGACTGGTAAGAAGCAACAAATGAGTATTAGTCCTACAGGTTCACTTCAGTGAAACTAAAAATGATTTTCTCAGTCAGCGTATACTGTTGAATTCTGAGGCAAAGGGTGAGGTATTAAAGATGAATCACGTCCCTAGGATGGAGTGGAGTCACTTTCCCCTGGAATCTGTTTTATCACAGATGAGTGATGTGTGGACATTAAACATTGATCTGTAAACATGTCTCATAGATATGGGGAGAGTAGACAGCTTGATCCTGATCTGACTGGGATTGCTTTTAGTTTCTCTCTGCTCAGTTTAATGTTGGCTATTGGCTTGCTATATATTTCCTTTATTATGTTTAGGTATTTTTTTCATGTATCCCTGATATCTGCAGGACTCTTATTATGACAGAGTGTTCGATTTTGCCAAAGGTTTATTCAGTATCTAATGAGATAATCATGTGTTATGATACCATATTAATACCATACATAATACTGTATTGGTGTATTGATAAAACAATATATCCCTGGCTTTTTTTTTCTTTTTTTTTTTTTTGGCTTTAAAGACCTTTAATAACTATTTCTATTTCCTTGGAAGTTATAGGTCTATTTATGCCATTTATCTGGTCTTGATTTAATTTTGGTTAAGTGGTACCTGTCCAGAAAGCTCTCCATTTCTTTTATGTTTTCTGATTTATTGGAGTACAAATTTTTGAAGTATGACCTAATGATTCTCTGGATTACCTTGGTATTTGTTGTTATGTACCCCCTCCCTTGATTTCTAATTTTGTTAATCATCGCTATCCATCAGAGAAATGCAGCTCAAAACAGTTCTGAACTAGATCTTATACCTATCAGAATGGCTAAGATTAAAAAAACATAGATGACATCCTATTCTGGAGGGGATATGGAGCAAGGTGAATGCTCAGTCTCCATTGCTGGTGAGAATGTAAACTTGTCCAGCCACTTTGGAAATCAGTCAGTCCTCAGGAAACTTGGAATCAATCTACCCAATGATCCCTAAATACCACTATTGGGCATATACACAAAAGATGCACACTCTTACCCCAAAAACATTAGCATTATTATGTTTATAGCAGCATTGTTCGTAATAGCCAGAACCTGGAAACAGCCTAGATGCCCCTCAACTGAAGAATGGGTTAAAAAATGACATCCTAAAATTTGCAGGCAAATGGATGGATCTAGAGAGTATCATCCTGAGTGAGGTAACACAGGCCCCAAAAGATAGACATGGTATGTGCTCACTCATAAGTGGATTTTAGATGTAAAGCAAAGGATAACCAGGCTAGAATCCACACATCCCCTCCTCCCCAGCAGCTAGATAACAGGAAGAAGTTAAGAGAGATATTCATAGATCCCCCTGTGAAGAGAAGGTGGAGAGGAACCCCTGAGTAAATCAGGATCATGGAGGGAGAAAGGGGAGGTGAGAGGAGCACATGGGAGAGTGGGATGGATGAGTGGGGGAGGGAGCAACAGGGAGGGAGAGAAAAGAAGTGGGTATTTTGATAGATTGTGGGGCTGTAAAGAAACCTGGTGCTAGGGAGACACCCAAGAGCCCACAAGATGAGCCTAGCTAGCACTCCAGGCAGTAGTGGAGAGGGAGCCTAAACTGGCCTTCCCCTATTATCAAATTAATACCCTATTGCCATTTGCCTTGTTGAGAATTTCATTCTTTCCTATGCCTTCTTTCTCCTACATCTTCAATTCAGCATCCTGTGATAGGCCAATTCTATCAAATTGAATTCAATAAATATTCATTTATCTCTTTAAAAATTCTATGAATACTACATCTCCACTCATTTTGGGGGGGTGTTGTTTGTTTGTTTGTTTTCTTGAATTTTTTCAGTGTGGGGAGATATTAAAAGAATCTAAATTATAACAAGTACATGCTTCACATTGATTTTCCAATCCTTTGACTCAGCCTCTGATGCATGTCCGATGTTTTCATCAGCCCTCATTAATCCACCTTCCTTACCTTTCAGCACTATTCTGTCTTCTCCTATTCTAATAGCACACCCCGATTCATTCCCTGTATTATAAGACATCCATTCATCTGAACTTATCTAGAGAATCTGAACTCTCATTCTTTCCTTCCTTTTTGACTACCTTTTCATAGATTCCATATTTCTTTTCTCATTATCTCAGAGTACAGAGACAACTGGATATTATGAACTTTGCTAGCCTAATAATTTTCTTAATAAGCACAGTGCTAAAATTATAAATGTTTATGTAGTGGACTCTACTTCTCAACCTAGGCGTGACTATATATACATCATAGAATTTCCTGAAGTCAGATAAATTATTGAGCAGTACAAGTCTGTCTTTCCAAATTGAGGTGATAGTTGCTTGTATTTTCATTTAATAGATATTTGAGAACCTGTTGCAGACACTTGAAGTCAAGCAGTAAACCAGATAGACATACAGGTTCCAGGAGGTCATAGAGCATAAGAGAGAGAAGGCTGAGACAAAAAAGGTTGGGATGCTATGCAGCATTAAGAAAATTGTTTTAGTGGATTAGCACTGAATTTTATCAGTTCATGTTGTGAGGCTAATCATCAAAGAACACTTTACACTCACCTAAGAATACTTCTTGACTTCCTGTATTTCTATACCTCAAGGAATTCTTGTTAATAGACATCAAAATCTGTTGAAAAGCTAATGATTTTAACATCTTCCCTTTGAGACATACAGGGAAAAATAGGACCTGATCATTGAAATTATTCAAAGAAATGATTTGGTAATTAAAATTTTAGTTCTATTATGAAGGCCAGTTTTTCCAGCTGATTTCTGCTAAAAGTAGAGAGACTTATCAGACAGTGGGAAATTCAAAATAGCTCCATGTGAAACACATCTGGCCTAGTTAGCGTGCCTAAGAAAACAGGTTCAGTTTAGTATACCATGGTTTTCTCACGAGCCACTTTTCATCAGCGTGCCCTTTACTATAGCACATACGCGACTGGTATTACTTATTTCTATTCAAAAGAGTGTCACTATTTTAATAAACTAGCATGTCAACTATATACGTTTATATAAACCTAGCTAGGTCTCATAAATTCTTCTTTGCCTCTTTCATTTAGATAAAATATGATCATTATGTCCAATTCTCTTTTTTGCAAGTAATATGGGATAAATTTATATTCTGACTCTTTTCAAGTGCCTATCATTGAGTTTAACACATATATTCCTATGCAGTGCATAGCTTTTACCTTAATTTCCATTTTATTATTATTTAAGATTTTTAAAAAACTGTTTTACACATCAATGACAGATCCCCCTTTCATCCCTCTTTCTGCTTCCCCCCAAATCTTCTCCTGACCCACCTGAATCCCCTCCTCAGAAAGGGTAAGGTCTCCCATGGGGAGTCAACTGGTACATTCATGGTACATACATGCCCTTCCCCACTGCATTAAGGCTTAGCAAGGCCTTGATGCAAATACATGCATTTGATTGAGCTTCTAAGTGCAAATTGTCAGATAGTTAAGTTAGCTCCAGTCTAAAGGATTCTAGAATTCCTTAAAAGGTGTTTTGTGAATTTGACAGTTAGTTATTACTAAACACAACACCAACAGTATTAAATGTTATAATTATAGCCTTTCAAAAATGAACTGGAGATTCAGAAGAAATATATGTAGGAGATATGTGTGCCCTTCTCAGTCCTTAAGAAAACTGAGGTGCCTTTGACAATAATATAATTCAAAAATAAATTTTTGAATTCAAATAATATAAATCAAAAAATAATAAAATTAGAATATAAAAGCTATATTGTATTCTTAATACTATCTTGCTGAATAAAGAGTAAATTTATACTTTTCAAAGTGATGACATGTTCTCCAGTTAGGAAGACACATAGGGAAAAGTTTGAATAAATTTTCTCCCATATTTCAATAGCGAAAAGTTTAATGGGATCTTAAGTTAGAACTTTAAGAGCAAGGACATTGTTAAGACATATATGATGAACATAAATTGAATGCTGATGAATTCTTTGTCTTCAGTATTAGACAAATTTCCATTAGTAAAGTATGGTTAGCAATAAAAGACATTTTTACAGAGGTTCAGCTATTTTTATATAGATGCCTTTGAAGCAGAAAAATATGTTGATCCTCAATTTAAGAAAGATGGCTGAGTTCTGAACTAAATGATACCAGATAGGTAAAGAGTTATACATGAGGCAGCAGGAAAACTAGATGGATCTATGTAGATGTGTCCCCTGATGGTTTCAATGCACTTAGTGGTTAAACATCTTTGAAAATGCTGTTAGACTCAGCAATATACATACTAGAAACTTGGGTACCACCGCATCTTATCCCACATGTATACTAATGAAGAGTTGAATCCTCAAAAGACTAATGTGATAATATCACTTGCATTGTGGTTTTGACACCCCTCCCTTTGGTGGTTATCATAATAATGGAAGAAATACTGTGTGGATGGATTTTCCTTTGGGCCACCAGCTAACAAAAAACAACATGGAGACTTATTTTTAGTTATGAAAGCTTGATGTATGGCTTAGGTTTGTGCCTCTAGCTCTTATAACTTAATTAACCCAGTTCTATTCATCTACCTGTTGCCATGTGATCATGACTTTTACTTCTCCTGCATGTCTTATTCCCTATGTGTCCATCTTAAGACTCTTTCTTCTTCCCAGAACTCTCTCTGTCCAGAAGTCTCACCTATACTCTCCTGCCTAGTTATTTGCCATTTAGCCTTTAATTAAACAAATACAGCGACATATTTTTCATACAATGTAAAGAAATATCCCACAACAAGTATAAAAGCAAGATTTGACCCACTGTAATTTGGGACCAAAAAGTGTTGTTTTAAACCTTAAATATGCCAACCACTCATAAGTATTTATAAACCCACTCAAAAACACAACATAGAAATTACTAAGCTGTTTCCCAAATTGGGGCAGCCCAATTTAATCTCTCTTTGGACTATTTGTTTTTCTTAGCTAAATAAACAACTCAAACTATCTTTATAGACTGAATTCTTTTGTTTGACATGATAATAACCGGGCTGGCTAGATACCTCACTGGTAAGAGCATTGGCTACTCTTATCGAAGACCCTGCCTATTTCCAACTCCCTAACTGTAGCCCATAACTGCGTGTAATTCCAGCATCTCTAATACCCTCTCTGATCTTCATGGACAAGTAAATGCATGCAAGTGAAACACTCATACACATAAAATAAAAGATACTTGGGAAAATGAGAACAGGAAGACTGCTGCACCCCCATGACAGTGCCACTCAGCCCTATGCAAAGGCGCCAAAGGATTTCATCTCAGTTTATTTATGTGTCTAGCACCAATGGTTTGCAAAAGATCCAGGCTCTGCTTTTTGCATTCCTGGAGGTACAGTGTAGAGCACCTTGCATGCTGGGTCAAAGCTGGAAAAGACTGATAGCAGAAATATTTCTCATAGGGTTAGGCATTAGTCCCACTTAATTAATCATCAAGTTATCCATAGCAGTTGCCAGGGAAGAGAGGAAAAGCCATTTACTTTATAGTGTTATGCCCTGACTCAAGCTTGGTTTACCTCAACTCTCTTTAATATTTCTCCTGGAGAGATCTGACATTCTTTTCAAGATGATGCTTATGCGCTTTGAAAATAAAGCTTCACCAGGGCCATTGTTTCTCCTTCTTCTTACTGCATATCTCTGTTCAGGGACACTCTTTGGTTGCAGGTTGTGGTGGTGGGTTTTTGTTTGTTTGCTTGGTTGTTTTCTTGGTTCACAATCTTACTTTTGTGATTTGTTGTAAGAACGGGATTATCTCCTGCTTCCATCAAAACACAGCCCCTGAGTTCTAAAACACACATTTCTTGCAAATAACAAAATTACTCTCAGGAAAAAAAATCACCTCTACTGAATGTTAAGAGCCTATTTTGGCATCCAGAGGCATAGCCTGAATATTCTCCATGCACTCATCATACAGGAAATCTTCAAATTGTACCCTCAAGCTTTAGCTCCTGGGAATAATGGAAAAGAGAGACAGCGAGGGGAAGAGGGAAGAAGTAAAGGAAATTGGTTACTTAGTGATAACATTCTTCCTTTAGGTACAGAGGTGAAGTTTAGTAAATGACATAGCAAAGAAAAAAAATCAGCTAAATTCCTTTTAACAATAGCACAGAACGCCAGCTGTGTCCATTATTACTTATTCTTTAATTTGTTGATATGTTTAATGGTAGTTATTTTTTTCTTCTTATCTAACTTTTCCACAAGCCTCAGTGAAAGTTTAACACAAGCAAAGGGAACGCCTGAACAAACGACACCAGTCTGAGGTAAATAATCTATGTTATGCTGTTTCACCTGTTCAAATGATAAAATTAATTTTTTTTCTTCACAACATTATTGGCAAATTTAATAGCTTCTACACAGGGCAGGCAGTCCTATCGTTGACAACATGAATATATGTGAAACAATCAGTGGCTACCTATTCAAACACTGGGGTTGGCCATGGCTCTCCAGGTGTATTTGATATTGACTCCTTTCCTTAGCTTGAAAAAAATCTGAGAGTTACTATGGTGAGAGGGTGGATATCTGTGACCAGTAGGCAGAGACAAGATCTTGGCAGAGACAAGTTCTCCATGAGGCAAAAGGAAATCTGGTTAAACATGACTTAGTCGGGTTGCCTCAAACTTCTAGAGTCAGACACTAAGTAGTTAATTATAAGCACATCTAAGCACAGTACAATCTGAGGGGAAATTTTTCTGGTGTAACACAATCCCTTGTGCGTAGTAGGCATAATTACATAGAAATTCAACTCAAAATAGATGTCACTTTTTCCAAGAAGATGAGTTTTCAAGATAGGCTATATGAACTAGCTTTAATGACCTAGGAAAGGATCTGGTGTGATCTTGGTTATATAGACAGTATAGAGGCCATTTGGGCTGTTAGCTACCTCTTGCTCTGCTTCTAGGTGTTTGGTAGACCTGGCACTACAGATAGGATAAATCTCCAGGTTATTTATTTTATTTTTTATTTTTGGCTTTTCAAGACAAGATTTCTTTGTGTAACCTTGGCTGCCATGGAGCTCACTCTGTAGACCAGGATGGTCTTGAACTAATATCCACCTGCCTCTGCCTCTCCAGTACTGGGATTAAAGGCTTGTGACACCACGGCTGGCCTATATCATCAGGTTATTAACCACCTTAATTCCCAGCTTCTAGTTGGAAATTCAGGTTATGCATCTTTCCCGTTGCTCAAAAGACAATCTTGTATGCTTACAATTCCTGGGTTTTTTTTTAGTGCTTATTTGTAAAGACAAGGACTTTTGTGCTCCCTACAGGATACAAAGACATTATCAAGATGGTTGTTGTAAATCAGGATGGGACACTATTAGCAATCCATATTAAGACTGAGTGTCAGGCTCAGTAGCAGCCTGTGATGGTAGAAATTTTATTCTAGGCACGAAGTTATTATTAGAATCTCATGTCTTCCTTTTTTCTACATCAGTAAGTTTATCTTAATAAGCCCCAGTCTGGGCAGAAAGTCTGTCCTAGAATGTAAGACATAAAATTGATAATGAGGAAAACAGGCCCACTGCCTCTCTGTTTTTGGCTGACTTATTTATTCATTGTAGAGGTCTTCTCTCCCTAGAGTTTGGATGTTGTGTTGGGTGGCTGGAGTTAGTTCTGTCCTTACAGTCTTTCTCAGAAGGAGCATGGGGAGACATTGGAGATGAGGGATATAATTTTCCTACTGGAGTTCTCATTTTAGCTCACAAGTAGAGATATCCCAATCTTTGACTTTAGAATTTGGTCTCACCTTTTACTTTGTAGGAAAAAAAAAAAAAAGATCATATACTAACATATCTAATTCACTGAACTCACATCTCAAAATTGAGGGCTGTTTGTTTACAGGTATGTTCTCATTAGCTACTGGCTGTCATAGGTGCCATCCAGTAAATAATTACTAAATTATATACAGAATAGTGTTCTTATTACTCAGATAAACAACCCTACCATTCCATGTATTTCTTGGCATTTATGTTCTTTGGTGTCAGTGAAAAACTTTAAAAGCTACTTCCTTCCACACGCCACCACCGCATAAATGTTTCACTTCATTCAGTGGTTGGATGATTAAAAGGGAGTTAAAATTCTAAACCATTAATATTATAATGATGAGCATTAACCTACACCTTTCCTTATCTGACTTTTGGACTGAATTAAAATGACTTGGCCTTCAAGGCAAAAATGCTTCTAAATATAATACACAAATAAATACAACACTACTTACTGAAATAGCCATTCTGGCATAGGCAAGCCATGATGGGGTAATAAATCACTAGTTTGGGAATCCTTAATCCTCATCTTCTATACATTTTATTGTTATTTTAGTTCTTAAAATAGGAACTAAAACAACTGAATTCAGGAAAATTAAAGTTTAAAATACAATCATTTTGCTTTAATAAACTTAAAATCTCCGTCATTAATCATAGCGCGTATTTATTAATTCATGTATTCATCATAATTCACATGGTAAAAGACATTATAATTTTATTCTAAGAAAAAGACCTTTAGTCTTTAGATTTTCTCTTCCCACTTAAAATAATAGACTCAGAAAGTTGTATTTATGTGTATTTGTATATGCACATATGTAACAGCAACAACATTAATAAAAGACTTTTGGGTTGAAGTAGGGGGGCAGAGGAAGAAATTGAGGAAGTCTGACTGGGAGTGGCTGGAGGATGAAGGAAGTAAGAAAGTGATTGTCTTAGTCAGGGTTTCTATTTCCATAAAGAGACACTATGACCACAGCAACTCTTATTAAAGAAAATATTTAATTAAGGCTGGCTTACAATTCCAGAGGTGTAGTCAGTTTAGTCAATGGCAGGAAGCACAGCAGTAGACGATCAGACAGATATGATGCTGGAGAAGGAGCTGAGAGTTATACATCTTAATGCACAGGCAGCAGAGGGAGACTGTACACTAAGCCAAGCTTAGGCACATATGAGACCTCAAGACCCACCTCCACACTGACACACTTCCTCCAACAAGGCCTTACCTACACCAACAAGGCTACACTTCCTAATAGTGGCAATTTCATTGGCTAAGCATTCAATCACAGGAGTCTAGGGGAACCATTCTTATACAAACCATCACCCGAATATAATTCTATTTATTTTAACTGAATTATATATTAAAAATTAAAAAGATGCTGATTTATAGCCCTGTAATGAGTGTTAACAAATACAGAAAGAACAACATGAGCAACTTATAGTACACAGTCATGGATTTGGGGTTTAAGAATAAGGGAAGATCTAGGTGTCTTAGAACTTCATGGCATTGTTCAAGGCTGTGTGTATTGCAGATGGTGCTCTATTACCTGTTTTATTGCTGTAATAAAACACCAAAATCCTTAGGAAGGAAAGGACTTCATTTTCTAACACTTTATAGTCCATCACTGGGGGAAGGCAGGGCAAGGAATGTAGGTAGGAACATGGAAGTGGAAGCAGGAACTGAAGCAGAGACCATGGAGAGAGATTCTGATGGCTGATCTGCTTTCATGGCTTGTATTTTTATACCACCCATGACCACTTTCCCAGGTGTGGCATCAGTCGCAGTGGACCTGGTGATCTACCTTTAGTAATTAGTAAAGAAAACAGCTCACAGAAATGTCAACAAGCCCTTATGATTCAAGCATTTTCTCCATGAATGTTTTTTCTCCCCAGAAATGAGGTTTAACCTTCCCATATGACTTAGTTTTATTCAAGTTGACAAAAGACTAACCAGAAAAGAAAGGCAGAACACTCCCACAAGAGAGGGAATTCAATAGAGAACAGAGAAAGAGCCTTGACTAAAACTTAAATAATTTCTCATTAAAAAAAGAGAATTTGAGACAACTAAAAATAGTTCAATATTTCAATTGCACGCTAAAAATTATAGTAAAGATGAGCAAGCTTAATTATAATAATATAATACCTGAACATGTCCTGGAATCTTCATATCAAACCACTATCAATTTATTGTTATTGAGAAATTGGCTATAGTGTCTCATGTTTGTAATCTCGACACTTGGGAAGGAATCAATAACAGAAAGATCACCATAAGTTCAAGGACAGTGAAGTCTGTACAGTGATATCTAAGCTAACCAATGCTAGAGAGTATGATCTCACCATAAAATAGAATGTTTTTCGTTTTCTAGAAAATAAATTTTTAATATTTGATAAGTATATTTTTCACTTACAGCACATCTCAGTTCAGAAGCCAGGTTTTACAAACAGAAATATATGCTTGGTATTTAAATGTCACAAGGTTTACAGGTACAGAAGTAGCTTCTTTAAGAACTCTATTGACAGCTTTTAAAATTATGATATAAAAGTAATGCATATTTATAGGATATTCCTTGACATTTTGATATGCTTACACATTGTACAGAATTAAAACTTGGGTAAGCATATCAATGACACTTATTTGTGCATTTATTTGTGGTAAATTATTCACAGTCCTTGAATCAATATTTGAAATGAATATAAAACTATCATTATCTATAGTCATAATACTGTATAGTAGAACATCAAAACTTATGTTTCCTATCTTATTATTATTTAATATCTATTAGCCAAGCTCTAATTTGCTCTGCTTTTACTATTATAAGTCTTTGGTAACCATCTTGATATTCTCAAAAGGTTTTTTTATTTTAATTTAGGATCTGAAAGAATCAAAATGTTTACCCAGCCTGGGCACGGTAAACTCTCTGTACAAAAATAAAATTTGTATTTTAACAAACAATTATTAGGCAGACTAGGTGTACTTCAAGAGTAAAACTACAGAGAAATTTTAAATAACTCTTGTATAATACATAATGCTCTGAAGAGAGATGGCTCACCTTTAAACATGCTTTCTGCTAAGCCTGTTCAGGTGAGACTTATCTACAGGAGCCAGGTGGGAGAGAGAATGATACTTCAAATTGTTCTTTGACCAAACTGTTTGCTCTGTAACATGGACACACACACAGGCACACACACACACACACACTCTCTAAATCACACACATATATACATACCCATCGATAAAAATAGATGTAATTTAAAAATTTTAAATAAACCACAGTCAGTTTATACAAAGACTTGTCTTGGATCTAAATTCTGGATATAATTTTCTAATACATCAAGTGAGATTCTCATATGAAATAAATATCAATAAATAATATGTAAAAGCAACCCATTTACATGAAGATCCAATCCATTTACCTGAGCCTAATTTCAGTTTTAAAATGAATAGATAAGTATTTAATAGTCTAAAAAAATTGACCATATACTCAATAAATTATTGCAAACCAAATCCAAGACAGCATAAACAATAATCAAAGGTGACAAGTAGGTTTTATCCCAAAGATGCAGGGATGATGCAATATACAAAAGCCAGTAAATGTAATCCAACATATTAAATGAACTGAAAAAGTAAAACAAAACACAAGACAAAATAATATCCCCACATAATCATTTCGCCTGATCCAGAATAATGTTTTTGACAAGATTCAACACCTTTTTATGATTAAAATTCTAGAGAGGTTAATGATACAAGAGACATACCTAAACAAAGGCAATTTACAGCAGGCTCATAGCCAAACCAACTTAAGTAAAGAGAAGTCAAAGCTATTCCACTAAAATCCAGGAACAAAACAAGGTTGTCTGTTTTCTACATATTTATTCACTGTAGAACTTGAAGTCTTACTACAGCAGTAAGAAAACTGAAGGGGATCAAGGGGACCCAAGCCACAAGTGTAGTGGTATATTTTCACCACAAGTAAGTTGTTATTTGTAGCTGGCATGATAATATACATAAGAGACCCTAAACAATTTCACTGGCGGACTCAAATATCTGATACATTCAGAAAAGTTTCTGCATACAAAATAAACTCACAAAAATCAGTATTCCACCTTCCATATACAATTGACAAATGAACTGAGACAGAAATGAGGGAAGCAACACCTTCACAATAGCCTCAAATAAAATATTTTGAGGTAACTCTAAGCAAGTGATAAAAACTGCAGGCCTTTGAAAAAGAAATCAAAGATTTCTGAAGATGGACAGAACTCCATGTTCATGAATCAGGAGTATTAACATCATCTAAATGGCCATTCAACCAAAAGCAATGTACAAATTCAGTAAAATCCCCATCAAAATTTCTACACAATTTATACCAGATCTTGAAATGACAATTCTCAGCTTTATATGAAAAAAAAAAAAAGGATAGGTAAAAACTGTTCTGGAGAATAAAAGAACTGCTGAAGGTCACATCATTCCCAATTTAAAGTTTTACTTCAAAACTATATTAATACAATTGTATGATATTGGAATAAAACAGACATATTACACAATGGGATTGAACTGAAGTCCCAGAAATAAATCCCCAAACCTGTGGGTTTGATAAAGAAGCCAGAAATACACACTGGAAAACAGTTAGAATCTTTAACAAATAGTGCTGGTTCAAATTGGATGCCTGCATGTAGAAGAATACAAGTAGATCTATATTTATCTCCCCATATAAAAATCATCTCAAGATGGATCAGCAACTCAACATAAAGCTGGATACACTTAACCTGATAGATAAGAAAGTAGGGCATAGTGTACAACTACTTGGCAACAGAGAAGACTTTCTGAATAGAACATCATTAGCCCAAGCACTAAGATCACCAATAAATGGGGACATTGAGAAGATTCTGTTAAGCAAAGAACACTGTCATTCAAACTAAATGACATCAAAAAGAATGGGGAAGATTTTTCTTAACTCCATACTTAAAAATCTCCAGAAATTAGTTGTAAAAAACCAAATAATTTAAATAAAAATAGGTACAATTTTAAACAGAATTTTCACTAGAGGAAATTCAAATGGCTGGGAAACACTTAAAGAAATATTCAACATCCTTAGTCATTAAGGGAATGAAAATCAAAACTGTATTGAGATTGCATTTTATACCTGTCAGAATGGCTAAAGTGACAGCTCATGGTGGTGAGGATTTGGAATAAGAGGAACACATGTCCATTGTTTGTGGAAGTTCAGACTTGTACAGAGACTATGGAAATCAGTGTAGCAGTTTCTCAGAGAGATAAGAATTCATCTACCTCAAGCTTCACCTGTATCACTCTTAGGCTTGTACCAAAAGGACAATTCATCCTACCACAAGAACAGCTGCTCGGTCATGCTCATTGCTGCTCTATTTGAAATAGTCAGCAACTAAAAACAACCTAAATGTATTTCAACAGAATAGATAAGTAAAATTAGTCATTTAAATAGTGGAGTATTATGCAGTTGTTTTTTAAAAAAAAATGACAGTGAAAATCTGTAGGCAAACTGATAGAACTGGAAAAAGCATCATGAGATAATTCAGACACTAAGTAGAGTGTGTATTCACTTATAGGTAGATATCAGCTGTTAAATAAATGGTATCCAAGTTAAAATCCATAATCCCAAATTGGTCAGTTATAGAGAAAGGAATAAAGCACATGGATTTCCCCAGATGGTGGAATAAAATAGATTTCATATGTAGATGGGAATTGGCTGACAAGTATTGGAGGAGCAGGTGGGGAAGTAGAGGGGAGACAGGGAGAGACAGAATTGAGGAACAATTGAGTGGTGGAATGGAAGATCAAAGCAGTGGAAACTTTATAAGATATATGAAGGCATTTCTAATGAAGTCTTCGAATGATGGGAATGAGATGAAGTACCAATGGCCATCTTTTGTCACCAACCAAGCTTCTTAGTGCCAGTAATGGGTTACATCCAATTGTGTTGTTGGTCAAAGGGGTCTCATGGAAATCACCCAACAAACCATCTGGTAAGCAAGTTAATAGGTTGCTTCTCTGAAAACTGATACAAGATGCACTCAACTCATTTATCATAGAATTTTTGAGCCCTAGCATATTTTACAGGCAGGACAGATAGTAAGTCAAAGGTTTTGTGGTGGGTTGGTGTTTACTTCTTTTTTGGTAGCCTGCAGAATACCTTCTAACACCAAAGACACAGAACCTTCACCCACATGTTCTAGTGTCTTTGTTGGCACAAAATTTGTGGGAGTAAACAACAAATGTCTTATTTATTTAAAACCAACTCTAAGAGAGAGAACTCATGCCAGACAAAATGCTTGGGTGATCAAAAGTCAGAGACCAGATAACCCGAGACATATGGTAAAACTAAATACTGCTCTTTAAAAAGTAACAATAAAATGAATCTTAATGATACCCTGTTATTCTCATAGGTCAGTGCCTTTGTCAGCCTGCATCAGAGAAGATTCCTCCTGCAGCAGATGGGACAAATACAGAGGCATACAGTCAGACATCAAGCAACATGAGATATCTTGTAACATAGAGTTCCAAATGAGATAGCTTCATCAAATTCTCTCCTCAGAGCTCAGGGAATACCAAGAAAGAGAAAATGGAAGAAGTATGAGAGTCTGAGGGGATGGAGGACACCAGGAGAAAAGGCCCTCTAGATCAACTGAGCAAAGGTCCTTTGGACTACAGAGACTGAAACAGTAAGTTGAGAGCCTGCATGGGTCTGTACCAGGTCCTTAGATAAATATATAAAAATCATATATATTATAGCTTTCAATTTAGTATTTTTATGGAATTCTTGAATGTGTGAATGAGTGGGTCTGTGACTTGAATGCCTTCTCTTAGGCTGTTTTCCTTGTCCAGTCTTGATGTGATAGTTTTACTTTAGAATATTTCATCGCTATAGTGTACTGGTTTCTGTCCTTTTGCTTTCTATACATTCAGTAAAGTATATCTTTTTAACTGCTTTAAATATCCTTGTGCATGCACATAGATTATTTTTCTATATGTTGTTGTTTATTATTTGTTGTCAACAGAATCTTTTTAGAACCACAACAATTTTTAACAAAATTCATATTAATTTAATAAATATAAGTGGCTCTTCTAATATATTAACTGGTTCCCAATTTTATACACACGCAAGAATGAACTTTATTCTTTTAAGAATATTTTTCTATGCATTGTTTTTTAATTGTTTATATAAAAGGTATATTTTACATACCAACCAGTCTCCCCACCCTACCATGCATTCCTCAAGGAGGATAAGGCTTCCCTGAGGTTCAGCAAAGTCTAGAATATCACACTGAGGCATGATCTGTAGGGGTATTGTGTTGTTTCATGGTAAATAATTGTCCCACCCACTGGTTTAATAAAAAGTGCTGATTGGCCAAAGGCAGGCAGGAAGTGTAGGCGGGGCTACCAGACTAAGAAAAACTCTGAGAACAGGAAGCACAGAGCACAATGCCAGAGAGAATGCCAGAGAGAACACCAGAGAGAAGCCAAAGGAAGCCGAGGACAACCATGCTGCTCTAAAGAAAGGTACCCAACCACATGGCTGAACAACACACATGGGCTAGATGAAGGGTAGAGAGCTAGCAAGTGATATGCCTGGGCTTGAGACCAATCAGCCTAAAACTATCATATGTATCTGTGTGTCTCTGTGAGTTTGCGGGTCAGTGGGCCTAGACCTTGAGGTTAGGCCCGAAAGTCTAGGCAAGAAACCTCATACTACAATGACCAAGCCTTTCCCCCCTGTATTAAGGCTGGTAACACACCCCTCTATAGGGAATGGGCTTCAAAAAGCCAGCTCATACACTAGGGTTATTCCTGGTCCTACTGCCCGAAGCCCCAGAAACTGCCAAAGCCACATAACTGTCATCCACATTCAGAAAGCCTAGATCAGTCCATGTAGGTTCCCCATCTATCAGTCTAGAGTCATTGAGCTCCCAGGAGGTCAGGTCAGCTGTCTCTGTGGGTTTCCCCATCATGATATTGACCTCTCTGTTCATATAATTCTTCCTCCCTCTCCTCAACTGGAATGGTACCACAGTTCATTGCTCAGCTGCAGATCTCTGTCTGCTTTAATCAGTTGCTGGATAAGAGTTTTGTGGTTAACAAATAGGGTGTTCATCAGTTTGATTACAGGAGAAGGCCAGTTCAGGCACCCTCTTCTCTTCACTATTGCTTGGAGTCTTAGCTGGGCTCATTCTTGGGAATTCCTTGGAATTTCCCTGGCACCAGTTTTCTCCCTAACAACCACATGGCTCCCTCTGTCAAGATATCACTTCAGTTGTTATTTCTCTCTATTCCTCTCCCAAATCTACTATTCCACTCCCTCATGCTCTCTTCCTACATCCCCTTATCACCCCCATGCTCTCAATTTTTCAGATCTTATCTATTTTTTTCCCATGGTGTCCATGGATGTCTTTCTCAGGGTCCTCATTGTTATCAAGATTCTCGGGGAATGTGAATTGTAACATGGTTATCCTTTGCTTTATGTCTAAACATTGATGGCAGCCTACTCTGGAGAGGATAAAGAGTAAGGGAAACACTCCGCCGCTGTTGGTGGTAGCAAAAACTTGTACAGCCACTTCGGAGATCCGTATGGTGATTTCTCAGAAAAGTGGGAATCAATCTACCTCATGATCCAGCAATACCACTCTTGGGCAAATACCCAAAGGATGCACATTCATACTGCAAGGACACTTGCTCAACTCTCTTCATAGCAACATTTTCCATAATAGCCAGAAACTGGAAACAACCTAGATGCTCCTCAACCAAAGAATGGATAAAACATGTGGTATATTTGCCATAGTGTAGCATTATGCAATAATAAAAAACAAAATGATATCTTGAAATTTTCAAGCAAATGGATGGAACTAGAAAAAAAAAACTTCCTAAGTGAGAAAACCCAGACCCAGAAAGACTAACATGGTATGTACTCACTTATAAGTGTATATTAGACATATGAACAGAATTTATAGTAAGCACTAATATTATATAGACACTCTTCTTTTTGCCAAAGTAGATGCAAAATTGTAGCCACGGGTAAGAATCTGTACTCATAAGCATGATATCCTAGACTCTATTGCTCTTGATATAGTATTGCTATTTTTGCCTAAGTGAGCCTTTAATAACATGTGCTGTCACCTGGTTTGAAAAGATAAAAGATAAGATATAATCAATCATACAGAAGGTGACACATGACTATTTTAATACTATTTGGTATTATCCAGGAGAAAGTAGACTTTTATAGATTGGAGTGCATTTGAATTATGCCTCTAACAGTGGTTCTCAGTGATGTCTAATTAAAGTGACTTAAAGCAATCAAATAATTGTGTCTAATCAAGTTGATTTTTGTCTGGGTTTACCCACTCAGCTTTCATGTAAGATGTAAAGTATGATGGCTAACAAAATATTTGTGAAGATTAAGTAAAATAATACATGTAACATAGACAGGGTAGTGCCCAGAATTTGGTAAGTATAAAAATGAGTTATATGGATACATAGATGTCAGTGTTAGGTTATGTATGAGATAATAACTGAAATAGATTATTTTATAGGGGAAATAAATACTTTTTTTGTTCATGGTTTAAGAATTTTCAGTTCATGATCATACGTTCTCAAGTATTTTCTGTCTGTAGTGAGGTAAGACGCAACATCATAGGTGATGAAGAAAATATATTCATACTCATGATAAACTTGGAAGAAAAGAAAACATGGAAAAGGTCAAACTTCCAGACTTTCCAGAGCACACTCCTCAGTTACTTATGTTTGTTCTGCTAGGCTCTACTTTACAATGTCCCACTACCACCCAAAGGTTTACAGGTTGGTATCTAACCTTTAATGGGTGAGTTTTTGTTGAACTCTCCAAATCAAAACCATGAAAGTAGCCATGTATCTCTTAGGTCTTTTCTGGAACTAAGATTTTATAACTCAATCAGAAAATTTTTCCAGAGGAAAGCTTTAAGCTTACATATTTACTTGGACTGCCTAAACGTAACAGATGATGCTGGGTGAATTGAGTAAACAATAGAAGAAAGTCTGCAGCTTCTGTCCTGCTGTAGCAGGGGATCTTTTGCTGTTAAGGCTCAATTTGCACAAGAAATGAGACCTGATACCTTATAGCTTCTATGGCCTTGTGGTGCAGCTCTTCAGAATAAAAGTTTGTTTTATGACACCTGCAAGTAGGCAGTTGATTACCCTTTTTCTTATATAATAATAAATAAATAAATCTTTAAGTTAAGATCTGTGCTAATGAATCAAGGTTCAAGTAAGTTAAGGGAGTTAAGAGCCTATGATTAGTGCTGTTAACTCTGGACAGTTTTCTTATCTGTAGGGGTGGTTTTCTTAAGCACACCAGTGTGTCATCTATGGGTAGCTGTCCTTGGACAACTGAGAAGTGTTTCTGTTGAGATACTTTGTCTGAAGGCTGACTCTGTCCAGATGTTTACTAACAAAGATAATTGCAGGGAGGGCAGACATTGAGTCTGTTCTAGGCAAAGGAACAAAGACCTGATCTGTGAGAAAAGAGATCTTGTCTGCTTGACTGTTTTTACACACATCTAAGAGAAGTTATCCATGTTTACCCAGATGTATGGGGAAAATTATGCTCAATAAATGATCAAGCACACTGCTAAATATTCCTGAGAAACAAATTATAAGATAATAAAAATTGGGAAAGTTATAATCTTACACAAGAAATCCTCTGCAGAAAACCACTAGCACATTCAAAGATAATTAACACCAAAACTCCTTTATAATTTTGGCTTTACATCCACCAGGGCTCTTGGCTCTACTCAGTTAGCCTTGCCAGTTCCAATGAGTTCCTACTTTATATTTCTGTTGCGCCCAGCAGTGTGGGCCCTAAAATTTCCCATATGTGGGGTATTAAAGATGGTTCCTGCCAATACCTCTGCCATGAAGCTTAATTCTCACAGACCAGGGTGAAGCAAGCCACCATAGCCAAGCCTTTAATCCTAACCATGCCTAAACAGATTAAAGGTGAGGTTAGAAAGAGATAAACAGTAAAGATAGACTTTAAAAAAATCACCTCTAAATGGTTTACAATTTGTTTAAAAATTTCAAATTACAAATTGTTTAAACATTTCTCTTGAGAGAAAAATGAAAAAGGATAAAGTTCTTTAAAAATAAATAGAATAAAACAATAATATAAGCCACATAAAGATGGAAAATACACAGACAGTCTAGATACTGTATGCTATGTTGTCTTTGAATTGTTTGACTGCTGAGGAAGGATCAAGAGCTGCTAAGAGAAATTTGACTATAAATGCTGCTGGATTAATCTAACTTATATATTTTGTAAATGCCTTGACTTCCAAATTGAAGTAAAAAAAAAAAATCTTACTTTGGAGAAGAGGCTTTATTCATATTCCCCAAAGACAATGAGAGGCTGTTGATTTTTTCCAGGTTAAAGAAAATAAGATCTGATCAAGAAGACCCTTGAAAAAACTCAGATGGGAACATATGGCCCAGATGATCCAGCATTTCAGAGTACTTCTGTTGCAGTGTCCTCTGAGCTCTGCATCTAGAACAGCTTCAAGGAGAGTGACTAAGATGACCCACCTTCACAGAATACTCCAATCAGGACTTCATCATAATCTTGAATTTTCTCAGAATCCCCATAAGATTACCAACATCCCAAATCAGTAGGAAGTAGTCTAAAGAACTACACCCACATTCCACCCAAAATGGATTATGAATGTTTGTCTTTGTTTAGATTTGAAGTGCTATGAAATTATGCTTTTGTCATTATAAATATTGGTTTAATAAAAGCCTGGTTCATCAACTGCACAGTAAGTAGAGGCTAGTCAACCAGACAAGGAGAATTCTGGGAAACAGAAGAGTAGAGAGACAGGTGCCAGCAGATACAGAGTAAGGAAGATCAGAATGAAGCTCTGAGAAAATGTTCCAAGCCACATGGCTAAATAAGGTAAGAATCATGGGTTAGTTTAAAAGTAAGAGTAAGCACGTAATACACCTGAGCCATAGGCCAAACAGCTTGTAATTAATATAAGACTACTGGTCCAGACTTCAGTGTAGGGGGATTATGTTGTTCCATTGTAAATAATTGTCCCACCTACTGGTTTAATAAAAAGCACTGATTGGCCAAAGGCAGACAGGAAGTGTAGGCAGGGCTATCAGAAAAAGAAAACTCTGGGAACCGGAAGAATAGAGCAGAAACACCACAGAGATGCCTCAGAGTTGCCAGACAAGCCAGAAGATACAGAGGACAGCTATGCTGCTCTGAGAAAAGATACCAAGCCACATGGCTGAACATGATAAGAGTCGTGGGTTAGTTTAAGGGTAAAGAACTAGCAAGTTATATGCCTAGGCCCAGGTCAATTAGTGTACAATTAATTTAAGCATCTATGTGTCTCTGTGGGATTGTGGGACTAGGGGTCTGTGGATCCAATCCTGACGCTAGGCCCAAAATGTCTGAACCAGAAACCTATTACTACATCTCAGGATTAGGCTTGGCCAGAAATTTCTGGCTACAGTCATGTATACAAAAACATACATATCTGTAATAAATACATGTGTCTATATCTAAAATTAAAATGGTCAACTGAAATAATATAAATCTACAAAAATTAAATGGTCAACTGAAATAATATAAAAACAACAAATCTCATATTCATTGGCATTAACTCCTGAATTTACTTCATCTATTAGAGCATATTTTTTCTCAATCATGTTCAGATAAGGAAAAAGTGAATGAGTATTTTACATAAATATCAAATGTTGCACTAAATTTCTGCCCTTAGAAATTATGTCCTTTAATTTAATGAGATTTTAAATAAGAAAAAAAAATTAGATTTTTTTATATTAGTATTTCCTATTTTATAATGAAAATCTAAATTTTGGAAATATCATTTCTAATCAGGCATTTGTGCTATTATTGCTCCTAGTCTTCCCTAACAATATAAATGGCTTAGACATCTCTGATTAGTATTAAACAATTTAATAACATAATAATTTTATTATTAACTTGAGAATCTCATATAATGAACCCTAGTCACATTCACTCTCTGCTTCTCTCCCTACGTCCTCCCAGTTCTAAACCCTTTTTTAATCTCTCTATGTGTGTGTGAAAAGATGATATCATTGCATATATCCTAATTCTCTGGTTCATTACAGTCCTTTTACCCACTTTTCTGACGTTTCCTCATCCTTAAAGCATAGAGGTTGTTTTACAAATGTATTATTTTGGGACAGTCAATCTATGGTTGACTGATCTGTGCTTTATGCCCAGTTGAGGCTTTATATAATGATTTCTTTCTATTGCAAAGAGGTTTCTCTGAAGAGAGATGAGAGCTGTACTTATTTGTGGATATAAGTATATGTATTCAGGATTTATTGAGATGTTACAATGTTTAAGGAAATTGGCAGTTGTATGTTCTCCTCCAGAGTCTATGGCTTCACCATACAACAGTCTTTGAATATGTTTGTGGTGTCAGTCATAAATTCCCTTCAATTTTCTGTTTCTTAAGTACATTAGGTGGCTGTTGGTTACCCCAAGAATATAAGTGCCCTTAGACTGTTGGGATTATCTTGCAATGCCGGCCATATATAGATATATAGGACTATTGATTGCTCCTCTCTCTTGGCATTTTGGGTAGAAACTTCCCATATTATAACAGATAGTCCTCAGTGGACAGGCTTTTATTTTAGATTTAGGTTGATTCTCCAAGCCCTGTGTCAAACATGTATGGTATCTTCAGCAATAGGGACTTTTTTTTTTTTTTTGAAAGGACCAAGAAAGAAGCCATTATTTTCTTGGGGGGGGGGGAGTCTTTTGGGCTCCCTTGACTAACAACTTACTAACAAATATCCTGTGTTTAATACTGGGGTTAGATTACTGATGCTTAAAACCCAATGCACTAAAACAGGCATTTAAAATATTATTAACTTTTCTTCCAAGAAAACCTCAAGAGTTTATATGATTGCCCAACTAGTTAGCTGTTAAAATGTTTTTAGTAAATGAGTATTATTGAGAATTTAAAAAGCTACATGTGTAAAAGGATAATGGCCAGATTATATACAAAAAGAGAATTCTGAACACAATCTACACCATGACCCATGATTCAACCCGTCCTCTATTGTTGCCAACCAAGGAAGACAATTTACTCTTGGTAAATAAGTTTTATGTACAGTCAAGTCAATGGTTTTTTTTTTTTTAACACTATAGAATTTTCCCAATAATGGTTGTATAACAAGACCTGAAATTTTTCATATTTTTTACCCCAATTTTTAACTTATGACTCTTCAGAGAAGCTAGATATGAACCCCTAACCTATCACCAACCGTCTCCAATGAGAGCATGCCAAAACTTCTCTTATTGACTCTTAAAAGCTTTCTAATTCCTTTGCTGCCATTATAGTCTCTTCCAGAATGCAAGTGCTAGTACCTGATTCTATTGATCTGTCAAAGTCTATATAAAACTACTTTGCCTATTTTAAAATAAATTTTCAGATAAAAGAACCACATTCTGCATGAACTTCTTAAGACCAGCAACTGTTTTTAAGTTTGTTTCTGATAACCAGGTATATATATTCAACTATGCAACAGTTGAATAGTTTATTTAAAGTGCAAACTTCAGATTATGTAACATTTGTACATTTATGGAGATCTTACAGACAGCATATGATATATTCCAAAATGAGCAATTAGCGTGGTGTGCAGACATGTTCAGCTTGGCACAGAGTAAAGATGTATCTATCATTCCTCATAAAGATGGAAAGTTCACTGCAGTATTTCATTTATCCACATACAAGGTACAAATATGTAATTGTTAGTTTTAAATGCCATTCATACATTTAATTCACTAGGATTATATTTCTCTGAAAAGTAAAATACGGAAACTTATATTTATAATTTTGACTTAGTTTAGTTCAAGAAATGATGATAAATTATTCATTTATCATTATTGGACAAACATATCAAATTTAATAATGAATTTTTATAGTTCAAGCATGATAATAGTGCTTACCTGTAATCCTAGCAATCAAGAGCCAGAGATAAGAAAATCTGAAATTCCAGTATACCCTGGAACAGTATCTGTAGATCTGTAGGAACAGATGCAGGGAATATTCATTTGTAAAGTGCTTGTCTAAAGTAAGACCTTGACTTAATCAGTAACACACACACACACACACACACACACACACACACACACACACACACACTATTTATAATTGAACTGTTGGAAGCAGGGCATGACTTAAGAAAAAAAAAACTGTGATTATCGTCATTAAAGGGATTTATATTATTTTTTCTCATTTAAGTTTTAAATGTCTTGCTCAGCTGGGTTGATATTATATAATGGAAGAATGACAAGATACTAATATATTAGTCTTATAAAATGAATTAATCCTCAGGTAACTGGATAGGGATAAGATTTGTGTTTTATTTATATGAATAGTATTTATATTATATAAAAGTCTTACTTGCTGTTTTAGAAAAAGCATATGTAAAACTTAGATCTGAGACAAGCTTTTGTATTAACTAATTAAGGCTTATTTTAAATTTTTTCCTTTTCAAATCAAAAAATAGATTCTCTTTTCATACAATATATCCTGATTACAGTTTCCCCTCCTTCTCCTCCTCCTTCCAGATGCTACCACCTCCTCTCCCATCCATATCCCCTCCTTTTCTATCACTAGAAAAGAACAGGATTCTAAGAGATGACAACCAAACAAAATAAGATATTTTTATTTTACTAAAAAAGATGATTATTGTTGGGCAAGGTAAACCAAAAGAAGGAAAGAGTCCCAAGAGACGTCACAGGTCAGAGACCCACTCATTTACACATTTCAGAGTTTGAATAAAAATATTAAAGTGAAAGGTATAATGTGTATGGAGCACACTTTGTGAAGATCCCTATAGAGCCAATGTTCGCTACTTTATCTCTATGAGTTTATGTGAACTTTGGTGAGTGATTTGAGGAAGATAAAGTTAAAAACATGCTATAGTCATACTGTATAAGCTTAAATATCGTAGATATAAATGGTAGTTTTAAAAATAGTTTTATTTTTAATAGTTTCATGCCTATAAAATATCCAACTAGAATTATCAAATAAAAATAAGTGAAATCCTTTAATATGTGCATTTTTCTGTAATTAAATTTTTCCTAAATCATTGCAGGCCATCTCTTCCACTGATTGGAACAATTGAACTCAAGCTAAGATAGTAGTATCAATTGGTTGAAAAATGTTTCAAGACAAGTGTAAAAACAACACTTAAAATTTATCTATTTCTGTGATTATCATGGCTGCCATGTAGCAACCTACAATTTACTGAATGAACACATTTTGTCAATCCACAATGATTTTTATGATTTTTTTAAAAAATATTTTAACATATTGCTTGAGGTTTGTTTATTCCCCTAGAAAATTCTAACCAATATATGATCCTGGGTGTGAGATCTGTGGCCTGTCTCATTTTACACAGTCTAAGAAGATTCAACTAATTTTACTAAATGCGTATGTGTGTATATGTTTGTGATATATATATATATATATATAGTATATATAGTATATAAGCATATTTATGAAATAGACGAAGTATATATTTTATTACACTTTTATTTGTCTATCCATATCTATGTGGAGATTGTATATGTCTTACCATGTGTGTAGAAATCAGAGGACAAGTTACAGAAGTTGGTTCTTTCCTTCCACTGCGAGGGTTCTGAGAAGCCACTTCTGGTAATCAGATTGGTAGCAAATTGCTTTTACTCTCTGAGAATTATTTCTATGACACACACACCCAGTATACTTCTGTATAGTTCTTTCTACATTATATAAGTTTTCAGGTTAATTTTTTCTTGTTATAAGGAAAATATAATATTCACTGCCCAGGTGCCACTTCTTCCATGAAGTCAGCCTAATTTTCTTCTTTTTATTCCCCCTGAATAACTTAGTTGCATGTGATACTGAAAATCATTTTTTTATACTTTTTTTCCAGATTCTTTTCCCTAAAAACCCCACTTAGTAACACATAGATCATTGTGTAAGAACACTGGAGGAAATTATTAGTTTACTAAAGCTGAAATAATGCACTTCATACTGAGTGGTTTAGATGAGAACATATATTTTTCTATAGTTCTCAAGCCTAAAAGTTTAAGATGGAAACCAACAGATTTAGTTTATCCAGAGGTCTCGCTCTCTGTCTTTCCTGCACAGATGGCCACCTTCTGTAACTATGTGGCGACCCTTCTGTCTGTGCTATATGTGTCTTGGTTTCTTGTTTTTGAAAGGACACTAATCTAACTGGATTGACACCAAAATATATTTCTAATTTACCTCTTGAAGTTTTCTTCTGCATGTTGTCATAGATAGCTTCATCATGTGAATCTTTAGCCCACAGCCCAGATAATAATCATATTCAGGGCTATTACTTCTGTCTCTCTGTAAACATATTTTCTCAGAAAATGAACTTAAAAGATCATCATATACACCATAAAATAACTACTTTTGAACTTTGAACAGTACCAGGCATGTTTACTTTGGAACAAGATAGCTAGGTTATCATCAATAATCATATGTCAAGTTGAAAGGCCTTAATTGATGTGTGCCATAAATCATGCTCCATTACACATATCCAAGTCATCGAACTGGAATGCATTCTGCATGCTTATCCCCATATTTCCCCAGCAAAACAGTTTACTAATCTGATCAAGTTATGTATTCCTATAGGGACTTTCCTCTTTTGATATGCCTCGCTACTTGCATATTTAGTGTGTGCATATTCCCCACTGTCCCTGTGTTAGTCTCAGTCTACTTCCTAGGCAATCTGGACATTATTTTATCTGATATTTAATTTATATTGTAACTATTTTCTGCATCACACCACTTGAAATTTCTGTAACCTTTCCTTTTAGAATTCCTTTTGTTAACAAGTGCCCATTGTTGTCTACAGACTTAACAACAACAAAAGCCCTTGGCCTTTAACTTGTGTGTGAATGTTAGCAATGGAAAATCCCTTATTAGTCCAACATCATTCCTGCCAATGAGGAAAGTTAAGTAGTACTGAAAGACAATGACACAGTGTGTACCAGTATCCAGTCACCCCTGAAGCTGAGAAGAACAGATTCATTTAATGCTCAAATCATGGCAACCTAACATTTTCCTGACTGACATATGTCACATTGTTCCAAAACTCAGATTACCAGAGGTGTTCATAGGACAGTCTCAGCATGCATGCAAAGACTGAAAGACTTAAAGGAAAACATAGCTATAAATAAATGATTAGTGGAAACAAATAATTTCTGTAAATTGTGCAAAATTGAGCTAATATCAAGGCAGATATCAAATATTAAATCGTTTCTAAACAGTAATGCTTTATGCTACAGAAATTTTCCCCATGTAAATTAATTGATTCAATGGATTCTAAATGATTACAAAACAATTTTAGCTTACTTTAAAAACATCTTCTATAATATTTTTTAAAATTTGTTTCAAACAGTATATTTGATCATATAACTTTTTTTTTTCTCAATCCCTCAAGATTCACCCAGCTCCCTACCTACCCTGCTTGAGTCATCCCTTTTGTCCTTCTTCCTTAAAAAAAAAAAAAAAAAAACAAAATGCAGAGGGGGAAAGAGGGCAAGAGAGAAGGAAATGGTGTCCGTTTTTGTGTTGGCAACTACACCTGACAAGGGGCTTCTGTGAATATGGTTGATATACCAAGTTACAGCCCAAATTCTGAAACCTTTCAGTGCTTAATCTATAGAAAGTGAATGATCCAAAAATTGACTTTGAACACTGTGATTCTCACTACGGGAAGAAGCAACTCATTTTTCATGTCAAATGTTGAATTTATAAGAGAAAATGTATGAAACATAGAAGACAGAAGGGGCTTATTCCTATTAACAACTGATGAATGATTTCTCATAAAAGAAGTTGTTTATCTAACTTTTTGCAACCTAAATTTGATCCTTACCCTAAATGCTCGCCTACATAGCAAACTACAGTGCGCATTAGCATGAGAATATGACATATTGAAAGCTTCTAAGATGGTCCATCTCATTGATGGCTCTCCAGTTTTCATCAACTTCCTAAGAATAGCTTTTCCCAAGCCAGAGGTGCCAGGCACACCACAACGAAACCCACAGAATCAACAAATCTTGGCTCACAGATATTGAGATGACAATCAGGGAGCCTGCATGGGTCTGAACTAGACCTTCTGCATTTATGTGACAATTGTGTAGTTTGGTCTTCTTGTGTGACTCCTAACAGTGGGAGCAGGGGATGTCTCTGATTCTGTTGTCTGTGTTTAGGACCCTTTTCCTCATACTGGTTGCCTTGCCAAGCCTTAATATAAGGGGAGGTATCTTGTCTTAAAGCAACTTGACATAGCATGTTGGTTGATATCCTTAGGAGGCCTGTTCTTTTCTGACAATAAAGGAGTTGACTTGATACGGAAACAGGATGGGTAGGAACTGGAAGGAGAGAAGGGAGGGGAAAATGCAGATGTAAAGTAATATATGAAGGAAGAATAAATTGTTTAAAAAAATAGCTTTCCCATTCAGACATCTCAAAATGCTATGAAAAACAGTATTAATTTTTAAAACTACTTGTAAACCATTTAGTCAGGCCAACTGGCCATGTCAGGCTACTTTGAAAGACTATAAAGTGGAATCTGCTCTAGAGAGACAGTAATGAGCCAAACAATGAAGTTCCACATGAAATATCAAGAAATGCCCTGGCTACAATTATAAGTTACTCTCAGCCAATAGGCTGAGACCAAATGAGGTCTACATAACAATCTCAACCAAGTTCCAGGATCGCTGTTATCGGATGACATTTGAACACAGTACCAAAAGATCCAGTCTTCTCTTGTGGCATTTATCACGAAGTGGCTTGGCTATAGTCATATTATCAAAGAGATTCAATTCTAGCCCTTTTCATTTTAATTTCCTAAATGGAAATAAGTCAGGCTTTGGATATAGGTAACCTTTAGGGAAATTGAAAGCAGGTTTTCTCCTCTGCAGGGTGGTAACAGATTTGAGTCTTCCTAACTTACCTCTGACAGTTTGTGCTGGCGATAATGTCGCTTAAAACAGCAGATGGTTGCTTGCATACCATAGAAAGGGGAGGGGGAAAAAAGCAAGTGTTACATCAACTGGGATCACAGCCCCAGGAAAACTTGCACATTTCAGCAAAAGCTATAGAGATTTGAATGTTTATAAGCAGTAAGGAATGGGAAAGTGAACAGGAGGTAAAATCCTCAATACAAAAGAAAACTTAATGTGGCAGAAGGTGAGGGCTTGTTACTCTTCCCCGAGGAAGAAGTAAATGCATTTGATAATTTTGTTTCTGCATAATGTGTACACCTCCAGGACAGTGCACTGTGGACATGGAGTTCTTAAGCACAGAAAGTCATTGTCGCAGATTCACAACTGGGGATATCTTAGCGCTGCGTTTGGAAGATGGTTCCTCTCTGCACACACAATACAACCCACAATCGACCTTGCTTTCTTTTCTTATCTCCTGCTGAGATTGTTTTCCTGTCCGTCAGGAATCCATCTCAACTAAACAGATTTAATAAAGAAACCACGTTCATAAAACACAAGTAACACCTTGATTTGCTTGAAGCAGAGTTCTCATATATGACTAAAACCCGGGCAACTGCTACTGAGGATACAGAGTCTATTATGTGTCAAGGAGGCTCAAAATAAATGTCTAAATCTCCTATGATTTTTATGTTGATTTTGTTTAGTCTTTTTTTTCTCTCAGCTGCAAGTGGAGATAATAATAGCACCCAGCTCACAGGTTTCCGGTGAGGATGTATTAAGAAAAATGGTAGCTCAGCAACAGCAAGCCCCTGCTGGTTATTCTTTGTTCTTTTGCTGGTAGCTTAATGTACATCAGTACTGTGTACACGTAACACTTTCCTTCAGATCAGCTTAACTTCAATAATTCAAATTCTCCTCTCTTCTAGCAGATGGCTTTTAAAATTAATAAATGATAAATAGCTGACATTTGGTGTTTGCCACATGCCAAGCATGGTTCTTAAATGTTTTACAGTCTTGTTTCTTACATACTATGGCTAACATACTCAACATTGCTTCTGCCTTAGATGTGTAGAAATGGAGGCAAGCTGAATGAAAAGAATTGTCCTACCGCCAAGTAATGAGTGGCTAGAGGAAGCCAGCTTCAGTCCCAGGCTGTCTGGCTCCAGGGTCCACACCCTTACCTCTCCTCTACATGACTTCCTGTGTTTGTTCTGACATTAGCCTATCTCTGAACCTCCCTGCTTTCACCCCAGCCAAGCTCTAAATAAACTCTGCTTCTCAATTCTCTTAACTACTGTGCTTCCCATGACCTCTTGCCTGGTAATTCTATTTTTTTTTTTTATAACTGTCTGTAATTTATTATATTTCCTTGACTTTTCAGCTGGTCTCCAAACAACCAGCTCTCTATTGCTTTTAAGATGAGTAAGTACATGTTTGGGATTAATGTGCTTGCGTATCTTAAAATCCACCCCCACACACACTCATAATGCTTCAAGAAGAAGACAGGCTCCATGCCAGACATTAGCATCCATTTAATATTCTGTCTGTTCTTCGTCTACTTTACCCCTTCACTGGGACTGTTTTGGGAGGTTATTCTGAAACTTCAAGAGTAAAGATACCGTATTAAAGAATCTTTGCATACAGAGCTCATGAAATCAATTATTCCTGGCAAAGACTGCATTATGATACTTTATAGAAAACTTACATTAAAGATGTTATATGGAAAATAATAAAAGATAATTACATAAATGAAAGTTAGTGGTTTTTCCTTTTTTTCTATTTATCTCTTGGGATCTGTCTTTGGTTATCTAAGTGAAATGGCTCAGGTTTTACTGTAAATTTTTAATACTACTCTTTGAAAACTATTTAGTTCTTTACTTTGAAGGACTTAGTTTGTTCTTCTTCTTTTGACATTTTATTAGCATTGTTCTTCTGCTTTGAATGAACAATCCTGACAGAAAAAAAAAAAATCCTTTCAGATGAAGTGGATAATTAACATAACAATGCTCATGACCCTCAATTTTTTAAAAAAGCAGTTGACATTTAAGAACTAGTTGGACAGGTTGTCATTAAACTGCAATAATTATATATGGACTTTTGAGATAATTGTTAATTTAAAATTATTCATTGTTTGGTACTATATATCTTTTAAAAATATATGCCCTCTTGAAGCCCTTAATACCGCAGGCACTGAGCTAAATCAAACATTTTTCTGAATGACCTGCCCTGCCCAATGCTGCTTCCACCTGGACTTTATGCTCAGCATATTAAAGCTATCTTTTCAGGTTCCACACACGGACCACTAAGCCTAATGTAGAATAAAGTCATAATCATTGTTTATTCAATGACTGCATGACTTCCATTTGGAGAATAAGAAGAGGATTAGAGTGGATTTATAGATTTTATTCCCTCTGGGTCTTGTGTTTACTTAAGAACCACATAGGGTTGATGGCATATAATTCTAAAGACAGAACTAAAAATAGAAGGAAGAAGAAATAAATACAGAAGAGTAATCTGTACTTTGTTGGCCAGATCAAATGTGGTAGTCTGACTTGGTAGGATTGGCTGTATTACTATATAATATAGTCATAATGCAAAACCTAAATGCATGAAACTGAGTTGTGTTAGAAGCCACACTGTTGAGTCTATATTTTTACTTCCATGTCCAGTAGTTTAAAGACTCAGAGAAAGAAAATGTTTCACCTTGAGTCCAGTGATAGAATAAACATTTACCTACATCCAAAGCAGACAGATGAGAATTGCAACAGAGTGAGGCATATAAGTGAGGAGAGCTACATATAAATAATTTAAACAGTTATTAAATAAATAAGCAATTTAAAATTTTATTCTATCTTAATAAGCCTACTACTTAAACATTGTATGATAATGTGTAAATATTATAATAATTATATGTATTATAATTAATTATATTAATTTATAAATATAAGTTCGCAATGCCTGGCAGGTATTAATGACTGCATACAGGATGTATCTGCATGTGCTAATTAGTTTTAAATATTAAATTGCCACACGTTGGAATCAGGAGATGAGAACATCTATAGAAGAACTGCCTAGTTCAGATTGTCTTGTGGGTGCATATATGGGGAATTGTCATCTTGTTAATTAATGTAGAGATACCCAGCCCGTCATGTTATCATAGACAGCATAATTCTCTTGTCAGGGTGTCTTGATCTATATTACAAAGGAGAAAGCCAGGTGCTGTGGAGCAATCCCTTCATTATGAATAAATCTTACTCTCATTGGTTAATAAAACGATGACAGACTGGTAGCTGGGCAGGAAGTTAGGTGGAAAAACTAAAATGAGAATAATGGGCTGAAAAAGGACAGAGTCAGAATGAGTCAGACCTACAAAATGGGATAAAGGTAAAGGCCATGAGCCTTAATACAAAAATTAATAGAAATAGGTTAAGTCAAAAAGGTAGTAATAAGCCTGAGCTATCAGCCGCGCATTTTACAAATCATATTAAGTCTCGGTGTGATAATTTATAAGAAGCTACCACAACAGAGAGTGGACAGTTGGGATAGGAAATATCCGTTTACAGCTAGATAGAAGAAACCAAAAAGCAAACAAGAAACCAATAGCTTGCATTTGTTTTCCTCAGTTCATAAGTATAGCTGATGTGGGACAAGCTGCTTGACTTTCCCTCAGGGTAGAACCGCAGTCTGGAATTGTAAGTCAAATAAACCCTTTATAACTCTAAGTTGCTTTTGGGTAGGGTACTTTGTCAGAGTAACAAAAATAAAACTAAGACAATTTATAATTATGTATTCTATTTTTAAATTCTACTTAACATATTATATAATTTCTATTTTAATCGCTAAATACTGAGAACTCAATATGTATGTAGTAGTGTAGAGATTATAAATGGCATGCAATCAATTCATAGCAATGAGACATTATTAACTGTGAATTTTGAGGTCATCAATTGCTATTTCAAATATGGGACTGGAATCTGAGCTACTGAGATCTTACTCAAATCTCTTCACATTTAGGAGTCTAAATTGTCAAGTGGAATAACAATGTTAATGCCCAAAGTTGTTGGATGGTATGAATTAATACAATATGTGCAATTTTAAGCACATTAAAACCATATTTTGAAAATAATAATTATTTTTATTTCTACTAGGGTTTGTGATAAATATTTAAATACAGACACAAATATGTGTTCACAAATACATAATTAAGGATCTTTGAATGATTCTGCATAATAAGAGATAACATAAAAATATTCATTATACTAATTTACATTTCACTGGAGGCAAAACATTTCAGTTGTAACTACATATTATATGTGGAATAAAACTAATAAGACTCCATGTAAAAAAAATTTGTCTACCATTCATTTTTTTATCAGTTAGTTCAAGTGGAAAGTATTTCATAAACACAGTAATATAGATGATTACAAAACAAGTCTTTAGAGATTTTTAATCAAGCAATATATATGGATTTAGAAGGATTCAAATTTAATGCTTGAAAATAATAATTGAATTTACTAAGTCCTTTGTTGGTTATATGTTACTACTACTCCTTGTTTTCTAAAATGTAATTTCTCATAAAACCCCATAGTAACTGTGACTGTTGTTCCTGTGTTACACATGAGTGAAGTCTATCTGTGACTCAAGTGATCCAGACACTGGAAGCAAATGGCTTAGACTCAAAGTCTGGTTTTACCACTTCACTGAGCAAGCTAGGGAAGCATCACCACCTCTGTGTTTGCAGGGCTTCTTTATTTTGATGAGAGATATTATTATAGCATCCATCTGACTCTAGAGCTGGGAGATATGAGTGGCTTGAACTTCACAACTCTGGGACTAATAGACCTAGATTAGCCCTAGCTCCGGGGAAAGCTATTTGCCACTATAGCAACAACAGAAATAATTATTACTTACTGCAGTATTGCTATTTACTATAACTAAGAAGAATGGAAACCTCTGAATTTCTTAAGGTATAATGTTTCTTAAGAACAATTTTAGTGTAGTTATAGACATGATAGAGATTTCTTTGCTCATGTTTAGCTTTCAATGATTACAAACAGCTCAAAAAAGTAGACTTGGTTATTTTCATTGTTGAACGTGAAAATACTGAGGTTCATAGGCTTAACTGGGCTACGTAGTAATCTATGTATTGTCTTTCCTCAAAACCCATAGAAATTAAAGACATTTTTTTAAAAATGTACAAAACAGTAAATAAATATGAGGTGTTCCTACAGAGGGTTGGAAGCCTGATTATGAAAATAAAAAATGTTGGAAGTATAGTTCCTTGTGCAGATCATCTTTTTTTTTATAAGATTACACCAGTCATATTCCCCTCTATTTGATGATCCTGAGGATGAATCTCTGCAAACTCCACTATTCAGGAATCCTTGTATTCTGACATCCTCTTCCAGATCTCCCTAGTAGAAAACTTTGAAACAGAATTAATGGTAGATTGAAAAATCAACATTGAAAGAGGAATATGAAGCCACAAGTCTTCATAAAATATCAGTAATTATGTGACTTGGGCCTTTTTATTTCAAAATGGCCATTCATTCTCTGTTGCTGCAAGACAAAGGAGCTTATTTCTGTACAAGAAATAAGACAAAACAGTCCAAAGAACTAGTCCTAGGGCAGTGCTGACATCTGAGGCAACAGACCTAGTAGAAGGATGAGAAACAGAAGCCTGAATACGAATACAAATCATCTTACTGCTCACTGCTGCCACTGCAAACTCTCAACCTGTAAAAAACGTCTATCCCACTATTCACTGAGAGAGATACTGACCCTGACATCTGGGTTCCCTCAAAGTAACGACTAGAAAGACCACTTTATAGCTCATTAGCCAATATTTGTGCTTACTATTACAAACTCCAATCACCTTCTTTATTTTAAATTAGTCTTTGAAAATTTAATGCATGCTTATAATTTATGCTCATTTATATCTACCCCCCTTTTTCCTCTCTGACTCTCCCCAGGATCTCTTACCACATTTCCCTCCAAACTTCATATTTTTCTTTTTTCTCTAATTTTTTAATTAACCAACTAATTTTCAACCAACTAAGATCACTTAGGGTTGTACATATGCACATATGATTGGTATCATCCACTAATGCATAAAATAATTTCACCAGGGGCCACATTCTTAAAGTGATTGTCCTTCTCCCAATAGCCACCAAATGCCAATAGCTCCTCAGCCTTAGGTATAGACTGAGAAATCCCTCCCTTTCTATTCTGGAATTGTTATGTGGTTTGATTTTGTGAAGGTCCCATATAGCTAACCATGACTGATATGAGTTCATTTGTACAACATCAATATCATATCCAGAGAACATAGTTTAACTCTACTCCTTTCTTCCTCTGGCCCTCACATCCTCTCCCTCCCTTTCCCTGAGTTGTTCTTTGAACCTTGTGTGTAGAGGCAGCATTGATGCAGACATTTCATGCATAGCCAAGCATTCATACTTATTACCAATACTGTTAAGAGTAATGTATCTTTCTACTAGCCACTATCTTATACCATAAGTAGCTTCTCCCACCAAGGTGGGAGCAACACAAATTTGTACATACAAACATAAATACAAGTATGTTTTCTACCATGACCATGTAGGAATGCAGCGTCAATAGGGTTTGCTCTAGAGCTTTACTTATCAAGCCATGGGTTTAACTATATTCACAGAGGATGAGGTATGAATTTTGGCCTGTGGAAAAGATTCTAGATTCAATCAAGAAACAGATTGGTTACCACAATAAACAGTCTTAGCACTATTGCACACCTTGTCTGGAAGGTTGATATTGTAGCACATAGGATCAGATACTAAATATGACTACTTCTGCTTATGTTTACCTAGCAGCCTAGACACCACTTTCCATCACTGTGAAAGCTAATCAATCAGCAGGGAGAATTTACTGCTCAGTTAAAAGCTGATTTTTCTGTGATCTATAACCAAAAGATGCGGTATATTCAGCAGGACTTCACTGCCTAGTTATGGTGAGCAACCAAGAACAATGGTAATAACAATGGTAATAGCCTGCATTATTTTGTGTGCCTTTGGAGTGTCTTTGAATATATATATATATAATCTATAATATATTTTAAAGCACTATTTATTTTGGTGAAACCTTCTTTGGGTTCCTCCTTTTTTCTCATCACACTTCTACTCACTTGAATATTTCTGTCCCCAGTATTCCCTCTATCTTCCTTAGTTAACCTGCATCTGACTATATCCATTTCCTAAATTAATACTTAATGACCCTTTATAGATTCTTAATTTTCATATCTCCTAAAAGTCTATCAATGTGCCTAAAAACAAAAGGAAGATAATTAGAAATGTTTACTTATAAAATTGTGCTTAATTTTCAAAATGATGAACTGAAATGAATACCATGATAGACTTGAGGATTTGATGAAATGACCACATGATGTCCAATATAGGAACACAGATGCAGCAAAGTGAAAAGTGTTCCATGGTAGGGTGTGGGAATGCATTTGTGAGTGCTGTATCTTTAAATAAAGGAGCTGGTTTGGGCCATGGCAGGTACGTAGAATAGGTAGGAGGAGAAATCAGAGCTTAGGTAAGAGAAGCAGGGCGGAGTTAGAGGCAGACCCCGCGGAAGCCGCCGAAGGAAGGACATGTAAGGAGCACGGGTGAGCTGCGGGCCGCCACGTGGCCCGTGGATTAATAGAAATGGGTTGATTTAAGATATAAGAGCTAGCTAGCAATGTGCCTGAGCCATAGGCCAAACAGCATGGACTTAATATAAGCCTCTGAGTTATTTTTGGGGACCTGGGCGGCTGGGCAGCTGAGGGGTCTGGCACGGCAGGGCTGTGGGTCCCAGATCTCTGGCTGTCTGGGACCCGAGAAAACCCATTACAACAGTAGGGTGTCCACATTATCTATGATACACTCTGCACGCATCCTTACCCTCCT
The DNA here is from genome assembly GCA_033318265.1 of Phyllotis vaccarum. NCBI lineage: Eukaryota > Metazoa > Chordata > Mammalia > Rodentia > Cricetidae > Phyllotis > Phyllotis vaccarum. The sequence goes on from JARWLC010000014.1 coordinate 23,397,386, forward strand.
CCTTTTCCTTTGTCCAGTGATGATACCTTTCTCTTGTGGCTGTGGCTCAGGATGACCTAAGCTCAGTCAATTCCTCTTACCACTTGAGGTAAAGCGGCAATAGATACGAGCAGTGATCAATAGGTATGTCCCCAGTATAGTGAACTGAATATAAGACCTTTTCTTCTGAGAATGTGAACCTGATACAATAAATGTCTGGATTGCTATTAGCTCATATGTTTCACTCTGTGAAACAAAGTATAGGAGAAAAAAAAAGAAACACAGAGTTCTGTGGCATTTTAAATTTCATATTGTAGGCTTGTTCAATGCTAGTTCATTGATGTCTCTCTAGTGATTTGCTTAATTCAGACAATGAATTCTTTTCAGCTTGTGAATTTTGTTACTATCATTGAGGTTAACATCATCAAATAAATTATTCAGAAAAATAATTTGCATAAAAATATAGAACAGGAAATATTTGGAAAAATGAAGGGGACCAAAGACAGGAATAAAGGGGATGCCAGAGATAATAATGGTGAGGTGAATATAACAAATTATATACAAGTAGAAAATACTAAGACAAAAATATTTTATATTATTGATCTACATTTCTGAATATTTAAAAATAATCCATGGTAATAATAAAAGCCATAACTTCTCTAAAAACTCATGGGTCACTTAGGGAAAAAATTAATCAAGTGGACTTTGGTCATAAATTATAAGCAATTAAATATATTATTGAATATTTAATCAGTTCAAATTGCAGACATACTTGAAGAGATTAGGACTTTAAACAAAAATTAATTCCAGTGATAGTAAGAATATAAAGGATGGCCAAGCATCTAGTAGAGCAAACATGCTGTTACAAAAGCCCATTCACATGGAAAGGATAGACTTCTGTAAGCATGGTGGAAAATGTTTTCCTATGTTTCTGTTTTATATTTATTTTAATTTCTGTAATATGTTCAAACTGCTAGACTTAAAACTTAAAACTAAGTGTATTTTTATATTTATTTATTTTTCAGGATGCATGATGAACTCATTTAAAAATATATAGTGGAGAACTAGCTTCGGGATAAGCAGCTAGGGGAGAGCTCTAAATTACTGAGAGTTGGTCCTGAACAAAGGACTACAGAAAGCATCATAGCACATCTTTAATATGGTTCTCCAAGGTTGTTTTAATTATGGTTATTGTTTTTTTGTCAGAGAAAGTTTTGAGAGGTTTTTGACTTGCCTATAATTTGACAGTTGATACCTAGAAATTGGGATTCAAATCAAACTCTGTTATGTCAAATTTATTTTTTTCAGCCACACTCCACTGTATGGAGTGTGTATGGAGCCAAACTGTAACCCATGTCTAATTTTGTAGGTATCATTGCTACATTATGTGAAAACAATAAGTAATTTCATAATAGGATGGCAAAAATGTCATAGATAGTTAAGAAGCTTTTGTGCTCTGTTTCTACTTAGTCTTAAGCTTTGGGAGCAGGATGGAGGTTTTTTGTTTTACTATTATTTTCAGAATAATTCAGAGCAGACTACTCATACATAATTCATATAAGACATTGTTTTTACAGCTAATATCATTGTAACATGATTATGTCTAAATGAATTTGAATTTCACAACATTGTTAAAGTTAATTTATTCTAACTAAATAGAAGCACTGTATAATTGATATTTAATATAATTAATAAAATTTTTGCTTCCAAATACATAGTTTACTGTGTATTCTGTTGTCATAGTTTCAAACATTTCCACAAATGTCTATACAACATGGCAGATGTTAATTTTGTTCCCAGTTTAAGGACCATTGCCAGAACACATGAGGAAGACTGAAAGGTCTTATAGATAAGTACAGCATTTTACAGTTGTTCCTAGTTACACATATTCATACAGTTTCAAATATACAATAATTTAAACTCAAGTAAAATTTTTCCTGTTGTGTCAACCACTTCTAAAGACATTTAACAATTGAATATTGTGGATTTTGAACATTGTCTTCATTCAAGAAAGTTCTCCTAGGCAGTGCTGAGACAGTGAGAAGAGCAGTTGTAATGAATACCCAAGGATCCCTTCTGCAGACCTAGCCCACCACTCACATTATTCTTTTAATAAGTACCTCAGAAAAGGTGACCAAACATTGGATTTCAGCAATGAGAAATTTTGTGAAAAGTTTTGTTGTCGTGTTTATATTCCCTTTTGTTTATATTTTGTTTATATATTGTTTATATTCCCATTCTCCTTTTGTCTTTTTCAAAATGAGGGTTATGTTCTCAAAGTTGAAATAAAAATATGAATATTACCCGTGGAAAAATTATTCCCTTGCAAAAATCTGAGACATAAACTTACAGCACAGAGACAAGTGGAGGTAAAATTTAAACTTAGTCACACACAGTACCATGTAGAACAGTCATCTGGTAACCAATGATGCCATGTCTGCCCATGACAGACTGTTCAATGAAGCCATTTACCTTGTAGTGGATACTTTAGAAGTGTGCACCCTGAAATAAGCCTCTATTTCTGCAACAATTATTACCTTCATTACTTATAGCTAGAAGAAGTAGGCACTACCAGAGGAAGCCCGAATGCATTTCATGAAAGTCACCCAATATCCAACATAAAGATACAATGCTAAAGCCAATGTCCCATGTCCCTGTTCCACTTCTTTCCTCAGAGAAATTACGAAATCTGACACTCTAGTCACCAGAAATGAGATGTAATAATGTCCTGGAGAAATGATTCAGCAGTTCAGGGCCTGTATTGCCCTTTCAAAAGAACAAAGTTTAGTTCTCAGCTCCAAGTCATGGAGCCCACACTTTTTATAATTTCATCTCCAGGGGATCAAATGCTCTGTTCTCATCCTACACTCATGTTCATATCCATGCACATACACATAAATCAAAATAAAAATTAAAGTCTTAAAAATGTATACATGATATAGTATTGGGTGAGATATGCGTCAAGATCAAGTCAGCCAACAAAACATGGGAGACAGCATGGACTGGAAACCGAAGTACCAATGCCTCCCTCCCTCCCTCCCTCCCTCCCTCCCTCCCTCCCTCCCTCCCTCCCTCCCTTCTTCCCTCCCTCACTCTTTCCCTACCTCCCTCTCTCCTTCTCTCCCTCCCTCTCTCCTTCCCTCCCTCCCTCCCTCCCTCTCTCCCTCCCTCCCTCTCTCTCTCTTTCCCTACTTCCCTCTCTCCTTCCCTCCCTCCCTCTCCCCTTCCCTCCCTCCCTCTTTTCTTTTTCCTTCCTTTCATTCTTTCTCTTGTGAAGCAAATTTAAGGCCCAATAAGACTGTTTAATGTGTGATAATTTCTGCCTTACACCCTTTGTACTTTTTTCATAGTGACCGTTACTTTCTTACGTAAAACAGTGTTCACTGTTGTAATTATACTTACTATTAAGTAGGAATTTTTTTCTTAAAGTCTCTAGGGACTTTGTATTTGTAGGCATAGATAAGCACACACACATATATATATATACACAAATGAAATTTGAAAATAATATATGTAAGCATAAATGTTATGTTTATATGTAAATATAAATGTATACATAAATTGATATGCCAAATATATATTCATTTAAAAATACTTATGAGAAATATATATGTACATATATATATACATGGCCTTAATATTTCTCTCTATGTAGACACTTTAACAAGTTTTTATTTATTTCCTTGTTTTTGCTCTTATTCTTCTGTCAGAACTCCATCCAGCTGCAGTTCCCCATCCCTCAGTCCTAGGTCCTCTCCCCAGGATCGTATTCTCCTCCATTTCGTTTCCCCCAAAGTGGAGCAGACTTCTCAGAGATATCAGTGGAATTTGGCTTTAAGAGATACACTAAGACTGGACACACCCTCATGTCAAGGCTGGACAAGGCAATTCAGTAGGAAAAGGATCTCAAGAACAGGCAGAAGAGGACCTAGGTCAGACCCCTACCGTGTCCCTGTTGTCACATCAGTCTCTTTAAGCCCCTAGAAACTCTGCTTAGTGGACTCTGTGGACCATGTTCTTTCAGTTTCCCTGATCCCTCTGCCTCCTAAGGTCTTTTCTCCTCTTCTGCAGGGTTCCCAGAGCTCTGCCTGATATTTGGCTGTGAATCTCTGTGGCTTGATTAAGGTGTCAGCTGATAAGGTCATAAGACACTTCCGGGACCCTGGAGGGGGTGTGGCCAACCTGGAGGGGGTGTGGCCAACCACATTGATAAGTGGCTGCTGGGACACGAGGAGCCTTCTTCCTGGTTCCTGGCTGCTGACTGCTGGACAGACAGAATCGGAATCCATCATCCTTCCATCGTGCATCCATCGCTCATCCATCGCTTGGATACACCAGTCCTTGTTCAGGTGCCACCATAAGCTGTTACTAATATTGTGAGTGTTAATTTATATTCTAATAAATATTAATTTTGGACTGGTTCCTTGAAAGTAAAACTCTGTCTACAAATCTCTGTGCCTTTTTATCCATAATTTGCTGAATGACTCCCCTCTGCTGACAGCTGGCACCAATCTCTGAGTATAGCACAATATCATTAGCAATTTTATTAACTTTTTTTTTTTTTTGCCAGTCATATTTGGTTCTATCCTGTGTCTCTGGGCTATCTGGTTCCCGGCCTATGGTCTATTTTGTTCTGGGCCTACAGGCAGTATCAGGGATGGGCTTCCTCTTTTGACGTGGCCTCCAGTTGAACCAGTCACGGGTTGGCTATTGCCACAAGTTCTGCAATACTATTACCTCAAAACTTTTGTGGCTGGGTCAATGTTCCACTACTCAGAGCCTTGCCAGGTTATAAATGATGGCCAGTTTGGGCTCTGTATCCCTGTTACTAGGAGACTTCACAAAGTCATGTGGTCGCTCTTCTGTGTTCCACTGAGTTTCCAAAGTACTGGATTTCTACATCATCCCAAATTTCGCCCAGTTCCAGTCATCCCTCCCAGTAATCTCTCCCTCTGCCTCTGCCACCCTCTTGCTTGATCCCCCTTTACATCTTCACTAACCCCTGGAGCACCTGAAAAATTTGTTCTATTTCTAATTCCCAGAAAGATCTATACATTCAACCTTTGCGCCCTCCTTGTAACTGAGACTCTTGATCTGTGGAATATATATTTGTACATAAAAATTATTTTTGGTTCAAAAACCATATGTTTGTGTGCTTGTTTTAAATATCCATTCTATAACTAATATCTAAACTATCTTAAAATTTACATCATTCTTTAACAAAAACTATTGAATATATTATCTCACTCGGAATATAGGCCAATATAAGTGGGTTTTTTTATACTGACTAACAAATCTACAAAGAACCAACATATTTCTACTAATATTTAATGGAAAATTACCACTAACTCAGTTAAATATCCAAAAGGGGTTTATAATATGCTCTGTCCACAAATTTATATGCACATACATGTGCATACAAGAATGAATAGTATATGAGATTTGCTCTTAAATAGCCGGTAAACAGAAAACGTTTGCTTAATGTAAAATAACATACAAGTCTCAATGTGATTCTTACCATACTGAGAGCACACTCACAGTATTCCCAGCATCAAAGGAGATATAAATATGGAGCCCTACTTATTCTTTATAGAGCCAATGAGGTGGAAATGGTTTTCAGGAGCTTTTCTAACAGGAAAAGCCCCCCCTCCTTTCTGAGATGAAATATAATTAAAGCCTATTAACATTCCCATAGCAATTAAAGATATTTTGAAGTATTATAAATTTCAGAACCATTACACTTTGAAATGTTAGATGGTTAAAATTTTATAAGACGATTACCAGAGCCTTCCTGCTATTGAATAGTCTAATAGGGCTACTTTAGCAGGAACATCTAAATCAGGGGTTAATTAAATAGATATCAAAAGGGGCCACCCAACTGAGAGAATCTTAAATGCCCCTGGAATTAACATAATATATGTTTATGATTAAATTAGGAATCATTAGCCCACCTCTACATTAAAGAATAAAGAGTGTTAAGTTTACAGAAGTCATGATCTCATGCAGCCTTGTAGATCTGAAAAACACAGAGAAAGGATTTGTTTTTAAAAATCTGTCTAGCTGTATAGGTAGCTCATGTATCAACTTCACCTGTCCTCAAAAGACAAAAATCTCCATTCTTGAGCTGTTCTCTCACTTAGCAATATCAGATACTATAATTCTTTAATTAAATTTGTTTAGACATTTATCCTTAGCACTGTTTCCTTTCACAAATGCTTTCCTCATTCCAGCTTCTCTTGTCCTTCCCAGGTCACCTCTAATTCATTTGTCACACTCACTAACATGACATGAATTATCTTCTTAGACTTTTGTTTGTGAATCCATTTTGTATTCAGTTACACGTCTATTGGGTTCTGGATATAGAAGGACAAAATACTCTCACCACTGCATTTTAAAAAATCTCCAAGGATGCTAGTGAAATATTTCTCAAAAGGAAAAATTAATTATGAGATGGAGAGTGCTAATTTTAAGCCTTCCAACCAGTTCTTAATATTCTCAAATTTATAACCTTCAGATTTCATAAGCCCTATGCACTAAGCCAAGCATATGTTGCAGGTTTCCACAAAGCTTTGTCTAAGACATCTTTCAGAACTTGATATTGTTTCATGGAGTACCCATTGGTAAAGAGTTCAGTTGCACAAAACATCCCTTTTCATTCTACCTAATATTTAGTCCCTACAGTTTACTCTCAAATGGTTATTAGTCATAATTCAAAAGCAGACAGACATTCTTTGCCATTTCTCATATTAAGACATTAATATGGATATTATGAATCTCTTTTACCTTTAGCTTGAGCACAATAATGTTTTACAACTATTTCTAGAGTTTCCTAAGATGCTCTGCATTGTTTCCACAGTTCTTTGCAACTGATTATATTCCTGAGGGTATAAGATAATTAATAGTCAAGGAATTAACACCTGGCTCCAGATGTGGTCTGGACAGAGAAAAGTGCCAGGGCAGTATTGCTTTCTTTTCTTAGCCACTATAATTTTGCTAATGCAATTTGAGGCTTCATTAGGTTTTTATTTATTTATTTATTTATTTTTTGGCGGTCACATCATAAAGTTGGCATGTATGGAATTGTTGTAAGGCCAATCTTAACCACCCGGTTTTTCTTTTTCAACATAAAATGCAGTCAAGCTTGCTTTCTATCCCCCTATACTTATCAAATTAATTTCAGAATCTAAGTGTAGGAAGCTAATATAACATGCATGTCATCCATTAATTAGAGTCATTTAAAACATCATATATAATTCCAGCTCCTGTCGTTGTTTCTTGTGATATTTTCAGCTTTAAAAGAACGGTTTTTATTCTTGGAGAGAAGAGAGTGTAGGCAAACAAAAACTGTTTTGGTTTAAAATTTAAACCATTTAAAATTATTAGGGAAATTAATCTCAAAGATTAAATAATAAGAGTAAATAAAAAACATATTTATCATCTCAAAAACTATCAAAAGCCTGAACATTATAACTTAAAAAATACTAATTTTGGTGATAGATTTCCCCTCTCTTAGATACCTATCATCCTGCATGTTCTGAAACTATACTCAGAAGACACATTTTCTGTCACCACCTGCAGAGACTTAATTCCTAATGCTCCTTTGTTTCCATCATGCATTTTTCAATTAAATCAGGAGGTGACAGCTGCAGCTGGACCACCCAGTTCCTCTTTTTCTGATCCTTTAGACCCCAACCTAAGATTTTAATGTAGATGAAGATGCCACCCAGCTTCCTTTCCGAATAATCACTCATTTTCTCATGAATCAGCAAAAGAGGGAAACAGCTTTTGCTTTTTATAGATTCTGGCAGTGTCTCCCTTAGCTCTGATAAGAATTTTTTGGAGGATGACACAGTTAGCTTTGAGGAATGTTTACAAAACTCAGCGTTCGAGTTAAGAGAAAACCACAAGAGCTCAGCGTGCAAATTTTCTCATGGGAACAACAGAACTTTCTTGATGTCTTTTTGCACTATTTATTTTAATGTTAATGCAGACATGCTTTCCTAACAGCCTATTTCCTCATGTGTTTTTGATGTCTGATGAGCTTATTCTCTTTAGTTAGTTCTGAAAAGATTAAGACAAGTTTTAAATGTGTTGGGTCACTCTAAGAAGAGAAATTGCTAAATGACTTCTTGATCTGTTTGTGTGTGAATCTAAAGTATAAATTAATTTGCAGTGAGATGACTACTCTAGTTCTCTAGTTGATTAAAATTATTCTTTAAGAATTTCATATGATTATATAGCAAAATATGATCACATTCACCCTACATTTATCCCATCCAAGTCTCCTTGTATTTCCCCCAAATATCCCCCCTCACAATGCATGTCTTCTCCTCCTAATGATGCTGCCTATGTAAGCTTGGATTCAGGGACACCCACTGGAATAGGGTCAATCTTTGAGTTACTACACTGCCAAAAAAGAATGTCTCTTCCTTATATTGCAGCTATCAGCTTCTAGTAGATCCTCAGCCAGAGGTGGAGATTCCTGAGTTCCAACACTTTTCTTCCTGTAATTTTAGTTGGCTTGATCTTGTGCAGACAACCACAGTGGCTGTGACTTCATGAGTCCTGTCTAGAAGTCATGTTTAGAAGTCATGTCTAGCATTTTACAGCACTCCTTCTAATTGTTTGATAGTACTTTCTTCCTGCTTCTTCTTTTGTGACAGTCCCTGATGCAAAAAGAGTTTCTAACCAAGGTTGATCATGATAGTAACCTAGAACTAAGTTATAACCTTATAATCAGAAGGCAGTTTGATAATAAGACTCTTCAGAAAAATAATAGTAGGTTCCACCTTATAGAATATAACTTCTTGATGGTGTTTAAAGACTTGCTATTCTCTTCTGAAAGCATCGCTATCTTTTATTGAATTAAGACAGTAGTTTTATTCCTCAATCATAGATGAGATATTATAAAAAATAATGCCTTAAAGTGCAACTTTGTAGAAAGCAATAGAACTTCTGGATGCTTTCCAGATTTCCATCCTCAACTAAGTTCAGCTCCTTGAAGAGAAAATCTCTTCTCCCAACCATCAGACTCAGTTTGGATTTTATATTCTAGAGGAAATTCATCCCTAAACATGGACACAAATGCCCTAGCAATGGCACAAATGACTTCAATATTCTAGCTTTTGCATTTCCTCTGGTGACCACATGAATACCTTTATCTCTCTTATGCACAATGGTTTTTCAGGTTTAACTCAATTTGTCTGGTTTTTCTATGTGTCTTACTTTGTCAAGTTAGGGAGTTGACAATAACAGTCCATTTGCTAGGTGGCTGATCAATCCTTGTTTCTGTTTGTAGCTATGGTTTTGTAACATCAAGCATATGTCTAAGAAATCAAATGAGTATTTGCTTTTATTTTAAATTTTTGATTTAACTTAAGAAGAAAGTCGATACAAAAGTCACTCGAGAGTACTCTAAATTGAGCGTACACACCCACAAATCACAATAAGAAGAATCTACTGTGACCTGCAGTAGCTCTTGCCTTTAGAGAAGTACCTAACGTCTTGATATGAGTCATTAATGTGTTTTTGTCACTAACTTGGGACAATATTTTAGAATCTTAAAATGTGCTGTCATTCAATACATATGATGCTAGTGGGATTTTACCAAGTAATTTGAATACATATTTGAAAGAAAGAAATAAATCCAATTACAAAATTATTTACAAAGCACAATTACTAATCATAGAGCAACGAGAGATACATGTATTGAGATTATTATGTTCTATTACAGTTCATGTATAGGTTTGATTTTTATTTCTTACTACATGGTTTGGGATTCCCCAAGGTAAAATGCCTGCCTTAGGCACTTCTTTTAACACACACAGAAACTAAGACATTTCATAAAACATGTTGCATCAAACTGTGCTTGATTAATTCTAGTGACAGAACGGTTATTTTGAGGAGAATGGGGATCTATATTTGTTGTGTTAGAATTGTACACTGTAAATTTCATTAAAATGCTTGATCAATTTAAATTCAGAAATATCTATTCTAGTCAACATTAATCTCCCCAAACCCATCTTTATTAAAATTGTACACTTTTAGTCAAAAATGGCAAGTCTCATTGCTTCTAAGAATTGTTAAGCATAAAACAAATGTTAATAACTACCTGACACCTGCTGCCTTTAGGCAAGCCTTCACTTCAGATTAGAAACTCTATATATCTAGAGAGTTCAACTGTAAAATCATTTTATTTGGCATGATCACCCAACTACAGCTACTTGATGTACAGATATCTATGTGAAATACTCCAGCCAATCACTATTCATTGGCTATGTGACAAAACTCTTATTCTGCCTTTCAAAGGCTCATTTATATGTGTCTCCCTTCACACCATGCAGATGCTTTTAAAAAATGGTTAAGTTGTATTTTGGTAGTTAAAGGAAAAGCAATCTATGATGTTTTATGTGTGTGTGTATCTCAAATATGTTTTTTGAACATGTTGAGATTAGTTTAACGTAAATTTATATTTTCTTCTTGGAAGAAATAAGTGTTATCTTTAATGATTGAGTATTTTCATTTGAACCACTCTCATAACATAACTTTTTATGTTATGTTCTACCCTTACAAAAATGTAAGATAGTTTAATCTATAAAAAATTGCTGTCATGGAACCATCTAGTATTAATGAAGCTTAGATGCACACCTTAAACAATTTTTCTACATGGAGTAATTTTTTTGGGAATGTGTTCTTGTCATTTCATATTTTCCAATTTTCTACAGAACCAATATCAGTTTAAAAATATGAAGTCTTTGTATCAGTGTGATTATGTTTTTATGGACTAAACTTTTGATTTCTCATATACTGATCCATGCTCTAACTGCATATTATAGTCTTTCCACTTAGAAAGAAGCCTCAGAACTTTTCAATTCAATACTTTTATTAGCTCAGTGCAACTTAACTGAATGACCTTATTTTTGGTTCCCTGATTACTATGGGCACATGTCTTTGTTTAAAAATCAAGCCCAGTTTTGAATAAAACTTGACATTACTGCCTTAATTCTAGCATAAAAACTCATATTATCTCCTTTCTACTGTTTAGACAATGTTTCATTTTTTTTGTTGTGGTGTTTGTTAGTTCTTAAGTTTTGCCTTGAGTGTCAAATGGAACCAATAACAAGAGTGGGAGGCATGGCAAATCATTTTAACCATGTGCTTTTGAGTTCAACAGATCCTCATCAACTCTCAGTATAATTCTAAATGCTTGAGATGGTGAAGGTGTTGGCACGTAGATTCACATGCAACTCAAATGCAGAGAACGTCACTCTCCTTTATAAATAATTATTTTTATGTTTTAGTTTTCAATGTGTGCTTGCTTATTTGATGTTATATGCATGTGCCTACCCGTGAAGGTCAGAGAACATACTTTAGTGCTGTCTTCAAGAACAGTACTTGCTGCCTTGGAAATAGGGTCTTTTGTTGACCTTGTGTTTTCCAGTTAGGCTAGACTAAATGCCAAGACATCCCTTTAGTTCCTTCATTCTCTACCTCTAGATTGCAAAACTACTATGTTTGTCACTTTTTTTCCCCCACACGGCTAATGGAATCAGATTCATATCTTTGTGCTTTCAAGGCAAGTATTCACTGTTTGAAGCAATCCTCCATCCTCTTGCAGTCGACAAGGTTATCATCTCCCAACTCCTGATCATCCCACCTCATTCTCAGTATAAGCCTACTAGTGAGAAAGTGTTAGCTAAATGTTTGGAGATCAAGAATTATGATTCCTTTTGTAGGGGATGAGTTAAGAGATTCTTTGACTTCTGGGAAGAGGCAGATAAATGTATGGGACATCGTTGAGGAAAATAGCTTCTTGAAGTATTATATATTCGGTCTCTGCCTATCATCTATCTATATATTAACAATATATCTATTTATCTGTCATCTATATATCACCTGTTTATTGTCTTATTCGGTCTACTTTTGCAAGTAATGGTCAAGCCAACGACCTTGAGTAGGTTCAAAATGATTTGCAACATTGTGAAACATTCTCCGTCTTTATCACAGAAAGATCTTACCATATAGATTATCCCGTTCCTGTATTAAATATGTAGGTTAAGATGGCCTCAAATTTGTGACCTTTATATTTTTTTCCAAAATTCTGGCATTATAGGCAAGCATCACCATACTCAGCTTGGCTATTTGGGAAAACAATATACTAGATATTCAGAAGACTCATTTGATATGTACAGGAAACACAATGTGAGGAAACATTGTTACAAGTGAGAAAAAGTTGAATGGCTAGTGTATAAACAAAGAAGTAAGTTTCCAAGATGAATTCTTTGTGATGAACTTGATGTAAATATCAGGTGGGTAAAGGATTATAATCTCTGCCCATTGAGTTTGAAACATTGACACAATTGTAAACATAGGCCTTTTGGTGTCTCCCTAAAGAAGATCTCAGCAATTTTGAAGGCTTTTGTAACTAGAGTAAGGGAACTTGTTGCTTTGTGGCGTAGGATATTGTATTTGTTTGTCATAATCAACTTCTCTATGTTCCTCATTCACATTCATGGAATCCTTCTTGCTTAGATTCCCTCAATTGAATCACCCTGCTTTTGCAAATGGCTTAATGGTGACATACTAAGACAATATGTAGGACAATATATTTTGTCCTAATTTAAAACAGGACTAAGATGTCTGCAATAAATGTCTAGGGCAGGGAAATGGTGTTTCATTTCATTGACCATCACTCTTCTGGCTTATTGAATTATTTCAAAGTAAATCTCAATCATTTATTTCTTTCTCTTTTAAAATCTAAGTTGCTTGAAATAAAACCCTGTTATTGTACTATGAGGATTTGACTATGTTGTTGGTAGAATTTGATGTCATTAATTAATTGCATTGAGTCTCCTTTTGTGTGTGTGTGTTTACAAGAAGTTTTTGCTAAGTGAGAATCACCCACATTAACTACAAATATACACTAGATTACAAGTCTAGCCAGCCAATCCTCTCTTTCAGTTGCCATTCACTCTGTATCATGCTGGGTTTGCTTATCAACCATTTAATTGATTGATACTTTTATATTTCTTTATAGATCAATAAGAATAAATGAAAAAAATATTGCATATAATTAAATTAGTGGGAGCATGCTCTTTACTAGAGTCCAGCAATCTGGCCAGCCTGATTTCCTGTGTAGAGATGAGCATGTTTCTTACTAAAGCTCTTTTCTAAAGGTGGTTTCCATATTTTCCCAATCTTTGCCTATCACATTGAATCTTTGGTAGTTTTAGTAGTTTTATTGATATATTTCAACACGGAGCTTGATTCAGAATGTTTCTGAAGGATGAACAGAATTCAGATGAATTCTGAAGGGAGAAATTTTCTGTATATTTCAGAAAATCTTATAAAATGTCATCTCACTGACAAATGGCCTAACATACCTTTATGTTTCTTGAGATTCAATAATCAAATCATTTATTCTGAAGGTGTGCCACTAATGCTGTCTCTTTTTGCTCAAATAATATGTTTTATACAGTTGGCATTGGAAAATTATTGAAGTATGAAAATACATAATATACTACTTGTCTTTAAAACATTCATTAACTAATGACTGAAATACCAATAGATACACTACATGGCAAGTGGTATGAATGAAGTTGAGAAGATATAGAAGCACTCAAAGAGTTACTGCTGGGGATCTCAGTCTTAAAAGAGTCAAGGTGTTAAAACATTATCCTTATATATACAAGTATTTGTGTAACATTTTGTACAACTGTATTCTTCATCCATTACATAGAACACTGTACTTTGAGGTAAGGATTTTGTCACTCCAGTCCTAGCCCACTGACATGCAACTGCCACCCACATCTGTCTTTATCAAATCATTCACAGAACAGCTTTGTATGTGCATACCTGGGCAAAGTAGTACATACTCAGAACATTTCTAGGCATGACTCAGAATGCTGAGCAACAGTACAGTTCAATCCCTTCTTCTCTTGATCCTGGGGTCTGTTTCTCCTCATCTATTGTTCAGATGAAAGGAAATGCAAGTCAACCCACTGCTTCATAGATGAGAAAGCAGGCTCCGACTTGTTTACAGCACCTTTTCAAAGTAAACCTTAGTTTCAAAAGCCAGATCTCCATCCTGTTGGAGGCATCTTATAAAGCAGTGACCTTTTCATGGTTTTTAAGCACATTGCATTGCTGGCAAGAGATTCTTTCCTGGTTTTGCTAAAGGCAGTTCTCTAAAGAACCACAAGGTGTCCCTTTTAGGCTATTTCCTGGTATTGTTAAGTACAGTGGCCAAAAATAGCAAGTCACTCACCCCTCCCTGCAACTAACCACTCCCCGTTCCTTTCTGGCTAGTGATTGTAAGGGCCCTGCAGACTGAGTTGAGAACAGAAGAAGACTGGTTCCCGCCTTTCCTTAAACCCCTCCCCCCTGGGGCTTTGCCCCCTAGGCCCCTATTGGTCCGTGCACAAACACCTAATTTGCATGGGCCTGCCTATAAATAATACTGCCTTTTGTTCAATAAAGGAGACCTTGACAAAATCTAGACAGACTCTGTCTTTCTTAGGGTGCTTGGTCTCTTTTCTCTCTTCCCCCATCGGTATTTCAGGTGGCACCTCTTCAAAGACCCACGAATAGCTGACAAGGCACCATCCTTTCATGCACAAGAAAGAAAACAAATAATAACACTAAAAAAGAGCTATAGGAGACTTTCTTTGTGGTGCATGAAGCGATGTGTGACATTTCATCCACTGACAATGGCCAATGTTTCTAAGTCAGGGGCATTGATTCACGATTGAATTTGCCTGCAAATGATTAAGGTCATAAATTTCCCAAGGAAAACGAGTCTAGTACTAAAATACCTGCCACCACAACAATTCTGCCCTATCTCATCTTGGTCAATGTCTTTTCATCATCTTCTTTCCTGTCTATGAAGATTTTGTCACCAAAAGAAACCTGTTCTCTTATTACTTTTAAGTAGCATGAAGACTTTTTAAGGAAATTTTTAAATTACTCGCAAGAACAACCCTGATGCTTGTAACGTAGTAAGAATGTTACTCAATTTTATTGGGATAAATATATGGAAGAATTAAATGTACATATTTTTATGTTAGAGGCTATATGACCATATTCTCTCCAGTTTCTGTACAGGCCTTTCATCTGCAGAACTACAAAATAAAGAAAACTTCTGTAATGAAATAAGCTCCTTTCATGTTTTAAGTAGCCGATTGATTTACAACTCCTTATAGAGATGAAGGTGCTAAAATTATCCCCCTCCCAGATGCTTTTCAAGTTACAAATGAACTAAGTGAGTTTGCCTTTGGTGTTTTATAATGCCAATGAAATTTAAAGAGCTTTTTGAACAAATAGGATTGCCTGGACACCAAGGACTAGATCATTTTGTTTGGGTTTCTATCCAATTGAAACTCTTTTGCTGATTCAGGACAGGCTCTGCAAGAATCCAGGTGTCTCTGCTGAGACACCTGAGAGTATCACTCTGTCAGTCCAAGTTTCCTGGAGCAATAAGACCATCCTTGGAAATCATTTCTCTCTAACTCCTTCCTATAAAAAGAAATTAGATACAGAAGCCAGATTGCTACCATCTGGGGCATGGCCTCTCTTTAAATGAGATCTTCTGCTCTCTATATAAATCTCTAAAGCTTGACCTACATAGGAATTTACTAGAGACTTTCCTTCATTTCAGTCTTGCTGGTCACTACCACACATGCTCCACTCAAATTAAAAGTGGTCACCTATTCCTTCTCAGGCAGTTCCAAAAGTCATACTCGTGTTATATGCTCTTTTCAAGGTTCAAGACTTAAATCACCTAACAGAAATGTGGCATAAATAATATAAAAATAAAAATTATTTCCCACCTCGGGATATCATTACCTGCATCAAAAGCTTAAGTTTTAATTGCTACCATTCCATCATGGCAGGCATGGAAATCAACACATTTTTCCATGAACATGTTGTTAAATCTTAAAAAACTTCTATTTTCCAGGGGAAGCATTAGGAAAAACATTGATGGTAGTCTCTTAAAACATTTGTCTAATTGTAGTCATAATATATGAAAGCCTAAAATAAACATTTCTTTAAAAGTTAAAAGCATTTTAAAAAAATCATTTAAAAACCCTTTTTAAGATAAGACAAAATTTACCTAAGACACTAAAATGATACCACTGATTAATGTTGCTTGATTCGCTTACCTGCAATATTGTTTTTCTTTTCGTTAGCATTGTTACACTTTTTTGATTATATAACAGAACTAAATTTGTTTTAAAATTAATATCCCATGACTGAGGAAGTGTTTTATGTGCATTGGAAGAGTTAGGCTATCTAACAGAGAAACTTGGTGTTTGTTAACGTAGTCTCGAGATCACATTGTAGAACATGCCTTAGTTTACAAATAAAATTTCTATTACTTAGTTTAAACAAGTGATTAAAAACCACACAACTTCGTCTTTAATTGTCATGGCTGTGTTCCTAAATAGAAGACTGATGTGGGAATGCCTTTCTGCATGCTGTGAATATCTTTAAATAAAGGAGCTGTTTTGGTCCATGACAGGCACCATTGAGAAAGTAGGAGGGGAAATCACAGCATAGGTAAGAGAAGTAGGGTGGAGTCAGATCAGATCCAGCCAGCTGCCCAAGAAGAAATATGTAAGGAACACAGGCGAGCCATGGGTCACGTGGCAGACAGATTAATGAAAATGGGTTAAGATAGAGAACTAGCTAGCAATATGCCTAAGAGAATGAAGTTAACATAAGTGTCTGAATCATTTTGGGGGTCCTAAGCGCAGGGGTGCTCTGGGGCGGCAGGTCTGTAGGTCTGGACCTTTATGGGACTGGGCCAGAAAATCTTATTGTAACAGAGGACTGTTGTTATTGGTGATGCTGGTATTTACTCTGTCTGAAATAAGGTCATATTCTCCAGCCTATCTATGAACTCACTATATAGTTCAGACTAGCCTCACACTTGCATTCATTAATTCTCAAGCCTGAGAAGTCTTAGAACTTCACTGTGATCTCTGGTGCCCGGCCAAATTATAGTCCTTTAAATTTATTTTTCAATAAAGAAAAGCTATTGTTGCATCCCTCCGTGTGTGTGTGTGTGTGTGTGTGTGTGTGTGTGTGTGTGTGTGTGTGTGTGTGTGTGTGTGTGTGTGTGTAGAGGGGGATGTGAACATCCCTGAAGATTAAAAAGTATTTCCTACTACCAGGATTCACAAACACTATTAAAATGTCCTGGATATGTAAAACTTAAGCATGACCCCCAACTTTATTTATGACTCTCATAAAAATATTTAGTTTGTATTCCCATATACATACACTGAATCTGCTGGTGACTGCAGCCGTGCTAGTGCTTTGTGAGTTTACAAGGTCATTGCATGGGGACTTTTATTTCAGGATAGCTATAGAGCAAACTGAACTGAGTTGGAAGTTCCTGTTGCTAGGAAAACTGGCAGTGGGGTGGGTGTTGCTCTGATTTGTTTTCTTGCCTGAGAACAAAGTATATTTATATTTATAAAAATAGCATTTAGTGTTGAAAATATTTATTCAGCTGAATGGAGAATATTAGTGCACAGGAGTACTCAATATTTTTAAAATAAACAGAGTTGGGAGTAGGAAGGGAAAGGAAGACAGTTCAATGCAATTAGAAAGAAAAATAAGTAGAGTTAAAAATGATATGAAAATTTAAACTACATTAACAGGTTCATTTTGTGTTTAGGTCTTACAAATTGTGTTCAGATATGCCCACAGTTTCATAAAATACATAAGAAACTATGAAATGTACAGATGTGGGCTTATATAGAGAATAAATGAGTAGATGTCATTCATGGAAAATTTAATAGAAGAAAATTCAGACCAAAGGAAAATTATCAGTTCTATTATTTTTAAATTTTATCTGTAGTGATCACAGTGATTTTGTTTATAAGCAGAATATATCAAAACCAATAAATTATATTATCATTTGATTATTTCATAATTAAATGCACTTAGCCTAGATTTTGTCATTGATTCATTTTATATTTGTTTATCTTATTCTAAATAAATGTAACAGAATGTCATATATCTGATGTTGAGTTACAATGTTATTAATGTTTTAATAATTTTATTGAGATTTGGAAATATTAAGTTAAATGTATTTATTATACATAATCTATTTTACATCATAGCTGACAACACAATGAAAAATTACTTACCATCTAGAGTCCTTGGCTGTCTGGAATTGGGACTCACAGCTGCCCAGTATCAGAATATGCAGCTTCATATTGCCTTTTGGCCCTCTTTGACGATTTGAAGTGAGTTATCTATGAAATATGTATCACTATGATCAGGAAGTTGAAAGTATATCAAATCACCATAAGTCAGAAACTGTCCATCTCTTTTTTCACACATCTCTGTGTATGTTATGGTGACATAGAAATTAATATTACATTCTGAACTCCATAATCAAATTCTAAAATGCCATTTTTATTAAATTCAGGTCAGCTATTCATTTATTAACATACTCATATCTCCTACAAAGTTTTCTATATTTTTATCTGTAATAATAATTGATCTTTTGTGTTTAAATTTCAATGAATCAAAATATATGCATTCTACTTCTGTTTTACATATATATGTTTAGATTTGTTGTTCACAGGAGACTACCACTCGAGATGGTTCCATGTTAGTAACACAGATGTATCTCATTGTCCACAATAAGATACATTTTATTTAAGCACTGAACATTTTGTTTTGATATATTGAGCTTTTATTAATCATTTAACTGATTATTTCTTTATTACTAATTTTCTTTCTAGTCTAAGTTTTATGGAAAATTATATTCTTAAGCTATATAGTTCAATATATTCTTGTTAGCCAGTCCAGGATCACTAGGTAGATGGAAACTGATGAAACACCATACACATTTTACATCTTGACACATATGGCAAATGCTCTTAAAATATGTGTCTCTTTACATCTGCATCTATTATAAATGGCACAACTAAAATCTGTAATCTCCAAATTTTCATACCTATTCTTCTGAAAGATAAGACTTTGAATCTCATCTCTTATTTACCGTTCATTTGTATGAATAGGACTGAAATATGT
Organism: Phyllotis vaccarum; assembly: GCA_033318265.1. NCBI lineage: Eukaryota > Metazoa > Chordata > Mammalia > Rodentia > Cricetidae > Phyllotis > Phyllotis vaccarum. Next base: position 23,416,418 of record JARWLC010000014.1, read on the forward strand.
GTATTTCTATTTTCTAAGTATTATCACCTTTATAGTAAGTCATAATTTCTAATTTTAATTTTCTCAATTTAAATATTCTCTTCATGTGGGTTTCTACTTGAAAGAAATGAGCTATCTGGAACACTACCGTAGGTACAAATGCTCATTTTTGCCTATTTTAAAACTTTGTGTATTGTTGTATACAGAGTTTTTTATATGCATGTGTAATAGTCTTATCAACTTCTCACCTCATTTGCTTCTTCTTTGTTCTATGTTGTATTTGAGACAGAGTTCCATAAAGCTCAAGGTGGCTGCAAACTGTGTAACTGTGATCTTGATCTCCTGATGTGTCTGCCTCCAGGTTATAGCATAATTTCAAGAGACTTATTTGAAAGAAGGCCAAGTAAGCATTTCGTATAGATAATTTCTGAAAAGGTTACAAAAAGGTGATGGTGCATCTCAGTGGTCTACCAGGCAGTGCTACAGTAGCAGGAACCAACTGAGTTATCAGGCACAGGGTTCCATCTGTGACTGGAAGTGTTTATAAAGGAGAAAAGCATTGACAAGAGAATGCAGGACCCATGGAAAAAATCAGAGGAAACACTCTATCAACAGACAAAGGAGAACTTGTAAGGCATTGGCTGTGAGAAGTATGAAATAAACCTCTTTTATTGTATTCTCCTTTGATCCAAGAGAGAATCCAATTGCTAAAAATCTACATCACTTACTAATGTTTTAGAGTGGGATAATTTTTTTAATGGCAAATGTTTCCAAATCCACAATTTTGGGAATTGTGCCAGGGACTTGCGCTTTATATTATACATCAAGCAGTAGGAGTACGTAATACTCAATTCAGTTTGTACATCTGCCAACATTTTTACTACTGAAAAGAAAAAAAAAAACAACCTTCACATTAGATATCAGATGCTTAGGGTGCAAATCAAATCTGCCTGCTTTGCACCTTGGAAGTTTAACAGCAAGAAATAGTATCATTAATAAATCTGTGATACCAAATTAAAATTTTATGTTTAAGCTAATTAACAAGGAAGAAAAAGCAGGATCTGACCAAAGGATGAATTGTGAAGAGATAATGATGAGATTGCCAGGTTAGAGAAGAAGGTAGGAGAAAAAAATGTAGACCACGCAATGACATTTAAGACTAGGAATCAAAGAAGACTTCAGTGTGGAAGGCAAGATACTCTCTGACCAATAGTGAGAGAGTGAAGTAACACAAGAGAGTCTGAAGGGGAACTTATGAATAGAGTTTCATAAGATAAACTCAAGACAACAACAAAAAGATGAACCAAATAAGGAACCCAATTAAAAATCTCAATTACCTGTGTACCCAGTATTGTTATCAGAAATTTACTTACCCACTGATATATTAGGAAGTATAAAAAATGGCTTCAAAATGACAGGAAAAACTAAAACCTGACAGATGTTCTCTTATTTCTCTATATATACCGTTAAATGAGCAAGCTTTACAAAAGTACCACACACACACACACATACACACAGAGAGAGAGAAAGAGAGAGAGAAACACACAAAAGCACTCACCACAAACACATACAAACACACATACAACACAGAGATAGAGAGAAAGCATTAATAAATTAGTTATGTCAAAAACACACTGGAGACTATAATTACAACATTCAGTTTCACCTTTTCTCCCATTGTTTTCTATTAATGAGGCTCAGATCTATATATCTACTGGTTTACCTGAAAATTATTACCTTTAAACATGTTATCTCTGCATTTAAAATATTATCTTAATGTGTGTTTACATAATTGTTATTTACCTGGATGCTAGCCTTTGATACTCAACAAACTCCATGACTTGGGCAACACCTAAGATCCAATGCAGAAAATTAATTCTGTGTATAGACAACAAAATAACTACTAATAATAAAAAAATAAGATATTTAGTCTAAAAATTTATTTGATTCCCAAGCTTTCTCTCAAGAATGACAATGAGTTCAAACAAAGTATTTCTATTTTAGGACTTTGGTGTTATCACTAATCAATATATGATTACTTTTAAATTAAAATTTTAGGCCATATTTCAATACTGCTTGGTTGGACTATCTGTATATTTCTTTCATTTAAATTATTCTTTGCTTCATCAGAGAAATAATTCTCATTTTATTTTAACCAAGAAGTGAACTATTTGTGTTTCTAAACAAAGAAAAAAGCTAATCTAAATGAAGTATTTTAGAGTTCTGACAAAATTCTCCTTATATAATAAATGACTTTTTAAATGAATGATATTTAATTCTCAAACTAAAATGCTATAATGCAGGCAAATAGCATTTGAAAGGATACATTATATCTGTAGTTCCCATCAAAAGAATAGTCAAGTCACCAAAAGATCATAGAAAGGATGCTGATACAAAAGTAGCTAGAAAAGATGTGTATATCTTCACACCACCAAAAGACCATAAGAAGGATGTCGATACAGGAGTAGCTGGAGGGAAAGGATGTGTGTTTTCCTGTGAAATACGTATCTGCTCCTCTCTATGTGCTGTTTTGTTCCGCTGTAGTTTTTGTGCTTGGTGCCTCTAAATCCCATGTTGAAATATGTAACGGTGTCTTAAAGGCTTCTGCTGTATGAATCCTGCTTGGTCTTAATAAAAACAGAGCCCAATATTGAGGTAAATGCAGAAAGACCAGAGAGATAAAGAAATTAGCCGCTAGAGAGAGACTTCCCAACCTCTACTGACCCTCAGGAAAAAGGGCTGAGCTCCTGTCTCCTCCTGCAGCCTTATATTCCTGGCCCAGCCATATCACTTCCTGTCTTCACTGCTTTCGTGTTGGGATTAAAGGTGTGTGCCTCCCAAATCTTGGGACTAAATGCACAAGATCCAAGGGTTATGATTAAAGATGTATTCCATCACTGCTTGCCCTCTATGAATAACTAGTGCCTGGTTCTGCCCTTTGTCTTCAGGCAAGCTTATTTGCCAGAGTTTACACAAACTATCACCACGGGCTCTCACTTACAGGTAATGTTTAATGTGCATAAAATGGAGATTTTAGGAGTGGGTTCTTTCTTAGCCTACTATCTGCAAATACTTGATGCCATGACAAAGCTCCAATTTAATCATGATTATTTCTGTTGGACCACTGCATGTGGTAATTAAGTTTCAATAAACAAATTCTAAGGGGAACCCAAGCATTCAAACCATAGCTGTTATGTTACTTGGCAATAAGCAGGCATACGCATACACACAGCATACACACACACACACACACACACACACACACACACACACACACACACACACCTATGTCATGGGGATAAGACAGATGAGAATTGGTGACATGGCAGAACAGCAGGAAATGAAAGATTCATTGTCACTGGGACTCTATTGGATCTCTGAGACCCCTTGTTCTGAAATTTCTATAAGTGGTTTTAGACTTCATATTTTATCAGGTGTTAAATAACTGGGTCCTAAGAAGAATGTCTAAAACCAATGGCTTATAATGAATGAGACAGGAAGAAGTGCTTTCATCAGAAGAATCATTTTACTCATTTGAAATCAATATTATGCTGATACTATTTTTCTCATTTTCAACATGTTTGTCAGCTAGTTCCAGAGAATAAAACTGGATTGCATGCATATTAAACTCAACCTGTTTGGGGTGGAAGTTCTTTCTCATGGACACAATTTATGGTTGTCACATAATGTTGACAATCAAGACATCCCTTACTGTTTCACCAAAACCTTCCTAATTTTCACATCAGAAAAAAATAAGTTATTATATTAATTATTATTTATCTAACACCCAGGAACATGACAGAATATCAGTTAGTCTTGTGGTTCTGATATTCTAATTTGCTATAGTGTTTTTAAAAGAACTATTATTTAGAATAATGTTGATATATTGGAAGTTCTGATAAGATGTTTGGGAAAAAAATCTATCTTATATAGTACTAAGAGAAGAATAATGTAGTTCAGTTTCTATTCAATACTTTCTAGTAGCTAATTTAATATCTTTCCATAGCACTCAACCTAGGCAAATTCATATCATTCCATCTTCTTTAAGATCACTCATAGAATTCTGTTGTTCCATTGTTTACCCTGGAACCAGGTTTTATCTTCAGATTCCAGGTTATGTAACACCTTTCTTCAAAGCTATTAAATTAAGTATGAACTGAGGAAGTTTCCATAATTTGAGTCCCAGTCATCTTTGACCTCTTTTAGTTTACACAGATATCAAAGCTTAATATGGAGTGTACATGTCAAATATGTAGTTGGGTCAGAACAGTCAGATTTTAGCCAAGGACTGGCCATCAGCTAATTAAATCTTGTCCAAGAAAGGCATATATGTTCTTGAAGTCAAGCAAGTTATGTGCCTTTCTCTTCCCAGGTTGCAAGGTGGAACTCTCTACACCTTTGATGATTCCAGGCATCATCATATTCATAATTGTTTTTGCATAAATAGACTTTGTTAAACTTAATTATCTTTAAGTGTTCTCCTTTTAGAATCATAGGTGTGTGTGTGTGTGTGTGTGTGTGTGTGTGTGTGTGTGTGTGTTTATATAATTTATATAAAACGCTCTTCTTTTGTAAAGTTTGTACTACAAAGGCTATGGTATTTTGATTATTAAATCACATCACACAAAACACTAGTATGTAATGCAATTACAAAGCACTTATGGTAGCTGAAACCCCTGACATGCATGTCTTAATATATTTGCTGTGAAATTGTAAATAAAATATATGTTCAATTGAACCTTCATACATGTATTCTGAAAACAGGGTTTACTAACTAAATTGAGTCCACAATTTTCAGTGGCCAACCACTGTCTGCTGAAAATTTCCTAATCATATTCTGTTCCTGTTTGTCATGATTTGTCACGTGATGGATATTTTTCTCTGAAACAGTCTATTTAAGTAGACTAAAGATAAAATTCTCTGCATATAAATTAAATAGTCTTCCTGCTACAAGTGAAAAATTGATTCTTAGAAGATTGTGAGCCTCTGTCACATCCATTTCCTTCCATCTATCTTGCTGGAAAAGGATGCATCTGTGCTGAGGTCATTTTCCTCCTGTTTCTAGTCCTTCTATGGAGTCAGACAATGTCTTTATGTAGGGAAACTTGTAGGTTGTGGATTTGTTTATGAAAATCCAAATTTCTTATTAGAAGACATGAGATTAAATTGTTCCGTTGCTTCTTGAAGTAAAATGTGTGAATATCCATTGTTTTCTCTACAGAAGACCATACAAAAGTGTTTAGTTAGAACACGGAGAAGAAAAATGTAGAAATACAACATTGTAAGAGGTTATTGTCCTTTTTGTTTCTTTGTTTGATTTTAGGACAGCATCAAGTTGAATCTTTTCATCAGCATCCTTTCCTTAAAGTGTTGGATCTCCATAGGCAATATCATCGCATCACCTCCCATTGTCTTTCTCTATCCGTCTCATCTCTTTTCTACCATCACCTTTATTTTTCTTCCAAAATAAATATCAGTGATTAATTCTATTAAAAAATACAATTGCTAAGGCAGCGAAATGCCTCAGTTGAAGAAGTGGTTCCTTAGACACCCAAGAATCTATTTTCTATAGTGCACGTATTGTGCTTCTGTTAATTTGTTTGCTTATGAAACATATAGAATCGAAAGTAATAAACAGTGACAAAATACAGGAACAAGAAAGACTTAGTACATAAATACTTTATATGTAATTTTTGCAAGTACACATAGTAAAACTAACTGCATCTGGCAATAGTCTCATTTGCAAATATACAATTGTTACCCACACCATATGGATCTGCCCAATTCTCTTCACATAGTAAAGGAGTGCTAAATGAATCTTTGAGCATTCACAGAAAGCATGCACTATTTTCTTCCTCTATAACTAGCTACAATAATTTAACTCACAAAATTTCTGTAAATAGAGTTTCCCTTGGATGATTTTGAGATGTGGAAGAACAATATTTGTACAAATAAATTTCACTTCGTGCCATGATTATAATTATATTATCATATATAGAGGTACATTCACCTGTACTCAATAACTTGATACTCAAATAATTCTAACAAAGCCTATGTGTCTTTGATGTGATGGTTGAGCAGAAATTTCTCTCCCAAGTCATCTTGGAGAGTTGTTTTATTTTATTGTTCTGAATAAACAAATAGTTTTAAAAAGAAAAAAGTGCTAAGGAGATAGTCAGGTTTCATAGAGTACTTTTCTAGCATGCACAAATCCCTGGATTCGGTCAGACATGGTAGCTTTCTGCTCCTGGAGTTCAAGGTTATCCTTGATAGTTAGTTTTATTTGTTTACTTGACATACTTCTAGAATCACCTGAGAAGGAATTTTCATTGAGATCATCTTGTTTGTGGGCACATCTGTGGTGAATTGTTTAAGTTGCCTTAATTGATGTGGGAATATCCACCTGAAAGTGGGCAGCACCTCTCCTTGATTTGGGAGACTGGACTGTATAAGACTAAAGGAAGTACTAAGCATGCATACATTAATTTTTCTGTGCCCTTGAGTATAAATGTGATATGACCATCTGTCTCAATATCCTGCCACTATCAGTTTCCAGAAGTGTTTGATTATAACCTGGTCTTGTGTGCCTACATAAAGTTGTGTTTCATAAGACACTTATTGTCAGGGCATTTTATCATGTAATTAAATAAGGACTTTGGTGCTTTAAAAAAAAAAAAACCCAGTGGAACAAAGTCTATCCGGGCCACTAGACAAGGGAGTATTAAACAATATCAAGTTTATCCTATAAAAGAAGACTATATCATCAATAAATTCAGGTTAAAATCATTTTTTTCAAATGGAAATATATTAAATTGAGTCTACACACCATATATTCATAATACATCCAGCCACACCCATACACTCTCATGCACAAACAATAGATATGTCCTAACCCTTAGTTGATAGCCATAAATGCAACTTGTAAGAAATGAGGTTTTTAAGAATATAAACAAGTGATGGAAGTTAGCAGAGTAGGATGTAGGACCAGTAAGACTGACATAATGGTTACTACTGATTATGAACTTGATCAAATTTTTTAAAGCCTATAAATTATTAATACAAACTCTGGTATTACTGTAAGATGTTTCTAGAAGGGAATACACAGGAGGGAAAATATTTCCTTCAATTTCTGTGGCTTCTTCTAGAGAGAAGAGTGGCTAAATCGAGTCAAAACTGAAGGCAAGAGGGAAGCCATCTTGGCAAGAGGGAAGCCATCTTGGTTTCACATTATTCCTCTTTTCTTCCTGGTCATCAAGGGGCAAAAAGTCTTTGGCCACATGCTGTTGCCACCGAGGTGACTCTTCCTCACCTCACCTTGGGCCAAGAAGGGTGTATCTACCCAAGCTAAGACTGAAACCTGTGAAACTGGGAACAAAAATAAATATTTCCTTTGTTCTAAAAAAGAAAGAGTAGATCTGACCAACACAGCCAGTGTCCTTCCAGTATGGGGATATGTGGTGATGGTCACAGAGTTTGGAGTTCGCATACCCAAAGGATACTACTAAGAAATGATGGCGAGAGTGAATGTTAAGGAAAAACACCTCCCCCTACGCCCCAAATCCTATATCAAGAGTAAAACCTTGAAGACACAGGTTTTGAAATGTGACCTTTTCAGGTTTTTAGCCCCTTATTTTTTTGTTTTTCTGATTTATTACAATAGTCAGAGAAATTAATTGTTGAACAAACACAGGTGTTTCTCTTTCTCAAAAGCTTTTCTATTTTTCACTATGTGATGACATATTTTGACATCACAGGTTATACTTACATTGGAGATTTCTTCAAACCTTCTTGCCTAGCCATTGAGCTTCCATATACACTCAGTTCTTTTTGCCCATGACCTCACCACTGAATAGGACTCAGGGGAGGCAATTTCTTCTCCAGGAAAACTGCCTTCCCAGCTTCACCTTTGTGTAACCTCTCCCTCATTATGAGCCAGAAGGAAGTTCCTACCCAAGCAATGGATGATAGCAGTAAATGAGCAAGGGTATCTTAAACTCTCTCTTCAGTTAGTCTCCTTTCCTGAACACACTGACATGACTCTAAAGAAATCTAAATGATTGCTGAAAGAAAACATTTTCTTTCTTGGAATGCAATTTGTCGAGAAAGAAGCCAAGAGAATAAAAATTAAGTGACAATTTTTCTCTCTTCCCCCAAAACTTCCCTGTTATCAAGGGTGGGACTATGGAATAAAGAGCTGAACATCTACTTATTGTTCATTAGCTGAAAGAATTTATTTTTCTCCCTATTTACTAACTACACTAATTCATTCCTCCAAGAGATTTGTAAAAATCTCCTAGAATTGATTCTCAACCTCTGTGGGGATCAAATGTTTTTTTTTAATATGGCCACTTATCAGATATCCTGCATATCAGATGTTTACCTTGAGGTTCAGAACAGTGACAAAATTACAGTTATAAAGTAGTAATGAAAATAATTTTATGGTTTGGAATCACCTCAACATGGGGAACTGTGTTAAAATACTGCAGCATTAGGAAAGCTAATTCTAATGTCAATAAATTTGGCATTTATACGCTGAAGATTGTATGATGTGATGTAGTAGTGGGGGTTCTCGGTCCCAGGCAGCCAGAGGTCCGAGATCCACAGACCTGCTGCCCAAGCCCGCCTGCTGCCCAGCCGTCTGCCGCTCAGGCCCCCAGAAATTACTCAGACACTTATATTAACTTTATGCTGTTTGGCCTATGGCTCAGGCACATTGCTAGCTAGCTCTTACATCTTAACTCAACCCATTTCTATTAATCTGCCATGTGGCCCGTGGCTCACCTGTGCTCCTTACATGTTGCTCCTTGGGCCACTTTCTCAGGTCTGCCTCTGAATCCGCCCTGCTTCTCCTATCTACTCTGATTCCTCCTCCTACTTCTTCTATGGTGCCTGTCATGGCCCAAAACAGCTTCTTTATTTAAAGATTGAGATTCACAGCATACAGAAAGGCATTCCCACATCAATGTGATTTCTATGGTGCCTGTCATGGCCCAAAACAGCTTCTTTATTTAAAGATTGAGATTCACAGCATATAGAAAGGCATTCCCACATCAATGTGATTTCTAATACCAAAGAAGGTTAAATACAAATTTTATTGGCTTACTTCATCAGCTTTGTATGACTGCATAGTGTTGGGCAAATGGCAATTTTCAACTTTTGAATTGGACTCTAGCAGGGCTATTTTGTTTTCAAATCTGGAAAAATAGATAGTGTATCTACACCTAAAAATGTTTCTAAAGTAATAACTTTTAAAATGGCTTATTCATTTTTATTTTGTGGGCATTGATATTTTCCCTGTTCTTATGGCTCTGTGAGAGGGTGTTAGATTACCTGGAACTGGAGCCACAGACAAGTCTTAGCTCTCATGTGGGTGCTAGAAATTGAACCCAGGTCTTCTAGAAGAGAGAGGCCACTGTTCAAAACCACTGAGCCATCTCTCCAGCCAACTCCCTGAAATTTTTAAAGACTGTCTTTCAGCCTAAATTTAAGCTGTCAGTAGTTACTTTCTTTATGGTGCTTTATATTTGTGAGAACGGGGACTCCATTTTTATGATAACAGATGTAATTTATCTTATTTCATGTTATTATACATACAAGTGACATTCTACAAACACACATACATACTCACATATAGACAACTGAACGTGAAAGAGACAATGAGTTTGAAAGGGGGTAAACACAATTGGTTGGTAACAGCTATGCAGGGAAGGGAAAGGGTAAAAATAATATTGCCACATTATAACCTCAACAACTCTAAAAATAACTAGGAAGAAATTTCAGGTTGCCAAGACTAGAATTCAGTTTAGATAAGGCCATACATATTTGGACTTAAAATGATATCGTGAAATATTTACCATCACATGGGTTCTAGAACTAGTGAATTATTACAAAATATGTATACATCATGATTGACTTTTATTTTTTATAAAATACCTGGCTAATCTAACATATGTATATGTGAAGGACTAAAAGAAATTTTTTTTGGTAACTGTAAGTTTCAAAAGGGCTGCTACTTTTGTTAGATTCTCTAAGCAAAAATCATTGTGTGAAGAAATATCTAATCATAATGTCACTACTTAAGGTGAATTGAAAGGTCAGGAGGCAGGAAATTTTAAACAGCAAATGGACAAATTTTGGGGCCCAAGTGTTCTGTGGGAGTTGTGTAATAGTTCTTCATTTTAATGTGCTTATGTGACTTAATTTTTAGGAAGTCTCCAAACACATTATATTTGCAATGTTATTAATTTTAAACCCCACAGTTTCGTGTTTCACCTTCGCTGAGTCAGAAAACGGTTTAGTTAATGGGGTAGGAACCATAACAGTGAAGTAACAACCTCTAGAAACTATATAATTATTTAAATTCCAATCATTTTATTTGTATCTTTATGCTACATGAAAGGAGACAGGAAGGAAGAATGTCAAGTGGAGGAAGCCGAGAGAATGTTGGCATCTACAGTTGTTAAGTTGTTATTTGAACTGAAAATTAGTTTATTGATGGAAGAGTTAAATAAGAAAAACAGAAGTGGTATCTCTGGAGGGAAATGAGGACCTTTCCATCCCATGACTCTCTCACTACCTTTCAACTGAGGATGCTCAGAAATTTGTAATTGCATCCTGTTAGCATGTCACGCTGCCCCCAGGGACCTCAGCCACAGCAACTAAGAGCCTAAGAGCGCATGCCCTTGAGAGTGTTCAGACATATATCTACCCTGGTCTGTTCAGGGTAAGTCCCTAAGTATTTCCTTGCACATGAGCTACATCCCCTTTAAAGGCAAGCACGGCCTTTTATCTGCTCCCTTTTCTCTGCCACTTCTCTCCCTAGAAGCTTTCTCCCTCCCCCTGCCTCTCCCCCAATTAACCTCCTAGGTGAGTTCTGTTGTGTGGTCTCTTTTTTCCCACCACTGCTAACCTACAACAGATATAATTATCAAAATCCCAAACTATTTTTTTTTTACTTAATGTTTTCAAACACAACATAACACACGTACGCGCGCGTGGGCACACACACACACACACACACACACACACACACAGAGAGAGAGAGAGAGAGAGAGAGAGAGAGAGAGAGAGAGAAGAGAGAGAGAGAGAGAGAGAGAACAAAATGGAGCAAAATTATAGTCTTTATTTTCTGTATAAATACCCAATATAATAGATAAGAACATCCCCCCACAACCCTTCCAAATCCTCAAAGCTCCATTTTTTTTGCTGCATTTATAAAAAGAAAAAGTCACCCCTACTATGTAGCCTAAGGTTTATAGTAGAAAAGAAAGCACTTTTTATTTAGATGTTGGATCGAATAAACCATGATACCAATTCTAATAATATTTACCCATATCGTCTTAGGGTATAGTGCTTTTCCTGTAATAATTTTAAGTGTCTTTTTTTATTTAATGCCTTTTTTTTTTCATTTGCTTTTACATGGAAACTTTCCAAGATTTCCTGTTGCAATTGAATTTCAAGAAACACAGACTATCCAAGGTAATAATGACACACTTTCCATTTATCTTTTCAGTTTTGAAATGCAGTTAAAATATATTGGCTTCAGTGCTTATGCTTTATAGAAAACTGACTCTTTTAACGCCTAATAAAATTTTTACTCTCAAGTTTCTACAGTTCCTAATGAGATAATGCTTTTTAAAATACTTATTCAAACATGTAATTGGCACCAATGCTTGGTTTTTCTTTAACTAGGAAGTTAATAGCAAGGTTATGACTGTTTAACGTGCTTTACATAATGACTGAAATCTAAAGTTAGCTTATGAGATTCAAGTAGATTTGTTAGGATTACCAGTGTTAGACCCTTTAAGAAATATTATCTATTTCCAGATAAACTTAACTAATTCGCAAGACGTTTTGTACCACAATTTTGTTTAAAAACGAGCCCCTTCTTGTGTTGCTGGTGTCTCAGGACTCACTTTGGAGAAAGCACACTGACCTGGTTGTTACATTTATGGACTTCCTGTTGCTATGAAGATGGGCACCTCTGATAGAAACCAGTGTCACCAAAGCCACCACACTCTCACTTGACAATTCTGGCCAAATCCTTTCTCCTTGCTAAGTTCTCACACTAAGAATTTCCTTGAGTGATGAATAAAACTTTTATTTGCCTTTCCCATAACTCACCTCAAACACCCTCTAATTATCTTGTTTCCTCCCCCCAATAATTAGTGCTAATAATTTTATTTTGGTGAGATGCATTTATGTTGTTTATAGAAAAAGATTTCCATACAGTATTTCACTGTATATTATATCACATGCTGTTAACAGTACAGACTTTTATGGATCTGTTCACCCACATTTATTTCACCAGAAAGAATTGGGAAATGGTCATTCATTATAAGAGACATTAACCAAAGTGCTTTAGGGGATATTTTGATGATTTTACTTCTGAAACCCTAATTTTCTACCAGTTTCAAGCAATCTTTGTTCTTTTGAAAAATATATCGGATTTTAAATTTATTAAAAGAATGTGATTCTGTATATTTTGTATGCATATATGTCATTTTAAATGGTTTGATATGGTGTTTATTTTTACTGAACACTCAACTATCAAGTAATAATGCCACTCAAAATTATGCCTTTTAGATGTTTCTTAACATCCATCTTTACATACACTCAAAATAGATATCAATATATTGGAGTTAAATGTCTTTGTTCTAAGAAATTCCACATAGACTCATATGACTATAATACTTTGTGTCTTGGATTTACATGATAATTATAGTCCTATTAATGGGTAGGATTAGAAAGAATAGCTTGGGGATGAAGGAGATTTCTCAGTGGGCAGAGCCTTTGCTGCACAATTCTGACCACCTGATATGGATCTCCAGTACCCATATTAATGACAGATGCAGTAGTGCATGAATTTGTAATCCTAGTACAGCCTATGGTGTACTAGGCAGATATGAGGTGGAGACAGGAGAATCTTGAGAGCCAGCTTACCTGCATAACCTGCATGTAAAACAGGTTAGACTGTCTCAAACAAGGAAGAAGTGGAGAAGTGAGGTCTGACACCACAGGTTATCCTCTGATGGTACATGTACTGTAGCAAGAAGGGTGTGCTGGTACACACACACACACACACATGCACATACACACAAACATACATACACACACATACACACACACACAGTAATACCTCAATTTTGTAGCACATAAATAAAGAAAATAAAATGTGGTGTTATTAAAAAAACATTAAAACCTTGACCATATCAAAGAAAAACACTGAAACAGTTTCGTAGAAAGACAAGCATTAATAACCTAAGTGACTTTTTGGAACAAATGTGTCTTGTACTTTTTTTTTTTGATCTATCCAAAATGAGATTTTATCTAGGCTAGATTTTCCAAATTCAGGCCCAAGCTTGTTTGTTTCAACATATCTTCCAAGGTCTGCTTCCTGGTGATGGCTTTAAAATCTGTCCTTATAACTAGGAAAGAGAAATTACAAAAGCCTCTAGTTGGTATTAGAAACAGTGCATCCTGTTGTATAGACATAGAGAAAGAACATTTTCTGTAGTGAGTACTATTATTGATTCTACTGTATAAAATACCCACAGTGAGGATTGAGATCCTGGAATCTGAACCACAGAGAGAAAATTCATAACTAAAACTCCAGCTGACTCCTTCAATCCAGCTTGCCCTGTCAGTTACTCCCAGATGCTGCTGATGCTACTTTGCTCACAAGTCAAGCTGTGTTAGTTCTCTCCGTTTGATGCTGCCTGTGCCTGGTTTCTCATACTTGCCTGTCTATCTTCTCTCTGATAATTGCTCTTTTACTTTGTTTCTTTCATGCTTGATAAACTCGCTGGTTTGAGACCAAAAGCACATGTCAGGGAGATCAGATCATCCCTCAATCAGGACAATGGCAATATCCTGGCAATGATGTGGTGAGGAGCAATTCGTGCACATGGCTGATACAGAAGAGATTAGTATGAGTCTAACAGAAACACAAACTTAAAAATAGAGCTATGATAGAATCTAGTATACCCACTTTGGTTTACGCAAGTAGAAGTAACTTATGTTTCTTAAGATCTCTGCACTCCCATCTATGTTCATCAAAATGATAATCAGAAGATCCACCATCATTCTCATGTGATTAATAGAATTAGAAAATGAGTTAATAGTATTTATCTTCCATTTATCCATACATCTTATATCTATAGACAGAGTATATAATAAAATATGTGTCTTTTCAGTAAAGAAAATTTTATTTCTGATACTATAAATTAGCACAGAAGACTTTATGCTAAAGAACTGACTCACACACAGAGAGACAAATACTATATGGTCTCACTCATGGTTCATATTACAAGAAGCACAGGACAATAGTAAGTTGGAAATACAGTAAAAAGTGTAGCAACTTATTAGTCAGTACTAAACTTCAATTATCAGAGTGAATGAGGACCAGCTTATAACATACAACACTATGATTATAGATAATATTGTTCTGTATATATTTTAAATTTCCTTAAAATTGGTCCTAAATACCTCCTAGTACCCAATCATAACCATATGATGAAATGAACATGTTAAGTAACTTGGTTGAGATGTCATTTCAAATATACTCATATATAAAAGTACTACTCTGTACTCATAAATATGTATTTTTTTCCAATTATATCTCAATCTAAAGAAAACCAGAGAGTAAAAGCAATTAAATAAAGTACAGGCAAGAATATAACCCTAATCTGACTCATGAATAAATGCTACTTAATAAAAAAAAAATAGTAGGGCTTGCTTTAGCTCTCATCTTTTCCCTTGAATGTAAAACTTTTGCAGTGATTTTCCCACTCACTAAGACTTAGTTTTCTTGTATTCCTCTGTGTTCTCTGAGCACATCCTGTCTGGCAATTTAGGCTCACTTTCAGTCACCTCTTAGCATCTCTCTCACAACTTATTTCCATCTATTGACAGTGACTGTTCAGTAGATAGTTAACAAATGAAAGACAAAAAAGAATCACAAAATGACACAAAATGAGAAAAGGAGGAAGAGAGAAGCGTAGCACATTTTGTGAAGAAGATATTATCTGGGAAGGAAGAACAGTCTATTTGCTCGGTGATCAACTGGGGAGGGAACTGGGTGCCATTAGCTTACCAGGAAAAATGGCGGGCAATGTAGGCCAAATCTGAAGCTGGACAATGGTATGAAATAAAGGCAAATAAAACTTCATTACTCTGGAAAATCTCTATCAATAATAATCATCTGATTGAATGTGTACACCGATAGAGTACACACTAATCTTCCATGTCTATAATTAGCATTCTGTAAGGTGTCTTCATAAACTGTATGTGGATGTGGAGACAAGTCAGAAATCCACTTTTCCATATGTGAAAGTTTCCCGAAATGTATGCAGCAGTGCTCTGAAATAATTCAGTTCACTGTAAGTCATTCTAATGAAAGTAATATTTGTTATACATGTAAGCAAAGCTACATAAAAATTAGTGCACAGCTCCTGCTATCAAATTATGAATTAAACTCTGTATATGTCACAAAATGTAGATTTTTCTCTTATACAATAGCCTTGAACCACAATTTTCTCTCCCCTAGCTTCTCACAGCTCCCAGAAACCCATCTCCTCTTTTTCCCAGATTCATTACCTCTCTGTTTTTTCTCTTGAAAATAGCAGGCCTTCAAAAAGACAACAGCCCAACAGGATCAAAGAAGATACAGAGAGACAAAGTGAAAACCCCCTATGAAGGCCGGACAAGGCAACCTAGTAGGAGGAAAAGAGAGTGTCCAGAGCAGGCAAATGAGTCAGAGACACCTCTGCTCTCACTGTTAGGAGGGCTACAACACCACCAAGCTAACAACCATAGAATACACAAAGAGGTTCTTCAGACCCATGCTGGTCCCGTGCTTGCTGCTATAGTCTTTGTGAGCCCCTGTGAGCCCTGCTTAGTTGATTTAGCGGCCCTGTTGTCCTGATATCCTCCAACCCCCCTGACTTCTACAGAATTGCTTTTTCCTTTTCAATGTGATTTCTGATCTCTGAGGTGAAGGACTCTTACAGAGACTCCCAATTTAGACTCGTTTTAGAATGTCTGGATGACGGTCTCTGAACCCGTCTCATCTGCTGACAGAGAAAGCCTCTTTGATGATGATTGGATAAGGTGCCAATCTTAGGTCTCTGAACCATCCAGTCTCTGGTTACTGGCCGTTTAGGCAGTGTGAGACATAAACTCCCTCTCCAGGCTAGTTAAAGCAAACATTGGTTGGCCCCTCCCACAGGTTCTGAGCACATGTTCAGTTTCATCGCTGTGCAAGAAAACTACATCTTAAATTATATTCTGTCTCCTCTGCATTAGCATTATTCTTTTATTGTTTATTTTTTGTAATTGCTGTGTTGGTTGTGCTCATTGATGTGTTTACTGTTGTGTGATGTGTCATCAAACTATATAGACTTAACATTTTCTCTATGTAAGTAGAAAAGCAAGACAGTGATAAATAAAAAGCTGTAGAGGTAAATCTTTCTCCATTATGTGTATCTGTATGCCTTCTGCCTGGTGAATCCCATTAAAGTGAATACAAATGTAGGAGGAAAGGCTTGCTCGAGAGAAATGTTTTGCTAATTGCATTCTGTAAGTTACAGTGCAAAGTAGAGCTGGAGATAATCAAGCTGCAACACGAAAGTCATAAAACTCCCTTGAGATGAAAAAAAGAAATAAAGCAAATGTAAACACAGCATATACAAGTTCTCTGTCTCTTAATTTGTATCCTCAGGAAAAAGAGAGTGAAGGGCAGCTGTTTCAATTGAAGCAAAGCTTCAGATACTTAGACATGTCCTTTAGTAATTATTGGCATTTAAAAGTGTACAATAGTTGTTCATATTATTTATGGTCAGCTTATATCCCTTTAATACCCACATACTTATTTTGCCTTTCCTCTTAGTGACAGAGAGGAAGGGTCATTTAAACAGGTGGGCTAAGTTCCCATAAAATGTTTTCATATTATTTTACTGGAACTCTATAAAAGACACATCATAAAGAATTTTCGGTATTGAAATTTAAATCTCTTTCCAGCTTAATAATTACTAGACAATAAATAAAATAAATCATTGATTTTATTCAATCACTTCTCTGACACATTATCATAACTGTAAATTTGTCCAATAAGTTTAGATTGAAACTCGAATAAGTACTTATGATTGCCAAAATTTAAGTACTTGAACAAGTAGAAGCTTGGCTAAATTTTAATTCCTTAGAAATAATACATGATGTAAAAAATAGTTTTTATTGTGAAGAAACCAATTTAAAAACATTTTAATGGGATTAGAACACTTGTGCTTAGTTTAATACTTAAAGAAAATCCTAGAATGGATGCTTACTTTTTTAAGGTTTGGCGTACATATTTTTTTTTCCATAGAGCAGTCTAGATAAGCAGAATAAAATGTGAAGTTACAATGCAAATGCTGTTAATATTATTTAATGTATAAAACTTGAATATTGTACAATTTATCTTGATCTTTCTGAATCCCAGTGCAAGAGCAGTATTGGCATGCAATTAGTTTTATAGGAGAAAATAAAAAAAGATAGATTCTATTTCTTCCACAGACAAATTAAAAAATACCATAGAGTTTGTAAGTCTGCTAATTCTATACAACTTTCTTTACCCCAAGTAAGTTTCTGCTGATTTGATAGACACCATACAAGAAGCACAATGGGGAAGATGATTAATTCAGTTTATATTTGTAGTCTATCAGTACAAGAAGTCAGCAGGAACCCAAGGAAGGATTCTGGAGGCAAGAACTGAAGCATAGGCCATGGAGAAATATAGCTATTTGCTTGCTCCATGTACCTTCATGTCTTGCTCTGTTTGCGTTCATATATACCCAGGAGCACATGCCCAGGAATGGTACTGTCCACAGGTAGTGAGCTAGCCTTTTTACATTAATCATCAACCAAGAAAATGCCCCATGGACATTTCTATTTTTTTCAATTGAGACTCCCTTTCCTTGACTCAAGACCCTAGATGGGTCAAGTTGGGAAAAAAACAAACAAACACATGAACAGAACAATTGGCTAAACTGAATATCCTTTTATTTCTATTGTTTTTAATATGTGTTATTTATTTTATTAGTTTATTTTATTGGAATCTCACACACTCTTGCAGGATGGCATGGACTCACTGTGTGTCAGTCTCTGAGTTCGGGGATTACCAATACATACCATTATACTCAACCTTATGTTCTAATTCTTAGTCAGTTTTGTTAGTCTTATAATTGATAGTTATTGGTTATTTTTATAAGAAAAATGTTGATAATATTAACATATAAAAGTAAAATTCTAAGGAAACTATAAAAGTGAAATAGTTTTACATTGTGTGTTATTCATATAGAAAATACTGTGGTGCGCCAGACTGCTTATATAAATGAAATCATTCTGGTTGTCTTCTTAGGATTATATCCATAGTTGATATATTCATACATGTATCAATAATAAAAGCTTTTATTGTGGTTATTTTGCTTCAAGGTAATATGTATTAAAATAGTGCCTGGCCAAGAAATATAAAATATATCTGGAGATTTGAAAAGACGATAAATGTCCCTTAATATTTTACTCTAAAATTTGACAGTGTTCTTAAAAACTAACAACACTTATATTAAATATGTTCTGCTTTTTTATGAATTGATAACCTTTTAGTAATGTACAATGCATTGTGAAAATTTTACATTGAAGATGGTAATGGTAATAGTAATGAAGACCGTCTTGTCAATGAACTGTGCTTAATTTAGGTCATTAAATTATAGCTCCTCTAACTAAAAATATAAGATATATTCATTTATTTGTTTCAGATAGAGATGGAATTTGCTAATAATGTAATTATGTAAAGTAATTTTTGTTCACAGAAATTTTAATTTTGGATATTAATGAACCAGAATAATAATATTAAAAAAATAAAAGTGCATTCAATGTATATGCTGCCATATTCAACAACAGCATGAAAATATGAGACTTGAATTATAGCCATTTGTCTCACTTTTTACTCTTAGTCTGCCATTGTGTGTGTGTGTGTGTGTGTGTGTGTGTGTGTGTGTGTGTGTGTTGTGTGTAATAGAATAAACCTAGAAATTTGTGAGTTATAAATAAGTATGCTTGCTTTTGAGCTGTTTCTCACTTCCTTCTTCATATACTTCATTTTAATACAGGATATCACTGAGCTGACAAAGTTGACCTTGAGATCACTGTGTTGCCCAGACATGTCTAGAATTTCCACTCTCAAACAACTAGGATTACAGGCCTAAACCATCAAGCTGAGTATTGGCTTTTCAATTATGTGAACGGAACATTTATTAATTGTCTGTCCTTTCTTGTCTATAAAAAGTTCTGTGATGTATCTATTCATCTAACTTATAATTACAATAAAATTGGAACATTCTACCTGGACATATGAGGCCTTGGCAGTTAAGAAAAATAGCAGAAACAAAAAGGACTCTCTTATCCCTTATGTCCTGAAATAAGCCCTTATACTTAATTATTATCCATCAAGAATTATAGGATATTATCATCAAATCTGTTCTTCTTCCAAAATGTAGCTGTTTTTTATTACCTGGTATGATCGTCAGTCATCATAATCCAGAAAAGCCATAGAATGCTACAGAACATGGTGTCCCACAGTCATGGCCCATAGTCAAACGATAGCAAAGGCAGAGAGTCTGTCAGCATGTGACATAGGCTAACTTGAGATTTCAGCTATCACTTCCTCCTAACCCTCAACTGCTTGTAATTTATCTTGGGTAATTTCTAGTCCACACATGAAACAGATGTGGAGGATGAAGACTATGCAATGGTACTGCATGTAACTTCAGTGATTCAACTGCCTCTGAGTCACTTATGCTCCCATAAATTAACTCATTCGTTCATCAACCAAGCTACTATCTGCTCGTGCCCAAATTATGGTAGAGAGATGTTTCTTCATATCTCCAAGGAAAAGTAAGACAGTGCTTCTGTCTCCTCTGAATTTTCAACATAGTATGTGTAGAAGGGCACAGGGATGATTCTATTGGGAACCATCTCCCCCCCCCCCAATTGGGAGAGGGAGAAAAAGAGGTCAGAGTAGGAGTCAGTGACACAGACACCAGAAGTCAGAGGCAAACAGCAGACATGTTTACTGTGTGATTTCCTATTGGCAGTGGCAACTCTTTTGTCTGCATTGTCTCTTTCCCATTGGCCTCCAGCATTTAGGTGAGTCTTTGTCACCAATCACCAGGTGCAGCAGCAGATTTCAGGTTGGCTCAGCCGTAGTGCACATGCCTATAGAGATTATCCAGAACAAGGTAACCCTGGTTTTTATCCAGGTAGCTGACTCTGTTCCCCTCCTATATCCTCTTTATTTATTTTCCTTGGCAGCTCAGCAGGAGTCAGGGTTGTCCCTACCTCAGAGAACTGTGCCCGTATTAGTATGGTCTAGAATCTCCCTGTAATTCTCAACCCAAGTAAGCCTGCTTAAATTCCCCTGTCTTATTATTGTTTGATCATAATCTCTTCTCTAATCATACTTAAGCTAAGTTGTTCATTTCTTACTAATTCTAAGCTTAAAATGCGTATTTATTTTCCTTCTTGGTCTTTCTTTCTGAAACTCCTGTATCACATAAAACTTATTTTAAATAACTTTGTACTCTTTTCTCCTGTCAATCTGTCATTTACTCTATAGCTTGTAGTGATGAATATTTGATGAGGAAAATATGTTGCTTTTTATTCCCATATTTGTCTGTATTAGTTCTTGGCATCTTTATTTCTAAGCTGTAAAAGTATATTATGCACTGTCCATTCCCCTGCTGATGAATCTTTCTCAATTTTCATTTATTTTGAATAAAGTTGTTAGTAGGATCTTGTCAAAGTCCTTTTTATTAGTCAATAACTTCATGTCTCCATGTCGAACTCTAGAATGTGAATTGTTATGAAATTTAAAATCTAAGTACTTTGTAGTACATTTACAACTTGTTTCCAAAGTAAAAACAAAGGGCAGTTATCTTATTGGGGCGGGGGAACCCATTAAGTACAAATCAGAATATAAAAGAATGAACAGGATTGTTATCTTCATCAGTAAAACAAAGTACTGGAGTAATACGAACACTGGTATTATCCTTTAACAAAGGAAATGAGCATTTATTCAGGGATCTTATGCATATTCATATGCAAAAGCACCCTATGCAAGGGTATATTAGTACTGAGCATTGTCTTAGTTCAAGATAAAAAGCTGACACTTTCACATGTATGCTTATCCCTAAGTCAAGGGACACATATGTGGAAAGTAAAAATGAGAAGCAAAAGTATTTCTCCATATACTTAACTTCTGTCTTAAAGATGGCAAGTATGAATAATTTCAGAGATGTTTAACAATAACTAAAATGGTATTTATTTACTGGCAATTGATTATACAAAAGGATTAATATTATTAAGGAGTTTATATGAAACATTCACCAATACAACATTGAACCTTAGGCAATTACTGGACAAAAAATATCCCCAAAGAACTAATTTTAATCTATCTTGGAACCTATTAACTCAAAGAGAAAACTGCTCACGACGATGTGAGAGGCCCTTGGTCTCTGGTGTAGACAGGGGCAAGGCCTCCCATAACCCATAACTACAACCACAAGCACCGGCACAGAAACCCAAATTAGGACACCAGGTAGAGCAGGAATTATTCACTGGCAATTGATTATATAAAAGGATTAATATTTATTAAAGAGTTTATATAAAACACTCACTAATACAAGATTGAACCTTGGGGCAATTCCTGGAGGGTTGAAATGCCCCATGCAACAACAATTCTCCCTCTGAGAATTATGGGAATAAACGGGAAGAACAGTGTGCAACCAGTCTTCAAAGGGGCCTGGCCACGCCCCATACAGGGGTCCTCAAGACCTCAAAGCCACACCTCTAGGTCTTGCTCAATAGTGCCTTAATCCCCGACAAATAACAGAGCAAACTACTTCTAGGCATGTTTGGAATTATTTTTTCCCTAGAGGATTTTAGTTTAAGGCAATGAAAGTGTAGCTTTAAAATGACATTAATATGAGGTGTGTTTCAAAGAGCACCTGCTTCACTTAACTTCAGCCAGATCATTTTATACTCCAGCATTTTCTGACTTTAATTATATCAGATCTTTACAAACATTTTTAATACTTGCTGTTTTCATGACTGAGAACTCGTATCTTCTTCCAAACCTCATCTTTTAATTTTTGCATTTTATTTTTCCCTTAAAATTCCAGTTAGTGCTTACTTTTAATTTTTGCATTTTATTTTTCCTTTACAAATTCCAGTTAGTGCTGCTCATATGTGCATGCATATGGCATCATCCACTGCGGCACGGGCAGTTTAGTATCAGTGGAGGTTCCCGTATCAAGGAGTAACTCTCACGTTCTCAGTAGCCATTCTCTGCCAATAGCTCTTTAGAAAAAGATTAGGGAATTGGGAGCTCCATCCCAATCGGTGCTGGAATTTTTTTAACTCACTTGATATTTCTCACATCTTTCATAGGTAACCACAGCTACTGTGAATCCTTATGTGGCAAGCTTGCCATTTCTAGAGGCTAGTCTTTCACAGCGTTCCTTCTTGTCCTCCAGCTCCTACATTCTTTCCACCCCTCATTTCATGATGTTCTTGAAACCCGAGGATCGGTATTGAGATAGATGTTTCACCTATGCTGAACACTCCTAGTTCTTATTCTCAGTTTTGCTTTAACTACTACTCTCTGCAATAAGCTGAATACAACGTAAGTGTACAGCTATAAACATAAATACATACTTATTTTTATTCTATGCATCAGGGTGTTTTGCCTGCATGTATGTAGCTGCACTGTGTGTGCAGTACCTAAAGAGACAAAAAGAATTTCCGTTTGTAAATTCATTACTTGTGTGTGTGTGTGTGTGTGTGTGTGTGTGTGTGTGTGTACTATGCAGAGGTTCATGGGTATGTGTTCATGCTTGTGGACAATAAAACTTTCGATGTCTTCCTCTATTATCTTCCACCTTCTTTTTGAAACCAGTTCTGTCAAAGACCTGGGAGCTCATGTCAATTCTGATATTTGAGGAAGAAAAAAACAGTTACACAATTTCGAGCTAAATTTTAAAAATCTGAAGTAAGCTTTAATTAAATACTGACCAAGAAGGACTCTGGTCAGATCTATTATGTGATTCCCAGGAAATGGCCAAAAATCATATCTTGCAGAGGCTTAAAATGCAAATGCCATAATTCATTGCATTTTTCATCAGGTGCAATCAGAGCTGAACATACATTCTGATCTATTTCCTTCCTGTATACCTTTCACCTACATGTGGTCAAGCACATCCTATGTAGTTGGTCCAAACAGACTTGTTTAGGGAAGTGAATGAGTGGCTTGTTATTTCCTAGGAATCACAACTCCTAGCATCCCAGAAAGTTCCCTTTTCCTTGGGCAACTGGAGCTTACAGATTAATTTTGGCTTAGCAGAAATCTCCAAGATGATTTCTGTCTTTTCATCAACATTAGCTTAGCAGAAATCTCCAAGATGATTTCTGTCTTTTGTCTCCTCAGCATTGGGATAACAGGCACAAGCCACAGCAAGCATTTTATGGACTGGCTGAGTCATATTCTCAGGCCTATCCATCTTGTTTTAAGAGAACAGAGCTCCTAAGTCTATAATGTATGTATGTATGCATGCATAAAAGATGTGTTTTCCTAGTAGTTACTAATACAGAAGTTTAGAAAATGATACTTTTTTTTTTTTTTTACAGCTTTTTATGGCTCTTCCCTTTTCTAACAGACCAATAATGCAGCTGATTGTTTGAGAACTGAAGCATCTGATGAGAAGACAGAAGCCAAGCAAGTCCTTGGAATCTCCACACATAGTTGTTTTCAACAAGATTTCATTTCCTATGGGGAGACAAAGGCTAATTCAAAAAACAGTGGGAAGCTCAGTCACACTGAATAAGTAAATACAACTGGGTAAGAAAAGATTTTCTTGATAGTGTGCAAATTGGAACATAGGTGAGGTGCTATATAATACCTACAGTGCTTTAGTAATAAGAAAAACTCCTCAAGTTGGCAGGAGAGAAGTTTCTTTCTGTGAAATGTTCTCAAGACAACAAAAGTCATGAAGGAGAATTGGCAGGGAGTCACAGGTATAAATGAAACAAGGGAGATGCATAAGACACATCTCAAGAGAATAGTTTTTTACAGAAATAATGATGCAAGGGTAGTTTTTTAACCTGGGCTGTTACATGAAAAAAGTTTTTCCACACAATCTTGTGTTGATCAGTTTCCTCTTTTGGATATTGCATGATCACTATGCAATAAGTTACTGTGATTGAAAAAAGAAAACAGCATTATTATTTTTGTAACACAATATGAGTCTATGGTTATTTCAACACAAAATTTAATGAAAGATAAAAAGATAATGTGTTGACTCTCATGAGCTAAATATCAGTTAATACTTATATTAGAATTTCATGTTGTATTATTGCATTTTAGAATATATTTTATTATATTTTCTCTAGTGGCCTCTGTTAATATTTAAGACAAGTATAAAAAACTAGTGCCTGCATCTCTTTTCAATAATTAAAAATCCTACAATGAAGAATTTGAGGTGTGTGAGCAGTCATTTCTAAGTCTATGACAGTGTTCATATTCAAAACATATTGTGAAGTCAATGACATAAGAAACATGACATATTTCGGCTGTGGAAGAGATGATTTTTCAATAAAGAGTGTAGATAATTGTTGCCCCCCAAAAAGGAGATTCACATCTTACAAAACTACCAAGGACCTGTCATTACTCTGTTCCTCAGCATCAGAGCATGCTAAACATACTGCAATAAAATGTATTGACCACACAAGTAGCAATGGATGGTATTTTAAAAGGCAGATACTGGCACACTAAGATAAAACATGCTTTGTTCAAATTCGAATTCATTAGCATATATAAAATACCTCTCTATATGTGCATAAAATGTTTAGTGTTACATCACTGTGTCAACTGGTCCAAGTCTCAGAAGGCCCAGAGGATACTCACTCAGGTCATAGGCTTCCCTATTATTATCATCTTCCTTTAGTTTTATTGTGTTACTTAAAAACCCCCATTTAGTTGTGAGTAGGATAGTTCAACTTTGTTGTAGACGGTCTCATCCAAGTCCTGCTATGACATTTAAATCATACTTTAAAAAGCATTTTAGGTTCAATTATTTTTGTTTCCTCTTCTTTTTCATTTTTTAAATATTTCTCTGATAAAAAAATACTTGCTTGAGCTTATTTTATTACTCATACATTAATTCCAGCAGACAAAAACTCACCTCTCTTTCACTTCTGTGAGTAAAAGAATTTTCTCTGACCCAATCAACAGACCTTTTTTTATTTTCTTATTTTGAGGCATGAAGTTGCCCTAGATGGTATTGACCTCACACCATAGAAAGTCAGGCTTTCTGTGACCATCCTGTCTTAGCCACCAAAAGAGCTGTAAAGCAAGACTTATAAACCTGCACACCACAGCCAGGTGGGCGGAAGCATTTATTTTTGCCCAGAGTCATTATTCTTAGTTCATTAGTTTATAATTTTCAGAATCATGAAAAGGCATAAATGCATAGGTCTCAAAATCTATAATTTGATGAAGCCATTACAATGAAATAGAATAAAATAAAAGAAAGAAGCTGGAGTTAAAGCAATAAACTATGTGCCATAAAACACAAGTGTCTACACACCGGGTCTGTGAGCCTTGTCTGCCCTGGGCTTCAACACGTCCTTCTGTCCTCGACTGTAATGTAACAATCATGCTCTATGAGCATTTTATTTGTTTGAATAGCTTAAGATAGTCAGGTGTTTGAGATCGGTTCTAGATTAAAACAAACATTACCATTTCTCTTAGAACATTTAGAACTACAAGAACTATTTTGAAACTAGGACAAAGTGCCACCATGACTCAGTTCTCCTTTTCTCACGTTTTAATTTTCATTCTGTCTCAATATTTTCTCTCCATGGTTCTGCTTTTTCTTATGGAAACTATTTTTTTAAGTTTTCCCAGGATTGGACATGGCAACCTTTAGCAGCCTCCATAATTTTTACCATCAGAAAAATTATCTCTTTCACTTTAATTGGAATCTTGAAAACCCTTGGGAGTAAATTTTTGTTCATTTAACATGCTCTATTTTTTTTTTTTTTTTAAATAAACCAATGGGTGTTCCTGGGCAAACAGACAGCTAGTGTATTGTCTCTGGCCTGTGGTGCCCATTTTTAGCCTATAGCTATGCAAACTTTCCTTTTTTTTTACATTATAATTTCTATACCACTGTGAGAAAAAACATCTATATCCAACTCTGAAGTGCAAAGCAGGCATCTTTTGGTACCATGACATTGATTTATTTTATTTATTTATTTATTTATTGAGCTTAACATACTCCACTCACATTTTGCATCTCTTCTGCAGCTCACACCATTCCAAAGCAAATAAAGTCTGTACCAATAAAGTCCCTCAGTGCCTAAACCCACCTTGACCTATCTAAGTTTTCATCTTCCACATCGTTAGATAAAAGATTGTTTAGCATATCATTTTGAATAACTCAAAGATTGTGAATGAAATACACAAATGTTCAAAACTATGAATCACTTTTGTCAACTAGTTCAGCTGAATATAATTCTGATTTTAGTTGAAATCTATCACTATGGGGATTTTCTTGCAGCCACACCTTACTACAAATGCATTACAGAATACTTCTGTGTTGTTCCATCATACTATTGTTATGTTTTTTTCCCCATCAAATTGCTTTTATGGAGAAAGTTGAGATGGCAATTAAGTTGATCCAAAGCCACAGTAACAACCTCAATTTGTGTGATTCGACAACACACTACAAGCAGAAATCAGGAATGACCCACATTTTTGAACTTCATAGCTAAAAACAAACTAGGAAACAATTTTGCTTTGATATAATTAGAATCTAAGTTCTCAATCTAATTACACCTACATGTACAATTTAATGCATTGAGAAGATACTCTTTTCCTAAGAAGAAACAATGTCTAAATAGGAAAATCACATTTGTATTTTTCTGACATTTCTTCTTGACTGGAGAGAAGGTCATGGGATTCTATAGATTCCTGGGATTAAAGCCTCTAGGGTATGTTTAACAGGTGTACTTCACCTATTTTGTCTTGGGAAAAGTTCACATTCAATCCATTTAGAGAAAAACAAACCAGAGAGAGTGGTGTCCTCCAGTGCTGTGTAAAAAAGAAAGACCAAAATTCCTCAAAGAAGTCCCCTTGTCCCTAGTGAGAATTTTAATTGGTCTATGTTGTAGTTTCATTTTTTTTATATTGCTATGATAAAATACCCAAGGAAGGAAGCTGTAATGGGGAAATCATTTTGTTAAACCTACAATTACTAGTTACAGGCTTTTACTGCAGGGAAACCCAGGCAGCAACAAGAAGCAAGCAATGAAGCAATGGCCTATGAAGAGAAAAGAAAAAATAAAGAAGGAATACATGCTGCTGCTCAGATCTCTTTCTCCGTTCTTATACTGTTGAGAATCCCCTGCCTAGAAGACAGCAGCATCCACCATGGACAGGTCTCCTGCCTCAATCCAAATAATCAAAATAACCCCAAATGCCTGTTTGATCGGACCTCCTCCAATTGAGACTCTCTTCACAGGAGATTCTAGAATGTATAAAGTTGACAAGTAAATCAAACCTGAGAGTATATGTTGTGAATTTACGTCACCCTAAGGTACAGTTGCAAACAGTATTTCTGATGCTATGACTACTACAATTCACATAGGAGTACAAAGAAATCAAACAAAAATTAGAAAAACTTGCACTACATATATATGGAGTTGGCGAGCTTTATGTCTACTTTAAATAAGTTAGAGTCATTTGAGAAGGAGACTCTCAATTGAAAAAAAGTAACTATAAAACCGATTTACAGGCAAGTTTGCCAGACATTTTCTTGATTCATGGCTGATGTGTGAGGATCCAGCCTACTGTGCATGGTGGCAACCTTGGAAGATGATCTTGGAATATATAAGAAAATAAACTTAACATGTCAGAAGAACAAGCTGTAAGCAGCAAGCCCCCATGACTTCTGCTTCTTCAGTTCCAACCTCTAATTCCTGCCCTGACTTCATTGGATAACACACTACAAACAAGCTGTAAGATGAAAGAAACCATTCCCTCTT
This sequence comes from Phyllotis vaccarum, assembly GCA_033318265.1. Lineage (NCBI taxonomy): Eukaryota > Metazoa > Chordata > Mammalia > Rodentia > Cricetidae > Phyllotis > Phyllotis vaccarum. The sequence continues at coordinate 23,444,534 of JARWLC010000014.1, forward strand.
CAGGTTACCCTTGTTCATGATCTTTATCAAATGAATAGAAAAGTAACTAAGACAGTACTAATAAAGGGAATTGTGGGAGAGATAAAGGGGGAGGGAGGGAAGGAGGGAGGAAGGGGCATAGGGAAGGAGAGATTTAAGTCTAAAGGCTGAGTAAAAAATGGCATGAATAAAGTACTGTGGATTTAAATGAGATAAGTTTAGTAACAGAAATAGCCCTGAAAAGAAAGTGCTGTTGCCTGGGAGACAAGAATGCCTGGAGAAGACTGAAGTGGGTAGAAGAAGTAGAAGTGTTATCAGAGTCATATCAGTGCCGAAGGGTCGGTCATACTAGCCTTGCAAATGATGACAAGATTTTTATTTGGACTTGGAAGAGAAACAGGCATTAAAGTCATTTGAAAAAAAAAGGGGTACCGTGTTCTGATGTTGTTCAGGTAGACTCTGGCTCTTTAAATAACAGTAGACAGAAAAGGCAGAAGGATAATAAACATAGAAGTAGGTTTTTTTTTTAATGCGACACAGCTGGAAGTGAGTGGTGAAAAGCTCATAGATTCTGAGTATATTTTAAACTAGAAGAGCATGTTCTCACTCACAAACTAGATGAAGTTAGGAAGGGATTTTAGAATAAGCCATTTCCTGCCAGTAGCTAAGGACCAACGTTCAGTCTATTATAAATGTATCATTATTATTCAATAACAGAAAATTCTCAAATATATACTCATTTATATATTACTAAATTCCGTCAACTATATATATATTATGTAGAACCTGATGACAGTATAATTAACAAGATAAGAGCAGTGAAACCTTAGAAGCTAACAAGTATGTCACCATTTTTTTTACTGTTGTAATTGTGACATAAGAAACAGAACATTTAATTACCTTTGCTGTTCAAGCTGTATTTTTAAATTTTATCAGTAGCAATAGTTATATTTTCAGAAGACTACATTAATCTTCAGAATCAAAAATGACGCAAATCTTGAGTATAAAATAACAGTCCATTGCTTTCACACTTACATGTACATCTGTGTAATGTATTACTTTTTATGTTTTAGCACAATATTTTTATCAGGTTACTATACAACCACAATGCTACAACACTATCAGGCTTTTAAAATATTTTATGATCTTGTTTACTTAGTGTGTGTATGTGTTTATACATGGACACAGCAGTGTCATTTAGTATATCTAGAGGTCAAGGAACTTGAGGAAATCAATTTTTCTCATTCCATCACAGGGATTCTAGGGAGTAAATTTTGGTTGTTAAGATTGATTTCAGGTACCTTTATCTACAGAAGCATCTCATTGAACTGGAAACATATGTTTTATGGGGGGGAAGGATAAGTATAAAGAAAATGTAATCTTTCTTATAGGTTACCTAACTGAATAGTTGGGTTTTTTGGGGGGAGGGGGAGTTTGGTTGGGTTTTTTTTTTTTTTTTTTTTTTTTTTTGGTCATGGAAATTTACAATTGTTTTATTTTTGTTTTAATCATGAAACATTTTTATTTCCAGAATGATGTACTAAAACTCAGCATGGTTTTTGTTTGTGTGTGTGTGTGTATGTGTGTATGTGGGTATGTATTTATGGTGTGTGTATATGTGTGTGTATGTATTTATGTGTATGTGTATGTATGCATTATTTATGTGTGTGTGTTATTGTTATTTCTGTTGTTCATGACATTTTTCATTCAGTTCAACTTATATGTTTGTTTTTTCTAGTATATGTTCTTTCTGTCATATTTAAATTTTGTCATTATAAATAATCCCCTCTTAATAATAGACAACATAAATCCAAAATTAAGGTCTGCCAGAAAGCACCCAAAATGCCTTTCTGAATCATACCTTCATTGCATTGAGCTATTTCAACAAATTGCTTTATGCACTACATATTTTGAATTATTAACAAGCTTGTAGGGATTTCATCTCTAGAACACTGTTTCTTACAGCTCTATTTGCTGTGCTGGTGACAAGTTTATGCATCATGTGATCTCAAAGTGCTAGACTTCATCAAGACAAAATGTGTGAGGTATGCCAACACATGAGCTACATGCATAAAACATGAGAAATCACAAAACAGATGAGCTCAGGGAGAGATGTCACAAGTTTCTTCCCTGCAAACAAACAACAATCTGAGAAGTCCCACTGTGCACAGTCTTTCTTAGAGGGAAAAGGAGGTGCATGTGTAAATTCTATTTGAAGGTTATGGGAGTAAACACCTGACAGGAGAGCAAGAGCATTGAAACAAACTAAATCCATTGCTTGAAACATTACACACACACACACACACACACACACACACACACACACACACACACACACACACACATACATACATGCATGCACGCGCACTAAACAACAACTGGAAGATTAAATTTTATTCCTTTTTAACTATCTTCTGGTTCTAGGAGTTTTAAAAACATTTTTATTTTGCAATATTCTACTAATACTGACATTTGAATCTTCTGTGTCATTCATGATATGTCAGTGTAGTTAGTTGTGGGAGAGTTCTTCAAGGTCATTTTCATTGAACCATTTTAAGTATATAAATGTTACATTAGAGGAAAGTTTAGAATGTCTATCTATATTATTATATGTACCAGGTTTTTCATTTGGGCTATCAACCAGCTCCCCAAATCATGACACAGATACTCAATAATTTTGAAGGCTCTGACTAGCATAGGCTCATTTCTGACTTGCTTTACTAACTTCAATTAACGTGTTTCTATTTGTCTACATTTGCCTTGGACATTATTAGTTTCTTATTTCTGTGTATCTTATTTTCACTGCTTCTCTGTGTCTGTCTGCCCGTATGTCTGTCTGTCAGCTGCTTGACTCCTGGCTCTAGGTGTCTCCTTTGTTCTCTTTATCATTCCTTTCTCAAGCCTGGATTTCTCCTCCTGTTTATCTCCCTGCCCAACAGTCCCATCTACCCTTTCTTTGCCTCGATATTGGACTTTCATCCCCTTATTAGACCAATCAGATTCCTTAAGCAGTCAAAGTGAATGAGAGGCAACACTTCATTACATAAATAAAGCCACATCCTTGCATCATTAAACACATGCAGCATAAACAAATGTAACATTCCTTTACAACGTTAAAGTAAGTCCCACAAGCATAAGCAAATGTAACACATCTTTACACAGTTAAAATACTATTTTATAGTCGAGTGAAACACTTTAAAAGTATTGAATACAAAGTTTTGTTCTCAACAGGCTTATCCACTTTAGAAGAAGACTTAGTCTGGTTTGTGTGTGTGTGTGTGTGTGTGTGTGTGTGTGTGTGTGTGTGTATGCGTGTGCTTTGAGAATTTTGAACATGCATACAATGCATTTGATCATAAATTTTCCTGTTCCCCCAGCATCTTCTTCCTGTCCAAGCCCACCCCTTGTTCTCTTCAATCCAAACCCCGTTCCTTGTTTATCTTTTTCCTTTCCCTTTGTGACACGCGAGACCATGGTCTAAGAAAGAAATCATCGAAAACTTCTGAGTGCTTGTGTGAAAACTCCAAGGAAACAGACAAGAGTCTGGTGACCTTAGTGCTTTCAAATCCAGTAGCTGTTCTTAGAATGAGTCTTTATGCTACTCTCAAGTAGCAGATAGGAGTAAGTTTACTTCAAATTATTCGTTACAACTGGGTACTTGGTTATTTATATGTCTTTATGCAAAAACCCGTTTTTGCTGTGTGCGGCTCATCTGCTACGTGTGACTTGCTTGTCATGTGAGCCTTGCCCTTGCGCTGGATGTGTTGCTCTTTGTAACTTTTGGATATATTATCTGATGTTCTGAATTAAGTTGGTTATCACCGGAGACTTCAGTCCCACCTCATCACTTTGTTTTTCCAGGCACAGCACCTCCGGGGTGGTGCCCAGTGATGCCGGAACAGGGACCTGAAGTGACTGAGATAAGAGCATGGGGACCCTCAGGAGCAGAGAAAAGAATAAGTGTGACAGAAAGCAGGGAAAGTTCTGCCTGATGTGATGTGGGAATGTCTTTCTGTGTGCTGTGAATATCAGTCTTTAAATAAAGGAGCTGTTTTGGCCCATGACAGGCACCATAGAAAAAGTAGGAGGGGAAATCAGAGCATAGGTAGGAGAAGCAGGTCGGAGTCAGACTGAGGGAGCCAGAAGCCCAAAGGAGCAGCATGTAAGGAACACAGGTGAGTCACGGGCCACATGGCAGACACATTAGTGAGAATGGGTTGAGTTAAGATGTAAGAGCAAGCTAGCAATGTGCCTGAGTCGTAGGCCAAACAGCATGAACTTAATATAAGTGTCTGAATCATTTCTGAGGGCCTAAGCAGCGGCGGATGGATAAAGGGTCTGTAGGTCTATATTTCTGGCCACCCTGAGACCAAGAAACCATATTGTAACACTTATGTCATGCTTGGGAATGAATTTTTTTTAATAAAGAAGGAGTGTAAGTATTAAAGTCACAATTATGAGGTTGCTTGCAAGCTGTTTATGACATAATTCCTCGTTTCCAAAATAAGGAACTTTGGAGGAAGAAGTATGTGATAGAGTCTAAAAGAATATTGAAAAAGCATATAGTAAAGAGGGAAAATGTCTCCATTCAATTTTGGGCTAATACGACATTAATTAATTTGACATTAATTCAGACTGTTATAAAAATCCTTAAGCAAAATAAGGAACATAATAATCATAAGGAAGAGATGGCTAATTCCTTTAATAAAGGATGATCAAACCTTAAAATTGATAAAGGAGTCAAAATAGATTTCCCTGTTCAAACAAAATAAAAAACGAAATAGCACCATGAGTAACTTTGTCGGTGACTGCTCCCTCACCTCTTTTACTGGAATTACTTTTAAATATGTGTGTCCTCCACTGACTGAAAATGGCTCTGGGGTGAGGAATTTGATAATCAAATGATCTTAAATTTCTTCTCTTTTCTGATGACTACTTAGGAGAGCCAATGAAAACGCTAAGTTCACAACATAGGCAAACTAGTGCATGGCAGGGAAACAAAATTCATTTACCACTCCCCCCCTAACTTCCAGTGCACTAACCAATATATTAAAAACTCTATAAGGGAAGGCAGCATTGGACAGTCCTTCATATTATCTATCTCAAAAGGCTAGAAAAGATCTACAGCTATTTGAATCTATACTAAAAAGAAGCGTGTGCATATCATGTGGATCCTTCATTCATTTTAAACATTTCTTTTTATTTTTCCCATGAAATTGTGACCTATAGGTATTATAGCACCTGAGAAGAAATATTTGGAATTAATTTAATTACACCATAAGGACCAGAAAATACTATAACTCCTTACCTTAATTTCCTTGATCAGTTAGTAAATTAAGGGAGGATCTATGTCAACAATTATTACAAAAATAATTGTCCATCTTTCCCATTCCACAGACAGATTCTTATTTTGTCACTGTCTCATCTAATTGTAGAGGATGGATCATGGTCCAGATATTCACTCACTCATTAATGCTTCATTTCCCTCATCTCAACAGATAGAACTGGCTATATTTATTCATCTACACTGCTTAACTCATAAGCCCTTAAATATTGTTTCCAATTCTGCTTAAAGTTATAGAATTATTTCCAGCAATAGAATCTGCTTTAATTTCATCTCCACATTCTGTTATGCTTCCATTACTGTAGGAACTACAATATCTGGTTAAAATCTGCAAACATCCTTTGTTTATTATTCATATTCATGCACACTCTAAGCTCCCTGGTTTTATTGCAGAATGAAACAAGAAAGCTGATGCATTAACCTACCCTATTTTTACTTTCCCAGATGAAAATTGGGAAGAAATATGCATCTGTTATTGCAGATAGATCCCCGGAAACATTATGGATTTTTCGTCAGCTCCTTTAGCCAGGAATCAGATGCAACAGGGAGGGGTGAGGAAACATTCAAAGTCACAAGAAAGTTAACAAACCTTCAGCTAAGAGACAAAAGGAAATATGATGAATAACATCAGAATTCAAGTCTGCCTAGATGTGATCAAATTATAAGACCTTATGTACCAAGGAAGAAGTTCTAGTACTAAGTGCATGAAGTCCTGTGCTACCCAAGAATCTTCTGCTTGTGATGGTAGCTGCACTTTTATTGGTCGTATGCTATTTATCCTCCTTTGCTTCAACTTGTAGATTGGATGGATTCAGATCTTGTTATCTTGCTAATGGCTCTGTGTTTATGTGTGGACTCACTCACTCATCTAAAGAACTGAGTTTAATTTTTCAATGGGATTAGAATCACTACCCATTTGCATGGGACATCATAATATTTGTGTTCCCATTGAAGGGCAAATATGGACTTAATCATATGGGTGGATTTCAATCTCTTTTCTAAATCTTTATGACCAATATAATTAATCAATTACTGGACATAATTTGGTTCCACGTTCTTGGTGGCAAAGCATCACACACAAAACACTCACAGTTCTAATATTATTTGTAATGCTTATAATTTGCCTGCTTATAGGATACTCACAAATGGCAATTAGATTTAGCTGCAACATTTCATTCAAAAACACTCTGGATGTCCTGCTATGAAAAAATAAAATGGGAGGATATCAGAACACAGTCTAAACATAGAGTCATCCAAGGAGAACTCTGAAAGCTTGTGTGAAAATAAGATGATGTCTTGTAACTGCAGTTTCTTCAAAACATGAAATTGTTCTTGGAATGTGACTTCATGCTCTTCCCAGATGCAGCAGATAGGAGTGAGTTTATTTCAGATTATTAGTTACAACCAGCTATTGATTTTTGTTTGCATGCCTCTTTGAAAAAATATTTTTGCCAAGAGCAGCTTGGCAGCCACATGTGGCTCACACTTGTGATTAAACTCCTGATCCATGTGACTCTTCTCAACCCGAGAATATAAATTATCTGGTGCTTTATTAAACTAGTTACTACATGAGATGTTAATGTAACCTCATTTATTGACTCCACTCTCTCAGATGCCATGGCCTCTAGAATAGAAAACAATGACCAACTGAGTCCAGTTAGATATACTTATGCACATGAATGTAGAGCTATTCACCGGAGGATGAGAAATTCATGAGAGGCCACCATTCTGAAGAAAACTGACCTTTTCTCTCCTACAGCAGTCATCAATTGCCAATAATTTTACATTAAAACTTGGGGTTTCATGATCTCCTCCACATCCATGCTGGAATGCTGACTGACTGTAATTTTGGTTGGTCTTGGGCAGGCAGCCAAAGTTGCTGTGTATTCATTCATGCAACAGACCTGTCATGTTCAGCTGATACCATTTCAAAGCAGTGCCCTGGTGGCTAGCTTTTACAGCTTTTCTACCCACTCATTTATAATGCTCCATGAGCCTTAGGAAGAGGGTGATATGGTGTTTCATTTGGGGCTGGACATTCCATAGTCACCCATTATCTGTACTTTGGTTAGCTATGAGTCTCTGTGTTAACTGCCACTAATGGCAAAAAAAAAAAAAAAAAAAAAAAAAAAAAGTGCTTTTGTTATGACTGATGTACAGGTCGATGAGAATAAAGGATAATTGTTAAGAAGCTGTTTGTCACATTCTTCATTTAGCAAAATGATGGTACCAGGTTCTCGCTTAGGGCATAAGACTACTTCAGTTGTTGGTTCTTGGCCATGTTTATAGAACCAGGCATGTGTTCTCTTCTACAGAGTAGACCTTTAATTCATTCAGAATTCTTTGTAACCTCCATAACATTCGTGCTACTGTTGCATAGATGGGCCTATCTTTCTAATCTGGTTGTTTAGTGGCTCATGGGATTTGTATCTGAGCAAAATGTTGATGATATTTTTTTTCCAGAAGATGTCATAATACATCCCAGTATTATGGAAGCACTTGGAAAGAATGACTCCAGGTAAGTACCAGCTTGATTTGTCCATGTCTGTGACGGAAGTATATGATGTCATCATCAACAGAGACTTCTAATCAAGTCCTATCATAGCATTTTCTAACCTGTGAATCATAATGATTCTTTCACAGGGGTCACCTAAGTCCACCAGAAAACACAGATATTTACACTACAATCCATAACAGTGGCAAAATTCTAGGGATGAAGTGACAATAAAAATAACTTTATGGTTCAGCTCACCACAATGTGAGGAATGGTATTAAAGGGTCACAGCATTAGGGAGGTTGAGAACCACTGCCTTAGTGAGTAGCCAAGAGCAATTCATCCACTCTTCTGGAGATTTCTTGCATCACCCCGTCTAACAACCTACCTATTTTACACCTTGACATTTTCGGTTTCTGTTTGTTATGACCTGGATTTTGGGAAGTATATTTTCCTCTATGTAGGGTAACTCCATTAAAACAATTTTTAAAAATTTAGGAAGCCTATAAACTAGCATCATTTTATATAACTTTTACAAACATACTTAGTGTTAGTGGTGTCTCCTCTCATTCTCCTGACCACTTAAATCTCCTCCCCCAGTATGTCTCTCATCTTTTGCCTGTCTTCCAACATTACTACCTTTAAGCTCTTCCAAGAGTAACCCCAACCTCTTTCGAATTCCCTGGCTTCTGGAAGCACTCCGAGTTAAACCCACAAGTTTAAAGATGTGAGGCTTTTCTATATAAAGAGCACATCGAGTTTGTCTTTCTACGTCTGGGTTACCTCACTTTAGAATATATTCCAGTCGTCTGGACATTTCATGAACATATGTGTCTAATTCTGATATTTATCCTCAAATTAAAATTGTGTATATTTGCCATGGCTTTTAGAAAATCTTTGTTGCAGCACTGAAGACTCTACCACAAACTTTTTCAAAGTACAGTCCGCATCTTTCCTCTCTCTAATTTCTTTCCATGCATTTTCATTTTGTTTTGGAAAAATATCTATAGAGTATATATATTTTAGTTTTTTTTTCAAAAAAATAGATATGAAATGCTCAGGAAATTTTGCCATTATATAATGTTATTATATCTATTGACATTTGTTTTATTATATCCCCACATATCCTCTTTTGTGTCATTTTTTTTTAAAAAGAAGGTTAAGCTAATGTAAGAAAAAACATATACAATAGGCACAATAATTATATACAATATATACAAACAATAAATTAGTAATTTCCAGTTCATTAACAATTGAAAATTCAAAGAAAATGTTTTATTAATAATCTAATTTTGATTAGCCCAAAGGATTATACCTAGTTCATTTTCTTTCTAATTTGTATTACTAACTAAAACTATTATTTTGGTGTCTCTTAAACTTATACACTTTAACTTCAAAGTTTCTTTTCTAAAACTGTCATTAGAAAACTATGACTATGACTATCTCATCTTCAATTACCACAGAGACCCAAGAAGGAAATAATATTTACCCAAGTAAACAAGAAGTGCAAGCAACTTCCAAGATTTAGAAAGGACAGAGATGACACCTATCTGCCTGGACAGTCACTCAAAGTTCCTTTATAAAGTTAGGGCATCCATCTTCAGCCTACAGGCCCAGAGTCTTTTTTCATTTCAGTGAAGCAGGAAATTTGCTCTGCCTGTTCTGGCATAGTTCATCAGTCGCTTCTTCTTGTGTCCTGAAGAATATCTGACAGTTTTCTCTAAAAAGCAGGGACCCAAAGGACCATCTCAGCTTCTTCTGTCAAAGTTCAGAGGTCACTTTCCTATGAAACCTGCATGTCCAGTTCAAACAGCATACTATCAAGCAGTCAATACAAGAACAGGTTCTTGTCCAGTGGCTAACCGTTGCCACAAAGAAAGTAGACTGCATATGGAGTTTCTTCAATGCCCATTTTTCTCTTGAAGTAGATTGGTGCTGCCAGGAACAGACCTGTCTCATTGTCCAGAAAAGTCTAATTTCTTAAAATATGTTAAATGCCATATTCTATGGATCTCTGAAATGATTGAAGAAGACCTATTCATCTAAAATATATTTGTTTGATCTTGAAAACATACCTAATATGACTATGTTTGAATGTAATGTCTGACTACTAACTTGTATTACTTGGTAATAAAAACTTTCATGTACTAGCAATTTGTATTATATTGCTAGATGAACTGAATAAGTATAATACCTTGAACAAGCATAGAGATATTTGTACAGTACCACAATTAATCTCAATATATACAATTTGTATACAATATACAAAAATCCAATCTGTTATCTGTCAAAGAATCATGTATTTAAGAATGCCTAGGTCAGAGAAGCAGCTCTTGAAAATGTATGCTATTTAGTCTGTGGTTGCTTGACTTACTTCTATCTACATGACAGCATTCCATTTGTCTTTGTATCCTCAGAAAAGCTTAGATGAACTCTCACATCAGCAACTTCTCTAATTCCTTATAAGATCTGTAAATATTTGTCACTATGTGCATAATTTTACTGCTTATCTTCCTTACTTATTACAGCGTTTGGAAGGAATGGAACTATATATAATACATCTCCCTTGAAGTACTAGTTAAGAAGACCAAATAAACAACCTCTTTGCTCCAAAAATCTTTTTCCTTCAATGTTCTGCATTGAAATAAAAGTCTTGTATTGGGTTGTGCTGTACCTATGAGGGATTCTAAGAATACTGTTAGTTGACTACAATCATTGAATGAACAGAATAACAGGGCTTCAATACAGGGGGGAATATACACATTGCTTGTGAGCTTTCTTTATAAAGAGCAAGTATTTTCAAGTTCAACAAATTTTCACTTTTAATTTTTCATATGCAGCTATAGAATAGTAGCAGATCACTTAGCCACCAAATGAAACTCTTTGAGTTAGATTATTACCCAGAAAACTGGAGGTAACAGCTATCAGTATAGCTTTGTAAATTTATAGAACTGAATATGTAGTTTCGGGTAAAGGTTTTCTATAGATTTTGATGATTAGGATTATAATCCATCATCAATATGTAAACTGATATATACTCTGTCATGTCATACACTATTATATCACAATGTACAAGGGTAAAATCATCTTTATAGAATAGATTTTAAATATATAAGTATTTTTTAAAAAAACACTACAATTGTCCTGATATTTAGGTTGAAATAAGCCTTAGAACTAACATATAGAAGCTGTGTGGTGATGAGTCAAGCCTTTAATCCCAGCACTTGGGAGGCAGAGACAAGAGGATCTCTGAGTTTGAGGCCAGCCTGGTCTATATAGTGAATTACAGGGCAGCTAGAGCAACACAGAGAGATCCTGTCTTGAAAACAACACAAAAAACAAAGAATATATAACTTGAATATAAACTATGACAAATTATCTAGCAGTGAATCTAAAACCAAAGTCAAAGAACGCTATTTATATGAAATATTGACCTTTCTACTCAGATGTATTCACAGATGAGGGAGGTTATGTGTATTATGTAGATTATAGTTAGCATATTTTTGCTCAGAATATTTCGTTTAAATTGTTTTTATTGATTTAGTTTTCATTCTGTGTCTGATGACAGAATTAACGAGTAGGCAAAGCACATAATTAAAATGGTTACCCTTAGTTTACAAATAACAAAAGTACACAGAAATAAGAGCCTTGAGTTTGGTTGCATCAAAGGCAGATATAAAATATTTATAGCTGTCTACTACCATTCCAGCCTGATTAGCCCAATCTCATCTGACAAAATGTCAAAAGTTCAAGAACATTTGTCAGCTGTCACTGATTATTAAGATTGATTTTTCAGATATAAATACGCAACGTTGTTCCTAGGCTATAATAACAACTCTTTATTGTGATATGGAATACAAGAAAATAAATCTATTTGCAAGTAAAATTATGGACATTTACAGCCTGACCATTAAATTAAATACCTTTTTTTTCCCCTCAAAGATTTTTGTTTATCTATGGTAAAGGAGCTCTATGTTGCATATTAGCAGGTCTGTTTATGTTATTCTTGTTCAGGTCATCTTTAGACAGCCATGTTGGTGATACTTCATGTCGATAGGTTATCCAAACGGTCAGGCCTGAAACACATGCATACAAATATCATTTTATGGACTGAGCAGCTGTATTTAAAAACAACACAGCATACAAATATAAATTAATATATATGTAGTAAATATAGATATGTTTAAATATTTAAAAAGCCACAAATCTGAATGAGAACAAGGTAAGGCTGACTCATGGGAGGTTTGAAGGGGGATAAGCAAGAGGCAAATGATGTAATTATATCATAAAATAAAAATAACAAAATGCTTTTCTAGAAAAGTTATTGTTTAATTATATAAAATGCTACCCAGATAACAAATGACTTCTGTAACATCACACAACTAATGAACCGTGGATTTGGCTAGCATGAGACTGATCCCTTTTGTGCTGCATTACTATGCCTTTCTGAAGGTCTAGACTGGACATTACTGTGCCTAGTGCAGATGCTTGTAGTGACCGTTCTTCGCTTCAGAGCTGTCGGTATTTTAGTTCAATAGCATGAAGGTCAAGTGTGTTATGGAGATTGTATTGCTGTGTCTCTGGCCTCTATTTTCCATATTGCAATTACTATTTCATCATCTCCCTTTCTTATTTATTTCAATTTATTTCTATTTAAGTGATCCTGAAGGTGGAGGCTCAGATGTCATTTATACCAAACATGTGAACTTTTGAACTGAGGCACATCTCTTGTCTCACAATTGAAATTAACCTGAGAATAGTAAAGTAAAATGTCTTTAGGTCAAGAACCACTGGCCTAATGAAAATACTCACTGCAACAAAACGGCTGATGTGTAGACAGTATTTAATGTTAGATTTGCATTCTATAACTGATATTAACAAAATTTATACCACTTATAATCTTACATAAAACTTCAACGAAGAAATGTAAATGTTAAATAACTTTTATCTCTAAAAATAATTTTGTCTTTTTTTAATTGAGAAAATTAAAGCTTTTCTCGGTGATTACCATTTTGAGATAAATATTATACTCATTTAATTCTAAAATCAAAGCAAACACTTAGTAATACTATATTTAATAATTAGAAACAAACAAGATATGTAACAATTACATAAAATAGTTTAGGTGATAAATCAATGTTCTGTTTCATTCTCACTTTAGAAATTCCAGGACAACTGATCACATGACCTTAAGTTTAATAATGTAGCAAACGAATATTATAATGAGAATCCTACACCGCCATTCAGTTCTAAGGCAAGATGTCTGTAATGATCAAGTGATCACACGGCCCTCAAGCTCAGACCTTGTTCACAGACTGTGCTTAGATACCAGGGGACCTGGGCTTCTGTTTCCTCGGTGGGGATCCAGTGCTGGCAAACTTCTGAGGGCAGAGTTCAAGTCTTGGTTCCTTCAGACAAATTAAAGACTCATATTCTAGTCACCATGGTTCCAGAACTTATCATATGATGAGATGACAGATTCTTGGGGGTGGGTAACTTCATCAGAGTTCAGTTTCCCTCTCTCATTCATTTATAATGTGCTTCTGAGAATTCTGTCTTAAAAATAAAGGAAAGAAAAGAGCCAGCACACCTGTCTCAGAACTGGATTCCTGGAAACTCCATCTACTTTGTGTTAGTAACTGAAAGATGACTCAGAACCTGGAATTTGAAAAAGGCTCATCAGGCCTTGGAAGTGAAATGCACATCAGATAGCGTCTAGGGTGCTGACAGCTCCTAGCCTGCTTTGAGAGGGAGATTAGTAAGACTTTTACTCATAATAAACTTGGAACAAGAGAAGAAGGGATCATCCTCTGCACTTCTACAGATCTCTTCCAAGAAAAAAAAAAGACAATGGTTCACCTGAAGTATCCTTATTGGAGCTGTGATGATAGATGGTAGAGGAAAGAACAGAACAGTTCCCAAGAGTGTGGATGGACAGTAGATGGCCACTGTACACAGCAGCCAACTGTGGGCTGCGGAGGCAATTGCTGGAGTGTGTGTGTATGTGTGTGTGTCTGTGTGAGTGTGTGTCTCTGTGTGTGTCTGTGTTTATGTGTGTGTGTGTTTGTGTGTGTGGTGTGCATGTGTGTGTATGTGTTTATGTGTGTGTGTATGTGAGTGTGTGTGTGTGTATGTGTAATAACAAACCAAAACTAGTTCGCAGATTTTAATGAGGGTAAGTAAAGAATATGGGAAAGATTGAAGGGAGGAAGCATAGGGAGAATGTAATTATATTTTAGCCTCAAAAATTCAAAAAGAAAAATAATGTAAGTGGGCAGAAGGAAGTAGGCAATCATTCAAATAAGAAACCAAAATCCTTTGCCAGTTTCGGAGTTTGTGCCAGGAGTCTAAGAGGAGCCATTCAGTAGCAAATCTGTGGTATAGCTGATGATCCTTTATAGATTTAGACTTATGGATTCCCTGTGTATGGATTCTCTATGTATCAATGCCATGTGAGTGCAGATGTATTTTTATTTTTATTCTGACAACATTCATCTACTTAATTTTTTCTGCACAGCAAAGAGGGTAGAAGGGCAGACCTGCAGTTTGACTCCTGACCACAATCAACATATGCCACTGAGTCTGACTTGCTCACAGTATTTGTGCAGATGGAATTTCTCAGGTGGCTTAGGTTTCCCTCTACTCCTATCATACTAGCTGCAAAAAGAAAAGATCCATATTTTGTATATGAAAGAAAATTAAAATCAAAATACAATATAAGCCTGTACAATGTCAGTTCTTGAATGAAAGTTTTGCGATCTGTTAGTTCATGTTCCCTGAGCCTTGAGTGCTGGTTCATTTTATTTCAGTTAGTACTTAGTACTAGTACTCAGTTATGTAATGAATAGACAGATGATACTTCAGCTAAGGAATTGTTTGCCTTATTATAGGTGTTTGTGGCATGCATAAGAATGTTTGCATGTATGTGAGCATATGTGTGGGATAAAGCTCTTGTACTCTATAAAGATTTATTATTCATATTGGTTTAATGAAACACTTGTGGGCCAGTATGTAGGCAGGAAATATAGGCTGGGTGTTCAGACTAGGAGAATTCTGGGAAGAGGAAAAGCAGAACAGCAGACATCAGCCAGAAAAAAATGGTAACAAAATGAGAATGCTGTACTGAGCCAAAAGGTACTAAGCATAAGAGTTAGCAAATAATAAGCCTGAGCTATGGACCAAACAGCTTGTAATTAATATAAGCCTCTGTGTGCTTATTTGGGACTAAGTGGGCACAGGACCATAGTGAGAGAGATTTGTCTGAACTGCAGGCCCAGGTGGGACAGAAAGATGCCCCGTTATACATATGTGCATGTGAAAGACCTCAGTTCACTTGACGTTCCTTCCTTGATTCCAGTTCCCATGGTGAAGCTTTTGTGCTAGTCACCCTTGCCCCGGCTCCCATAGGCTGCCTTACCAAGAGGCCTGGATTCCCACCCAGCTTTTCCAAGGTCTTCATCCTGGTGCAGCCAGCACTTTCCAAGCTCAGCCAACTCCCAAACCTAGGTTTGCTCTTTCTATACAGACTCTAGAAGTGAGTTAGGACAAATCAATGAGAAGACAGATTATGAGAGAATGAAATTAAGTCATGAGTGTCTTAGATGATATTTTAATTTCACTTTTACTTTTCTACTTAGTACTTGGTCTAAGTATGCTTGCATCTATTGATCATGTATTATAAATGAACAGTTTTGATCCACTTTACGTTTTATTTTTGAAAATAAAAACGTAAATTTTCTTAATTTGTTCAGTATGTGTAGAACATATACGGTGTGTGCCTAAAATTTATTATTTTATAGTTTTGATGCAGAACACCTATAACTTAACTCAAAATAGTGATTTGCTGTTCTTTTTCTCTATCTGTATTGCTTTTATATCTATTATGATCAGTAATTAGATATTTTCCTGCATATCTTAAAATATTATTTGTATTTCATTTGTATACTAACTGTTATATTATACATTTAGGTTTAGAGGATATTTGATTTAAGATAAATTAATCTTGAAAAACCATGAAAGAATAGGCTTATCGTGTGTCTGTGGCATACCTGACATAGTTGTGTGGGTTACAGTTTCATGTAAGATATTACTTTACTTTTCAATAAAATAAAAATACACTATGATTACTCTTAGTGTATAGGTGAGAAGATTGGAGCTCACAAAGTATAATAGTTTTATCAATTACATTCACTTGGTAAGACGTGTGATAGAAATTTAGACCAATTCTCTTTGACCTGAAGTACGCGTTCTTCCAATTACAGCAGTATTCTGTAAAAAATAAGGGACATCTTAGACTCTTGAGCGGAAAGGAGCCATGCTGCTGATTGTATTGTTAGAAAATCGATGCAGCTGCAGGTGACATGAAGAGAAATGAAAGTCTGGAGGCTACTGAAAGAGTCTAAGACAAGCAGAGTAAAAACTGGGATATGAATGAAATTGATAGCTGGAAATTGAAAGAGAAAAGGTTATGATGTCAGAGAACTGACAGGACACTATAGCTGCGGATAATTTTTTAATTATTAAGAAAATTCCCTTTATATATCCTCCACTGTTCCCTCTGCCTCCTTTTCTCTCACCTCCCATCGCCTCCCTCTCCCCAATCCTATCTCCCATCCTTTCTTCAAAACAGGTAAGGTCTCCCTTGAGTAGTCAATGCAGTCTAACATACCCAGCTGAGGCAGGCCTCATCCCTACCTCTCTGTATGGCATCCCACCACAGGAAGTGGGCTCCAAAAAGCCATCTCATGCACTAGGGATAGATCCTTGCCCCACTGCCAGAGGCCCCACCAGCTTCTCAATCCACACACCTGTCACCCACGTTCAGAGGACTTAGTTCTGTCTTACAAAAGTTCTTCATCTGTCAGCCTAGAGTCAGTGAGTTTCCATTAGTTCATGTCTGTGGAGATTTAATAAAAGCTCCAAAAGTTTCAGAGATATCAGAGGGAATCTACCCACAGTCTATGTGGGGATTTAATAAAAGCTCCAGAAGTTCCAGAGCTCTAACCACAGTCAGTCTAGAAGAATCAGAGTGGTGATTCACAGCACAGCGAGTATCCTGGGAGTGGTGACCTATGCCCTTAATCCCAACTGAGTTCAAGTCATTTTAGATTACAGAAGGAATTCCAGGCTCCCAAGCAGGCAGTGGTGGGGCCTTAATTTACCAAGAGAGTATTTAAGACTTAAGGCAGGCATAGAGGAGAAGGAAGCCAAGGGAAGCCAGGCTGAGGAAGCTAGAAGACAGCTGGGTAAGACCTTGACTGTGGTGTTTATTCTCTCTAATATCTCTGACTTTCTCAGAGATCTATCCCTGAGTCTCATTTATTCATACAACACCTGTCAGCTGTCTGTGGGTTTCTCAGTTGCGCTCGATACCCCCTTTCTCCTCTACTTTCTCCTCCCCTTCTTCAGCTGAACTCCAGGAGTGGTTGACTGTGGTTGTCTGCGTCTATTTCCATCAGTCATTGGATGTAGGGTAGTTATTCCACAACCACAGAGATTTAGCGAACCCTAAGAGGGATATACATGGGTTGCCCCAGGAATGGGAAATGGTTAACATCTTCTAGGTAAACTTGAAGAGGGGTGTAGCAGGGAGAGGAGAGGGATTAGGAAATGAGGGTTCAAGAAGGCTGAGTTTGGGGAGGGACTGAGAGGTGAGCAAAGGAAGGGATATCCTGACAGAGTGAGCAGTCATGGGCTTGCTAGAGACCTGGTGCTAGGGAAGTCCACAGGAACCCACAGGGAGGTTCCAGCTAAGACTCCTAGCAATCCTGGAGAGGGTGCCTGAGTTAGCTGCCTGATTCTTGATGCAAGTGAGGAAATACTGACAATTCAATACAATAGAGCTCCGAAGTAAATCTATGTGGGAATGAAGTTTTTTCTAGGGTGATTGTTAGCTGAAGTGTCAGGTATAGAGAGAGTACCCGGGATGCAAAGTAATGCCAGCATCCTGAGACTGAGATAAAAGACTCAGCACTGAGTAGATGAAGGACCATCTATTCTGACCAAATAGAAACGACTTGATTGCCAAGGTGGAAGTGGCAAAAAATTATAGACAAATATTTAAATTTTAGATACTAGAGAGAAAATAAGATTAGAAAAATACAAAAGCCCTTTTATTTTTAAAAAAGTGAATACTTTTCTGCAAGCTTCAATATAAATAACATGAATTGTCAGTGTTACGGCCATATCTGTTCATTGCTCCCAAATTCTAACACCTAACCAAATTCTATCACTTGGCCTGAAGAAAAGTCTTCAGTGAGGGAAATCCACCGTTCTCGTTCAATCACAGGCTATTATTGTCAAAATTCCCTTTCAAATCAGTCTAAACACAAGTTAGTGCAACTTAGTTTAGAAATACTCCAGCTCCCTTGTGCCTTGGAGTGGATAATTCAGGTACATCTGTAAGCATGTTGCCAGTTGCCTGGCGATTTTAAGTTACTCTAGGGAAAGCGTGACTGATAAAGCTTTGCTGTCTAATTTCTCCTCTATCATTCCCTACTGGTGTTACCTTGAATCACTTACTAAATAAACATGGACTCTTCAGACAAAATGGGCCTCAGAGTTTGCTTCTCAGAAAACCCAAATGAAAACAAAACTTCCAGGACAGTAAACTTTGTTGGAGCCAGGGAAATAACTATGTTGTTTAACGCCAGTCATGGTAAGTCAGGGGAAGATTAACTTGGGAAAAAAATAACAAAAGAATAATTGTCCAAAATCCCAGAAGCTGAGAAAAATTATTCTGGCTAATTCTAGTTTAGTGGTGTAGGTCAGTAATTCCAGATACTCAGGCAGCTGAGGTAGAATTCAAGGCCAGAATGGGCAACTTAATGAAATACTCTCCTAAACTAAAAGGAAAGGGGGAAGACATAGCTCATTTGTGCAGTATTTACCTAGAATGTGAGGTACTGGATTTATGCCCTACCATTCAAATGAGAAAAAGAATAAAAAAGGAAGATAGAAAGGAGGGAGGGAAAGAATGAAGGAAGGAAGAAAGGAAGGAAAAAAGGAAGGAGGGAAGGAAGGAGGGAAGGAAGGAAGATACTTTGCCTACTGAAGAGGATGTTTAATGCAGTGAGAAGAGTGAATGAAATTAGTGAACATATTGTATAACGGTTAGTTCATCGAGCTGAGAACATACTATAATACTGAAAAAAAAGAGAAAAGATGGAAGAAAAATGAGAATATTTCAGTTAGACAGAACTGCATAGAAATTATGACCTTATTCTTCTAACTGCGTGACCATGAACTTGGCATCTACAGCTGTAGAATGGAGATAAGAAGACCTATAAATTAAGGATTACAGTTTGAGGGCATCAATATGTTGGGCATATGAGAAGCGGGAGCTATGGCTGTCTGCAGGAATCTAGCTGAAATGGGATCACAGATAAACAATGCAATACTCAGCTTACTGTGGCGTAACAAGTGGACACGTCAGGATGCTCTTCTGTATTTCAGAAGCAACAAGATAAGAAGCAGCCAATTGTTCTGAGTTGTTCCTTTCCCATGGTACCTAACACGCAAGTTGTTATTTTGATAAGTTAATACATTTGTCTGGGCATGCACTTAAAAAAATAAATAGAAGTGAAAGTTATTTCACCGTCAATTTTCAAGCTGTTTTGCAAGGGTATTCTTTTTCAAACAATGAATGATATCTGATTATTCTGGGAAAAATGAGACTCTCAGTTTTTAACTAACAGATCAAAACAGTGTTCCAAATACAAGGTGAGAAAACATTTTTAGCAGTCAACAGTGTTATATCTTAAAAAAAAAGTTATAGCCTCAAGTGAACTTTCTTGCTCTTAGTATGAAATTTCAGAAATAAATACTATTTCATTGTTCTTTCTATGACTCAAAACACTAATAACAACAAAACTTGTAAGCTTTTTGTGTACTATATACTTTAAATATCACAAAAGAGAAAAATGGATATGATCAATGTAGTCAGCATTCATGGCAGCCAATTAATTAGAAAATAGTAAGGTTGAGAGTTTTGATGATTCTGGTCACAGAAAATAGTCACTTGAGTCTTATGCTTCTATAATGTAAGTTTTCTGACTTTTAAAAATTCATATTAAAGCAAATTCTAATGTAAAATGAAATTAAAAGGTTATCAGAAAGCATTTCAATTACTTGAATTGCATACGAAATTATATAAAAATTATGCAGTGAAGGCTCCTGTATTGGCAATCACAACAAAATCTGTGCTTTCTGACACTTATGTTCTTTTTAAATTATTCATCACTGATTTTGAAACTTAATATTACATACTTCTCGTGTTGGACCAGAAGACAGAAATGAATATATCCTGATGCTTTTCCTCAAGGACTTAATCATTCAAAGAAACAATAAATCCAATTTTCTGTTAGGCACACTAATAATAAAAGTGGGATTTCTTGGTAAGGAATTTTAAAACTGTAAAGTTTTCTTCTTTGATTTAACTACACTTTCACATTACTCACCAGTGATGGTTCATCTTCATTATCTGCTTGTTGGGGTTTAATCATTATGGAAATATGTCTGGGAATTACTATGTGAGTGTTTCCAGAAAGGTTTAGATGAAAGGGGAAAACCCAGTGGGATTTGGCTGACACCATTCTGTGGACTCAATTTGGAAATTGAATAAAGTGGAATAAGTGAACTGAACAGTAACAATCACTTTGCTCCAGTTGCTTAATGCGGACAAAGTGTGACCAATTACCTCACACTCCTGCTTTCATATTTTACCAGAAGTATGCAATGAAATCCCTGCTTAGTTGATTGTTATCACCTGATGGTAAAGATTTTCTACAGTTTCTGCATGTATTTATTATCCATTTGTACTTGATCATTTTAAAAGTGTCTCCTTGGGGTTCCAATGACATAGTTTAGAAGGAAAATGCCTTTTCTGCCAAGCCTAGTGAGTCAAGTTAGGTCCTTGAAGTCTACAGGCAGAAAAGGAGAACTGGATGCCCTACAAGTGTCCTTTGAACTTTATGAGTCTGCTATGATCCACACATGTGCATGCACACACATATACAGGTTAATATAAAAATAAATAAATATGTAAATATGAAAGGAAACAAAGTCTGTCAATTTTCTCCCAAATTTAACTGGATTCTTCACTGTTGGTTTTTATTTTTCCCTTCTTTATATATTGTAAGATTTAACCCTCTGTTATAGGAATATTTAACAATGACTTCCTTTTCTTCTGCAGACTGTATCTCCATTCTGTTGGTTGTTTCTAATGCAGGGCCACCATCTCAAAATTGATATAATACCATTAGTCAATTTTTTGCCCTGTTTCTTTTTTTTGAGATATTGGAGTCCTTTTCAGAAAGTCTTTGCTTTTGTCTTGTTTTTCAACTGTTTTTTTTTTGTTTGTTTGTTTATTTGGTTGGTTGGTTTCTTTAGAGTTTTGGTGTTTTTTGTAGACCTTCCATTATTTGATCCATTTTGGGTAGATTTTATTAGAAAGTTAGAGGAAGGCTTCTACTATCAATCAATTCACTTCACTTTGAGGTTCTAGTTGCATTTCAAATTGGAAGACTGTTATTCCTTACAGTGCAGATCTACTAATGAAAAATATTTCTACTTGCTGCTGTGGGAACATATTTTAAGGATAATTTTACCAACATAAAATTCTTAATTGATTATCTTTAATCCCTTTATCTATGCCTTTTTAACTGCTGTCTGTATTCAAACTCCTGATGAGAAGCAATTTGCTAGTCTTAATGAGAATTTCTTTTTGAGAAAACTTACTTTTGATTCTTGATGCTTTCAAGAAATTCTCAAGAGCCCGTTTTTGTTGTAGAGTTTGGATATTTGTGCATCTAGGTGTTGATTTCTTTGAATTTATCCTGGTTTGTGATTGTAGATCATGGCCTTATAGATTCATGTTTGTAAACAGATTAATTTTTACTCTGTTATCCTTCTTGTTTTTTTGTACGTAGTTACATTGCTTCCATTACTGTTTTTGCTGTTCCTGCTGATTTACCTTGTGAGTTTCCTAACAAAATTAGAGTGTCACTTTCAATTGCTATTTGCTGCCACTGGAGTATCTGCTTGAGGTTACTGGTCAACTAGTGGCTAAGAGATAGTTCCTCAAATGCTGTCAACTATCATGTCTCTGTTTTTTTTTGTTTGTTTGTTTGTTTTGTTTTTTTGTTTATTGTTTTTTTGTTTTTTAAGATGCTTAAGGTACAACGAACCACTTTTGTCTATGGAGAAAACTGATGTTCATCCAAGAGATTTATGAATCAATACAAAGGGAGTCACATGGTATGGCTTTTATTTGGAATGATCCCCAGAAGGCAAATAATAACATTTGGAATTGTTTAAAAAAAAATCCAGGAAATGGAGCCTGGTTAGTGATAATAGCTCATAGGAGGTGCCAATAATGCAGCTATTGAGAACCTGGCTCCTTAGCCTTCTCTCTTCTTCCTGACCACAATGAAGTGAATTGTTCTGATCTGCTAATGCCTTTCCTGAATAAAATTCTGCCTTTCCACAGTACAAAAGCAACAGAATCTAGCAATCATGTACTGAACCTCTGAAACAAGATCCAATATGTCTTACTTTTAAAAATGATTAATTAAGCACATATCCTTAGAATTTGAATTTCCAGAAAACTATAGAAATATGAAACAATGAGGTCATTGTGCTATTTATTCACTATATGTACAGTAATAAATGAGACTGTATAATTTTTACTGACCCCCTAAGTTTTTAAAATTTGTGTTTTCTTTCATTGTACAAAGTTACATTTTGAAGTAAATTTATGTCTCACACAATAAATTAATGCTCAATATCAATCTTCCATTTGAGTAAGCAGCTCATTAATTTGAAAATTATATAATAACCCTCTCAAACAATAAAAAGTTTGTATACACACACATACATATATAATATAATGTATACTATTTAATATATATAATGCATCTCCAGATGTTATAGGCAAAATATGTATATATCCAGATGTTACCAGTAAGAATATGATAAGAAAGGAATTACATGATTAGAATAAAAAAGATGAATTACCAATGAAAACAGAATTCTGCATCATACAGCACAGCCTTAGAGGAAACACTTAATATTAAGCCTTTTTCCATTTATCAAAAACCATTTGTGAAGTCTAACTTCAGTTGAGAAGACACTTGAAATGGGCTTGAGAGAAAGAACATGTGCCTGATTTTTTGAAGTTGTTAGCCACTAAAGTCCCATATACCCTCAAATATGACAGGTTATTGCCATTGATATTGCTTAGCCTGCAGAACTTGATGGGAAAGCACTTTATACTCTATTTATATATAGAAGATGGCAAAATCAAGCTGTTCCTGACTTAGAATCATTATCTCTACGAGCTAGCTCTCACAGAAGATACTATGCACGCTACCACAGGAGAAAAGTAATTATAGTTATATCCAGCTTGAAAACTCTATTCTTAATAATCGATAAAATATTCTATTTAGAAGATGTCTATACTCCCAAAATTTCATATAACTAGTATAAAATCAAAGCCTTAATTTTCAAGGGTAATATTCAAAATTAGCAACAACAAGAATTGAGAATAAGTTTATGCTTATACTTAACAATGAATGATATATTACAGTGAGTGCAACTTCCAGTGTTTAACCAGCTCCCCATTGAAATAAGAACAAGTTTCGGTGGTTAATGTGTGGTGAAAATACAGGAGGATGGAAGGTAACACAGTAGTTAAAATGATTTAATAAAATAATAATGGGCATAATTAAGCATAATTATAGTGCAAGGTATGACTCACTTTTTTTTATTAGTTTTGTAATATTTCATTGTGTGAATATTTTCTCTATCCATTCATCAGTTGATGGAAATGTTGGCCATTTCTATTTCCTACCTATGTGAATAAAACACAGAACACGGATTAGCAGCTGTTTCTACAATAGTATTGGTGTCTTTTGAGTAATTACCCAATAGTGATACAGATGAATTACATAATAAATCTATGTTCTGAATTTGAGCAACTTTGCACGATGATTTTCATATGGACTACACTTTTTTTGGGCTCCCACTAGTAGTGAGAAAGTGTTCCCCTTAACCTACCTCAACTAACATCAATCATCTTTTGTTATATTTTAAAAATTTCCAATCTGGGTGTGATGAATTGAGATGTCAGATATATTTAATTTGCAAACTTTTGATAGCTATAAGTACTAAATATTTAGAAATAACAGTTTCTCGGATGTTAGTATTTCATCTTTTGAGTACTCTTTGGTTCTATGCTCTACTCTTAATTCGATTGTTTATTTTCTTGATCTTTAATCTTTAAAATTTATCATATATTCTAAACAACAACTCTCCATCAGATACATTGCTTGTAATGATTTTTTTCTTCATTCTGTCGGCTACCTCTTCATTTGAGTGATGGTGTCCTTTTCTGTACAAGAACATTTTAGTTTCATGGGGTCCAGTTTATTAATTTTTTGGTCTAATGCCTGTGTTTTCAAACCACCCTGTGAATCGTGTAAGCTTCAATTAACATTTGACCTGGCAAGACATAAGTACTTGCCCAAAAATAGCATAAATATAAGGGAAGTAATCAAATACATTCTGATTGGACTGGTCTTGATCTACAAGATAAAACCCATAAGAATCTCTACTATCAGGCCAAGAATACATGGGTAGACATTTCATAGGCCCCAGAAGAGAGTCTACTACAGTTATTCTGTTATATGTACGTATGTACGTACGTAAATTAACCCTTAATGACTCATTATACCCCCCTAACAAAACATCTATTAATTCACACCTGAGTTTGTATTTATAATAGATGGTGGTTAACCCCCGACCCATTATTGGCCAAGGCATAGATAAGTGACTACAGAATGCTCATCCACAAATGGAACGTTTATACTGCAGCCCTGCTCTCAAGGCTCAGGAATCACTGCAGAAGATGAGGCAGCAAGAACATGAGAACACATAAATGACTACATTAAACTGTCTTTGGGCCACAGTAGGACAGCTGCACATGAGAACTTACAGTGATTATGACAGTATACATAAATCCCATGGAAGTCCAAATAGATAAAATTCCTGCATAGAGAGGGGAGCTGGACATGAAATCTCACTCATCACAATTTGTTCCGGGGGGGGGGGGGATGTCCAAAAAGTTCAATTTTGGGTTAGCAGAGAGGGGAGTGAGCATGAAAAGAGTTGAGGGTGGATAGGATAAAAATAAGTTGTACAAAATTCTCTGAGAACTAATGTGGTACTTCATGACTGTACTCCCAGAATTAAGTAGCCTGAGCCCAGATGATGAATTTGAGGACAGCCTGGTTTACATAGCTACATTATAAGAAACCACCACCACCAAAAAAAAAAAAAAATAGGGTGAAGATATACAATGATTTTTAAAAAGAGGATAAAGAAAACAGTAAAATACATTTTAACCAAGTTGGATGTGAATGATCAAAATTATCTGAAAGGATTGATTTATTGATTTGTGTGTCTTATATTTGGAATCACGTCTGGCCACAAATAATGATTCTGTTTTGAATATGCTAGATGTAAAGATTGATTAGGAGGCCTAACCCAAGTATCTAGCATGTAACAAAGTATATATAATAGGTAATATTTAACAGATTTAAGTTACAATTAATCAGCAACTGTATATACATTCATGCATTTTTATAGTCATATACATACACTCATGTATACTTAAGAATACATGTACAGAAACCCAGGCTTTGATATTGTCTATAAAATCTGGCTGTTAGTAAGTAGAATTAGTAAAGTAGAATGTAATTTAAAACAATAATATGCATTTTAAAGTCTTGGGAAAAATGAGTAAAATGTCAGTAGAAAAAAGATGTCACCTACCCTTTGATTGCTAAGGGTGAAGTGACAATGTATTTTTAGTGCATATTACTAGAGTAACAGTTTTGATTCACAGACCATGACTTTGTGACAGCTGTATAATTTTAGGAAATTATGAAAAAGAACAAATCATTGTGATGTTAAAAATGTTTCATAATTAGTCTTTGCACTTAAAGACCTTATATAATAACATGGTGGTACAAGAAAACATACTCTGAGTTTCACTTTGCAAATTGAAGGAGGTAACATGCATTTTCTGTTATATTAACTTCCAAATGCTTTATGCTAACACAGGTAACCAAACTTAGACGCTATTTTTCGATTTTTTTCTTGTAATAGTTCACTTGAAATCTATTTACTTATTTATTTGTTCATTTGTGCTTGTGTGTATATTAGTAAGTATATATATAGAAGCCAGAGGACAAGTCTGAGTGTAATTAGTCAAGTACCATTTACTCTTTCTCTTGAGATAATATTTCTAACTGGCCTCAATTTGTCAAGTTGGCTAGCTGGGCTAGCCAGCAAGAAGCCCCAGGGATCTGTCTGTCCTATTTCTCTCATATTGAATCAACAAGGGCACACAACCACACCCAGCTTTTTTGACATAAAATCTGTGGATCAAACTAATGTCTTTGTGCTTGTAAGCACTTGACTTAGTGAGCCATCCATATCCTCTCTCTCTCTGTCTCTCTCTTCCTCCCTCCTCTCTCTCTATACACACCCACACACACACACACACACACACACACACACACACACACACACACACACACACACGTTGTGTGGGGGGGGAGACTTAACTGAAAGTTTAGATGCTTCTACACAATTTACATTTCATGCAACCATTTTTCAACAATTTGACAGTATCTTATAAAAAATATAAAAGTTTGAAGTGATTGTTTTTATTTAATGGACTTGAATAATGATATATCAAGTATCATTAGAAACTGGTTTGCTGGGGAACCATCGGGAAAGGGAGCTAGGTCCTCCAGGGGTGGGAAACTGTTAATTGGCATGGGCAGTATGTGGAGCCTCGAGGGATGGGATCAGACTGTGTTCCTGTGCATGGGCTGGCACCTTGGAGCCCATTCCCTGCAGAGCAACACCTAACCCAGTCTTTATTTGGGGATGAGGAAATTGCACTTGCCTGGAGTAGATTGCCACGCTGAGCACATTGGGACTTCTTGCCTTTTGGGGAAAGGGGATACAGGATGGGGAGGGGGGGAGGTTGAAGGCTAACTGGGAGGGATTGGGAGGAGAGAAGGGAGGGGAAGCAGGGAGATACATGGATAAAAAAGCCTTTTTTATTAAAAAAATGAACATACAAAAAAAGAGAAAAAAATTGGCTTGCAATAAGAAATAATTTGTAAGGTTTTAAATTTAAAATCTTAATTAACTTGCAATAAGAAATAAATTATTAAGTATTTTAAATGTAAGGAAATTTGGTAATTTCAAACTTTTTATAATTTCCTACTAGATAATGTAAGGTTACCAAGTATGAATTAATGCTGTGAGAGAGATTTCTTTCTTCTCTTACTCCTAGATAAAATATAGATTTAGGAGACCAAGAGCAACTTTGATAGAGTTTCACATATTGATGCAAAGGCTGAAATCACATTGTTAGCAAAGATGATTTCTATTATGGTTGGAAAGCTGAAGAATCTGTATAAAACTCTATTCTCCAGGATGGAATTCTGCAGAATTCATTTCCTTTTGCATGGCTGATGGCTCTTGGTGCAGTTGACTATTTGCTATAGGAAATCTTCATATCGAGGAGCCTTCCAGAGCTCCTAAAGGCTCTTGCCAGGTTCATTCATAAGGAGTTTTCCAATGTGGTTTCAAGGAAAATGGGCAATTTCCATCTGTTAGGATGCCGCAGCATCATAAGCCTGACCGAGTTTTGTTGTTACAGACATTTAATCATAGTTGTAATACCCTTCGCTATTACTCTACTCTGATGGGTACTACTGATATTTAGCTTAATAGGCAAGGCTAAAGGAATGAAACAGAAAACAAAATCACACTAAGTAAGGTAATCTTGGCTAAGAAAAATAAACACAAAATGTTCTGTCTCATAGGTGGATAATTAGCTTTGATTATAAAGCATGTGCAATTATCCTGGGGGGAGCACTGTGTAACCCAGAGAAAAAAATGTTAGTGGCTGTGGTGGGGAGGGTCAGGAGACGTGGGAAACAGAACGTGTAAAATGCAAGGAGAGAGGGAAAATTCTTGGAGCAAAGAGTGTGAAATAGGGGTTAAATTAGAGGGACAGGGAAGCCTGTGGTGTAGGGAGGCCCTATAGAATGCCAAAAGAATATAGGCCCTTGCTCTGTCACTTGGTTACTCACTAGAATTAGATGATAAGTTTTTACTGAGGACGACTCATCATAACCTGTTTGCAAGACAGAGGATAGAAATAAGCTTCAAATTTTCTTCTTAAGGGTAACTTTGAAACTTTTGGAAGGTGTTTTAGAGACTGCTAGAGGAAAAAGACATTAACAGTCTTATCCATCAGTGAATTCTATGACTTCGCACATTTGTTGTTTATAGAATTCACTAATGGGTAAGTGACATGGCAGTTATGGAATAACTAATTCTCTCTGCTTGGATCTGAGATGTGTACTACAAAAGGAAACCAATGTCCGGTGCTCACCTGGTCACAAAGCCAGGCCTATGAAAGTCAGTAGTCAGATAAATTACTACTTATATTTAGCATAATAAATATAAAAAAATTTCCTTCTAAGTTTGTATAAATATACCTTTTAAGAAAGGCTACTCTCATCCCTGGTCAGAGAAGATACTCCTTGCAATAAATGCTGGTGAGTGGAGAGATTAATTACTATATAAAATGCTGAGAGTGAGAGCTAACTGCTTAGACCTAAACAAGTCATTCATAGCACCCTCTCTAAAGATCAAAGAAGCTTACAGAAGAGTAGAAATAATATAAAAAACTGGAAGTGAGGGGGCAGAGCAACAAAATTTCATTCTCTACACATAACACAGACAATGTAATCATGAACTCATAACAATAATGATTACTTCTACTGGACCTGCACAATACAGTCTCTCCGCACTCAGTCACTCTTGGGGGAGGGGCCTACAGACTTACCTCTTATTGCTATTGATAGACTCTGAAAAAAGAGAAGTCTATGTCTTTAGTTTTGTACACATTAGTGAGTTTGCCAGACTCCAGTAATTGGTTCCAACTCTGTGATATCACAGACAACCCTTGGTCAATTCCAGAGGAACAGAAACAAAATGAAAAGACATAAGTACAACAAGAGACTGGCAGGAAAGAGAAGCTAAATGGGAGAAAATAGTAAGAGTATGTACTTAGTATTTACTCAACAGTAAACACTCAATGTACTATATGCATATATGTAGCTGTCCATGAGCAAAATTCATTAATAATCAATGAATAACTTACAATAGAAAAGTATTAAGTTTTATATATTACTAATATATTTATGAAAAGAGTAAGTTGAGTTATGAAATGTGTTTATTAATAGGAATGCAATATTAAAAGCTGACATCATCTCTACACAACTCACAGTATTGGCTAAAGATGATGAGAGTTTGGCAAAATCATTTTACATTTTGTCTGGAAGAAACATGTCCCCAAATAGCTTTTTTAAAGTGAGGGCTGGAGAGATGGCTCAGAGGTTATGGGCATTTATTGCTCTTCTGGAGGACCTGAATTTGGTTTCTAGCATTCATTTCAGGTGGCTCACAAGTACCTGTAATTAAAGCTCCAGGAATTCTGATACCCATTACTGGCTTCTGTAGGTATAAATAAAATATGCCATACACACAATGTCTTCCTCTTCCTCCCTCTCCCTTCCCAAATATACATCATAAATTAAAATGTTTTAATACTAAAAGAAATGTTAAATATGTTTTCTCCATAAATGTTAAAATAAATAATAAGTTTCTCTATAAAATACTAATTTATAATGCAAAAACTAGTTGTGATGGTTTTAAGAAGTGGCCCCCAATAGAAATGGCACTATTAAGAGCCATTAAGAGGTGGTTTGTTGTAGGAAAAGTGTCACTGTGGGGGCAGGCTTTGAGGTTTCTTCTTTCAAGCTTCCCTTGGTGTGACAATAAGTCAATTTCCTGCTGCCTGCAAGTTGTATCACTATCAGCTCCAGCATCACGTCTGCCTGCATGCTGCCATACTCCTCTTCATGATGCTAAATGGACTGAACCTCTGAAACTCTAAGTGAGCCACCCTCAATTAATTGTTTGCTTTATAAGAGTTTTTCTGGTCACGGTGTCTCTTCACAGCAATAAAAACCCAAGGCACTAACTAACTATCAGAATACTGGTTACTGAGGGGCGTACTTAGGGTTACGGTGGCTGTGATGAAACACCGTGACCATAGCAGGTATTAATTGCCTTGCTTTTCCACGGTGCTATTCATCATCAAAGGAAGCAAGGACAGAAATTAAGTCAGTGCAGAAACCCAGAAGCAGGAGCTGTGGGGGGAACCGACGTCTTGCCAGTTAGTTTTTCATAGAACCCAGAACCATAATCCCAGGGATAGCCCTACACAAAATGGACAGTGCCCTCCTCCATCAATCACTAATTAAGAAAATGCCCTACACACAGCCTGGTCTTATGGATGTACTTTCTCAACTGTGGCTTCTTCTTCTCTGATGACTCTAGATTGTGTCAAGTAGACATAAAATTAGCCAGGACACCCAGTCAATCTGTTCCCGTTTTATTTCTTTATAACCTGCTGACTGCATTAACAGAAAGAGAAATCTCATACTTTTTTTTTTTTTATAATGATTTAGGTTTATTCTGGTAGGCAATTCAGAGTTATTACAGAATCTCAACATTTACCAGCATCCCAATGAACTATTTCTAGGGCCCCCAATTTGTAATCTCACTGCCACATTTATGTCTATATTTCATTCAACAAAAGAGTGGATAGTTATATGAAGGGATTTATATTTATCATCCTGCTAGTATTTCATCATCTAGAAAGTAATCACATGGTTAAACTCAACAAAGGTTTCAAAAGCCCAATGTAGAGATAACTAGCAATTGGCATAGCCAAAAAAACCATTTATCCCAAAGAGATCATTTTTCTGTAGTCCTAACTTGAGTCTGCCTATTTAGACATTTAACTATTATGTTTCTATTATTTTTTCTTGCTTTTTAAAGTTAGGTTTTCACTGCTGTGACAAAATACATCAAATAAGCTGTTTGGAAGGGAGGAAATGTGTATTTTGTCTCGTTCACAGGGTTCTGTCCAGCATCAACGTTTTCATTGATTATGAGCCTTTGGTTAGGTAGTGCATCATAGTGGAGAGCACAAAATGTACCAAAGGAGCTCAGCACATGGCAGCCTGGATGCGGAAGTGAGTGAAGAGGCTAGAATCGCAATATTCCCATGATGGTCTTCACACCAATGAGACAGGTGCCTTCCCCTCAGTTCTTCCTCTTAAAGGTTGAATCATTTTCCTTACTATGCAACAGCTGATAACCAGGCCTTCAGAATGTGGAATGACAATGTTGAAATTACCTCTAAGTATTGATCTACTTATAAGGGAAAACACAAGTCTCATATATAGCTGAGGAGAATTTTTAAATACATTTTTTTCTGAAAATAAAACTTATGATCTTGCATGAAAGCCCTAAAATTTCACACTAACTCTTATTTGATAACATTTTCAGCAACACATACCAATCTAGGTTAATATATATGTATATATATATATATATATATATATGTTTATTCACAATTGGTTAGAAATCTAAGTAAGGTATGCAAATGATGGATTAAATTATAGAACATAGATTGGAATTGGAATGTGAAATCGTGTTCAATATCAAGCATAAAACAAATTTCAATAAATGAGCTCATGTGATGATGAAACCTGTGTATTAAGTAGAGTTTTGTTTCTGTGATTAGACATAATGATAAAGCTAACATATAAAAGGATGAGTATAATTGGGTTTATGGTGCCAGGGAGTTGAAGTATATGATAAAGTCATGAATGTGCAGTAATAGACAGCTGGAATAGTAGATGAAGGTTAACATCTGGAACGACAAACAAAGGGGAAAGAGGGTACATTGTGAACATTGTGAGTGTCCTGTGTTCTTTGAAACTACAAAAGTTGACCCCAATGATAAACACCCTTTAACAAGGACATGTCCTAAGCTTTCCCAAACCATTTCACTTCTTGAGAAACAATTTTTCAAATATATGAATTTACCAATATTGTAAACTCCTCAGTGGGTAAAAAATACCAAGATGGAACTTATCTATAAATTAATTTCTCTGTAATTTCTGTAACTATAACACACACACACACACATACACACACACACACACACACACACACACACACACACACACACTGCCAGAAAGCAGATAGCCTCCACTAATGGTTTTCAGCAGTTTTAAGAGTTTCTCAAAGAACAGACTGCACACTGTTTTACAGGCTTGCTTAGCACTCTGTTGCTGACCTTGTTGGAAACTATATTTACTAGGTCATCTTCCTGTGAGACACAAATATCTTCATTTGGCAATGCAACTATACTACCACTGTGACCTGGAGAGGAACACTTGCACCTTTACCTGATTTTGCCAATGAAAATGGACACTTTTTTTTTCCACTCAAAGACTTAAACAGCTAGTGTTCACTAAATTCAGGCTTATATATCCATAATAGAAGTATTTCACTTTGCTAAACCTTAAAGTGAAGAATCAACTTTCGCCTCCCGTTAAAGAGAGAACAGTGGGCTTTTACAATTAATTTAAAATTAGTATCATCTACCGGTTAATGTTATTTCAATAAAATGTACTTAGCAAATATTTTCAAGGCATTCTGAAAATGGAAAGATAAAAATTAACATCATTTAAGAGCTATTAAGAGGATATTGTTGATGTAAAATTATATTTATAAAAAGTGTAAACAGTACACTCTTACTTTAAACAATTACATATTAGGCAAGATAATTTCTAACACTTTAAGCTACTCATTTTAGACCATTAACATTGATGTAAAAATATTTTGGTGAATATAAATTACTTATGCCACCTCAGTATTCTGTACAACTGATGTAAAGATAATTTTTTTACTCTGCCTTAGAGATCACTTTTGTTCCAAATGGTGTATTTTCACTGACATGGTATGAGTATAACTAATTATTGGCATGTTTTGCTATCCAGTGTGCAGAATCCATAGTGAATTTGGTCTTGTGTTAATGCAATGCCATCATGTCATATAATGGGGCTATTATCTTGTAAGATGAGAATTACCCTCCACATTTTACAAATGTTGAAAAAGAGCCGAGTGTACTGAAGTAGTTTACGTCCTGAGTGAAACATAAAGCTTGTCTAAGTGCACAGAGTGCTTGGTAAATGTCGGGGACTAGAAAGCTGAGGCTCAGGTGGAGAGATAAGGTAAAAGTTAGTGATCCAATAGTGAATGCTTTGGGGGACAGAATAAGAATTTCAGGAATACATTTCAATTTGATGAAGCAAAAGTAGATTTATTACTTATTACTAACAGCAAAAAATGAATAACAAGGAAAAGCTGTTAAAGAAAAAAACCATGGTAGATTATGGTGAGTGAGAAATCATTATGAAGAATATAACTTATACTTATCACCTCTCATCTTATTTATTAAATGTGTATTTGATAGTTTATTTTCCCAGAGACTATACCTAAAATGATAAATATATATATTTATATGCTTTTATGTATGATTCAAGTTGCAAACTCTCTCTAGGCACAAAGTATTTCTATTTGCTCTTTTTTGTCCAATTGCTATCATTATTATAGATAACATTCTTGTCAAAACAAGAGTATGCCATACAGAAAAAAATTAATTACTGGAAAGGAATCCTAAAAATTAAGGATACTTCCACAGAAAATTTTAAACAATAATCAGGATAATATTAATGTGTATACTTATCATCACCATTAAGTAAACAGAAAAATGTAGAGAAAAATCCCAATTTTCAGGCTGAAGTACTTACTAATATTCAATACATTCTAAAATTATAATCAAGAAACACTAAGGTAAGAAAAAGAGAATATGGAGATCACAAAATAGAAGGTTTTGAAAAAATAGTTTGTGTTTTGTTGCATACCAATGGAATAATACAAAGAAAATGACTTCAAATGAGAAGTTCCCACCATGCATAGCTGCCAATCTAGTCAGAGGCTATATCAAGCCGTTTCCAAACATATATGTTAAAAATGAATTAAAATGCGACCTTTATGAACATTGAATCCATTTATACTTTTAATTTAAAAATAACTTTCCAATCAAATTTGAATTTATATTAATATAATAACAAACTCTTATGTGTACAATATACTAAAATGTCACCTAATCAGAGAAATTTAAAATAATGTTTGCCTCAAGAAGAAATCAACTGTATCTCCTCTGACAAATTCATTTAAATTGCTTTGAAAAGAATACAACCTTGTGTGGTTTTTCTTTTTCATCCAGAGGACTGAACAGAATGCTTCTAATTCATTAGCAAGTACTTACCACTAGAATACATGAGAAGCTCAGGAAAAGATGAATGTCTAAACTCCATTTCTACCATAACAAAATTATAAAGTGGTTTAGTTAAGGAAACTTGAGAGAATACAGTTCTTGCCTCAGAAAACTACTAAAGTTGCCTAGCAATGCCTAATAATCCATGAAAAGGACATTCCGAAAATACTTTAACCATGTCCAAGTTTGTGAATTTTCCTCCTTCACCTAAGAAAAGACCCTGAACACTGTAAATTTCTAGATATTTTAGCAGCCATTAAAGGTTGATGTTCTACAACACAAATGAAGTGTCTCAAGAAGAATAAAGTTTTAGAGGTCAGATGATCTGTTCAGATCTATTGTTCCAGGATTATAGGAATAAGTGAAGAACCACAGTGACATCTATGTCTCAACTAAATTGGACAGTTTTTAATTACATGTCCTCTTGCAGTTGCAAAAATGCCCTAAATAGATAACTTAAAGAAGAAAGCTGTAGTTTGGCTTCCAGTTTGAGATACTGTCTATCAGAGCAGGAAAGTCATGGCAACATGAAACAGCCTATCATGTTGCGTCTACAACCAGACAGCAGAGTGCAGAAGATACTGTTGAGAAGTTTCCTTCTTTTTATTCATTCCAGGAAACTGTTATTCAGTACGGCTGTCCCCACATCTACTAGCCTAATCTAGAAATGCCCTCAGGTGCTGTTGCAACATTATGAAAATACCTATTACGTTCTAAGAGGGTGATACTTTCACTGAACCTCAAAGGCAAACTTAGTAATACACCTTGAAACATGCTCTCCTGCTGTGTCTTCAGCCTTTTTTTTATCCTGCCTTTAAGAGAATAATGGAGCAGTCAACCTTACTTGCCTAGATTTCACATCTATTCAAGTTTTGTAACCTAAGTTAATGTACAGCTCTAATCACAAATAATTTGCACTTCCATGTCGCTGACCCATAGTTATGTATGCAACTTCTAATAAGTATTTCCTAGAAGCAACAAAATTACAGGTTGAAAGCAAGAAACCCATATAGGTTGAATGTAACATTTTGGTATTACTTGATAAACAGTGATATTTATAGCACTATTTGTTATCCAGGACAGTCAGAGTCAGTGACTTAATTCCTTGTAAAACTCTGCTAATGAAAAATATCTTCCATTCCTTCCCCATGTGATATTTTCTATGCTGTTCAATAAAGACAGAGTAAAACTGTGATGGATATACAGAGAAGTCCACAACTGACAGATACATAGAGACATACACGGTCCATAACAGACAGATACAGTGAGACATATACAGTTACACATGAAATGATAGAGACAGAGAGAAACAGGAACTGAGAGTCAAAAGTCAATCCCACAGGCACAGGTTCATACAACCCACAGGACCCATACAACAAACACACAATGAATAGAAAGCATGGGGATTGTGAAGTAGAGAATTCTAATCTGGGCTTGCTTTTGGTTAAATGATACCAAGAGGAAGTCTTTGACTTCTTTCTTTAATGCAACACCGAGACATTATTGGTGACTTGGGATTTATTATTAATGAAATCAAACCAACTGCATGCCCAGAAAAAGTGATGTTTGTTTCCATGGAGATATTAAATCACATTAAGCTGGCAATCAGTATTGACAAATACAACAACCATTTGGAGGAAAAACACATTTCTAATATAACAAGAAATTAATAGATAATGTCTAAATGAAGTAAAACAATAAGAATTGTATTTTTAAATGCAAAATTGATTGTCTCTAAAGAGAAGCAAAAATTGGAGTGTATGTTTATCCTTTTTATTTTAAGTCAATTTTTGTTTAGTAACTATTGCATTTATAATGGTGATAAAATAATTTTAAGCAAAATAAGAAAAATATAAATATATAAAATATGTGTAATCACTTTATGAAGACATGGTAGGGAATTGGTCTCAACTGAGACAATGTTTGGTTCTGTTTATATAATGACATTCATATTTTCTTTGACTGAAAAGGAGACATTGGGTTAGTGAGATGGTTTAACAGGTAAAGATGCTTTCCATAAAGCCTTGAGATCTAAGTTTAATCCCTTTACTCAATGGGGTAGGAAGAGAGCTATCTTCTGACTTGGAAGTGAAACATGAACAACCCTACATACACACACACACACACACACACACACACACACACACGCACACACGCACACACACGCACACACGCACACACACACGTGCAAACAGAAACACAAACACACAAATTAATAGCTAAATAAAAATATCACTCATAATTAAATAAGTTGTGAGTATAATTGAGTTGCCCATAGAAATTTCTAGTTAAAGATCACTGACGTTTCCGGACTACTTACATAAAATATATGTGTGTGTGTAATGGTACGTATAAGGGCTTCATCAATTTAGTTCCTTACATCTTGCTTCATGCCGTGGAGCACAGATTTATATGTTTGCTTCTCTCGTGTTCTGTATATCTTAAGGTTCAAACCTCAGAAAAGAACAAGGATGAGCTGTGTGCGGAGTGGCATGAAGAACACCCAGATTCTTGTATGGAAAGTAAGTCTTTAATATATGCAGGCATGTATTTTCTTAAAGCAGATGCTGACATTACAAAATAACAAGCAATTGAACACAGATGGTGTGCTTGGCATATGGAAATAGCTAAAGGAGAGTTAGCGCTCAGCGGAGTGCCGATTTCCTTTGCTTTTGGGGTTTGTTCCTTGTGCTTTAAATATCATAGATATCTTTCTCACTTAATGCCTTTCCGAAAAGGGAGTATTTGGAGTCAATGTAAAAATAGTAGTTTAGCAAATATTAATAAGGAATATTAGCAAAGAATAATTTCTTTGTTCCAAACTATCCTTAAAGGAATTGATCTAGAGTATCTAAATGTAATTAATAATAATGTTAGTATCCTGTGTAAATTGCATTTATATCTTCCATATATTTTGTATTGTTTTAATTTTTATTTTGGATATAATTATTAGATCCATTGCTGTTTGTAACTGAGCAAATTAAGCTAAGCCTTGATGCACTGATACCTTATTATTTCTGATCATCGCAGTGAGTCATACTTGCAATGGGGTAAAATGTCTACTCTCTCTTATTCAGGTTTCTCACTGAAAGTGTCTCCGGGTACTTAACTAAATTACTCATGATGTCAGTTGAAAGTGGAAATAAAAAAAATAAAGTAAGTCCTTCAATCTAGCTATGAAATAGATAATTGTTTCAATTACCATTTATATAGCAAAATAATGTCATATTTTATTTTTAAATATAATACCTACACAGCTTCATCATGTTCGCAGCATTGACTAGACATCTTAAAAATATATTTAAAGGTTTTATTCTTTATAAAAGAAAAGAAAGGACCAGCTGCCCGGATTTCTTGAAGTGCCCAAATTATTTTCAATTCACTTGAAAAAAAGGATTCTTAACTATTTTATCCCTAAAAGGCATCTTCCACACAAAGGTTTTCCAATTGACTTCAAAGTGGAAACCACAGGGGTGCACATTAATGTTCGAAAGAATGAAAAACAGACTAAAATCTTTGAATGAGCATAACCAATTGAAAAGCAGTTAGTAGAAATGATCATAGGCTTCACTCATGCTAGCTGACCATTTTAATCTTTATTGTATTAAAGTTAACCAAAGGGATGCACATAATTTTGCTGAGACTATGAAAAAATTCATAATGGTCAAAAGCAGAATTTCAACTCTTTTAAATGCAATGAAGCATTATTTTGACTTAGGAAAAATGACAAATCATGAGCTCTTGTTTGTCAAGCTTTTCATCATGTGTTAACTTCCAAGATGCATAATATTGTTCAAGAATACCATCATAGGATAGGTGAGATTTAACTGAGAGGGTCTTTCCACAGAGCTGCAGGGATGTGTTTTGTCAGAAAGAGTTTTTCTTGGAATCCATTTTGCTAGGTGGTAAGACTAGTCACACATCAGTAGCCCACTATATTATCATCTAGGGAAAATAAAGTTGCTGTCCCTTATAACTTATTTCTTAGCAATGAGTTTCTTGGGCTTCTTCAGGTCTTAATGATTCCCAGAGAGGTATGTGTTAGGTGTGGAGGTGTATTAGTCAGTGTTCTGTAGAAAAAAAGAATGGTTAAATGACTATGTCTTGCAGAGTAGCTTTATTAAAAAGGCTTACATAACAGTGTCTAGGTAATCCAATAATGGCTGTCCTCAGAATGGAGAATCTGAGAACTCAGCAGGTGCTCGGTCCACTAGGCTGGGTACTGGGCACTGAAGCAGTCCCAGCCTGAACAATACCTGGGAGAGAGACTTCTCTTCAGTCTGGGAATGTTGGGGAAGATGGGTTTGGATGTCACTGGCAGATGATAGCATCCAGGACCGCAGCAGACAGAGAGAAAAAAACTTGACAGGAAGATTGGAGCAGAGTAGATTATCTGGCCTGGATAAGTTGTGTACAAACAAATGAAAAGCTAAGATTCGTTTTTTGTGTTGTTTTGTTTTTTCTCAGATCTCCTAGATGTGTGTTGTGGTATTTATGATGGATCTGCCCTCCTTGAATAAACTGATTAGGAAAAATTTCTTGCAAGTGTGCCTCATGGATTGTCTTTTAGTTGGTTCTAGATCCAGACAAGCTGACCCCAAGAGCAAAGAAAGTTATTTTATGCAAAAGCCTTAGAGGAGATAGCACACTCTCGTAATAATTTCCTGGTATTGATTATGTTTAGAAGGGTAGGCTTCATAACAAACCATTTGAAAGCCTGCAGGACAGAATGGGAAGTTTATGTGGAAGATGTTTGATAAAAATTCTTTCTAGGAATTTCTCTGTTTTCTCTTTACTCTGATATATAGTATTATGGATTGTGCATTTATTAAACGTTTAAAATAGTGGACTAGCTTGCAGAGGCCTTATAGAAAAGTTTCATTCAGTATTATCTAAGGCAACAATGATGATAAATATTGAGAAGAGGGTGTTGAGAGAACAAACATTTTGAAACTTTTATCTGATAGAATAGACAGATACCTAAGTCTGGAGAGAAATCTGTGGTACAAGATCTAGTTTTAAGGAAAATGCAAAGAAGAAATTTTTGTAAAAACTATGAATACTTAGTATTTATGTTGCTATAACAAAATAAAATCATCCAGTCAAAAGCAGTATAAGGGGCAATGCTTTGCTTTGGCTCATAGTCCAAGACTGTAGGTTGTATCATGGAGGAATGAGAGCGTAAGAATCTTGAGGCAGCTGGCTACGTAGCATCCATAGTCAAGAAGCAAAACATAATGCATGTTTCTTCTCAGCTCTTTACTTTATATATAGAATTCCATCCCTGAAAAGGTGGCACTCAATGTGGATGGGTCTTCCATGTCTAAACTAATCAATATAACTATCAACAGGAATGCCCAAAGTCCCATCTCCAGATCTCCTAGATCTCAACAAGTTAACTATGAGGATTAACTTTTATTAACTACTAATGGCACTATTATGTGTCTCTTCCCAATCCCTACACATTCTCTTCTCAATCTCACTCCAATTTAACTCTTCCTATTACATTAAGCCTCTTTAAACCTCCCTATCTATCCTCCCAGGAAGTCCATCACTCCAATGACCCCCCCCCCACTAGTTTCCTGACTTCTATGAGTACTACAAATGAAACATTTATGCATCTGAAGATTCAAAACTCACATCTACAAATGAGAAAAGTATGTGAATGTGACATTTATCTTTTATTTTTCTGTGCCCTGGTTACCTTTGTTCAGAATGTTTGATTCTAACTACAGGTATTTTCCTTGTGAATTTCATAATTTAATTTTCTTAAAAGCTGAATATATTCCATTGTGTTTATAGCACATTTTTATTATCTAATAATCCATTCATGGACATCTCTGTCATTTCCATTTCCTGACTATTGTGAGTAAAGCATCAATGGATATGGAAAAAAACATATATCGCTATAGCAGACGACATACCCTTTGAGTATATGCTCAAGAGAAGCATAGCAGCATTATGCGGTACATCTATTTTAGCCTTTTGAAATATCTCTAAACTAATTTTTCAATGTTTTCATTCCCACCAGCCATGAATTAAGTGGACACATCCACATCCATACCATCACTTGTCAATTTTTTTTCTTTTTTTTGCTCTTAGTTATTCTAAGTTTATTCTGAGTGGTGTAAGATAGAAACTTTGATCATATTCACCCTGGCACATTTCTTTGCAAATTTATGTCCCCACCTTTCCTACTGACCCAGCTTTAGGTCCGGTTGTTTTAGGTGTTATTGTTATTTGTTTGCTTTTGTTCACCTCCCAAGTTCAAATTGCTTGTATATTCTTGGACATATGGCCTACTGCTAGAGCATAGTTGACTTATCAGGGGGTACCACTCTTAAAGAAAACTGACTTTGCTTTTCTGGGCAACTATTCTCATGTAGGAATAGGACTTTATGTCCAGCCCTATCTCCACGCTGGAATTTGGTCTGACTTGAGCATTCATGGGGAAATGCACATACTATCTGAATTGCTATTAGTTCACCTGTGCAGGCATCCTGTTGTGTTAGAAAGATAGTTTCCTTTGGCTCTTACTGTATTTCCCAGTAATCTCTGAGCTTTAGTGGGAAGGGTTGAGATATAGACATAGAAGTACAGAAATCTCAAAACACTAGTAAAAATAGATGAATCTAATTGAAAAGAACACTAGAAAGAATACCTGCCCTCCAAAAGCTGTAAGCCCAGTGTCAGCAATTACCAAGACAACTTTCTGTGGTGAATCCTTTTCTCATTGCATCAGCAATAATTTTGGCTTCACTGTTGTTGGACAAAGCTAATCACAGTGGGAAATTCATGCAAGTAGGGGCTTGTGGCAACCAGTTACACTGCATCTTTCACCAGGATGCAGAGAGCAATGAGTGCTTAACTTTTGCTTACTTTCCAATCTTTTATAGTCAGTCTAGGACTCTAACTCATGGCATAGTATCACACTCCTTTTTGGGTGAGTCTTCCTGCCTTACGTAATCTAATTAGATAATCTCTCATAGCCTTTTTCAGAGTCTTGTTCTTGTAGTGATTCTAAATCCCATCAAGATTAGGCATTCCAGAGATTTTGATGACTCTTCCTGGAGTAAAAAGTGGATGAGACTATATTCAGAGGCATTTTTCTATTCAGATGGGTTATTGGCAACAAACAGTTCTACATGCATCTATCTTAGGGACCAAAGTTCTCAACTCAGATTATTAATAAAAATATGAGTAACTCAAACTGTGATATTATAAACAACTCCATCCCAGGAGGCAGCTACTTTACTAAAGGACTTTTCTCTCTCAGCTGCTCTATTGCTTCTAGAATTGCCGTCTTGAGTAGTTCCAATTTTCTGAGCTCTCTTATTCTTAAAGATTTTATCTAGTTGGTATGAGCCACCTGAGCTCTCCAGAAGGTAGTGCTTAAATTTCATAGTTAATACCTATGCAGTAAGTAGGGTGTGAGTTGAGGTTAGCTAGTGTCTGAAGTGCAGAGTCTGATGGAGATACCTTGATCAGTGGAACTTGAACTAATTCAGGGTGACATTAAAAATTAAACAAATTGCTGTACACCTATTTGGAGTAATAAGAAATAGAGACTTGCATGTTGGTGTTAGAAATCGTGAAAAAACAATTATATAACTTTTAAATCAATTAAAATTGACTATGACCATGGCAAAGCCATGGTGTAGAAAACGTAAATATGGTAGAATTGTATAGCCAACATATTACTGTGCACAGACAGTAAATAGGTAAATTATAGAAAATGACCAAAAAATATAAACTTGAAAATCATAATCACAGCCTTATGAAAGGAATTGCTAAAACACAATAATGAAAAGGTAAACTTGTGGAGGGTTATAAATTACTGCTTTCAAAGGCATAGCAAATAGGTAATACAAAAATGTTATGAGGTAAACAAGACAACTCAAGTCTGTCACTCTAGCATTCATGAGACTGAAGATATATCTCAAAAATAAGATCATCTTAGGTTACACATCAATAGTGTCTCAACATACAAATATATATGTATATATATTATATATGTGTGTGAATATATATTTGTATATTTGTTGAATAGCAAATATATTACTTTTTTAGGTCTCATGGAGTTGTAGGAACCACCTGAGCTACTACACATACACATGCACACACACATGTATTCAAGTATACAAATATGCACATATTTATATATGCAGAAATATATACCACAATCAGAAATTTAACTTCTAAGTTAGGCTTCAGTTCCAACACCAAAAACCAAAGCTATGTTTTATTAACTCCTTGGCTTCTAAGGTTTTAGAGTATCAACAAAATTGAGTTTGATTCAATCTTCTTACGCACTACTATAATTGTTTCATATATAACTTATTTTATTTAAATATATTATTTGCAATATATTTTAAATACAAAAATCACACTATTATTTGTTTTGATAGCCAAATGAGAGAAACATCTAATTTCTAAGTTTTTAAGATTGCATTTTTTAAGTATAGCACATACTTGGAAACAAAACATAGCCCTATGTGGGTGTCATTTTTCCTTTAGTTACACATCCTTGCCCATTACTTGCTACTATGGAGTTTTCTCCTTACAAAAACCGAAAATAAGACCAAATTAAAACAACAATAGCAAAAACTAGGACCACTGTTTCCCCTCCAGATACTCCCTTCCTCCCTTCACTCGGTCCCTCATTCACTCCTCAGAGAAGGTAAAGTTCTCATGGGGAGTCAGCAAAGTCGGCTACATCAGCTTAGACCAAGAACCCCCTACCCACACCCCTCACTCCCAAACCCCTTCCCCCTCATTTCGAGGCTCAGAAAGTTGTCCTTGAAGTCTCATTTCTTTTTAAATAAGCTTCTCTCCTTCACACTTAAGGATTATTGCTTTTATTTGTCTTATCTACATATCATAAACAGGTAAATAATATAACCTTTTTCGTAAGTGCTATAACTCAGCTACAAAAAAAAAAAAAAAAA
Source organism: Phyllotis vaccarum (assembly GCA_033318265.1). NCBI lineage: Eukaryota > Metazoa > Chordata > Mammalia > Rodentia > Cricetidae > Phyllotis > Phyllotis vaccarum. Next base: position 23,487,658 of record JARWLC010000014.1, read on the forward strand.
AAGAACAAACTAATTCCCTCTGTTGAATTATTGGCAATACTATTCTCTAAAATGTGTTTGTAAAGGCTGCCATACATAAATGTTGTTGGAATATATATAAAATTATTTGTGTTCTAGTATACAATGCATTACTGCCAATATCCCTGAACTATTTTTTGTGTATAACTTATGTCCTGAACTTAAAGAGGATCTCCGTATATTGTGAATGTTCTAAAAGATAGTTTTATTTTAAAAACCTACATAGAAGTTACATGGTGTAATTAAATTAATCAAGGGTTATCAATGTGGTACAGTGAGTTCCTCAGCAAGAGTGCTTTAGAAACTTGAACTTGATTAATCCTAATTTATAATGCATCACTTCCAAATAGAGTAGATTAAGCATTAACTGTCATGACTAAAACATAAGGAAGAGACACTTAATGGAATACAGTTGGAGAGTACATTGACAATACAAAGTGTTCTCATTTTATTTTTGCACATTCATATTAGAATGTGTCTTTGTGATGCTTGAGTGTGTCCCATGTAGTTACTTGCACTCAGAATGTTCTTTTGCAAACTTTAGTGTCTGGGTAGCAGGTCACACCGAGATGTACTGCAAAGTCGGTTTTGAAATACAGCTCTACTCAAATTAAGGAATTGTTCTCTTGCAAGAAGTATTTTTCTCTCAAAAAAAAAAGCCACTTGAAGAATATGAATAATATCACCTGAAAAGTAGATCAATTAATAAATTGGTGATATAAGCAGTAATACATATAAGTGACCAGAATGAGATTAGTTGGCTGTCCCATAACATCTCATTAGTATTCTTTCATTAACTAAGGAAACCTGTGTGTTAATGATTTTCAAGGAGGTAGTTTTGTTTGGTTCCTTGGAGATGTCTGTGAGAAGTAATTAGCATCCATGTATCTTATAACTTAAATGACGCTCTTCACTGTGGCAGGCCTTCCAGTAAATGAATGATTTCAGGTTGCCCTTTTCTTTTATTTCACAGATTGTTTGGAAGCACTATGACCTATTTTCTTTTAAACTGTAGCTTGTCTTCACTTATAAAAAGACTTTTATTTTTGTTCAGTCATATCTATATTACCTTTAGTTCCTAAAGCAAGACCATTGCTTCAACCCTCCTTTTAATTATTTTTCTGACACCAGACTGTATTCTCCAGAGGTTTTGTTTTCTTCTCATGAGATATCCTGTCTGCAAAGGACTACACAGTCAGCAGATGGTCACAAAGGATCTCACTGCCGTCACTGAACACTGAACAAACATTTCTCCAAGCTGCTTCCTGGACTCCTTCCTTTAAGGTCTCTACTAACAAAAATAAAAATGAGCTGCCCTGAAACCTGCAGCTTTACCTCGGAAGGAGGAAACCTTTGGAATTTTCACTTTAAGGACGAACTATATTTCTAATATGCAATCCGATTTCAGTCTCCTAACTTACCAAAATGTTGGAGTAATGGTACTTAGAGAGCATATTAGAAGACTTAAATGAAATGGGCATATTTTTGAAACTCTCAGTGCCCAGAGTCTGATACAACAAACAAATGGAGTAATTCCTTCTAATAATTTTTTTGAAAACAATGACTAATAGGTGTTTATCAAAAGTCTTTTGCTTTAATTCTGTAACTGGGGATATAAGAACTGAACAATTTTGGGTTAATTTTCAGTTCTTATTAATTAAAACTGATACACAGTTACACAGTGACATGTTCCTAACAGGCTAGAAGATTTTAGAAAAATAAACAATACAAATATAAACAATTTTACTTTTTGTGATTTTTTTGGTCAATTATAGGTCAAAGTAATCTAAAGATGTTATTTAAATGAACTATTTATTTCTACTGGGCTTGGGTGCCCTCACAAATTGGAGATTTCACACTCCCTCCCCCCACACACACTTATTATTTGACCAATTGGAGAGTATGTGTGTAGAAAATTTTTAAGAAATACATTTAGCTAACATTCTATTTTAACCTATGGGAAAGTTATTGCAGTACTTGTTGCTTATTGAAATATTGAAATTGCTTAACTTTCTCAACAAGATAATATGAACTTTGTACACATACCAGACAGTACTTCAAAGAGAATTAAGTGGAGAAATAGGTTTAAGCTCCTTTGAGGTACATATACTTTGAAAAGAGAGATTTAGTAGTACTGGAAATTAGACTATCAAAAATCAAAACTGACTGAAAAATCTTATGCAAGCATAAAAAGAACAACAATCAGAAATCCAACAAATTATTGCTAATGTGATGGACAATGAGTGATAATTAAACTGAATATTTTGTGACAGAAGTAAAATGGAAGACAACAAACAAAATAAATAAATACTAAAAAAATGTAAACACATCTTTAGATAATAGGACAGCCATACTACTAACTGTGCAAAATGTAATAATCTAACAAAAGTATATTTTTACCTAGAGTTTGCATGACTGCTATGGCGTCACTGCCCCTGTCCCTAGTAACAATATTTAAGAGCTTTTGCCATGTGTGGTAATATGTTATTCACTTAATAAAAACACATATCTGAAATATCAGAGAGAGAGAGAGAGAGAGAGAGAGAGAGAGAGAGAGAGAGAGAGAGAGAGAGGAATAAATGCAGCCACTTCTCACTCAGCCAACTCCTCAGGCCTGCCTTCCCAGATCCTCTGACTTCAAACTTCTCCTTCCTCAGCTGAAAAAAAGAAGTTCCAAGGGCAGCTGAGCTGCTCCCTTCTCACCCTTGACCCATCTATCTTACTTCTTCCTGTTCAGCTTTCCTAGAGCTAGGATTAAAGATGTGTGCCACATTGATGTGGGACTGTCTTTCTGTATGCTGTGAATATCAATTTTTAAATAAAGGAGCTGTTTTGGCCCATGACAGGCACCATAGAAAAAGTAGGAGGGGAAATCAGAGCATAGGTAGGAGACACAGGGAGGAGTCAGACAGACTGAACCAGATGCCCAAAGAGGAAGCATGTAAGGAACGCAGGTGAGCCATGGGCCACATGGCAGACAGCTTAACGAGAGAGAATGGGTTGAGTTAAGATGTAAGAGCTAGCTAGCAATGTGCCTGAGCCATAGGCCAAACAGCATGAACTTAATATAAGGGTTTGAATCATTTCTGGGGGCCTGGGCAGTTGCGGGTAGCTAAGCGATCTGGGGCTGCAGGTCTGTGGGTCTGCACCTCTGGCCACCCTGGGACCAAGAAACCTCATTGCAGCACCACACCATCTGATACTCTTATGCCTTGAACTCACAGAGATCCAAATCTCTGCCTTCAGAATGATGGAATTAAAGGCATGGTTCAACACTCCCTGACCTTCATGGTTTGACCTTTTGAGTGGCTCTGTCCTCTGATATTCCAGACTATTTTTATTAAATATAACATTTTTATTAAGTACAACATATCACCACAGCCATGGGTTACTCCTCTTAACTAATGGCCCTATTGGTAGTTTTCTTAGCTACTTATTAGACAGAAAGTCCAATAAAACTAAAAAATTAGTTGGAAAATTTCTTGTCCCTCTGAGTGATTTTCCTCCCAGATATTTGGGCCAAACAGAGAAGTAATGAAAGTTATAAAAGAAGAAATTTTGGCTGGATCTTCATGTCTAAGTCAGACCTGAGTAGTCAACTCTTACTACTTTGATGAATGTGAATTTGTGACCACTAGATACTCCACGTGGAGAAGTCAGCATCCAAATATGATTTATCCCAAAGATGGACAGAAAGGAGATATGACAGACCAGCTCTATGACATGTATAAACATTTGTAGTGCTAGAGGTTGGAAAGGGTTCAGAACAAAACTCAAGTATATTCTACAGCACTTAATGTGTTCCTGGTGGAGATAGTGCAACCCCAGTTTGTGCTGTTTGTATAATTCTAGGTGTGGGGTTATCCCGTAGCCTGTGGTCATTCTGCTAGGAGTCATATTAAATAAAACTAACTTGTCTTTCCAGAGAAAACACCGCCTGTCCACACTTTCTCAGTTGGATTGGAGGCTCAGGATCTCCATCCTACCTCATGCTAGAATGTTGATGGATATGCTCTTGTTTAGAAATTGCACAGGTAACCCCAGCTGCTGTCCTTTCATGACTATAGTATCGTCTCATGTTCAGAAGATGCCAGACGCCACATTTTGACACCAGCTTCCCTGATTGCCTCTTTTTATAATCTCTTCTCCTCATCTTCTATCATGGTCCCTGAAACTTAGAGAAAGGATGTGATATAGATGTCCAATGTGTGACTAAGAACTCTACCGATACTCTTTGCACTATTATTTTTGAGTTTCTTAGTTAACTGTCTTCCCCTACATACAGACATTTCTCAGATGATGCATGAGAACCACATAAATCTGTGGATAGAGAGACATATATTTAGATGGCAATTTTATACTATGTCATTTTTACAGAATAATGGAAATAGATTTGCCCCTGTGACTTATAAGAGTCTCAACCATGGGTTCATGGTCAGATTTACAGTATGTATCCACCTACGAAGTGGGCCTGAGATCCACTTACAAGGTAATTCTTTGCTCTTTATCATTTGATTCTCTATTACACCAATTAGTGTATTTTGCCACAGTACTCAATATTGCATTTCACATGGGTCCCAGCTGAATCAGACTGTTGGTGTAACATAGTTCCCCCAGAGGCCTTCATAGCCCCTCCTAGTACTATGGAAACTAACCAGCAGTGAGGAAGTTTCCTAGCCAATAGCAACCTTATTTTTCCATGTCCTGTGATTAATGTGGGTGATGTCTTCCACAATAATATATTACCATTACATTCGAGTGGACAAGCAATAGCAATGATAATGGACTGTATTGTTTGGTGGAGGTCTCTGATGAATAAGTCAAGGGAAGCTACCCCACCTCTGGAATTCTACTTTTCATTGTCAACCTATAGTTTTGGGGATAAACACATTCCCTTGTGTATGATAACTCAAATTAAACAACGTGTGTGTGTGTGTGTGTGTGTGTGTGTGTGTGTGTGTGTGTGTGTGTGTGAATTTTTAAATGCAGCAGCCTTTATTTTAAGGGTGACAAATTATAACAAAATTTGTTAAAACAATTTAGTCTCCTATGTTTGTAGTTGTGAATGTAAAGAAGTTATATATGTGTCTAGCAAATAAACTGTCTGGGCAGTGTGACTGATAATAAGAGGTCTACATTCAATTAATATTTTATATTAGTTTTTAAGATTTTATCATTTAATATATTATATACATGTAAATCAGATTTCTGTAATCCATTAATTAATATAAGTAGATTTACTTTTATATCATATTGGTTTTCTCTAGATTTGTCTGTGTTTATATTAATGTCTTCCTCCCTCTTAATGAGAAGACATAGTTTGAAAATATCTTCTTAGTTTTAGAGGGAAATATCTTTTGGAAGTTGCATTCATTTGTAATTATGTTTAATGGGTATGTAACAGTGCATTCTATCATTGTATTTTGTCTTTTTCATATGAGTTAACATTTATTAACATAAAAAATGAAAACATTGTGCTCGTGTTAGTATAAACTATTACTGCATAAATGCTTTGTTCATCTTTTAGTTTCTACAAAAGAAACAGTACAAGTCAATTTAAATACTTAGATTTTCAGTTGTAAACTAATTTGTCTTACAGCAAAATGCAAAGTTAAATTATTATGATAGTATAAGTGAAGATGTAAAGAAAATCATAGATTTTTCTTTAGTGTTTATATTTAGATGAAATATGATCCAACAAAAGTTATCCTCACATGTAAATATGTGGAATATTAACGAAAAGAATAAAATTCATTACGTTGGAACATGGTCCATGAGTGAAGCTGTATGAGAATTCTAAGAGGTTGTGAGAAAATGTCAAATAAACAATAGTCTTTAACCTCTGTTCCTCATAACATGGATTTCTAGGAACATGCTTTCATGTTCATATAGGTGTAGTAAATAGGAGTGGGTTTTGCTTCAGATTACCCCCCCCAATTTTCTTTTGTTATTCAGCCCAAATTCATGTGACCTTTGCTCATTTGACCTTGCTTAACCTTGAGAATACCTTCAGAACATAAATTCTCTGATGCACTGAATAAAGTTGGGTATCGCATGAGACTTTTTTCTGCCTCATTTCTAGGCTTCACTCTTCCAGGTTCTTGCCTCCAAGTAGTATGTAATAGTACTGTTGTAAAAACAACTTACTGTTTTGTAAAATAATTTCTATCTGCAGCAGTTTTATATTTATAGATATTATCAAACTGACAAAGATATGGTTATCTGTGAGCTTCGTTTCTCACTCTCCAAACAGAGGATGATAACACATTTATTCATCAGATTTCTTTCTTGAGGGTTCATAAAATGCTAATTTGGCAAAGACAATTGTATTATGAGTTCTTTTATTAGAGATTTTTAACCCTCATCAAATTAGTATACTACATTTATCTTGCAGTGAATAAAAATTAATTTTATCTGATTGTTTATTTTCAAGAGCACTTATAATTTTAAATCATAAAATTATATACAGAGCTTTCTTAATAAAATATGATTCACTTTCTCATCACCAAGATGATAAAGAGTTCTTGCTCCCATTGTTCCCTGAATTATGATAAGGGCTCTGCTGCTCTGTGACTGGCTCAAGTGGGCCCTTCATTCTTCTCAAAATTAAATTATAAAACTTTCATATGCATCTTGAAAAATAGTAACTCAAAATGCCCACCATTACCAAGGCAGACTGTTTTTAAGTTTGATAATTTAAGTGAATCACTAACCATTTAATGGTGATTGTTTTTCTTTTTAACATTTCTTATGTATATGTAATTAAATTTGATCATTTCCACACCCACTTTCCACAAATATCCCCCCCCCATATGACTACCTCTAAGGAATGCTTTCTATTTCTTCTTTTATTTCATTTGTCACTCAATATGTTCATTTACTTCTGCTCCTAAGTAGATGGGTATGAGACCATTCATTGGAGCATAGGCACTCTTCTAGGAGCAACACCCATGACAAAAAAGATTCTCCCTCTCCCAGGCAGAATCCCCTTAGCTTGGGGTGTAATCTACTGAATTCCTTCTCTACCTACCCAGAATTTTGCCTGGCTTGATTGTATGCAGGATATGTGCTGGTGATCACAGCTGTGGTGATTTCCTAAGTACAGTAGCTACACCATTTTACAGTATACCACATCTATGGCTACTACATTCTTTCAGTGTCCTCTTTTTTGAAGCCCCCTGAGGGTGTTATTGTCTTAGGTCTTTGATGAGTTATGAGTCTTTATATTGACTGTGGTTCACTATTAAAGGAGCTTTTGGGCTCACTCTTGAGAGCAGCCTTGTTCTATAGTGTAAACCTAAATGTTCAGAAGGTATTTTGAGAGCATTACCATCTAGCAAAAGAAAGAGAGAGCTAGATTAGAATATATAAGAACTGTAAAATATACTAAATTATCCCCATTTGACAAGGAGTTGACACCAAGAAAATCTAAGAAACCCCAAAACCTTAACAGGAGAAAACATGCCAATCTAGAAAATGGCCCCTGGATATAACAGACAATTGTAAAAAGAAGTTTCAATGGCCATTAGATGTGTAAGAAATTGTTCATCCCCACTGTCATTAGGTAAGTTCCAGTTATAACCACACTGCAAGATCATGTCACCCCAGTAAGAATGGCCAAACTAACAGTTTAAAGATGAATATGTTGAGGTACTCTAAATTAGTGCAGCCATTAGAGAGAATAATACAAAGGCTCTTTTAATGAAAATGGAACTGATGTGTCCTCCAGAAGGATGCCTTGTCATTCTTTACTGCATCCTGCCTTGTACATCTTCAGCTAACACCAGCTTTTCATTTTCCTCTAGCACATGTGACCTAAAACCATTTTCAGCAGCACCCTCTGTATTCTCTATTTCACATATCTCCAAAACAATAGCAGCTTTTGGTATTAATTACTTTTTGTATTTTTCAAATCCTGAAAAGATTGTTTCCAATAAAATATTCCATCCCTTGTTTGCACATTAAAACTATCTTATTTCTAAAAATTGTGGGTAGCAATAATTTACAGAGATTAAGTTCATTTGAGTCAAACAATGGAATAGACTACCAGAATGATTTGTGAATAATTAGTGATACAGGTTCAGGAAGGGAAAAAATGTATAATTAGAGATCGTGAAGGAAGAAAAATATGTGAGTTGTTAGAAACACAAAGAAGAAAAGCAATAGGCTAATAGGTGAGGAGAATGAGGTGATTGTGATTACTAAGCTTCAGGTGGCAATGAGTAATAGTTGCTGGAGGTATTGGTCTAAGAGCATGAAGGAAGTGTGATGAAATGTTTGGTAAGACTATATGTTTGAAGTAACGTGTAAGAAGTCTACTGAGAGATTGGAAGAAAAAAGGCAGACATGGAATTTATTAATCAAGGTTCTCTGGGGAAATTGAAACTGGCCCTCTGGGGGTGGACGCTTTTCGGCTGCCTTGAGTATGTCGAGCCATGAGGGGTGAGATCAGACTGTGTTCCTGTTCAAAGGCTGGCACCTTTGAGCCTATTCCCTGTAGAGAAACACCCAGCCCAGCATTGACTTTGGGATGAGTGAATCAGATGTGACTGGAGTGGATGTGCCATGCTGGGCTGGCCCACCTTGGGACTTCTTGCCCTTTTGGGGGAGGGGATGGGTGGATGAGGCACCAGGATGAGGGCTGGCTGGGAGGAATTGGGAGGGGGTGAGAATGGGGAGAGGGGGAATACATTGATGGAGATGAATTCTTTTAATGAAAATAATAAAAATAAATACAAACATAAAGTAAATAAATAAGAAGAATAAGTATATATCGAAAAGGAGATTTATTAGAATGGCTTCTATATAATGGGTTGAGTAAAATACAGCAACTGTTTATTCTATAAAGCTGGATGTCTCAGCACTCCACACCAACACTGAAGGTCTTGATTCTTACAGCACTGCGGGCCTGGGGAAGGCTGATGGCTACTGTCAGTAAGGATGCTAACAGCAGCAGACTTTTGCTCAACAAGTAGGAACAAAGGCTGCTGCCAAGCAGCCTGCTTTTGCCACAGGCATTTTTATATTCCAGCCACCTGATGGAAGAGACTGCACACTCCTCAATGGCTTCCTCCAATTAATCCTTTTAGGAAGCAGCTTTCTCCAATTTCTAAGATGTGTCTCTTGGTTGATTCCAGGTTCAAGAAAACCGCCATTAAGGAGGAAAAGACCAGAGCAAGGTGGGAGAAGGGAGGAAGGGAAACAGTTTTTGCGGCTGACTCGGAAACTAATGCCATAGATGAATTATTTCAGGATCAGATAAGTCCACAGAAGCTCAAAGGAAGGTATAGAACAAGAAACTGTATTTAACCTCTCTTGTAAAATAACATTTAACACAGCTTTCTAACAGTATTTGAATCTCAGGATTTCTCTCTGATAGTATAGAGAAATACATCAGAGTTATAATGGCTCAGTGTAAATATGGGACTCTTCCTAGAACAATTACCTACACTCTCTTTCTGAAACAAAGTAAAATAAGGTTTCAAGGACTTGAATTAAGAAACAGAGTTTGGGAGAAGATGAGAAAGTTCGTCAAAAGCAATCTCAGAAAATTGAGTGTTCAAATAGTTGTCATAGAAATTGAGATCCATCTACAGGTCTGAGAACAAAGAAATGCAAAGCAGAATCTCAGCTGGGGTTTCTGGATAAAGATAGTGTTTGTCCTCTCTGCTGTGTGTGTTCCTTTGCCTAGAGCAGCCTCCTGTTCAGTTAGGGATGAACGGAGGTAAGTCTTCAGTGGCCAATTTGATGCAAGAGGAAAATCAGGTTAGCCATTCAAAGTGGGAACTGTGAACCCAAAACAAACAAAAATATATAAACAAGCAAACAAAAGACAAAGCAAGCTGGTCCCCGAAAGATGATATGTATGACACTAGACACAGCTTCTGTAGATTAGTTACACTTCCTCCATGGAGACGGCGGTGGAAGTTTACAGCTCAGGAGAAATGAAAACCTGACCACAAAGCAGTCTTCTCTGTCCTCTGACAGGAGCATTTAAGAATTTTTTTTTTAACCAGAAAGAATTTCTGCTAAAGATATTGGGAATTCTAATCTTTCTCTTTGAGTGCTTTTGAGAAGTCTCTTCTGTCCCTTCTCATTCCCCTCCTAGCCAACTTTGAAGTAAACTATATAATTTTCTCATCTCTAGAAATTTCCTTTTCTTCCAACCTTTCAAAGTATCCTGGGATGTTTGTAATAACACCTGAAAGCCACCTGTGCACAGGGAAAGTGCTAAATCAACTCATTTGACTGTGAAAACTGTATGTGTTTAGGTTGAATCCAGAGAACAATATAAGAAGTCCCTGAGACACTATCCATCTTTTTATACATGTAATATATATGTATATGATGTATATACACGTGTGTATAAACACATTTTTATATGTACACACACACACACACACACACACACACACACACACACACACTCTATGTTTTTTTTTTCCCCCTAGAATTAACCATTTTCTATGTAATGTAGTCTGGCTATTCAACAGGCTCGAGAAACTCACCTATCTCTGCCTCACTAATGCTGGGATTACAAACATCCTGTATCATATCTGGATTTTTTCACATAGGATCTGGGGCTCCTTGAGTTTGTAACATAAACATTTTATCAACTGAGCCAGATCTTCTGCTTTGTAACAGTTATTTTTAAGTTTTATGTAGAATAATAATTCAAAAGCCACTGATAAATTGTGTAAAACATTAATCATTGAAGAGAGTTTATCAAGAACCTAGAAAGTATCTTTCTTTTACTTATAGTCTTTTAACATTTTCATAACTGATACCTTTTTTCAGCTTTAAAAAAAAAAAAAGTCCTCTTTGCACGGATCTCTAAAATATACAGAGAACTCAAGAAACTAGAGGCCAAAAACCCAAATAATTCAATTACAACATGGGGTTAAAAGCTAAAATGAGATTTCTCAACAGAAGAATTACAAATGATTGAAAAACACCTAAAGACTTGTTCAACATCTTTAGCCATCAGAGAAATGTAAATAAAAACAACTCTGAGATACCACTTCACACCTGTCAGAATGGCTAAGGTCAAAAACACAGATGACAGGCTATGCTGGAGAGGATACTGAGCAAGGGGAACACTCCTCCATTGGTGGGAGTGTAAACTTGTACAGCCACTCTGGAATGCAGTATGGTGGTTCCTCTGAAAACTTGGAATCAATCTTCCCTGTGATCCAGCAATACCCTACTAGGCATATATCCAAAGGATGCACATTATTACCCCAAGGGCATTAGCTCAACTATGTCCATAGCAGCATTATTCACAATAGCCAGAATCTAGGAAAGCCTAGATGCCCCTCAACTGAAGAATGGATTAACAAATAGTGCTATATTTACACAATGGAGTACTACTCAGAAGGAAAAAAGGAACCCTAAAATTTGCAGGAAAATGGATAGATTTTGAGAGTATCATCCTGAATGATGTAACCCCCGGCCCAGAAAGATAGACATGCTATGTACTCACTCATAAGTGAATTTTAGACGTAAAGCAAAGGATAACCAGGCTACAATCCACAATCCTCAAGAAGCTGGGTAACAGGGGAAACATAAGAGAGACATCCAGTGATCCCTCTGGGAAGGAGAAATAGAGAAAATCTTCTGAGTAAATTGAGACCATAGGGGAGAGGGAGAAAGCAAGGGGAGGTGGGAACAAATTATGAGAGAAGGAGATGGTTGAGTGAGAGGAACAATAGAGAGGGAGAAAAAAAAAAGAGATGGATATCTTGATAGATGGAACCACTGTGGGATTAGGAAGAAACCTGGTGCTAAGGAAACTTCCAAGAACCTACAAGATGCCCCTGGCTAAGGCTCCAAGCAACCAAAGAGAGAGTGCCTAAACAGGAGTTCCCCTATAATCAAATGAAAGATCTCCCTAACTGTCAGTATAGAACCTTCATCTAGCAATGGAGACAGAAGCAATGGATAGAGGCAGAAGCAGAGATCTATAGCTAAATGCTGTTTTGAGTTCATGGTCCAGCTGGAAAAAAAGAGACAGAGAGGGAGGGAGGGAGAGAGGGAGGGAGGGAGAATATAAACAAAGGGCTCTGGATCATGAGTAGGAAACCCACAGAAATGGCTTACTGGAGCCTTTCTTTGAGTTAGAAGCAACCACTGAGTAACCTTCAGAGAAAGGAGCTAAAATTTCCAATGGTATATTACTGTCAAATGGCGTGGGTAGTTTGTGGCACTACTTGGAGCAGGATCAGACTATGTTCCTGTACGTGACTGGCACCTTGGAGCCCATTCCCTACAGAGGAACACCTAATCTAGCCTTAATACTGGGAAGAGGGACTCGGACCTACCTCAAATGGACATACCAGACTGAACTGACCCACTTTGGGATTCCTTGCCCTCTTGAGCAATGAATAGGGGTATGAGGTGGGGGGAGGTTGAGGGGGTACTGGGAGGGTCTTGGAGAAGGGAAGGGAGAGGGCAGTGATATGTATGACAAAAAACCCTCATTAAATAAATAAATATAATGAAGGAAAAAAGCCCTCCTTATTAAGATTGTTCTTTAAGGAATACTTTACTTATAACTTTTAAAAAAAATATAACAGCAGCTATGCTTTGTAATAACTCCCTACCAATGAGGGTCATATCAAGACAAAAGATACTTCTTTAAAAAGTGTCTTTTTATTGTACATTTTTGCAAAGGTTCACACTTAATGAGAAAATTATCAGGCACATATTTTTATAAGCTAATGTAAGGTTTACAAAGGAGATAATGAAAGCAAATGTTACAAGCTAATTTTAAAGAGTTAAACAAAGTAAAATAAAAATAAACTGCCCTACATAGAAACTTATATTCCATTTTCAAATGCTGAGAGTGATTGCTGTTCTTTAAGTTTTTATCAAACTCACTGTCTTATTTTGTGACTTACTCTAATTTTCCTAGTGTATCAGTATTATGAAGTTTGTGTATCTGATTCATCCCCACAATCTTTTTTTTTTTTTTTTCAGTTAACTGGAGGTAGGAAGTTGGTAAATAGCAACTGTAAGCTGCTTTGAAAAATGTTCAGGTAGCTGATGACGCTCTTCCTGTTTTGCCCTCTACCCCTATCAAGTACCTTAGCTAACTTTTCCTGTCTGTGTCTGATATACTCTGACGAAGGAGAGAGAGTTTGTTCCGGCTTACACATTGTAAGTAGACTACAACATGACAAAGAATTTAAGCTCATGGGTGCTTAAAATCAGCCATTCCATCATACTCACAATCAGAAAGTTGAGGGATGAGCTCTACATTAGTGCTGAATTGTTATCTCCATTTATTTGGCTCTGGATCCCAACTAGGGAGCAATCACACCTAGTAGGGATGTATGACTTCTTACCTCATTCAGTAAGATAAAGATCCCACAAGAATGCTGGGAAACTAACCAAACATAAAAGTGGGATAATTATCAGATGCCATGAAAGTCAGTCCATTCTACTAATATCCAGCCAAATGTCTTTGTTTAGACCATGATAGCCACAAAGTGCAATTATTTCAATTTATGAGTTGTAACTAAATAAAAGTAAAGCTCCTTTTGTCAAAGAGTTAAATGTCTAACATGTTGTTCTCCTATAAAAATAATTAAAATCCTAGGACATTGTAGTGATTTCAGTGACTCATGGAATTTAGAGAAGATATGGTTCACGTATGAAACTTGTCAGAGGCAGGTTTCAAGTAGCCAAATACAAAATATTGTATTGATGGAGTTTTTGTTTTACATAATTATGAAACATAATTGTGCTATATAAGTTTGACTGATGGACTATTTCTTGAGAAATATCAGTAAACTTTAGAAAATTCCATTCAAGATCTTTTCTAATATACAGGGACTAGCCCAAAATAAATTGATGTTTCAATTTATTTGAACATTTTCTCTCAATTTCTTATATGTTGATTTTTCAATTCTCAAAATTTTTCTTCTGTTTTTTATCTTTCCTTTTTGTGGAATGGGACAAACATTATGGACGTTGTCACTTTCAGCTTAATAATAATTAAGTAACTTTAAGGATTATGTACATTTTTCATTGATTAAGTGATATCAGTCTCTATGCTATTATATTTTGAAGCAAAATATTTTAACTATTACCCACAGAAAATGTTAATTACTCCAACTTATGCTTGTATGTTTAATATGTTGTGCACTTTTCAAGTTTGAGAATACATAGATATCAAGTCAGTTTCTACTACAAGAAATCTTTTTTCTCTCTTTTAATATTGTTATAGGTTATATTTTAAAAATCTTTTGTAATTTTCCATGGGCCTGTGAGATGTGATCCTCTAAAATAGATATGCTTATACAATTCAGGAGCTCAGTTATTAAAGCACAGTATGACTTCTTCCATTCCTGACCCATACTAAGACATTTTGAAGCTTACTTAGCTGGTTACATCCAATTGTGAGTGTATGTATTTGCTTTTATTTTTCTCCTTCCAGAGACAAATTGACTGACAGAGCGTCTTAAAGGAGAAAAAACATATTTTGCTTCATGATTTTAGTTTATCATAGAGATAAATATTTGGTAGAATTCAGAACTAAAGAAATCTGTGGTAAACAAAGCTAATAAGGAAGCAAGAGCACTCCATGGAAAGTCTACACAGTTGAATCCTCAAAGACATTCCTGAAACACTAGATAGCTTCCTGGCACCCTATCAGCTGGGAATAAGCTCAAGCATATGGACCTACAAGGGATTACATCTTATGCTGAAATCATAGCATCACCTATAGCCAACATAATGCTCAACAACATCAGATTGATATTGAAAAGTTGTAAGTGGTGATTTAATATCACACACAAGAAAGTGGTACAAATTAGGCTTTTGTTTTATTTTGCTTTTATTATCACGTCACTTTTTACAGGGACCTGCATAATCTTCTTGATACACAAGGAGACAGCTGTGTTGTTAATTGCTACTCTTTCCTCATCCTCACCTACCTTTTAGGTACTTAAGTGTTGTTTTGCCAGACTTAAGAAAGAAGGCAGCTTTGATAATTATAACTCTTAGATGTGGAATACCTAAAGATATAGCAAAGGACAAGGTTGACTTTTTATTTTTAGAATTACAAATTAGAAATTTGATCAGGGGCCATGAGATTTTATAGAAGTAGTCATCGTCTCTCATGTATTAAAAAGTCATTTGTAAATGTTCACCTAATCATCCAACACCAGAATCCATATTTTCTTAGGGTCACAGTTGTTATCAAAATTTGAACTTACAAGGGTACAGAAAAGGAAAAATGAAAAACAAAGCAAGAGGAAGGAATTATATGAAATCAGGAAACAACTGGACATATTTTCTTTCCAGTTCATTTAAAATTATGAAACTAACATAAACTAACATAAAGTGAAATATGAAGATATGAATAAGAATCTCTTTGAATAGAATATTTTTAAAAACTTGTTTCAATGTGATGCCTTGTTTTCAGTAAATGAAAAAGTGCTCAGTGGATGAAATTGTTTCATCAATCCTCTCTGCAAGGTATTCAGGAGGCGTTTGTGAGGTACAGGATGCTCACAGAGAAAAAAGGTGTGGAAAAGTCCTAGAACAAATGAGTCACGTAAATGACACGCTGTGTTGTGCAGGTTATAGATAATGGCTTGTTGAGATCACCACAATGGAAAATATTGATTTGCTTATAAGAAAGTACAAAGTCAGAACTGAGTCAAGCCTCAAAAAACACTACCAAATGATGCCCCATAAAATCCTGCAAAGACAAGCTTCATTGTTAACCAGCCTCCACACAGCCTGGTTTTGCAAGGTGTTCTTGGCTGATGCACAATATCTGTTATCCTTAAGTCAACATGGTAGGTCAACTATGAAGAAACTTGTTTGTAGTTTCTTTGGTGGATGAGAGTGCATCAGAGTTCTGAAGGCAGAACATACACTGTAAAGTTAGATGAAACACTGCATTAGTATATCAAACATCATAATGCTATTGATAAATCACATAGACTCTGCTTAAAAAGTATCTCTAAACCAATTTACATAAATATAAAGTAAAAGATATTTCAATAATGTCATTATTTAGGGGAAGTAATCATTCTAAAAAGACAGTGCAAAGAAATATGTCAAAATTCCTTGAAAATATACCCTGGCATTAATTATGATTATTTTCCTAAAAATTCTCAAGCGTATTAATTATAAATTGATCAATAATTGAAAAATAACACAAAAACAAATCTTTCTACAAACACAAGAACAGTCTAAAGAATCCACTAGTGATTCATAGTTATCATAATTTAGTGGTAGTTTTGTGTAACACTTTCTGAATACATGTGAAGTCTTATTCAGTTTGCCCATTCACAAGACATAAAACGACTTGCATGTTAATATCAACACTATTATCAACATCATCATATATACGTCTAAAGAGTACACTTTACATGACGGTATTGTAACATAGATTAAATCTATCTGATCTCACCTTTGCTGAAAACATAACTTTTATACTATTTGCTAATGTAACAATTTTAATAACCCCATTTTTATAATACAAATAAAAACACAAGCTTTAATCACCACAGTAGAGCTGAAGACAAAGACATAATAGTAAATCTAGGGCTCACTGTAGAATTCATTCTTATTTGCTGTGGAGTTTGATCATATTCTCTGTCATTAAAAACAATTTTCTATAACTGTAGAAGAAAATAGGAAGTGATAAAATATAGTTAACATTTTTTCATATACTTGGCATCGAGAAACAAGAGAGTAATTACAAAGTCTATAAATTATGCCCAGACATGGTGATCCTTGCCTTTAATACGATCACTGAGATACAGTAGCAGGTGGATCTCTGTGATTTTGAGGCTAACCTGGTCTACAAAGCAAATTCTAAAACAGCCTCAGCTGTTACACAGAGAAACCCTGTATCAAAACCAAATAAAGATAAAGAAATCTAGAGCTTTAAATTATTATTCTTAAGTGTGCACGTGCTATGATGCACATGTGGAAAATGACTTGCAGAGGTCAGGTGTTTCTCTTTTATTTTGTGGGTTCCAGGAATAAACCCACATTATCAATTCTATATCCTATACTCAAGGACTTTTGACATCTGAACCAACTAGCCAACCCTGAGGATAATGTAATCATCACAGCAAACAATGATTCTACATCAGTTACATTGTCTCTTATGTTCAAACCCAGTTGCTTGACAAGACAATGAAGCAACATGACTGACAGAGTCTGAACTCTCCTTCCCCCCTCTATTGTAGTTATTGTTTGCACAGTTCTGTTCTACTCTCCAATTCATATAAGAAAAGCTGATGAATATGGCAACATAACAAGGTGGTAACATATTTCTTCCTCACTGACATGCTCCTTCTTGTTCATATCCTATAACGAGATTTTGTACACTTATGTTTGAAGGATTGATGAAATTTTTACATATTTAGTTCATATTAATTGTAATTAGTATAAATGAGACAAAATAAGCCTGGACTTAGAATCATGTCATGGAGTCTAGTTACTTCTTTGTAATTATTTTAAATTCTTTGCCTTCTAATGTCGACCTTCAGAGAGTAACCATATGAATGTAGTTGACTACGTAATCATTACAGGTCATCTTAATTCTTAGAGTATCCATCAAGGTTTCTCATATTTCCATTCATTTGGTGGGAAAAAAAACTCACAAAATCTCACTAGACCAAATACTTTATTAGAAAATTATAGAAACAAAATGCCACTAGAAACATTTTGTCTCACAAGTAAAGGAAAACTTTCAAAAGCTTTAACATGGGGAAATTTTATATAATTTGGGCATAGAACAAAAAAATGCAGTTCTTGAAAGAGAGAGCATGTATTGATAAAAAGACTGTTATTAAAGAGAGTTTAGATGTTCACTCCTGTAAGTCAAGTGGGCTAAAATACAGAGGAAAATTGATATGCAAAGTCCACAGTGCTAAATTCTAAATTTTAGTATTACACAAGATTGTGTTATTTATTGTATGTAGAGAACAAACTCATGCTCCCTTATTTTTTTGTAAAGCTGTCTAGATTGCATAGGAATGGTGCTTTATTAATGTTATTATTATTTTAGCTTGATGACAAACTTTTCACTTCAGAAAATATTTATATGATTTGTCACTGATTTCAATTGAAGATGACACAGTAAACATTTTCAAAAGTGGAGAGTTGTGATCAAGTAGGTAATTACTTATAAAAGAAATAAATATACATGTGTCTTTTCTCAGAAACAAGATCCTCTTACAATTTCGTAGAAACCTCTGAATAAACCAACATTATAAGCTTTCTTGTCAAGAGGGGGAATCTGACAAGATTCTACCTAAATCGGATTATGTATGTTCTAGACTTAACTACTTGAATCCAAACCTTAACATTGCATTACACACTATCTATATGACTTTGAACTAATTATTGAAAATACCATTGAAGGGACACAGTTACCTCCCAGGTGACAAAAATCAAAACAGATTCTACCATCAAAAATAACTGAGAAGAGTTTCTATCCGGTCTTGTGGAAACTTTAAAGAGTAGTTGGCTCACAAGGTGAACTACGCAAATGTGAGGACACACTATTGCTGATCTATCTTAAGAAAACAAGGTATGCTCATAAAGAGAAAAATCCTCAAACTTTGAAAGCATAAGTTCAGAATGGATACAATAATTTTAGGGAAAAAATCAATAATCTAAGGATGTAAGAGCAGTGGAATCCACTTGTTATAATACGTATCAAAATTTGTTGACCAAAACTTGGAAGCAGACAACAAATAAAGCCCAAATACTTGTTTTTTTCCTCCCTTTATACTTTTACAAGCTTTTTTTTTGTATTCTGTAGGATTTCTTTGTCATTATTCTCAGTGAATTTTCAAGCAAATTCTTAGAAAAATCTCTAAATTATGAGAGATAACTTTAGGTATTTTATAGAAAGAAAAGCTCAATTGGAAATTGCCTTTCTTCCTTTGGCCACCCAAGTATTTATTAACAGGTAATTGTATAAAAGTCCCAACTGGTATTTCCGTCTGCATTACACAAATGAGTTGAGATACTTCAATGTGACATCCCATAGCATCGAACTAATCAAAGATTATTGCAATGTAAAATGAAGAAATTCTTATGATACAGAAGAGTGAATACTTTATGATGCTTTATGCCTTACTGTGTTATACAAAATCAAGTCATAGGGTACAACTTATAAATTAAATACCTAAGAATATCGTTATTGGTTCTTAATATTCCTAATGCCATGACTCTCTAGATGGTTTATTATTTTGTGACTATTTCATTACTGTAATTTTGCTATTGTTAGAAATTCTAATGGAAATATCTGATATAAAGGATATCTGATATGAGACCCCAGGGATCAAGACCCACAGATTGAGAAACTACAGAGTATCTGAATCCATTTAAATATTGTTCCTGTGGGGAGGGGATATCAGAACTTGGAGGAGATCTGGTTTAGTAGGTGCCACTTAGGTTCAATCTGCAATGCTGCAAGTGTGTAGAAGTATGCTTTACTATGATTCCCATGTGGTTTTAAGTCAATCTGTGTTTCCTCCCCTTGAGCTTTCTCACCCCTCACCATACATTTCTCTCAAAGGCAATGTCCTTCTGAAAACACATATTACATGCTATTTTCTCTCTATCCCAAGTACTTTGCAAAAGACCAGTTTATTATTCAGAATTACTCGCTGTATTTTCTCTATATCATCTCCTTCACTGGCTGTCTTTGAGATGAACCTTTTCCTAGTGGTGCCTTAGGGGACGCAAGGCCTACTTTGTCATTAATCTTCTCTAAAGTCAAGGAATTTCAAAATTGTAGCCCAAAGTATAAATGTTTTATAAAATAGGACTCAACATGTTTGCATACATATTTTTTATACTCTTCTCCATATGTTCCTCACAACTTTCATAGAAGCCTACAAAATTCTTTCCCTGAAGTATAAGATTGTTATTATGGCTCATGTCTTGACTTTATTTGCATTCTTGCCTTGGCCTAAAATGCCCTCCTCAAACTCATTCTCATTTATTGAGATTAGATTCAAATAGTTGCCTTTTTAAATTTCCACATCTTGGCGTAGATACTGGGGTCACATTATCTTATTACTAATGTTCTCAGCTTCCACATTTCTCTCAAAAAGTGTGAGAACAATCAGTCCTGGACCAGTCCCAGTGTTCCTGCATTCTGGCACTCACCTTCAGTTTCAAACACAGACAGTTTTCTCACTGCAGCACAAAAGGAAATTTCTTCTTTACTTGACATATAGAACTGGGCACAAGCAAACTTGGGTGAACTAGTAGACATAATCTCTATGATGTAAATAAAGCTTCTTTTGTGAGCAAGACCACTGTCAAGCCTGTAGAAAGACATTGTAAACAGGCACAGCTTAAAGAATTGAATATTTACACACACTGAGGGCTTCAGGGATGCTAAGTGGTTTTTACTTTTTTGTGAGAGTTTCTTTGCTATCTTTTTAGTATAAGTCACTTTAATTTTTTTTTTTTTGTATAAGCAAGTCAGTTGTATTTTACTCCCTTACATGGAATCCTGTCTAATAGAAATACTAATAATCTTTTGATAAGATCTTATTTCTGAACATACTGCACACTTGGGTAACATATAGAAATCAATGTGGTACCAGCCAGAAAGCTTCCTCCCTACTGGTGAGTTTCCACAGTCCTGAATGGTACAGTGCAGACTTCAGAGGAAAATCAACTGTTTTATAATAATGACCAATATTGCCCAATATTCCCATGTGTGCAATAATGACTCGATTAGTTGATATGAATTTTTTTCTAACAAATAGTATATCGATAGTAAGATTTAATAGTTAATCTTCAAAATTCTTTTTGTCTATACAGGATATTCTTCTTCTCAGCAATATTAAATGATCATGCACATGAATGATTTGGGGAGACAGCACAATAGCCTCTTAGACAATAATAATATAACTGGAATGGTAAATTGTATGTTTCCTGTCAATATTTATTTACTAACTTATGATTTTAGCCGTATAGTTCTGTGTCCTAAACAAGATCCTCTAAATTACCATTCAGATCAACACTGATAAATGGTTTTAATTTTTCTAACATAAGGAGTATTGCTGGAGAAATTCCATGCCGTCATATTATAGGTAAAGGCTACATGTGCTCTGCTTTGTTCATTGTGCTTTGCTGCTTTTTCCAAATATTCCTTCCCCTTTGTTTCTAAAAGCAGCTCTTTATCTATGGGAAACTTCCATTTCCTCTCAGAAAGACTTTTTGGTAGATTTTTTCCTATTTATTTTGAGTTTGGCACATCTGTGAGATTATTATTTGCCTACACAGTCTCTTACCTAATTTTATGTCCTTTCTGTGACTCATGATTGTTTTATTGGATGTGTTGAAAACTTTTTCTCCACTATGGCAGGCTAACTTTTACTTCTTTTTTGATTTTAACTAAAGTTGTATTCCAAAACAACAGCAAACATTATCAAGATTTTAGGGGTTGCTTTCATACTCAGAAAAATTAGAGAATTATGTCATTTGTGGAGCAAGACACTAAGAAAGGCTGTTTATCATTTGAAACAAATTGGCTTCCACTAAACATAATTCAGTTTAGAAGTCAATCTACACATTCCAACTGAAAATCTCTGGGACATGGAATTCTCTTTCTACCAGCCAATAGGAAGAGAGCTATTGGGTTACCTAAAGTATGTTCAATATTTATACCAAAGATTGGCACCTCTGTCCCACTTGTTGTAAGACAGTTTCATAGAAGGAAAGCGGTTACTGTGCTCTTTTCTGCTCTTGGGGACTTGGAGAAAATCTGTAATTCTGTGTTTGATGGATTCTGGGAGGAAAACTGCAGTGTGTCTCAGCCCTCAACACTTAGGGATGTAAGTGTGCATCTTTAAACGCAGCCCACAGATTGATTACATGCCTTCAATTCACTGCTTTTCAAGCTATGGATTATTAGCCTGTAGAACTCTTCACCACATATAAGATATAGGGAACTAGGATAGGACTAATTTAAGAATAACTTATATAATTCTAAACAATAGACATTTATTTTGTTTCATGTTGTTTTTTTTTATTTTTTAATATCTCTTTATTTTAACATACCCACTACTGTTTCCACTCCCTCTCCTCTTTCCAGTCCTCCCCCACCTTCCCTCCACCCCATCCCCCACCCATTCCTCAGAGAGGGTAAGGACTCCCAGGTGAGTCAATGTAGTCTTGCAAATCTAGTTTGAGGTAGGACTAAGCCCCACTCCCAAATATCAAGGCTGAGCAAGATGTTCCTCTGTTGGGAACGGGCTCCAAGAAGCCAGTTCATGCATCAGGAATAAATTCTGGTCCCACTGCCAGAGGCCCCATAAACTGTCCATGCCATTCCACTGTCATCAGCATTTAGAGGGCCTCATTCAGTCCTGTGTAGGGTCCCCAGCTGTCTTCAATCCAGGAATTGACTCAATTAAACAGATGCACCTGTTTCAAAAATTAGCATGCTGATTTTAGGCAAGTTCAAATATCATCTTGACTAAATGTTGCTACCTTTAAAACTGAAAAAAAAATAATTTCTATAATTTTAATGCTTCATTTGAATGATACATAATTCAAATGTGTCTATAATCTTGCATTGGATGAAATATATATATACATATTTATAAATATATTAATTGCCCATTTGTATTTTCTATTGCTGAATTATTACTACTGTTATATTCTTTATAAGGTTGTATCCATATACATTCAATGTCCTATAGACAATATATATCTCTGTTTTAACTATTCATTTTTTTAAAATCCTAGTTAATATTCATTGAATGACAAAAAACAAGTATGTCTCAACTCACATAAAGTCACACATGTTGGTACAGGAACTTTGCCAACTGAGCAAAGAGTAAAATATAAGTTAGCTGGCTACTTAATAAGATGAAGTTAGTGAAACTTTCGACATTAATTTCATCACTACTTAATTAATCTGAAAAAATAATAATGAATGATATAATTTCATTTAAACTGAAACACTTTATAGAAACTATTTTGGTAGATTTCTTTAGGTATAACAAGAGAAAGAATTTTGTCACTACAGAAATTTTAGATAAGATTATTTTAATTAATGAAATGTATTATTTAATTTATTTGATAAATATTACTGATTTGGTATAGTACACACACATACAGTGTGTGTGTGAGAGAGAGAGTCAGCTGCCTGTCACTATAAAAATATGTCTAAATAATATATTTAAAATCTTCATCTTTAACTCTGCAGTTCCAGCACATTAGTCCATCTCCAATTCCATTATTTTTAGGAAAAGGGATGCACTCTGGCAAAAACAGGCAATAGAGGCATTGGTCACTTCATGGTAGCAAGAAAAGGCACAAGAAAGAAAAGCCTACAGTCCCAACATTCCCTTACGTCGTTTGTGCACAATTGTCTAACTTCTTTCACTAGGTTTCATGTGTTAAAGATAATCTGTCTTCTCTGTAGAGCCGAGGTCTAGCATGTAAGCCTTCCCCTTAAATATGGGAGTTTTAAAGGACACATAAGTTCCTGTTTGTGCAGTGTTAGGAAGTCAGACCTTATCAGATCTTTTAGTTTGATAATAAATACAGAGAGGGTGCCTGAACTGGCCTTCTCCTTTAACTAGATTGGTGACCTCCTAACTGTCACCATAGAACCTTCATCCAGCAATTTATGGAAGTAGATGCAGAGATCCACAGCCAAGCACTGGGCCAAGCTCCAGAAGTACAGTTAAAGAGGAGGAGGAGGGATTATACAAGCAAGAGTGGGTGGGAATTAAGATCATGATATGGAAAACCACAGAGACAGATGACCTGAGCTCATAGGTGTAACAATAAGGTTTCTTGGTCCCAGGCGGCCAGAGATCCAGACCCATAACCTGCCTTGCCAGACCCCTTAGCTGCCCGCTGCTCAGGCCCCCAGAAATGATTCAAACGCTTATATTAAGTTCATGCAGTTTGGCCTATGGCTCAGGCACATTGTTAGCTAGCTCTTACATCTTAACTCAACCCATTCTCATTAATTTGTCTGCCACGTGGCCCGTGGCTCACCTGTGTTCCTTACATGTTGCTCCTTTGGGCTTCTGGCTTGGTCTGTCTGACTCTGCCTTGCTTCTCCTACCTATGCTCTGATTTCTCCTCCTACTTTTTCTATGGTGCCTGTCATGGCCCAAAACAGCTCCTTTATTTAAAGATTGATAGTCACAGCATATAGAAAGACATTCCAACAGCACATGGGAGTTCACAGATGCTAGACCTGTGACTGAACGGGACCTACTTAGGTCCTCTGCATGATGGTGACAGTTCTGTAGCTTCCTGTGAGGGGCCCTTAGCACTGGGACCAGAACCCATTCCTGGCTCATGAGCTGGATTTTTTTTTTTTAATCTCTTCCCCATGCTGAGATGCTTTGCTCCACCTTGATGCAGGGGGAAGGCCTTTGTCTGCCTCAACTTGATAAGCCATGCTTTGTTGGCTCCCATGGGAGTGCTTACCCTTTCTGAGGGGTGGAGGGGGGCATAGAAACGAGATAGAGCAAGGGAACAGGAGACAAGCTGAAAGAGGAAACAGTGGTTGGTAAAATAATTTTTTAAAAAATTAATAATAAAAATATAAAACGAAGGAAAGGAAAGAAATGGAAAATCAGATACTAAAAAACATACAATCATTGTGAGACTCTTTGACCAGACAGAAAATCCACATGCTTTATTTGAAAGATAGTCACTTATTAAAGATTTCCTGTAAGTGCTTACAAAATCGATCTGAAAATATTTTCCTTGAATGTTTAGCATATTATTTCCTTCAATGTATTCTGTTTACTTACCTATGTATGTAAGACTACAAATACTTTATAAATTTTCTAACTTTGTAGTGTAACACGTATTTAGACACTTGGAATGTTCTGTCTTTTCTCCTTACTGCAGAACCTGGGTTATTATGATGTTTGTATTTTATTCATAATACCTGACATATTTCTCCTTTATCAGCTCCTGATTTATTTCAGTTTTGTCTTTATCCAACAAGTTGTTTATTTCTGGAAATGCAGCCAGGATTTTCATGTCCTTCCTTCTACATATGACCCCATAGGCTTTCTTTAAATGAACTTCCAGGGAAGACTGCCATCACAGCATGATGATTTCCTACTCCTGTGAAGTGCTTTGGAAAATTGGAAAATATGGACTTCCTGCTTTTGCTTCCGGCCAAATCCATCATGAGATATATACTTTTTTCCATTTTCATACTACAGTCTTTTCAGTTTGCCTAGGACTTATTGAAAGATGTCAAAAGCTGTCGAAGACTTAAAATGAATTTCAGCTGTGTCCTCAGTGCCATCAGATAGATACTCTGTAATCTCTCTGTATCTCTGTGTCTCTGAATCTGTATCTTTCTCTGTGTGTCTGTCCCTCTGTCTCTCTCTCCTCTTTTCTGTCTGTCTCTCTCTGTCTCTCTCTCTCTCTCTCTTTCCCTCTCTCTCTATGTGTGTATGTGACTGATAACATTTCCAAAGTTTTCCAAAAAGTCCCATGCATTGTTGTATCACCAAAAAACTAGAACCCACTATTTAGTTTTCCTATTTAATTTTATTTTCCAAGAATAAAACTCTTCTGTCAGATCGAATCTGTTCCCAGTGCTTTCTGGTTGGTTTCACTTGCCTGTTTGCCCAGCCTTTCTTTTACCCGCACCTTGAACCTTTCTAAGTACTGTACTCTCCTTAATTCAGCGTAAAATATTCACAGGTCTGCCGTAGTGTAAAAGATCAGAGTGCTTCAGTCTGTCTTCTTTCCTTCTCCGATTCCAGACCATTTCATTTCTAAAGACTGTTTCACATGGGCTAATTCTTTTTCTCAGCATCTATTCTCGTAGTCAGTTGTAACTTGAGCTTCACCACATTCCTGAACCTAATTCTTCAGTCAGCAGGTAAATTACCTACGAGCCTACCTGAAACTTTTTTTTCAGTCTACATTCTAGTGTGTCTAAACAGATGGCCCATTGAGTATGTGAACTCTATTATTCTTGGCCTCTGAGATCTTGCAGTATCTAGTTTTCCCTCCCATATAGGGCTATTCACTATGCTTTGCTGACTCCTCATTGTGCTGCAGGATTTTTTCCTGCTCTGCCAAGTTATGATCTCATCCATACCCATATCTCAAATCCTAACCCCCTGGGCCCATTTCTGCTCACTAGAAAGTTTTTTTTTTAATTATATATTAGTTGTACCCCTGACTCCATTTGTTTAGGTAAATCTGGGATTTTCTTGCTGCTGTTGTTTTAAGAAAAACAAATCTCAAAAAGCCAGTCAAGATTGATCTTCTCCTGCTTTCAAAATGGTTTGATTACAGGCACTAGGACCAAGCATTGCTCTAAAGTTGCTAAGATCCTCAGATTGAACAGACAAGGTATAAAGCTATCACCCTACAAATTTTCTTAATTATAGCAATAGAAATCCATCTTCGACAATGTCCTAAATTCAGTAAGTCAAAAATTTTTATTTTTCTTCTGTTCTTGACTTTCGATACAAATCATTTTATAATTGTAAATTCATCTTGTCTTCTTCCTCTGACTTTTAATATTTTCCTTCATTTAGCATTGTTGAACCCCCGGACACGTTTCTTCTCTAATCTCTCTGCATTCACACTTAAGCAGCATCTCCTTTCTTCCTGTATAGGTTTGTGCGATATCCAATCCTCTGAAATCAAGTTTGATGCCCACTCAAATTAAATAGGAGAAACTTTTCTCACATTTTCTACTTTCAAACTAAAGCTTCTTAGATCTTTTGTTCACACATTTGTTTTCCTATTACTTTTTTTTTACATTCGTACATTTTTTCCCCTCTGAGTATGACTTTCCAAGTCCTTCCAGCTCCAAAATAAATCTTTGATGTGGGGTGTTTAGTTTAATCATTGGAATTATCAAAGATAATGTGCTTCTCCTTTGGCATTAATTTTTTTTTTGTTTTGTTTTCATCTGCCAAGTGGGGATGAAGCTGTCTTTTCATCTTAGACGTGTAAACTTAATTTGAAATGAAATAAGTTTGCTGAGTTCTGAGCCAAATATTATTAGAATACTTCCTAATTTTTTTCCTCTTTTAATTTATACCTACCCTCATTTAGTCATGTTATATTTTAGATTTATGGGCACCTGTTTTGCCTCTTAAATAAGGTGTGAGAGAATGCATGCCTGTCTTGAATTATAATCCCTTTATATTCATCACAGCACTTGCTATTTGTTGTAGGAACCATAATATATTTGTTGAACATATCATTATGAGTTAATGGTTTTAAATTCCTTTATGGAAGTACAAAACAAAATATTACATATAAAATCACGAACAGTTTCACTGAGGCTCCTAATTTGTGGCTGAAGAAAACCCAAACCATCAAACCTTTGATAATTAAAAAGAAAAAACGGTGTTGATATAAATTAACTAGTCAAATTCTTGCCTCTTGCCTACAAAGGCCTGATGCCTGGTTATGTAAACTGAGCATGGAGGTATATAACTACAGTATGAGCCCTCTGGGAGATTGAAGACAGGAGTAAAATAAGTTCAGGGTCATCCTATGCTAAGTGGTAAGTTCTGGGACAGCATGGGCTATGTGAGACCACATCTCAAAAAAAAAAAAAAAAAAAAAGTAGGAAACAGTAAACATTTTGCTCGGGGGCGGTGTCTAGGGGTGAAGTACCTGCTCATAATTTATGAGGCCTGGATTCCAGCACTGACATGGCCAAACGAGAAAGAATCATATAAAACTGACTTCTGCATCTAAATGTCTATATAGTATAAGGAGAGATTTGTATGATACTATGTAGAGGAGATTTTTTTTCCTTTGTCCAGAATATTAACCTTCTACACATTCTGAGGTGTGTGTGTTGAGAGGTGGGAGAGCAAGAGATGGCTCTGATGTACGTTTACTCTTAACTGTGCATCCTATAGATCTTGGTGGGCTGTTTTATAGAGCATCATATGATTAGACATTTAAAATAGGATTACATGATTAGAGTTGGAGAGGTAGCTCAGTATAGGGTCTTTGCCTAGCAAAAGGCATTGGTTTGAGTTTCAACACTACAAGAACAAAATATCACTAATAAAGTACATGTTATTCCCTTTAAATAAACAAATGTTTATTATTCCCTTAAAGAAACACATGTTTATTCCTAGACTTAGAATATTAAATTATTTTTGTCATTTCATTTTCTATTGGTGTTTTATTTCATTATACCCCCATCAAAGCCAGAGTTCAGATGTCAGGCATTGATAACATATAAATATACTACAATACTTCAAGAGAAAAGACGTTTCCTAAACATCTTTGGAATGTATAATCACAGCAAAGTGTACAGAACAAACTCTTTCTGGTCCAACATAACCTACTCTATTTAGCAAAGTATCTCTTAGCGTGCTTCTTCACAGTATACCAATGCATGCATCTCGTTATGTAGAACTTACTACTTGAGCAAGTAAAGCCAATCTACTCTAAATAAACTAAGTGGCACATTTTGTTTTATTTTTAGAATTTTTATGTGTATAAAGTTATGCATGAATGTATGTCTATGTGTTTATGAGTGAGCAAGAATTGCTGCTCGGGAGCACACAGAATTCAGAGGAAGCTGAGTGTCCTGTTCTGTCATTCTTTGCCTTAATCCCATGAGATAAAGTACTTTGGTTTTTTGAATCTAAGCTGGCAGTCAGAAAGCCCCTGAAGTTTTTGTCTCATCCACCACAGTGATGAAATTAAAGCAGGGCCAAGATCACTCAGCTTTTTCCAAGGGTTAAGGGATTTATCACTAGGTCCTTCTGCTTTTGAAACAAATGCTTTCATCCCCCAAGCCATCTGCTCAGCCCTGGTGTTATGTGTTTAGCTTGAGAGAGAAATGAACTATTACAGCCTTCAGTCCACTGAAGCTGAATGTTTTGAGGAAATGTATTTATTAAGTCTGGTCCTAGATTACTCATCATACAACTGGTAGCACTACAGTGCACAGCATATTTCCTAGTGTTGGTGAAATCAGAAATTTGTTTCTAGAATCTTTTAACAAAGTTCATATGTCAGACTGATTATAAAGTTCTTTGAGATTTTAACACTTCTTGATCAATACAAGATTACAGGGGAAATGTTGAGATGGAGAAAATGATCAATCATAGATATAAGAGAAATTTGTCTTTATAGTCTACAGTCTTTTGGAAGCCTGAGCTATAGTTACTCATGGCCACTTTATCCATGAAGTGGAGTTGATTATGCTCATGCCCAAGGGGAGATGATAACATGGGAGTGAGAAGGTGGTCACCCAGGCAGCACAGATCCTTAGCCAACATGTCACTGACATCCAAATTTTTGACTCACAATTTTTCTTCTTGTATCATTTAATATGCCTGCTATTAAGTGCTTACACTGCCTTGCCATGCTCAGCTGGCAATGAGACACTTTATGTTCCAGCTTATCCGAGTTCTTCTTCCTTACACATCCCTTACACACACTCAGATCAAATCCAGAGATGGCTTTACTCTAATTACAGTTCAAAAACTCTTAATCATTTATGATAATGGGGTACTTGCAAAGCTTCAAAAATATTTGTTCAGAGATTTCTTACCTTGCTTGAACTTTCATGATATCCCTTTGGGATGGTGTAAATAATAGTATAAGGGAAGCAGGGTGATTGTCCACAGTGACTCATAATCCAGAGGTAACTTCTCTGAGGGCTGTTACTACTCCTAGAACGTGAAGAAACTGCCAAATCTGAGAATCTCTAGCTATAATTATTTGTTGATTACTAATGAGAGGGTGAATAACTCAGTGAATGAGAAGTAATTTATTTGATGTGTTTCTAGGCAAAAAATGTTTTTATTTCATTCTCTTCATAATGCTTGGAATCAATAAAACAATAAAAAGTTATAGTGCAATGTCTTCATGAAGAAATCACACACTCAAAAAAGAGACATTTCTGTCAAGTACTTTGGGAAAACAACAGGAAAGCATTTTAAGTCAATGTTATAAAGGAAATAATGGTTTTGCAAGCTTGCTCATATGTGTAATATTCAGAAACCATGTCTTTTATAATTATTTATATATAAGTAATAGTTTTCCTATAGTAAATACACACATATCTGTGAGTCATTTAGTGAGGAGATGTATATGTCTTAATGCTGCAACTAGTTGTCAATTAAAAAACCAATTTGAGTATAATCAGTATTTATTATGTACTTTGTATTTATTTACATCATTCTAGCGGAACATGGAAAGGCAAAGTTAGGCAATATACTATACCTGGGCATTTATCATTTCTGTGGATAGCGGTGTAGATTGTGCAAGATTTTATAACATTCAAGTTCTTTCCCACCTATATGACTTTATTTTCTAGGCTATCAATGCTCCCAGGAAGTCTGAAGCTACCATAATCTGTGAGAATAAGTGTAAGTATTTAAAAAGGAGTTTGGTCCAATGTCTCCTTAATAAAACAGCAGTAATAAATTGCTCCTAGAGCCTCTAACCGCCTTTAGTCTTGACGAGATTTATGATAATATGCTTGATTTCTCTTCAGGGAAGCAGGCCTCCAATTCAGTCAGAAAGTGGTTCCTTTAGTCCATAATCATCATGTTACTGTTACACCAGTGGGAATATCTTGCCAAGCAGGCTGTGTTGTAATTCGTGGGATCCACAGCTAGGTAGGAAAATTAATAGCATATCTTCCTAGAAACTTACATAGCATTTATGACAATGTAAAGCATATATATTAACATAAAACACTGTAAGTGATCCACATTCATAGAAGTGGCATGTAGAAAATGAAAAATGAGATTGTGGGGATATTTTCAAATGTAACAGAAACAGTGGGAAATATCAGAGGACAGATCTACCTCCTCCAGTCTTTGTTTGTTTGTTTTGTTTTTTCCAGAGAGAGTTTTCTGTCCTGGCTGTACTGGAACTTGCTTTGAAGACCAGGCTGGCTTTGAACTCACAGAGATTCTCTTGCCTCTGCTTCCCAAATGCTGGGATTAACAGTGTGAACCATGGCTTCTTTTGCCTGCTCTGTCTTTCTATGCCTGCCTTAAATACTCTCTTCACTCAGTTAAGGCATGACACCACCAATGCCTGCCTGGGAGCCTGAAACTGCTTCTGCAAACTAAGATGACCTCAAACTCAGACTGGATTAAGGGCATAGGTCACCACTCCCAGGAAATTCCCTGTGCTCGGATTAAAGGTGTGAGTTACCACTGTCTGATCCTCCTAGACTGTGGGTAGATCCCTCTGACATCTCTGCTGCTTTTATTATATTTGAAAATATCTCCATATGAGGTATTTAAACAGAGGTCTAAATTCTAGTAATAATTCTTTTAGTATCTATTTCTGAAACTCAAATTTTATGGGAATCTTTGTTCTTATATCACTTGAGAAAGTTAAAATGTGAAAATTCTTTTTTAAATTTTACCTTATTTAAAAGTTTTTTTTTAACATACCAGTAACTGTTCTTCTTTCTCTCCTCTTCCCAGTCACCCCTTATCTTCCCCCACTGCCCCCACCCCACATTCACTGCACACAGAGGTAAGGACTCCCAGAGTGAGTCAGTATGTCTGGCCTATCAATTTGAGTACCAAACCCTCCCTCCCACTATCCCACCTCCACCCTCAGTATCAAGACAAGCAAGGTATCCCTTTATAGGGAACGGGCTCCAAAAAGCCAGTTTATCTACTAGGGACAAGTTATGGTCCCTCTGACAGAGGCTCCAAAAACTTTCCAAGACACACAACTATCACCCACATTCAGAGAGCTTAGTTTGGTCTCATGCAGATTCTCCAGCTGCTAATCGAATGTCAGTGAGCTCCCAGTACCTCAGGTCGGCTATCTCTGTGGGTTACTCAATATTATCCTGACCTCCTTTGCCCATATAATCTCTCTTCTCTCTCTTCAGATGGACTGTGAGCTCAACCCACTGCTTAGCTGTGGATCTCTGAATGCAAGGGCTCTTTCTTACATCTCCCTGAGACACAACTAGAAAGAGAAAATATTAAAAGATAGGACTCTTTTGCAAAATTAATGGATGGCTAAGATTAATAGTCACTATCAACAATAAATTCAGAGTTTTCATAGATTGAGTATGGCAAGAAGAATCTTAGAATCCCAATTTAGATGAATCAGAACTAATTCAAACGTATAGAAACATTCATTGCAGATTTAACCAAAATGATGGCAAAAAGAAAGCAAAGAGTAATGTACACATCTTACAACTAAGTGCTGATTGTCTGGGGTAACTGTAACTGAGTCTTTTTTTCTTCCTTGGCATGTACATTCTTGTGGGAGCCATCAAGAAAAATCCCCTGGCATTATGTTTAAAACTCATTACTCAGCATGAAGAAAGCGTATACTCTTCAAGCCTCATTTAATTTGTATCTACAAGGAATGATGACTCCCAAGCTGAGCCTCTAATTATGAACTTAGGAGAGCAAGATGAAGCATAACGCAGTGACCACCCATGAGCCCAGCTAATGGTTGTGTTAAATGCAATAAGGTGGAGACAGCTTACAGACCCATTATCAGCTCTGCCTTCATGGTGATGGAGGCCTACAAAAAATGGAGCACATGTCTAATGCAAATAACACACCAATGCGTCAAAGCTATGAGTACCTAACTCAAAACATACACTCTAGTCCTAATATAATGTGTGATCAATTGATTTTGTAATTGTTTGTTTATGTATAAAAAGGTTGAAGTATTTTGGGTTGAAGTCCTATGGATGATTTTTAGTATTTTTTAGTATTTTCAACCATTATAACTTATATTGTGAAATAATAATATACAGTGCTCTTACCACTGTTAAATTTATGGATTTATATATAATAGACTAGTTACTACACTTATTTGTAAATTAATTTCAGCTAAATAGTGTAGGTGGGGTTTTACTTAGAAGGCACCAGTCCAAGATTAATATTTATTAAAATATAAACCAACACTCACGATACAGGTAACAGCTGATAGCGGAGCCTGAACAGGGACTGGAGTCTGGAACGATGGACGATGGATTCCAAACCGGTCTCTCCAGCAACCAGGAACCAGGCAAAACAGGCTTTGGGGGTGGGGGGAGTCCCAGCAGCCCCTTATCAATGGGTTTTTGGCCACGTCCCCTTCAGGGGTCCGGGACCCTGGGTAAGCATCCTCGGATCTTATCAGCTGATACCTGAATCCCACCACAAAATAGAGAACAGGATTTGCAACAAGTAATTGAGATTTGGGCAGGTATCAGTCAGGCTTTTAGCTAGTCACAGACTATACATTACTCAAAAGCATCCGGTTAAGCAAATATTATGCTCTTAGTAACAGGGGTTTTTCTGTGTGTTACCTCCTTGGTTTTATACATGTCACTAATTTGGATGCTGGAATTCTCAGCATTTATTGATCCAGCATATTGTTAAGCAGTCCTTGCACCAGCAAATACCATCTGCTTAGTTTATCTACATATTTTTATTTTAACAATGAGTGTGTTATTTTCTTCTATGAGTAATATTGCTGTCTACCCTACTTTCCATGTTTTGATTGCTAAAATAACCTTTTGACAATTAAAAGAGTAAAACAAAGATCACACCTGTTTTCTTTAAATCTCTACCATATCCAAAAGGTAATAAGTTTGTGTCACAGTGTAATTACACAAGTTATTTCCTCTCCAGCTCAATTGAAGTATCATTAGAGGAAGGTGATCAAATGTCTATGATAACAATTTTCAGATTCTCATAAAATTTTTAATGAATTATTCTCACCTAACCCATATATTAAACCAAAACTAATTTCTGAGTACATCTTTGACTTTCACGTGCTTCTTTATTATTTCGGGGGGCCGTGAATCAAGGTCTAAGTATGTACTTCAAACTGGCCTTGAATATACTATAGCTGACCTCTGAGTCCTCCTTCTTTAATCTCCCAATGGTGACAATTCTGTACAACTGTTCTTGGACCTCACTTAATTTTTGTTTCTTCTTATTATTATTACTCATCTTCGTCTTCTTCCTCCTCCTCCTTCTCCTCCTCCCTCCTCTTCTTCTCTTTCTCTTTCCCTTTTTCTTATTTTGCTCCCCCATCCTTCTTTTATCTCCTTATTATTTACTGAGACAGGCTCTCACTGTCTATCTTTTGCTGGTATGGAACTTATTCCATAGACCATGTTGTCCTCAAATTTATAGAGATGTTCCTGTCTATGTCTCTCAGATGCTAGTGCTAGGATTCCAATGTTTGCCTGCTTGTTTCCTCTTAAAACTATTTTATTTTTGCCATAATCTATTTAGCCTATTCTCTCCAGAAGACTTGAATATGTTTCCTTTGTTATCCAAATATAACTACTTGAAACATTCAAATATTGTAAGGAAAGGCAATACATGTTTCCCTGGTTAGTAAATAATCAGAAAATTCTATTTGTTTTCATTCTTTCAAATTTAGTTTTCTATTAGCATTCTACTAGCATACTGTTAGAGTATTAGAACTAACACTAAATACTAAAACTTCATAATTTTGTTAATATTTTCATGCAACAAAAGAAACCAGACCATTTATGTTATGTACTTGTGCTGCTTTTGTTTGCTGAACAAATAGCATTCTGAGTAATGAAATTAAATTCAGAATACTTTGTTGCTTTTGTGTTTCTTGGAAGCAAATACAAACCTGCATATAATAAAATAATATCTACAGTTCTTTATATGACCATAGCACATTCTATACATTAGGCCACATCTGGTTTCTGCTACAGAATGGTTGATTGGCCATTTGTCATTTAATTTTTCTTAGCTTCTCTCTTCCCTTGTATTTGCTCAGTTGTAAACAGAGTCTTCTTCACTCCGAGAATATGATCATTGCAACACATTTGCATTCAGGGGATCAAGCTCAGATTCCAGGGAATGATATACAAAATTCAGAAAAGGATACATTTAATCCAAATATGAGACCTGAGAATTCTTTGATAATTCCTTTCCTTGTGAAGCTAATACTTCATATTGCAAGATTAGTTTTTCCATCTTTGATGGCTTTTTATTCTCTCTTTTAACTGTGGATTCCTAAGCACTGCTCTACATAAAGGAAAAGTTGTTATATACAGTTTTTGAGATGTTATAGGTAGTAAAATATCAAGAAACAACATACATAATACTGACCTGCTGTTTCAGAGTTACTATCGCTGTGATGCAGCACCACGACAAAAGAAATGTGGAGAGGAAAGGGCTTATTTGGCTGACACCTCCACATCACAGCTCATCACTGAAGGAAGGCAGAACAGGCTCTTAAACAGAGCAGGATTCTGGAGACAGGAGCTGATGCAGAGACTGTGTAGGGGAGCAGCTTAGGGGCTTGCTTTTCCTGGCTTTCTCGGCCTGCTTTCTGTTAGAATCCAGGACCACCAGCCCAGAGGTAGAATCACCAACCATGGCTGAGCCATCCCCAGTCAATCAAGAATAAAATGCCTTACAGCTGTATCTTATGAAGTCATTTTCTCAATTAAGTTTTTCTCTCTTCAGATAACTCTAACTTGTGTCAAGTTGACATCAGACCAGCCAGCAGCAGTTATGTTCCCAGTAGCATTACTGATGATAGCCAGAACCTGGAAACAACCTAGATGCTCTTCAAATGAAGAATGGAGAAAGAAAATGTGGCCCATATATGCACAATGAAGTGTTACTCAGCAGTAAAAAAACAATGACATCATGAAATTTGCAGACAAATATATGGAACTACAAAAAAAAAAAAAAAAAAAAAAAAAACAATCCAAAGTGAGGTAAACCAGACTCAGAAAGACAAACATGGTATGTACTCACTCACAAGTGCGTAATAGCAGTAAAGTAAAGGATGACAAGGTTACAATTCACAGCCACAGAGAAGCTAGGTGACAAGAAGGGACCTAAAAGACATGTATAGATTTTCCTGGAAGTGATCTCCTGGGTAAACTGGCGACAGGTGAGACAGGATGGAGGTATGAGAAAATGGATCAGGTTTGGGGGTAGCAGGTGGGATGGATACTGAGAAAAATGAAAAGGATATCTTAATAGGTGTTACTTGGGGTTAAGGAGAAACCTGTTGCCAGGGAAATTCTCAGGAATCCAAGAGGATGACTCCAGCTATAACTCCTAGTAATAGTGGAGAAAGTGAACTGGCATTCTCCCACAATCATCTTGGTGAATACCCACATTGCCATTGAAAGGCCTTTATTCAGTAATTGATGGAAGCAGATACAGAGATCCACAACCAAGCAATGGGTGACTTGAGCTCTGAGTGTCCTGGTGAAGCGAGAGAGGAGGGATTGTATGAGCCAGGGTGTCAAGGTCATAAGAGAAGAACCAAGAGCAACAGCTGACCTGAGCTCCTGAGAGCTCACAGATAGGGCCAGAAGCTAGGGAGCCTGCATGGGACCAACCTAGGCCCCCTGTATTGTGTGGCAGTTATGTGTATCGTGGTCTGTTTATAGGGCTCCTAACAGTAAGATCAGGACCCTGATGCTTCAATTGACTTGTGGGATTGTGTTTAGTCACTTTTCTCATCAAAAGTTACAAAATATTCTATATTCCTCCAAAGCCAAGGATGATGTGTTATATCACGGCCATAAAATACTTTATGGCAATACATTCTTTCTTAGTTACTATTGCTGTGGCAAAATACCATAACCAAGGAAACTTATAGATGAGATCTGGGGTTTATAGTTGTAGAGAGAATAGAATCTATCACCATCGTGCTGATGAAGCATGGTAGCAGGGAGATATGGCAACTGAAGATATGGCACATTAAGAACTCCCATCAGGAACCCCAAATAGGAATCAAAAAGAGATTGAACTGGGAATGGAATGTGGCTTTTAAAATTCAAAGTTTGGTCTCAGTGACAGTCTTTCTATAGCAACGTCATACCTATTAAATTGCACAAACTGTCCCAACAATTGGGGATCAAATATTAAAATTTCTGAGACCATCAAACAATGACACATGTTGGAGCCCACATTTGAGATGATTCTGTGTGCCTCCTTGAACAAGATCTGTTGAATGGTTGGGCAAAAGAACAACATCACTTTTGGAAAGGTTAAAAATTTTTTAATATATAACCTCCAATGGCATATTCGATGGGGAATGTTTAGAAAAGATACAAGTCTAGAATTTATATGACAGCAGGAATTCATCCAAAGTCCTCATCTTTTCTAATATTTCCACTTTGGACTGAGCATCATTTAAATATGACATCAAACATTCCGGGCCACTTGCAGTCTCTGGAGGAGACATACCAAGTTTCTGTTCCCAGTTCACAATTGTCTTAGGACTTTAGAGGTTCGTGGTTTTTTTCTACTTAATGAGTTCTCAGTCACCATGGTAATGCTAGCATTCTACATTCTTTCACCGCAGCTAGGTTAAGCTGCCAAAATTAATCAACCATGTTTTCAATACTTTGACTTTAAAACCATTTGGACAATTTGGTCAACAATTTAAAAAAAAAAAAAAAAACAGAAAAACAAAATAAAACCTTAAAAAGTTAAAGATGTGATCCAGAGCCCTCACACACAATTTCTCCAAGGTGAGATCTAGGAATCTGTGTTTTAAACAGCACTCTTTGTCAATCTGTTGTGGCAACAAGCTTGGGAATTATCTCAGAAGGTCTCATGACTCAGTGTGACCCACAAATTTAACCAAAGGGCACTGTCCTCCATAGTCTGCACTGTTTTTGTGTTACAAATTATAATGAATGATAGCCCCATCCAAAGTCACATTGAAATTCCTCACGAAGTTTAGTTATTTATATATTTTACAGTCTTTTGAAAGATAATTTATTATCAGTAGTTCCTAAGTGGAATTGTTACCCTGAATTCCTTTGACTAAAGAAAAGTTGATTTTTGTCAAAATCTATATTCACAGTACAAAAAAAAAGTAAATAAAATTAATGATAATAGCCTTACCTAATTAATCTGGAAATAAATGAGAAGAAGATGTGGAAATGTTAGAAAAGAGACCTTTTTGAGTAATAATTCCATGTCTGTCAATTAGAAGTCTATTTTATATTTATTTTATTGGCACTAAAAAATCAAATGTTGTAACTAGAAATTGTTAAAAATACAAAAGTAATGAGTATTTTTGTACCTCTGCCAAATCTATGCAACTCCATTACATACATAACAAAAGCCAAAATGTTGGTGTTTTATCTCTATTTTTACATTATTTTAGGAATCAGAATTTGACTTTGGAAGGCAGTGTTATTTCTAAAATACTCAATCTTCTAATTCCTGGCAGTTGATTCATCATTACCCATTCACTGCTGGCTGGATTTTATTTGTGACAGCCTCAAAAATTATAGCAAAGAGCCAGAAATATTCTCACATAGAAAACAATCTCAGTTATTTTAATTATGATTCTTTATATTGAAGTTTATTTAAGGAGAATGCAGAAATTTACTGATTCTCAAGTCATAAATATAAGATGAAAATATCATTAATATCTACACATTTCCATTTTTACATAGATTTGCTACTTGACATTCTTCCCAAGTTTTAAAACATATTTGGACTTTACTGAAATTCACTTATATCCAGATATATTTCACTCTTGCATGGCCTTTTAACTATTAGTATAGTTGTTAACAAATTTTGGTAAATACCACAAATAATACCCTCAGATTCCTTTCCTATTGGACCTTATAACTTTCAATAACTCTTGGAGTAAGAATGAATATTTATGTGTGATTTAAAAGATTTTACACTATTTCTTGCTGCTTATTGAACTATAAGAAGAATGGTTAAGGCCAGCGAATATGGAAGGGTTGTTGATCTACATCACTATTTTCAAATTATTTTACTGTTTTAAAAATTTCTATAATCAAAACTAGGAATTTATTCATTAGAGAAGAACATAAAATTTACTTTATTGTTCAAAAATATGGATGTGAATTCTAAATATGAGAAACACATATTCTGATAATGTGGATATGAGGACTGATTACAGACTCATCATAACTATGCAGCTGAAACAGTTAATATTCTTAATCTTTGATGTTCTTAATCTTCTTTTTGATGTTCTGTTTGAAAATTATCTAAATTCCTTTGTGGTTACTTTCCTAAGCAGTGTTTTCTTATCTCAGAAAAATGGTGCTGTAGTTTAATATTAATGATTGCTAGAAATAAGAATCATAAGAACTGTAGAAAATATGCATTCATACTAAAATAAACTTATAATAGTTTTATTTTAATAAAAATACAGAATCCCTATACACAGAGCTTTCTCAATAACAAATACTTTATTACTTTCAGAAACATGACTACCTATGGGAGTATATCAATGAGATTTTATAGTGCTAATATCCAACATTGCTTTCTGCTTTATTGGCAAATAAATATGTACCTCAAAAACAAATAGGTAGATAGATATGTTTTATATGATTGCTCATATCCACATATATGCTATAATGTCATATAATATATACATGTGCCTCAGGATTCTGATTTAACCCTATCCTAGAACGCAAGAGCCCAAGGCAAAAGGATCATGAGACATTATACAGCACCAGGTACATAGCATGATTCTACTTCAAAATTGAATTGTAAACTGAAATCTGTTATGTCTTAACTCCCTCACTTGATATTAAGCTTGGTCTATGATGACTTGACTAATCGAATGAACTATTCATCATTATTCAACATAATAGACTCTTCTTTTCACATTTTCATATATTTTTATTTTAAATATATAAGTACTATTTGTTTAGTAGTAAGATGCTATATTGTTTCTTTATTTGAAAGAAGGTTATATATTTTTTGTTGAATGGTAATTTAGAATAGCTAAGAACTGGGGTTGAAACAGAATTTTTTTTGTTCTAATTAATGGAGACAGGGGCACTATCTTTATTAAAAAAAACAGTAGCTCAGGGGTTTGATGTACTATAAGTTTAAAAAAAAAACTATTATATTAAAAACTTCCTCTAGAAAAGTAGCAATAATACCATTAAAAAGAAGTAGTATAGGCCAAACATTATTGCCTATACAAGCATTCATACTGAAGGCTGTTAATGCTATACATTGACCAACTAGGAAATGGTAACTGTCAACCCTCTCAGTATAGCTTATGTGAAAAATGCAAAACTTGATATTTGTACTTTATTCGCTGTATTCTGAACAAATCAATAAAAATATCAGATTTCTTGCATTCCTATGTTTTATTTTTGATTTTGATCAAGAATTTCTTTTCAGAGAAGAGTTTAATTATATAAGATTTCTTTTTTCAGAATAATTTTTCTGACGTGAAATAACATCAGGATAAAAAGAAAATAGAAGACTAGACAAGTGCATGATGTGTTCAATGGATGAAACACAGCTGAGTGTAAACTTAGCCCATTAACACAAGACATGGGTAGAGGATTTCTACATAAAGTGGGTGAGGACAGCATCTAACTGAGTAATATAATGGCAAGAGATTACCTAATTTGTAACAGGGAAGTAGAGGCACTCAGTAATAAGTTTAATGCTTCATACAGTAGGACTAGATAAAACTTTTCAATGCTACTAAAGAACACATAGAGTAGTTCTAGTGTCAATAAATTCAACAACCTCTATGTGTAGTTACATGTTTGGCATGATTCAGATTTCAAACACGAATATAATACTTCTGTAGCTTGAAACTAATTGAGCACAGTGTAAAAATTAAAAAGTCAACAGAAATGTCTTGTATAACAAAATAATCATCTAAAATGCAAATTAGTATCAAGTATCAAAAGCTTCCTAAAAGTATGAGCAAGATTATTTAGTACAATAATATAAACACACAGGTCGGCCAAAGCAAAATAATGACTTAGAAAAGCCAGCAGTAGACCTAACATATAGATTATAATTTGGTTCACACACAACCAATAATAGATGCCACCCTATAATAGTAGAATAAACTTCTGTGCCAAAATTTATGAAATAATTTTTAATCATTGAAGCAAAATCAGTTGTATTGGTATTTTCAAAAACCCAAAACCCTGCACTGCTAGATTGCTTTGAAGTTTAACTTAAATGATTATATTAAAAAGGTAGAAACCATTTTTTAAAATTATCAATCATGCAAGATGACATGAAAGTTTGTATTAGTCTGAATGAGAAGGTGTTCCACAGGGTCAGATTTTGGTGGTGCCTGGTGAGTAGATTTGAGACATATTGTTAGAGGAAGTACATCACTGGGTGGTGAACCACGGGTAGGCGACTGTCAACTGGCATGAACAGTGTGTGGAGCCTTGAAAGGTGGGGTTACACTGTGTTCCTGTGCGTGGGCTGGCCTACCCTAGGCTGGCCTACCTTGAGACTTCTTACCCTTTTCGGGGAGGGGATGGGTGGCTGGGTAGGGGTGAGGCTGAAAGCTGACTGGGAGGGATTGGGAAGAGGAAAGGGAGGGGGATCAGAGGGATACATAGATGAAAATGACAGTTTTTTAATAAAATAAAAAATTTAAAAAGCCCAGTGACATTTCAAGTCTAACTTTCTATTTTTGCTTCCTGTTTGTGGTTTGTAAACAGAGTTCTCAGCAGTTTCTGTTTCTGTCTGCCACATATGCCATTCTTCCCTGCCATAATTAATTCTTATCACTCTGGAACTGTAGGTTCAAATAAAGCCTTCCTTCTGTAAGGAATTTTATCACAGAAATAGAAAAGTATCTCATTTACAGCCCTTTAAAGGATTACCAGAGAGCACATCATTAAATATTAACCATGAAACAACTATATAATTTTATTTGTCTTGCATCTTAATGTACAAATAAAAATAATATTGTCTGTGATGTACACATTTAATATCATAAAAAGATTAATTTCCACATATGTGAATTATAGATGTTTTTAAAATTGGAAACACAATTGCCTCCATTTGGGTCAATATTTCTACATCTTGCTTCACAAAAATTTTTGAAGGATATTAAATAACATAGTAAATAACTGGAAACCATCCAAATGCTCATCAGAACATGTGATTGATCATGGAATTAATGTATTATCAGAATGCTCTATTGTAATGTGAGACCCCTCGCAGACTAATCACATCTCTGAATGAGGCAAAGTAACAGATCATCTAACTGTTCTAGGTATGTTATATTACATATATCTGAATGTGTAACTAAATTTACACTTATTTATTCGTCTGTTAGTTTGAGAACAATTCCTAAATTACAGTTGACATCTTCAATGTCAGAATGAAATCACAGGAGTGTCGGGCCCCAGCAATAGAAGTGAGACTTCATAATGCCCATTTTCCAAACCAAATGAGCTCATACAATCTATCTACTTTACCAAAATTATACAATTCTATTACATATGTGAAGTGTAGTATAGATAGCCTCTTATAAAAGCATCTTCGATGTCTCCTTCAGAGAAACATGTAAACTGCTATTTTAATTACAAAGATAATCAGGGATTTTCAAATATAAATCTATTCATAATAGCATGGAAAGTCCAGTTCTTACTTTCGCCAGTTATTAAAATTGTGCTTAGTTAAAAAAGCAAAAACAAACAAACAAAAACTTCTCTCCCCCTTTTCTAGCCAAAGCGACATATAGGAAAAGAAAGCAGTGTAGACTTTTCCCTATATGCCTTGCTGGGTGTTATATAAAATCTTTATCTAATATAGTTCTGTCAATGATTATAGGATGAGGTAGTGGAGCTTATGACTCTGGTGAAGAGTTATTTAAAACAGTCGTTACTGAAAGCTTATTTTGAGGAAAGCAGCAACAAAGTAAATTTTAGTAGAAGGAACCAACAAGGTCTTGAATATTCTTACTTGAAATCACTTTAAAGAGGAAGAAACCATGCATAAAATCAGCATACAAGGTGTGGGGGGGGTATCCTTCCGTAACAGATTGGAACAACCACATATGAAACCTATTAAAAGGTTTTCTTTTTTTTTTTCTTTTTTCTTTTCTTTCTTTCTTTTTTTTTTTTTTTTAGGTATTATTTACTACATGTTTGTTTTCTCAAGAAATACTAACCAATCTTAAAACAAATTCTATGGGTTAGTTTATTGCAGCAATAATTCCAAATGATATGCACTTTGTTTGAAAGGTAACTATTTAAATAAAGAAATGTACTACAGTTAGGGTACAATAATCTTTTATTTTTCTGGATTAGTTATAACTTAAAAAAATGAAACTTTATATTTATCACATGATGTTTATCAAACCATTAAGGCCGTATGAAAGAAGCAGTAAATGTTATTTTAAAAGCTACCTCAAGATTAAATTGTGTTTCTTTATCACTAGAAAAATATGTTTTAAATATATACGCAGCTCTACACTGAAAATTTATAAAATGCAGCCACAGAAATATATTTTGTCATATACAGTGGAGGTTTAAATAAATATAAAAATAAAAATTTAATGGGTTAAAAAGCTTTTATATAATAATACAGTATCATAATTTTACAATTGAGAAGAAAAATGATTCAGAGATTTAATTTAGGCATTTAAAAGATCTTGAGTGTTTATTACTTAAAACCCAAACTGTGAATTTTTTCCTTACATATGCACAATGCTTAGATGTTATAACATTGCCATTAAATTAAATGCATATGAGTGGCTTAAAGTCACAAATTCTGTTAATAAAAAAAAAAAATGAATGCTTTTCCTGACTTTAACTTTATGCAAATGCATGAAAGTACTGAATAACCACATAGTGCCACCTAATAATGTACTATTTATGTTAATTAAAATGTCACACAGATAAAATTTTAGGATTTTCTTCTTAAATTTATACATAGACTGCCTGCTAATATTTTGAAACCTGCTTACATGAATGCTTATGTTCAAATTGCAAAGTAATATGATGTAAAAAAGCTATAAAACATGTTAAAATCCTTTAAAAACTAGCAATTTACTTCACAAATTAAACAAGAGGCCAAGAAATTGGTAATAGCCAATCAAATTAGAAAGGCAGATAACAAAATAGTAAGGCTAAGAGCTACTGGGTGAGTGGAGTTAGATGGCTACATAAATATGTACAGCCTAATACATGAGAAGCTCAAGAGAAGTCCATTTAAAATATTTATATATTTAGAGACCATAGATTTGAACTGTCAAGATGGAGCACAATTGTTTGATAGAAGAGAACATTTTTAAGTAAACTGAAAGTATGTAGTTGTGAAGTGCGGTGATGGACGTCTTTAACCTTAGTGCTTGGGAGGATGAGGTTTACAGAGAGACCAGCCAGGGCTACAAAGAGAAATCTTGTCATGAACCTAGTTGTGGGAAAAATAAGCATTTTCAACACTTGCTTGCCTCTTCTAGCTTCTTATAGTCAGTTTGCAGTTAATCTGCCAAGCTACTTAAGGGTTTGTAATTCACTAAATTTCTCAAGATAATTAAAGCATTAAACTTTCAAGTCCCATATTTATAAGCTTAACCATCAATTAAATAATAAGTAGCATAGTATCCATGAGATCATTCATTATTTCTATATATGTTCATATTTAACTCCGAGTTTCACCATGGAAACTAATTGCTATGTAACTTAATGTAATGGCCAAGGACACACATATATTTTAATAATTAAAGAAAAATGTAAACTCCACAGTGAGTTTAAAAAGTCAGATTTCTAACATAAATTTTAAACATTTATAATAAAATGCAGAATTGCACCTTAGACACTCACTATAAGTAGGCTGTGAAATCGGTAGTTAATTCAAAGTTCCTAAAAGTAAAACTGTGACTAATGTTTGTCATAACTGTTTATGGATTTATATAATGCTATCAAGTTGCATACAGACATGTACAACACTTATTTTCTTACTAAACACACAACTCAAAGAGATAACTTTCCTTTTGGAAAAACAAAGTAGCAAATGGGTTATCATTTATGATGATCTTCTGATTTTAATCTCTACCAGTAACAATAAATATGTCAACAGTTGAACTGTTGGCCAGGTAAACTTCCCTTTCACATTCAACTATTTCATTCTTTTAAAAACATAATTTGTGTGAACATGATTACTTACTATTTATGCTAGTATCTTTATGTGGCAAAAAATTTATCAAATGGCCTGAATGTATCTTTTTTTTAAA
This sequence comes from Phyllotis vaccarum, assembly GCA_033318265.1. Lineage (NCBI taxonomy): Eukaryota > Metazoa > Chordata > Mammalia > Rodentia > Cricetidae > Phyllotis > Phyllotis vaccarum. Next base: position 23,532,646 of record JARWLC010000014.1, read on the forward strand.
AGTAACATACCAGATATGAAACACTATGGAAATGCAAGTATCTTCCCAAATATACCTGAAGTAAGTAAAGGGCAAGGTGTCAAACACAACATTTAGAAAGAACAAGTTAAAGACTTTGAATCCGCAATAAATTTGGTACAATCTTTAAAACTTTCCAAGAGAGATCAGTTTAAAGTTGCACCAGTTTTCATAAAAGAGAAATGTTCTAGGAATACTAGCTAATGCATAATATACATACTATAAATTCATCAATGTTTCGGTTTTCTGTATCCTGATTTGTGTAAAATGTGCCAACTAAAGGGAATTAAGGTGCACCAATATTCAGTTCACACAAACACACACAAAATCAAATCAATTATTTTGGCTTTGATGACAAATACTGTACTATTTGTACTTCAGAGAAAGGGGAAAGACAGTAAATGAGGCAGGAAAAGAAACTACCAGGAGGGCAGGAGAGAGAGGAATTATCTACTTTAAAACCAAGAAAAATATTATAATTGAGAGTGAAGAGAGAATCCAAATGATCTATTCAATTTCTTGAATTTTCCTTAGTGTGCTTGGGACAGCATAAAAGTACTGAGCTGTATTAAGCACCCCAGAAGGTCCCCTGAGAGCTGGTTGCAGTACACAAGAATAAACATTCAGTTCTACACTGTCCAAAAAACAAAACATTGCAATATCCATGCTCAGACAGCAAGTTCCACTTCATTGTATGCAGTTAGGAGGGCATAAATAAAATTATGACTGAGTTCTTCTGTAGCTTACACTATACCTCCCAAAATAATGAACCTGCACACAGCATTGGTTGACAGAAGATCTCATGAGTAGATAGTAAAATCTTATGCATACCTCATGATCAACTTAGAGCTGCTTAGGGGAAGAAGAAGAGGGGGAAAAAAAAAAGAGCTGATTGTTTAGAGCATTTGACTATGCCTCATCTGTGTCCAAACCGATCTACTTCAGGAATTATACAAGTCCTAACAGCTTCCCGTCCCTTAGACTTAAACAGACAGCGCTCATGAAGAGAGACCCAAAGTACATTTACAGTCTGACTACTGACCAAAAAAAAAAAAAAAAAAAAGATTTGAATTAATTCACATATTTCACATAAGACATAGGAGTGGATCTGTACTACTCAGACTTAAACTTTCTAATGATACAATGTTATCAAAATGAGGAATACGTTCATTTTATTTCTTCATGCTTGTAGTATGAATAGTTTGATGAACAGAGCTGAGAACTGTTTTGAAGTTCATGTCACTCATATCTCGTGTGAGGGAATTATCAATCAATTCCCATTACATTGTTTCTGCGTTATGTAACCATCAGCCAGATCTGCTGCATTCCTTATAAACAGTTCATTGCTTGAACCTGTAATAGAGTCAAATTGGAAACACAGGCTGAAAACAATGATGTTCACTAGTACTTTATTAACTACTAAATACTTTTAGCACGCTTACACTTTCACAGACTTGCATACGGAATAAAGTCTCATGTTAAATCACACAAAACATCGATGGCCAAAAAGAAGGCATCTGAGTTAAGTTGACAATAGCAGTACATCGCCCAGCATTGTCTCAGAGTCTTGGCTGTGGTTGGAGCTGATGCCAGTGTCTGAATCTGTGTCATTTGTATATGTGTTGAACACCCTTTGAGTTAATGGAGGGATCTCCGCACTGCTGCTGGGAGCCTCGGGTTCCTTCCCTCTGTTTTCTTTTAACTGGCATCCATCTTTGCTGCCAAGGTGAAGTGAACTAAACTCCTTGGCTAGGAGTTCATATTCTCTTGCCTTCATCTGAAGCAATGAGTCACTGTATTTAATCTCCTTCTGGATGCCACTCAAGTGAGATTGCATTTTCAAACCGGCTTTCATACTTTTCTCCAAATCGCATTTCACGTTTTCCAAATCAGCATTTTCTAGTTCGCATGCAGCTGCCCCCTCCGGATCTTCGCTTCCAGGGGTGCTGGAGCTCTTCACCTCTCGCTCAATTTCAGCTGAGAGTTTCTCGATGAGCTCTCTGTAATATTGCAATCGCTCTTCCAGCCGCTCCATCCCCTCGCTGTCGTTCAGGTCCTCCAGAGCCTGGCTGTCCTCAGGTTCAAGGTCTAACTGTTGCTCGTTTTCACTGAACTTGGGCATTAGATACGCCTCCTGAACATAGTTGGCTCCATCATTCCCTATCCGATCCAAGTGGATCTTGGCTTCACATTTTTCAATTTCCATATCTAACTCTTTCATTCTCTGAACTTGCTGGTGAATAGTGTGATCCTGAGAAATAATTAGATGGACTAAAGTCTCCATACTGTCTCGATCCTGAGAAACCGTGTCCTGCTTAATTTTAGCCAGTTTCCGGAAGGTTTTCCTAACGATTCGTTTTTGTTTATCCGGTGGTAAAGTTTTCATATAATTCGCCGGGCTGAGGTCCCAAGGCTTTTCACTATTTTGCACTAATTTCGGTTCAGCTGTCCTCCACAGAGGAACCGGGAGGAAGGCATCCGATTTAACCAAAACAAACTGCATATTAGCTTGCTCGTCTCCCCAAGCTTTCCACAGCTTCAGGATCCTTGTCAGCGGAGGAAGGGCCCGCTCTGAACCCCTCCACTTTTCTATGATGCAGTAGTCGCTGGCCTTGCCCAACAGAAATCGCTTCTCTCCAAGTGTAGCCTCGTGTTCCTCCAGCAAAGCCTGGATGACATCGGTGGAGGTGGTGCGTTTAGTTAATCCACAGACAATCTTTTCCTCCTGGCAAACCCAAACCACAATTTCCTTCTCTTCAGAATCCATGTCTTTAGTTGGAGATCTAAAATGAAAACAAAGAGTATTATGTTTCTGTCATCACCTGTGCAAGCTCAGAATAATAGTTTAGAATTAACACCTTTTCTTGCCTCTGCTTTTAATGAGGGATGTAACTTTGAGGTCGTGACTACAGAATAGAAAGATACACTCTAAAATATGAACGCGAGACTTTCAGATTTTTATTCATTTACCTCTTTTAGCTGGTTATGGAAAGGACAAATTGTCACTGAAAAAACTGGAATAATGATTTAAAATATAATCTTTAAAGTGTGTCCTGACGGGTTCACAGAACTGATAACCATGACAATGACCAATGACGACTGAGAGCATTAACAAATGAAGGCGTAGGGTGAGGTGTTTCCTATTATTTATTTATTTATTTATTTGCTAGAGTCTTAAGATTAGAGTAAAAACGGGGAAATAAAGACAAGGATGGTCAGATTAGATGTTACATAGAGTCAAACATAATTGGGTCTGTGATTCTATATTCAATGCGGTCATTCTTTCCTGGAGCAAGTGTTTATGCTGACCCTGTGCAAGCATGGCTGACATTACTACACAGACTGGAACAGCTATGAACAAGGAAGGTGGTTAAGCCAGAATCTGTTCCAAAAGCAGTATCATGTATCAGTTTTGTATTGCTGTGAGGAAGCAAGTGGCATAGACCCCTCAAGGGAAGAGGATACGTTTATGGTTAGAGAAGCTACATTCCTAATTTCAGAGCCTTCATTCATGGTTTCAGAGGCTCCATTCAGTTACTTGGTTTGATACACTTGAGAAGCACATCACCATAGGGTAAAGGACACGTGGAGTGGGGAATATAGTAGACAGGAAATAGAAAGACATTTTATAATGTTATAAACAAGAAGAAACAAATTGTTAGCAGGAAGGAATCATGGCCTAGAAGACATGCCTTAAATGATCAGCTTTCTTCACAGGTACACCCTCCATTGGCCTATACAATAGTGTGGGGAAGATGATAAAAAAAGATCATGGTTTACAGGGCTATTGTTTCAAACACAGATATATCAGGAAGCAGTTTGGTTTGGGATATGCATGTCCGTAGACATGATAGCATCTTCTTGCTTGCTATTGAGTTCATTGTGGTGCATTGGTTTGTTTTCCTTGTTTATGTTTTGACTATCTAACAAAATATTTGAACTGAAGGGGCACAAAGGTTTATAATGGCTTATATTTCTAAATGCACAAGGCCCAGGGAGTTCATCTTATGGAGACTTCTTGCTGATGAAAAGAATCCCAAGATAGCATAGAGCATCCTATGACAATACAGGGGGAAAGTACGTAACCATATACAGACACTCTTTATTCTTGCATAAATTACTATATAAAACCTTAATCACTTCCTTAAGGTCATATTTCTGAACATCATTTTAACCTAAAATGTCCATCACCTTATTACTGTAAATATATGCCAGAAATAAACCCCTGTGTAGCTGATTATGTGCCATACAAAATGTGTTAAAATTAAAATATATATGTATATATGCATATACTCATACTAATAGAGAAAAAAGCACAACAATGTCCTTTAAAAAACTAGTAGTTCTCAAAAAAAAAATTGACTTTTACTATCTGTGTGATGGCAATAAGGTACAAAGTAGTTGTAAGTAAATCTCTACCTTTATGCATGTTACTATATGATACCGTAAATCTGTGCGAATGTTTTTATGCTTTATGGTTAGGTGTTATTTACCTCAGCTATGGTTATTTTAAAAGCAGTAACTCTGCATTTTCATTTAATTACTATGTATTTATACATGATTTTTCATAAAAACATAAAATATAAACTTTAGTTTTGTCTTAATCATCAAAATTAGCTGATAGTAAAAATAGCTATAATATTTAAACAAAAAATAATTTAAGTTGTTTTTATAAATGTTTGGGGTTTTCAAAAAAATCTAATCAATATATATAACACTAGGCCAACAAGATGGCTGCCTGCCTACCTACCTAATGATTCCCAGAAACCACATGATAAAAGTCCAGAAATGGCTCTTACAAATTCTTCTTTTACCTCCACATGTTTATGGAAGCATGTATCCTCAACTTTCTCTCTCTCTCTCTCTCTCTCTCTCTCTCTCTCTCTCTCTCTCTCTCACACACACACACACACACACACACACACACATACACAAACACACACACACACACACCTATATCCCTACAGGCACATCAAAATAACAAAATTTTAATGTTTAAAAACATTGGAAATGATAACAATGAAACATAAAAAATTATTCTAAGCATTCTTCTCATATCTGCCATGCATTATTAAATCATTTAATTGTCAAAATTCTATTATGGCAACAGATATTAATCTAAGTGTACATATTTAAAAATAAATATGGTTATGAACCAAGTTTATAAATTGGATGTTTTATTCATGTGGGTAATTAAATTTTAAAAATATGCTATTTTATTAAATTTTATCATGAAAGCATTTTCTGAGAGTAATGGACTCAGAGTGTCCACTGCAAAGCTCAGTTCATTTAGAAGAACCTTCTCCCGTTTGCATCCATGGGAAAGTGTGAAGAAATGTATTATCTTCTGTAACATTTTGAAAAGATTACTCATGTCTGTAAGCTGACATAGTAGTAATTTTCAGGCTGTTTTGGGCATCCCCATTAGCTGACAAAACATGTATATTCAAACCAAACCAAATACAGCTGTTCCCATTCTCTTTTTAGTTTTGGTGTTTGGTAGTGCTGCCTTCTCACCTATGACTTCCTCAGCCCTATATTAGAGGCACGAATGGCACTGGAAGGCAAGAAATGGAGAATAGATTTTATGAAGTGTCTTAATGATGTGCATGACCATCCCCCAACATCCCCAGAACTCTACACCAATTGAGATGCTTCCTACTTTAAAAGGATCAAGTTCTCACAAACTGAGTTTTCTCTACCTCAAAAGGCTGCTAATTTTTAGTCCTTACCATCAAACTGCAATAATATTCACTACAGACAGTGAAGAATGTTTTATTCATTTCAGATTACATACAAAATAATTAGGTACTTTATTATAATCTCATAATCTCACTGGCTATGTGCCTTTTTATATCTTTTTTTCTCAAACATCTAGTAAATACTAATGTATTTTATAAGGTCAACTATTACTAAATATCTGGAGGAATTTTTACAGTCATTATTCAATCAAAGGGATTTTTAAAACTTCTGCAACTTGACTTAACACACTTAAATGTAATAACTACTCATTACTGAATTTAGGCAATAAACCTTTCAAAACATGCATATGCTTTGTCATGTCTGAAAGTTATATGGTAGCTGCCTTAGGATTTTGAAAATGAGTTATTTTATGATACTACTCTGAGTTTCTGTTCACCCACTTGACAAATATTTCCTAATCACAATTTCTATGGGAACTGTATATGATACAAAGACAGGAATGATTTACAAGTCTTCCTCTGGCACACTGGGGGAATCAGATGTTGGGTTAAAAAGAGGACACTGTGAATGACAGTTATACTACCAAGTTTCTTAAGATGTTAAGTATATTCAAATGTTATGCTGTTGTAGAGTAATGATGGTCTTGAAGTGTTTCGTAAACAAAAAAAATTAAAATAAATAAACCTCTACAAACATTAAACCCAAATATAATTCTTAACAGTTTCTTTAAAAATGTGTCCTTTGAATTTGCAAATTTAATTATTTGATATCGATTTAAAATAATAACACCAAAACCTTAGAAAGAATGTATTGTTTCCTAATCTTTAGTTTAAACTGGAGTTTGGGTCTAGCATACCAATATTTGAAAATGTCCTATCTGGTGAAAGCGAAGTTATCTACATAACAAAAGGTTGGAAATTCAAACTTAGCATGATAACTTGGTTTGTGATGCAATATAATAAATAGTGCTTACTAATACATGCACTTGTTGAAATCCATGACTATATCAGGACATTGTTATTTGAAAATAAATGTTTACATTTATAACACCTCTGAGAGTGTAGCCTGTGCTGGTCCTGCTTTTTGGTTTTGTTTTGGAGAGTATTAATCAGACTCTATTGCTGTGACAAAGTGCCTTAGAAAACAGCTCAAGAGAGGAAGGTTGGAAAAGGTACAATCCATGGTGAGGTGGCACCATTTTGTCTTGAATTGGTGAGATAAACCATCACAGTAGGAAATGTTCAGTGGAGCAGAGATGCCAGTCCCTGGCAAGCAAGAAGTAGAAAGCAGGAACTAGGGACCAGATGCAAACATAATGCCCTAAATGTTCCATGACACCAGTTAAAAACTCACAGTGAGCTGTAATATAAAGATAAATTAGAACCCTCACAATCCAATGAATTTTTAATGATTTGAGCCACAAGTTGTAAGACACTTCAAACACAAACTTATAGTTTCGAGTACATTGTAACTTGCCTCTGCCTCCCAAGTGCTGGGATTAAAGGAATGTGCCACCACAGTCTGGTTTAATTTTAATTATTAAGGTAAAATAAACACATTCATATTAATAGTGTGAAAATTTGCATATATTTTAATAAATACTTTAATATAGACTGTATATGGAAAATAATATTTTAAATGAGATACCTTTATGATCTATTGTTAGTAAACTTTTGACTTTTGCAAATCTGTAGAATGCTAATAGATTTGGGTCAGATACAATTTGGGGGATCAAAAAGTAATTAGTGGAAAGTGCTTAGGAAATCCTGGCTTAAATGTCTCATAGTTTTTGATATTTACCTGAGTTTAACTTTTTCTGTTTTCATTTTATTTTCTATGAAATCTCCTGGAACAAAAATATCAGAAATCAAAAAAACAAGGGAGACATCATGAGTCTCACATAATCAAACACAAGTGTTGACGGGTGCTAGCCCTGTATTAAATATAACATTAAACAACTTTCTTCCCCTTTCCATTCCATAGCCAACCCTTGCCAACTAGACTTCCTGTTAATCTTCAACTGATTGGAAAAAATATGACTTTTGCATTTTGATGCAGTCAAAACACACTCAGAATAAGACTATTTTAGTTGATGGAAAAGCTTGTTTGTATACCTTATCCAAGCTTCCTTCTTCATAAGAAAGAAAATCAAGCTAGTAAATATGGAGCATAGGTTGTAAGGTGAAAGAACATGTGTGGGTATGGTGTTCTGGAAATAAACAAAGACACCTGGGTGAGGGCTGGCTGTGGTAGGAGTCACTGGAATACACTATCATTGTATAGCTCTGTAACACTTTTTATAAAATCTAGTCTGTCCTAAACAGAAGATATAAGCAAGATTATGATTAAAGAAATTTCAAAGCTCTTAAAATTTATGAGAAGAGAAAGACAAGATAAACTTTCTGTGGTCTTTATAGGATGAAATAGAAATATCCAGCTTAAAATACAGGAAAAAAAATCTCATGTTTTTGCTATTGAGTTGCAAGGATTTTAGCATCAGATAAATAAATCAGCCACAACCTTCATGGAACATCTCAGCAAGAAAACTACAGTGAATGTAGCATTGTTTACTCTTTGTTATTTAAAAGGTATCATGTAATAAAATATAATCATTTAAAAAATATTTTTACTCATTTATTCATTTAATTGTGTGTGTGTGTGTGTGTGTGTGTGTGTGTGTGCGCGCGCGCGCGCGCGCGTGCGTGTGTTTGTGCATGTGTTTACAACCCGTTACACATTTTCAGAATAGAGGATATTGTGCCAAAGTCACATCACTTCTTCTTTTCTCCTAACATATATGTCCCCCAAACTGAACTCAAATACCAAGCACAGGACCCAGTGAGTCACACCCTCAGCTCCCTGGGACCTAACATTATCTTAAAGTATTGGATCACAGGAATTGCTATATAAATGAATCAACAATCAAATAAAACAAAACAATTAATTATTTTTGCTATTATTTATTGTGTGTGAAACAGGGTTTCTGATTTGTATTTCAGTCTTTTCGGTGAGGGTAAAAGAATGCCACAGTGTAGACTTCTAGAAAGTAGAATGCAAATACATGCTCTTAGCCCAAGATTCTCATTCCTTAATGAAGTAGAAATTGTCATCCTGTATTTTAAAATATATATAGAATAGAATCAATTCTCTTGAAGTATTTGAGAAGACATGAGTGTTCCTCTATAGTTTATTTTACCTCATAAACAATACGGAATTTAAGTACACAGCAAGCAACAAAAACATAATCATTACAACATAAGACCATTTCTCAGTATCCACAGTTCTTGGTTTGTGGACCTCATAGCTCAAGATGACAGAATCCAGAGATGCTTAAGGCCCTCTGTAAAATGGAGCAATATTTGCACATCTCTGTTCTTCTTGTCATAGTCTTGGAGTCAATCCAAAATACCTGTATCTTATAGATGTGTTGTGAGAATTCTGATAAATTGTCTTGTATGTAGAATAATGACAAGGGGAAATAAAGAAGTCTGGACATGTTCATTACAGATGCAATTGTTTTTTATGATACTTTAGATATGTGGTTGGTTTGATTCATGAATGAAGAACCCTCTAATAAGCAGAGGCGAATATGTTATTCACCATTATATAAACAGTATCCTGAAAATCATAAGATAAATGTTTTAGGAAAGATAAGTTAAATGAATCTTGATGCAGGAAACATGTTGGCATGTGTTTAGTTAGTATGTGTATGTATGTTTTCATTTTGCATGTATATGAGAAAATATTTGAGTGGATGCATGTGTATCCATTTGCATATTTGTGCATGCGGAAGCCAGACATTGACATCACTTGGTGCCTTCCACAATTTCCCACCACAATATTTATTGAGGGAGGGTTCCAATGAGCTGGGCAACCTATCCAGTTCACTGTAGGAATCCCAGGCTATGACTAATAAATGAGTGTTAGGATTACAAACGGCCACCTAAAAACTTTCCTGGTTTTTTATGTGGGTTCTGCAGCTACAGATTCAGGCCTCCACACTTGTGTCATAAATGCTTTATCCACCAAATCAACTTTCCAGCATGAATCACAAATTTTAGTGACTTGTTATAGTTCGGTTTTTTAATTGTTTTGAGCATGAAAAAGCTAAGTGGCCAAGACAGTTTTGAAATTCCTTTAAATAGGCTCCTCTCACCATATTCCGCCAAAATCAGCTAGTAAATCTCACGAAAAATAAAGTCTAGGTTTTGAATCTTTCAATAGCTCACGGTACATGGAATTCATATTATAACATGTCAGCAGATAACAGAATGAGCCTACAGATAGGTTTCAAAAACAATTATTGTAAAAGGAACCAGAAAATTACATGTACTTAGCACAGACTCACACAGCAAGAAATTGTAGAAAAACATATTGCTTTAACCAAAACCTTTAATTTATAAAAGAATCTAGAATAATTTTTCTTTAAGACTTATTTTTAATTACATGTTTGTGTGTGTATCTATATATTGGTATGGGCACATGAACGGAGCCTGGGTTACAAGCCGTTGTCAGCTACCTGTTCTGGATGCTGGCAATTGAACTCAAGGTCCTCTGTAAGAACAACACAACTCTTACCTGCTGATCCATTTCATTAGCACCAAGAACATAGACTTCCTTTGGACAGAGTGCAAGTTTGCTAAATTAAGATATATGCCGGAGGTTATAAATTGGTATATTCCACTTAAAATATTGAGGATGACATAATCAGTTTGGATGCTAAACAGCAATTAAAATGTCACAGCTTCTCTTAGACTAGAAGTTTATACCTACCTCAATAGTGCTTTTCCAACACATTATGGATTATGAACCTGTAACTGTGAATAGTTTATCTGACACATCACACCAGGTTTATAATTGTTTCATGAGAGAAGTGTGTTTGCTTGTACTCAACAAGACAAGTTAGTTTTTCAGCAGAGGGCTTGTCAGCAAGATAGAAACTTATTGATAAAACTTGTGCTTACTTAGCACAGACTTCGCACAGAACAAATATTAAATGTGCAATAAAAACTTCTACTTCATTTTGTTAGTTGCTTCATAACGGCTTACACATTTTGAAACGCAGCATATGAGTTATCATATATCGTTTGTTAGTCCAACTTAAAGGAATGTACTGGAATGCTGAGAAGACCACGCTCTCAGGAAGCAGAGGCAGGAACATCAGAAGCTTGAGTCTAGTCCAATAACAAACAAAGATGAATAGTTGACTCTTCTATTCGGGAAATTGTCATACGGCTGGGAAGTAAAAGCTTTGAGCAAAGATATTCATTTCCTCATAGCCTACTGCGCTTATGGGAAGGCTTTAGCTGAACAATAGTATAAAGGTAACACTGTAATGGATGTTCACTGTGAACTCTCTCAGTGCTGTTCCAAATAATTTTCACATTTTTATGTATTTAATATTCATCACAATATAAAGTGGTCCTATTCATATGCCCGTTTTACAGTGCATGTCATTTTATATATAACTATTTTATTCAAAATTATATTTTTATTATATTGATTATTCTTTTTAATTAAATTCTTCTTTACAACATGGTATTCTATTGTCTATCAATAAGTACATTATTGTAAACAAGAGTATCCCTGTTAGTATTAGGATCTACAACATGAAACAGAATTTCTGGAGCTAAGAATGTTCCTTAGATTTGTGAATGTTTCAAGAGCTTAAAAGGAGAAAAATTGTTTCACAACCCATGGAAATTGTCTGACTAAATATAAGTGTCAATAAAGCTTTATTGAAACACAGTCATGATTGTTCATTTACATTCTGCCTCTGGTTTCTTCCACTCTCCAGTGACAAAGCTAATTAGCTCAGAGAGATCTGATGGCTCACAAACACTAAGAAATTTATTACCCAGTTCTTCCCACAGAACATTTGCCTAGTTGTGAATAAACACAAAGAAATTCTTTACTTTAGAAATTCTGAAAGCACTTAAACACTCTAGTGTTTCACTGTAAACCCAGGAAAAGAAAAACACAAATCTTAATGGTTTCTAAACTATTTGGAATTCTAGGCACACCTTAGAAAATTTATGATCTGCACAAAACATTTTTAGAACATAAATTCAGCTACTTTCATTACTACAAAAAAATGAAGTGTGACATTTGCCTTATACAGAATATTTTATCAGAAATTAAGATGATCCTTGATATTGTGTTTGAAAAACAACATGATTTTATGATGTTATAGAACATGCTGGTGGGTTAGTAATTTTAAAACATGTTGACTAACACTCTTGAAGTGATTCTGGATCTTTGTATATTTCAGAAAATGTTCAATTTATTTTTAATAAGCTGTAGAATCCGATAGATTTTTTTAATTTTTCCCAGTAATTAAGAGCTATATAAGGAAGTTAATTTTGCTTCTTTTCACTCTCTATTCTTTTCTGCTTGCTTCCTTTCTATTTTAATTAATTTATTTTTTCTTTCAAAACAGGGCTTCACTGTGTAGTCCCAGCTGGCTGACTGTGTAGGCAAGTCTAGCATAAAATTCCTAGAGACTGATCCATGTTGTCTATGTCTAGAGTGCTAGAATCAAAGCATGCATCATCAGGGCCAGTTGTTTTAATATTTTCTGTACTGATATGAAAAACTAAAGGTACTTTAAGTAAATATGCTATACAAGAGTTATAAAGAGTTCTGATAAATGGTGGCTTTTATTGACTGTTTAAGTATACACACCATATACAGACTCACAAAATGAAATGTAATAAGCATTAAAGTTAATCAAGCACAAACAAATGAGGTGACTGTGACCCACAATCTCAGACTAACTAGACTCAGGGTGAAGCAAACACTAGCAACAGCAACTCTAAGTAGAGAGCTGCCAATTGTAAGAGATAAACACTGAACCTTCCCCCATAAGTAACACAGATCTTTCCAGAGGTCACAGAGAAAATATTTCAGTAGTTTTCTAAATGAGGCATAAAGCCTACAAAACTTCCTTCTCCAAACATAGACTATTAGTATTTTGATTAAAATACTTTGAGAATTAGAGTTCTGTAGAAAACGTAGTTTTGTATGACATGCAGGAGAGCAAAATATTAATCAAGACAAATGCTAGAAATATTGCTCCGAACATTACAATTTTGCATATACACTTGTGCATATTTACTAGTTTTATGCTCCAGTAATGTCTGTTTAATGTTTTTGAGTAAGACTATGAACGAGTCATGCAGAAGAAAGCCCTGACATTTCACTGCTGTAGTGTAGATATGGAACACGATTCCCATACAGTGAAATGGAAGGGAGCACGTGAAGAATGTGTTTGAAGCCTACTGGAGGTTAAGTAAACTGAGCTCAGAGTTTGGATTCCGGAAATTGATTTTAATCAAAATGTAAATATTTAACATTAGTATTTACCAGACAACTCCCTGAGAAAATATTAAATATCTTTTGCCCATTTCAATGTGTACTTTCCAGTGTTAACTCAGTCTCTACCTAAAAAGTACAATTTCCTTATTGATCTGTATTTTATGGAAAAATATTTCATAACAACGGAGCACGTTTACTATATGAAAGCTGCCTACCATGTTGCCTTTATGATGGTTGCAGATATATGGACCTCCAGTATGAGTTTCCTTTTGACAACCCCCCAAAATAATTGGTTATCCTTTCAAGGTAAAAGGCTCTTAACATAGAATCTTGTCTCTGCCTCTCTCCACCTCTCTCTCCATGATGGTACAACATGGCTGGTCTGTTATCACACAACACTCCCAGAAAACATTTCAAAGGAAGAGAGTGGATCCTAAAAGCCTCCATGTATTTCCATAGGATCTTTTTTATTGCATTGTTCCATAGATACATATGTACATGTATATGTATATACATGTCGACCTTGAAGGAGTGATAACACATTATGAAAGATCGGGTTACATGAGTTCTGGAAATTGTTACTGACACTGGAAATTAGAAGATGCCTGATTATGAGAAGAAAGTTGTCTCTTTTAAAATGGCAGTCTTTTAGGATGGCAGTCATTTTGCATTGACCCAGGAAGTGATGAACCAGAAAGAGTGATGTTAGATTGTGAGTTGGGCTTGTGTAAGAAAGGTGACTGAGGGGAAGATGTTGTGTCCTGGCATTGGTGGTAATGTGTCAGATAATAGATAGGAATTCATGAAAAAGACAGAGAATGGGAAGAATTTAAGCAGCAATAAAACATGAAGCAAAGCTCTAAGGAATGCAGAGACAAAAATACCCATCAGAGCACAGCAAGAGTTTAAAAATCCTGCACATTAAGAAATGGACATGCAATTCTATAGGAACAAATAACTGGTGTTTCAGTCCTATTAACTATTTTTTCATGATCTTTTTCCATATCATAGCCAAACAATTCTTTACATGTACATTAATTCCTAATTCCTTGCTGACCTCTGACTGTTACATAGTGACTTCTAAAACAGAATTAACTGAACCTGATATGTATGTATGTATGTATGTATGTATGTGTGTGTGTGTGTATTGACTCATATTTTTGTCCTGAAACACTCCAGATTTTTCTTCTCCATCTGAATTACATTCTGGGAAATTCTCTGACATTGTCCTTTAGCCCCATTTCCACAACTCAAAATGGAAATAGACACTCATTTTTCATGTGTCTGCAGAACCTAGTGGATGCTCAGTAACAGCATATTCTGCCTTGATTAATTCGAATTTACTTGTTATAAGGTGTTGTACACAACTTTTCACCTTTGATGGTGGTTCCATGTGATTTGAGTGGAATTGTCACTGAATTAGTCATCCTGGAATTCCTGTCTGGAAACCAGTGTACTTTGCCTATAAAGCATGATGACCTGGAGCATGATGACCCATATAAATCATCCCACATGGAGGCAGAGCAGGACAGTATTGGCAGGATGAATGGAGGCTGTCACAGTCCCTTCACAGGTGCATGTGTCCAAACGCCAGGTGTCTGTAGGTAGTTTTTGGAAACAGTTAAATGACGTCTTGTATTTTCACGCTTCACCTTGATCTTCCCTCCCTGGATTTGTCCTTGTTACTTTCCTGCTCTTTACCATGGCAACGCCTACATCCTCCGTGACTCAGAACCCAAACTGCTGTCCTCACTGATTTCTTAAATTCTGTGGCCAGTGGTGACTCTGACCTACCTTGTTCACTTTTGCATTAAGAGGTCCCATTGATTATCTCTCCTCTCATTGGCCTACGCATGTTCTGCCTGCAATCCTTTTAACGTTACATCTCTGAGTTTAATCATAGATTCTTTGGGATTTCCACCATGAAAAAATGTAAAACCACCTTCTGCCAACAGCAATGATGAAATGCCAAGAACCTCACCTTTTTCCTCTGTCTTTTTTAAACCTGTGATGCTCTTTTTCTACTTTAAAAAACAAGCAAACAAACAAAACTCTCAAATCGTACATCTCACTTGCAGTTTAACACTACCTGTGTTTTCTAAAGTCCAACCAATCCTCTCCCTTTATCACAGAAGAGACTCTGCTACCTGTGTTTCCTGTCCTGAGCTTTAGGGATCAACCTCAGTTTAAGTGCCTCCATGTGACTACTGAGCTGACATTTGAACCTTAACAAGGCACACATCGGATCATAAGTTCTCAACATCTGCTTTCCTAATTTTTTTCTACTGGCACGACCACTCACAATTAAGTAATTTGAAATTTCTTAATGATCCATATTTCAAATGCCCCTTCATGCATCAAATACTTACAATCCTTCTTCCCAATGCACCCGGTCTTTCCACTTTTCTAACTGTTCTAGTGGTCACTACACAGGTAATCACTTTTGGCTCGACTATTGTAACGTTTTCTTATCTGTTGCTTGCAACCTCTCTTCAGGCTACCATAATTATCACTTCATATAATAAACACGTTGACCTTTCAAAATCAGGAATGATCCTAAATATTTTCCTTACTAAGCACATTTTGGTGAATGTCTTTTCTTTATAATGCAATCATAATCACTTGATATCTGCAACACAAAGTCTTTTTCCATGATGAAGATATGACATATTCTGTTTTATCTGCCGCAAACAGTCTTCTGGGGCCCCTTATATACCTTAATATTTTGGCAATATAACCCTGAGTTTAGGAACCTCTTACAAACCACTATACATTCTTCAAGATGGCATGTGTTGTCGTTTCTTACATCAATAACAATTATTAGATTACATATTCATTTATTGTTTTAAACCACTATTCTAATATCATATCTGTATATTAGAGAAGGGATTATTTTTTGCCACTTTATACCTAGCAACTAAATAAATTTATGGCATATAATCCAAGATAATATATATATATTTATTGTTCAATATGTAGGTTTTAGATGACAATTGTAATTGCCTAACCTTTAAGTGTTTACACATAGCTTATGCATCTATTAATTAGTCCATTTCTTACGACCATGATCTATATAGAACTTACCACTAAATTTTTGTAAGTCACCCAAGTTAGGGCTTACCTAATATTTAAGGTCTTTTAAATTATTAATCATCACTTTAAATCATAATAAGAATATATAATATATTTATTCATTATTATATATTATATAAAATATTATATATAAAAATGTGTATAATAAAATATTTGTGTGGGAAGTGAGAAAGAATGGGGTATGGAGTAACTCATGAGTGTTTTCCTCTCAAATGGTTAAAACACACTAAAACCTTACATAATAATGCAATAAGGAGAGACTATTTAAAGCATTTTATAGTATATCTTATCATTCATGTAATTGTATAAACTATGACTTCAAATTCTAAATAAAACTAAAATGATCATGTTGTTAAGTCTTATGCATATTTCAAAAATTCCAAGAAAGAACTTCCTTTGACTTTCTCTATTAGAAGTGAATAAGAAGTAAAGAAATGAATGCTGACACTTTGTAGCCTCTTTAAAGAATGTGGCCAGGTTCCTACACACTGAATAACAATGAAATATCAAGGATTTACAGCTTCTGTCTGAAGACCTATTTCTTACTTGAGTTCTTTTCTTTATGTGAGAATGTATTTGTTTTAAGTTTACCCAATGGAAGTTACCATGGCTTTTTGATGACATCTGCTATGGGCTTCCAGGATAATCTGAGGTCTTATTGGCAGAGCTAAAAAATAGTTAGCCACAGGCTCTTCTGTGGAGACTGTGATCTTTTAAAGCCATTGCCATTTTCCATGAGCTAATCACAACTGCAGGAAATTCCAGTGGGATTGAAAGAGATCAGAATAAATACGCAACACGAGAATAACTTAGAGGTATATAAGACTAAAAAATAGCTTGTTCGCTGGTTAAGAATAGCAAACATACACGATAGGTACATCAGCAGGAGTCAGATGCAGCATGTATCAATTGTATAGCACAGCTGAAAAAATGAAAGCTCTCAAAACTTGGGCAGCTCTTCACTAAAATATTGAATAACTGAAGAAAATGTAAGAGATGAAACAACTAAACCACACAACTCAATAAACTGATGCATCTATTAGAATTATTTTGAAGTCACCTTTAATTGATTAACTGTGAAAGATCATAGAAACATTCACAGTTGTTTGCTAAACATATCCATTGTAAACTCAGTTGCAAAAAGTTTTCAACCAACACCACCTCAGTTATGGATTCTTGCTAAACTAACCATATTACGGCTCAATTCTTAGGTTCTTCTGCTTTGATTATACTGACTCAGCCTTAAGCCTGTGTGATTCAGGCTCCTCCCATAACTTTCTACACATCATGCTCCATTCCCTTCTCTTGCTCAGGCCTGTCACAGTGGGAGTTTAATGAACACTACTTAATAACAATGCTGCTCCTTTATTTTCCTTTACTTCCATCTGCTCCTCTCTGACATGCTTATATCGAGAGTCAATCATCAGTGATTCCCAAGTTTGTTTCCCAACACCCATTTCTTTCTCTTGTTCAAAAACAACTGTAATCTCTAGCATCAGTGGACACCCTGTTCTGGCTCATGGGTACCAATATTTATGTGCACATACCCACACACAATTACATACACATGTACACATAATATAAAAAGTAACTGTACTGTTCTATATACATAGTTTGTATGGCAAAATAATTAGTGGCCTCAACATTTGTTCAGAAGAGCTATGAAAACACAACCAAAATACTATACTTTCATTATCATCTAAAGACAGATTTGTACCGTATTTATAGACATTTCTAATTCTGGTCAATGATTCACAGTTTAATTCTTTTTATCACAGGGAAAAGGAGAGCAGTGGTGCTTCAGAAATTTTAATAAGTGAAGGCTAGAATTACAAAGCCCCCAATATTACAGTATTTTTATGTATTTCAAATTTACATAAAATTTGCAGTGTTTTTACACATAACAGCCGTGAAAGGGAAATGTCTTGAACTTTATGTGGGAGTGGATATTATAGGACTATGGCAAGTTTTTCCTAGATGTCTAATCCACAAATCCGTTGTCTTAGAACTAATTCTATTTTTAAAATAAAAATATTACGTGTCAATGATTAGACATTACACAGTATTCCTGTAGGAGTGAAACTTGAAACCATTTTGTCAATTATTGAATATTTCCATATTTGATGTTTGATGTAGAGTCTAGAAAAATAACAGGCTCTCTCCCACAGTATTAAGTAGTAAATGAGTTTATTTATTCATCTCTCAGAAAAATTATCAACATAAAATGAGTTGTAATAAGAAATGCTAGAGGCAGGTTGCTGCTGATGCAGCAAAAGAGCCACGTTCCCAGCCTTAGAATTAATTTAGTAATTTATGAATTGATACCTATAAATCAGTTTACATAAAGAGCATCCTACAAACACACACACACACAAACATACACACACAATCATGTGTGCAGCTATTACAAAGTTTAGATTTGTTCTTGCATGTTACTATTGTTATCTTTTGTTATTATTATTGTTATTTTGTTATTATTGTAATACTTTTCATACTTATACATACTTATACTGATTTGGCACGTAACGATAGTGTAACCCGGTTAAGCTATATATAAAGACTGTGTGAATACAGAGCTCACTATTAGTCAAATTATTTTTCATGTGTATTTTTAACACTTGATCTTTTTCTCATATATTAAAATAGTCTAACATAACATACATGTTCCTCTTATTTGGAATAACACATAGTTCCCAGTCGTATTTATCTTTTTCTCAAAAGAATGAGGAATGGTTCATATAAAAGCATCAAAATGGACAGGACTTGTCCACTGGGAGCCACCAAGCTTCTTTTATGTACACGTATAGTGCATTCAAAGGGCACAAGTGAAGGCATGAGCATCACCAAGAAGTAACTAGTGACAGTGTCCTTTTTTGTGTTGTTTGGTTTATTTTAAGTGAAGCCAACAAGGTTTCCCATGAGACCTTATTCAGCTATGGTATTATTTACCAGAATGCATGCTGATGGTAAAAGGTCAGCACTACATCTATACATTCATTCTAAGTTACACAAACATTCATTCAACAAAAATCCATTGACCCGTTTCTCTGACCAGATGTTGTATAAGATCAGCTGTATTTTCTGAGCATGTGTTGGGTTCTTTAATTTAACCAGCAAATACTTTACTGAACACCGATTCTGGTTATTTTGTGATGTGGAAAAAAGGCAAAATATCCACATGCAATTATCCATCACTTAATAGAAATCTTTTATAGAAACATTGATACCTTCTATGTAAAACAGAGAGTACTCCAGCCTGAAAAGACAAACCTGAAGTATAATTTTACTAGTTGGTCATCCTAAGCAATACTCATTGATTTTTTAAAAGATAATTGTGTTATTATAGCCAATGTAATACTTTCCACAAGCTATCTTTAATTTTAAATAAAATATTTTGTACTGAGCCATCTTTATTATTACCCATTGCTTTCAATTATCTCCAAAAAATCTAAACAATTTCCATTAGAAAGTGAAATACAACATACAATGTGGTAATTCCAATCAATTAAAACTAAAATAGTTAATAATTCACTCTTAACAGTCAACTGAGATCTGGGCAATGATAGCACAGGACTGTAGCCCAGCACTCAAGAAGCAGAGGCAGAGACAGTCAGATCTCTGTAGTTGGAAGACAGCCTGGTCTACAAAGCAAGTTCTAGGACAGCCAGAGCTGTTACACAGAGAAAGCCTGTCTCAAAAAAAAAAAAAAAAAAAGAAAAGAAAAGAAAACTAAGAACCAAGAACCAGATATGTTCTTCACTGTTGCATATAGATATGATGGCTTCTAAAGTCATGCCTGATACTTAAAACCTAGCCAACTACCCATGGCTAATGAAGTTATGGATCTTGGAGAAGAACCTAAAAACACCACTTCAGGAAAACAGCATTATCCCTAACTACACTCTAAACATTTGTCCTTATACTGCAGATAATTGTAGTCATCATCAAATAAACTTCTCTTTGAAAAAGATGGAGACCATTACAGAAAACCACAACAGATCAAAATGTAGAGTTGTGGAACCAAGTCCCAACGGATATATCTGCAGTACAAGTCCCGCACTTCAGGCTCAGGAATCAGTGCAGAAGAAAGGGAGAAAAGATTGGAAGAGC
The DNA here is from genome assembly GCA_033318265.1 of Phyllotis vaccarum. NCBI lineage: Eukaryota > Metazoa > Chordata > Mammalia > Rodentia > Cricetidae > Phyllotis > Phyllotis vaccarum. Next base: position 23,552,887 of record JARWLC010000014.1, read on the forward strand.
TGGAAGATCAGGGAATAAAGCTGATGTGAGATAAGTGTCCTAGGAACATCAAAGGCTACACTCATAAAGTCTTACAAATGTGAATGCCTAAACATGAGCTGAGAAAGCATGGCAATAAATGTTATAAAGTGCACAGGAGAAAGTTCACTGGTTTCCACTCTACATAGTTATTGGAAACGAAGGAATAAGCAAGTCAAGAACAGTTTCTTAGAGAAGAACACATTGGTTATCCAGTACCAACTAGTCAGCTCTGAAGCATACATACAAGAAGCATTATATGCATTAAGCAGGTTGCATTTAAGAATTTAGGGATATATTTGTGTGTGTGCATTTGTTTGTGTGTGTAACAACAATTAATTGTTAAAAGGCCCTGTAACTAAAAGAGAGCAATTGGAGGAATATGGGAAAATTTGGAGGAGGAAGGGGAAAGGGGAAATGGCATAATTATAATCTCAAAGCATGAGAAAACTAATTATAAATATATGCAATGGAAAGACAGAAGGATTCTCTCAAAGCAAAACAAAGAGACAAAGCTAACAGCTGGAAAAATAAAACAAAGAAGAAACACTTCAGTGAGTAGAAAACGCACTAAAGAACAGCCAAAGACAGAAATATCTATACTTTTCCCTTTGACTTGTATGTGGTACAGTTAGTATGAGGACTCATTTTAGAAAAGAAATAAACTAAAGACACATTCCATGTCAAGGCTGTAAGGCCATACAGTAAATACATACCCTATATGTCAACATTTTTTTTTGCTATTTATATATACATATATACATACATTAAACTTCTGTGAATTGTAGACTGTACAGCAAATACACTTAAAATGTTCTGTTTTCCTTTTAAACTAATCAAGACATTTTCTAAATTAAATTGTTACCCAGCTATAAATTATTTAACTTGTTTCAAAACAATTTTTATTCAAGAGCTGCTCTCAGTGGCGTGTGCCACTTGCTGGTCTGATGCCTCCTTCCCAGTTTTGCACAGTAACTGTTAAGCTGGCTAAGTTGGCTCAGATGTTCTTCCCCTAAGCAATTCAAGTTTTAACCTGGAGCTCAGTTTCACCTCTGCCAATGCTCTTGAGCTATTTTTGCCAGGGATAAAGCATTCCTGTCATTGTCCCTAATGGGTTGTTAGTTGGCAAACTAACAACCACTTAAGGTTCCAGGTTTCATCAGGGGAAATCTTTTCAGAAACTCAGAGGATGACTAAGATTCACAAACTCAAAAATCTGGCATTTCCCAATCCCAGTTTGTGAGAAGTTTAAATCTCCATTTGAAGTTACAGAAAATAGAACCTGATATTTTTCACTTCTAATTATGGAAAGGAGACAGTTTTCTTGCCAAAATCTCTGACTATAATCATAAGACCTAATTCTTCCTGATGAGATAGTTAGCAGAGTTTATTTAAGATGGGTTTGCTTAGTAAAATACATAAAAATACAGTAGGGTATCTTCTAACCACTCGAGAGTAACAGGAACACCAGTGCTTTAAGAAAACGTTTAGAAGTGAGGACCTGTGCTGCTTCAAATATGTTCACTGCAGGAACATTTTCTGGGATCCTTTAACTTAGAACTCACATAACAAAAGCTGTTTGTAAAGCCTATGACAAGCTGACACACTTCCCTATTTTTAGCAAAAGCATTCTGAAATATCTCAAATGAAATTTAGAAATTTAAACAACTCTTAAAAATAACGATCAAAACATATTGACCTGTGTTTTGTATGTGTGTAGTTAGTAACTACTTAGAAGAAATTCATGGAACCCTTCTGTACTACAGTAATTTTCTTCTTTCCGTGAAAATTGGTGAAAGTTACAACCAACTCTATCTCCTCAAATGTTATGGATTAAAGAAACCATGTCTACTCAAGGGTAGGTGGCATATCCCTGTTATTTCAACACTGGAATCAGAGGCAGGGGGATCATAAACTAAGGGCCAGTGTGTCTTTGAAACATAGTGAGGCCATTTTAAGCAAAGGAAAAGAGTTACTAAGCACCTCAACTTAACCTTAGAGTCTTTAAACTTTTTATAAATGATCTTAATTTCTAGTTAGTCACATTAATTTGTGAAAACAAAATATTGAGTTGAAGGTATAATCCAATACAAGGACTATCGCAACCAGAAATGTCTCTATGAATAGCTAAATACATTTTTAAAAATCTAAGTTTAATCATTGAAAGTTCAAAAGAATATCAAATGGATCAGTGTTTCATTATTTACTTCTTTTACTTTTATGTGAGAAAAAATGGTTGCCTAGCAACCATTAGCATACACTTTAAAAACTGAATAGTTTGTTGGGGGAAAAAAGCATTCTTGATTTTCTTTCATTTTTAGCCACATTGAACAAAAAGTCTTACTAGCAAAATATGCAACAATGCTCAGGGTTCTGTCAAAGTTTATTTTATCATTTTGGGACTACGATAAACAATCCATTCCCTAAGAACATGAGACCTTTTGAAAGTTGTACTTTTCTAATTAAACATACAATTAGAACATGTAAGCAGATTAATGCTAATTATAATGATTAAAATTTTTAGATTGTCTCTCCTTTACAGGAAACTTTAAAGTTAAAGGTTCAAATTATTTGGGGTCATGTAGTATTTTTAAATTTTCTAAAGAAAACTTGCAAATGTTTTGATGAAATGATTCATTTCATTTGTGATAAATTATCTTGTAGAAGAGACATAACTTGGGGTCTGAATTTGTAAAATTATTTGGTTATCTTTTATGGTTTTGATTCTATCCAACATCCATTTATTTCTCTTGAATATTGGGCTGTATGCAACTTTGGCTTGCAGCATGTGACGAGTAAGGGTTAAAGTAATGACGGTCTTTCTAAGTTGAGGAGAAATTACAATGTAGTGGACCAACAAAACAAACAAGTGTATTACAGGTCTGCATCATGCTATGCACTTTCCTAGGCATGAAAACATAATGCTGTCTAGACAGATATAGCTCCACCCTCCGCAAACTCCAGAGCTTGTTAACTAAAAGTTATTATACCTCATCTTTTGCAGCTTCATTTACATTATGTTTATGCCTAAAACTGTCAAATATGTGCTTATTTTGAGCAACTACAGGACTACCTCATGTTGGCCAGTCTTGGTTTATTATACCACTGTAAGAGTTAAGGATAGGAACAAGACATGCAAAAAATTTAAAATTAATTTGTAAACTTTACCAAAATTTTGTAATCACAAACCCCAACAATTTTTTTCAGTGATCTATATTTCTTCCCTTTGAAAACTATGCTAAAGTCATTCTCTCCATTACGTGATAGATCATATGACACACAAATGTGCTATTTAAATTTATTACTTTTATTTTACAATTTATGTTTGTATACAATCATATAGCGGCAACATTTGTAGCTCATAGAACGTATTTTAATTGATTCATTAGTTATTATCAAGTAAATAGTATCAATCACATTCTCTACTAATCAGCTGACTCATCATTAGAAAGGCTTGTTGCTTAGCTGTTGAAGTGAGGTTATTTAAAATTTAGCGCCTCGTCAATGAAATGGATAAACTTACCATGAAATTGCTTTTCATCTGTTGTTTTCTTTTGAGATGGTGGACAAACAAGCACAATTAATAATACCTCATATAAATTACAACATTATATTTCAAGGCCCAACATGACGCATTGAGTTCTCAGTTTCAAATGCACATATATACTCAAAATGTCTTTGACCTCTCCTATGAGCTTAGAGCTTCTCTCTCTCTCTCTCTCTCTCTCTCTCTCTCTCTCTCTCTCTCTCTCTCCCTCTTAATTCAAGATATAAAGCAAAAATCTCTAAGAGGAAGCAGTCAATCACTGAGGTGGCTTACACACATCTTCCTCATTACCTCCTTTGCTCATATCCTCAGATTGAAATTATAATAAATCATGGCCCTTAACAACACCTTTCTGTTTTCTGAGAGGAACTTAAAATGCTGGTTTACTTCTAGTTTTTCTGGTGTTCTTACCTCTCCCTCAGAACTTTGCATTTAAAATAGCATGCTAAATTTGTTTGTGTGGGTAGCTTGAATGGCAGCTGGTTTTATGGGGAGAGCAGAAGGTGCAGTGACAGAATAGACAGAATGGACAGAATGGAAAATGGACTATGCCCTTTGATAAAGGCAGCACAGGAGTGCACTCAAAGGCTCAGAGCACCATGACTTGGCACACCAGTGATGGAATTCTTGAACTGGTTTAAAGAATACTTCACAAAATAAAACAATTCCAAAGAGACGATCTGATTGTCAGAATCGCAACCCGATTGTTAAAACACTAACTAACCCTTTCCCAAATGTGTTTCAAAACTTTTCATAGTGTTTTAAGACATGCATAAATGCTAATAGTCACACTAGAAAAATCTCTTCGAAACAATAAATGCCAGGGGTGGACAGCTGAAATGGGTTTTCTGGAGTATTTTTATACACTTTGCCACCATTAATACACAAATCTAGTTTTAATGTCCATCACAAGCATTTAAAATATACTATATAGTCTCATTTTAACATTTAATAAAACATACTTTATTCACAAATACCACATTTATCATATATTATTAAGTTATTAGCACGTAAAAGTGGTTGAACAAGCTTTAAAGTACTTATGATTTTTTTAGTTCCCTAAAGAAATTTAGTCAACTAAACCATTAATATATTTAGAATGTGCTAAAAACAGAGTATGAAAAGTACATATCTGCATACAAAACAAAATATGAAGAATTACTTTAAAGTCGTATCACTATATTATCACACAAACAATTTAAAATAATTACATTATTTCCTACCTTGTAATTGTATCCGTTTAAATTTACACTAAGCAAATTATGACAAGTGCAAACAGGCATAATGGAGAGAAGAGTGGCTGGAAAGCCCCTATGCCAAAAAAAAAATAACGCCTGTCTAAAATTATCCTTATGTTGTTTGCACAAAAATATATTTGAAGTATGAGAAAAATAGTTTATGATACTGAAATATAAATATGGATTTTATTCCATTGTCCCAAATCCAACGCCCCCACCTAGGATTTAAGTACATGCATGTAAACCACAGTTAATGCAGGCTTGATGGATTAAGTCAAGGAAAAGTGGCAATAATTAAGATTCAAGGCTCTGAGCTGCCTGACTTCTCTTTGAATGCCTAAGCTACCTAAAGTTTTCAAAGAAGTAGCTCATAAAAACTTCCTCACGGAAATGTTTTCGCCAATGCAGCACTCTCAAGAAAACCAAAGTATCGTTGTTTCCAGACTACGTCAGCATTGTACTCTCCCACCCCATAAGTAGCTTGAAATTTTACCTATATCTTTTCAAAGTCTTCAGCTTTTTCCAACAGGTAAATACTCTAACCCATGTTTAAACGAAGTGTATCTTATTACTTTTCTGTCATCCAAAGTTCAAGGCAAATTAAAGAAACAATGTTGGTGTCCATAGTGAACTCAGACTGCCATAAAGGAAAAAAAGAGTTATAATCAGTCTGATTTCCCCCTGACCCTTGTGAGGGCTACTGCCACCATCAATACAGGACCTATGAAGCACTTGGTCTTCATTCTAGACGTGACTATTTAGGACTTGGTGCTTCCAAAAGTTTTCAACAGAATCGAAGTGCAAAGAAAGATACTTTTACACACACACACACACACACACACACACACACACACACACACACACACACACACACACACACACACACAAACACCACATATACCCCTTTTTACCTGTTCTTATGGCGCGTCTTCAGCAAGTTTCTTCCAAAGGGAGCCATGGTCTGTCCAGGAAGACAAGCAAATAACACAGTCCTTATCTCAAAGGGATCTGGGCCTTAGAACCGGTGCCTGGGTCCCTCCGGTGAAAGGAGGAGACAGGAGGCTTCCTTTTCTCCACCTCAGAGATTCCAGGCTTTCAGCTCATTAGCAGCTGGCTGGGAGAGTTGCTGGAAGTTGAGCAATTGCTTCTTAACTTTGAACTGCAGGGATTGTTGTGGCTGCTGCTCCTCAGGAGACCAGCCCGACTCCAGCCTTGAAGAAGGTGTTTGTTTGGAAGCAGAAAACCCAGAGAGGGTGGGAGAGAGGAAGAGAGAGAGAGAGAGAGTAGAAGGAGAAAGGAAGGGGAGGAGGAAAATCTATTGTGATTTGTAGTTATTTGCTGACTGACTACCTAACCTCAAAAAACTGCCAACCCCGCAGGCATGGTAATAGCCATGGGATGGGAATTTCACTCGACTTGGAAACCCCCCTTTTCCTGCTTTCCCCACCCAACCACACAAGGTGAACACACATAAAAGATTTTAAACTAACCCCCCCTCCCTGCTGCCTCCTGCCAGCCAGCTCCAGTCTGTGAATAGTAATCTGATCCTGGCAAACAGGAATGAGGGCCAAGAATGCTTTCCCTACTGACTCCCTCCAAGCAAAGAAAGCCTCCCCTGCCCTGACTGAAAGTTTGTAAGGTTAGGCCAGTTGAGGAGTGTAGCCACTATGAAATCAGGTTCCCTAGTTCTCCATTTTAAGGATGTCCTTCAACTCGACTTCCTCTATCTCCTCCACCACCCCCTGCACACTCTCAAACTTTTCTTTTCCAAGGACTGCAAAGGCTAACTAGCAATCACTCTCCCTTTGCAAAGGACTTTTCCTGGGTCTCTGGCTGATCTCTAGGAGTGCTGGCATCCATCAGCCTGTGAGGTTATTTATGGTGCCTCCTGGACCTTGGGAGTGTCATAGGGAAAGTGAGCTGTTAGCTACCTCCTTTAACTATACAGCAGTAAAAGGAGGTTATGGAACTAAAAATGTAAAAAGCAATTATGGAGATTATGGTCAATATGGGCATGTTCACAGAAACTCGAACCCATGACCTGGGCTCCTAAAAGAGAGTGGCAGTTCAGGAGCTGCAGGAGGAAAAATATACAGAGGAAAGGTGCTGGAGAATTTCTCTGGGCCTTTCTTCTAGGTATTTAGTCTCAAGACCCCACCAATAATCACTCCCCCAAGCACAAACCAGCTCCAAATCACAGGCTTCTGTGATGATTGGGGGGGGGGGGGATAAAGAGGGAGGGAAGAGAAAGCAATGGCCTCTGGGCTTTTATCACTTCCTTTTCAGGCTAATGATGCTTCCAGTCCCAGCAAAGCATACAAATAGCCCCCCGATTTCTATGGAAGGCCATCCAGGCCCTCTAAAGTAGCAAAGAAGACATGATTGCAGAGGATCTTTTTCCTTATACACACTGCTTTGGTCTGGATTTCACCACCATGCCTAGAAGAACCATTTTTCATTACTTAGTCATAAACTTCACCCATATATTATGTGTATGTTTTATATTAATTAAAATTATATTTTATTCACAATCTTAAAGTCATGCGCATGTCTGTCCTAAACCATTATGAATTTAAAAACTATTTTAGATATGTTATAATTTAATTACATTTCATAGCCCTAAAAGAACTGTTTTAGAATAGGTAATCATCTGTAAATACTAGAAAAAACTTTTACAATAATGAAGGTGCCAATTGTACATTTATTTCTCTTTGTATATAAATTCATGTGCATACATGTGCACTTTTCATATACACACATATATGCTTTTTCTATGTAATAAAACCACATAATCTGGGGTATACATCTGTTTCCTTTGTTAACACATAAAGTGATTTAAGTCATTAGGAAAGTTTACATAGTTTATGTTATTCTAAATTGTGTTTCTACAGCTGTGCTATTTACATATTAATGTAATAATTTGTTAATTTACATTACATTAAATTTATAAATTACAAAATTACAGAGAATTTTGCATTTCCTATTGTCTCTGTGGATCCTATAATTGAGGTTTTCTACTTTTACTGACATTACTTGTAGACTATACATGTAGACTATATTTTTAATAAAGACTTTTCATGGAAGAAGAGGAAACAGCATTTTACCTTTACTAGCATAACTCTTAAGCTACTTTCAAGTTATCACAAATGAGTTACCTCTAACATGTTATTATTTGCCACATAAAACAGCCTATTAATAACTCTTCATGACAAGTTCTTTCATGTTTAAGAGTTAAACACAAAGAAGTTTGTATACATTAAACAAATGTGTTTTTATTTGTCAATTATATGTCAATAAAGCTGGGGAAAGGCACAAAATGTTACCATCCTTTAATTATTAAAAGATGCAAGAAATAAAAACACATGAACCCCAGCACTGAAATAGAAAATATAAGTAGCAACACAAATCCTATCCTGAAAAGACAATAACAAAGCTATGCTTTATAAAATGTAATTCACCAACAAGAAGATAGTTTATATGTAATTATAAAGGTGACTTTATTTTAATTTCATAAATTTGTCTGATTTTTAAAATTCTCATGCTCTTCTCTGCTAATTGAATAGTTGGAGACTCATTTTTTGAGTAGTATAAATGGTTGTATAATTTTATGAATTATACATAGCTTTGTATAATGATAGCCTTCAAAATATTCAACACTGAAGCCAAATTTATTATCAGGAGGTTTCTCAAAGAGAATAATATTCAGAAAAGGGCTAATGCTCACTGACGTTCAATTTTCTAAGTAAATAAAATAATGTATATGAAATGTTTACAGGTGGTACTAACCTGAGTACTTGAAAATGAAGCCAATAATAACTCCCTGTCCTTCCAATGGTGTAGCAGAATGCCTGTCTAAGAGTATTTTTATTATTTTTTGAGTTTGTCTGTGTCTGGGAAAATGTATTCCTATACAATGTATTGAGTAGGGTAAAACTGATGCTAAATTAAAACACAAAATAGATAAGCTGTAAGTAATTTTTTTTTTTTGTGGTTGTTGAACAATCCAAATGATTTTGATGCTAGACAACGGATATTGTGTCCTTTCTTTCTGTGAGTAAAAAGTTGAGCCCAAAGAGAAAGTTCATGCTTTCTGTATCATCACTGAAATCTGCTTTAGAATCTTTACAACATGAATTTTCCTGTTAAAATAAGTCATTAGAGGTTGTCTTTAAAGGATATATCCCCCGCCCTCCTAGTTTCTATATGTTCTGCCCCTGGGTTCCCAGCCATGTAATTGCACCATGTGTGTTCCTGAAACATTCATTGCCTTCCACTTCAGGATGGCCACTTGAACTTTCTCTGAACAGTGAACCAAAAGGAATCTACTCTTAGAGGTTTTTATGTGAGATACTTTGTTCACAGCAGTACAAAAGTCACTGGCACCTTACCCTTCATGCTTATATTAGCATTGAAAATCAACATAGATGACATTGAACTTAATAATGACAATATGAATATTTCCCCTAATAAAGAAATGTTAATCTGTGATTCAATTGGTACCCACACAGTGAAAAATGTTAACAAATAAACAAACAAAACAAACCCCTCTAATAGAAAGCCCTACTTTATAGGCTACAAGCAAGAAATATACGCACAAATTATTGGTACAGTTCATTTTTGAAGTATAGAACTAAGCTCTATGGATATTATGAAGTCCTTTTCTTCACTGACAAGTAAATTTCAAGACAATTTGAACTTCTCTTTGCTTGCACACAATGGGGAGTAGAGCCTTGGCACAGCCTCTGAGGCATTTATATCAACACCTCAATTATCTTCCTCCTCTACTACAATAGAAAGTTAATCTTTCAAAAATATGTCTCCCTGTACCAGTTTGAGCAGACAGAGCTGGATTGGGCAGACTCAAGACAAAGAATCCAAAGCAGTAAATATATAAGGTGAACAAGTCCAGAGAGATAAAGTACAACATGGAGACCGTGTGACCCAAGCACTACATTCCAGGCTTTTGCATAATAATTACTCTAGCCATAGGAAAATACATTTATTTCCAAAAAGTCTTCCACTAGTACAAATGATGTCATAATTTTCTTATCATGTAAAATGGTATTTTTGCTAATTCATTACAGTAAACACTGTTTCTCATCTGTTATATAACCTAAATATTCATAACAATTTAGCATGAATGGATACCACCCTCATTACCAGCTTAAATCTTTTTAAACTCTTATAGAAGCAGCCAGCTCTATAGTTTGGTATTATGGGTTGTTATTAACATGTTTACTTAATTATAGCATGTGTAACTTCACTGAGTGGCATAGAATTTAAAGTTTCAAGTTTTAACTACATTGAACTCTGTGTCACAATTCTGACACTTTCTTTTAGTTGTAGATAATTATTCACTAGAAAGCCTTGGTTTTCTTCTCTGGAAAATGAAGACAGAAGTAATAATATTTTCTAACTCCCTTATGATATATAACCTTAAGATGATTTTTTTTTAATTATTACTTTAAGGGGAGGTGTTTTTCTTTAAAAAATATTTCATGTAGATCTTTTATAATCTTCGTACTAGTTATTTCCTCTTCATATCCTAACAATTAATTTGGCTTACTGGTATTTTTTATCAGAAGAATCTGTGTTGGTGTGAGCCAGTTTTCCCTGGGGCCAGTGTTAAAAAGAACAGCCGACCTACAGTTCTAAGTCTGGGATTACACACAAGTGACTGCAAGCCAATTTGACACCACTTACCTGGTAATCAACAACAACAAAAAAATTATAACACATTAGGAAAGTGCAAAAATCAATGACTTCATCTGGCTTTCTGAAAACTCTATTCTCAAATAAGGGGAAAAATACTAAAATATGTAAACTTTTGTTTGGACAAGAGAGAAGAGATCAAAAATAATTAGAGCCTGTCAGATGGATGTTGAAAAAAAAAAACTGGTGTGTGAATCTTCAAATAATCAGGATGTGGCAGATATAGTAGCATGGAACAAAACGGCACTGTCTACAAAAGAATGTACAAAATCCACCCAGATTTGTGGATAATATTAGGGCAGCTGAGTTCTAGAGTTTGTATACAGTCTCCATGGCTATTTCCCAGTGACTATCTCTCATTTGTAGTTCTTTCTAGCATTAAATCTGCTGATGGTTACAGAAAGTGTGTCTAAAACTCAGAATGAATGTGGCTTAGCCCACAAAACCATCTAAATCCTATGTAAATACCAAGGCTTGTGAAATTTCCTGATAGGTTTCAGAAAGCAAGAAATAACAATCTGAAGCTGTTGGGCAAAGAGTAGGAGCTGAGAATCCCTTTCAGCTAAAAGGCCTTATGGCTGCCATGTTCTTTTGATTCCCCATAAAAGGATAGAAGGACACTCCTAAGGTTTGTATGACTTATATAGTCAGGGTATAGAATTAGTCATCCAGCTTCAATGGGTGTTTCCATTAAAAATACCTTTTAATTAATTAAACTTGGTGTTTGAATAGCTGACTGGCTGGGTGTTGACCATATACTTGTGACCTAAATAAAAGACCAAATGTTTTCACTAAGTAGCCATGGCTGTCATTAACTTTAACGAGACAGAGTGACAAATCTATGTAAGGCTGATTACTAGTAGAAACTGCTCAAACTCAGGGAAAGTTTTAAAAGCTAGGAAACCTTGTACTTTAATAGAATTGTAAAGGTTTCAAAAATGCACTTATCCACAGTAAGTAGTATTGTAATATTATTCTGTGCATTATACAAGGTGTGCATATATTTAGCACCTTATTTTGCCCAAGGTTGGTCACCAAGAAAGACAATGTTCTTATAATAATATTATTTGATTTTGAATTAAAACTGACCCATTGATTAAGTAGATATGACTCAAAACCAAGATAAAATTAGAATTCAAGGTGATTTTAAAATGATTCTAAGAAATGTAAATATACTGAAATTATAATTAATTATAAGAAATGTAAATATAAAGGAAGACTATGGGACCTAGCAATGAGCGATACTTGTTCAACTGTTTAACCCACACTGAACAGAACCAAAACAAATTACATTGGCTAAACTAGTGTGACAGCTCCATTTTAAAGTCAAATAACATACAAAAACAGATAGACAAACAAATAAAGATAAAGTCTAGATTGAAAAATAACTGGAATCTATCCATGTAAGTATTCATATTTCTTCTATGAATTCTGAATTTAGAAGGGAATAAAATAATTTATAAATTTCTCATCATTTTAAAGCTGGCTTACTATTGTATTGCAATATTCATCTCAAAGCAAAATATCAGGAAATTATGAGAGTACAAGAAATATTATTGTAAAATAAATGTTCTGTAGAGAGATGCAGCATACTTATTCAAATTATAATCTCTTAGACTAATTTTAAGATACATAACTATTTTTAACAAATAAGGGATAGATATTAAAAAAAACAAGATTTCATGTATTTTCAGAATTTTTATTTTGCTTCCCTAGGAATAAAATTTAGAGTTTTATGCATGTTTGGCAAGCTTTGTACCACTATGTTACAGCTTGAGTCCCAGGTTCTGTTTGATAAAAAAATTAGTGCCAGTAGTGGTACTATGATGTATTACATTGTAAATAATTGTCCTACCTATCCCATTGAATAAATCACTGATTGGCAGAAGGCAGACAGGAAGTATGGGTGGAACTTCCAGAAAAAGAAAACTCTGGAGAAAGAACAAAGCGGAGATGCCACAGATATCCTAGTGAGACGGCAGCAGACACAGAGAAAAGAACACAACCATGCTGCTCTGAGAAAAGGTATCAAGCCACATGGCTGAACAGATTAATGGAAAAATATTGAGATAAGATGAAACAGCTAGCTAGCAATATGTCTGAGCCATAAGTCAATCAGCATAAAGTTAATACAAGCTTCTTTGTGTTACTTTGGAACTGCTGATCCAGATCTTGGGGCTAGTCTGGGCCAGAAACTTATTATTACACGTGTCAGTATCTATTCCTCAGCATATCAATATCATACTCAAGGATGGCCTCATTCTTACAGGCCTAAAAAAATCCCATTCTCCTGCCTTAGACTATGAGTTCTTGGATTAATATATGTACTGATATATCTGGTACAATGCTTCTGTCCATAATAAATAATAACTAATATCTGTTACAGAAAATTAATAGCACGGGTATTGCATCAGATTCAGGAAGAAAATCAGAACGCTAGTCACTGCTGTCTATAGATTAGAGAAAGTATTCAAATTTGTTTTCACTTCAGAGTATTTGAAAGATTTACAGGATATTATCATTTATTGATTTTAAACTCATGAGTTTGCTTCAAATATTAACTTAAAATTAAAACCATGTATCTCATTTTCTTTGAATAAAAAGTATAATGTAAATTGGAATATAAAGCCAGATGCGCTTGAATTTGAAGAAATATGAGGAAAATACAAATATTTTAATAGAAATGATTGTAGCAAATATTAAAAGTTGTTAACATATTATCACTAAAATGATGCGAATAAAATCATAGTTTGGTTGTCAATGGTTTTTCCTTCTTACTTATGTTTTCCTCATATCTAGTAGACATAAGGCCTTGAAATTTATTTGTTCTCTAACAAAATAAATGCTGATAATATATGTACATTATGAAAGCACTATGTTGAAAGTCTCTATTCAAAGAAGAGAAGTCATAAATCCAGCTTACAAAATAGTGAGTCAAATGAGGCGGCTATATAAAAGAGTTGAGTGCTCTAAGTAAAGTATATTTTTTTTATAAGAAGATGAAAAAGAAGCACATCTTTTGAGGATGGAGGAAATTCACATGAATGAGGAACACTATTATATAAATTCTAACAACTGTTTAATAAATCACCTATACTATTGCTGAATTCTGTTTATTAATTAGCACTTGCTCCCATAGAGTAAGTTGAAACTGTATATTTTATATAATGCATTCTATGCATGTGGTCTGAATTCAACACTGCACATTTCCTTTTACTTGTCCTGTGGAAACATACTAGTCTTTTGTGTATCAAAGTCATAACATAATTATTATAGTCTGAATTGTGCCTGAGTCTGAAACCATATAGTAAAAATTTATTCCCTAATATAATTTTTGGAGAAAGCACCATTAATTAAATAATCAAGGTTAAAGGAATCACAAGAATGGGCCTTTAAGTAAACAAGGTTCCTGTCCCTATAGAAAGAGATGCTCAGTTTCACTCACCACTTAAGACTCAGATGAGTTAACATGGTATGAGTATAAAAGAGTAAGATTCCTCTAACCTAGGAAGAAAGCCATATTGAGAAACTGGAACTTTAGGTATGTAGCTATTTGGTTGCTTTTACAAAACGGAAGCTGCTCTTAAAGGAGCCACGCCTCTGCTTACTGCCAGCAACAGAGCCTTCTCAGAAAATACTGCTCCCAAGAAGCCCATCATATGCAGCTTGTTGTTTACATTGAGGCTCCTGTGAGACTTCAGGAATAGGCCTTGTTGCAGCTTAAGTTGCCTGCTGCAAACCTGCCATTTTGTTACTCAAGCCTGTATGCCACTCAGTCGCTGGACCATGGCCCCTTGAGAGACACAATTCGGAAGCTACTTTTGGATCAGTTTCTGTGCTCTAGAACCCTTTGTAAGCTTTCCCAGGCTGTATGTGGGTGTTTTGGCCCCACATTGGGCCTCCATTTCTAATAATAGGTTTCTGGTCAGGCCTAGTCCCAAGACCAGAATCTGCTGCTACTGCTTAGTCCCCCCCACCCCTAAAAATGACTCAGACATATATTAATTACATGCTGTTTGGTCTATGGCTCAGGCATATTTCTAGCTAGTTCTTGCTAGTTCTTAATTTAACCCATTTCCATTCATCTGTTTTGCCACGTGGCCCATGGCTTACCTATTTCATTATATCTTGCTTTATGGGTAACTGGTCACTGTCTCTCTTGACTCCACCTTTCTTCTCTTATCTCTGCTCTGAATTCCCTGCTTACTTCTAAGATGCCTGTCACAGGCCAAGATAGTTCCTTTATTAATGAATGATATTCACCGCATACAGAAAGACATCCCACATCAAAACTATGAAATGTTAAAAAAAAGAAAAAGAAAAAAAATCCTAAAATTTCACATGATGGTGGTGGCACATGCTCACTGTAGATAATGAGGAGAGTAAAGGAGACATATGAGTTTTCCTCACAATACAATTATAAAGGTATTTGATAGATTTCTATTTAAAACAATTGAACTATATTGCACAAAAGACAAAAGACCCAATGGGTTAGATTTCAATGTAGAAACAAATTTTCTTTGCAATAAGAGTTGGAAAACTTATAATCTAAAATAATTGTTGCAGATGTGAAAACAAGATTAGTGGAAGGAACAAAGATATGTAATGTTTGATCATTAAGATCAAACTCTGATTCTTTATGTTCACGCATACATTAGCTGAAGTTGATAGCCCTGTTTTTGAGTAGAGTGTGGTTCCAAGTGGCATTTCTAATGGATAAAGTAAAGTAGGCCTGGATTCCCATTCACCAGTAGAGACTTAAATAAGTAAATAAATGGATAGATGAAGGAAGGAAGGAAGGAAGGTAGGAAGGAAGGAAGGAAGGAAGGAAGGAAGGAAGGAAGGAAGGAAGGAAGGAAGGAAGGAAATCACTTTCAACATTAAGTTAAGAAGAGACTTTAATTTCTATCTTGCACTATCAGTCATATTGCATAAGTACTTAAAGTGTGGGTTACAACCACCATGAGTGGTCGATGGCCTTTACACAGGATTTGTACATCAGAGACTCCTACACATTAGATATTTACATTATAATTCATACAAGTAGCAAAATTACAACTATGAAATAGCAATGTAATAATTTTATGGTTGAAGTGACCACTTCATGAGGAACTTACTAAAGGGTCTCATATCTAAGAAGCTTGAAAACTTCTGTCATATTGTAAATGACTCTAGAGAACTACTGTCATGCTGTAAATACAGTTTCATATCTGGTGAAACTGAAACTTGTCACAATGACAAACTAAATTCTTCATAATAACTACCTTAGCTTTAAACCATGTGATGAAATACCTAAGTGAATCAGCTTAATAAAGAAAAAAACTTATTTTGGTTCAGTCAGTTGATCCAAAGAGTCCTAAATCTTGTCTTTAAAGTATAATTAAAAGTTCATGGTGAAAATTTCCTCAGAGATTCAGAACAAACTCTTAAATGTGAGCTTGTCTTTAAAGGTTAGAAGAATAAGCCATTCTTAGGTCCAAACCCAAGTATAAAAGTGAAGTCATAAATCAAAAGCTCCAGTGACAAATGTAAGACATCTCTGTAGGAGACATTGGTTGGTCAGAGAAGTCTCAGAGGTTCCCCAAACAATAACGGGCTCTTACCATTCCCTTGAGTTATTTATCAAGGTTAGTTAATAAATCCACACGCTGTAGACACACATATCTTGAATTCAAAATGTAATAATATTAAGAGGAAAATGGGATATAGCACCCTTATATGTTGGTGACTGTCATAGTACTAGACATTACTATATAAACTGATGGGGTAAAGACATGGGTGGTCCCGTCAAATCTATGAACTATAATATGAGTCCGCCAGGCAAGACACGTTCTTTATTGTATTAATGGTTTCACTGTTATTGGGATGGGTTAAGTAGCCCCAGCAGAAATTGCACTACCAGGAAGAGTCCATGCCATTTTAGTATCCAAGTATAAATCTCTTTTATACTGAGTTGTTTTCTTCTGTTTGATTGTTTGCTTGGTTTTCATTTGTACCTACAAAAATACTGGCGCTTCTTATGTAGAGTTATCCTTGCAAAGACTTGTTATCATAGTAACACTGTTTTCAGAAACTGCTTAGAAATATTTCTTTGGCCTCACTTTCTCCCTTAAGCATTTATAGAATTCTTCACTGCATCCACTAAGCTCTATAATTTGTTTAATATGAACTTTAAAATTTTTTCTCATTCTTCCTACTCGCTATTGGTCTGAGTACTTGTTCTACATTTCATTATGTATTCTTCAAAGGTAGGGGATGGAGTTGATTATTTCTTCAAGATTATCTAATGTGTTGATACACAGTTCTACAAAATATTTTTGAGTTTTCCTTGGAATGGTGTTCTCTTATCCTAGGCTTTTTCTAGTCTCTTGTTTCTGTTCTATTTTTTCATCATTATATTAACACTTAGGTTACTTTGTTCTCTTTTATTTTATAACATTTTATGGTATAATATTGGGTTGAAACTTTTATATCCTTTGAAACAGTGTGCTGTTCTTTATTCTTAGAATTTCTCTTTATTCCTAAGTTTCTGTGGTGGTATTTTAATTTTTTTTCACTTTGTGTTTCTAGTTATTTTAATTTCTTCTTCTATCTATTGATTTTAATGCACGTTGATTAATTGACACATATTTTTGAATTAAAAAATAATTCCTAGTAAATATTTCTAATTTCATGTTATAGTAATTGAAAATATCTTTGACGGAAAATATCAATATAAATGATAGAGTAAGACAATGAAAATTGTTATAATCATGGTCTGTCAGATACTCATAAATATAATACCTATTTTAAAGAAACTATCAGAATTGAAGTTTTAAGGCTTACCTACAGAAAATAAAGAGGCACAAACAAAATATTAAGAAATAAAGAAATGGTAGTGTTAAGAATTGCAACAGAAAGTAAGTAGTGGGCAAATCAAATTCTGAAAGTTATTTCATAAAAGGATAATTAAGTCGATAGATATTTCACAATATTAAGCAGAAAATAAAAAGGAAAATACAATAGTCATTGCTAATTATGTTAATATTGATCCCATAGAAAATAGCTTATAAAGTACTATAGCCTAATTCTTGCACAGAATTTTATCTAGTTATATTAAACATCCTATATTCTAAGAGAACATTATTGAAAAGCCCATGTCACTGGAGGATATGCGGCTAGCATATGATAATGCATCTAAAATCAAGAAAATCCTTATTGAAGCAATATCTCAAAGTTCTATTATCAGAATTTAAGAGAACTTTCTCCTGTGATAACCACATTGAAAGATGATCATTAAGATGTATGAGAGTTAACCTCAACATTCACTTACATATGTTTTTCCATTGAGGGAAAAAATCTAAGCAAGTGCAAATACTTTTCTTAAGTCTTAAATGAGACAGGTACTTGTTTGAGTCTCTTAAGCACTTTAGTATGTGCTACATTTACTTCCATTTCTACTTGATATCAAAGCCAGGCAACATAAAGAATAAAAGGATGATGATATTAAGTAATGTAAGAAAAGGTGAATTGAGTAGAGAGTCTGTGCTATAAAAACTATCAGATGTAGGTTTACAGCAACATAGCAACGGAATAGACTACACCAAAATCAGGGGTCTAATAACATAACGGGGAAAATAAAGTGATCAAGAAGGAAAATCCTTTTATGAAATGGCTAATACCTTTTTTAATAATATCAAACTCATGGTGATGCAGGACTATGAAGAGAGAAACCCCCAGAGTAAGTCAGTTCCTCAAAGTAGTTATACTGATGTTCCATAATAATCTACCTTTAGGGTACAGTGTAAGATTAGATATGTGCCATCAGGACAAGCATTGTTAAAGTGTATGATATCCAGCCTACATCTCTCTCTGTGATGAATACAAGTTCAAGACCAGATCCACCTAAGTTTTTCCAGGTCTAGCCTTCACGGAGTCAGTGACTTATGGGGGATGTTCAAATATTGTCTACTGTTAGCAGGAGTTCCCAGCTGTTACTGCCACACTTATATACCAGTGTCTCCACCTACAGTACAGAGGGGGTAATGTTATCTCACTCTGCGGGACTCCTCTGTTTATACTTGCTGACTTCTACCCATAAGACCATGTAATTCCTACAGAGTCTGTTTAAGTTTGCACCGCAAGAATTCTGACTTTAGTGGTCTATACATCTAAGATCTGTGACAAGTACAAAGAGAGAAAATCACTCTTAGTGTAATAGCAAGGGGTCTAAACATCTTACTGTATTTTCAAGTTAAAACATTAGTTTACCCTTTGTTAGAGTAATACATTCTGCAATATATTCATACAAAATATTCCTGGATTGAATGCTGTGTTATAGGTGTAACAAAGGTTAACTGCTTTGGCAATGAAATAAGTTCATTCTTACCAATATTTTAACAAGAATACCTAGCCATACTTAAGCCATATATCCTTTTATTTTTAAAAATCTTTATGTTGGGTGTACAGTATCATCCTATGAATTCTTATAAAAAAACCTTTCCCAGTTTATGTAAAATCAGATTAACTTGGCAACATATCTCTCATAAACATTTTTAATAAATGATTTTTAGATTCAGAATTAGGTTATTTTTAGTCTTCCGTTGTTGGCTGTAATGGCTGATTCTAGGCTAGACTGTTCACTCTTGTCTCTGACAACTTGATGCTGCAAAGTTGCTCTGTACAAAATGACTCATCAAATTGGAGGGAATTTCAAGAGCTGTTAGTACACCTTCTACCTACTCAATTCTCAATGGCAACTTACAAAATGTCAGCTGCAATTTAAAACAATACTCAAGACTCAGTGAAAGGAAGTGCCTTCTTACTTTTTCATAAAGCTAAGAATCATCTCAAAAGATTTCTTTTTTTGAGAGTCACCCTTTATAAACTAGAGAATAAAATGTTCTTGTTTAGAGGTAATAGAAAGAGTGCAGGTACGTAACTGGTAGAACCATTTGGAATCTCATTATTTTATTTCATTATCAATGTTTATAAAATGCTTCTATGGGAATCATTTCATATTTGGGAAATTTAAGAAAACTAGACCAAACAAGTCCTTACTTTTACATACAAATGGAAAAAACAAATTTAGACAAATTATAAGTACAGGTAATTGAACTGGTTCCCAATTGAGTTTGTTTAGAAATTATTATTAGTCAGCTATTGCTACAAACGCTGCATAAAGAATGATTCTAAAACCTAATTATTTAAAAGTAATCAGTGAAACCAATTCCCATGACTATGGATTAATTCAGGTACATCTAGCTTGAGCACGGGAGCCTCTCATTCATATTTCAAAGGTTACATCCAGTGGGGTGGCTTTAGTAATATGATTCTTTTGGTGTTGGGTTTATTGGAAAAAAGTTATTCTTTAGGCAATGGCAGGAAATAAGTAAACAACCCTGATGCTTCAAAGACATATCAAGTCAATTTTTCTTTTGCTTGCTAACTTCCATTGGTCAAAGTAAGCCCCATAACTGAAGCCAATATCAAACAGTAAGGAATATATTTGCTCATCTTGAGGAGTTGTCAGATAGTATTTGTCAATATTATTCTAATCTTAATAATTATTTTACTTTTGTAAAAAAAAGTTTTCATATTTGAAAAAGAACAAGGCTAACAGGTTTGAAATTTAGGTACAGAAGAAGATAACGGTATGATATTGTGACAGAAGAATAGATATGGGCCCATTCTGACATGACAGAGCGAAGCCAAAACATCACCCAAGTACAAGCAAAAACCTTTGCATTCTTCTAAGTAGACAATGACAAGAATAGTTACACTTTAGAAACCAACTTCTGTGTACTGTGTAATAGGTGCATTGGAAGAGATCGTGAGTGATTCAAAGATGAATACTCAGGAGAGAGGCTTTCATCTGAAGCTGCGTGGTGATAATAACAGAAGACAAAGCATCTGCATATGAAACATAAATTAATGGCTGAACTGTATTCCTATGGGCTTTCACTAAGACAGAAAGAATAAACAAATGATAGCGTCCTATATTTTGACCAAATAAATGATAATTCTAATAAGTACTATAAGCAAACGTGGAGGAGGTTATAGACAGAAAGCAGTTTGGGAGCTACAAGGTTACTATGGACAGGATAATAACTGACATAAAAGCCCAAGTCCACAGTGGCTCCACTGTGAGCAGAACTGTGCATTCAGTTACAGTCGTCAGAGGTACAAGGGACCTAGGGACAAGAAAGGTTCTAAAGCTAGGGCTCACATCAGGATCCCTTGGCAAAGCAGTGAAAGTGGAAAGCAAAACCAAAAATGGAACAATGATTAAGTTATGTATGGCATTACTTATCAAAGACACAAACACTGTCTTAGGAAAAAGAAGGAAAAACAGCTGTTCAATAGAGGCTTGGAGTTGCCGTTCAATGGTGAATTGCTTGTCCATCATACATATGTAGCTTCCGGCCTTTGATCCTAGGAACATAAGAGCAAACAAGTAACAATGGGGAAAATGAGACTTAAAATTGAATAATCTATTTATAAACAGCAACTAAAATGATTGTCAGTGTGGCATATTACAGATGTTGTTGAAATATCCACAAACTTTGTAACATAAAAAAGTGAAGATTTTATTTCAGATGAAACTTATCTCTTGCTTTAGATAATTACACTAACTTGTAAAAGTAAAAGAAAAAAATCAAGATTTTTTTTCTGAAGATTTTTTTCCTGCAACTTATTACTTAGAAAGGAGCCTTACAGAAATAAAGTCTACAAGGATCCTCAATCTTAGAATTACGTATCGTAATGACAGTACAGAGCTCTATTTTCTTAAATATGAGTAAGAAGACAGTGAATGAGACATGTAATATTACAATGTGAAATAGCCTTTGTTCAATGTGTTAACTCAGCACACGAATCACAAACAAACCAGGGGTAACCGAGTTTTAGTTGTAAAATTTGCCTTAACTATAGAAATCCATTATCAACTATTCTCGTTAGTTATCTATCCATAAGATATAGCAACAGAAACTGAAAAGGCATCAACAATGAGATGGAAATTTGTAGAGATTATAGACAAAGCATGCATATGCTAATGATGGAAAACTGACCATTTGGTTTCCGTTTACCTAAATCTCTAAGGTCTGTGTAATACACATTTAGTATATAAAATCGTGTATATAAGTGTGGGTGTGCAAACACATATCTATCTTTATGTCATGAAAATGGTCTTTAATTGTACAGAAAGAGATCAATTGGGCTTACAGGAATCTGACATAATGTTTGTTAAGATGAATCACAGCCACAGCTTCAGACCTGAAATGCATCTAGAGAAATAAAACTAAAGCCACAAACTACCTGGACATTCAGCTGATAAAGACACGTGGCTCCAGGATGATCCCCCTCAGCAGCTTATTTCAAAGCTGACATCCCTAGTCATGTAGGGAAGGATGCCTAGAGAAGGCTGAGAAAGCTAAATCATTCCAAGGCCCACATAAAAAAGTAAGATGAAAAAATAATTATGGAAACTAAAAGTATATGGCTCAAATAATAATAATAAAAAATGTGTCATGGGGAAAACACACGTGAAATTTCTAAAAGCTAGTATTTTAGTCAGGCTCAGTTATAGAAACCTTCCAAAGAAATACAGAATAGAGCCCTTTTCATCTAAAGTATGTAGTTTTTCATAAATAACACACGTTTTAAGAGAACCTTTGGAAAGCAAAAGGCAATGAAAGTACCTCAGATTTCTAACGTGGCAAGTTGGGATTGAATCAGATCACAAAAGAAAGTCTTTTTAAAATAAGCAGTAATATCAAAGGGGAGTCCAGTACAGCTGAATGAAGACATAGCAGGCTGCAACTGGCACAAAGTCAGATTCGAGTATTATGTCAGCACAGAAGCATTAGCAAGCCTACGGTGGGTTTGGTGATGTGAGGAAGTCTCCAGAGGTGCAGATGAAGCTTGTGTGGACCTTTAGGGCCACTGTCCTTCAAGTGGTTTCAGGCTTTCCTCCAAATTAGATAAACTAACACATCACCATTTTATAATTATTAATTATTTAGCTTCTTTCTGTTGACTATTTCAAGAAAATGACTAATAAATGTGCAAAAAAATGACTGTTTAAATGTAGAAGTCATCTCCTGTAGAAACTAGGGACCTTGTCTATATTGTGACCTTAAACTGGAAAGCCAGCACAGGAAGAATATCATAAAGACTGATCATATGAACATAAGCTGCTTATTATTTTATGAAGCAGCATTCCCGGTTAAAAAAGTTTTAGACTAAAAATTGTTCACTTACACCCAAAATTCTGTGTGAAAGGTACCATTTGGATCAGTTTTAGTGTGTGTGTTTACATGTGTGAGTGTCTGTGTGTGTATGTGTATGTTATGTGTGAATGTGTTTGTGAATATGTGTATGTATATGCATGTGTACATATGTGTGTAATGTGTATGGATGTGTGCATGTGTGTGTAAATACATGAGTGTGTATGTGCATGTGTGTATATGTATGCATGTATGTGTGTGTATGTTTGTGTGTATGAGTATTCATGTATGTATGTGTGTGAATATGTGTATGAATGTGTGTGTATATGAATGAGTGTGTGTATGTGTATGAGTATGTATGTGTGCCTGTATATGTGTTTGTGCTTATGTATGTATGCCTGTGTATGTGCATGTATATGTGGCATTGTGATGTCTGTGTGTATGGAGGCCAGAGATTGTGAGTAAGTAAGTATCTTTCTGCAATTTTTTTTTTTTTGAGAAAGACTCTAACAGTGATTCTGAAGCTCATGAAATTGCTCAGGCTAGCTGTCCAAAGGCCTTCAGGATGTTTCTTGCTCCCTTTTAACCTCCTAGCAATTTGGGAGTTAATAGGAGCACATTACCACTCCCAGCATTTTACATGGCTTCTAGATATCTTAATTCAGGTGTGTATGCTTGCACTATAAGGCTCTTCTTAATGATGCATCTCTCCTGATGATATATTAATATAGCTATCCATTTTTTGTGTTTAGAAAATTGTTTTGGGATTATAATTATATCCTTTTCCTTCCCTTTATTCCCTTCAAATGCTACCATGTAGCCACTTTTCATTTCTATCTTTAAAATACATGGGCACTTCTTTCTTTAGCTTTTGTTAGTGTGTGTGTGCGTGCATGTGTGTGTAAATGTAACATCCTCCCATGACTGGTTTGTATAATGCTCTCTGTATGTATGTTTTCAAAACTGACCATTGAATATCATTTCTCCAAGACTCCACATTCCTTAATTGCTTCTATGTAGGTAAAGCTTCCTCCTGCCCCCTCACCTGTCCGTGTCAGCATGTCAGTTGTTGCCTGCTGCTTCTGGTTGTGTTTAGCAGTCACGTTGGTGAGACATTAGCTTGGAACATTTGACATTTCTAGAAGACAAAATCTCAGAGCAAACTCCTAGGTCCTCCTTCTCTTACCAACATTCAGTGCCATCGTCTGCAATGATCCTTGAGCCTTAGGAGGAGGAATTGCATTTTTATTTTCTTTTCACTTACTTTAATATATTCGAATTACCTATTCTGAAGAGTCTTCTGGTACATTTAAAGTTTTTCAGTTTTTTGTTCTCACAGTATGTCTCAAAGCACTTTGTGAGATATTTGTTTCTGTCAGGTCTCAGTTATTTTGTTTAGAAGTAGCTGATGCTCTGTGAAACCCCGACTTAGCCACTCTGTTTGGGGTGATTCCCTGCACTGGGCCTAGACCACTGGGCACCTGTAACTTCTTGCTGAAACAGACTCCTTAACAATCTTTCTATAGCTTCAATCTAGGCTAAAAGAGAAGGAAACCAGTATTTTATAACACAATTGAAGACATTTACTAACATAATTTTTCAGAAAAAGTATATTTCTATTTTTAATAATTAGGATTATTACCTAAGATAATCTCTTTGATTTTGTGTCATTTGACATTGGATGATCCATGATCTTATATTTCTTCTCTGGGATTTATCATCTACCTAAAATAATTCTCACTCCAACAATGAATATTAATGTAATATGCTTAGGATGAGTTAAAATGCTATTTTTTCTTAATTAATCAGGAATACATTTGTAAACAGCTCCCTTATTTCCACTTGCTAGGGAACCACTTGCGGGAATAAGCATCAGTTTTTTCAATTTACTATTAGATTGCTAGCACACATTTTAACACCCTTTCAAAGATTATTCTTTGTGTTTTGCAATTTAAAAGCAAAGACAGTAATTAATTTAAATGTTATGCAAAGAATATGTAATTTATTGACTTCTTCATTAAGTCTGAGATGATTCTCTTGCACTGAAGCTGGATAATGACAACAGCGAACAAAGCCTTTGCACAGTGAAAATGAAAAGCCTTCCGAACAGCCACTGCTCCGCCTAGCGGTAGGAAAATAAACGTGCATGCTTCGAGCTTGCCAGTCGGACCCGTTAGGAGAAAACTTTTAAGGTGAGCTGAATTCAGTACATTTGTTTCACAGAAACTAGAGACGGAAATTAAAGTAATGAAAAGACATCTATTGTTTAGCTTTTGAACACTGAGTTATATGATCTCTATTATTTAAATAACTGTTAAATATGTATAATTAATAACTTCCTTTAGGTTTGTGCTAAGACTGAGAAGTTAATTTCATGCTGGATAATATAAACCGACTGTCTTATCAATCTGAATTTTTCCCTTAGTTATTATTTCACAGTTAGTGTTTTTTAAATGTTTGAACAAATTTCGGAGATCTTCGCTTTCGAATACTAAACCCCTGACACCAATTCAGAACACTTTATATGCTATTAAGTATGAAATGCAGGAATAAAAGCTCCTCCCCAAAATACATTTGAGCAGTTTTCTTCCAAGAACAAAGAGAAGAAAGAACAGCGTTATAACTCACAAGTTACCTGAAGATTCTCAGAAATGTGACGAGGGTGGATAACAGCTATATAGATTTTGTTTTTCTTTATGAAGGTAGAATCTCATTTTTACAGCGAAAAGGGCTTAAACTGAGAGAGGGCAGTGGATAGAGAGCAGTACCACGAAGAGGATGGGATTACAACATCAAAGAGGTGACGGTTCAGTATCAGTGCCAAAAACCATCTAAACAATGAAGTAAGAAAAATGATGAACGAACGGGTCATCAATAATATGGGAACTCATAGTTGACCTTCTAACAATGACCTATTTATGTTTTTGTTTTCTAAACAATCAATAAAATTTAAACATCCAATTAAAGGACAACATATGTAGCTTAGTCTTATATTTAGTATATATATATGTATATATATATAAATAACTTAATATTATATATATACACACACACATCTATATAAAACTTTCAACTCAGACAATATTATTTATTAAAACTAATATTCTTCCTTTTTTACTGATTCTTTCATTTCTTTGAAATGTTTTGTTATCCCATTATTATATCCAATTTTTGCCTATTTATTCATATTTTAGCACATACTATGTAAATTCTCTATAAGTTTTGAAACCACATTTTTTTCTCTGAAGTTTGTGTTACCAGAAATTATACCCAAGTCTCCCAAGCATAAGAAATCAGTGATTTTACCAGAAAGCTTTTGCTTAGATATTAGGAATTAAAAAAAATCATATTTTCAGATATCAAAATGAAAAATTCTCAGAGTGGGGGCATGAGAGAAAATGGGAAAGAGTGGCACCAGGGGAGCTTACTGTGCTGAATATGGTAGTGCTTTTGAACAACTCTTTCCGTGACTCAGAAATCCTGAGCAACAGCTGCAATTAGGGAAGATCGTCACTTTCAATCAAGGTTCATGGGTGGGGGATGAGATGAGGGACAAAGGGAAAGGAGGAGGGAGTGGGGATGGTGGAAATGAAGGCAGGGCACATCTTGTACAGTCATGACATCATCCTCCTGCTCATATATATATAGGGAATGGCCAGAGCATCTTTCACAGTTCACTCACTTTCAAAGCCAGCTGAAAGCAAGAGGAAAAAGCACTGAGAGCTCCTTCAGTGTCTGTCTGGACCTGCTCGTCAGAAGGCTGAGAGATGATGGCAGGAATGATCATCCAGCTGGTGTGCCTGATGCTTCTGGCTTTCAGCTCCTGGAGTCTGGGCTCAGGTAAGCTCACCTACATCTCTCAACTCCCTGGAGTGATTTGTATTGCAGTGTGCTGCTACTCAGGTTAATGAATCCATGAGGAGTCTCTCTCTCTCTCTCTCTCTCTCTCTCTCTCTCTCTCTCTCTCTCTCTCTCTGTGTGTGTGTGTGTGTGTGTGTGTGTGTGTGTGTGTGTGTCTTTTAGTGACAGAAACTGTGAATATCTTGTTCCTTTCCTGTTCTGATTATAATAACTGAAATGTATGTTTTCTTTTTATGAATCTGTAAAGCAGTAAATATGGTTCCAAGAAAATATGACATATTCATTCCCCTTTGGATTGTAGCTACTGAAGAGAAAATAAAAAGTAATAAAACAAAGATGAACATTTGAATCGGGCTGGTCCTTTTTGAGGAGAATAGAAACAGTGTTGTCAGCATGCAGACACTCAAACGTCTCATCCAGGATCTTTATATTCTCACCTTTTTCCATTCTCTTGGGTCGTGATTACTCTCAATTACATTTATTAATTCTTAAAAAATTGTTTTTAACTCTATTCGTGTGTTAGAACATGAAATATAATATCAGCAAATAAATTAGTGAGCATTACTTACAGAATATTATTTCTAATGAAATACAAAATGTCCCATGTCCTTTCCGAAAGTACATTTTATAGTCTTTGATTGTTGCAGAATAGTGATGTGAATACATCTATTGCTTTTCTTGCTGTAATAAGTAGGCACAAACCATAACCATAAAACTGATATACTTAGATTTATGATAAAATGTGACTTTAGAGTGTCTTGCATATAACAGAAAAAGAGAAAGAATCATGTATCAGACATGTGTCAACTTTCCTTGAAAATTAGATACATTTAAAAGAGTGATGTGAAATATTTAAATGACTCAGTGTATTTGAATTAATCATTGGAAAGAGATGAACAAACTCATAAATATAAAATTTTATGGAATAATAAAGCAAAGTTACTTAACTCATACATTATTATAATTAACAACAAGAACTCTGAAACGCAAGTTCAAACTCCTGCTGAGATCCACAAGTTCAGAGATAACTCTATCAGCATGGAATATGATTTGCTTAGAATGATTTCATTGTTAGCTTAGCAAAAGACCCTGTAAAACTCTACAGTTTTCTATGGCTATTATTTTATCAAATAGTTCCTGAATTAGAAATTATAATATAATTAGATATCAAAATGTTATTGATTAAAAGCTATAATAATTCAAATCATTTTCTGTGACAAATGCACATTTTCATCAGTGTTCAATACGATTACTTTTATTGTTCATTTTGTAAAACAACAATCATGCATTTGTAATAAGCCAAGCAAAGTGTCTCTGGAATTACTCAGTTCTTACATGCACTCTATCAGTTGCTTGCATCAAGAGGGATCCTGTGTTTTAATGATTATAGAGTGGAAGATGGGACAGTTTTAATTTCTGTCTTGATTTTCGCAAGAGTCAAATGAATATTAAAATGCTCTACAACTGTTTAGGATTTCCAAATTTTGTTTCTTTATACAATGCTCACAAATGTGTTCCTAAATAAATTCGGAATCTGTTTTCAGTATGACTTACCATGTGTTGGTGGAGACCTCTGTCTTTGCTTAAGCCATTTCCTCACTTGCTTATAATAAAACTGAAAGCACACAATTCAAAGCTCTTATTTAAAACAGAAACTGATTCCTTCAAAGACAATTTTATAAAATTATATTTGTAGTGAAGTGAATCTCAATATCATTTTTATTCTAAAATTATCAGTGAGTAATTCCTCACGGCTTTGCCAGGAAATAAAAAACAACCCTTGTTATATTTGCTATGTGTTTGAGCTACTTACTGCTGGTAGGAATGAGACCTGGTGCAGCATATTTGCTGAGGTCTATACCATACGGTATTATTAAAAATTTTACTTAGATTCAGATATGAAACTATTCTAAATCATGGATACTTTGCTTAGCAAATTATCATGTGCTCATTTTCTTAGAAGCCATTATGTTATGTTATCTGTCAGCAGAAAATTAAGCTGTGATGTGTTTCTTTCTGAATAATGCTTTGGAGGAATTACATGCAGGAGACAATAAGCTTCAAAGACTAATACTTCAAATTAACTTGAAATATGTGGTTTGCAACGTAACTACACGATGTGAGATTACATAGTAAATGTGTGGTTTTGATTTTATTCAGACTCAGAAGAGGACATGAGAGAATTGGAAGCAGACTTATTGACAAATATGCATGCGTCAAAGGTAACTGGGATTTGTTTTTTTTTTTTTTTTTCTTTCTTTCTTTAATTCAGGCTTGAAGGAAATTTCCACTCCAGACATGATACTATTTTCTTATGTTAACCAACATAGGAATAAAAAAGTCTTTGGGAGACATTTCTTATTTGGGCCAATTTATTTTTTCTTCTAAAGCAATGGTTCTCAAACTTTCTAATGTTGCAATCCTTTGGTACAGTTTCCATTGCTGTGGTGACCTCTTAACCATAGAATTATTTTCATTGGTACTTTATAACTCTAGTTTTGCTACTGCTATGAATCTCAATGTAAATATTTTTGGAGAAAGAAGTTTGCTAAAGGGTCCGTAACCCACATGTTGAGAACCACTGTTCTGAGGAATCAAAGGTGTTGATATGAACGAGAAATTATCTATAGAATTTTTAATTAAGCAGCCACAGATAATGTTATGGAAGCAAGGAAGGATACTTAAATTGTTTTCATGAATATTAGATAGGTTGGATGAAAGGTGCATTGGTCTTAAGTTAAATAAACAAGTAACACACAAATGAAGTTTTGACATGTTTTTGTTAATTGTAGAAAAAGTATATTTCCTAAACACAGCATGAAGGCAATATACATGGCTTAGCAGAAAGCTATGGACATGTACACACTAACTTTGAGAGCCAGTCCTGAAATCATGATTTCTGGTCTGTTCAGTCATAAGATACCGAGTTAGTCAGCAAGACTGACGTTAGCTTTTCTCTTATCTTTTTTAAGTGCAATGGTTAGAGTGTAGAATATAGAAATGTATGGGTCTCTGACAGGTTATTATAAACTCTACCACCTATGACAGAGTTTACTTTTGCAGTCTTTCAAAACTGTTAGTTCTAGATATTTAAATTTTGTTGAATGAGCTCAGTGAATTTCTGTATTAGGAACAAAATTTTGCAAGCTTTTGAGCGCGTTTTCTAGTTACCAAGCTTTTCCTAGGAACAAAACTGTTACAATTTATCACATTACCATGTTATCCTTTGAAATTAATTGACTCAGAGTTAGTAAATCACCATATACCAAAACTGATTGTTAGGTTTCCAATAAACAGACATGGATTTTTTATTTAAGGTGAATCCATTTCTTCATACATTCAGAGTTAAAAATAGTAGTTGAAAGGTTGGGGTTTAACATTTATTATGGAAAGTAATCAGGACATTGACCTAAGTTCTGAACCAATATTCTAATTAACTCTTCCATACAGAGTTCTTTTATAATTGAATGAACACATTCGAGTTGCAAAAATCTCTAGTTTGCAAAGGCAATTCATTGTGTTTGACACTGAGCAGAGAAGAAATATATTCATGTTGCAAGTATGTAATCGAGAGCACCTGTTAATTTTACCTTACAACTAATGGAGATGTGTATTTTACTACGGTCTTTAAGAGGCCACCTGGTAAAATCTAATATCACATAGAGATCAATAATGGTTGAATAGAAGCCAATTATTAGTTTGTAAATTGTATGCCAATAAATAACCTCTTTACAAATTATTTATAAATTTAGTAATTATTAATAGGAAATTTATTCATCCAACTATCCCAGCACTTTTGTTAGTACTCAGTCTGGATATCAAGGATTATAGTCCTTTCGTCAAACAAGGTAGAAATATAAGTGGAGTTGATCGATACATTATAAGGTTACCTTCAAAGCCCTTGTGTTTAGAATAGATTTATTTTTGAAATTCTAAATATACATTATTCACACATATATGCCTTAAATAATCCCTCAAATGGCAGCATTGTCAAGTGATACCATTCAGAAAAAATGTGAGAGTTTGAGTTACTCTCTTTGACCAAGCAAACGCAAGGAAAAAAAAAATCAGTGTCTGGACTAGTATCATTTCCACTGAAAAAAATATGATGCAACAGTGTAGATTTAATTGGTCTAAAATAGTTCAAGATGAATTATTTATATTGCATTGTGTCATTTCAACTGAGATAAGATATAATCTCCAACAAGAGGTGTCCAGTCATAAAATTACTCCTACTTTTCTTCTAGGATAAAAATAAAAGCACAGTTTATGTATCTCTAAGACATCATTCATTTCTGTCACTCAACCATTTTTGAATATTTAGTTTACTATGTGAATTAGAACTCTAGATATATAGGCACATGAATCAAAAGACTGCATTTAAATTTTTAATGAGGAGAGTATATGATTTGTTGTTGCAATTCCATTAGTAAGTTCCAGAGATCGTAAGGATTCCTTTTTCTACTTTTTACATCAAGTATGTGAATAATTTCTATTTTAAGATAAGGTTGTTTAGACATTGAAAAGCTATTACTAAAATGACTTAGGTAACACGAACTCCAGAAAGTTCAAATGGCTAAAAATAAACAGCAGAACTAGAAATATTTGTTTATTGGTCTCACTATAATGTAAATGATATATTTTATCATCACTACCATTTAAATTTAGTTTTATTAAAAAATAGTACTGGTAAAGATTATTTTTATTTTACCAAGATAATTGTTTGAAATCTAATTCCACTCATATGTGTTTGTATATACATATATTTGCATCTACTTATATATGATATATACTTATATGTAGTAGAAGTTCAATGCCTGTTTATGGATAAGCAACAAACTTTCACACACACACACACATATATATATATATATATATATAAATATATATATATATATAAAAATATATATATATATATATATATATTTATCCAGAGGTAAATTTTAGTGCTAGATAACACCTGATGAATGACTTTAGTTACTTTTCCTTTATTGACATCCTCAGATTGGCCACCTGCTAAGTTGATCTCAGTGCCATGAATCATGGGTACTGGGGGCTAACTGTATCTCTTAGATCACACTTAATAATAAAATACACATGATAAGGGCTATTCTTAGAATTTGGTATTTATACATGAAACTTTCTCCAAATATATTACAAAATACATATCTCCTGGGTTATCCTTTGCTCTAGTTCCATTTCCTGGTAAAACATGAGCCATAGTGACATTTTTGACTGTCACACAGGAAAAAAAATAGGTGGCATAGTGAGTTATCTCAACTTTTTGTATTACTCATAACTTCCTGTGTTCAAATATGTCTATGAAAATACTTTATTTATTCTATTGTATTCTATTATTTTTTCTAATAACCCACATATACATTCACATGTAAGATCTCAGGATATTTAACTTAAAACCTTTATATTTCCTTTAATGCTGATGTAGTTGACGGAAGAATGTCCTTTTAAAATAGTGGAGGCATTTATATAGTTTTCATATGTTTATGTGTGCATAAACATACACGAGTATATATGTATGTTTACAACAATAACAACCAAAGGAAAATAGGTCATTAAATGAGAGTTGAGGAACCATGGAGAGGGGGAGGGTGCAGGGATAAAAAGGAGGAGCAAAATGATATAATTTAAGTTTAAAGTACATTTCTAAGATTGTATAGGGCAGAATCCGTGTTCTAATGAACTAATCTCACTTAAAAAGCAAATCTTTAAAGAACTTTACAAATGTAAAATTGAAATAGCATATTAACTAGTAAGGCACGGGGTATTGCTGAAACTACATAGAAAGTCTTTCTTCTAAAACAGCATACCAACTCAGAACATTGTAGTCAATGGCTGGATAACCTTGTTTAAGGCAGGTAGTACAAAGAATTACAAGATTTTGAAAATAAAGTGAATACTCTTACACTCAGATTATAATGACTGTGAGTTAAGAATACAATAATTTAAAAAGATTCGTACGTTGACAGATCCACATTGTAAGTAGAACTTAAAATACAGTGGTTTAACACAATCAATGCATATTCTATCCTAACAGACTTGAATTGTAATATCTTTTTTTCCTCTCTATTTCAGATCAGTAAGGCAAGTACTCCCTCTTGGAAAATGACATTACTAAATGTTTGCAGCCTTATAAATAACCTGAAGAGCCCAGCTGAAGAAGCGGGAGAAATGCATGAAGATGATCTTGTTGGAAAGAGAAAACTTCCCATTGTTCTAGATGGCTTTAGTTTGGAAGCAATGCTGACCATATTCCAGCTGCAAAAAATCTGCCACAGCAGAGCTTTTCAACACTGGGAGGTAAAAGAGACCCAAAAATAGGCATGGGGATCATTGCACAAGTGGATACTTACTTGTATTCATTTTGATACCCTGATAAAGTCATAGTACGAAGGCTTACACATACTGGAAAGTAATGTGTCTTGTTTTAAAGTCAACACCCTTTTTAACTTCAAAATGTCTTTCAAATATTTGAAATACTAACAATTTTTTTCCATTCTTAAAGTGATAACAATATGTATAAGGTACATTTGAAATATATATGTAAATGAATGAAACACTGAGGCAGCATTTCTTTATACTGGCAATAGTGACATGTCAAGAAATTTAAGTAAATCTAACCATCTTCCTAAAATCAAAATTCATGTATTTATCTATAAACAAATACAATGTAGAAGTTTAAAAGAAAGATAACAAGAATCAAAGCATTCTATTTGCAACTTTTAGGTTATCATGTGCATAGGAATTGTTTTTCAGCTTCTGTATTTGATTATTGGAAAAATAAAATATTTCTAAAATAATGTAATATATATGTATATATCCACATATAGAAAGACTTTTGAATTCTAGATTAATAAGTGCACACAACTTTTATTATCAACATTTTATACCCGTATTCCAGCTGACATTGTTGAATTAGCTGTGGTCTTCTTAGGACTCAAAAGTTAAATTCAGAAAAGATGAGGTACCGTCCCTTAAGTATATTCAAACTTGGATTCAGTCCTCCAGGCACTATTTTTAACTCCAAATCCTGTTTTTTTTCTGCTGATTAAATAAGGAAACCAAATATCATTAAAGGAATACTGTAGATGTATCTTTATATTTTGTATGCACTTTTTGAGAAAAGGACTTATATGTGTAACCCTGGCTGGCCTAAGACAAAGTACGCAGTCCAGAATCATCTCAAACTTAAAGCAATGCTCCTGCCCCTGCCTTCAAAGTGCTAATATCAAGGTGTGCACTACCATGTGTGGGTGACCTATCTTTAATAGCAGAAAAAAAAATTGAAAATTTTAGTAATCTACCAATCACCAAAGTAGCATTATCAACAAACACTGTATTTTTTATTGCCTTGATGCACATTTCACTAAAAATAAATTAGAGTTTTAGGGATAAGTATCAAAAATTTTAACCAAAAGAAGAAAACCATGGGAGATAACAAATATTTCTAAAAATAAAAATGAAATATTGTTACACTCCTATTAAAGAAACATTATTTTTCAGATGAAGTCCTGAGAGGCTTACTTAATCTTTTAGTTCGTGGGCTAACACCAGCTTTGCAGATCTGAAGGTGCCCTCTCTGTTAATATAACAGACCTGTGAGTGGCTGCCACAGAGATACCCCAGAAATGCTGGTGTTTATACAAACTGGTAAACGAAACTACACTTTCCAGATGAAAAATTAAAATGGCTAGTTCAAATTATCTTGCTGTGCCGTTCAGACTTTAATTTGAATTCCAACTAAATGGAGCAGTCTTTAAAACACTACTTAGCTCAATAAAACTTGAAAATTCAGATCTTAGCAGAGGGAAATGTCAATTATGCCTTATTTATCCAGGGAAGAAAAACCCTCAATAAACTGATTAGCGGATAAGTCAACTGAACATAAGCTGGAACTCTTGTTATTTTAACTGTTGAGGTCATTTAAAAATAAAATGATAATATCATTCTGAGCATAGTACAAGTAATTACAGATTATTCACTTGAAAGAAAGCAAAGATTAAAAACCTGGGTTGCCAAACATAGTGGTTTTGCAGTCTCTGAAACTCAATAACTGTGACTTGAAATAAAATACTTGGAGATTGGATGGTATGCGTGTGCATTACAGTTGATACATCAGCTATTGGGACCCCAGAGTTTATGAGACAGCTGCAATCTGAAGGAGTCTTTGGAATTTAAAGTGAGTTTCCACATTTGTTGATTTCTACATCATCTGAGATACTTGGAACAGGCAATCCCTTCTTTGTTTAGGACACTAGTTATTGGAATGACTTTTAAGTCACATCAACAATTGTTTTAAGTTAACTTAAAATCCTGCTACCTTCTTATTCAAATGGCATGTGAGATTCAAAACTATATTTGCTGTGATACACTTCACATCATTTTAAACTACCATTATATATTCAAACTGTCAAAACTCGTTTGAAGATGTCTCTGGTGTGACCCTTCAGCTGAAAAATACAAATACATTTTTAAAAAAAGCAGTAGGCTGGCGAGCTGGTAAGAAGCATAAATAACCAGAAAGATTATAATCTGATTCCATCTCAGTCACTGATAACCATCTGTCATGTGGCAAAATGGCTCTTCTTATTGGACAGGTGCATTTTGGTGAAAATAGGTAGCGGAAGATGTAGGAAAATTATCTGAAATATATTTCATTCATGTAACTTGCCTTTATGTTTTCTCTATTTTAGATAATTCAGGAAGATATTCTTGATAACGGAAATGACAAAACTGAGAAGGAAGAAGTAATAAAGAGAAAAATCCCTTACATTCTGAAAAGGCAGCTGTATGAAAATAAACCTAGAAGGCCCTACATTCTCAAGAGGGGCTCCTACTACTACTGAGAATCTCGTTCTTGACACAAGATTGAGATTGATCACCCTTTATCTAGATGTTTAATTATATGTTTATCTAGATATATAATTATGTGTGTGTGTAAATGTGGCTGAACTTGATTATTTCATCTCATCCACAATTGTAATCTATTGGTTGTTATTTTTCTGCATTCATGTAAGTTGAACTAAATGTATTAAAATAAATGTAGATGTTGAGCATGATGTGTTCTGTATAATTGGAATAGATAATAATAATATCACATATAAAATGCTTCCTAATTTTGTAAAATACATTATGGGGCGTCTGAACAGTATTTGGTATTTTGTGTGGAGCTATAAGAGATTATAACAAAGTTGAACACACTTCATTAACCCAAAGCTGAACGGTGGCATATTTTGATCATTTGACTGCTTTAATTTTAACTGAAAAAACAATACACAGTTTTCCAAAAAACACTGGCTTGTATCTCAAAACAAATGAAAGTTACTGTCATATAAAGGCCTATATGCAAGAATTGTGAATGAAACATTATTTATGATTATCTCAGTGTATCTTTAAGTGAATATCTTGCCTGCAAGATGAATTTGATAGCTAATAAAATTGAATAAGCCATCAGAATCTAATGCTTTATTTCAAATTTACTTATTTGATAGAATTCTTTTTAATTTCCCCCTCTTTTATACTTCTAAGCTAGAATATCATACCTGTTTTTTTAAATGTCACTTACAGATTTTTGTATTTAATATTTTTTTTTCTCATTTGGAAAGTAATTTTTAAGCTAAGAGCTGAGCATCTAATAATCCCTCTTAATTTACCTTTAAAATCATGGTTACGACCTGATAAGGCTCTGCATTTCACTGTCACCTATGACTTTCTAAATTATTTTTCTTACTGGTTCTAGGAAGACATGCTATTATGGGACTGTTAAGGAAAGATGAATTCAGAGCCCGTGTAGTTAAGTTGTCTTCAGAACGCTTAATCGTTTTTGATGACATTATCTTTCTCAAAGCTTAAGACTCAGAAGAGTGTTTGTGAGAACCTTAGAGATTATGGAGCGTTCTTTATCAAACTCTGACCTTCACCGCCACTTCTTTATCATCCATCCTTAGAAAGTGAGAAAAAAAATTCCAGGAACCCAACCAAGAGAGAGAATACTACTGAGGCGACTAAGTGTGTTTTCAAATTCAGAATGTCCAGACTATACTCACTCAGTTCGTTTACTGGCAAACATGGACACCTGTAGCTCTCTTTGGTTTCTTTAATTGTAAAAATGCTAAGAGTGCAATTTGGATAAGGGTGAAATGGCCTGGTTACATACATGTATTTACATCACACAACACCTAGGACTGTGTTTAAGAATACACTACATTTAACAGTTAATGCTTGCAGTGCAACTGATTTTTCTCATGATATACCTTCTCAATGTATTATTATACTATCAATAGTAGAGATCCTAATTTTATTCTAGGATACCTTAACATAACTTTAGAGCCAACAAGAGTCATTTTTTCATAAACTATTTTTTAACTTTACCTTTTAAAGTGTTCTTTTCATACCGACCACTGCTCCTCCTTCCTCCCCTCCTCCCAGTCTTCCTTCAGCTTCTTCTTATCCCCCCATCCATTCCCCAGGGAGGGCAAGGAATCCTAAGGTGAGTCAGGTCAGTCTGGCAAATCCACTTGAGGTTTGTATAAAGGCTGAGTAAGGTGTTCCTCTGTAGATAATGGGTTCTGAGATGCCATTTCATGCACCAGGAATAAACTCTGATCCTACTGCAAGATGTTCCACAAAGTGCCTACACCTTTTGACCTTTGGAGGGATTGGTTCCTTTCGACAAAAGTTCTTCAGCTGTTATTTCAAAGTTTTGAGCTTCCAATAGCCATCTACGGTCAGCCATCTCTGTAGATCTCCTCCTAATGATCCTGATCTCTTTGCTCATACACTCTCTCCTCTCTCCCTTCAATTGGATCTGGAGCTTGACCTGGTGCTTAGCTATGGATCTCTGCTTCAGTCTTCATCAGTTGCTTGATGAAGGTTCTATAATGACAGTTACGGTGGACATTCAATTGATTATAGGGAAAGACCAGTTTAGGCACCCTCTCCACGATAGCTTGGAGTCCTAGCCAGGGACATCCTGTGTGTTCTTGGATGTTTCCCTAGCACTGGTTTTCTCTTTCACCTCTCAATGGCTCCCTCTATCAAAATGTCTATTTCTTTGTTCTCCCTCTCTGTTCATCCTCCTACTCAACCCTACTCAACTTGTTCCTCCTCCTCTTGCTCCCTCCTCCATATTACCCCAGTTTACTCAGTTTCCCCTTCCCAGGGGGATCTAGGGATGTCTCTCTTAAGTTCCTCCTGTTACCTCGTGGCTCAGGGGTTTGTGGATTATGGTCTGGTTATCCCTTTATGTCTAAAATCCATATATGAGTGAATATATACCGTGTCTATCTTTCTAGGTCTGTGTTACCTCCCTCAGGATCCATCCATTTGTAAATTTCAGGATGTCATTTTTAACTGCTGTGTAGTAGTCCATTGTGTAAGTGTACCACAATTTATTAATCCTTGAATGCTTTTGGGCAGGAGACCATTTCCGAAATAAAACACCAACAGCACAGACACTAAGAACAACAATTAATAAATGGATCTCCTAAAACCAAAAAGCTTCTGTAAGTCAAAACACAGTCAATAAGACAAAATGACAGCCTACAGAATGGGAAAAGATCTTCACCAACCCTACATCTGACAGAAGACTGATCTCTAAAATATATAGAGAACTCAAGAAATAAGAGGCCAAAAAGCTAAGTAATCCAGTTCAAAAATGGGGTCAGAGCTAAGTGGGGAATTCTCAACAGAAGAATTTCAAATGGCTGAAAGACTCTCAAAGAATTGCACAACATCAGAGATATGCAAATCAAAACAACTCTGAGATATCATCTTACACCTATCAGAATGGCTAAAATCAAACAAATAGATGACAGCCTATGCTGGAGGGGATGTGGAGCAAGGGGAACATTCCTCCATTGCTGGTGGGAATGTAAACTTGTACAACTACTTTGGAAATCAGTATAGCGGTTCCTAAGAAAACTGGGAATTAATCCACCTAATGATCCAGCAATACCACTATTGGGCATATACCCAAAGGATGCACATTCTTACCCCAAGGGCATCAGCTCAACTATGTTCATATCAGCATTATTAGTAATAGCCAGAACCATAGTCATTTGTCATCTGCAAGTTTCTTTTTAAAACTAAGATTGTCTCCATTTGATTTCTCTGAGGCATTTTCACTGATTTTTCTCTAAAACTCATGGTCATTATTTTCAACTATTAACTTCTTCTCTACACTCTATCACATAGAATGAAGAAGAGGGATGCACATTCTAATCACCTCCATATAATTTCTCTTCATTTAATAACTACAGGTTGTTCTAAATCTAGGGTGTATAGGAAGAAAACATATAAAACTAAGATGAAAAATTTTGAGAAATGAGTAAGTCAAGTGTATCATATTTAAATTATTGAAGATTCATTACCAAGATGTTAGTATTTCCAAACATGATTTAAAACTCAGTGCCATCCCCAAAAACCTCTCAGTGAGTTATGGCAAAGCTGATTTAAAAAATTATATTTAAAGGCAGAAATTCAGAGTAATAAAATAATACCAAACCACTTAACTTAGAGCTGTGACACCATCATATTTCAAGGCATTCCTTAACGCTATGTTAACCACAGTACACCTTGGAAGTTTAGCTTTGAAAAAAAGTGTAGAGCAATAAATCAGTTAAACACTGTAGGATGCAAAGATAGATCCATGTACACATGGGATCTTAAAGAAAGGAACAAAGGTCATTCAGTGGAAAAAATGTCTTTCCACCAAATACAACCACAGTTACAAGACAGGCACACACAACTAAATCTAAACAGAAACCCTACCCACTTAAAGACTACTTCAAGATGGATCACAGACCACAATATAAAACACAAAACTCTAACATTTATAGCAAAGG
Source organism: Phyllotis vaccarum (assembly GCA_033318265.1). Taxonomy (NCBI): domain Eukaryota; kingdom Metazoa; phylum Chordata; class Mammalia; order Rodentia; family Cricetidae; genus Phyllotis; species Phyllotis vaccarum. The sequence continues at coordinate 23,592,332 of JARWLC010000014.1, forward strand.
AAAAATGTAAATTTCTTTAGTTTGGTAATAAGGGTTTAAATACATTGTCAAAGGGTTGAAAATCCCAGTGACGTTCTTAACATAAATAGAATTTTTTAGAAATCTTGAAACCCACAGGGAAACAGAAAAGAAAGTAAATAGAATCAACGGCTTTGAACAAAATAAGAACACACAAGCAAGTCATGAAAAACGGATCAAATTCTTTGACCAGAAAAGTGACATGACATGGGGTCTTGTGTACTCTGGACATCAGATCTAGAAGCTGAACTATTTTTTTTTCTGTTTTGCCTATGCACTGTCCCGCAGGGTCTGTTGGTCCATGGGTTGCTATTAGGGGAGGGGGAGACCCACAGTTTTATTTTCCTAACTTTAAGGACAAGAACAGAGGATAGAAACTGCTTGGGTAGGACAGAGACCCCAAAGCAGCAGTTAAAGAATGTGCTTGCTGGAGAGAGGCAATTTTGCTTTCTCGTTTCTCTTAAATGAGGACTTGCATAGAATCTATACACTAGGATGTGTCTAAGACTGAGAGGATGTATCCAGATTCCTTTGGATATGCCAGCTGGATTTGTTACCTGGAGAATTCAGGAGGCTCTTTGAGGCCACTTCATGACATTATGAAAGTTGGGTTCACTTTTAGCTGCCTTAATTAAAGAATTTAAGTACGGACTTGGAACGAAGATTGAGGGCAGGTTTATAAGGGTCTAAGAGAAAAACAAACAAAAAGCAGCCAGCCTTAAATCCTGGCAGATGCCTGGTGGGGGGAGCTGGAAAACCCAATGGGACACTTTGGTAATGGCGGTTAGAAGGGTTCAAAATGGCAAAATGGGAGGTAGTGAAAAAAATGAAGGAATGAGTGTGAAAACTACCAGACATCAAGGAAAGCATGTCTGGGCTTTGGCCGTTATCCAAAAGAAAGATATAAAAACTGAGAAGTTCGCCCTCCACTGCGCTGCAGAGCCCCTGTGGGCACAGACCCAAAGTTCTGTAAGCACTTGGCAAGGGAAAGCAGGCCATCTCTTTAAGGGGATAATTAGCTCTTCCTTCTCTCCAGTATGTCTCCAGGTGAACCAGATAACCTGGGTGGAAAGTAGATAGGTTCCTGGCAAGACAATCATTATGCCAAGGAGATTAACTCTTAAAAGAAGGAGTTAATACTATGGATATTTTGGGTAGCACAGAATGACAGGACTCTACCCAAGTTCACTCAAAAAAAACTTAGGTTGTATCTTTTGACTTGAAGGAGGTAGATTTGCCTTAAAGGACCTCAACAAAGCCCAGGTACTTTAACTTTTATATGGTGACTTAAATATTAAGTAGGTTTGTGATAATTGAGAGGGATCCCTCTTTCCTCAATTTTCTCCAGCCCTGTTATATCTATAAAGCCCCCAGCAGTTGACTGTTTTCCAGATTACTCACCCATGTTCTGCCACCAGTATTGGAAGAAATTCCCAGACTAGCAGCTTGATGTCATGATGTTACTTCATTTCCTAGGACCTGCTGCTTGCTCATGCTATACCAGAGTGTGCTCTCTCTCTCTCTCTCTCTCTCTCTCTCTCTCTCTCTCTCTCTCTCTCTCTCTCTCTCTCTCTCTCTCTCTCCACTCTCTCTCATTGAAAGGGAAACTGTTCAATGAACATAAAAAGACTTCTTTGGTATTATAAGTTTCCTGACACTATTGCTGGTGCTATTACCATGGTGTGTAAAGCCCTTTGTTAGAAGAGTATGTGCTGTATTGATGTCAACTATGACATACTGTTCACCTCTCTCTCGCTCCACAACCCTCCCTCCCTCTCTTCTTCCTCTCCACCCCCCCCCCCCCCCGCCACGATGTTCCCCATAGTGGGTCCATCCAATCACTTTCTCCTCTGTACTTCAATGTGGAACAGGAATTGTGGAAATTTCTTGATACCAGATTTCCATTTCCTCATCCAGAAGTGCTAACGTGGTGTCTAGCTCTTCTGGCCTGCTATAGACCTTCTTTGCTTTTCTCTATTAGCCTCTAATGCCAGGTCTGGATCCTAGCCTGTTCACACCAAAGCAACCCCTAGCTTACTGAAAGTACCAACTGGTTTTTAAGTCTGTTTTGTCTTTTTTACTTCCTGGATTAACACAACTTACCATCACATCCAACTGCTTGGATTTAGATACAGAGTACTCCATTATCCAAGTGTTATAGACTTGACAGTGGGGTTTCATCATTGTAAAATGATGGAAACCTTGAGAATGTGTGACTTTGTGGTAGGCTAGTCCTTAGGGTCCTGGCGTCACAAACATAAACGTGTAGTGAGACCCCCAAACCATAATTTCATTTATTTATTTATTTTGCTTTTTGGAATAATATGAACAGTTTGCTCTGTCACTTGTTCCCTATTATGGCTATCTGGCATACCCACCAACTAGAGGGAAGGAGTTCCTCTCCCTAATTTGGCGTTGGAATATACAGAAATGTAGTCCAAAACACACCCCACTTTTAATAAATTATTCCTTTCAGGTATTTTCCATAGCAATGAAAAGTCATTAATACATCATTCATGCTGCTGCCTTCACTTTATTAAATACCTAAACTAAAGGGGACCATTCTTCCTTGAACTTTGCCCACCTTTCAGAATGCACAGCAGAGACTCTATGCAATGGATCTTAGCATCTGTAAAGCTCCCACACTGAAATGTCACCAAAATTCTAATTCTCTTTTATATTTCTATTCATGTGAAATAACAAGCATGGAAATCATTTAAGTTTTTTTTTTCTTTAAACTGCAAAGGTTAGTAACCACCTTTCCTATTGATTTGCATATGAAAACAAATGGCTTTCTATCTAACTTAAAAACAAGGATCTTTTAAAGAAAAGCCATTTCCCCCTCTAAAGCACTCCACTTTTGTATTACGAAAAGTAACATAAAATTATACTGTCTGATGCTTTAACCATTTTTTGTTATTTGTGAAATTCAGCAATTAAGATTGCAAACATTTCTTTCAACATCTTGGATTTTAAAAATGTATTAAGATAATTTTCTTCAATATGATACACTTATTTGCTTTTGATTTCCTACTGAGATGAGCCTGGAAGGTAAACAAACTTGGTTCTCCCCAGCAACCAGATCTTAGAACAATACAAAGCATTTTTAAAACCCACAGTTACCAATCACTAAGCCAAAATGCAACAGGCATGCTACTCTGTACCCCAGAGCTCAGTCAGGCCACAGTCAAGATCCCATCTTTTACTAGCCCTTCTTTTTGACACCCTCCTACAATGATGTCCAGTCCAAACCAAGACTCCTGCTAAGCCAAGAAACTCAAGAGTGAACATCAGTTCAAACAGCAATTAGGTACTGTTTGCCTGAAATTCACACTGGTAACCACGACAGCAAAAATATCATTTCTAAAACTCTGATTCTTTTGTATATGTTACATATTAGTACGTAGAAATGAAAAAAAAAAAAAAAACCAGTTTTAGGTAAGAACATTCCAATCCTATTTCTATGCTTTAAGTGTTTACAAAAGTCAGGTCTGCAGTGGGACAATGTTGTGTATAAGCAGTTTGGTTTTGGGTTTTGCTCCCATGCCTGTATTTCATCATTTTCTCTTATCTTGTGACAACTTTACCAAGGCTTCAGACCTTTTCCTGTCCTCTCCAATATACCATCGGTGTGATTTTAACCGCTCTCTGTTGGGATAAGGTTTTGATCATCTGGAAGGAGTCTCTTATTTTAGAATCTGAGAAGCTAGAGAAATAATACTAGAGCAAATCGGCCACAATCCAATGCACATTCCTGCTGTAGAAAAGGCTGAGATGCAGGCATGCAGGGGTAGAGAACCTCCATCCATGTCTCTTCACCTCTACCTTTCAGGTTCTACCTTTTCCAATCTTTTCTGATCATGAATCCAGGAGTTCCAAATTCACAATTTACCCTGAAGTAGCATCTCTTTAAAAGTTTACAGTGGTTGGCTGGAGAAGAGAGAGGTCCATGCCACCTCATACAGTGCTCATTTAACATTGTGTATAGAAATGGAACTACAGAATAGTAAAGAGGTACATTTTGGGCTACAGATAATTTATTGCAGAGCTAGGTTTAGAGAGAAACCTTTCCTACTTTCTTGTAGTTAATTTCCTGGTAGACCGTTCCCGAGGCAAATAAACCTTGTATGGTTCTCCCTGTGATACTGCTCTGCCAGTATAGCCTACCTAGAATACTGAATAGAAGACCCAAGTTGGAGAACAGAACTTCTCTGGTGTTGATACAAAACAGAATTACCCCCTCCAACAGGAAGAGAGGACATATCTTCTGGGTGAAGTATGATGGACCATGACCTGGAAACACAGACTCAGGTTGCTTCAGACTGCACGTTCTAACATGCTAATAGTTACACAGAGTGTTTGATGTAATAGGATGAACATCATTGAAAGCATTTGGCAACATATTGTTGGAGGCTGTGGGCAGGCAGGTTACAGGAAGGGGACCAAACAAATATATATACTGGCCTCGGTTCCTCCAGTGACAGGTCTAGAAATTTGGCTAGTGGAAAATAGTTGTTAGTTAGAGCAGTGGTTCTCAACCTTCAGAACACCACGCCTCATCAGTACAGTGCCTCATGCTGTGGTGACTCCCAACCATAAAATTATTTATCTGCTACTTCATAATTGTAATTTGGGTCCTGTTATAAATAATAATGTAAATATCTTGGATTCAGTCTATCTGATATCAGACTCCAAAAATGGTGACAATCCATAGAATGAAAACCAATCCCACCTTGGGACTTTTTGCCCTTTTGGAGAAGGGGATGGGAGAATGGGGAGGAGAGAGGCTGAAGCCTGACTTGGAGGGATTGGGAGGAGGGAAATGAGGGGGAGCAGGGGGATACATGGATAAAAAAAGACAATTTTTTCAATAAAAAATTAATAAGATAAAGGAAAAATCAAAGTGCAAGAAAGAAAGAAAGAAAGAAGGAAAGAAAGAAAGAAAGAAAGAAAGAAAGAAAGAAAGAAAGAAAGAAAGAAAGAAAGAAAGAAAGAAAGAAAGAAGGAAATCAGTGGGGCCAATGAGTTGAGTCAATACATTTGGAATGTTTTGACCTGTTAATCAATCAAAGGCTGTTAGAAAAGATGCAGAAACACATAGGCTCCACGGGGGCTAAAACAGCCAAAGATAAAATATAATTAGCTCTGGACTTGCAATATCACTACCTCTTTATAATTATGCAGGTTCTAATCATTTAACTAGCCTTGTCATCAAATTGATGACCTTCCTAACTGTCATCATGGAACCTTCGTCCAGCAACTGATGGAAGCAGATGAAGAGATCCACAGATAATATTGTTTTGTACATATTTGGTGTAGTAGGTAGGCTGGTATTTCAGTCTGTCATATTGATTTATTTATTTTATGTAGTTGAACATTTTCTTCAGGATATCATGTGTTTAATTTTTAAATGAACAGTTTTATTAACAAAATTCATTACAATTTTTTCTACTGTCAAATTTCTTTTTAATTAAAATATAATTTCTTCATTTTTCTTTTTTCTTTCTTACTTTCAATTACCTTCCTGTACCCCACTCTGTGTTCCCTCTTAAAATCATAGTTGTTTATTCTTTGTTACTGTTACTTACATATTCATAAATAAAAACATATATGCCCAATACACACTCACACATGCCTAACTATGTAAATACAACCTGCTCAGTCTGCTTCGTGTTGTTTGTATGTTTGTGATTTCAGGGCTGACCACTTGGTTTTGGATAAACAATTACAATTATGTGGCTCATCATTAAGAAAGATTATTTCTCTCTTAGCAATACTCAGTGATGTATAGTTCTGTGGGTAAGATCCTGTGAACTCTGCCTCCTTTTAAGTTAGCATGTCTGCTGACATTTACTTCAGGTTTTGTTGAGAATTTCTGAGCAGGAAGCTTGGCAATTTTATTCTTACACTAATAATTGTGTACTCAGTTTATATGCAAAAGACTCTGCTCTTAGCTTCTTAAGACATGTTTTGCAAGATAATAATCTATGTTTTATTCATGAAGATATCTGTGTTTCACAGTCAAGAGAAAACAAAGGTCAATATTCTCCCAGATAGTAGATACACATATGTAGAACTTCATTTATAGTTAGTAATCATTCCTAGTCATTCTTAGGTCCTTATAAAAAACATTCATATAGGCTTCAACATCCTAAGACTACCAAATAAAATTGTATTAAGTTATCCATCATTACCACTAAATACTGCAAATACATGGATAACAAACAGCTCAATTGTTAGAGGCATTTTTAGATCCATACCAAAATTAAGAAGAAGTTAGAGTCACATGTCCTTACATTCACCTCACCTTGAATCGTAACATTTTATTTTTAATCACTCCTTAGAGAAGGCTTACATATTTTGTATCTGACCATGCATTAACAATTCTTCACCTTTCAAAATTTGCTCCATTTTTACATTTAATGAATTTTAATGACAAATATTCATCATAAAAAAATCAGTGTTTCTGGGTGGCTATGGTGCACACCTTTAATGCCAGGCCTCTGGAGGTGGATCTTTTGAATTAAGGACCAGCCTGGTCTACAAAATGAGGTCTGGAACAGGTAGGGAGGTTTGCAAAGAATCTTTGTCTCAAAAAAGCAAAAATATAAACAAACAAACAAATAAATATTTAAAAAACAATGTCTTTTCAGTAACATAAAATTATACCCTCTGCACATTTCATACTCTTCTCTCAACAAACTCTGGCAGTTACTGATTTTTCTCTTGTCTCCATAGATTTTTATTTCCCCTAGAATGTCTATGAGTTAGACCACACACACCCTTTCCAATTATGTTCTTTCATTAGCCTATAGTAATTTATTTTATAGATAATATTTTATTAAAAAATCATCTAAATATACTGAAGTGTATTCATTCCTTTACTTTCTGGAAAAACAGACTTGTGGATCAATGGAATTGAATAAAAAACCCAGACATGAGCCCACACGCCTATAAACACCTGAATTTTGACAAATAGGCCAAAAATATTCAATGGAAAAAAGATAGTATTTTCAACGAATGGTGTTGGCGTAACTGGATGGTAGTGTGTAGAAGAATGCAAATAGATTCAAACCAGTCACCCTGCACAAAACTCAAATCCAAGTGGATCAAAGACCTCAACATAAACCAGCTACACTGAACATGATAGAAAAGAAAGTGGGAAATACCCTCCAATGCATTGGCTCAGGTGACCACTTCCTAAATATAACACCAGTAGCACAGACACTAAGAACAACAATAAATAAGTGGGAACCTCATGAAACTGAGAAGCTTCTGTAAGGCAAAGGACACAGTCAATAAGACAAAAATGACAGCTTACAGAATGGGAAAAGATCTTCACCAACCCTACATCTGACAGAGGACTGATCTCTAAAATATATAGAGAACTCAAGAAACTATAGTCCCAAAATCCTAAATAACATAATTAAAAAATGGGTTCAGAGCTAAAAAGGGAATTCTCAACAGAAGAATTACAAATGGCTGGAAGGCATTTAAAATATTGTTCAACATCTTTATCCATCAGAGAAACGCAAATTAAAACAACTTTGAGATACCACCTGTCAGAATGGCTAAGATCTAAAACAGATGACAGCCTATCTTGGATAGGATACAGAACAAGGGGAACACTTCTCCATTGTTGCTGGAAGTGTAAACTTGTACAGCCACTCTGGAATGCTGTATGGCAGCACTTCCTCAGAAAACTGGGAATCAATCTCCCAAAAGACCCAGCAATACCACTATTGGGCATATACCCAAAGGATGTATGCTCATACCCCAGAGGCATTAGTTCAGTTATATTCATAACAGCATTATTCATAATAGCAAGAACCTGGAAACAACCTAGATGCCCTTCATCTGAAGAATGGATTAACAAACTGTGACAAATCTACACAATGGAGTACTACTCAGCAGGAAAAAATGACCTCCTGAAATTTTCAGGCAAATGGATACATTTGGAGAATGTCTTCCTTAGTGAGGTATCACAAGCCCAGAAAGATAGGCATGGGGTGTACTCACTCATAAGTGGATTTTAAACAAAAAGCAAGCTGCAAACCACAACCCCTGAACAGCTCGAAATGAGAAGGAACTTAAGATCACCTTAGCATATTGGGGTCATAACGGGTTGCAACCAAGAAGAGTTGGGAGCAAATATTGAAAGAAGGAGATGGTTGAGTGAGAGGAGCAAAGAGGGAGATAGAAAGAAATGAATATCTTGATAGAGGAAGCCAATGTGGGGTTGGAAAGAGACTGGGTGCTAGGGAAACCTCAAAGAACCCACAGGCTGTCCCTAGCCAAGTCTGCAACCTATAGTGGAGGGGGCACCTAAACACGACCTCCCCTAGAATCAAATGAGTAACCACCCTACCTGTCATTACAGAATCTGTACCCAACAAAGAATAGAGGTGGAGGTAGAGATCCATGACTGAGCACTGGGCAGAGCTCCTGATCTAGTTGAGAGCAGGGGAGAAGAGTCTGTATGTACAAGGGAATAGGGATTATGAGGGAAAATTCCCACAGTGATAGCTAGCTGGAGCTCAGGGGCTCTCTGAATCAAGAATAGCCACTGGAGATCCATCAGGGAAAAGGAGCTAGGCCCTCCAGTGGTTGGCAGCAGTTGACTAGCATTTGCAGTATGTAGAATCTTGAGGGATGGGATGAGATTGTATTCCTGTGCATGGGCTGGCACTATGAGCCATTCCCTACAGAGGAACACCTAACCCAGTCTTGATATTGGGATGAGGGTCTCAGATCTACCTTAAGTAGATATTCCAGACTGAACTGACCCACCTCGGGACTCCTTAACCTCCTTGGGAAATGGATGGGGTTATGGGAGTGGAGGATGCTGAAGGACTGGGAGGAGGGAAGGGAGGGCAAGCAATGTTATACATGGAATAAAACCTTTATAAATTAGAAGTAAAACAAAGAAAAGAATGTATCATAAATATCCGTGCTTTATCATTGTGACCCCTGTGAAAAGGTCGTTGGACCTGACAAAGAGATTGTGACCCAAAGATTGAGAACCTCTGTCCTGTAGGAAGAACCAGATCAGCCTATGTGTTCGCTTTTAGAGGTGATAATGTATATATTGCACTCCTAATGCGGCTATTTCTAAGCAGTCCTGAGGCTCTTCCCTAATCTGAAATGCCATTAACATCTTATGAAGCTACAGACTTCAAAAGCTCCCCAATTTAGCTCAGTTTATGCTAAATTGTATACATAATAAAATTCTAGAGAAAGAGTAGCCCTCACTGTCTGGTAGACATTTGGGGGACTTCCGCACTTTGAAACTTATAAGCACCAGATACTTTCATAAGCTAATTGAATCCCTTTACCAGGCATTACTCTTGTGGCCAGAACCAATCCTAACTACATTTTTTTCTTTTTCTGATTAAGGGAACATTGGAAGTGATTTATAAGTATTCTGTGATAAAAAAATGAATGCTTCCAAAGTTTTCATAAACGACTACATGTTCTTTTTATTCTTTTAATCTCATTCTGATTTGAATTGCTTTAGGCTTTTTTGAGGTATTTCATATATGTACTTTCATATTAGGAGGGCAATTTATTGAAGTACTCAAATGCTAACAGCTGGAAATACGTACAAATGAATTTAAATAAGAATCTCAGGTGTTTCCAGCAGGGTGTTGGGATAAGTGAGGAGATATAATCCCTTCTTGCAGTATAATTATTAGTTACTTTTTATGGAGGTGTGAAGAAACATAAGAAGCTTCATTTACCACAGCAGTATTCAGTGGAGGAAGTCCGTTTATCTGCATGAAAAGGCTTCATGTCCTCAGACAGAAATTAAGTGACTGCTGAAATATCTTCATTGCTCAACCTGTGAAGACAATTCCTATTTATTCCTTTATTCTTTTTCTTTTTCTGTTTTTCTTTTACTTTTTTATTTAATTTTTTAAAAATTCATTTCATACACCAACCACAGATTCTTCCTCTCCTCCCCCTCTGCTGCCCCCCAAGCCCTGGCTCCTTCCCCACCCCCCTTCACACGCCCATCCCTTTCTCCAAAAAGCTAAGTTATCCCATGGGGAGTCAGCAAAGCCTGGTATATTCAGCTGAGACATATCCACACCCCTACTCTCTTCATCAAAATATTTACTGCTTTTTTATTAGATAGGATCACATGTTGAAGTCCCTTCTCAGAAGGGATAAGCTTACTAGTTGTTCCTAACCAATATTTAATCAAGAGAAGCCTGAGTACAGACAGAGCAATATAGATATGTTCAGGTTATTTCTTCTGTAGCATCTTTATTTAATAATGAAAATGTGACAAATTGTGCTTTGTGAACGTCTAGGTCTTGGTCATATAGATACCTGGAAAGTAAAAGTCAAGATTAGTTTATTAAAACAATGCGCTTTGGGATTTACACTCTTGAAGACTTTTTACTTTTTAATATTTTTTTGAAAAAAATTCACCAAAATATGAAGTAAGATCTAGTTATCAAAATTCTTGCATTCTTCCTAACTTACAAATACATAAGGATTCCATTATTCTCTGAGACCAAATAATGCTTTGCATAGCAAAAATTATGTTTCTAAATCTCCCAATGTCTTCACGTGCCTAGATTTCTTCCAGTGGGATAGAAAAGGAAATTTATATGGCAATTTCTTACACGTTTCTTATACCAACTGTTGGGACTAATTCATTGTAGCTTTGTATTTTCTCCATCCTGCCTCCTAAAACCCAGACGCTATTTTATACAATGTCTAGCGACACACATATCTGTGGCTCAGTGGTGACCTGGGATGTTGAGTCTCTGAGACCTACCAGTTCTACAACATGAATTTCTGGACTTTTATTAAAAATAAGTAAATAATTCTGATTGGCTAAGTACTAGTAGTTTATGCTGGTGCTACCAGAATCATAATAAAATCAACTTCTAATATCCATTTGTCATATAAATCATCTATCAAATAAATAACAAACCATTATCCAGAATTCTTTCATTGAACTGGACCAACTAAAAATATGAAATACTTCACATATATGAAAACATAACAAAAAACAGAGTGAGAAATTAAAATAAATGATATTTTACAGAAAGGTTAATGATAATTTGTCCACATGGGATATATAGAGGCATTTAATCTGGAATATTCTCAGTAAGGCTTTACAAATAAAGTAGAAACCTCAAAGGTAGTTAAAGGGAAAAAATCCTTCACAGAATCAGGTCACCTACAAGCAGATGACAAAAGACTGAATTCTCAGTTGTGACAATAGTAGCTATAAGATGATCACTAATGTCTTCAGTGTGCCATGGGAATTAACGCAGCCTTAGGTCCTTACGAGTGGTAAGTCGGTTAGTCCTTCAAGGTTAAGCATGAAATAAAGACGATTCCTTCATTCGGAAAATTGGGTACTATAAAAATGATCCAAGAAAAAAAAATCAAAATGATTTGCACCATAAGAAGTAATGTGAGCTAAATTAATGTTAAATTTGCATATAAGACTAGTCCTCCATATTGCAGAGTACCCGAATCTTAAAGCAAACCATATTTATCTTTCTATGGACCATACTTCCACAGGACAGTCACCCATCCTATGATTAAACAGTATTTGTAGAAACTGACAGTCCTTTCTAAGAGCAAAGATGGGGCATGCGTAATTATATAACTATTCCAGGGAGTCTAGATCGGCAGTTCTCAACCTGTGGGTCATGACCCCTTTGGGGGTTGCCTATCAGATATCCTGAATATCAGATATTTATATTATTCATAAAATTAACAAAATTACAGTTATGAAGTACCAATAAAATAATTATATGGTTGAGGGTCACCACAATATGAGGAAATGCATTAAAGGATTGCCACATTAGGAAGGCTCTACTACTAAGCAAATAATCTCTAATTGACCGGTTTATTTGTCAAGGTGGATCTATATGAGTCACTCTTTGAGCTGTTGGCACAAAATCACTTTGGAAGTAGACATTACTTTTAGATTTCCCCAGTGTTCTAGTCCACTGTACCTTAGACTGTGACTATATTTGGATTTAAAACCTAAGAAACTAATGTTAAATGAGGTCACAAAGCTGTCTAATACGTAGGGAATAAAGATCGCACTTCTAGTGACAAGCACTAGGGATTCTGAGTGGCCGAAAGAAAAGGAGTTAATTTTATGTGTCAAGTTGGGCACTATTGATAGATTTAAAATGACAGGATGTGCCACAGTAATAAAATGAACAATTTTTAGAGCCTTGAATGTCGATCTTTCTTCTTCCTCTGTGTGCTGTGTTATCTGGGAGGGTATAATCTTATATGTCATCTGCCACTTGATTTTGTCTATTTCTCAACAATAACATGGATTTATTTCTACATTCTGTGTCTAGTTTATGTCGAACCTTTTTGGGACCATGATCTTGTTCATTAGGCATTGTTGGTTGTTGATAATTTTCTACTTTAAATTTCCAAGTTGAGGGGAGATAGCCGAATTAGCAGGCTTTATCAGAAACCCAGTGCTATTTATTTGTAGCTCGATACAAGCTCACTCAAGATATTTCTGATAATGCACCATTATCACAATTTGAATTCAATACATTTAAAAAACTTCTTCTATGTGTATTGTATTTACAACATTTATCCTCCCATTTCCTCCCTCCACCATCTACCATGTACTTCCCAACCTACTCCCTCTTAAATGCATGGCTTCCTTTTCTTTAGCTACTTTTACATATGCATATACAGATAAGTGAATACAACACGTTAAGTACATTTAATGTTGCTTGTGTGCACATGGTTTCAGGGTGAAGTACCTGATACTGGATGACCAGTTGGGGTGTTTGCCTCTAGAGAGGACTAGTTTCCCATCTGCTGTCATTAGTAGATACAGGTAACCAATGACACTGGAGAGTGGGTCCTGTGAGGATTTAGCTCTCCAGGATGACCCACCATATGTTGTCATAGGCAGGTCTTATCTAGGCAGCTATTGTGTTGAAATGTATAAGCAGCTTCCACTCATGTGCAGAGAAAATAACCTCGTAACACAGTCTGGACCTCTGGCTCTTAAATTCTTTCCACCCCTTCTTCCACGTGATGTTCCCTGAAACTTAGATGTTGGGGTTGCGTTGTGTGGCTGTGTACCTCATACTCAGTCATCCTCTGTATTTATTTATTAAGCTCTATCATATACACTATTTTTCATGATAGATTTTGCAAATGGAATACTGTAGGTGGAATATCAATTGAAGAACATTGAGTCCTATGACGTTGCCAATGACATCAAAATTTGTGTAGTCATTTACTCAGCATTTCTACTTCTTATAAGTGTACTGAGTTAAATACGTTCATAAAGGTTATTATTTTATTTAAAATAAACTAGAAAATATATCACATGCCAGAAACAAGAAATTCTGTCAGGGCTTATAACAGAGTCATAACATTTTATTGAAAAATTAAAATTTGTATAAACACATGATGATGGATTCTCAGTCATGAGAGTTAACAGTGATGCTTAAGTCAGGAAGGATTCCTGTGACTAGGGTACCATCCAGTCAGAAGAATGACCTTCTAAAGGTATGAGACAGGAGAGATTATGGATGTGCCAACTGTAGAAGCTAGAAGAGAGGTGTAGATGTGTTAATGGAGTCAGATTCAAATTTTCTTTTTAAGGCAGAGTCTCTCTCTCTCTCTCTCTCTCTCTCTCTCTCTCTCTCTCTCTCTCTCTCTCTCTCTCTCTCTCTCTCTCTCCAGAATAGTGGATGGTATGGTATAAGGTATACATAATGAAAGTGGGTGAGTGGGTGTGCTTTCATAAATTCTGCATTTAAAAATTATTACCCTGGTTTCAGATGGGGAAGGGGTTATGATCTTAGGTTCTCTCTCATTTTAATATAGTAAATTTATAAACCAATCCCCTGCAATAATGCTTGTGCATATATTCATCAGATGGTTATGGCTACAGAGATAAAAATTTAAATTGATACAACTTTAAAATTTTTGGGCTGGAGAATATTTGGTATTACAAACTATGACAAATCAGTTTTTCCCCCACAACAGGCCATTCTTCATTTTCTCCTTTCCATCTTCAGCTTATGTCTCAATCTTGATTATAAAACACTGACCTTGCTATCATGATGTCGGGGTTAGACTGTCTGCAGAGCAAAAACCAAATTTTATTTTGAAAATTATGTCCGCTGCCAAAGCATATAACAACTTCGGAAAAAAAACTTCAAACTTTTGACAGAAAAAGAAACTGTGTGATTCACATTTTGGTTCCTTTTCAGGGAACCCAAAATGTCTTTGAAAAAAATGAGAGCTGTAGACATTCCTTCAGCGAGGTAACAGACATGAAAAATGCTCACAACAGTATCGTGTACCTTTTGGAAAGGATGGCTTCATCTATGTCAGGTGGACTAAACTACAATCTAGGTCACCCCATCCTGTTCTCCTGTCAACAATAGGCAATTTCTTAGAATTATTCTAGATGTAATTTTGATGGAAACAATGAGCATGCTGCATCCACCCAGAAGACTAACTAGAGTGGACACGAAAATGGTTACCTCTATCATTCATGACTAAAACCCAGGAAAAAGCAACTCCTAGAAGCGACCTGCCTCCACAAGGTCATACTCATTAGCCAAGAGAAAGGAAAAATCATCACATCTTTAACTGGGTCCTCTTCTCATGGGTCAGAAAGTTTGTAAGAAATATGCATGGGAGGAAACCTCTGTACTTTTATACTTGATCTTAGCCAAAAGGCCAAGAAATGATCCCTTGGCAATTTTGTAGTTTTATAAACGTAATACCAATTTGTTCTACACCTTTTCTCTGTAGCTCAGTTACTGACAGTAATGGAATTTCCGTTATGTAGTATTAAAGGAAAAATTGAGTAAAATAAATCTTTTCTAATTTTTGAATATTGTTTTCAAAAGTGATGAAAAATAATCATTATTTTCACTTTGATGTGATGGATAAATACTATAAAGTTCTCTGAAATCTACTATATTTATATAACAACCAAATACATGATAAAACATGAAATATTGTCAGTGTGTTTTCACTGTCTTAGGAATGGTTTCTACAGCTTGAAGAGACTCATGACCACAGCAACTCTTATAATAAAGGAAAACATTTATTGGGGTGGGGATTCACAGTGTTAGAAGTTTATTCCATTATCACCGTGGAGGGAGCATGGCAGGTAGCAGTAGGGCAGCCTCCAGGTAGACATGGTGCTGGTAAATTCTATATATTGATACATAGGGAAAAGGAAGTGAACTGTCTGCCAGGAAGTGGCTTGAGTATACCTGACACCTCAAAGCCATACTTCCTTCAGAAGACCACACTTACTCTAACAAAGTCACACCTCTTAACAATGCCACTCCCTTTGGGATTAATTTTCTTTCAAACTACCACACCACCCAAGGTTTAAATTGAGAATATTTGGTAAAATATTGTTGGTGTTTATTATATTTTCTGGGTTAGTCTTTCCAGTGTTTGTGCAATGTTTATGTTTGGGATACTTGTAGATTTTGTTTATTTGCTAGACATTGAAAAGATAGGCTCACCAAATCTACTGTAGTCCTAACTCTTCAAGGTACTAAGCAAAGGAACATGTCTTGGAATACCTCATCACATTTAAGTTTACTATAGCTTTATAACTTAGATTCATAAATACCGTCTATAAATAGTTGTTTATGAATGGAGATCAAAATCTACTGCTCATCAAACTCATATGAAATATGCTGGAGAAACTGTTTAGAACAAAAAAGAAAATTATTTTAACTCTAAGAAGTGATTATACTGATATTTTATGTTGACCTATTTAAGAATGAATGGAGCTTAAATTTACCCTTCGTTGAGTTTCGAATAACCTGGAGACCTCTTCAGTCCAAGACAGGTTATCCTACCAGCTACTCCATCATGTCTTCTTGGGAAGCCATTTTTTACCTAGCTCCCATAAGGCCGTGATTGTTTTACATTTTACTGAATTTGTTGTATCTTTCTTGGGGGGAGGGGTTATCAGTCTGCTGATCTCTGGTAGCCTCTGGAAAGGAGATCTGACACAAAGTTTGGAAATAGTCTGATTTTGGCAAAGAAAAGCTATTCACTTCATTATATGTGGTCCTTATTATGCTGTTATAATTAGAACATCATCCATCCTGAGTGAAATATAAGAAAAAAAAAAAAACACCTCTTAAATGTTTTAAACCACAGAACTTTTGACTTGGCCATTTGCATGAACATAAACATCTTTTTTATGTTAATTTTCCTAGACTTGAATTTCCGATGTAATAAATTTTTGTCACTTTTATATATCTAAATCTTTCTCCTATATTTTCTTTCAAGATTTGTCATGGATTAGTTCTTAAGTTTATGTCTTCAGTTTCATTCTGTTTTGGGCATTAGGTGGAGACCTTAGACAATTAAAAGTTAGATAAGTGCCCAAACTTACTCTTCTGAATTTAGGTACTATTTATCCAGTGCAATTTGAGGAGCCCCCATAAGGCTCCAGAACGTTGCAGAAGAGGGACCTGCAAGAATCCCAAGTCACGATTATGGAGTTGAACTATGGAGCGCCATCTGCTGTGCAAAATAGCTATTGCAACAATGAACTGAGCAGCTGCAGAAGTCTCTGCTGGGTCTGTCTAAAATGTTCAACAGGAAGGGAAGAGGAGCCCAGGAATCCTACCATCAGTGCTTCACCCGTTGTGTCTAATAGGTTCTGGTAGAGGAAGATGGATCATGGCCTTCAATTTTTCCCCCCACTGGTGACCCCCACCATTTCCAGTGGATAGTTAAAATTTGGTCACCAAACAAATAATGTTGGATAAACTAAATGTTTCCCAAAACAACCCCAAAATTATGAATCTGTGAAAAGACTGCAAAGGACATGGATATTTATGCATGGGAGAGAGAGTTTTAAGAAAGTATGAAGGGAGATGATCAGAGTCCATTACATACAGGTATGAAACTGTCAGGGAAAAAGCAAAAAGTAAATAAAATAGAAAACGAAAAACAAACAAAAACCAAACCAAACATCTCTCTAAAAATTCTGATCCAATAGAAATGAAAACCATGCCATTCTTACACTTTACTGTTTCCCTCACTTGCCTTTAAAAAAAAAATGTGTGTATTCAGTATGTACATGTGGATGTCCTGGGTCATGTGCCTGAGGCTAATTTCTCCATTATTTTCCACATTTGTATTTTGAGAAAGTGTCTCTCACCAAATCTGAAGCTCATGGATTTGGCTAATGGAGTGGTAAGTGAACATCACAGGTCTGCCCGTGCTGGCCCTAGCCAAGGCTGAAGTTACAAGTATAAGCACGCTCCCACCATGCCTGTTGTATATATAGATCCTAAGGACGTGTACTTGGACTGGCACGTCAAGCACTTTATTGAAAAACCATCTCCTTATCCTTTTGGTACTGTATCTTATGTCACCTTACCGTTCATTTCAAATTAACATTTGCACAATTTTTTGGTTGTGAGCTATACATCTTGAAAAAAGCTCATATTCATCCGTATAAAACACATGTACTTTTTTGTTTTATAAGCTCAAGGATATAATTGAAGGCAAGAGGACATAAAGCTACACCTTTTCTAAATTGTCACTGTCTCATTTTTTGGATGCTTTATTTCGTTCTTTTCTGTTTTAAAGGACCTCTATATCTAAAGCTGGCTTGGAATTAAAATGGAAGCATTGGCATACCTTGAACTGGATCTTGCTGCCGTCTTCCAGAATGCTAGAATCAGAGACATGACACCTGGACAGTAATTCATTCTTTAATTGGAGATTAAATATATGAGAAGTACAAAATTGATAAAACTTCTTTTGGGGAAAAAAAATGTAGAGGCTTTAAAAGTTTTATTTTTTGCATTATGTTGCCACCTAGTGGTCACAACTAAAAAAAGAACAACAAAAATACTGTGCATCACCTGAGATTTAACTTATCTGGGAGAATTTGCTGTGATGCATGTTTGAGCAACAGGCAACTGGAAGAATTACTGGTACAAAAAGCAAAGAAAAAAGACATTGCTGAGATCAAAGAGGTCAGTGACAGTTGGTCTTCTTGGTGTCTGTTGTCCAGACCATACTTAATTCATGACATCTAACAATTTTAGGGTCTTTTTACAAATAAAATATGTATTAACTGAAAAATAAAAGAGCACTTAAATCTCTCAAAGAGGTGGGATGTTACACTACATGGTATTTTGGACAATATTGTGTAATACGAGGTTTCTGGCCCGGATTTTAGGTTTAGCCTCAAGGTTTAGGCCCGCAGACCCACAGACCCGCAGAGACACACAGATGCTTACAATAGTTTTAGGCTGATTGGCCAAAGGCCCAGGCATATAATTTTCTAACTCTTTACCCTTAATCTAACCCATGACTCTTATCCTGTTCAGCCATGCGGCTCGGTACCTTTTCTCAGAGCAGCATAGTTGTCCTCTGCCTCTTCTGGCTTCTCTCTGGCATTCTGCTCTGTTCTGCCTGTTCCTAGAGTCTTCTTAGTCTGGTAGCCCTGCTCACACTTCCTGTCTGCCTTTGGCCAATCAGCGCTTTTATTAAACTCATAGGCGGGGACAATTATTTACAATGGAACAACCTAATCCCCCTACCCTATTGTGATTCACAGGAAAAATCTCAAATGCAGATAAATGGGAAAACATTAATCGAAAGCTGATAAACTTGAAGAAAAATGATCACCAGAGTGAACAGACCACCTAGAGAATAAAAAAATTAAAAAGTACAAACTATGCATCTGTGAAGGACTTAATGTCAGAAGATATAAATAAATAACAAAGTAATAAAGCAAAGTATGCCAATAAAAATGGGCAATAGGTCTGGTACCTCAATTAGAATGATTATTTCCAGCTTCATTAACTTACTTGAAGAATTTACAATTTCGTTTATTCTTATTGTTGAATGAAATTTTATTGTACAGCCTGAGAGATTGCTCAGCACTTAAAAACTACATATTACTTTTTCAGAGGTCTTGAGTTCTTTATATGATTTAGAGATCAGCTCTCAATCAGATGTAGGGTTGGTGAAGATTTTTTCCCACTATTTAGGATGTCATTTTGTCTTATTGACTGTGTTCTATGCCTTATAGAAGTTTCTCTGTTTTAGGAGGTCCCACTTACTAATTGTATTTAGGAAGTGGTCTCCTGTGCCAATGCCTTCAAGGCTATTTCCCACATTCTCTTCTATCAGATCAGTATAACTTTTGAGGTCTTTGATCCACTTGGACTTGAGTTTTGTGCAGGTGATAGATAAGGATCCATTTGCATTCTTCTACATACCGTCATCCAGTTCTGACAGCACCATTTGTTGAAGATGCCTTCTCTTCTCTGCTGAATACTTTCTGCTTCTTTGTCAAAAATCAGGTGTTCATAGATGTGTGGATTAATATCAGGGTTTTCAGAACAGAACTAATGTCACCAATGTATGACTTACATATATATATACACATATATTATATCTTATTAATTTGGCTTATATGATTCAGACACGAATGCTAGGTCTCTTAAGTCAGTATTAGGAACTGTGTAGGTTGATCTTGATTAGACTTGAGAATAACAAATAGATACACGTCTGGGAAGATGTATGAGGACAGTTCCTGGAAGGGCTTTACTGAGAGGAAATGTCCTTCTAGATTTGGTGACACCATTACATAGCAGCCAACGAAGGGGGAAAGGCAGAGTTTCATGTTAGCTTGCATTTTATTGTGTCCTAGTAACTATTTCCTATTACATATTTCTACCTTTGCTATCATCTCAAGCCAGCCTCTTGGCCTTCCTGGGTTACGTGATAATGTCAGCAACCAGTATTTCCTGGTTTTCAATAGAAAGTATTCGTTCCTTTGTCTTCAAATCTTACCACTCCAAATTCTGTTTTCACGTTACATAGCCTCTGAAACATCTTGAATCATACTTCATTTTATGAAGGTAGTTATAATTCTTCTCAGAAAGTCAAGGCTGCTCTCTGATAATCCTGAAATGTTACATAACCAAAGAATTCCTGTAATAGAATGTGGAAATATTTAAGTTCTGTTGCTCTGGTTACCACAATAACTATGTGATTGACATAGATGGGTCCTCATTAGCTTTTCTGTTGTTTTGTTAAACACCATGACAAAAAAATGCCACAGGGTATGAAAGTGATTTTTTGGTAATACTTCCAGATCACAATCTCTCATTGAGAGAAATAATGCAGAAGTTCAAGACAGGAACCATGGTGGAACCCTGTTCACTGGCCATCAACCACTTAATGTCCTACAGATCTGCCTACAGTCAAAAGTGTGCAGGCAATCGTCAGTTGAGGTTTCCAAGGGGATTGGAGATTCTTTTAAGTCAACAATAAAAACCAGCCAACACAGATAGCCATGATTTTTCTTTTGTTGTTTAGAGATCAATAATTCAGAGATCAGCAATTTATTTTCATTGCTTGCATTTTATGTAGTGTTAAAAATCTTTGAACATGCTAATCAAGTACACCATCACAGAGTTTCTTGTGGGGACTCTTTGGTTTACAACATAAGTTATCTTTTAATATGACTGAATGCTAATAATTATCAATAGCATGCCAGTGTGAAACTAAAACTATAAAGCAACGCATTGTGAGCACATATATTTTGAGTATAATTTTGTTAAATTCTTATGCACTTCAGCATTTTGTTTCTCTGTCATTAAAATTACCTTGCGCCACTGAAATACAAATTAAAATGTAAATTCTTTGCACATGGAATTATTTGCTTTTTTCATTGTTGTGCCAAAATACCTGGCAAATATTAGTTAGAGGAGTTTAATTTTGGCTCTGCCTATCATGGTGGGAAAGATGTAGTGGCTAGAGTCGGAAGCAACTGGAAATATTACATCTGTGCCCAGAAACCCGAGGGAGCAATGAATGCTGATTCCTACATTGCTGTTTCTTCTTGAACACAATCAAGAACCCTGAGCATCAAGTAGTTCCATCCTTATGCAGATCATCATATCCCAGTTCACCCAGTCTACCAAACACCTCACAGGCATGCAAAGAGATTTACCTGGAAGATGATTCTAGATTCTATGAAACTGTCAAGGAACATAAACCATATCACAATAGTTTCCTACAGTTATGAATATTCCAACTAATGAATATGCTTTAATGTGTTTAGGATACTTTATTGTACTTTAGAAATTTGAAAATTTAGAACAATATAGAAAGCCAAAGTATGCTCATGTAAAACAAAATCAACTATGAGCAGCACAGATTTAAGTCATTAATTATATTGAAGAAAATGAAAGTCTGCATAAGTGTTTCTGACCACTAGGTGGTAGACCTAAACCACAGATGTGTAAGGAAAAACTGGTTTTTCAAATAAAGTCTTTTCTTATTTCTGTCCTTATCTTTAATGTAAAATTTAAACTGATTCTGACTTAAAAACCTTCCTGATGAACTTCTACATTAAGTTTTAAAATATAGTGATACATTTTAAAGTATAGTAATATTAAAGATTATACAAATTACACGTAGTTTATTATTTTTTAAACTTCCCTGCTGTTTAATTATTATAATAGAAAATGACAGCCATAATAAGAAAGCTAACATGGGGAGATGTAACCACCATACCTTCCAAGAGCACACCGAACTCCTATATCAAAGACACACTTCTTTCCCGTTGAAGGAGAGGCCAGTAACGCACAGGCGAACTGGATCGCTGGGATCGAAGAACATGAAACAATAATTAAAATAACTTCATGACCCTTACATGTGTTTACAAGCTGTCCAGGAAATCACAGAAGCTTGGTATATGCTCTCCAAGCAAAGACTGCAATCTATGGGCAGCAGGTGACAAGAATTCCAGAATTAAGACAGTATGTCCACAGCCTTGGGGAGCAGGGCTGGAGGACACGGGAAGGGTCAAAAAGGAAACCCAAATGACTGTTTTCGTTTCCCAGCCTCCCCGTTCCCCTCAGAATTTCTCCTCCAATCATGCTTCCCAGGCACATTGTGGAGAGCCAGAGACTGGAGTTCCTGGATGCATACCAACTGAGGGGGACAAGTTCACCTCAGCATTCTGACTAGGGAGTGGAGGCCAGAGCTGCTGCTAGTGTGTACAACACAGAGCCTATGGCCGATTGCTATCTGCCCGCCAAATGCCAACAGTGCAGAAGATGAGAGGTCCCATTTAGACCTAAGAGTCCAGCACAGTGGGGAGTTTGCAGAAGCTCCAACATCAGGCATGGGTTTTCTTGTGGATTGGAGCAAGTGTGAGCAAAGTGATTTCCCCAGGTTGACGAAACTCAAGTAGGATTGTAACTTGAAAACCCACATGACTATTTGTTGGTGAAAGTCCCATACCTGTGTGAGGATGACTCATGGTTTATTTTTTTAGAATAAATTTCTCTTTAAGAGAACCATACAGCTAGCAAACTGAATGCTAGAGGTGCATGTTATTTCTCTAATCACTAAAGCTAGCACTAGAGTCACATTAGCAAGGTGTTAAAGACTAATCCCTACAGCTTAGATGTTAACAAACTGGACCTATATAACTTTGGACAGCCACTACCCATCTGTTTTGAAGTTAATATAAGCGTCTGAGTAACAGCGGTGGGCGGCTAAGGGGTCTGGGAAGGCAGGTCTGCTGTGGGTCTGGGCCTCTGGCTGCTCGGGACCAAGAAACCACATTGTAACAGATGGCATCCGTGGGTGGGCAAATATCCACTTAAAGCCTGAGAAAGTTTAAAAAGGGTTCTAGTTCACAGAAACTGAGCCAAAGTAGCTTCCAAATTGTGTATCTAAGGCAGGTCATTGTACAAAGAAAGCATGGCGTCCAGGTCACATTCAAAATGGTGCCAGCAGACTGGCAGACTGGCAGTGTAAGCTGCAATCACAGTAGACTCAGTAGAATGTTATTGATTTAAGGTTTCTGTTTATTTTGAGCAAAAAGGAAGCAAAGACAGATACTTAGTAGCAGCATTTTCTTGGGTTTGCTCTGTTTGCTGGACACAAACAGACACGGTCCCTTTAAGAGAACTTATTGATTAGATTTATCTGCAAAAACTATGCAACTCTTTAAGAGAGTGTATTTTAAAAGCTCTTATGGTTAAAAGAAGATTAAAGATTCACAAAACAGATTCAGATGAAAAGAAAAACCTGTAAACGGGTTACAATGTGTGTAAAAGGTGTATAGGCTTCAGAGAGAAAAGAAAGAGGATAGAGAAAGTCTTTAAAAAGAAAAATAGAGTAATAAAAATATAAGCCATGTAAAGATAGAAAATAGATACAAAATTCGGATTTGGTTGTTATGTGTTTTCTTTTAATTTTTTAACTGTTAATGAGCTAACTGCAGAAAGACTGGATTACAAATGCAAAAGCTACTAAGTTAAATAAGAATACATATTTTAAAGGTATTTTGACTTTGAAATTTGAGTCTAAGGGTTTATTGCTTCAGAAGAGTTCTGCTTTTGTTTCCACAGAAGATGAGAACCTGTGGATTGCTTCTAGGCAAATATGGTTTCATCAACCAAAACCCCCTGAAAAAATACCTCTGATAGGAAGAGATGCCTGTATCAGCTTCAGGGATGCAGACTATGATCCAGTCTCAAGAACCCGTGAGATTTTCAATGCCCCTTAATCAGCAGGAAGTAGTAATGGAAAACTACATCCAAATTCCCAAAATATTGCTTATGTTTGTTTTCATTATAAATGGTTAATGGTCATAGTTAATCTCTTTCTAAGAATAAAAAAGGGGAGATGATATGTGAATGATTTTTTAAAAAATTAGATTATTGAATTTACTTGAATCAGAAAATCAGCTGTTAATCTCAATATATTTTACATTGGCATGGACTTTGGTTTACTGATACAAATTTAAGGACAATTTTGTTATGCTGAATTTATTTTTCTACTCTGGTTTACAGTATGATGTTTATGTAACTGATTTAAATTTTTAATGTATAATTAAGAAATGCATGTTAGTTAGATTTTTAGGTATACAAAGATATAATTCAATTAGATAGGTAATCTTCAAACACTCTAAGATCTACAGAATATGGCATTTAAATTGTTTTAAGAACTTAGACTTTTCTGGATAGTGACATAGGTCTGCTTCCGGCAGCACCAATTTACTTCAAGAGAAAAATGGGCATCAAAGAAACTCCATATGGAGATTAGTTTCTTTGTGGCATTGGTTAGCCACTGGATGTGAACCTGTTCTCATATTGACTGCTTGACAGTATGCTGTTAAAACTAGACATGCAGATTCCATAAGAAGGTGACCTCTGAACTTTGGCAGAACAACCCGAGATGGTCATTCAGGTTCCTGCTTTGCAGAGAAAACTCTCAGACATTCTTTAGGACTAGAGGAGAAGTGACTGATGAACTATACTAGAATGGGCAGAACAGATTTCCTGCTTAACTGAAATGAAAAGAGACTCTGGGTCTGTAGGCTAAAGATGGATACCCCAACTTTATAAAGGAACTTTGGGTGACTGTCCAGGCAGATAGGTGTCATCTCTGTCATTTCTGGATTTTGGAAGTTGCTTGCACTTCTGGCTTACTTAGGTAAATATATCCTTCTGTGGTCTTTGATATAGTTAAAGATTAGATAGTCATAGGTATAGTTTTTCTTGGTTATTTTAAGGTATATATGAAACTTTAGATTCATAAAGATAAGGTTGATAAGAGTATTTTCTTTAGGTTTGCTAAATACAAATAAACTATATGTTATAACTGTAATTCTTGCTTGACAGCTGTTTTGTTATATGTAATTTTGCTATGTTAAAATTGAAACCTTCCTTTTTTATTAGACATAAAGGGGGAAGTGATGTGGGAATGCCTTTCTGTATGCTGTGAATAGCAACCTTTAAATAAAGGAGCTGTTTTGGCCCATGACAGGCACCTGGAAAAAGTAGGAGGAGGAATCAGAATAGGTAGGAGAAGCAGAGCGGAGTCAGAGAGAGATGGAGCCAGAAGCTCAAAGGAACAACATGTAAGGAACACAGGTGAGCCACGGGCCACGTGGCAGACAGATTAGTGAGAATGGGTTGAATTAAGATGTAAGAGCTAGCTAGCAATGTGCCTGAGTCATAGGCCAAACAGCATGAAGTTAATATAAGCCTCTGAATCATTTTGGGGGACCTGAGCAACAGCGCGGGCTGCTAAGGGGTCTGGGAAGGCAGGTCTGTGGGTCTGGGCTTCTGGCCGCTGGGGACCCAGAAAATACAATGTAACACTTTTGTAGAGCAGAAGTTCATGTAAGTACTGAGCACGTGCTAACAGACTGTACCACTGGAGCTCCTAAACAGAAATTCATGGAAATGTTAGGAAAATAGCTTTCTTTAGACCTAGTGACAATGCCTGTTATGGTGAGAAGGGATCTCATTAGTAGATGCAATTATAGGCTCTCCCACACCCATTTCTGCTTAATTAAAACTTAAATATACTTTTAAAACCAAATTGAATCATAATAAAGAGAATGAGACACACCATCCTGATGAAGAAGATATTAATATAGCTCAGTGACAACTCTGAAAAAGAATATATTTCTTTTTAAATTTGGATAAATCTTTTAATTCCCAAGTGCTGGAATTAAAAACATGTACCATCACTGCCCAGACTACTTTTTATATTTCAAAGTTGGTTTTTTTGACATTTGTTCCAGTAACATATTGTTAATGTCTGTACAATGTTCCAGGTACACATATTGGAGAAAAACGAATTGGGAATTACCATGTAATTTAAGACTTATACTTCAATGTTTAACTTCTTGATTTCACAAGCATTTATGCAAATAAAGGCTTGAATACAGTATTTGTACTTTAAGTAAAAAATTAAATATGCATTGTAACTAAGGAGAAACATTACTGCAGGCCACAGAGAATCTTTGGAATTCATTTAGGGGGGTGGGGACAAAGTATCATTTATCTAAGTTCAACAAACTCTTTATATAGGAAGGAAGAGTATGATCCTGAACGTCTGGCCATATTTCCTTCACATGTTGAGCGTTGGAATAACAGTTACACCATGTTGAAGTTTTTTACACTGCTAGGAAATAAGCTCAGGATCTCGTGAATGCTGAACAAATACATTATCCAGTATTCTGAATTTTTAAAAATGTAATGATTGCCATGAATCAGCTAGTGAAGTGTAATAAGGATTGGTATGAGAAGCACAGACAACAAATAGCAGCCCTCAGGAGAGACTGATCATGAAGCTGTTACAGCAACTCTAAAATAAATGTTTTGTATGAACTGGAAAACATAACAGCATCGTCTGAGAATTCAGCTCAAGTAAGTAAAATGAAAATGAAACAGAAAAGGTGTGTATTTCATAAAACCCAGCATACAAATAAATGAAATAGTGAGCAGTGACGTTTACAGTAGGAGAGAAACAACTTCAGGCAATATTGTCATATTTCCATAGGGTTAGAAAGACGTTTAAGCAGAAGTGCTGAGAAACAGGGGACTGGGAATTATAAAAGCAACAAAGATCAATTTGGTGAAAGGCTCAACTGGTAAAGTCACTTGCAGCCAAACCCATCAAACGGAGTTTGATCCCTTTGGACAAATCTGGTGAACAGCAGAGTGGCAACTGCGTCCTTTGGTTTGAGCCACCTATATGTGATGTGGTACGTGTGATAACACATTACAACAAACAAATATACATGTAGTATATTGAAATATTACTGCCTTTATGAAAGAGAATAAATAGATAGTGGATAGACAGACAGACAGACAGACAGATGATAGAAGAAAGAGAGAAGATATAAAGTTAGGTAGGGAAGGCGTTTAAGAGGACATGGGAGGAGTTGGCAGAGAGAAATGAATTATAAAAATCTATTAATATAATTTAGAAAAAATATAATAACGATGAGAAGCAAAAGAACCAAAATGTATCCATGGGTACGGCTAAAAAGGCAAGCACAGGGGACTAATAAAAACCTATTTTATATGCTTTATATGTATGCATGTATGTATCTCTGTATATGTCCTGTTTGTGTGTACTTTTTTGTATAGGTTTGTGTTCTTCACCCCAGTGTGTATGTGTGTGTGTGTGAATTCCTTTAGGAATTTAATTGGAATTATCCCTAGTAGGAGATAATACTATTCTCAGAAGCCCAAGTACACAAAACAAACAACAAACAAAGCTGTGTGTCAAATAGATGATACTTCTGTTGTTAGTCAAGGATATCCTACTGCACACCCCAAACAATACAGATTATTGACATTGCTCTGGGCTGACAACCATAACTTCATGAGACCCTATTCCTGAAGACACCACACTTTTGGCCACTATTTAGAGAGAATTCAGTTGGTACTGAACAAAAAGCTTCTTTTCTGTTGCTTTCATAATTCTAGAATTGGTTGTGAGTTCTGCCCAAGGGACAAAAGAAATCAACAGCCTTATGGAGTTGTGAATTGTGTTAGCTTCAATAATAACCAGGGTAGACCCATAGCATGTAGCTTTTTGTAGCTTTGAACTATTTTATTGGGGAATTATAGAAATGTTTGGAATTGGCGTTGGAAATGACATTGGGTTCTCAGAGGTTGATGGATTGTTCTGTGTGGAGCTTGGAAGACAATATTTCTGAAAGAAATGTGAACTGCAAAGGTTCACCTTGTGTGGTTTCAGAGGTGATCAAGGGTTGTATGGAAATGGGCCAATCTAATATGTTGATTGAAAATTGTATTGTATGATCTGTTTGATCCCATGGAGCCACTTGATGGAAGTGTAGAGAAATGACTGTACACAATTGTCATCTGAGTTATTCAAGCTGGTGCATGTGTGCATACACACACAAACATATACACATATACACTCATACATACACAAACACAGACACACATACATACATACACACAAATAAAATAATCTAGTTCTTAAAACATTAATCAAGTAAACACATTTAAAATTTATGAACTTAAGACTTAAATGTGATATTTTAATACATGAATCATATTTTATATCTGTACAAAACACACATTCCATTTCTGGAACAAGAAATTTAAGTGTTTATTGTTGAAAATCTCTATTCTGCTATGCAGTACACACACACACACACACACACACACACACACATACACACACACACACAAACACACACACACACAAACACACAAAGATATGCAATGTATGAGTTTAAAGTAGAAAGTGGTTTAATAATAAAATCCTAAGTTTGAGCTATGATTATGCCTGGTGAGTAAGAGTACTACATGCCAGCCTTAACTCGGGGTGAGAATAAGTACATGTAAAGAGGTGAGCTCTCTACTGACTTTGCAGGACTTTGAGTGTACAACCTTTAAATGCCTTTCTTTTAACTCTAAATTTGGTTTGCATATATCAAATGGTTCCCATACTGACTTTTTGCTTTTTTTTTTTTTTACTCAATTTGATGTTCCAAATGTAATACTTTATCTTCAAATGATTAATCTAGATAGCTATTTATTTGGTTACTAACTTAGATTCTATAGTTGAAATTATAAAACAAAATTATGAATTTTATTTACTCACAATTTTATTTCACTAATTAATTTTATTAATTATAGCTTGATGAGTTTTAGTTTTTAAATGTAATGAGTACATTTTATGTAAATTATCACTTAATAGAAAAATACTAAGAATCTTATTACTATAATAAAGGCTTAGTTATTTAAAGTGATGATAATGAAAATGAATTTAGTAAGTTTCCTTTGTAGGACAGTAGAGGAACATTTGAATATGCTCTTTACTTGATGCAAAAATAATGGAATATGAGTGTATAATTTACATGTCATTTCTTCTTGTAATGAATTTTTCTTTTGTTTAAAATTGCAAAGGAGGTTTTTAGAGAGGGTAAAATGAACACGGTGGTAATCATTCAAATAAAAATGTGTTTCATATTCAATTATCTACATTTTCATAAAAATATAAAGGGATGGGCTTTTTAATTTCATGTGAAACTGAATGTTACATTCTCACTAAGATTTATGAAGTGTTGTGTCAATGTAAGCTCCAGTATTCATACTCAAATACTTACTAGCATATCATTCTTTTCCTGTATCAAAATCACATCCTCAAATTCCCTTTTATGAATGTCTTCTCTTTGGATTTTTGCCAATGGGTATTAAATAGCTGTAATAATTATGCAAGAAACACGTAGTTTCTAGGATACTCTCTTGTGTTCAGGGAAAAATTAGTTTTGTCTTATTATTAGCCTACCAATAATTAATGTTAATGTCTTACTATTTTAAAAGATTTTTTTTAATTAGAAATTTTGTGTAATACATATATGTAGTACGAGGTTTCTGGCCCTGGCTTTGGGGCCTAACCTCAAGGTCTAGGACCCACAGACCTGCAGTCCCACAGTGACACGCAGAGGCATACTAAAGTTTTAGGCTGATCGGCCTAAGGCCCAGGAATATCACTTGCTAGCTCTCTACCCTTCATCTAACCCATGTCTCTTGTTCAGCCATGTGGCTGGGTACCTTTTCTTAGAGCAACATGGTTGTCCTCTGCTTCTTCTGGCTTCTCTCTGGCATTCTCCTCTGTGCTTCCTGTTCTCAGAGTTTTTCTTAGTCTGGTAGCCCCGCCTACACTTCCTGCTTGCCTTTGGCCAATCAGAGCTTTTTATTAAACCAGTGGGTGGGACAATTATTTACCATGAAACAACACAATACCCCTACATATATATATATATATATATGTATATATATTTAATCTTATGTATGTGTGTGTGCTTGGATGTATGTATATATACCACATGCATGTTGAAGCTAATGATGGTCAGTAAAAGTCAGTCCCCTGAATCCCCTGTAACTGAGTTACAACTGCTAACCACCATGTGGGTTCTGGCAGCTGAACACAGGTCTTCTGAAAGAAGAGACTGTGTTTCTAACCATTCAATCATCTCTCAAGCCCTGTCATTAATAACTTTATTAATAGAATCCTAAATCAAAAATGACAAGTTTCCAGAAATGGATTAAAATGTAAAATTCCAATATTATCTTTGATTCTACAAGGAGTAATACTCTGTTCACACCTGCATACTCCATTACCAGATTTAATACATTACCTAGTCAAGGACTTAATGGACATGATGCATTTAAATCTATATGTGTATTTCTGATGTATTTTCTTTTATATCAATAAGGGACTTACACTTAAATACTTGAAATATTTTTAAACTAATTTTTCCATCAAAATTTTTGAAAAAAAGCTTTAGCTTTGATATAAATCCATCTAATTAAATCTTGAGATTTAAGGCATTATAAATATCATAAGATGAAATGATTTCTCATGTCCATATTTTGGTAGGATTGTTATAGTAAAAATGGTTTTTCTACCTAAAGCAACATAAAGATTTAATATAAACTTCATCAAAATTCCCAACAGAATTCTTCACATAACTGAAATATAAAATTTTCATATTTACATGAAACACATATAAATACACACACACACACACATACACACACACACACACACACACACACACACACACACACACACACCCAGGATAGGTAAAACATTCCTCAGTAACTAACAAACAGTTGACAGGATCACTATCCCTGATTTCAAGTTGTACTACAGAACTATAATAATATAAACAGTATGATATTGATATCAAAACAAAACAGAAATGCTGATCAATGAAATTGTATTAAAGACACAATTAATTAATTTCTTAACTAGGTGACCATAGGTAAATTTCAGTAATACACACCAGAGAAGACCACATCTTCAACAAATGGTGCTTATCAAACTGGGTGGCTACATGCATAAGAATCACTCTGCACAAGATTCTACTCCAAAGGGATCAAGACCCTGAAATAATAAGACCAAATACACTACACCTACTATAGAAAAGTGGGGAAGATTCTTGAATTCACTGGTAGAGGAAAAAACTTTTTGAGAACACCAGTGGCACATGAGTTAAGGACAATTAGTAAAGGGAACCTCTTGAAGCTAAAAGCTTTTATATGGCAAAGACCATCATTTGGACAAAGTGTAAGGCTACAGGAAGGGAAAATAGATATCTACTAGACAAAGGAGTGTGAAAGAGGAAATATTGAGAGAGATTGCTAATAAAGAGGGTCATTTTAGGGGTCTTACAAAATCCTAATACCATAGGAACTAATTTACACACACACACACACACACACACACACACACACACACACACACACACACACACACACACACACAGACTTGAGATCCAAATGAAATCACCAAATATTGGGGAGATGGAGCCTTACCTAGATATTTCTTATTACTAAACAAAACCCCTAGCTCTGGAAATTCATTATATCTCATTGAGTACTTGGTCACAGGAGCTCCATGGGAAATCCCAAACAAACCAGGCTATAGCCATGGCTGTGGGTTGCTTTTACTAAAGGTCAGGCCCTCTTGTTTAAGGCACCAACTATATAATTTACTAAACACTGAGTAGGTAAACTTAGTTATACCTGGAACTTTCAGAGTATTCATGCTACTGAAAAATACTCTCCTCCACGATGCTGAAGGAGAATGGTAAACATCAACTCAACTAGCAAGCCTTTGAGCAACAGTGGTGTCCTTCCTGCAACATGTGCTAGTGAAATAGTGACACAAAGCTTGTGGAAGTTATCAACCCATGTGTTATTGAATTTATGGTCATCCTCATAATATGGAACCTACCCTTGACATTATATGGACGGCACCAACCCTGAGATTATATAGGCCTGGATCCTAGGGGGAAACTGGATACTACACTTCTACTAAAGGACTCTAGTAATAAAATGACTCTTAGTTGCATTTTGCTATACTCATAGATCAGTGTCCTGCTCAGCCACCATCATGAAATGGCCTCTGCAGTAGATGGAAATAAATTCAGAATCCTACAGTTAGACAATGTGAAGAGAGTAAGAGGCCATTTGGCACTTAGTCCTAAGTGTGATTTCTTCATCAGTTTTCTCTGTTCATGTTAAGGGCATTCTGGGTAAGAGGAGATGAAAAATATTGTAAGAGCCAGAAGAGAATACTAAGGAAACAGGCCCTCTTCACATAACAGAACTAAGTCTACACATATGTGTTGACAGAAATTGGCAGCATGCACAGGGCCAGCACAGGTCTGTACTAGATGACTTCTCATTGCTGAGATGGGTAGTGAACATAAGCACACATTCCTAACCCAGAAGCACAATCCAACAGAAAACTGCTTGCCAATGGAAAAAAAAAATAATGGAGTTTCACTGAGTGAAACACTCTTAGGTCCAGTTCCCATGCCTTGAAGAAAATGAGCATCAGAAAAGACTCAAAGACATTTTTGAATATTCTTTGTTCAATAAGTTTTTGACAGTGTCTACACACACACACACACACACACACACACACACACACACACAGTGTGTGTGTACATCTTTGTGCGTATTATAGTTTCCAGCTTTGTGATTTTATGTACAAATGTGTTTTTGTGTTGATATGTGTTTGTTAAGCTCTTTCTTGGCAATTTTTTCCTATTTTATTTGTTTTGACCTTTCTATTTAATTTTAGTTTATTTATTATTACTATTATTTTTATATCCTAATATGAAAAAAATTTGGTCATGTGAAAAAGTAAGGATGATCTGGAAGGTGTTTAGGGAAAGGAAACATGATTCAGATATATCATATTTCTTTATAATTTTCTCCATTCATTGTCTATAATAATTTATGCATTAATGGAAAGCAAGTCTTCTTTTATTTATCACAACTTTTCAATCCTGGGACTTTTGACCCGCATTTAGTATTAGTTCTTTCAGAAAATTGTATAATGTGCTTTGCTTATATTCATCCCACCACTTTCCTAGAGATCCAACGTCATGTCCTTGTTTAAAAAACAACCTATATCTTTGTATGCTTGCCTGTCCATTGGACAGTGGTCAACTTAATAGAGTTTAGACTCTAAACAAAAACTCTCATCCAATAATGATCATTTGCCAATTGCTCATCATCTGGCTGTGAGGTATTATGCCCACCTACTCTCTTACTGCTGGCACTTCATATGACATGAATTTGGACAGGGAATGTGTGTGCTGTAGTAACATATATAAACAGAACAATAATAATTAAAACAGAGTGAATTTTGGAGAAAATACATGTGACTTGTTTAAGGAATCAGAAAGAGTGGGGAGTAATGTAGAGAGCAGGAATCGTATACAAATTTCACAAAAATTTTAATACCATTTCATACTTTCCTTTTCTCCCTCCAAGCCCTTCTATATATTTTCATACCTTCCTTGCTCTCTTTCAAATTCATGACTTCTCCTTTTTAAAATATTTTCTTTGCATGTCCATTTTATTTTATTTTATTTTTTATAAAATCATCTTTTTACCCATGTACTCCTCCCCCTTCCTTCCCTCCTCCTAATCCCTCCCAGACAGCCCTCAGCCTCCCCATCTCCCCATCCCCTCTCTGAAAAGAGCAAGAAGTCCCAAGGTGGGTCTGCTCAGCACCGCACATCCACTCCAGGCAAGTCCGATCTCCTTATCCCAAAGTCAAGACTGGGTTAGGTGTTCCTCTGCAGGGAATGGGTTCCAAGGTCCCAGCCCACACACAGGAACACAGTCTGATCCCACCCCTTGAGGATCCACATACTGCTCATGCCAATCAACAGTTGCCTAGCTCCTTTTCTTGATGGACCTCCAGTGGCTGTTCTTGATTCATTGAGCTCCCCAGAGTTCCAACTAGTCATCACTGTGGGATTTTTCCTCACAATTCTTATTCCCTTGCTCATACCAAATACCCATACATAAAGACTTACCGAGAGGAAGCTGATTATCAAATAACAGGATCAAGTTGTGTTGATGATAAAAACAACAAAATAAAAATTGACACTGAAAAAAGAAAGAAATCCTTACATATAAACAAAAGATCTCCAAGTAGTGCCCTGACTGTCTAGTCAGTCTACAGGATATTCTTTTTTTCTGATTCTCTCTTAATCTTGGAAGTCATTGTTTATTCACAAGCTAGTTCTTACTTGGAGATGGGTAGAAGTACAATAAATGACTAAAAAATTCTGTTTTGAATATTTCGTTTAGTTTTAAAATAGAATTTTAAATAAAACTAATAATTCAATTTTTGGGAGTTTTGTGTTTATTTGAATGACAATCATTTGAGAATATTTGTATTAAGAATACTAAATGTGTTTAGTAACAATATTTGAATATTAGATAAAAATATGAGATATGTATTTTATATTTATTTTATTCATTAATAAAAATTATTAAATATAAAAAGAGTAAGTTTTTATATTTTGTCAAATATTTCTACTTACTTAAATGCTTTTCTACATAGTAAGAATATAATTTGAAATCCATATTTGTTGCTGATAAGCAAATAAGTAATTCTGATTCTTGACATTTCATTTCTACGAGTAAATTTATGTTTTCTTCTAGTTCTTTAGATTAACTAATTATTTAATCAAAATTATATTATAAAAGTTATTTTTTATTGAAAAAATATAATCAAAGAAAATAGTTTTCATGCTGTGGAGCTGTAAACTGTATGATCATCATTTTTCTCTAATCACTTGTGGAAATTGTATGCCTTTAAATAAAAACTGATGTGGGAATGTCTTTCTGTGTGCTGTGAATCTCAATCTTTAAATAAAGGAGCTGTTTTGGTCCATGACAGGCACCATAGAAAATGTAGGAGGCGAAATCAGAGCATAGGCAGGGGAAGCAGGGCGGAGTGAGACAGACTGAGCCAGAAGCCCAAAGGAACAACATGTAAGGAACACAGGTGAGCCATGGGCCACATTGTAGACAGATTAATGAGAATAGGTTGAGTTAAGATGTAAGAGCTAGCTAGCAATGTGCCTGAGCCATAGGCCAAACAGCATGAAGTTAATATAAGCATCTGAATCATCTCCTGGGGCCTGATCAGCAGCTGGTGGCTAAAGGGTCTGGGGTGGTAGGTCTGTGAGTCTGGACCTCTGGCTGCCCAGGACCAAGAAACCTTACTGTTATAAAAAACCATCATTTTATTTGTATTTGTCATTGGCCTCTTTTTCACAGTTCTCCATTTCCTTCTTGATGTGCCGTGATAACATACCCTCCTCTAGTTTCTCATCTCTACCCAAATTTCACATTTATGGCATAAGAATTTTTGGATCTTTTAAAACTTCTCCCTTGTCCTTGGCCGTGGGTCTCTGCATCTGCTTCCATCAGTTGCCAGATGAAGTCTCTATAATGACAGTTTTGATATCCATCAATCTGATTACCAGGGCAAGCCAGCTCAGGCCCCCTCCCCACTAGTGCTAGTAGTCTCAATTGATATCATCCTTGTGGATTCTTGGGAACTTCACTAACACCAGGTTTCTAACCCCGTATTCTCCCCCTTTATCAAGATATCAAGAGACCAAGCTTATGGGGCTCTGTTGAAGAAAGGAAAGAAGGATATTTGAGCAAAGGGAGGGAGGGTCAAGATCACCTTTGGAAAATCTACGGACACAGCTTATCCAAGCTATTGGAAACTCAGGAACTTTAGCTGTTTAGCCTGCACGGGACCCGACCAGATCTCAGTATAGAGATGACAACTGTGTAGCTCGATCTGTTTGAGGGGCCCTGGCAGTGAGATCAGGTACTATCTCTGGAGCATGAGCTGACTTTTTGGAGCCCATTACCTGTGGTGGGAAGCTTTGTCCAGACTTTATGCAGGGGTGCCAGCTTAGTTTCTGTCTCAGCTGAATGTACCAGGCTTTGCTGACATCACATGGGAGGTCTTAATCTTTAGGAGCAGAAGATGAAGGGTAGGGGTAGGCAAAGTTGAGGGAAAGAGGGAGGGGTATGAGAGAGGAATCTGCGGTTGGTACGAAAATATTTCTTAAAACAATAACAACAACAAAAAGCTATTGCCTGAATGGAACTCAGCCAGCATTGGCTTTCAGGTAAGTGTATGCATGACATTGCTTCCACTGACTCCTATCCACTTGAAGTGTCCATTTGGGCTGCTCAGTATTAGTTTACATGTGCAAGAGAGTATTCTTCATTCAAAATAGTTTTAAAATCAATAATGTTTAAAGATGATAAGTGTTTTATTTTTGTTTTGTGGATTGTTAACTTTAAAGAGTTTGTATATCTCCACAGCAGCTATAGGCAATAATTAATATGTTTCTTATATTGAAAATAATAACAGAGAAGACAGGGCCCCAGCTGGATATATCTCATCAACAAATGATGCTTCAATATGGGCATAAATTCAGTGTATGCATACATTAACATAAGTTTTGTTTTTCACTTACAACTTAGTATATATTTGTTCAGCCATATATATTCCTAACTTATTTTTTCACTAATACTCTTCTACATTAAAATAACAAAAACAGA
The DNA here is from genome assembly GCA_033318265.1 of Phyllotis vaccarum. Lineage (NCBI taxonomy): Eukaryota > Metazoa > Chordata > Mammalia > Rodentia > Cricetidae > Phyllotis > Phyllotis vaccarum. The sequence continues at coordinate 23,628,619 of JARWLC010000014.1, forward strand.
AATGAAAAATCTTTTTACATTGTTATACATTACACAATTACTGATTTACATACTTTAGTCTTTTCTTTGTAGGCAAATGTTTTCCCAAATATAAAATGTTGTTCAAATAAAAAAAATTGAAGTGATAAACCAAAAATAAGTTAATTTGAAATAGCAAGTACAGGAAAAAGTATAGGGTCATCCTTGCTGGTGACTGTGAAATTTGCACACTAGATGGAGCACCTTATCTATGATTGTGCAACACAGTACTTTTTAGGAGGGCTTCAGTCTTAGAAGCTGGGTCTTTCTGTTTTGATTCAACTTTTAATTTATTATAACTTTTATTTTGACAAGGTAGCTGTTTCTTCTTATACACTTTCATTACTTTTACTCTGATACAGGAATGGTTTTATATATTAAATGTTACACACTTAAAAGCACAAAGGATCAAAAGTTCTTACATGTTTTACATAGGTACACCTTAATAGTAAGCCGACATCAATCACCTGATGAGAATAGTTAGACTTACTGCGAAGTAAACATTTCTGTTTGTTATGAAAGTACATCTCTAATGGAGTACAATAAAAAGTCGCTACTTTTCAAATAGCTTATAAGAAGTCATCTGCTTATAAAACTTAATTAAATATTAATCAAAAAGTCCACTTAAATCACTCTTGTACATGACAAAGGATAGATACAAATGGGAGATAGTTGTTATTGTTTTTTTCTTCAAAAATTTTGAATGCAAGCTGTTTTGGAGGGAAGCAATAATAATTACAATATTTTCTCAGAAAAAAATATTGGCTATCCTTTGCTATATGAACATGTGAGCAGCAAACTTTATATCAAGTCAAATGTCTGCCATAGGGAACATTGGTTAAAAGTGTGTTTGAAAAAAGAAGATGAGCCATTTATCTTAAAAGGATCTTTTCTCAGCAACTTTGATGTTTTCATCAAAGATTTTAAAGTAACACAGACAACATATGAATGTTCTTATTTTAGATACTTCAAGGTAATAATTTATATACTGTTGAAACAGCTTGATAAAGCTATTGACATAGCATTTGAGCTTATTAATTTCAAGGTTTGAGAAGACTCACAGAACATAATTTATTTATTTGGATTCTTTAGTTCTTTCTTATTTCTTATTGGCAAAGATTGGATGTAGCAAATTCTCATAGGTGATGTTCTGTAGATAATAAAACTTGCTTTGATATCCATCAGTTCCTAACTTTGTGTAAAATTTAGTATAAACCACGGGCAAGAAACTACATAACTGGAAGATAACCATCCTTAGAATCGGCCAAGTAGGCACATAGAGACATATACAAAAAGCACATAATTTGTGATGTGAAGCAGAGATGGTTTTCATCTATGGGAACCTATGTTTTACCTCGTTGTGATCCCAAGTATATTTAGAATGACCTTGCTTGTGAAGACACAATCAGTTGTCACAAAACCCACCAGAAATATGGGAATAAGTTATATGCAGCTGAAGCAAGTTTCTGAACTGCTCAGTGATTATCAATCCATTATGAAGACTGACTCAACGCTCGCACACTGAATATGCAAACACCATCATTTGTGGCATTTCATTTCACCACAATGAAGATAGGAAATAGGATGAAGATGTTGCAAGGCTATAGCTTAAAATGATATAATTCTTTGTCCGTGTGAGACAGGATCTCACACTCTAGCCTTACCTGGTTTCAAACTCATGGTGATCCCCCCGCCTCAATTTCATACATTTAGTTATTAACGAATTTACTTGACTTCTTAAACTGTTATTTTGTTCTTCCTTGTATTTAGTCAATGCAGCTCTTCATAAAATTTTCAACCAGAATTGAATTTCTCCCGAAGACTATTTTCTTTTGGAATAACCCTCAACAAGGTGAAGGTCAGTATCTAAGCTATAGTCCTATTAACTTTTAGTATTTATCTATAAATAAAGGCTTCTTGGTTATAAATAAAGTTAAAGGTCAAAAGAATGTTAAAAAGGAAAATCTGTAGCTTGTAAAAGAAACAATGTTCAAGTAGGTGAAGATCAAATATACTTAGTTTCTTGTATAAAGAGACAATGCCACTTCAATCAATATAAGAATCTCCATATAGTTCTATTTAGATCTGTTTGGGGGCTTAGGAATGAGATTTGTGCTCAAAAATATTTTCTAGCCTTCATCCCAACACTTCAACGAAATCTCATAGCATACAGAAAGAACAGCAAATTTAAAAGATGCTTTACAGTGTCAACTGGGTATAAGTTGGCTTTGAAGTGTGCAGAAAATAGACCCTGATTCCAGTATACTATTTCTAAATACAGCTAAAAAGAGCTCTGTTTTATCAAAGGAAAGCATGAAAATTTCCTTCATTGTGGACTTGAAAAAGAAAGAAAAGCTGGTGCCAGCATGAAATCAATGAGTCCAGATGAACAACACGGCATAGACACCAACCAAAATTCTTTAGGGCTTGTTGCCTTAGTCAATGGCATCAGTGATGTCCCTTAGGGGATGAAAAGTGTTGTAGGGGCCTCCATTGACTTCTGCTACTTTTTCATCATGTAAACATCTTTATATGACAACAATTATTTCCCCTGGGTTATGTGATTCTAAAAGAGATTCAATCACCTATAAAAATAAAGTCTGTAACCTACTACTTTTCTAAAACAAGGATGAGTTCTTTAACTTTTAAAATATCTTTTATACAATGTGAGCTGGAGCAGTCATATCTGATATTCATATATACTCATGTCTGAAATTCATGTAGCTATCATCAGTCTAATACCTTCAGAATTAGAAATCATAAAAATATCTTTTTAAAAAAAAATTTTGATGGTACAATTGATCCTGTATCATGGAGAACATAAATATAAAAGAAGGAAGTAATATTAAAATTTTTATTAAAAATGTCCATTTAAACAAATAAGGATTGTCCTACATATTTATCCTGTGATTGTTGTGAAGTATAAATAGATTGTTGGAAAAATGCATTTAGAGCCAAAAATGTTAATGATTAGCAATATTAATTTGAGTCTTCAAAAATTGCTAATTATGTTATTCAATTATTTTAGATATCTAAAGATTATGGCAATACTGGACAATGAATTTTAAGGACAGATAAGCTACATTAGTGAATTAATTTAATTACCATATTATTATGTTGTTTAAAATCTGCATATTAGTATGTGTGTGTGTGTGTGCGCGCGTATGCGCGCGCACACACACACACACACACACACACGTTTTGTGTTTAAGAAAGAAAATAGCACTTGAGGCAGAAGAGATGTGACTTTCATCAGTCAAGCCTCTGCCATCCCCTTTGCAACCCAGGACCACACATTCAAAATTACCTTCCTTGTCTCCAAAGTTAACTAAGTACACCATGAATTAAAGAGGAGCTTCTTTATAACTTTGTTTAATTGTAACAACATTCAAATCCAAGCATTGAGACATTGTAAGGAAGTAGACATTTCAAAACAGAAGACAGAACATCTGGAAAATCTCCCGAGGACCAGATCTCCACTAAACACATTACTTAAGTTTCCTAGTTGTTTTAAAATGGTATATATGTAATTTAAAGTTTGGCGAATGCTTGTCTATTTATTTATTTATTCATTTAGCTATCTCTCTATTTAGTGATAGCTTCAAGTCACATTCTTTCCTCTTCATTTTATTCTTTCCTTCCTCTCTGTTTTGGCATTTAAAATAATGAGCTACTGAAATTTCAAATATTGAAATTGCATTATATTGGAGGAAGATAACTTTTTTCAATAGCTTATTATGTTGGATAAAGGGAGATAATTTTCTTTCAAAAGTATCAAAATCAGCTCTATTATCCTGGCATCTGTACATGCCTGTAAATTGCACTTGAGAGTCTAAAGAGTAGCTTATGCCCATTTCTCTCTCACTGAGTTTAAGTACTTCTCATGCTTTTCCACTTTACTTCCCTATTTTCTTCTTGAGAATTTTAGACCAATATGTAGTATCTTATAGAGTTAACTTTCCTCAGGGTTAAATGATTCAGTTTGTATTTCATAAAGAGCTTTTAAAGAAAGTGTTGATATCCTAAATTATTTACTCAGTTATGTATCTTATCCAAATATCAAAAATTCTCATTGCAGCCACCTTAGACCATGCAAACAGTTCTACAGTTAGTACCTTGTAACTAGCATCTCTATCATATATTTTATATAATGAAAATTGGTGCACAAGCGTTTACAAAATGATGTTAATATAAAAATATTGAATTGATGATACTGTTAACTGTCCAATGTTAGTATTTTCTATTTTCTTTACTTTGCTCATTCTAGTAGCCAACACATGCCACTGGTTAATGACTTTCTGACTTTTAAGAGACCACTCAATTAGGGAAAAGAAATTTGCTACAGGAAGAAATTTTGTTGTACATCTTTGTCGTATCTTTGTGCATACTAGGGAAGTGAATACCAAACAAGAGAAGTAAACTCTTCATTGAGCAACAGAATGAGAATAGTGATCCAAAGACACACAATTTTATAGAGGGAAACATTTGTCAACAAAGAGGAATTGTAAGTTGGAATCTTTTTTTCCAGCACTAAATACTTTTCTTTTCCTGGTAAGATAAAGATAACGATACAAATCACATGTGCATGTGGCTTCAAACATAAATTAGCTCCCATACTAAAATCCGTTTAAGTTTGAGCTAAAAGATTACAATAAGTTGTTTTGCAACTGATACATTGAGGAAATCCCCATCTTAATGTCAGAAACCAATATCCAGCATCAAATCAGAGTAGTAAAATTTAGAGCTACATCTAGCTTTATTAACTCTTTCATATTCTGAAAATGTATAAGAAATCATCATTCAGACTGTTATCAGCCTTTAAATATTTGTTTCTATAATGTATGCAACTTCATTTTAGAAAACTATACTTAAAATCATTTTATCTATATTCTTTCTGAACTCTATGATTTGTTGAATAAAATATTTACTGTCTATTTAAAGAATAAAAGCGTAGTATCTTCCATGTCTCTCTGATTAAAAGTAAGAAAAATATTCTAGCTGTAATATATGGTCTACCAGGGCCCATACATGGCAAATTGTGAGCAGGTAAGGAAATGGTTGTTGACTTTCATTTGCATTCTCGTTCTGCATCCGTCAGATTTACGGAGTGTGACCTATAGCATCCAAATTCATCACTTAACAATTATTGTTGAGACTGTCAACTATGTGAATTAGGTTTAGCAGCAAAATTTTATAGTCTGACTGGAGAGAAGAGCAAATTAAATGATCAAATAAGATTTATATGCTCAAATGAAAATGCCCAAAGTGAACATTGAGACATCTCACTCTTTCTCTATTATGGTCACTTCAGAGATTGAGCAGAACTAATAAATAAAAAAAAATGTTTTGGGATGAAACTAATGGATAATAAAAAATGTAGATGTTTAATTATAATCTTGAGAATTAAGTATATAGGTACAGTTTAATGGTAATTCCAAGCATTGTTCATTCTCTACCATTTAATTTTCCAACATTTCCTTTTTCCTAATACATCTTATGAACTCCAGAATAACTCACGTAGTGTGCCACTATGCAAACCTCACCCTAAGGAAATGTCTACAACAAGCGTGTCATAACAACTGAAGAAAATATGCCAAAGCACTCTTGTATTCTGGAATATTTTATTTTGTGCTGACCTGGTTTACTTGAACCTCCAAATATGCTTAAGTAAATAGATGCACACTTTTCATTGACTCTATAATAATACAATACTATAACCCATATAGAAATTTTGAACTTGGCATCTCCTCAGTGTTTTTTTTGGTTTTGTTTAGTTTTGTTTTTGTTTTGATGACTCCAAAGTTACTGTGTGAGAAGGATAGAGGTCCAGAACACAGGCTGATTTTATGGACAGTTTAGTTTATTGCAGAAAAAAAGTGCTGCTCATCATCATATTGGAATCACAAGATATAGACTTAGGCCAACTTGGACTCAACTTTTTGTGCACTTGCATGAGATGTAGCAAAGGGTACCTTTAACTATCATCTAATATAATGGCATTACAAGTTGCTTATGAAAGTAGTTTCCTAATCAATGGGCTTGATACCTTATAGTCACTACATAGAAAAGAGAAAAGAATGCATTCAGTATAGTTTTCCCAGTATCTAAATTATCAGCTCAAGACAAGTGCTGAAACCTGGTTAAACATAATATTATAATATATTTGTTCATTTTCCTCTTCTATTGTACCATATTATTTATTAAGAGATATGTAGTATAAACCTACTATCAGCCATTTGACTTAAATACATTTGATAACTAACCTGGTGAAAACTATGCTGCTTTAAATTATAAAAGCCAGTTGCAAACAATGTTGTAAAAATTTACCTGATAATTATATAATCATCATAGTAATGAGAACTGAACAAAATGACTTTGATGTTTGATATTCAAAATACCCATAATGTATATAGTTCACAAATAATTCTTGTCTGGATACTTTGGCTAAAATAAATGATGGCATGAATGAACTTAAAAGACAATAAAACATATAAAGATATATTCAGTATAAAATAAATTTTAAATAATTAACATAGCTATTAATACATAAATGCCATTGAATTCTTTTATTTTTATATATGTGTATACACACACATACATATACTTAAAATAGGAGATTATAATTATATTTATTTCAAGACATGATATTTAGATAATCCAGCAATATGCATTAGAGATTCCTTTGCTTTTATCTAAAGAGTAAAAATTTGGTCAAACTATTGTGCAATCAACTGAACAATAAATTATGCTAATATTATAGTATTTGTTAACTAAATTTACTTTAAAAAATTTCAATGGTAATTAGATACTAGAGTTAAAATGTTGATTTTTCTCAATCCAAGCATAGTTGTTTACATGTAAAACTAGTGCTTATTTTATATTTATTACTGATAAAATAATTTACTTTCTTTTAGCAATGCTTATTTAATTGCTTTTAATCATTTGTGAGGCTGGTACAAAATAGTAGGCCTAATTTTTTTTTAACATTTTAATATAGATAAATTATAAGAGTAAATTTTTATCATTCTTTGCAACTATTTAAAATGTATAGAATATCAGATTATTTCATGACTTTTAGCTGTACTATAGACTCATCTTGGTAGATAAAATTTTGTTACTTTACTGGCATATATATGTTGAGAGGCCCAAAATTTGTTGAAAGCATGATAAAAGACATGCAGATAATCCAGAAATCCAACACTACCAAGACACAGAAAAACATCATCAATGTAGAAGGTATAAAGATCTGCTGGAGGGTGTTTCAGTGTCCCATGAGGCATGAACACCAAGTCATAACTTTTTTTCTTGATCTCTGACTTTTGTCTGTGTTTCTGAAAATATAAATAGTTGATATCACTCCTGGCATAGTCTCTGAAGGCTTTGAACAATGAAACAGTGACCACTGACAAAATTTGATAAAACTGGGGTGGGAGGTTCTTTGATGGCTTAAGACAGGTGGTAATGGATGAGCCAGAATTTTTGTGTAGATATGGTGAATGAAAAGAAAATGTATGTTAAATCATTTATAAGTATTGAAACTACATAAATAGTTAGCAGCAAAATAAATACAACACTATAATGTGTCATGGTGGGGAGGGAAATTACTTTCAAGATATGCAGAGACAAGTTTGCTGGGTGAACCAAGAAAACATTGCAAAGAACATGTATCGAAGTATGTACATTTTCTAGACAAACAGTTAAAATTAAGATAATTCTTCAGTCGAACAAGACAAGAATAAATCAAAATTATAGAGAAAAGTGAATGTACTGTAGAAAAATTGCTGCTGTGTCTGTAAAAATGTTATCACCAACATTCTATGATTATATACATAAGAACTATTGACTGCAGAATCCCATTCATCTCTTGTTATATGGATAAAATTCTTCATAATAATTATTATGGGATTCAATTTTCTTCTAATGTATAAAGGTAATGGTTACTTTGGCTAAAGAGTACATAGAGTAGAGGTGTGTAGATAAGTTGGTGATTATTATGACCATATGAACTAGTAAATTAGAACTTTAAACAGCATATGTAAGAGAGAAGTTTTGAATGCTCTTTAAGCAGAATGTAACTCATCTGAAGAAAATTGGCAGTTTTATAGAAAATACACTTTGTTTGCTAATGAAGAGAACACAAAGTATGAAGCCCATAGACTTTATTACTCATGTGGCTACAAAAACAAAAAAAAAAAAACAAAAAAAAAAAAAACAAAACAAAAAAAAGAATTACCGCTTTCTGAAAACAACTTCTTTTCCTCAACATTGTAGTTTCAGCTCTTATTTCCTATTTCTTGTGACATTTCTGTGGATGAGGAAAAGCATTTTTTTTCCTAACAGGGTCTCCTTATATGGGTATGTGGGCTGAAATGCCATTTAGGCAATAAAATTTGACACAATTTCTCTGTTCTCTAATAAATATATGGTCTTGATCCAGATGACTCAAATACCTGTTACTAGAATCACCAGTTCCTTTGAAGGTATAGAAATCCTTCTAGAAGTGTAAATAACTTGTTGAACTTTCTTTAATTATTGTGATACCTTGAGAGATTTCTTCTTGATCAAACATGGTGGCAAAGAACCCTGAAATTCACATTATCCTAAAGTTCATGATGATATATATTGTTTTCAATGATAGTGAGGCATAGAGTATCAAGAAATATTTAGGAAATAATTGGTTTCAAGGGTTCTCATATTGACAGTCATTGGTCATTAATATCCCTTGATATCAGTGGACTCAATTCACTCAAGATGGATACTAAAATAGAAACCTCCCTTCTGAGCTATACAGAAAACATACCTCAACTTCAAAGACAGACATGGACTCAAAGTAAAGGGTTGGGGAAAACTTTCCAATCAAATGGTTCTAAGAAACAAGCTGGTATAGTCATACTAATATCTAACAAAATAGACTTCAAATTAAAATTAAAAGAGACCAGGATGGACATTAGTTACTCATCTCAGGAAAAATCCACCAAGATGAAGTCTCAATCCTGAATATTTATGCCCCCAACACAAGGCATATGTAAAAGAAATACCACTAAAGCTTAAACTTCACATCAAAACCCACAAACTACTAGTGGGGGACTTCAATAGCCCACTTTTACTCATGGATACATTAACCAGATAGAAACTCAACAGATAAATAAAGGGTCTAACAGATGTTATTACCCAAGTGGACTTAATAGATATATACAGAACCTTCCACCCAAACACAAAGGAGTATATATATTTCTCAGCACCCTATGGAATTTTCTCTAAATTGACCACATACTCAGTCATAAAGCAAATATCAACAAATACAAAAATGGTAATAACTCCTTTTATCATATCATACCATCACGTCCTAAAGTTAGAGTCCAAAACAACAAAAATCACAAAATCCTACAATTTCATGGAAATTGAACATCTCTCATTTGAACCACCTCTGAGGGAAGGAAGACGTTAAGAAAGAAACCAAAGACTTCCTAGAATTTAATGAAAATGAATCCACAACATACCCAAACTTATGGGACACAATGAAAGCAGTGTTAAGAGGAAAACTCATAGCAGTAGATGTTTATATGAAAAACCTAGAGAAATCTCACACAAGAGACCTAACAGCAGAGCTGGAGGATTTAGAACAACTAGAAGCAAACTCACCTAGAAGAAGTAGATGGCATGAAATAATGAAATTTAGGGCTGAAATCAGTACAATAGAAACAAAGAGAGCAATACAAAGAATCAATGAATCAAAGAGTTCGTTCTTTGAGAAAGTCAACATGATAAACCCTTATTCAAACTAACAAAAAAAAGGAGAGAGAGAGAGAGAGAGAGAGAGAGAGAGAGAGAGAGAGAGAGAGAGAGAGAGAGCCAGGAAATCCAGAGAATTATCAGGTCATAGGTCATATTTTGAAAATCTATACTCCACTAAAATGGAGAACCTAAAAGAAAAGAACAGCTTTCTGGACAGGTACCAATAAATCAAAATTAAATCAATATCAGATTAAAGAACTAAACAGACATATAACCCCAAAGGAAATTGAAGTAGTTATTAAAAGTGTCCCAAGTATAAAGTAGCTCAGAATCAGATAGTTTCAGTGCAGAATTCTACCATATATTCAAAGAAGAACTAATACCAATACTCCTGAAACTTTTCCATACAGTATAAACTTAAGGAATATTGCTGAACTCTTTTTATGAGGCCACAATCACGCTGATTCCCGAGCCACTCAAAAAAGCAACAAAAAAGATAATTACAGACCAATCTTCCTTATGAACATAGATGCAAAAATACACAATAAAATTCTGACAAACCGAATCCAACAACATATCAAAAAAATCATCCACCACGATCAAGTAGGCTTCATCCCAGAGATGCAGGGATGGTTCAACATAAGAAAAACTGTGAATGTCATCCATCATATAAAAAACTGAAAGAAAAAAAATACATGATCATCTTATTAGATCTGAAAAAGCCTTTGAAAAAATTCAATATTCTTTCATGAAAAACATCCTGGAGAGATCAGTAATACAGGGAAATTACCTAAATATAATAAAGGCAATATACAGCAAGCCGACAGCCAACATAAAGCTAAATGGAGAAATACGCAAAGCAATTCCAGTAAAATCAGGAACAAGGCAAGGTTGCCTCCTCTCTCTCTGTATCTATTTAATATAGTGCTCAAAGTTTTAGGTAAAGCAATAAGAGAACAAAGAAAGATTAAGGGGATACAAGTTGGAAAGGAAGAAATCAAACTATGTGTATTTGCAGATGATATGATATTATACATAAGTGACCCCAAAATTCTACCAGAGAAGTCTTTCAGCTGATAAACACCTTCAGCAATGTAGCACGGTACAAGATTATCAAAAAAAAAAAAAAAAAAATCAATCGCCTTCCTAGACACTAAGGATAAAAGAAATGAAAAAGTAATCAGGGAAGCATCACCCTTTATAATAGCTGCAAACAGTATTAAATATCTTGGTGTAACTCTAGCCAAAGAAGTAGCAGACCTGTTTGACAAAAACTTTAAGTCACTGAAAAAAGAGATTGAAGAAAATGGAAAGAAATATCAGAAAATGGAACGATCTCCCATGCTCCTGAATAAGTAGGATCAACATAGTAAAAATGGCAATTTTACCAAAATCAATCTACAGATTCAATGGAATTACCATCAAAATCCCAACACAAATTTTTTCCAGACCTTGAAAGAATAATACTCAACTTCCTATGGAGAAACAGGAATCCCAGGATTGCCAAAACAATCCTGCTCAATAAAAGAACTTTAGGAGGATTCACCATCCCTTACTTCAAGCTGTAAATAAATAAATAAAAATAACATTCTAAAATTTTCAGGCAAATAGAAGGATTTGGAGAAAATCCTCCTGAGGTTACACAAGCCCAGAAAGATGGGCATGGGATGTACCCAATCATAAGTGAACTTTAGAAAAAAGCAAAGAATACCCAAGCTGCAAAACACAAACTCTGAACAGCTTGGGATCAGAAAGATCATAAGAGAGACATCTAGAGATTCCCCTAGGAAGAAAAAATAGATTAGATCACCTTAGCAAATTGGGATCAGAGATGGTTGCAACCATGAATAGGTGAGAACAAATCATGAGAGAAGGATATGGTTGAGTGAGAGGAGCAACAAAGGGGGAGCAAAAAAATAGAATTAGTGGATGTGCCACACTGAGGTGACCCCCCTTGGGACTTCTTGGGGAAGGGATGGAGGAATGGAGAGGTGAAAGGCTAATGGCTGACTGGGAGGGATTGGTAGGAGGGGAAGGAGGGGGAGCAGGGAGATACATGGATAAAAACACTTTTTATTAACAAAAATTAAATGAACATACAAAAATTTAATATTAAAAATTAAAGAAACAAAAAGAAACGTTTTATCAACCTGTATGATTTCATAATTGCAAAGAAGATGAGCTTTTATGAATTATCTCTTTCCTAAAAATAAAATGCCCTACTGGTGAGGCAATGGTTAGAAAGAAATGTACCTATAAAATGGAAGATATTAAACAGATAACAAATGATTGGCTGACAAAATATAGAAAAGGTTGGGAAACAGTGTAAAGTAGAAAGTTCACTTTACTGTTGCAAAGCAGCTTATATAATTATTTGATTGTGTGACTGTAACCTTATTAATAAAATACACACTTTTGTATTACTAAAGTCTAAAGATATGTGGAGAACAACAGCTTGTCATTTTATTGTTAACTATAGACCGGTTTGCGGCTGATCAACCATACACTCTTACATTAAATTTTATTATTTTTACTTTTTTACTCTTATTTTCATAATTTTGGATGAAATAGTATACAGAAAATGTATGATTAGAATTAGTGAAGCAGTTTACTGGAGGTGTATGTAAATGTGGCTTATACACAGTCATGTGGATTAAATACAGACTATGGATTGTATGTGAACATGAACATAACTTACTTTGATTTTTTTGTGAATTTTATTTTCACCCAAGCAGATATTCTGCAATTTTATAGGTTTTTATAAGCATTCTTTTCATTTCTGGGAATGTATATCAATGGATATAGCAATTAACTTCTAATAATCTAATAACCAGAACATACCAGAGAATTTGTTCTCTTTCTTAAGATGCTAAAATTTAAAAACCTGACAAATACACTGTAATGGTCATAGTTCTTAAATAAAAATAAATATGAACAAGTGGGATTTTTGGCAGGACATTGTCCATCATGAATACATACATATAACTTGACATTTTCTTCAGTATGTTGTGTTTTTAATATATAAAAAAAATCCCCTCTAAAAAAAGTGGTTGTGTTCCTCCTTTATTCGTGCATAAATTTAAATTTATAGTGAAAAGAAATAGACATTTTATAAAATACTGGGCCGAATACATTGTTATTATATTCTTGTCTTTTTAACTAACATTTGCAACTAAAATATTACAATTTTAGATTCAGTCTAATAAAATATAAATTTATAGTTTATTTGGTCTGTTACATATGTAGAAATCATATGAATGTATGGAAGTGTCACAATGAAACCCACTCTCCTAGGCTATTTAAAAACCTTAATTATTTAAGGTTGGAAAAGCAAATGAAGACTCACGTACATGTGAAGAAGATATGAAAGGCTGGGAGAGAAGGGACTTGGGAGTGATTGATGCAAGGAAGGGGAGAGTTAAAGTGATGAAATTATATATAAAATTTAAAAAGATAATGGCATCACTACATGTACTGAAATTTCTGAAAGGGCTGAGCATTGTTAACCCATAGCTTTTCAACTTGGAGAAAGAAAAATGAGACAATTTTATTTTGGTATTATCATTCGGAACAACACTTTGGTTCATAATTCTGAATGAATATCGTTGTTTTGTAAAGGGGATTAAATGTGTTTATGGCTGGAAACTTCAGATTTATTATGATAAAGTATCCAAATGTGGGGCTCAGTCACAGCACAATACTGCCATGGAGCATTCCTACTAAAGCTTGGATTGTAATAAATTGAAAAAAGGGGGCAGAAGAAGGTAAAGTTTAACCAGGATTAAGGTTTTAATAGTCAGAAGTGGGTTTTGATTCATCTCTATCTGGAAATTTTTTAACAGCAAACCTGACATTTCTATTCTATTATTTGTGATGACAGGTATTCCTCTTCAAAAGGATATTTTAGAGGTTTTTGCATTATAATTCAGAAAGGACTCCAGACACTATTAAAATATATTAAAATACTAATTATAATAGAATAAATTAAAATACAATGTTATGAACACAACTCTACAGTAAAAATTTTAGCCTATAATGTACCTTTTCAATAAATTTTATGTGCAACTTGTGTATGTTATTTATTCTCAGTGGGTTCATACTCACTTTCATTAGGAATTGATCATATAGTGTTCCTTTCTTGCACAATGATTTCAATATGCATTATCTTAATAGTTAAACAATATAGAGTTAAATAATTAAAGTAACACATTGGAAGAATATGAAGTACATGTTAAGGACTCCGCAGTGTAAACTTTGTTGATAAGTTCAAATTCAGAGTTCATTGACATTTTCCAAATCCCCAAATTAGTAGTTGAAATTAATTAATCATTAGTGAATTAGAAATGTTTTATATATTGTCAAAGTTACACATTATCAGATTTGGAACTGACGAGTTTAATGACTATCATATAATAACTTAATTACCATTTGCATATTTTGGAATGTTCATAGTACTCATATCCTTGAAATGTTTTATTTATATGTTGTGAATTGTTGAGTAACCAAAAATAGTATTGAGTTGAGTGAAATAAATCGTGGGAGTGTCCTAAATATTCAGGTTTTTAGATGAGGAGAATGATTCACTAGACTAGATTATTTAAATTCTCTTAAAATTTTTAATGTTATTTTAAAATACTTATATTTTCCAGAAAATTTCATAATGGTCATATAGGTTTTAAATATATTTGGGTTCTTAGAATGTAAGTTATATGTAATACTGATCAGGATCATATATTTTATTTATGCCAACTTGAAGTACAAAATCCCCTCAATCCATGATTAGTCAGTCATGTGATCATGTAAAAGACACTAAAGCATTATTATTTTCATTTTTAGTGAGGTGTGATGTGTTTGTACGTGTGTGTGTATGCACAATTGTATGTGTTCGCATGTATGATACTGTACATGTGGAGGAAGAAATAGTTAACCATTGAGAGTTTATTCTTTTATTTCACCAGTGGGGTATAAAACTGAACTCATGTCTAGACCACATTTCTTTAGTCGCTGGACAATGTCACTAGCTCCTTCTACACTTTTTGCTTTGTTTTTGTTTGTTTGTTTTGCTTTTGAGACACTATGTAGTTCTGGTCGACCTTGAACTGGTTCCCCTACCATTATGACCTGAGTGCTGAAGTTACAGGTGTGTGTCATTATGCCTAGTTAATGGAGTGGTGAGCATCAGATCCAGTTTTTCTAGCAAGCTAGATTATATTGCCCACTGAGGTTCATCACTATCCTTTTTCAAATGCTTTCCATAATCAAAATTTATGCTTTAGATGGCTGCTTCGCTTAGTAAATCAAATGCATTTTATTATGGTTGGTTGATTTGATCTCACTTGGTTTCACAATTAGTTGCTTATATAAAATTATTTGTTACATATTATTGATTGTTCTTATTGAGCCTATAATGAGTTGGTCTGTAAACTACATACTTGATATAATTGTTTCTTTTTTTTTCATTCCCAAATACCTTTTATTTGAAACTAAATAACTTAGTTCACTCATGATTTTTGGCTTTAATTGAAAATAAATTATTAATATCATGCTTTATTCAATTTCTGAGAAAAATATTAATTCATTAAGATTAAATGACAGTAAAATTGAATGTCTTTTCTAGGCCACTCAAACTGATTAAACACAGTTAAATAATTCAAGTAGCTTTATATACCTAACAAGTAATATCTAATTTTATAATTGTAGATCTGTCCCATTGATTGATAGACATTTTCATGACAAAATGATTTGAATGCTAAAGTTTTTGCATTACATAATACTCAGTCCATGACAAAGTGACATAATTTGAAGTTCTTCCCTGTGATTTGGAGGTAAAATTCTTCTTCAGTTAAATTAAGTAAACACATTAGAACTATTATGAATATATATGTATTACTTAAAAATCCTCCTTGACTATTCTAAAGCACGATCATAAAGTGTGATTTTAAATAATGACCTCTATCATAGATTTTCTATATACTTTTAAAGTTATCTTTAGGAATCAACTTATGTATGTACTCATTCTAGTAATAGCTGTTTTGACTGAGAACAATGAAGTGCTAAGTGATTTCATCGTTTTTAGTCTGCTCTGAACCTACACATTTTAAATAATTTAATCCTAATGTGCTTCACAGTAAAATAAGAAATTTTAAGCTCTTCCATAGGGTGTATTAAACTTTAGCAGCAATGCCCCAAACCTATCAATCTACAATTTTGACACAGTAGTATATTTGGTTTAGAGACCTACATAAAACATACTTTTTTTTGTAACTACACAGTATCTAACTGTACATTCATAGGATGTTATTATCTAAAACAGCAAAACAGATCACATATTACTATAAATAGTTCACTTCATATAATTAAGATTAAGTATTGGCTTAAAGACTGTTACTTGTGCAAAACTGTACCTTATAAAACTTTCTACTTCATTGCAATATTATTAATTTTATTGCTTAAAGTGAGAAGTATTTTTAAAAAATTAATTTTATAACATAAAACTCATATTTATAGTGTTATACTAATTACAATTATATGAATGAAATCAATATTATAAATATATGACATCTGGACATGGCATCTCTTTTGTATACTGGAATACATAGTAGCCGTGTTTATCTGCACAAGATCAAACCAGTCAAAAAATATAGAATACGAAAACTCAGCACAGTGGCACAAGCTTTTAATTCCAGCCACAGCTAGGCAGAGGCAGGTGGCTCTCTAATCAGTATAGCCAGTTGTAATCTAACAAAATTGAACATGGAAACTGTATCAAAACCAAAACAAAACCACACAAACAAGCCTGGGGAGGGCAGGTTCTATGATCTTGCCTGCTAGAGGGAGAGCCAATTGTCTTTAAGGAGTAGCTATGCACTAGGAAGATACGGGCAAAACTAACTTTGTTCAGCGAAATATGAATATTTGAAGGTGGATATTTAGCTAAAATTTAAGTTGCATCTTTTCGTTTGTTTTATAACAGTAGGGAATATTCTTTGATATTGCCTACTAGCAATCGGCGTGATTTTGTAGTGAATGGAAGCCTTCAAGTATAAAACGATGGATGTCATGCAAACATGACTAGACTTAAGGGTGATGATAATAAAAGAATTGAGAAAGTCAATCACTCAGAAACATGATTGACTTATAAAAAAGGTAAGTAAATAATGACTTAAATATGTTGAAAATAGTATGTTATGCCATATTGAGAAAATTAACTTGAATAAAGTTACTGAGTATGTTTTTAACTGGATGGTTTGGTATAGACCATAAAAGCTTGTTTTTAAAAACAAGATTTATGTATATATGTGTTTAATTCTTGAGGCATAAAAATGACTTAAACGTGAGTAAGAGAGAAAGAGAGTAAAGGGCAAGTTCAGTATATCTCATGCAGTGTGTATGATAAACATTTTAAATGTTTTCTAATCTTTCCCAATGGTTCACACTCTGTCACTTCATTTACAAATGACTTTTCCTCATCTGGATTATAGTTATCTCAATTGGGGTATGTGCACGTGTTCCTGCATATATAAATGTATACAGATACATATACAGGTTGAATGTTGCCAATGAAGAAGCAAAACACATGTTGTTTTATATGTAAGTTTCTAAGTTGTACTTATTCACTGTAATTGTTATACACAAATATCACTAAATAAAATGGCCACTACTTTAATGAGTGTACACCCAATGAACATTTTACTCAATAAAAATTCTAACAATTTCACCATTGTAACTTCATCTTGTATGAAGACATGGTGACTTAGCTTAGGATACATCATTTTAATTCAAAATATAATGATAATTTGGATATACTGTCTTATTAATGTGATATTAATTTTCTTTCAAGCCTGAAATTTACTCATCATTTCGTTTTATAATGAATTTAACTTTATGGTGACTTTTTGAAATATCTATCTAGAAATTGAAATAAGAAACTGAAGTACTAAAATCAGGCATTTTGATTTTAGTTTTGCATGTTTTTCAGAAAAGATTCTAATCCCATTATCTAGAACACAGTCTGAAATCTACATCTAAGCATCAATGTTAAACATCAAATGTTAAAGGATTTCAGAGAGTTTTAAGTCTACTAAAGCGAGGCTCATTCTCAACTTACAGTGAAGTGACCATCCTAAATTTATTAGTGAGGGAGGGACAATGTGATTTTATTATTTTATTACAACTATATTTTAGAAAAAGAACACTTGGCCACCTTATAAAGCACAGCGCTACCTTTAAATGATAAGGAACATAAATAAAAAAATTAAAAAGTTTACATTATGATAATTTCATACTCTTGTGAGATATAGGGTTCTTTAATAATACTAATAAGAAACCAAGCTTTTGTAGAATATAAAAGAGCTATAAAGTGATACAATATGTTCTTAGTTTTTAAATAAATATGATGTGTAAAATATATCAGTAGCAATAAAACGAAAATTGAAAAAGCAAACAAAAAAGAAAGACAGTGTTCAAAGAAAGCAAAGCCCAAAAAGAAAGTGTTCGTCCTAGGAACTGTTTGGAATTTAAATCTCTGCTCCTTTCTCTCCCTTCTCTATATCCGTGTGTGTGTGTGTGTGTGTGTGTGTGTGTGTGTGTGTGTGTGTGTGTGTGTGTGTGTGTGTGTGTGTACGTGTGTGTATGTATGTATGTATGTATGTATGTATGTATGTATGTATGTATATCCATTGACCCATGCACACCTGAACAACACTAATAAGATGTAGTATGTGATAGACAGAGAGAGAGACACATTCACAGATAAAGCAAGCAAGTTGCATTTGGAGGAGGGCATGTTAGGGCTGAGGTGGAATTTGAAAATAGGAAGGACATGAAATCATATTTCATAGTATACATGTATGAAATTCTCAAAATTAAGAATTTTTAAAAATGGCATTAGAGGATATATAATCATAACGGGCCAAGTTGGTAAAGGCCTCTGATATCAGCACTTTGAAGGTGGAGGCAGGAGGCTTAAAACTTTGAGGTCATCTTTAGCTTTGTAAGTAGTACGAGATCAGCCTGGGCTGTCTGACAGCCTGTTTCAAAACAAAGCAAAATTCAACCAAAGCATGCACTCTTGGAACATAAAAAAATTTGAAAATCCAGCAATTAAGATGAAGCACCAATGTGTATTTTAATTTGGCCATTTTTGTCTTCTAACAATTACAAACCAAATAAAAGAAAACATTCCAGAAATAGGAATCGGAACACCTAAACTCATGTAGACCATGAGATCTTCTGTTCCAACATCTGCTCAATACTGGCTATACGCTATTAGCTAGAACATTCATAATGCGTGCAGCATTAAAAATGACACCAGTTAACAAGTCAAAAAGAATTTTTAAGTGAATGATTTGGAATATAATGTGAATTATGAAATAAATTTGATAAATTATAAAATATTCTATTTTTAATTTCAAAACTATATATTTAAATATATAATAAAATGAATGATAATATTTATAATAGAGAGATATAGATAACTGTTACTATATTGGCATGGATTTTAAACAAAACAGATCAGAATATACTTTGATTTTAGGAAGTTGTTTACATGATTCTACATGACACTTTCTTTGAACAAAATATCAAAATTTAGGGTAGGGACACTTTTAAGGGACAATAAGCTCATTTTATATTTTTAAAATTGTTAATAATTAAAATGAAAGCTTCCGGTGGTATCTGGTAGAGTCAAATATGATATATATATCATAATATATATATATATAAATTTGATCATATATATATATATTTCCCTATTGGACCAAGATTCAGCTTATAGAATGCCAGTATAGAAAAATTGTGCCATATAATAATGATATAAATAAAGCAAAATTTTATGAATTAACTATATAAAATCACCTACTCTTCTAGATATACCTGTTACAACATTCATTTAAAATTTATCAATACTGAATACTTCTTTTAAAACATGATTCTAAGGAGAATTAGTGGATATCAGCACCCTATAATAAGTAAAACTATAATTTTCTACCTTTGATTTAAGTTATTACATTTATTTTAATACAATTGAATAACCAACACCTCAATATTTTAATTATGTTATTTATTGGTTATTTTTATCACTCCATGTATTTTCAGTTAATTTTTCAGTATTTAAGACAATATTAATTTCATATATATATGACATACTAGTTTTGAAATTGTATTTATATATTTATACCTGGGCATATCTAGTTTTTAAATTTCATGATAGTGTGGTTTGCAATAATAATGTGTTTTTAATCAACAGAGTTAAGGAATTTTATACACAACATTTTTATTGCTATTAAAGTGGGTATTTTCTCAAAACTATATTTTTAACCTTTTACTGTGATTTATCACTTTTTAAAATTTTCATAAATATTAGAAGAGTTTACTTAAAGAACTTTAGTGGTAAGTTGTGAGAGAGTAGATGAATTCTGAGTGAATGTGTATTTTTAGCAGGAGTATGGTTATGTCCATGTCAAGGACCACAATAACTCAAACCCATTGAAATGGCAAAGCTTTCCTCGAGAAAGGCTCACAGGAATGTTAAAGTGTACCTTTTATCCAAGAACAGATGCTGCGAAGATTAACCTTTAGCTAATACCAATGTGTATAGAACTTATCAACGGCCTTTTTCTAGATAACTGCAACCCGAACCTGCCCCAACGTAGACTCCTCCTATGAAGATTTGCCAAGGTGTCTCTTCCTCTTTCAGCTGTCTCATAAATCTACCTCCTTGATTCAGATGAGTACAGTAAGTGGTCTGAGTTTCTGAACTATTTGTATATTTCCACCGGAAGACAGGGCCCGCTAGATCCCAGCTTTTCTGCATCTGTGTCCGTAAAATTGTCCTCCCTCGATGCTCTGGTCACCCCAGTCAGGTGTTCAGCAATAGCCACAGCATTAATTAAACATTTGTATGTTATTAAATATTTATAAAATGTAAAAATGCGTTTAAATTTGTGCTTGAAATCTGTTGACATCTTGTTTTCAGGACAATTAAAAATCAAATTATTCCTTCTTTGTATTGGTTAGCTGTCATAATTCTACAAGATTTCTATTCATACTATCAGAATAGAAAATTAGTCAGCATTATCACCCAGGGATGAGCACTATGTCTACATTGGCAACCAGGAAGGCAAGATATGACTACCAGAGAAATAATGGTTATTATTAGCAAAGACAGGAATCTGTGTGTGGATGTGTGCATATATACAAAATATACAAACATCATACACATCTGCACACGCATATCACTATGAAGAAAAACAATCACATGTAGCTTAACATATTGATTATTAGTAACATTAATAACTATTTTGGATCTTTGCCTAACTGATGATATTGTTTGAAGCTTATTCAGCACTTTGTAACAACAACAACAACAAAACACTATTTAATTGTATAGAGAAAGTGTTGTAAAATTTTTTATTTCAAGAATATTGAAATAACTATATATTCTCCCTTGAAGAAACTTGAATATCAATGTTAATTGTTGCTTTATCCAGAATATCCAGGAAATGGAATATATCTGGATGCCTTGCCCACCAACTGGTGAGTGAATGAATGAGGAAAACCTGTATATATATATATATTCAAAGGAATATTATTCTGCTGATAAAAACTGAAAATTTTGCATACACACATATGTATATGAGGCTGGAAAAAACAATTCTGAATGAAGTAATCCATACCAGAATGACAAACAGCACATATTCTCTCTCATATGTGGATGTTTTGAATATATATATAATTTAATTGGTGTTTAATTCTAGAAAGAAGGTACAGGGAATTTCAAAGGAAGGGGAATAGAAAATGGAATACAGGCAGTATGAGGGACTGAAGGAAATAATGGAGTAGGATTTAACATATGGTAGAGAATAGGAGGCCAGATTTGTCATGGAAGATTTTGAAAATGCCATATGACAACCTACGACTGTAGAAGCTTTCAAAATACAGATATATGAATATAAAGAGAGTTTAAATGAAGTTGTCCTTCAATAGAGGAATTGTGTCTCTCTCAGACATTATAGCTTATCAAATAAAAATCTCAGTTGAGATAGGGTTTTCCTCTTTTGAATTGTTGTTAATGGTACCTTATAGACATCCAAAATATTTTAGACTTCTTAGTACCCTCCAGAACTTCGTTGTGAAGCCCAAATGCTGAAGACACCACATATTCTGGTTATAAGGCATTGGGAATTTGAGATGTTGTTGGTTTGAAAGCCTTGGATTGGTTAGCTTGCATAGCTCTACAAGATTTCTATGCATACTATCAGAATAGAAAATAAATCAGCAGTCTCATCCAGGTGTGAGCAGTATGAGCTACATTTTCAACCTGGAAGGCAAGATATGAAAACCAGAGAAATGGTGGTATGACTGTCAGTTTATGACTGAATTGAAATCCTTTCCACAAGACTGAATTCATGCCTGATGCAGTAAACTTGATCACAACCCATGGCCGTTTTTTGTAGTCATAGGCCCCAGGAAAGACATTACTATTATAGTGTTAAATGGGCACAATGGTAAACTGATCTCTAAATTCTTATTTTATACAAGTACATCAGTGTATCTCACAAGCCTAGTTGGAGAAACATCATTTTACAATATGGTGTGACATAGGTGTACACACAGCTCATCAACATGCAGAAAGTAAAAAACTGGATTCTCAGGATTTAAAGGGACATCTATATGCTACTCCTTTCTCTCATGGTTCAGTGATGATTATGGAAAATGGAGCAAAGATCGCAAGAACCAGAAGCAGTAGACCTCTGTGGTACAAATATTTAATGGATGTGAAAGGACCAGTAAATCTAATTCTTACTGCTTGCAAAAGACCTGCAAGATATCAGACCAGCCAAAATCCCAGCTTGAGTAGGGCAGGGGCTTGTGAAGCTCTATTCTTAACTGATGTCTTATGAGAAAGGGAGAAGTTTTCTCTCAAACATTGAAAAATAAATAAAAGGTTGAAATGAATGTTAAAATTAGGAAAAAAGGAATGAAAATGAAAGCACGAGAAAGAAACATGGGGCCCCTCCATTTTCCTCGCTGAAGCTTTCTTTGTTAAGCCTATTGTTTTACTTAGAAAGTTAACACTGGTTTTGCCCTGCTGCCAACTCACATGTCAACCTTCTGGTCTCTTCCTGTTGTAGTGTAGCTGGCTCCACACCCCCTTGTTCACACTCATGAGTCTATGATAAATTATTGAATGCATATAAGAGAAAATGTGACCTTCATCTGAATCACTAAACCAAGTATTATTTTTCAGGACCACTCCTATTTTCCTGCGAATTTAACATATTGTCGATAGTTGATTGAAATTCTATTGTGTATAAATGCCACATGGGGAAGGAAAAACAACTTGTGATGTTTGAAAAGTGCAGTAATGAATACTACTACTCTGGATGTTGGGAGAAAGTTAAAAGTTAATGTACATGAAAGAAAGAAAGAAAGAAAGAAAGAAAGAAAGAAAGAAAGAAAGAAAGAAAGAAAGAAAGAAAGAAAGAAAGAAAGAAAGAAAGAAAGAAAGAAGGAAGGAAGGAAGGAAGGAAGGAAGGAAGGAAAGAAAGAAAGAAAGAAAGAAAGAAAGAAAGAAAGAAAGATGTAAGTTCAAGAGATGGCTCAGGCTCAGCGGTTAAGAGCATTGGATGCTCTTATAGCTGATGTGTTTAGTGACCAGTGCCCACTTGAGGCTCATAAGTATCTGTAACTCTAATTCCAGAGGGTTTAATTCCCTTTTTCTGAACTCTACAGACACTATGCACACAGGTGGTACACAGCAGATATACATGTTGACAAAACACACATATACATAAATTATTAATAGTTAAAATAAACAAATAGGAAGAATCAAGAAAGAAGGTAGGTTAACCCAGAAATAACTTGTAAAGAAAACACAAACATCCTCAGGTTTCTGTAGCTTATTCAGTGATGGATTCAGTAATAAAAGAAACATAAGATAAAATATGACTTCTTTTGCTCATATTCACATTTATAATTCTTCAGCAGGCCTGCAATCCCAACCCTATATTCTCATCAGTTTTTACTAAAGCATATTCCGGAAATTAATATAGATCAGTAGATGGTCTTTGGAATCATGCTTGCAGGTCAAGGTGTATAGGCTTCTAGATCACAGAAAATAATCATTCATATTTTTACTATTTTGTGAAATTAGAATGTAATTGTGTATTTTGATCCCACACCAGAGATGCAGAAAAACATCATTATGAATTCTCATGTTTATATGGAACATTATACAGCAAGCCACTTTAGAACAATTATCAAGATAGCAGAATGTTTTTCAGTGTATGGAAATTATCATTCAACCAAAAATTCCGATGTTTCATTGCAGTGTTTATATTTTCTTACAAGTTTAAAATTTACATATGTCACAAATTATTAGTAATTTAATGTTTGAGAAATGTTAGCATCTCCTTTGAAACTGTAGGAAATGTGGCAACAAGGTTTGCAATACTAGATATATTAAGAATACTACAAAAAATTCTGACTCTTCCTCTGATTTTCTAATTTAATAGATCATTTTTGACATAACATATAAAATAAAAACAACCTAATATGTTTTGGGCTATATAAATACCAGTATTGAATTTTAGGATAGAAAGAATAGAAGACACATCTCCCTTTTTTTGTTCTTTTTTTTTTAGTATCATAAATATATCTTTACACAACACACACACAGAGACACACACATTATAAAACATACACCCAACGAGACACTCATGTACATACGTAGGCGTGTGTGAGAGTATCATCATATGTATATATGTTAACCTGTATTTGATTTTTTCCCATAACCACATACATATGAAATAACCTATATTTCTCTTCATTATAATCCACTTCATTTAGTTACTTATCAGATTGTGAACAGGGTGACCACTGGGTACATTCTGAAACACTAATGTGTTTAGAACACATTGCGTTGTCTTGAATTCCTTTTATGGAAAGTTAGATGCAGCTGACCAAACTTCATTCTCAACAAAGGGTAATTACTATTTGTATGCCAGTAGCACAAAAGCCTCGATTAAAACATTTACCAATAATCACACAGCATGATAATATGCTTTAGGGGCCAGTTTTGCTATCGACTTCAAGGTATTCTAGCAAATTTTCTGAGAATTCAATAAGACCCAGAACAGATCTTAACTGATTGGTGACTCAGTGGTTAAGAACACTTGCTGCTCTTGCAGAGGCCACTGGTTTTGTTCCCAGCATCCACCTAAGATATCTCCCAATGGTCTGAAACTTGAGTTTCATCATATCTTAATCCCTGTTCTGGCTTCTGCAGGCACTGTACATGGGTGGCATACATAGACATGTAGGCACAAACAAGTAAGCTTTAAACAAATAAATGCATACATATATGAAAGAAGAGAAAGAGAAAAGAAAAAGGGAAGGAAGGAGGGGAGGGAGGGAGGAAGGAAGAAAGAAAGGGGGGAGGGAGGAAGGAAGGAAGGAAGGAAAGAAGGAAGGAAGGAAAGGAGGGAAGAAGGGAGGGAGGGAGGGGGAAGGAAGGAAGGAAAGAGGGAGGAAGGAAGGAAGTAAGGAAGGAAGGAAGGAAGGAAGGAAGGAAGGAAGGAAGGAAGGAAGGAAGGAAGGAAGGAAGGAAAAGACAGAAACCTCAATTTTTGTGAGGAGAGATCTCAATAGATAGTAAAGAGTGCTCTGTTAATCGGAACAAAGAATTCCTTCATTTGGCTTTTGAAGAACTAGCTCACTGACTACAGGAAAACAAAACAAAACTAGATTTTACAGTTTCTACCTTTCTCCCACATCCCCAAATATGATAAATTACAACAATTTCAATCACATGAATTTTAATATAAACATATAAAATCAATTTCAACTTTTCTGCATATGCTGAAAGTGGACAAATGGGCTAACTATAAGCCATGTCTCTTTGTCTATTAATTATAGGTATTCAATGTAACCTTAAAATACTGAGCTTACCTTCTTTTGCTTTGTTCCAATGGGAAGTTAGAGATAACTTCTTCCCACAGAAAATTATTTATTAACAAGTTCTCAATTAAATGTTTTTAAACAATGAAGAATGTTCCTTTTCATAGACATAATCAGAGAAATTAAGAGTTTTAAGTCTGTTTTTCCATAGTCCTACATACACAAAATAGTCTGCTGTAAAGACACCATTTCTATGAGGAGGTATTAATTGTAGAAATATAGCAATTAGTGAAAGCCTAAATTTCCAAGAAAAGTATCAAAGTTTATGACAGCAACCAACTGCATATTCTAAGGGATTCTTAATGAGAAGCCATCTGATCATACAATGAATTATCAATTCATGAGTAAATGTGTTCAGTTGGCAACTGTGTTTTAATTATCATCCAATGGGAAAAAAAAATCTTATTTTACATCATTCACATCACCCTTTTGGCTATTGGTTGAAATTGTGGAGCTCAATGAAAGAATTTTCTCATTTTACATCATTCATGTCACCCTTTTGGCTAATTATGGAACTATGAACATTTAGACAAATGAATGACAGAAGCTTTTACTACATAATGATATTCGATCTCAAAAGTGAAAATAAAAATACAAGGGAGTGTTAGGTAAAATTACAATTAAAAACTGCTGAGATGACCAACGTCTTCCTGTGGCACATCACATTCACTGGTTGCCTTCCAAAAGACAAAAGTAGCAAAAGAGGAAGGTAGGAAAAGCTGGAACAGGAAGACCTGCTTCAGAAGAAACCAGTATACTGATTTAATTGGCTAGGAAGTCCAAATGCTGATACTTCGAATTATCAGCCACTCTTTTTGTGTTTTAGTCACACATATCCTCATGCAATGTATATCAAATGGAATTTTTTGATTCACATCTGACATTTCAAAGTTTCCATTTTTAAATTCCCCCAGTCTTAAGTAAGTATCACATTGTCTTATTTGTTTGCTTAACCTGAGTTTTTCCCCAACATCTAGAACTCCATGATGTAAAATGTCATTCTGTCGATCTTCTGTTCCTGTATTTACCTTAATTTTTGTAATTGTAATTGGATTTTCAAAGACAATAACAAACGTGTCTCCTATGGAAGGTGGTTTTCCCCAGAAGTATTCATCGACACTACTATAAGCCTTGCTCGCTTCATAGTTTTCAAAGACGTTCATGTTGGTGTACAGACTTGCTGGGGGGTTATCAGGGATGTCAAATGACTCCTCCTCAAAGTCATCATCCTTCAGTTTATTTTCAGTTCCTTTATAAGATGAGTAATAGCCCATGTGCTGAAAGAGAGAAGGTTTAAAACGGATCACATTTTTCTGAGCCAGCAGACCTCGGAAATGAGTCAATAGCCAATCACAAGGCATTTCTTGATAAAACATTAATAAAAAATGGGCCAGACGTGGGAGATCATGAGAATGATAGAGTTTACCAATATAGCCAAGCTTTGAGAACTCAAGAGTTACCCAGTACGTTCCTTCTAAGGATGCAATGACTTTCTTGATGGCAGTTAAGAAATTTTTGGAACACCGAACATCGTCTTCAAGCATTACATAATAATCTGAAGTATTGGCACAAAAATTAAGCAGAAAAGCATAGTCAACATTTTGCTTGGAGCGAAATCTGACTCTATCTTCTGGGTCATTGTAATTTCTTTTAAGACCATCCAGAACTGGATAATATTCTTCGGGAGCATGTATAACCATTAATCTTCCAGCAATAATGTGATGGGCAAATTTCTGTGTAATATCTTGGACCATGACATCACGCCAGGAAGAATTAAAGTCTGCTAGATGCACTACTACTGAAATTTCCTTTAGCTCTTCATAGCTGGACTGTTCAAAAATCGATTTTATTGTCTCAAGTAAATAGTTTCCTTTTTTCCGTTTCACTGATGATAGTCCAATTGTGAGATAGCCTGAGCAAAAGAAATCAGAGGACGACAATTAAATATAGGAATGAAATAACCAAGATTTGCCTTCATTAAGCCTGAAATTATAGGGAGTAAATCTAGTAAATATTTATGTATTGAATGTTTTAAGATTAGAGGATTGAACTCATTACTCAAGGACTGTAGTGTTTTATGTACATTTGATTGATGTTTTATATGGAATATAAATAATATCTCATGAGCAATCTAACATGGGTCCCATGTTATCAATACTGTTTAAGACTTATGAAAATGGAAGTATTTAGCATATTCTATAACTTAATATCCTCAAATATTACCATTAGAAAAGAGACAGGTGTTTAGATATAAATATATTTACAAACGAACATGCCACAGCACTTTACATCTATAGTCTTAGCACTTAGATTCTTGAGTCAGAAAGGCTGCCACGAATTTGGTCACAGTTTGGTATACACTGACTCAAAGACCAAAACAAGACAAAAAAAAAAAAAGAAATAAATGAACACTGTAAAATAATAAATAGTGTCTACAAAAGTAAAGATAATTTGTCATTAAGGCTGGCAAGCTATTCAAGTAGAGAGAGAAAGAAGACATTTATTTAACTCATCTGTCAAATTTTCAGAGAATTCATTGTGTATTTAATTTTCATCATCAAATCACTGTCAATACTAAAATAATTAATAGGTATGCTTATTGTAAAATTTGCCTGTTTGTCTCATAGAAAATAAAGTTTCAGAGCATATATTTTAATAAAAAACTTTATCATTGTTCAGTACCATGGCTCTAAGTAATGAATTTACTGTCTCATTTGTTTTTAAAGACATTTTGAACCAATATTCTTAGGATTTTCATCTTTGTGCTTTTAATGTTTATCTTTTAAAACATAGACCACACAGAAACCACTTGAAGGAGCTCTACATTTTTAATGGATATATTTTTCCAAGCAGAAAAGCTTTTTTTTCATATTGGCTTGAGCAAATGCTCTGATCTTAGTGAATGCTCCTCAACTTGAATTTTAAATTGGCAAATCTTCTTTGAAACAATCATAATATTCATGAGTGCCAGTTCTTAAATATCAACTTTTGGCTAGCAAAACCATGAGAAAATAAAAACAAAATTCCCTAGTTTATGATAACCAGTTATAAAAATAGTACACTACCAAGATCACATTCAAAACTGCCTAGAAATTATAAAACTAAACTTTTAAAGATTGGAAATAAAACAACAGAAATATTTTCAAGTTAAGTTTTTAATTTAAAGTCAATGGATAAGTGAACTCCTTTTATGGACCTATAACATATTTATAAATGTTAATTAAAATTTGGTGTCTTAACAGTTACTGGATCAAAAAGAATTTGCAAAGATTGAAGAATATTGAATGCTTCTTAAACTATAAATCTCAATATTCTATCTCCTAATCTTGTATTGCTTCACAAAATAACAAATAACTTTTTTTTATGAAAGTTTCAGTTTTTAATGTACATTTTATTTATAATTAAGTATACTTACGCTTTCTCTGTAAAAGTGTGGCAGCTAGGTAGCGATAGGTGACATTTATGGATCCTGAGAAGTTAGATAAATCCTTGAATGTGTGAACATAGCGTTCAGAATTAAGCTGATGTGTAGATGTTTCCCTTATGAGTTGCTTGTCGCCTTCCTAAATGCAAAATTATATACATGCAAAATTAGTAAATAATAGGTGGCCACAGATTAGGTGACTATCTCTTTACACAATGCAGATGTGGGTAGTGTGTGTATTTAGAAAGTTGAATGAATATCAATTACTAGCTTGTAACCCCAAGGTCATCATCTTTGACATGGTTTATGACCTTTAGTTTCTGATTTAAACTTTCTCACTTCTAATTTCAATTCAGCAACACATTTGCTTTTCTATAGCATGCACTATTATTTCATTTTTCAGCAAATCAATTATTACTTGAAAATTTTTAATTTTCAAACATAAGAATTTTACAGTTTGATAATGATTAATTTGGAGAGCTTTCACCTGAGATTATTTCCTTCCAGATTCTTCAAATTCTGAGCCATATTAATATACTTACTCTTCTACAAATGCTTTCAAATGTATTGATTATAACATTTAAGGGGTGAGTATGAATGTTTAACTATGAAAACACTATTTATATTTGGAAAAATTTGTTACAAAGTTTTCTTGTTTACTTATATATAACCTTCTAATGCCATCACAGTGGTTTTAATGGAAATAGCTCCCATAAACTCAGAGGCATTGGCACTTATAGGAGTAGGTGTGGCTTTTTTGAACTAAGTATGTCCCTGGGAGTGGGTACAGAAGATTCAAATACTTAAGCCTGGCCTGCTGTCACTTTCTCTTTCTGTTGTCTGAAGATCAGGATGTAGAACCCTCAGCTCCGTCTTTAGCACCATGCCTGCATGTATACACCCATGCTTCCTGTCTTGATGGCAATGGACTAAGCCTCTGAGTCTACATGTCAGACCCAATTAAACTTTCCTTTAAAAGAATTGCAGTGGTCACGGTGTCTTTTTACAGTAATAGAACATTGGCTAAGACAGCCGTGTAATTTCAAATTGTTGAGCACAGTAGCCATCATCCTTTTGGCATGAACCTTCTTATTTAAAAATGTCCTTCAATAACACCAATTAGAAGACCTTTGGATCCAGACAGTAGAATGAATTGAAATTTTGTTTACATTTCAAGATTTTTGTGGTCTTTCAGTGTGAACATATGCACTTGTGAGCGTTTCTTTTTGTTGGATGTTCTGGTGGAGAAAATTTCGATCATTTATATTCATTCCAATTAATTTTTTGATGATGTAACTTTCTGTTATTACAACAGAGGTACTTACATTTAAGAAAATTTTCAAGTTCATATTAACTAAGTTGTGTTAGATATTTTTAGCTTTTGCTCTTTTCTAAGCTTTTAGACAAGTTTTATGATAGATTTTGATAATTTGATAGTTATTATGGCCATAAGTTATTAATTATTTTTAGTCATATGTATTATGACTTCCTACCATATATTTTTGGAGAACTTGATTGGGAGCCATGTTTCTTTTTGATAAGTTGTCCACTTCACTGTGTGTTGTTATACAAATACACTACTAGTATTTATGGTAGGAACTTAGATTAGTCATGTGCAAGCCACTAAGATTGTAGAAAAAGTAAATTATTTCAATGAATTTTGCCTTGAGTAGTTATCTGTGGTCAATAAAACTTTAATTAAATCTGTTCTAAAAGATTGGATAAGATCCAGACACAAGTTTTACCTTGATTAGAATTGAATTCTTAGCTACTAACTCAAAAGGGAAAGACATAATTAAATTTTAAAATCCACAAGCAGAATTTTTCATAGAACAAAATAAAAAAATACTGGCATATAGCAGGAAAGCTAAAAGTCTTTAACTATAGGCTATAAAATTAAATTAAAAAATTCAATTCTACAATCTTTCAAACATTCAAATCGTCTCATAAATTTTTGTTTTGTCTGTATTAACATATTTCTCTATTTTATATCACTTTAATAATTTGAACAAAGACAAAACATATATATATATATATATATATATATATATATATATACTTCTGAAATAGTTAGAATGCAAGATTAAATTAATTTTTTTAAAAATATAGTAGTTGAATATTCACTGAATTCTGATTATCCTAACTCTATTATGCATCAATAGTTTATTTATTTAGATCAACATATATACAAATAAAAATAATGTATTAAAGAATTTAGGATTGCTTCAGAGTAACTACAAACTAATTATCACATAGACCAGTTCAACAATAATGTAACAGTATACAATATCAATAGATGACAAAAGACATTTCTATAATATTCTCAATAGTCTCTAGGCTGTATACATTTTTATATTCTGTTATTACATGAAGCTATGCACTAAATAAACAATAAGACACTGAGTATTTTTTTTAAAGGAGTCTTCCCTGAGAATATAGAAGTATAGATCTTTTCTGGGATAAAATGGAATACATTCATTTTGGTTGAGTGATGTATACAATGAAGCAGAACTTATATGAAAGTACTTAATTCAGTTTCCAAGAAGAAGCTTCTTAATACTTTCAGCATCAATAAAAATGGAACTTTCACCTGAACCTGTTTGGTTGGCTGCTTTCAGAGGGGACTGACTGAACATCCAAGTTCCCTGGCTGCCTTCTTTTCTGCAGTAACTATGCTATAGTGTTTGTGTCTCAGTAATAAGGCAGAGCTTTATGACAATCATTTTCCGGACGATAATGCAATTCAATGGACTCACTACAGTATAAATATATACCCTGGTGGCTACTTAAAACGTGCTTAGAGCTGAGAGGCTAAGTTGATTGGGTATGCAACTTCTCTGCCACTTAGTTTGCCTTGTAAAGTATTTGTCTCTTTCACTGAGTTCTGCTTCCCTTCCAACTGAAAGTCATCTTTCTACAACAAAAGCAAAGATATCAAGACATTACTATGCTTATAGTTTCAATCTACAAATAAATTTTCTATTAAAAAGAAAATTGAATGTGGTAAATAACTACAGAGACTATTAATTTTGTTCATTCAGTTTCTCAGAATTACAAGTATTGTTTCAGCAATACAAAAAATAGTACATTGCATTTTATGTTTAGAAAATTCTGTGCATTATAAAATTATGGAGGTGAGATAAAACTCAAGAGATAAGCTTATGAAAAATAAAATGAAGAAGGAAAGAAGAAAAGCATTAAGTCAAAACTGTACTGTATTTTATTACAAAAGCCAGTTTTCAATAAATATTCACACTTTAGAAGTGCACATTAAAAATAAAATTTATTTGTTTAGAAGTTGTATAACTTGGTTTCCACAACTCTGCATTTTGATTGGTTGGCTTCTGTAATGATCTCTGTCTGTTGCAAATAAAGTTCTTCTTGATGAGGAGTAAGATCCACACTTATCTCTAGGCACAAAGACAAATATTTAGAAAGTAGATGGGGATCATGCTGGTTTACTACAGTGGTGTTCTCCTCCAAGATTCATACATTCACTTGCTGATCCTCTGCAGTTAAATAGGTTTCCAGTACCAGGCATGATTTCACTGTGGTCAAGTGAGTCTTACGTCCAATTATAGAGCTGTTGGTTGCCACACAATTTATGCATGCAACTCTACAGTTTGGTTCCTGCCCCATGTTTGGGTTTTGGCTCCATATCTGCCATTGCTGCAGTTCATTGGCATCATAATTGAGTAGGAACACAATTTCTCTATCAAAGTCCCAGGAATTGTTGGAGAAGAGAGAGTGAAAGACTTTAAGATCCAGAGGAACATGGATAATGCCATAAGATTCTATCTTCTATGAATATCGCAAGCTACAATCATAAGGTCTCACCAACATGATTGCCAAAACATGTGCTGAGCAAGGACAGTAACAATAGATATGCTAGTGTGGATGGGGAAAACTCACTAGGTCTCAGTTCTACACAAAGAGCTACAGACAACTAAGTAATGCAGAGAAAAGGACAGTCCTCTCTGGGAAAAAGAACCGTATTATATTGGTTGTATTATATTAGGCATCTATTATCAAATAGGGTGTGTGTGTGTGTGTGTGTGTGTGTGTGTGTGTGTGTGTGTGTGTGTGTGTGTGTGTGTTGGCATGTGTGTATGTATGTTTGTGTGTGTTGACATGTATATGCATGTGTGTTGGCATCTGTAGGCATGCGTTGGCATGTGTGTGTTGGCATGTGTGTATGTATGTTTGTGTGTGTTGACATGTATATGTATGTGTGTTGGCATCTGTAGGTGTGTGTGTGTAGGCATGTGTGTGTGTATGTGTGTGTTGGCACGTATATGTATGTGTGTTGGCATCTTTAGGTGTGTGTGTGTGTGTTGGCATGTGTAGAACAGCAATTGACCAGATGATAGGAATAGAATTAATATAAAGCTAGAGTGGATACTTAGGAGAATTTGGAGTGGAAGAGAAGAGGGAATGTTAGAATTAAATGACATTAAGATAAATAATTTCAAATGATTATTTACTCATTTTTATTGTAATTGTGTGTTCCTTCGTACATTTATGTACATGTACGATGCATATATGCAAACGGCATTGGAATACGGAAGAAGGCATTAATTCTCCAGGAGCAGAAGCTTTAAAGGTTGTGAGCCACAATGTGGGTGCAAGAAATTTAATTCTGAGCCCTCCAGATTATCATTAAGAACTCTTAAATACAGAGCCTTGTTTTAGCTATTGAGAAATACAGTTATAACGAAATTTAACATTATTAATTGAAAGACTGTGGTAAGTCCATAGAATGAATTAAGGGCTGAATTTTATTTTGTAATAAAGTTTAAGCTATAGATCTACTAAAAATATTTTAAAAATGTAAGTACTTCAGTGAATTTACAGTAAATATATATTTAACATTCCCTGTAATTTACTTTTTTCAAATTTAATATAAATATTTAAAAGTTATTGTATATTAAAGAGAAATAACAACCTTGGCTCTGTCTAATTTTTAAAATTGATAAGTAATATAATAATAAAAAATTTTAGATAAATAATACTTTTATTAGAAAAATATATAATTAAATCATACTTTTAAAATTATGCAGTTATGGCTAATGTTTAGAGGACTTTACAAAACATCTCACTAAGGTTCTAACTTCAGTTATTTCTTATTGACTTATACATCTACTATATTTTGCTTTTAATTTAACAAACCTTTATGATGTAAATGTATCTTTGTTTATGTAGTCCAAATAAAAAGATGTATTAACCATTGTGAAAACGTAATCATGTGAATATTACAACAAAGCTAATATATATTATTTTGAGCTTATCAATAATATTTTGAGAATTTGTTTAGTTTTTAATGCAGTGTTTGTTTACTAAAAATATTCTTGGCAATTATAAGTCACATATGTTTTTCCTCAACTGTTCTCAATGGAATTAAAGACTATAACAGTTGTATTTTTCACACTGATAAGAAGAAAGAACACAGTTAGTTGAACGTGGTGGAGCCAAAAAGAATTAACAAAGACAGACATGCTTATCTCATAACTCACTATGAAAACAAGCAAATGACATCTGCCAATTTTAATCTTAATAGCCATGCTGTTCAGAAGAAAACAATGTCATAACAGTATCATCAGCATCTAAATATCTGGGCAAAAAGCACCAAGTTAAAGATATATAATGGCCACTCTGATGCCAGACACTAAAGAGTCCATGGACATCTGCCTTTCATTCATTATCCACATCTACAACCTAGACAACCATGGCCCATCATTTCACTGTCTGTGTTTAGGCGGTGATTCCAGTGCCTTTGCTTTTGATTAGTGGCATAAGGAGATAATTTCCTTCCAGTTGGAGAAGACATTTGAACAGGAATCACTTTCCTTTGCTGGGCATGAAGAACAAGAACAAAGCTTCATTTGCAAAAGCCAGCAAATTGGTCTTCTGTGCTTGCCTAAACATTATTGTACATGTTGAACTCTAATCTGTGTTTAGACATTTACTTCAAACTCTCAAACTCTGGTAAAGCTGAAGGCTAAGGGAAAGAGTCCAGACATGGTCCTTAGGGCACAGATGAACACTTTTACAATGTATATTCAAAGACAAGCCCAGAGCAAGAGGTAGTTTCCAGTATAGACATAAAGCAAAAACTTGAGATCCCTAATTACGATTGATATTAAATTGTGTCAAAAAAGATAGATTGAATTTTAAAAGGTGAATCTTTCTCCTTTGAAAGACAAAAACTAAGACATCCTGTTGCAGTGGGGTTTTTAGGTCTCGGGAAGCCAAGGCATTCCCACATCAATATCCCAATCATTTATAATATAATTTTGACCCTTTTTTTTTTTTTATCAATTCCCCCTGTTTAACAGTAATTTAGAGGATTATAAGCAGGGCTGGAGATAAAACATCCCAATCATTTATAATATAACTTTGACCTTCTATTGTTCTTTTTTTTATTATTAATTCCCTTGTTTAACAGTAATTTAGAAGATTATAAGCACGACTGGAGAGATGGCTCAGAGGTTAAAAGTGCTGGCTACTTTTCCAGAGGACCTGGGTTCAATTTCCAGCAACCATATGAAAACTCACACCTGTCTGTAACTCCAATTCCTGGGCTTCTGACATATTCACACAGGCATAATACAGGCAAAACACCAGTGAACAGAAGATAATAAAGTATAAAAAAGAAAACATTTGCTTTTGATACTATATTTCACAGAGATATTAGTTTTTCATCTGTTTCAATCTGTTAGGGGATTGAAAGTAGGCTGATATGCAGCTGTGAGAGGTCCCCAGGGCATTCGTTTGGCTACTTTTTTTTTTTTCAATATTAGGATCAAGAACAAATGAGGGAGGAAGGGGAGGGAGGCAGAGGGAGGGAAACGGAATGGAAGAAAGAAGTAAGTAAGGAAGAAATAAATGGAGAGAGAGAGAGAGAGAGAAGAGAGAGAGAGAGAGAGAGAGAGAGAGAGAGAGAGAGAGAGAGAGAGAGAGAGAGAGAGAGAGATGTTTATTTTTTAAAGAAATATAATTTGGATATCTATGGAGAAGAAATTGAAGGATTCAGTAATGGTAAAGAATGTGATCAAAATATAATTTACATGCTAATTTCTTAAATAATAAATAAAATAAAACTTCGATGCAAATATAAATAAGTTAAACTGAGGTAATACTTTCAAGAAAATTTTAACAATAACATTTAAATAGGGAGGTAGAGATAATGTTATCTTGAAAATTGTATTTAGTCTATATCACATTAAACACCAATGAGCTTAATATATAAAATGATTATATATCATCTGTATTTTATGATATATATTATATCATTATAAATTTTTGAATGTAATGCAATACATGACTATATATGTGTGTGTGTGTGTGTGTGTATGCTTGTGTGTGTATGTGTGTGTGTATGTGTGTGTATGCTGCTTGTGTGTGTATGTGTGTGTGTATGTGTGTGTATGTGTGTGTGTATGCTTGTGTGTGTATGTGTGTGTGTATGTGTGTGTGTGTATGCTTGTGTGTGTATGTGTGTTTATGTGTGTATATGTGTGTGTGTATGTGTATGTATGCTTGTGTGTGTATGTGTGTGTATGCTTGTGTGTGTATGTGTGTGTGTATGTGTGTGTATGTGTGTGTATGTGTGTGTATGTGTGTGTATGTGTGTGTATGTGTGTGGCATCCTCCGCTATATAGTATCTAAGAAACAAAACCAGAGAAGAACAGGGATAATGTGAGTCTCCGTGACTAAAAGCATGCATTCAGCATATGTCCACATAAAATCATGCTCAAATGAATACTGTTTGTTTCCATCATTGTTAGTGCACAAGTAGACTGACACCAAGTTTACTAAGGATGTATTTTGAACTAAAAATAATGTCTCCAAAAACTTACCAGAACGTAGCTATCTTCAATGTACAAGTTTACAAACAGCAGGAAAACTACAAGAACTCCCAAGAAAGATACTGTAGAACGTTTTCGCAAGCATCGCATTTTATCCAGTACTTGAAAAATATATTTCATTTGATAAAATTTAAACATCTTCTCCTGTGAAAGAAGAGGTAAAAAATTACTAACAATTAATTTGGAGTGTGAATAGTATAATCTCATTACTCAAATTTTTGAGCTAAATTTTTTGTTACAAAATTCATATATAACAGCATTTATCAGTGTATCATCACATATAGCTATCTACTGAGAAGTAAGTTTAAAGTTGGCAATGGATCCATAATAGAAGAAAGGAAACAATACATTCACTGAACAATTTATATTCTTTAAAGTATAACACATATATGAATATACACTTTCTTTCTTCAATCTATTATAATTTTAAAACTTGGAATTACAAGATATTGTAAAATGAAAGAAAATGCAAGGGATAAAGGAAGACAGCAGAAAACAGTCCGGGAAGGGCTAAATTATAACTCAAAACTAAATTAAAACTTGCCAACGTTTAAACTCCTTACATCTCATGTTTAGAATACTTAATGAAATTTAAATGATTTGTTTAAATGGGCATTTCCCCCCTCACGATGCTTTCTGTCTATGCTGTCTTGTATCTTGGGCATGTCTAGATACTTACTATTTCTTAATTATTTAGTATAATACATGTAATCAAAACCAAATTTATAGAAAAGTTTTTCTTTGATTCATCACAATAGAATTTG
Source organism: Phyllotis vaccarum (assembly GCA_033318265.1). Classification (NCBI taxonomy): domain Eukaryota; kingdom Metazoa; phylum Chordata; class Mammalia; order Rodentia; family Cricetidae; genus Phyllotis; species Phyllotis vaccarum. The sequence goes on from JARWLC010000014.1 coordinate 23,666,389, forward strand.
GAAGTTGAAGTGTGGGTCTGTGTTTTTGATAGTGTTATATGTATGGCTTTTCATTGTACTGCAAACATTAAAAAACCTAAGAATGTCTAAGTAACAGTCTTAAAATCTAGCAAAATATCATAATAGTGGGTGAGTTAGGGTGAAGCCCAGTTCTGAAACAGTGTGAAAGTTAAAGCATTGTTTGGAAATGAATGTGATCCAGGAACTTGGAAAGTAAGTTTGTAGGAGCGACGGTCTGATGATGATAGAAACACTGAAAGTCTACACGAATAGGTCTTAATATTCTAGATGTAACCTCCCACACCCAACAGGAACTGCTTGTCCACACTCACTTTTAAAACAAGGAATTATGGGCTGAAAATAGTAGTATTGGATTATGGGATGCAGTTACCAAGTATAATACATATTTCTTTTTTATTGTTATAAAGTTACAGTGGTTACTTTAACTGTTCTTAAAAGTTAATGAGAGTAATTGAAACTTGAGGTTCAAGTGATGCCAACCATCAAAATACAGGTGGGGCTAATGTCTTAAAGGGGAGACAAAGTTTGAGACCCAATTTTAATGTTTGAAAAAATGTATACATCTCTTTGTACCCACTAGGAAGTTTCAATCTGACAAACAGATTTATATACATCTGTAAGGACATGAAGCAACCATTCACTGGTCAGATCTACCAAACTGTCACTGCTAAACATCTCAATATTTTCAGCAACATATGATAAATTGTTTTCAGCAAAGGAATCACCCTTTAAATGCCCAGGATACGACACTGCTTCTGTCAGATTTACTGTCCACAAGATCCTCTGACTTACACCAGATAGCACATCTGGAATGATTTATATAGGCAAAGGTACTTTATTCATGTTATTGTTAAATTCTAAAAGTAGCTTAAACAGTTACTTTATTGTGATTATTACATTATCCTGCCATTAGTTTCTTCACACCTTTGAACTGTTAATCATCAGGTATAGATAGAAGGAATCTCACTGTAGCCCTGAAGCTTTATTTTTGTTTGTCTCACATGGATCTAACAGTCTCATTGTGGCTTTTTTTTTTCTCTGACATCTGCTTGTAAATTCTTCTCTACCTAGTCGTTTTAGGTAACCCACACTTGGGTGTCTTCTCCTTGAGCCATGGGTTAGAAACACTTTGTGGTAAGCTAATATAACCATCATATTCAATCCATTTATTAAAGTTCATCACTCTGTTCTGCTTGCTACCAATGTTATTGTTAAAATGTGCTGAACTAGTGTTATGATTGTTTAAGGAAATTAGAAACCAAGCATTTATTTCTTACTGTAGTCACAAGCATCTTTCTGGTAGCATCTTTTTATAAATTTCCTCTTATTTCTTGCTAAATAATGTGTTATTATTGTCTTGCTTCATTTATTGCTTATCGAATCCAAATTTTTTCTTCTTCCTATATAAGTGAAGTAGTAAGTAAATAAGCACATGGACTGTTTGACTTATAGACTTGTTAAAAAATTTTTATCATTCAATTTGGATCAAACATCTCTTAAAGTTTTCTATTCTTATTGAAACACCCAGGATTATTTGGAAAGTTTATCAAGAAACAGACTACTATTGATCACTTGTATTGAATTATAGGTTTAACTATTAAAGAGATGTATAGTATAGTATAAGAATTGCATATGAAAGTTGTATATTTTGAAAATGAAAAATATAATCAATTAAAACTGTGTTAAAGAGTTTGGAAAAGTATGTTATAAGAGCCTGAGAATGCAGTAAGTATAGGTTACTAGTGAGGGTACAAAACAGCAGATGCCATTGAAAGATGAGGAGGACCATAGTCTGGTCCTGACTGAGCTCTACCTCCTGAATAGACAAAATTCAACAGAGAACACCATAGGCTTTCACAGACATGTATTGAACCAATTCAGTTATCACACCTTTCATACCATGATGAACTGTATCTCCTGAACTATAAGCAAAAAACACCTTCTGTTTATGTACATCTATACCATATAGAGTTAGGTAGGAGTTAAACAACATGAATGGAAGGAAGTATGATAGGCATAGCAATAAGGAGAAGAAAATGACACTAAAGGCATAACTAGAAACATTAGAATTAGCTAACTACCAAAACAAACAAACAAACAAGGCCTTTAAATACAAATTAGGTAAAGTAAAAATCTAAAGAAGAGCTACATATGAAAATGTAGTTAATATTTTTAAATTAGAACATTTCTTAGCTAAGAATTTTGGACCAAAAAATTGGTATTATCAACAAATGGTAAATACATAGCTTATATTTTATAACAAAAGATTAACCCATATATACATACTCTCATGTACTTGCATATGCATGTACACGCACACACAAGTGCACACACACATGCACACACACACACACAAAATCAAACTTAAGTTTAAATTGAGTCACTCACAAAGGCCAATGACAATAGAATGAACAAAATATACTAATTAAGAAGGACAGCCTGTTTTCCATTGATTTAAAATGTAATTGAATATAAGCAATAAAGGAATTACATCACATAATCATCACCTTACAGTTCCAAATGCCACCATGGTGAACAATATATTGTCAAACTATAGAGTGAAAAACTATCTTACTCTAGAAGAACAGCTAATGCTTAAAGTCTTTTTAGATTTTTATCTTACAAAAGATGAAAATAGCCAAATATATCAGCAAAATGTACAAATAAAAATTCTTAGAAATGTAAGTATTAGCGAGTAAACTTATACACACACACACACAGACACACACACACACACACACACAAAGAGAAATTCATATTTACTCAAGTCATCACCGTTTAAAGAATTTTTGCTTTTTAACAAGAGAATTTAGAAAACCCAAAGTAGTTATTTCTGTTAGAAATGTGTGCTTTGTTAACAAAGCATATATGCTACATAATTATTCTTAAATGTTTTCCTGCTGAGTTCTAAACAAAAATAGTTGAAAGTAAACCATCAAAATAGGAGAAAACAACACCCATTGATATATTAGTGGTTCTCATGATATTGTGAAAACATGATTAAGAAAAATAAGGAAATAAAAGCAAGCTGAGTCCTATGTAGCAGAATATTTTTGGTGGTCTGAACTGCACTCTGAACTCAGACTTTAAATCTGAGTAGACACCAAGTGATTCCTAGTCATGAAGAGACTCAGTTTAAATAGAGAGTGAGTTGATATAATCCACCCCTAGTTTAGTACTAGGAAAAAGACACTGCATTAAATGAGGCAGATTTAAGCCTCCATTCCACCCAGTATGGTAGCGTTAAACTAATTATTTGATTTAGAACTGCAAATTAATGAACATGCATGGCTAATATAAATTTTTATGTATCATACTACTACCTAAGAACATCATGATTGATGTTCTTGTGTCTTAAGCAGTGTTTTGGGTCAATAAGAAACAATACCTTAGTAAAACTGATTTCCTAGTATAGTGACAATACTCGAAAAACAACTTATTTTTTTTCTTTTCTTTTTAAATTGAAATATAATTACATTACTTCCCTCTCTCCGTTTTCTCCCTTTAGCCTCACTCATGTCCCTTCTGTCTAGCTCCTTCTATTTATTAAGTATCACATATTTGGTTCATGTAGAAGAACACAATTAGTATTATAGTGATTTGAATTACCTTCTGAAGGCAATAAATCGTTTTTGCAAACCCTCTCCTAAACTTGAAATGACATCACAGGCAACCAAGGACCACTCTTGATCTGGATATTACCTGGGGATTTCTGATTAGGTAGGTTGTTGACCCTAAGGGAGACCCTGTAACTGTCTCTGGTTGTTCATCGGGACTAAATCAAGAAATTTCTTTGAAAATGATCTCAGTTCAAAATAACAAAGCACAAGCAATAAAATTGTCCTGCTCTGCCAAAGCACAGATTTCATCTTTCTGCTCCGTCCAGAAACCAGGATCTAAGGATTAAAAATACACACACTAAATCCAGTCTATGCCTTTTAGTCCTTTTCTGCATGAAATGGAACAGTTATTTAAAGCCTCTTAAAATGTATTTTATTTAATTTTTACTATCCGTTTATTTGTACTTTCTACCTTAGGAAGACATGAGTATCTAAAGTGGAGAACTTGAGTGTCAGGAAAACTAGAGACTTTAAGAGATTTTAAAATCCAGACTACAATTTTTCCATCTTTTGTTGTACTAGTACATTCTTTGAGTAAGAATAGACAGATTACACTGTGTTCTAAAATTACACTTATTTTACATTTAAAAAAAAGCAGTGATAACAATTAATTGTTTTCTTGTTAAAATAATAACAAGAAGTAACAAAACCAAGGCTCAAAATGAGGATGATTGTAGTGGGACTATGTTCTGTTTCATTGTAAATAATTGTCCTGCCTACTTGTTTAATAAAAACGCTGATTGGTTGGAGGCAGACAGGAAGTGTGGGCGAGGCTATCAGACTAAGTAAACTCTGGGAACAGGAAAAGAAGAGCAGAGATGCCAGAGAGACAACAACAAAGATGTCAGCAGATGCAGAGGACAACTATGCTGCTCAGAGCAAAGGAACCAAGCCACACGGTGAAACAGACTAATGGCATATGTTCTGTTAAGATGAAAAAGCTAGCTAGAAATACGCAAAAGCCATAGGCTTATTAGCATAAAACTAATATAATCATCTGTGTGTTTCTGTGGACAGAGGGTCAGAATCTCAGGAATGGGCCAGAAAGCCTGGGCTAGAAACATAATACTACAGATGATGGTATTTTCCAGAGGTTTCATCTCTACCTGCTGTGTCTGCCATGGTCATGCCTTCAGGAACATGCAGAGAGGTTGGAGACCCAGTAGATCTATACACACTGTGAATGAACCTTTCCCTTATTGACCAGATAGAATGTATTAGTTTGACACTTAGTTTGAGGCCACTGATTACTCTGTAGGTCCAATAATTCAACCCAGAATGCAGATGGAGAAAGAACATTTAATGTTACCAGCTCAGAGACCCTTAGATTGTGAACAGAAAGGTGTCAGCTGTTGCTGAGATGTTTACCATGAAGTAAAGAAGTCAAAGGTCCTGCATTCAGTTTCTAGACAGCTATTCAGGAGATCTGAATAACCAACTCAGTGGACTACCTACCATCTGATTCCTACAAGATGTGAAATTGCTTTTTCCTAGAGGCTGACTTGTCTAACCCTGTATGTTTTGGAAATAGGAATCAAATGGCCACAATGAAAGACAATTATGAAAGTAACACTAATATAGGAGGATCTTTCTGTACACTGTGAATATATGTTGCTATCATTAGTTAATAAAGAAGCTGTTTAGACCCATGGAAAGACGGTTTATATCCAAGCAGGAAATCCAAGCAGAGAGATAGAAGAAGGGAAGAGTCTGGGAGACACTATCCAGCCACCCAAGAAAAAAGATATAACTATACTGGTAAGCCAGTGGTCACATGACAATAAACAGATGAAGAGGTATGAGTTAATTTAAGATGAAATATCTATTATACAATAAGCCTGAGTGTAGGCGGAGTTTACCCACAAGGACACCAATACCAGATAGATATTTATTAGAATATAAACCAACACTTACGGTACAGGCAACAGATTACAATAGCACCTGAACAGGGACCGGAGTCTGCAGACGGACGGACGACGTGAGCCTCCCTCCAGCAGTCAGGAACCAGGAAGAGAGCCTCCCAGCGTCCCAGCAGCCCCTTATCAATGGGGTTGACCACACCCCCTCCAGGAGCCCGGGACCCTGGATAAGCTTCTTTGGACCTTATCAGCTGACACCTGAATCCCACAATATCTCCCCCCTTTTTCTAACTAAGAAGGTTCTAAACTAAGACTATGTACAGTAGGAATCATTATGAGGTAGTATCTAGGAGAGGTTAAAGTACAATTGCTAATCAAAGCCTAACTTATATAAGGTACATCTAATAGTTCTAGAATATTGGTAGATAGTAGGGTGTATAGGTTATTTTAAAGGGTTAATCTGGGAAAGTGAGAATCTAACACCTGAGTGTTCTTATCTAAGGGATACTAGGGTGAAAACCTTAAACATCTATTCTTCAACCTCTTCAAGACCTGAGAAGGAAGGTGAATTTGTCTGAAAGACAGAAGTATATGGAAGTAGTTACTTCCAAAATTTGGGAGAGGACAGCAACACAGCTACCTGGACAATCACCTCTGGATTTGTGCACCGTTAGAGCATCTATCGGATTGGCTATAGGCCTATGGTATCTGACAGATCTTTTCACAAGCAGAACAATTTTGAAGGGACTGTCTTATCCTGACTAGGCAGGTTTCGTCAGTCTCCATCTATCAACTTGTTCATCCAGCTTGACATCATGTGTGTACTGTCAGCAATCAAGGTAAGGACAGTTCCTTACTCAACCGGCCATTTTTTGCCAAAAGGACCAACTCCAATGGAGTATCTTTGATGCTCAACACCATCTCGAGAATGGAGCAGTGACACCAGGAGTCGTCGTGTCTCTCGTGGCCGAATTTTAAATATTAAATGCCATATTCTCTGGGTCTATGAAACGGTTGAAGATTTTTTGTCCATCTATGATATTCTAACCTGTATCTGACATGACTGGGATATGATACCTTAAATAGTGTTGACTGCAGATCTTATCGTCTTAAGGAATAAACCCTGTACTAAAAATTAGAATACTTATATAAGGGGTGTACAATCTCTGAACAATGACCCTTAGTAGAACTATCGAACATTAGCCAGGGGTATTTTACCAGGTAAAGTGTCCACAGCATTTTAGACATGTAAATACATATATATCATCTAAACAGAGGTATATAAAACATCTTGTGCATATATCATAACTAGTGCAATCATACATTATCTCTAGTATAGTTAAATGAAGGTAGTAATTGCATAGTATACATGACAATGATGTGCAAATATTTTAAACAAAGGTAGAAGCATACATAAAATATAGCAATTTCAGATTCAGCTTTACATAATAGTTACAGATTCAGATTTATATCGAAGTACAAGTTGCTTTGGTTACATAAAACAATCTCAGATTAAACTTTGTACCAATGTACAAATTATCACAATTAAACATATAAAATGATTTTGCATTAGTATCAAAATATAGATATCTATGACAGTGCAAATTGTCTTTAGCTTAGCCCATACATTCAGCTAAAATGAAGTATAGGTAGGTAGAACAGTCTACCTTTATCTATCCTATCTATACGTTGGGCGCCAGATGTAGGCGGAGTTTACCCACAAGGACACCAATACCAGATAGATATTTATTAGAATATAAACCAACACTCACGGTACAGGTAGCAGATTACAGCAACACCTGAACAGGGACTGAGTCTGCAGACGGACGGACGATTGGATCCTCCCTCCAGCAGCCAGGAACCAGGAAGAGAGCCTCCCAGCGTCCCAGCAGCCCCTTATCAATGGGGTTGACCACACCCCCTCCAGGAGCCCGGGGCCATGGATAAGCTTCCTTGGACCCCATCAGCTGACACCTGAATCCCACAACACCTGAGCCATAGATCAAATCGTTTGTAATTAATATAAGTCTCTGTATGTTTATTTGGGATTGAACACCTTTGGGACACAGGAAACCTTTGGCTACATAACTCACGTTGTACTTCTAAAGCTTGACTCAGTGTATTGTTAATAGCACATTGTGTCAGTAAACATAAACTTCACAGTTATGAAGTGTAATCACTTTCAGACATCCATCCTTTAAAATGGTGTAACCTGACACTGAGAACTTGTGAAATGGTTGACCTTTTCTGGAAAATCTGGATATAATAGTTACTTACTAAATGTTTTTGTTCACGTGGTATTATAAAGGTGAGAAAGGAAAGATGAATCAAGCATAGTTTGAAAGTAATTATTTTTTTTCTGGACAGTATCCAAAATCCTTGATTACCTTCCATTCTCAAATTTGATCAATGCAGAAATCTAGTTAATTAGGATAGCTTGTATGCACACACATACACACACACACACAAACACACACACAGAGGCATTCACACAAACATAATTATATACAAAATATATGTAAATTCACAAAATATGTGTATCTACACGTAAGCGTATAACCATCATAAAGGTTTTAGAATGCTCTATTCAACAGAACCAATGTTTTATTGTTGAGTCATCAATTTCTTCTTTTTTATTCTTCTTTCATAGAATACATCCTGACCTCAGTCCTTCCTCCCTCTACTCCTCCCAATTTCCCTGTTCTTTCCTCTCCCTCAGATATACTACTCTCTCATTTCCTTTCAGAAAAGAGTCCTAGGATAGTAAACAAACACAGTGTAATAAGGTGCACCAAGACTGGGCACATGCCCTCAGAATAGGACTGGACAAAGCAATGTAGTAGGAGAAAAAGGGTCTCAAGTGCAGGCAAAAGAGTCATAGACATCCCACTGCCATTGTTAAGAGTCCTCAAATAACTCCAAGAGTCATCAATTTCTGTCCAAGTGTTGAAATCACCTATACCTGTTCTGGGAAGTTTTGAAAACCCGAGTAATGTTCTTTTCCAGAACACAGACCAATGAAGCAAATCCTTGGTGAAAACAAACTGCAGCTTTGGAAATTAACACTCTGAAATATAGAGAGTTTGAAGGGATCTGTGCATGCTTCTGCTAGCAACACCATCACAGTGGGCTTGGAGGTATTTCCCAGGAAATTTTATCAGATCTCCACAAAAAGGCCTGTTGGTCTGTCTTTTGCAAATTATTGTGGAGTAGTTTTTGGAGCTCATACTATTAAACATGGAGATGAAATCCATGTTCTCCATTTAGAGTACTTGACCATGGTTACAAATATGTAGGACTTTAATAGTGAATCAGAAATTCAAGGGGGATAATCCGCAATACAAACATGGTTTTTTGTTTTGATTTCAAACCACCTGAAAATTATTTGATAAGCAGACATGTTTTTCTTTGAATTCCTCCCTTAAAATTGCTGCCATATACTTTAGCACTGACATTATTTCAAAGCATTTGAGAAAATCAATCTCTATCTTTCCTTGGATACTGCATATATTTATTCACCTCTTTTCTCAATTTTCATATTGCAATTATTAATAATTGAGTCATCCAAATGTTACTCTATTAGTGAAGATATTAATGAACTTCAACTTCAGTTAGGAGCTACTTTTCACATTTTGAGCCTTATTAATGCCTCTTCTTTAATAGATTTCTTAATCATTTCTGCTTCTTTCTTAATATTGGAACTTATGTATACTCTTTCTTTTGCACATTGAGCTTTTTCAGTGTACAATACTTACTTAATTGTTCTTTAGCTATATCACCAAAGTTTCAAGTGTGCAGTTACTAAGAGATAGTCAATAATAATAAAGTCATTTTCAATGTGCATGCTTTTTATAAGTATGAGTGGGCTTTCATAATAGGTAAACTGCTTGAACTTAGAGTTGCAAGTTAAATAGAAGACTATGAAAATCTTGAGTTTTTTCTACTGTAGTTTCTTTTTAAGTTTCAACTTCTAAGAAAGAGTGCCACCATATTTCCCAGGCCTTCCATGAGCTTGCCATTATATGCCCTGAGCAGTGTAATTACAGATGTGTACCATCATGCCCAACATTTACTCTTTGGTTCACATCTATCATGTGGTCTCTATGCTCTTTAAACACAAAATGCTAATGGACATAGCAGCTTATTTCAACCATTCACAAAGCACCATAAACTTTCTCTTATAACTTAGAAAATATTCATGTGAAAAGAGAAAATAGTTACAATAGTTAGTTTATTCCATGGTGAATAGAATTTTTTGTTTGTTTTTGTTTTTGGAGACAGCGTTTCTCTGTGTAACTGCCTATGCTGTTCTGGAACATGCTTTGTAGACCAGGCTGGCCTGACACTCATAGAGATCCACCTGCCTCAGCCTCCCAGGTCTTGGAATTAAAGGCATGTGTCTCCATGCCCGATTCAGGATTGAAATATTTTGTAAATACCATAAACCCATTTTAAAGAATATTTAAAAATTTAATTTGGAAAAAAAAAACCTGTTGATTTCATGGCCAGTTAGAAGGGTATTAGCATGCTTCCTAGTACTTGGGAACCTGAAACATGTTATTAGATTTTCCAATATCAAAATCCAAATGCTACAAAAAGTTCCAGAAGGTAAGCAGTAAAGACAAATACTCTAAAATTTATTCTACTTGCTTTTTAAAATTCACACACACACACACACACACACACACACACACACAGATGTACTCATTGTGTTATTAGAATAATATGAATCCATACTGTTTACTTCAATTATAGTTCATGGAAGCAAATAAGCCCTGAAATAAAGTCAAAATATTTTCCCTGGAGAAGCTACCTGTATAGTAATTTATTTGCTAGTTTGCATCAGTGCAGTAAAAATACTCATTTACTAAAGATTTGATGCTGATAGAAAGTGACAGATGAACTGGTTCGCAGCAAAGCTACTTGCTTCAACACAGATGCTTATGTATGTCCTGACAACACTTTCATCTTTCTAGAATTTGGGCTACCTGCAGTAAACTGATATGTTTTTAACAGTATTATCCTGACTCTCCAGATCTTCACAACAAACAGAAAAACACATATATTTCTGACTCACAGCTGTTAAAAAAATATGTTATGGCCATTTAAGGATTTTTGAGGGAAAATACAAACACCAAATACTTACCCATATAAATCAGTGTCGCTACATTAAAGTACCCCAGCGCACCAACTTATAACTTATTATTTATTTAGTAGGTGTTAAAATTAACAGAATCTAAACTAAATTGCATCTTTTATATAGGGAGATTTATATATAACATTTAACCTTATGTCAATGACGACATGCAAAAAAAAGTGTTATTGTCAACTGTTCAACAATCAAATACATGCCACTCTGGGTTTCAGACTTGCTTGGCTTGCATTTTTTAATGCTTGCCCAATTTGTTTTTCTCCTTTGCTTTGTGCAAGGCTGAACATGCCCTCAGGGCAGCAGTCAATACTTTCTGATGAACAGAAAGAATGTTGCTGACATAACGAAAGGTTCAGAAAGCTTTCAAAAAAAAAAAAAAAAAAAAAAAAAAGAAACACGATTATCATTATATTTGGTACAAAAGTCTCAGATACTGATAGCAGCAAATGTAATTGTTTTTTCCCCTTCAGAGTTTTTCTGACATGCCGAGTTGTGCTATTCATTTCTAGCTGTAAGTGGCAGTGAAGTGATAAATGAGTGCAGCTAGACCTTTCCTTAGGGTTCCTAGCAATGCCTAAAAAGGTTTATTTTTTTGTGGCTCAAGTTCAGTTACAACATAGACAGAACTAGGAACATTGACAAGGCGGAGGTTTCCTTGTCACCTGCTATAAAAACCCTAAATGTGAGAATAGGATCCTAAAGACACGGCTCTTCACTGTTGGTTTTAACAAAATGAAAGAAAACTAAATTTACTTCAAGTGCTTCCCTGTCAAGATTGGCATTCACCCACTGGTTTCTCCTTTTTATCATTAAGATTTGAATGAAAAAAAAATGTTTTCTGATTTAAGGTAGGCCACTGTAGGAATGTAAAACTTTCTCAGCACTAAACTTTGCTTGATCTAAGGATCGTTATCACCATGAAACATTTTCTGAGTTGAGATGGACACTAAAATAGAATTTTTGGAGGCAAAAAGAACTTCCTTTATGGGATAAACCATACTCTTTCTTAAGCACTTGTTAAATTAATACAGTAGTATACTGCTATGACATATTTGAATTATTCTCTATTCTGTTGAGCTAATAAAATATTCTAGGCCTTCTGCCCCATAGAAAATTAAACACAGATGTATTCTTAACGGAGACCAAAGGACCAAAATCAAGTAAATCTGTTTCCATTTAATGAACCCACTTGGTTCATAGCATCATAAGTTCAAGAGTGACTGTGAAGCAAGACAGAAATAAAAAAAAATGACACAAGAAACAGGCTTATTCATTTTCTCTCTCTGTCTCTCTCTTTTTTTTATTTTAATAATACAATGTGTGTGTTTTGCCTGAATGTATGTGTGCAACTTGTGTAGGTCTGGTGCCCTGAGAGGCTACACTACATTAGAGACTAGGCTTCTAGTATATGACTCCAGTTGCAGCAAACTGTATTTGAATAATAGAAACATTCATGCATATTATAACACACAAGTTCAGTGTTAAGAGCAGGATGCCATAGCGTGAATAAGCTAAGTAACTGGTTAAAACCACAAGATTTCTTATCTAACTTCATCTACAAAAGTGGTTTAACAGATATGCATCAAATCTATGCTTCCAAGTCAAAAGAAAATGTGACTTAATCAGTAATATTGAATAATATTAGTAATAATTTTATACTTTATACTATGAAGGGTTAAAAGCTTGTATATATACTTTTTATAGAAGTACAAAATGAAATAAATAAATTGTCTTAAAAAGGTCACCATACATACCTGCATTGCATTGCAAGAGGTTAATAAACTTGAATCCTGTAGTACCAAATAACATACATGAGCAGAAACAATGTGCTCTAATATGTATTTATGTTCAAGTAATATACTTAGAGATCAGTACTTCCCTTTAGGTAAAAATTGATTTTCTGAAGCTTTATTAAAGTATCATTTAATTCTAAATTAAGTTCCAAATCTGTTATTTAATTTTAAGACCAAAGAAATCCATTGTAACATATTCATTACTGTCTATTTATATTTTTTCCTTAAAATGAATATTGAATCTTAACTAGAAACAATGTATCTGTGCTGGAACAATTACTACATGCTCTTATCTGGAAAATAGAGCAAATACAACAAATATATGTGTATTGGTTGCTTCCTCCTATGTTCTTAATGTCTTTCTACTATCCAAGAGATATAGTAGAATTTAATGTACTCCAGAAATCATGACAAGACAGGTAGCCATGCAATAATTTAATTTTATTTTACATTTTTTATTTATGTGTGTGTGTATGGTGGCTCACATTAGGGGTTCAATAAACTGCATGTGGAAGTCAATTTTCTTCTTTCATGTTGTGTTTTCTAGAGATCAAACTCAGGTTTTCAGGCTTGGGAGCAAGCACTTTTACACACTGAACCATTTCACCAGGTCAATTATGCAGTACTTTATTTAGCAAGAACTGTAACGATAATTTGGTGCATAAATCACTTTATCAGTCCTGATAACCTGAATTCAGATTCCCAGAACCCACTAAATTCTTAATACAATAGCATGGCCCACATAAGAGCTGAACCAAGATTTTTTATTTATTTATTTATTTGTTTGTTTGTTTGTTTGTTTGTTTGTTTTTAAGTGATTAAGCCCAGACATCACAACAAAGAGCTAGAATGCTAATGTTAAAATAAGAGACTTTCTGGATGTCCATATTCATGCCATAACATACATGTACCCACCATTCTCAACATGCACACTAATTCATATATATATATATTGGCACACACATGCACAGACACAACACATACATACAGAAAAGGAAATGTTCTGAGTAATTACTTTGGGATGTTTAAAGACAAATGTTATTGCCCTGTAGCTGTACTTTGAATCTAGACTTCTCATGTAGCAAATACTAGCTGTAAAATGTTCCCTCTTCTATGTTCTTTTGCATTGTGTAAAGCTACTGTTTATATAGTTTATGAAATGCATGCTTACAAACGTAACTCAGTATATATAATTAGATATCTCAGACTCCGTAACAAGCATGTAAGAAATGTTGTTATTTGCCGTCAGTCTGCTTCTAGGAAATTGAGATAATACTTTCCATACTTTGCTGATTAACTAGAAGCAAGAAGCACCATTATTCTAGAGATATTGGTAGCAATACCATGTTCATATTTTAAGTATTTTTAGGTTAAATACTCCTTTACTAAAATTCTAAATTAATTAAATACATTTATTCTTTCTAGTTAAAAATGTTAACATTAAGATCAAGCCAAGCTATAGTAATGGATGTATGACAGTTTTGACTTAATTTGTTTATCTCAGACAGAAACCGAACCACGATTTCATCTTTCTTTTCTAATCACAATTTTCTAAGAGTGCTATAAAGTGATTTTCAATATAGAAAAATGAGTTTTAAAGTAGAAATATTAACATAGATTTATTGTCAGTTCCTTAAACATAATTTATATGTCGACTTTTTAGTTATCTTTTTCTTTTCTCACGGTATGAATTACTTTATTGATTAGAAAGCTATGGTCTGAGTGCATAATGAAAATCTGTAATGAAAAACTCAATTTAGAGAAATAATTTTCTCAACAGTGATATCCAATTTTTTAGGTTTATCATCTTAATCCATCTAGCATAATTTCCCATGTGAAAACAAAATATCCCTGACTCATGATATTATGTAGATAATCAATTAAATTGAAAGATTACATAAAACATCTCTCTCAAGGGCTAATCTCTAGTGGGCTTAAACTATAAAAATTAATACTGGAATCAATAGTTAATGGAGCTATTGTTGATTTAAAAGGTTTTGTTAAAGTATCTTGAGAAATTTATAGAAAATATTTATATGTGTATGGAGAATTATATAAAATTATGAGAAAAAGTACACACTAAAGCTATAATATATTTTAAATTTTTGAAATTTCTCATATGAAGGCACTATATGGAGTTCTTCGTAAGGCATTGCCTTTTTAAATCTGCCAAAGCTTAAAATAAATGACCATAATATGTTTATTTTTATAAAGAGAAAAGAACAATAGGCTTAATGAATATTCAGCAAGTTCTCTGAGTCTTTTAAGGCTGTTACAATTCAAATCAAAGATTTACATGACTTTAATTATTGGATTTTTAGTCATTATGTGTTCAGTCCTCCTTCAAACACTAAAACTAACTCATAATCAACCACATTCCAATTAATATATATATATATATATATATATATATATATATATATATATATATACACATTTATACGTGTGTGTGTGTGTAAATTTGTATGTAAAACTTGCCTAACTTGTTCTTTGTCTAATGTGTGTGATTGTTAACTAGGAAGTAAGCACATATACATACCCACATTTATGTATTTTTTATTTATATAAATGGAGAAGTTACAATGGCATAATTATGTTACTGATTTTCAAATTGTATAGCTTTTCAAACAAACCAATTATGGCAGTTCATCTTAGTAATTAGAGTATTAAGATGGTAGAAAGGAATGATAAATTTTTAAATTAATCTTGCATACATAATGAATTCTGGATTAGAGAGTAAAAGATTAAATGCTTAATACATATCACATGATCATAATGATATTAATTTAATCATTTTGTTTTATTCCTATGCTGTATTTTATTTTAGATAACATTTTCTTATAATGTAATTTTGAGAAACTTTTATGCATATATACACATACATGCACATGTATGTACGCAGACGCTATTACTACATGTATTTTAAACAAATGTACTGAACCACATGAACCATGGTTTATTTTATATACTTCATCTATATGGCATATGTACATTATATGTAAAACATTACAGTAACTGTCTCCCTTTCAATATAAGCTAAAATATTGATATTTAAAGTATACCTTTATACTTTATATTTAGATATAAATTATAATGGAAGTATTTTAGTCCAATTATTGGTGATGGATACTTTCAACACTCTCTAATCCTGTAGAACATGCCTATGTACTGAATATGTTATTAGGGTAAGTGATTCCATGGGTACAGTGAACAACTTATATACCTCAATTATCCAATTAATTTAAAGATATCTGAATTATTGTTTCTGACAGAATCAATTTCTTATGTTCCACAATATTCTTGATGTAACTCCTACAAAGTTCAGAGCTATATTCAAAGGAGTTTCCCATGAATAGAGGGGGGAGAGGGTCAGGAAGAAAATATGGAGTGAGGCAGTTGAAATTGAAAGGCAATTTGAAAAATATTTTGTAAATCTAATACATTAGAAGCTGTCTAAAGTCATATGTCACACACACACACACACATACATACACACACACACACACACACACACACACACACACACACACACACACAAGCCATATAAGTAAAATTACCAAATAATGGGGAGAGAAAGGTCCAATTCGCTATCACTCATCACCGAAGTATAAAGCTTCCAGTATTGGAATTGGGTTACATCTAACTGAATTATTGGTGTAAGGGGATCCATGGGAAGAACAACACAACCCAGACAATTACAATGACTACAAACTGCTGAAGATAACACCTACACATGTTATTAAGTATGGAGAAATCAAGCTGGTGCCTACATAGAGACTTCACCCCTCTTGTCTAGCATCTTTGGCATAGGAAGTTATACTGCATGCTACCAAAGGATAGTGTGAACACTAACTCAGCAAAAAATACTTTGATCTACAAATCTACAGTGCCTGTGAGATATGCTAGTGCAACGGTTGCACAAATTAGTTGGGAGTAACCAACTAATATCTGAATAGACTTAAGGCCCACTCTATGTAATGGAACTCATAAAATATACTGTTTGGGTGACCAAAAACCTGACATTAAATATCTAAGTAATCTAGAATAAAACCAAATACTATTTACTGTATTTGCAACAAAAAACCAAAAGTCATGTAAGCAATAAAGTGACTCCTTATCACATGCTGTTCAACATATAGATCTCTTTTCTTCTCTGCTATCATCAGAGAATCTTCCTCATGTAGCAATTTAGCAAAAGATCCATTATGAATATATATTTTCATATATATATTATCTATGTATCTCTAGCTCTCTATGTATATATATATAATTTAAGATGAATAAGTATATATATATATATACATATATACTACACAAACACACACACACACACACACACACACACACACACACACACACACACACATCAGCTCTAAGTGGGATGTTCCATCAGATCCTCAGGTCTCAGGGAATCATGAGTAAGAGAAAGCTGAAAGACTGTAGGAGCCACAGGGTTTGGAGGACAACTACAAATAGACACTCTAAATCAACTGAGCAAAGCTCATATGGACTCCAGGGGACTAAAGCACCTGTGAGGGTCTACAGAGGATATTTTCCATATATTATAACTCCAGATTTAGTGAGTTTATGGGATTCCTGAGAATGAAAATAAATGGGTCTCTGATTCTTCTGCCTTTTCCTCAGAATTGTTTCCTTCTGTTGGCCTTGTCAATTTGAAATGATAGTTCATCATATATTTCATTTTTCATAAAAGCTTGCTTCTTTCTAAAGAATGAGGGAAGGGGTCTGCATCTGGATAGGAGGGGCAGATAGAGAAAAACTAGGAGGAGCTGAAGGAGAGAAAATTTAATGAGGATGTATCATGTGGGAAAAATTTATTCTTATATTGGGGGAAAAGCAAGAACAAAGTGTATGTAACTGGTAACTAATTAGTAGGACAATCTGTATGAGAAATATGAATAATATCTAATCCACATTGTACATAGCTTCTAAAATCATCATTAGTAAATAATTCCAGATTTTGAAGAAAAAAATATGCGAGAAAAACATAAGATTAACCATTATTAGGAAACTTTCAGTAAACGTTTATTTTTTAAATTTGACTCAGTATTTCACCCTGAAGTAAATGAACAAATAGCCCAGTAGTTAAGGGAGAAAGAGATAAGTGGGAAACTGTGGCACTACACATAGAATATTTTTCTGAGTACTGACTGTTTTCTTCTATTTCTCTTTCATTAAAAGGCAGTCATAATGACTATGTTGAATATCTAGTCATAAAACTGTATTTAAAAATTACTTTTTATGTATATAAGATATGCACTTTTACTTTATGGTTCAAAACCTGGTTTCTCATTCATAATTTGTTTTTAATTATGTTTAATGATTAAATAACTATCTAGACAATTTAAAATGAGTCAAAATACTGCTGTGCCCAGCATTTATGTGAGCCCAAGAGACCATATCCAGTGCTCAGGCTTGTAATTCTCTACTAAGCCAGCTCCACCATACTCCAAATGGTCTCTAGAGAAACACTAGAGAAACTTCTGGAACTCCTAAGAAATATTTTGTAATCACAGTGCAGCATTTTGTTTACTATGTAGTATGTGCTTTAAAATTTGTCCAATGGGAGTGGTGACCTATGCCACTTTCTTATAACTCCAGAGACAGAGGTCTTTCTGTGTTTCTGTGGGTTCAAGACCTAACTATCAAATAGTAATAGCTCACACCTTTAATCTTAACTTTGGCATATGATTCAGAGTTGAACCCAGAAGTGAAACTACTGGGCAAAGAAGGTATTTAAGGCAGGTGTAGAAAGACAGAATTATTCTGTAGAAATGATGAGGAGTGAGGCTGAGGAAGCTGGAAGATAACTTTTACCTTGAGAAGTTGGCTGGGTGAGATTTGACTGTGGTCTGTTTCCTCTCTCTGATGATATTCCAGCTCTCTGATATTCCCGCTCTTCCCTTATATCTGGTTGAGTTTTAATTTAATAACAACTAAAATTAGTGTTACAAGATCTCATGCACAACTTAAATCATATGGCTTTGGTTTATAAAGTTCATCATATTTATTTATTTTTAATGAATTGATATACCTGTCATATTTCTGTTCACCTGTGTTCCTGAATAATCCATAAAGGATAAAAATATGAATATATTTTCAGTCCCAAACGTATGAAGTATCTTGTTGCTGAGCCTTTTGCAGCATAATTAAATATCAAGTCATATTCTGCTAAATGATGATGTTTAAAAAAGCAATTAGAAATTATGAACAGTTAATATTGCAACTACTCAAGGGAAATTGTATCTTAATATGTTATCCGAGGAACTCAAAATTTACTTCTTGTTTCTCTCTAAGAGTTGATGTAGTCTAATCAGAATATAAATTGCAAATAGATGTAATTTCTGTATTATAATTTTATTCTAATATGCAAATATTATGCAAAATGCGTGTTTGTAACACACAATAACATTAACAAAAACATGTTCAGTGTGTGCCAGTATTTAAGAGTTGTACTTACAAATATTCAAATTTAGACAAGGTTTGTTTTTAATTGAAGAACACCACCAACAGTTTTCAACTTCCAGAGATCAGAGTTTCAGTGTGCATGGTTCTAATCCAATCATCCAATTGATTTATGTTCATTTCTTCAGTTTTACGAGTTTTTCTCTCTCTCCTTCCCTCTCTCTCTCTCCATCTCCCTCTCTCTCCTCTTCTTTCTCTCCTTCCCTCCCTCCCTTCTCTCCATTTTTTTTGGATAATTATAACAACAGTTATACTGGCTTTTGAAGTACAGCATGACTTCTATATCCCAATGATGTACCATTGGGTTTAAGAATCATGAAACATTGTAGTGACTTCTGATGTTCTTTACTCTGTCACGCCTACTAGAGGCACCCAGCAGCTCCCCAATCCCAGTATTCTGTGTCTCAGAAAAGTCTCTGAAACAGTTCTGTTAATCTTACTGCATTTTCTTTGAGAATTACTTTTTTTCTTTCCTGAAGTAAATCTTGTAGGTGAAAGGTCTTTATCCTTTGCTTTTGTTGGTCACCATAACAATAACATCTGCTGGATACAGGTCAAATGTTGGTAAACATTACACATTTATTTCTCAATACAATCAGACTATATTGATGAGAGAATGTCGATCAAAAGCAGAAGCCTATGTTCTTCATTAATATTCTGATCAGAATATTTTGTCAAATAATGTCTTTCCCGAGTAGAAGTGTTAGAAGTTGATAGCTGCCTGCATTGGGCTCTGTTTATAAGGATTTCATTTCAGGAATCATTATCTAGCAAAAATAACCTCATCCTTTCAAGAATAATGAAATTTATTTCATCACATGCATTTGTTTCAATGTTTGTGATGGCTCAGATTTTGTCATTCTTAAATGCTTACCTAGTTCTTATTCATGTTTCAGGGCAAATCAAAGTACCACCTAATTTTGACATCAGCTTTAGAGACAGAAAATAAACTCCATGTAGATTGGGAAGAACACTCTACACTTTCTCCTTCTGGATGTGTTATTTTAGGAAGAATTTTCATACCATTTCTTACCTGAATTTTATTGAGTTAAAATGACTAGTGCTTGGTAGATGAACAAGTGTAAATCAGCTAGTTCCTAACTCTGACATAACCAAAATATAATAACATTATGGAATTCATAGTTTACTTTTAGAATTTAGAAAAATTTGGCTGTACGATTTTAAAATGTAGCCGTGTACTACTCAATAGATTGTGTAAAACATGATTGTCAAATGAATTAGTATTATCAAAATGATCATATGTGACAGAATTATGGCATGCTTTCTTGGAATACATTTATTATTTATCACCTTTCATAAAGTATAAAAGCACTGTATGCATAACAGGATTGAATTACTTCAAATAACTAGTATCACATAGTTTTATTGACATCTTTTGAGTCAATCACACTCTATGGGTAAAGTTTTCCGGTCTTGTTGGAATTCACCCTAGTGTAAGGCAAAAGTATATAGAATCATCAGTTCAAAGCAGGTAGAGCTGTAATGTAAGCTGAGCCTTGGAAAATAAAAGTTGTCATCCAGTTAACTCCACGGCAGGCCTAAATATGCTGTCATTCATGAGTGATTAGCATAGTTTTCATTAACAGTTTTCAGCTACAACGTTTACTAAGTACATTTTT
Source organism: Phyllotis vaccarum (assembly GCA_033318265.1). Lineage (NCBI taxonomy): Eukaryota > Metazoa > Chordata > Mammalia > Rodentia > Cricetidae > Phyllotis > Phyllotis vaccarum. The sequence continues at coordinate 23,686,960 of JARWLC010000014.1, forward strand.
TTAAGTAGCCTATTTAAATGCACTCAAAATGTTTTCATCTAGATCTCTTCTGGTAAAATCTAGCAAAACAAAATAACAAAACTCTTTTTAAATATGTGAGAATCTATATTTCTCCTTCATGTTTGGGTGATCATAATTTCCTGTTTTGAAGGTCTGAAGCCTATATCCCTAAAGAAAATAGATGATAGAAACTTCTTAAATATTTATTAAAGACTATGAATTATTACTTTCTTTGGTTAATCTTCTTCAGTGGTTATGCATAAAGTTGGTGATGATACTTTCTTTAGACCTAATGAAGGACCTCAGAGGATAGATATACTGCAATTAGATTCTTTCCCAGAATTGCCTCTTTATATTATTAATAAATGTGTGTTGTACTCTTTAATATTGTAAGAGAAATGAAAGTACAGTTATTACAGGAAAGAGTATCTAGCCTTTAATTTAAATTTCATACATGTGCATTTTAACGGACAGTATAAAAACATTCATTTAATGACAATCAGCAAATTTCTTGGGTACAGAGAAACAGAGATGAGAATGTATCTACTATACCTATTAAGAAGAACTTATGGAAAGTAAATGATACATTAAACTATGAGTAATCTTCTAAAGAACTAAAGGAAGAAAGAAAGAAATAAGGAAAGAAAGAATGAAAGAAAGAAAGAAAGAAAGAAAGAAAGAAAGAAAGAAAGAAAGATAGAAAGAAAGAAAGAGAAATATGGCAATGAATTGTTTAAGTCATGTGCCATTTCCTACAAAGGAGGCCCTTAAATTATTGGTCCTTCTTTTACACGGCTGTTAAATAACATTATATAAACTTGTCTTAGGTTTTTGAATCTTAAATTTTCATGGTGATGGTAAAAGTTAAGTGACCATAAAAAAATTTGTGTGATGTCTATGATACTTAACTTGAATGAAAGCAAGTTTTAGAATGAAAACTGATATTGTGACAATTACATTTTTACTCAACTTAGGGACAAAGTTCATAATACTGAGCTCTGGAAATGGATACAACTTACCATTGTTAATAAATAGAATATACCATAGCAAATGACAAAATGGATCAGATCAAAGTCAACAATGAAAATCAGTAAAAACAAAAAACTTTCTATCTTTCTATGGTTTATGGTTTCAAGTGCTTGCTGAGAAAGTACTGGGCAAACACACTGGGTCAATCCATTTCAAAAACTGGTATCAGCTGGTGATATAGCCCACACTTTAGAATGTCTGCTTAACATACACAAGGTACAACTTAAACACCCAGTACCATAAAAGTTATTTTTAATTAAAAGAGGCTAAAGATGGAGTGACTTTATTTAGATGCAACAAATACATGTGTATTACTTCTAAATGAAATATTAATTTTATTAGGATACAGATGCCAATATATTTGACTAATGACATAAATATGATGGTTTAATAATGTTAAAAAATAACATAATCAAACATTATTACAACATGTAGAAAGAGGAATGAAGATCATTCACTCACCTTATGTAGTGAGATTATGTTGTTACATTATAAATAATTGTCCCACCTTCTGGTTTAATATAAATGCTAATTGGCTGAAGGCAGACAGGAAGTAGGGTAGGGCTACCAGACTAAGAAAACTCTGGGAACATGAAAAATGGGGCAGAGATACCAGACAAGCCAGAAGATGCAGATGGAAGCCAGAAGATGCTGCTCTGGGAAAAGGTACCAAGCTGCCTGGCTGAATAGGATAAAAATCATGATTTAGTTTAAGAGTAAAGAGTTAGTAAGTTATATGTCTGGGCCCTAGGCTGCTTAGCATAAAATTAATGTAAGCATCTGTGTGTCTCTGTGATACTGTCTTTGGGTCCAAACCTTGAGGATGGGCTGGAAAGTCCAGGCCAGAAGTAAACTACAATACCTTTATGCCAAGAGAAAATAAATCAATGCTAAAAGTATACATAACTAACTCAATTTGATAAGTATGGGAATGAGCCTAGATAAAGCTTTCCCATCATTCACTTTAGCATACTTGAAAGTATGAAACACTGTTTTGATGGTATAAATCTTCCATGATGCCATTAAATCCAGCCACCAAAAAAGCAACAAACATGTCTATTCCACTATAGTAAGTCTTTGCTTTAGTCTATTCTACTACAGTAAATCATTAGCTCTGATTTAAGTAATAACACCCTCATATAACATCTAAAATTAATATTATACCTGTAATTCAATTTATAGTAGTCAGTGATTATTACTGTCTCATACATGGTTGTGAATTTTCTATTGAGTATCAGATATAATCACCTTGGCTTCAGCATCATGCATGAAATCCATTTATTGTGAACACCAAAATCATATTCAATGTAGTAATAATTTAAACAAAGGTAATGATAACTAAGAAAATAGATTCACATTTGTTTCAATTTAGGCTCTCAGTGAGGTGTACCTAATAAAGTTGAACAAACTAGTTTACACACTTTTGTATACATTATTTCTAACACTCTTATCACTCTGGTAAAGATGAGTTTATTTAGTATATTTTATGCTTTGAATTTTTAAAGTTATTTTTACAATATAATGCATGTTAGTTAAGGAATATTAACTTTTAAAGAGGGTTGCAGAAAAAAGGAGAGAAGAAGAAAATAATTTAGAATTATACATAAAATAACAAATCAGGACATAGTTTATGAAAGACCAAAAACACCACATTGCACTATTACTGCATCTACTATGTTCATTATGCTGTAAATTTCATATAGTATCCACATTAAGAGGATTTATTTGTCCATCACAAGCAAGTAAAGGAAGAATAGACAGATGTGTGGCTCAGTGATAACATTCACAGACTGTATGTTCAGAAGAGTGGTTCAGTGATAACATTCACAGACTGTATGTTCAGAAGTGTGGTTCGGTGATAATATTCACAGACTCTATGTTCAATCTACTATTTCCACAAAGAAAGATGATTATCAAGATAAATAGTATTAGAAATTAGAATACATAATCACACCTCAGTCCTACATTGTAATAATTAGTTGGATCTAATTTTACAAATTCTTCAACTTTTAGGGGAAGGTTCTTATTTCCTAGAATTTTCTCTGTTCAAATTTCCTGACATTTTGCTAATTTCATTAATTACTCATTGACATTTTGCCTATGATTCTATAGTGAATTATGTGACATGAATATAGATAATAAAGGAAATAAAGGCTGCAAAATTTTTAATGTTTCTGGTTTTAATCATATGATCCTCTTTGAAGTAGAGAGTTATGTAGGACATACTTTAAAAAAAATTCTAATTTAAGAAAGAAAATAGCAGTGTCAAATCTCAAGCACTTGATTATTATCTACACTATATTTATTTAATCTTTTCTTATCTGGCATTCAGTTGTTTATTTTGATGACTTAACGAACTGTACAATTTCTATGTTTATCTAGTTATTAGGATAGCATATGCTCAAATCTGTATTTCATATTTATCACATGAAAATAAAGTTTTTATAGGTATATGTATGTGTTCATGTTGTGTTGTGTTTGTACTTGTGAATTCATACTTTGGTGACCAAAGAACATCTTCAGTTCTCTCAGTTCTTCAGACTCTGTTCATCTTTTTTTTTTTTTTTTTTGGAGACAGGATCTCAACAGCCTGAAGTTAGAGACCAGAATGGCAGTCAGGCAAACCTCAGAATCTGCCTATCTCCACTTCCCCAGTAGTTAAACTACAATGGAATAGCACCGGGCACAAATTTTAAAATGTTTATTCCAGGGATACAAGCTAGTTTTTCATGATTATAAAGCTGAGTCATCTTTAGTATAATGATATCCCCCCCCCCAAATCTGGCTATGTATTTTCAGCAAATTAATATTTGTAGAATATGTAAAAAGGTCCATGCTATTAATTTAGCACTCTTATTCAATATATTTATTTTCTATATCCAGGGTACTTTTTCAACCTGGTGCTCTAGATATAGACAAACATGTCAAAACTAGTAAGTTTAAAATGTTATCACTATTATTTCTAATTTTATTCCTGTGGGTTTTTTTTAGTCAGATACAGTAAAGGTAAATTGTCCAAAGACAATTCTAATAAAAACTCACATAGCTTCTATGTTGTATTGTTGCATGGAATTATTTCTGAAGTCTGATATGTTCCTTTATTACATGCACTTCATTGTGAAATATCTTTATAATTTATCCCACCTAGAGCACAAATCTAGGGCCTGCTAAAGTGACTATTTTGGTTGGTAAAGTGTCTGCCCTACAATGTGGCACTTGTGTTTTATCTGTAGAGTTCACATGAGAAGGCCTTATATGGTGACCATATAGATTTGCAGTGCTGGAGAGATTGAGACAGTAGAATCTCTGGCTCTCAATGTCTATATAGTGTACTTATCAAACTGTGGGTTTCAGATATCCTACGTATAAGATATTTACATGACTATTTGTATTAAGTGTTACAGTATTGGGAAGATTTAAAACCACTGTATCACATAATTGGTGATATTAAAGTTGACAAAGGATCCTGTTATAAAGTAGGTTGATAGCTTTTCTGAAAAATGACGCTTGATGTTGACCTCTGGTCTGCACACACAGAGATATGTGTATGAGTGTACTTACAGATATATGTGTTGTAGCACAAACATTAACTCACACTGTCATATACATGTACATGCGCTAACTTATCTTTCTTCTCTCTCTCAAACACACATATAAGAAACTTGCTTCCAAAACATTTAGTTTGCTTTATAACACATATTTTCATCAAAATAGTTCACTTTAAGAATAGTACATAATTAATATTACACAATTGAAATCTTAGAATTGAAAAACCAAAACCAAAAACAAAAACTTTCATGGTTAGGGTATCCCTTCTGGTACATGCTCGCAAAGCTGAGGGAACAAACTTTCAGAATGTTTTCATGTGAACAAAAGTCCTAGCTCTCTTAATTAGAACCATCTTCTGGCTGGTACACTTTGCATCTCTAGTGGCGATGGACAAGTACATTGCTAAGCCCAGTAAATATCAGTGAAGTCCAATCATGAGTAGCTTAGGTTACATGTACACTCACTGAGAAAAATTATAATTGATTCACTAAGTCCTCAGTTCTTCAACCTCTACCTGAAGGCTTTCTAGGAGATCTCCAATACCTTTTAAGGTGAATAGAAACATCCAAAATATTTTTATATCGAAAGGACAACACTGGCTTCTTAATCCTGAAAGAATATATTGGGTTTTCATAAAATTGTATTGTATTTTCTTCTGAAATGTAGTGAATACATAAGCACATATGAAATTTCAGCAGTATCCCACTGATAAGTATATCAAAGAGGTTAAGAGTAGTGAAGACAATTCCCATTATTATTTAATTAACATGAAAGAAGAATTAAGAGCAATTTAGTGTGGTAAGAAGAGAACCTTCAAGAAGGGAGATGGAAAAAGAGATGGGATAAATAATAGCACAGTATAACAAAGTTTGTGTATAAAATTTCACACTGAAACCCATTTCTTATCCTCCCAAATGGTAATAACTTTAAGTGTTTTTATTTTTCAAAAGAATATTACATTTAAGCTCGAAATAAATAAATACTTACACATTTATATTTAATTTCTAATACAGAAAATAGATATAAAAATCACTATGAGTAAATTTCTTTGGGGTCTTTGATAGTTTGTAAGAGAGTAAAAAACTAACACCATGTTTCTTCCTAACTCCATGTGTCTCTGTCCCACAAGATATTTCTTTCATTGCTCTCCCACTCCATTCCTGTTCCAGCTTCACTGTTCTGTTCCCTTATATCCGCATCTCTCATGTCTATCTCTCTATTGACTCAACTTGCCCTAAGTTCACTTAAGAGATCTTATATTTGGGTAGAGAGGTTGTTTCAGGTTCTTGCTATTACAAAAAAAACAAAACAAACAAACAAAAAAACAAAAAACAAAAACAAAAAAAACCCCCAAAAAACAAAAAAACAAAACAAAACAAAACAAAAAACCCCAAAAATGATGCTATGAATATAGCTGAGCACATGCCCTTGCACTAGGACTGAGAATTCCTTGAGTATATACCCAACAATGGTATTGTTAGGTCTTGCGGTAGAATGATTCACAATTTTCTGCAAAATCACCATACTAATTGCCAAAATAGAAGTGCAAACTTCTACCAACTGCAAAAGAGTATTCCCCTTGCTCCACATCCCCTCCAACTTTAACTGTTATCAGTGTTTTTTTTTTTTTTTTATCTTAGCTATTCTGACATGTTTAAGACCCCAGAATTATTATAATTTGCATTTCCCAAATGACTGAGGGTGTTAATCATTCCTTAAATGTCTTTCAGCCACTTGAGATTTTACGGTTGGGAATTCCCTGTGTAGCTCTGTAACCTATTTTTTAATATAATTATTTGGCATTTTGATATCAAGAGCTAGGAATCCATAGGGTGACCCCAGTTTAGACCACTAGCAAGAGTGGAGAGAGTGCCTGCACTGGTCTACCTCAGCAATCAGATCGCTGAATACCCTGTCATCATAGAGCCTTCACCTAGCAACTGTTGGAAGCAGAATCAGAGATCCATAGTCAAGTTCAGGCCAATATCCTGGAGTGCAATCAAAGATAATTATATGAGTAAGTGTGTGGGTGGGTGTGGTGTGGGGTATCAAGTTCATGATGGACAAATTAACAGAGACAACAGAACGAATATAGTGCAAACTCATGAACTTTAGACCTATAGCTATGGAACGTGCATGGGACCAGACAAGGACCCTTTTATACTAGAGATAGCCTGGTCTGTTTTAGGGTCCCTGCCAGTGTTATGAAGACCTATCACTGGAGCATGAACTAGCATTATGTGGGGCATTTACTATGGTGGAACACCTTGCACAGCTTTGATGCAAGGGGAAATATTAGAGAACTGCCTCAATTGAATATACCAGGAGCCCTATGTGAGTCATTACCTTTTCAGAGGAGCTATGTGGGGTGAGTTACTGGGACTAAGGCTGGAGGGGGAGGGAGAAAAGATGAGAGGGGGATATGTGCTTGGTTTGTAAAATGAATGAATTTTTTTCTTAAATAATAATAAAAAAGAATATAAAAACTCAAGCCTCTTAGAGAACTGAGTGGGTAAATGTGCTTGCCATGCAGGCTTGTCTACTTGAGTCTGAGCTCTGGATGTCACATAAAATTGACTCTACAAGTTTTCTTCTATTTTGCACATGTGTGAGTTGGAAAATGTGCTCCTTGCTCACACCATCATGCACACATACATACTAATACACAATACACAATACACAATGGTAAGTTAAGAACAGTGTGAACAACATGGGAACTATATTGTTTACATTCGGAAGCATTTTTTTCTATAACAAGATATTCTCATAGACTGTTGTTTGTCTTTTATGAGATGAGTTTTCTAGCAAACCATAAAGGAAAGTTCATGTCTAGAATTTTCCATGGCTGTGATCTCAGTTCTTGAGCAATATCATTAATTCTCAAACTTATTAATTTATATCTAAAAATGGATGTTGTTTAACTACCAAGTCATTAATTGGTATTTATTTATTTGACCTGTGATGTGAATTAATTCTACATAAAGCAACAGTTTCTGTGACAGAGAAACATAGACACTGAGAATATGACCACAATCTGTTCAGGGTCTGGGGTTGAAAGTTATAAGAGCTGTTTATGCTATGATTGTACTAATAATGCACTCAGGGAGATAAAAATTACTCATATAATTTTACATTCTTAGGACAAAATACATGTATTTTGAACTCAAAGTTTATCACTACTCTAAAAACAGTGTTATAAGTAAGATGTCTTATGGATTGATATTGAATACTGAAATGCCAGTAACTAGAGAAAATTATTATATAAAGATAAGAAATACAACTCAATGAATATAGCTTCTTTACTAAAAGTTGGCGAGCTGGATGAGGAGAAAAGCAATCAGGGTGGCACATAATCACAATCTCTACTCAATGATTGGTAAGAATAAAGGTGAACCATATTTACTTTAAGTATTTTGAAAATCATATACTATTTGTTCTTGGACACTGTTGAGAAATAATAGAATTGCAAAATAAAATTGCTCTGGCTCATTTTTCTGGTATATTGTTAATATTTGTTCCTCCTACTGGTTTAATAAAAAGTTGGCTGGCCAGAAAGCACACAGGAAATGTGGGTGGGGCTACCAGACTAAGAAACTCTGGGAACAGGTAGAGGAGAGAAGCAACTCCAGGAGAGACACCAGCAGAGATGCCAGCAGATGCAGAGATAGAATACAACAATGCTGCTCCGAGAAAAGGTACCAAGCAACATGGCTAAATAGATTAATAAAAAAAAGATTGAGTTAAGATGAAAGAGCTAGCTAGCACTATTTCTGAGCCATAGGTCAATCAACATAAAATTAATGTAAGCTTCTATATTTTTCTTTGGGTCTTTGGTCCAGATCTTGGGGCTAGTCTAGGCCAGAAACTTCTTATTACACAAAATAAGTTATAAAAAATAAATTTAGTATTTAAGGGTTCACCATTTGCCATTTTGTCAAGTTTTTTCATTACATAAAATTGTGGAGACCCACAAGTGTGGGAAAGACTTCACTTCCTTCTTCTCTCGGCCTGTTGAATTGTTCTCTGAACAAGGAGGTTCTCTCCCAGGCATGAATGATATACTTTGTGGCTCCTTGTGGTCCTGGCCACCGTGCCATGATGCACACTTTGTTCTTTCTGCACAATGACTAACCCCTGCTTTTGGTTATTGTTACTGTTTCCTTGTAGTACAGCCAGCAGTTGGGGACTACCACCCTGGATGGTGATGTAATCATCAGGTTGGGGGCTGTCTCCCTGAAATATTTATATACTGTACCAAGTTACAATAAACTTTGAGACTTGAGCAGACTTTCCAGCCTTGTCTCCATTCTTTGCATCTCCTCCCATTCTTTGTCCCACTCTCTCTCTTGCAGACCCTACTTTGACTGATCCCGCGGGCCGGGGCATAAAATAACCCATGAAATGCATTAAGTGGCACTTAAAGGAAAAACTGGATTGTCTATTAAATAAGTTATTTGTAATAAAGTATAGGGCCATGATAATGACATTTTGTAGCTAGAATAAAGCTGCTTTAAACCATGGGATATTGTTTTAAATTTGTTCCATAATTTTTTGAATGTTTATACTGTAGTATAACAATGACAGCCGCTTCATTATACATTCAAAGAAAATGAGTGTATTAGTTACTTTTAGTTGCTATGATAAAATATCCTGATAAAACAACTTAAAAAAAGGAGAGTTTTATTTTAGATTACAGTTTTAGGAGGGTCGAGTCTGTTGTAGATGAAGGATGCATAATTAAGAGCATAAGTATAAAGCTAAGATATCACATTTCATTCATACACAGAAAGAAAGTGGGGTGAACATACTCACCCTCAAGGACCATCTTTAACTATACACTTCCTCCAGAAAGGCTTTTCAGTAATTTAAAATATACTTTCTACATAGTTTTGGTAGACAAATAGTATGTAATAATGATAATTACATAAATCACAGAAGCATTACAAGTCATATTATTTGAGTAGAAGATTTTAAGAGAAACACCAATTACTTCTTTCTCTTCAAATTACTCACAGAAAATTCATACCCATTTTCTCTGTTGACAAGGCTTTAATGGTTTGATGAGATTAATGGGCTAAAATGTCCTCACTTTAGGGAAAAGAAAGACATCATAAGGGAAAATGAGAAAATAATGGAAGGAAAGGACTGCACTTTGTAGAAAACAAATTAGTTTGAAATAAAGGGTTATCAGAAGTTAGTAATTGGATTTAAGTCAAAAAGAAAAATGTTTTTCTTTATATTCATCTGAAGAACATAAAGCTTCAAGTGCTGCATGTTTATAATCAAGATTCCTCGCTTTTTAATCTGACCAGGCTATTGGGTAGGGATAGGCAACTTGTGACTAAGAAAGTAGAGAAAAACTACCCCCAAAATCAAATAAAGAGTCTAGCAGTTCATAAAATTTTCAATATTTTTAGAAATATTTACTATATTATTATATCAGTGAAAGGTTCACTTAGAGGCAGCTTAATATATTATCATATTTTATTTTTCTTCTTACAATATTTTATTTTTATAACATCACTCTATTTTAGTGATTAACATATTTCTGTTATAATTATAACAAAAAGCACCATATATTCTACTCAGTAGTTGTTTTAGAATCACCCTTAGAATTATTATGGAAGTGATTCAGTTGAGCCAAAGGAATATGGTATTGAATTAATGATAAAGTCCAAAAATGTAGATAGTATGAGCAAAATTTAACTATGGAATATTTTGGTTACCAAAGCTTCTATAAAATGTACATTTCCTCAGAACAAAGTGTGTCACCAATCTTACCTTAAGAAAGAAGCTGTCATAATCTGTCCTGCATAAAAATTATTATCACCCTGAAATTAAAAAAAAATCAGTATTATTACTTTAGTTCAATAACACATCACTGATTAAAAAAAAAGAACAAAAATCAGAGGCAGTCCTTTCTCCCATTGTTGGGAGTCCTACTAGAAGACCAGCTACACAACTGTGAGCTACATACAGCGGATCCTAGTTAGTCACATGTTGTCTCTGACTCTCTTAATGGTTTTGGAACTACATTCCTCACACTCAGTTGCCTTACCCAGTCTTCATACAGGGTAATGTGGTTACCTTTATTACTACTAGATATACCAAGGTTTCATGCTTTGTTGATATCCATGGAAGACCTGCCTTTTTCTGAATAAAAACACAGAGGAGTGGCAGGCCCTAAAGTAGAAACTCCAGTCAGGAAGTAAGAAAAAAATTTTAATATTAAAAAGATGAACAATATTTTATAAAATTTGATATTTTCATAATGCTGAAGAATTATTTTAAATTTATTACATTTTATAAATAACCATAAAATAATTTGTTTAGCATAATTTATTATATGGGTCATAAGATATTTTTGTTGAATTAAAAACTATGCATTAAAATTATCAATAAAAATTATATTATTTGAAATATAAGATACTACAAAGCTAACACATATAGTTATATTTTAACATAATTGATATACTTTGAAAGAATTACACATTACAAAATTTTACTCATGTTCTGGAGGCCTTTCTCTCTATGAAAGTAAATTTAGTCTATAGCACTAAGTTTTGCTTCACCTAAAAATGCACAGAGTAGTTTGCTACAAATTTATCCATGTTATTGATTTTTCCATCATCTATAAGGACTTACAACATTCACAAGATTGTTCTTGCTACAACATTATAAATTCATTGCCTGGAACACAGTTTTCTATTGAATGTCTGCCAGACTATGTTAACAAGGGTACCCACAGTAAAACCAAAGATGTACTCCAATGAAAATGTGAAATGAATTCTGTAAAGATTACTTTCTTCCAAAGTCATTTACTTTTACCTAACCAAAGGAAGAGTGATAAATAAACACAGTATTACTTATGAATAAAGCTCTCTTATATACCTAAAAGTACCTTTCATATTATTACAATTTCATATTACTCTGGTGCTACCCTCGATTACTAATGTATCTCATGACTAACAATTATGCTGTTTTTTCTTTTAAATACAACTCCAAGAAAATGTTAATTTGGCCAGGTGACAGTCATTTGTAGAAATCTACATGCTATTAACTCAAATATCTTCAATGGCTAAATTATAATACAGAGATTATAAATTAATGAGAACATCAATAATTATCACATCATTTGATACTTAGAAATATTTTGATTTTGTAAATATTTTATTTTATTTGTGAAAATTTGCACATGTGTATAGAGTTTTGTGCAAATGAGTGTAGGTATCTATGGAACCGAATTCATATGAGTTATGAACTGCCCAACCAGGTGCTGGGAATGGCACTTGGATCTTCTTTAAGAGCAACAATTACTCCTAACCATTGAGCCATCTCTTGCAATACTGAGTGATTGTCTGTGTATTCTTAGGTGTTATTCAGTACTATTAATGGAATTTACAGTTTCTAGCATGTAAAACCGTTTTCAACATTTTAACCAATTATTAGATAGATTTATTGAGATACTGCGATAGTTCAATACATGCATGTAATGCATAATGCTTAGACTAGGATACTTAATACAGTTGTTTTCTCTCATTACAGATAATTGTATATACAAAATGAGATACTGAAATGTGCTTGTATTTTAATATTAAATATTTAGCAATAGTGCTCAACAAAACTACATGCCCTTTAACTATTAATCTCCTCCCTCTCCCCTCTGGTGAAAACTGTTCTAATTTCAAATCTATGAGATAAATGCTTTTAATTTCAACACAGACTAAAACATTTAACTATTGTCTTTCTATGTCTCATATATTTAACATGGTATTTTTTAGCTTTATCATCCTATTGGGAAACATAGGCTTCCATTCTATCATGACAAAGTAAGTAGCATTTATGTGTGTATAATAAAATCCATGTTTCACTGTATCCAATAGAATTGTAACCTATGCCTATTTCATTTCTGGACTTTTAAAAATAATGTCATAATAAGTTTAGAAGGACAGATCCGCCAATAGTGTAGGACAATTTCTTTTTCAGATTGTTTTGCTCTCTTTGACAGTAGACATTCAAATTGGGCGAAGTAGTCTTAATTTTCACCTCTTTGATACTTTATGATGGCAAACTTTTAAATATTCATTGCTAGTCTTTGCAAACTTCTTTTTGAAAAATGCTTATTCAGATTCATGCCCAATTTGAAGCTGGATTATGTGTTTTTTTATTATTGTGTTCACCAAAATTCTTCTACAGTCACAGTATTAATTCTTTTTTGGATAAATGTTTTAAGCAGGGTCTTATACTCTATGAGTTATCTCTACATTCCATTAAAACTTATACAAAAAGTTATATTATTTGATATAATCTCATTTGACATTTTTTGGTTTTGTTGTTTCTAATCTGGGGTCCTGAATAATTGGTCAGATCACTGTGAAAACATCTGTATATTGATTACTTCATTTACATTCAGGTGTTAATTTTTGTTTTGGTTCATGTTTTTTTTTTTTTAATTGATACTTTATATAGTCAGGTAGATAAGTAATTTTATTCCTCTATTGTGGTAGAAATCTAGTAATTCCAGAATTATATATTAAAGAAACTGTTTATTTCTTTCCAATTTCAACTTTTGGTGTTTTAATATTAAATATGTTTGTGGTGAATATATATATTTATTTCTTGATTCTACATCCCATTTTAGTGGACTTCCTGCCAATTTTTATTCAGCACTGTGATGTCTTTATAATTATAGACAAATGGGATAGGATTTCTGCCTTTGCTCTTCGTGCTCAGGATTTTTGTCTGTACACAGGCTTCTGTATGGGTCCTTTGTACATTAGAATTATAGTTTTTGTTTGCTAAAGGTGTCACTGACATTTGTTGAATTTATATCCAATATACAGGCTCCTTAAACAACATGGACATCTTAACATTATTTATTTTTCTAATTTATAAACATGGAATATTTCCATTTTGTCTGATCCTTTTTCTTCTTTTTATCCATTCTTCCCTCATACAATGTACTCGTCTGATTGCAGCCTCCCCTGCCTCCCTCTCTCAATCCCCCACATACACACTCACTCCAAGATCTACTCTTTATCCATTTACATTCACAACAGAGAAAGTGTCTTAGAATACCAATGGAACACAGCATGATAAGATGCAGTAAAAGTAGACACAGACTTTCATATCAAGTCCAGACAAGGCAATCCAGTAGGAGAAGTGTCCCAAGAGCAGCAGGAAAAAAGTCCCAAGCAAAAGAATATGAAACACCCCCACATTCCCTGTTAGAAGTCCCACAAAACAGTAACTTATGGTTTATAACAGAGAATATTAACTGCTTGTTCAATTATTGCTCAGATATTCAATTTTGTGATTTGGGTAAATTTGTCTTTGTTTCTCTTCAGTTATTTTGTTACTAGTGTGTAGAAACAGTTGATTTCTGGTATATTGATTACTTTTAAGCCTAACTTAGTTTGCTAATTCTAAAAGCATTTTGGTAGTGTCTTTAGGATTTTTACCTAAAATAGATAATGCCATCTTCAAAAGGATGAGTTTGAACTCCTATTGTCCAGGTTAGAACCTTTTTGTTTCTTTTGACTAATTGATTTGATCAGGGCTTCCATTACAACATTGAATAACTACAAAAAAAAGTGTCCATATTTCTTTCAGATCATAGAAGAACATACTTTAAATTTTGATCATTTACATGTATACATATATATGTAAATATTTTAGTAATATACATATATATTGTTATTACTGGATTACACGTAACTTTGAGCCATTGCTTTGAAAGGCTAAGGCATCTCTTTAATCAACAGAGAAATGATTTTAGACTTTTCCTACTCAGTGCGACTTTCTCTGTGTTCTTGGAATCATGACATTTATATTCATCTTAATTTTGTATTAGATTTCTTTTCATTAAGAATGTTATATTCTACTAAGTGATTTTATTTTGCATTTTAAAATGATTCTAATAATCTCTCCTTTGTTATCTGTCTTTATTCACGTGTATTGCTTTTCTTCTACTGAAACAGGCTCGTATTGGCAAGACATTTTACCTTTTTGATGTGCTTTTGAATTTAGTTTGTTACTACTATGTTGAAAAATTTGTTTCTAATTTTTTTTATTCTATAATTTTATGTGGGTGAGTTTGGGGATTCATTCTGCATTTGACTGATTTTATTAGTAGGTAATATTTGTTTCATAATAAATTTCAATGAATGTTCTCCAGTTATAGTTTGATAATAAGTAGTAACTATTTTTTAAAGTGTTATAATTCAACAGTCCTTGCCTGAATTTGCTTGATTTCTTCAGAGGAGATTTACTGATACAATTTTAATATTTACAGTTATTTTTTGTTTAAGTGTAGGCATGTGGGTTTGTGTCAATGTATGTATTTATGTATGAGAGTTTCCACAAAATCTAGAATGGTTTATAGGATCTCTATAAGCCAAGGTTAAAGGCATTTCTAAGAAACCTGTACTTTTTAGTTTGTATCGACCTTAGTATTTAAGGATGCCCACAATGGGTAGTGGGAACCATACTTCTGTCTTATTAAAGGGAAGTGCAATTTACCACTGAGATATTTTTCCTATTCTACATTTTTCCTTAAGTTGGTTTGCTGTTTCTTCATGATTCAACGAAATCTATCCAGGGTTTCCAATTTGTTGCTCTCTCTCAAGAATCGACTGGAATGACTCTTTTATCATTTTCAATTTTGTGTATTCTTTGCTTTCTTTATCTGACTATAACTTATTTTTGTAACAATGTATCTTGTTGTAAATGGGTGGTGATGTTAACTATTAACTAACGATTACCTTTAGCCTCCAGTGATGTGATGAGCACTGTCCAGTACCATGATTTTAGTCAAAAATGTAAAAAGATTTTAGTGGAAACAGCTTGACTTCATTTTGTCCAATGCTTTAACTGTTGCATGGCATCTCATTAGATGCAGAAAAGGTCTCTAACAAAATCCAACACACCATCATTAAAAAATTCCTGGAGAGGTTAGTCCTACAAGGGACATACCTCAATATAGTAGAGGACATTACTGTAATCTCATATCAAGATTATAGAGCAAAAGGACAAGTAAAGGAGTTCAAAGAGATACAAATAGGAAAGGAAGACATCACAGTGTCTCTATTGACAAATGATAATGATTTTATACAGAAGAGACCTAATAATTTCACTGGAAAATGTCTATGGCTGGTAAATATTCTGTATCATAATACAAAATCAACACATAAAAACTAAGCATTTCTCCTATATGCAAATAATTAACATAATAAAAAAATCAGGGAAACATCACCTTCCACAATAGTTCTAAAAATCTGTTATTATTCTTTTTTGGACAAGATGTTTCTAAATTTCCCAAGTAACTCATGAAATATTAAGACGAACATTTATTCTGAAATAAATATTTTTAGCCCCCTTGAAAGCAAATGAACATACTCAATTTTTTATCCAATTTATTTATACAATCACCACTTAAAATAAGTGTTTTTAAAAATCTTAAAAATATCTTGGAATAACTCTAAGAATGTGAAAGTCTAATGTGATAGACACTTTAAGACATTGAAATAAAGTACTTTTGTTGAGGATTTTCTGATAAGCAACTTCGATTTTTTTCTTTCTCCTTTAGAATTTATTGACTATAAAACTATTTTACTTATGTGTGCATGTGTGTGCATGGGTGTGTACATGGGGGTCAAAGAAGGGCTTATTTAACTCAGTTCTGTCTTTCCACCACATGGATCTTAGGTATTCAAAGTCATCAGGTTCAGTTGCAGGTTCCTTTACCTGCTGAAACATCTTCCTGGCCCTAATTCACCAACTTTTAACGAATGATTATAGATGCGCTTTTTATAGAACCGCCTGCAAAAGATTTTACCAGACTATATTTTGGGGGGTGGGAAACACCAACTAGCTTTCAAATCCTGACACAGAGCCTTATTATTAGTTTTGAAAAATAGGCCTTAGTTTATCTCTTTTCTAATATGTTCATCTTTATCTGCCTTTTGCTTTCGGGGTGTTTACCTTTTTTCTTTCTATTTTTTATTCTTTTTTGTGTATCTTATTTTCACTGTTTCTTCTTGTGTCTGGCTGGAAGCTGACAGACTGGCTGGCCCCAAGAATGTCCCTCTTTCTTTCTCTTTTTCTTTTTTTTTTAGTTCTCCTGAGTTTAGATTTCTCCTCATTTTCCCAAGCCTATGTTTCTCCTCCTATTTATTCTCTCTGCTTGTCAGCCCGCCTATCCCTCTCCTGCCTAGACATTGGCCATTCATGGTCTTATTAGACCAATCAGGTGCCTTAGGCAGGCAAGATGAAACAGCAACACCCCTTTCCATAATAACATAAATGCAGCTTAAACAAAGGTAACACATCTTTACACCATTAGCAAAGAAACAGAAACAACTATAACATACCTTCATAAAATTAAAATGATATTCTGCAGAATAAACAAATATAGCACATATTTGCCCAGTTAAAATAATATAGAACAAGAAAAGAGCATAATCAGTGTACCTGTTTTATAATTATCATACCACTTTCGAGAGTTTAGAATCTTATTATATTAATTTGTCAATTATTCTTTCTGTACTTTTTACCTTTTATTTTGAAACTCTAACAGCACAATTCTTCATTTCCATAATGGATTCTCACAGCTTGGTTCTCAACTTAGTTGGTTAACTAAGACAAATGCCTCTGGGCAAGTCTGTAAATGTATTTACTGAAATAATGAAATAAGAAAGACTTTAACCAAGTGGACGGCACTTTCAGGTGTCAGGCAATATGTAAATAATCTTGAGGGAAAGTAGGGCATATCTGCCTGCCTGACATTGGTCCATGCAGTTAAGTTTACCCATCCTGTATCCTCTAATACCGATGCTATCATTTGATGACATTGAAATACAGTTCTTTGGCCTTCTGATATAATCCAAAAATGTGTGGCTTTCACAGCCTTCATTTTCAGATTATGATTAAGATTACTGAGGCAACCAGAATCACAGATTGCCAGTCAAGTTTTTATCTCACATTATGCAAACCAATCTAACAAAACTCCTTTGTAGTAAGTATTGATTCCATAAGTTTTGTTCCTGTAGAGAACATTGGCTAATAAATCCTTGTATAAACTTTCCTTGCTTCCTTTTATTAATATTTTGGTTTTTTATTGATATTGTGTTTATGTGTCTGTGCTTGTCTATTTTATTATGTATGTACTTGCTAGCATCTTAAGTGGCCTGAAGAAGGTGTTGGATTTCCAGGAAAGAGTGATTGAGACACTAGTGGGGTCTTCAGTGTTGGTGCTGGGAACTGAACCTCAAGTCCTCTGAAATGTAGCTAGCTTATTGTCTTAACCATTGAACTATCCCCTGTCTTCTTTATTCTTTTCTTCCCCCATCTGATTTAATTCTAAATATCTACACTCAAGTTAAAGTCTTCATAATCCATTGACCTTCTATATCACTCATATGAGTAGTTGAAGTCTTAGGATCTCACTGCTCAGAGACTAGGTTAGGCAGAGTTACAACCCTCAGTTTCTAAATATACACGATGACCCATCTTTGTGGCATTTCTATGTCATTATTTTTCCTGATGTGTTTATTATAGTTTAAAGTTTTTAAGTAATTTTACTTAATGCACTTATTTTCTTGAATTTTGATAAATCATCTATTTTTCTGTATCTACATGACTTATTCTTCCTTTCCACCTTACAACTCTTCCCTTATTGTCGATTATCTTATCTCTCTTAAATTCTTTGTTTTAAACACACACACACACACACACACACACACACACACACACACACACACACACAAACACACAAATACACACACAACCTGCTGAGTATACTGGGTGCTATTTAAGTGTATATATGTTTAGTACTGACCCTTTTTATATTAAATAGCCAAATAGAATGTTCATCACTAAAGTAGACTGATTCTCCTGCTTTCAATAGTCATTGTCTATAGATCTTTGAGTAGGTGGGGCCTTGAGAGATTTCACCCTCTAAATCTTTTCTATATATTTTGTAACTTTCTATGGATTTTTTTTTACTAAAGAGTTGTATTCAATTGGCATCAATAGTACATGTCTATGCTTATCTTTGTACTGACATGACTGTCTGTCAATCAAGCGCATAATAAATTTTTCTTGTGTTATAAAGATTGTTCACTAAAAGGGTAAAGTCATCCTTCTATGCATAACCAGGAACAAATCATATGACAGATTTGATTTTAGATGGACTCTGCAGTGTGATCTCTCTGTAGTTTATTGTTGTTTGTTAGCCCTAGTTATATGTAATTATTGCCATATGGAAAAGCTACAAGTGTTTGAGGTATGATGGTGCTACTTAGATTTTTTATGGAAGTAAGCCCACTATTTTGCTACCCAGATATGGGTATATTGCAGATTCACTCATAGTCAAGTGGCTAATATTGGATTATCCAATGAGATGGGCCATTGTCTCTGTCAACAAGGTGTGTAGTGAATCCAGTAGCAGGACAGAGCTACTATCTGGTTGACTCTTGGGAATATGTAAGGATGTAAAGGGTTATACGTTCCACATCACTTTTTTTCCTAAACCTATTGCCACAAAGATAGCATATTTGGAAACGGAAAGTTGTAACTGCCTAACCCCGTCTCTGAGCAGTGAGATTCCAAGACTTCAACTACTAATGTAAAGAACACAGAAGGTCAATAAATTCTGAAGTCCAGAGATCTGTAATACACTATCATCATAGCCTTCAATGTGGAATCTACTCTAACAGTAGGTCTAGTCCCAAGATCACATGACCTACATAAATTTAGGTCACATAGGCTAAAAGTAGGACAGGTTTCCAGTTTGTATGTGTGTTCCCACATATACTGCAGGCCTCTGCACTCATCCTTTGTTTTCTTGTATCTTTTCACTCCTCGGGGATCTTGCCATTTCTCTGACATTTTCTAAAGTACTGACTCAGGCAGATTACAGCTGTATATTTTTTGTTGTGTTTTTTTTTTTGAGGAAGAAAACCAACTGAGAATTGGCTACCTTCCTGAAATTACTCAAAAGCAATAAGCATAAGCAAAATATTTCAAAAATTATTTAAAACAATGGGATTACTTTATATGGACTTCCAATAACATGATAATGACAATAATTCATTACCTTCAAAGATTTCCCATAGTTACATTCATTATAAATATCTACATATATAATTTTAAAATCTTGGCTCATGACATAAAATTTAACATATTTTATTATACTAATAAAATTTCCATATTAGAATTACTTTTTGCCAACTTTTGTTTCATAGTAATATAAACATTTTGGATAAAATTTGATAAATATACTAAAGTGATGCACAGTAATAACAGTTTCCCTATGTACTCTAAAAATGAAATAATAAAAACTACATGCAATAGCAATCTAATAATTCTAGAACTATTAACACTTCACAAAAAACAGTCAAGTATAACTGACTTTGTTTATTAATATTCATACATATCTAAATACATGTTCAAATACATGTTAAATACATGGGTAAAGAAATATGCATGACATGCAGGAGTACATTTTTTGAAGGAGGAAGGAAACCCTCAAGAAGCAGGTAATGGAGAGGCATTAGATTAGAGCAAAATAGAATAACGCATAGGTATGAAAATACTATGATGAAACTCATTACTTTGTATGGATACAAAAGTTCAATGTGTAACGAACTATGAAGTACCTAAATTTCTTCTAAGTCATGAATATTATTGTTTATGTTACTTTAAGAAATATGTTCCTCCTGCATTCTTCCCTGACAATGTCCCCTCTGAGCACTTGAACTGCTTTATGCATTGGATCGACCGTGCTACATCACTCAGCAAAATTTACAGCAGATAAGAAACACAAAACCTGATAGAAAATGAAAGACAGAAAGATTACCTTTCTCAAAAAATCTATGCTCATCGGACTCTTAAATCTTGCATTCTTTTCCTTCCATATCACTCTTGATGTGAGTCTTACAGGAAGAAAAATGGGTTAACCTGACTGTGCCTCACTGACAAGAGAAACCTATGGTCAGGGATATATCTAATTCTCAGAGCTTTCATCATTAATATTTTATGAGTCTCAGTGATCTGTCCCATCGAAAAGAAAAATTTATCTTTCATTTGTGCAAGCATTGCCTGCCGAGTAATAGATTTCATCTCTATAAGCCAGTGGTGAAATGCAAACCACAGCAGAGGTACCAAGAAGCAAAGTGCTCACTTTATTTCCTTTTACTGGAGTCTGGCTGCACTTTGCAGTAGTTGCAAAGTCAGTCTAGCAAAGTAAAAGATCTTTGGGGAGCAATGAAGAGTGTTCCTTCCCAAGTTACATCAGCCTATGCTTGTGAATGTCTACTGTTGTTTAAAATGACTTTGCAATGAGAAGAGTAGCAATAATGCCTTTCTTTTTACATATTTACAAGGAATATTCTTGCTATAACCAGAGTGTTCATTATATATGATAAATAACTAGCTTGATTATGAACATTCCATTCTCTATAAATAGATGAATAAATGGTAAATTAATGATCTTCAAATGTAGCAGATGGAAAGATACTGTTTTGCCCTTACGCTAAACAGGGTTTGGCTTCCCTTCTTGTGAAGTAAGATTTTCTGTACAGGCTTACCTGTGACACTTGGGCTGAACTCCATTGTACTAGTCTATCAAGAGTTAAATAAAAAAGAATGTTCTAAGACACAACCTCTTTGAAACCAGAAACAGGGGAATCTCTATAACATTAATCCTAATAATGATTTCCTGTAGAGGACATTAGAAGGATAGTAAAAACAAAAAAACAAACAAACAAACAAACAAACAAACAAAATTAGGTAAACTGAGGTTCATCAGTTCTAAAGACTTCTGCAGGGTAAAGGCCATACCCAGGGAAGTGAAAATGAAAGCACCCAGAAGAAGCCAGTTACAGATAATTTTTTTCTGATAAGTCAACTCAGCAGCGAAAAAAAAAATTAAACTACCTTAAAGTGTGAACTAAAAATGCCTGGTTATATATTTCTCAAAAGAAATGACCAATTGGTATGTGGGAAAATATTCAATATCTCATCAGAGAGATCCAGATTAAATCTACTATAAAATATTACTTCACACTTACTAGGAATCAATTAAAAACAACTTTCTATATTCATAAATAATAGGATAATAAAATTATAAGCAGTTATGTTAATAAATGTAATTCTTAGCATGATGCAACCACTCCACAATGTAATATATATTCCATATATAAAAATACCATGACATTTTAAACATAAAATTTAAAAAACATTATCTCCTACAAATTTTAACATTAACTAAAAGGCCACATTTACATTGGATGTCATTCTTCTGGGTCTCACTATTTCACAGAATAAACCAGAATCACAGAAAGATTCATGTAGTTGCTACATGTCAGCAAACACTTGTCTGGAGAAATGTGCCTAGTACTGTATAAAGGAGAAAGCACAGAGTGAGTGAGTCTTTGTTTTGGGTAGATACAGTGGTTGTTCTGTCCTTCTTTCTTATCATCATTACACTACAGTGTCAAGTACTACAGCAAATTACCCCTGAAGTAAGTGCAAAGGTTCATCTAGAACATCTAAGAAATAAGAAAAGGGAGAAAGCCCTGACTAAGTGCTGGGAGTGCCAGAAATATGAAGTAAGATCTCAGTTGGCACCGTCAAGGCTGACCCATAAAAGCCAAGAGCCCAAGTGGATGTAAGGCCAAAACTCAAGGAGTTTTGGTGTTAATTGCCTTTGAATGTGTTAAGTGTTTGTTTCCTGCAGTGGATTTGTCCTGTGCAATTCTAGCTTTTCCATTTGTTATTTCCTTGGGACTCATTACCAAGGAACTTTTAGCAGTGTAGTTGATCACTTATTTGGAACAATTTCCTCCATACATGTGGGGGCATATTGATAATTTCCTCTAGGTATGTGTGAAAACACTCCACACAGGCAAGATCTCTTTCTCACAAATCAGGTCTTTGTTCCTTTACCCAGAGAAGACCTTGTGTTTGCCCACCTTCCACCCTGAAATTATCTTTACTAGTAGATACCTGGACAGAGTCAGCTCTAGCACAAAGTATATGGACAGAGTCAGCTCTAGCACAAAGTATATGGACAGAGTCAACTCTAGCACAAAGTACTTATCTTGAGAAACATTTCTCAGACATCCAAGGACACCTACAGATAGATGAATCACTGGTATTCCCTAAGCTCACCACCCCTGCAGATAAGCGCTAACGCCACTAGTATTAGCCCCTTTACTCCTTATACTTACTTGCACCTGGACTAAATTAACATAAAATCCCAATTTAAAGATTTTTGTTCGTGATATAAAAACAAAAAGGTAATCAGCCAACTCATAGTTGCAGCTGTGAAAACAATTTACTCTGAAATACTGTACCACAAAACCTGAACAACTGGAAGGTAACAGGTTCCATTTATTGTGCAAAACTGGCGGCGAGGAGGACCTAATGGAAACAATACAGGACTTCACTTTGTTCATGGTGTTTTGCTAATCAAACATTTAATCTTATGCCTATCCACTTTTAGGGAAGTATTGAAGCACATGATTTCACCCCTTTAGTTTGCTTTGTTAATTTAGACTTTAGTTGACTCCCACCTGAAAAGCCTCACCTAGCCACTCCAATTTTGTCTCATAAACCAAAGCTGACAGTTACTGCCAGAGTGTGAATCTTATGTCTTATTTTTATGACCTTGAGAAATTCAAGCCCTGCATTGTCTTGCCAAAGAATAACTGTCTTTATGAGCATATGAGCCCATGCCTTCACTATTGTAGTTGTTGTACCATAAGAGTCCTGTTAACAAAGATGTTGAACTAGAGAGAATAGTGTGAGCATATTTCTTGAAATTTCCTATAGTTATCCTTGCCAGAAGACATGTATCTCTTGGACCCTGAGAGAAAGCCTTGTTGCGTCTGGTTCCTTCAAGGCTTTAGTAAAGTGAGTGAAATCCTCAATGAATAAGTATTTTGACATGGTTATGAATATGGTATGGATACGGTCTCTCAAGGATTCTAACGCCATATGCTATAAAAATTGACCAGGCTGATGAAGAATGCAAAAGCTTTGAAACTTTCCTTGGGTGTCCCGCTATGACTGTTTATAAATGATTCTTCAGTGTGTGTCAATGACTAGCAATTGTGGCTTCCTCCCCCAGGTATATACAGACTCATCCCGTTCACACACACAGACTTCTCTCCCAGACTAGCTAATGCCTCCCTTGTGCTCTTCCTCCTAAACACGCTGTTCCAGTTTGCTGTGTCGTGGTTAGAGAATCCCATCTGATCACAGGTTCATTGTATGTGTGGCTGTGTTTCTGTTCTTTCTTCACTCCCCAGCCAGGGTTTCTAGACCCAAGTTGTATAGTACACAGCATTGCAAGAGAAAAAAATGTGTCATTGAAAAGGTATTTTCCTTCACTACTGGCACTAGAACTTCAAACAACATGGAAAAATCTGTTTTTTTGTTTTTCTTTTGGTTAATATTCTCATCTCATTTTAAAGTATAAATGATTAATATCTTTTTTACCATTATGTAAATGGAATTTTGTTTATTTTGATATAAAACTGTATTGCTGGAGTTTACACACTGTTGACAAGAAGTATGGATCCATTAAAGTGCTTTTAAATGATCTGTATTTTTTCACTTTTGTCTGTGCCTACTATCATGCTTCGATATGATAATTATTACTAATGCTCAGGGTAGGCATGATTCTTTATTCAAAGTATAGCTACTGTTTTGACACTTACCGAAAATACTGATTGAGAAATCACCTGCTATTAAAATATCTGTGCCATCTAGTTAATATTCTGGCCATCAAGTTAGAGGAATAAGGTATGTGCATAAAGATAATGGGAACCCATGATCTACTAAGTGCAAAGAGAACAGATTCACTATATTTGTATTATATATGTAAATATAAAAATCTTAATAGAGATATTTGGAAAATTGTACAGTTTAGCACTACTGGAGAAAGGCACACCTGCTAAGAAACATATGGACCTCTCTCTAACAAATATGTACCTATTTAATACTTGTAATGGAAGTACACAGGATTCTCATGAGTGGAGTGTAGTGATATATTGTATATTTAATAAAATTTGTTTGGAGTATCAGAGGGCAGAATCACCCACACCTATCCATCACAGTATTGTCAAGGCCTAAAAGCCAGGCAGTGGTGGTGCATGCCTCTGTTTCAGCACTTGGGAGGAGGCAGGAGGATCTCTTTGAGTTCATGGCCAGTCTGGTCTACAAAGCAAGTTTCAGGACAGCCATGATTGTTACACAGAAAAATCATGTCTCAAAGGAAAAAAAAAAAAAGACTGGAGAGATGTCCTCTGATATTCCAGAAAAATTTTATTAAATATTCAATATACACCACAGTCGGGAGATCAACATTTTTAAATCTATGCTGATATTAAATGAGTATATAGTTAAGAAAATATTTCTTTTCTCACATTTTGGATAGCACTTGAAAGTGTCAAATTTAATGACTGTTTGCAGACTTAGTGTAAGTGGGAATGGAATGAAAATGATGCTTTATTTTCCTTGATCTGGGACTGAATTTGGAACAAGAGAATCGCACCTGGAATACTCTTTGATACATGACAGCCTTAATGATAACACCAGGGAACAGTAAATTTAACAAAACCCTACCTGCATTTCACCGCCAATTCTTGTGAGTTCTGTTATCTGTGTTAAGATTCCAACCACTGAACAATGTTTCTGTTTACACAAAATTCACCCTCTTTCCTTCCCTCTCTCTCTCTCTCTCTCTCTTCAGTTATGTTAGTGACCCCTGTAGCTCTGCTGCCCAAATAATATCCTAACACTCTAGTCAAATTATTTTTGATACTGATCTTATTTGGTGTTTCATGATCTCAAACATCAGACCACATTAAGTTCCCCCTTCTCAATTTGATTTAATGAGTTTATCAAATATGTAGTCTATTCCAATTGAATATTCTACACTGCAGCCACAGTGATCAACTGCTATTTTCCAAATTTCGTTAACATACTCCAGCACTCAAGGTCTTTTAGCCTATATTCTGCTGTCTTGAATAAAATCCTGGCCACCTGTCATCTCTTCAAGAAAATCTATCATGAGTCCTGCAGAATAGTTAAGGTCTCTTTTTAGGCTTAAAGTTTGAGAACTCTCTTTACCTTCTTGCAAGTTTTTGTGTCTGTTTTGTGTGTGTGTGTTTGTGTGTGTGTGTGTACTATAAATTTGGATTTGAACCTGCAGACACACATTTTTGTGTGTTTAGAATACAGCAGATATGCAGTGATTGCTTGCTTGGTGACTAATAGTTTAATGTTTCAATGAAGAAACTGAATCCTACATATTGCTATTTGAGAAAATATTTTTGGTTTGAAAGTTTTTTTTCTGTGCCTCTAGACTGATACAAAGTCCAAAGAAAATCTAAGAGCTGTTAAAATTCCATTGCTTCACTTTCTTTTTTAGACATTAAATAAATCTTTTGCTAAGTTTAATCTTATAAATAAATAAAAATGCAAATAAAAGTATTCTTCAATTAGAAAATTAAATATGTCATGATATTTTAGTTAATAATAGTATTTTGAAGCCCAAATTGTACAGAAACTTTTAAGATCTTCATAACTTGTGATGCATATAAATGCTACAATACATCTGATAGAAATAAACAATGTAAATTAAAGCCCCATGAGAAAGATGTCAGTTCTCTATTTCAGTGGTTTGTATAAAAGGCATAATCTTCTCCAAATATATATGTACGTATATTTCAGATTGTGCCACAAAAAAAAAAAAATGTTACAGGTCTTCTCATGACCTCTCCCTGAAAGAAGATGAGTTACAGAGTGTATTCTTTCACACTACCAATTTTTCTCAATCTGTGGGTCACAAACCATTTGGGGGTTGAATAATCTTTTCATAGGGGTTCTATTAGACCATTGAGAAAGACATATATTTCTATCACAATTCATAACAGTAGCAAAATTATAGTTATGGATTAGGACTGAAAATAATTTTATGGTAGGGGGGTCACCACAACATGAGGAGCTACATTAATGGGTCACAGCATTAGGAAGGTTGAGAACCACTGTCTTAGACATATTTCTCCTAATACACTTTGTAATCGTCAATAAATCTTGCATTAATTTGTGATTTGAACTTTGCAGTTACTTAAATCTGATAAAGATCTAAAGTAATATTGTCATTAATTGTTAAGATGGTGTTATGAGGCACACTAAATAACATTTGATATTGTTCTTACCTTATATTAGAAAATAAAATATCACAAAAATTTTATAAATTTCCCCATGGCAACATATATCTTCTCAAGTTGAATTGAAATTAACTCATAGAACATAATGTGGAGGTAAATTTTTGTTTTAGACAGTTTTACATAAAAACATGAATTAATTCAATTATAAAAAATATGTTTAACAACTACTTTAACAGCTTATTGATTTCTTAAATGTTAGATTGGCTATTTCAACTTGTCTTAAAATTCCTCACTGTGCCAACATTATTAATACATGGTCCATTGCTTATAGTAAATATTTACAACGTTATTCACATTATTTTGATAGGTAGAATACAATAGAGAGATGTCTAAAACATAAAACACAGTTCTTTTTTTTCTTCCCTTGGCAGAACTAATGTGTTTCTAATGCTCTTAGCAACTCCATTTTTCACCCGTTCTTCTTTGGGTTTGTATACTTGCCTATATTCCTTGGCTTATTCCATCTTTTGCATTGGGGAACTGGGGTGAGATAAGTACTTACAATGGTTTGAGATCCACTTGTCTGTGAAATGAGTAGTATCTCAAGTTTATCCCTTTCTCTTAGAAAACATATCCATATAAGGGCTGAAAGAGGCTATTGAATGCCTCAATCTGCTGTAAACTGTATGCATAATGGCTGAAGGCTTCTATATAGTCTGAGAGACATTAAGGGCAATAAATATACATGTTTAACAAAATCCTTCCATGTAAGTGTTGGATTTGAATTGATTCCAAGTTGATTAAATGAAACAAATTGGTCCTTTTAAGTTTCCTCTCCCTTGACCACCTTGGTATAATTGAGAACCAAGCAGCAGCTCCTTCCAAAGGACCACAACACAGTCCACAATATGTAATCACATGACCTGCCCATCAGTACCCTAAAACAGAGAATTTGGAGGAAGCCATGTTTTCTACAATAAATATATGGACAAGACCAGCAATGAGAGAGTGAACACAGAGTTTTTTGAATTTTTTTGTTTCTTATTTTCTAGGCATGAAGTAAAGAAGCATGTAATATGACTATCTGGTATGGATATTTTGTTAAAATATAAAACAAACATAATTCTTAAAGAAAGTAGAGAGCTCTTTTTTATTCAAGGTTTCGAAGGACTTTCATTTTCCTATATGCAAAGAAAAATTGGTACTTCAGTGGAAGAAAGAAGTTCTTTTCATTCTATCATTTATTCAGTGATGTGAGGTTTTCTGTTTATTTAAATCAATTAAAATATGAAGAAAGTTTGGCAATCTCTTAAATTTTTATAAACTTTTTAAAAGACAAGTTAAAAATCAATCACTGTTTTACTCATGGAAAAAATGCCAGTTAAGACTAATGCAGTTGGCAGTTTAATCATTCCAAGATGTAATATAATCCATATAGTACAATGCAGATTAGGGGCATTTAAAAGTAGGAATAATTAAGCAATAAATGACCTTTAATTGCAAGCTTCTCCATAAAACCTTCGATGGAATCGAAGCTTAAGCATAAACCAATGGGTCATGAACTAATTAATAGGTACGAACTAAGCTAAATAGAAAGAACACAAAATGATTTACACCAACAGTTGAGAAACATAGTTTTGGTTTGTAGAATTCAGATCAAGAGTAGATCCATTTCAAGTGTTTCTTGGAAGTGAAATCAATGATTTCAGGAAAAGATGATCAGAACTACTTCAAGGGGAGTGACTGTGGAATACAGTTCAGAATGGTATCGAGGACTGGAGTGTTCTTTGAGTAAGTGGGGGCAGGGAATCCTTCTTGAATTTTTCTCCTGGATTAACCAATAATGGCTTTGCTTTTTGTGAATTTTCTCTGTAAAGTTTTCTACTGATGCCAGAGAAGCGTTGATGAGGTCCACCCTATGAACTCTGCTGCATCCTCTCAATCTGCCTGGAGAGGTCAATAGTAGTACCTTAAAATTAGACCGATCCCTGTCTTCCTGCCTCACACACCTTACAGCCTTATCTAGCTACTCAGGGACGAGTGAAGTTAAATTAATATAGTTAACTTCATCATACTTTTTCCTGAAATAGCATTAATTTATTTTGTATTGTTGGGTTCCTGATGAGTTGACAAGAGTGTTTGACTTAAATTTAAATATTTTTAAGGAAGCATATTACCACGAAATTCCAGTTTGTAGCTCTAGATGTGGGATGGAACTAAAGAACAGGATTTTGTGAACAATGGTGTTAATCAAGCAAATGAAATTACTAAAATTTCTCTTTCTCAACACATATATTTTATGCTGTTTCAGACTGTGAGATCAGTTAAATCCACTATTAATTGTAGTTTAAAATTCATATGCAATTCACCTGAAAGTGATACTGATATGCCCAGTAATATAAATCAGTTCTTAGACACAGTTTACCAACACATAGCCTTTGTCCAGTCTATTGTGATTTCTCATCTAAATTAACAAATGTATTGTAGCTCTTCCTTCTGTTTTACTTTCAGAAACTTCTTCCCTTTGTACAATCTATTCTAAATTAACTACCTTCAGGGCCTTCACTGAAAAAAATTGTTAAATATTAAGTTCCTGGAAGTAAGGTTTAATCATTTTTTCTTGTTTCTTTGAAAGGCCATGCCCATCACTTTGTTATGAAAGGCCTTCCCTTGGCTTTGTCTTACACACTTTCTTCTGAAGTAGTCATGTGCCATTCCTTTTTCCTTCCTTCCTTCCTTCCTTCCTTCCTTCCTTCCTTCCTTCCTTCCTTCCTTCCTTCCTTCAATCCTTCCTTCCTTCTTTCCTTCCTCCCTCCCTCCCTGCCTCCCTCTCTCTCTTTATTTCTTCTTTCTTTCTTTTCTTTTCTTTCTTTCTTTCTTTCTTTCTTTCTTTCTTTCTTTCTTTCTTTCTTTCTTTCTTTCTTTCTTTCTTTCTCTCTCTCTCTCTCTCTTTCTTCCTTCCTTCCTTCCTTCCTTTCTTTCTTTCTATCTTTATTCTTTCTTTCTTTCTTTCTTTCTTTCTGAGCAGATTATCTCTGTGTAACATTCCTGGCTGTCCTGGAGCTGATTCTGTAGACCATGCTGGCCCCAAACTGACAGAGATCAGCCTGCCTCTGCCTCTCTAGTGTTGAGATTAAAGGAGTGCACCACCTCCTCCTGGCTACATACCCTACCTTGATATGAGGTTAATATGTTTATGAAGCATAAGAAATTTATTACAGAGCTTATTCCTATCTCCTTATTCCCTCCTTTCCTCTTTATTCCTTCCCTCCCTCACTCCTATCTTGACCATCCTTCTTTGCTTTTTGTTAGTTCTTGATTTTCTACCTGTCCTCATCTTCTTTGTAATAAACCCATGGCTCTAGTATTTATCTTCCTTCAAGTCATCAAACAAAGGGAATCATTTTAAAATCCACCCTATGCAATAAGGCTAATTTACTCCTCAAGATAGCACTTGAGTACAGCTATACTTGATATTTTCCTGTCTTTAACATTTTCTAAATAGGTAAACAATTCACTCTATTGTCTTTTCTTACATTACATTACAGAGTATGTAAGCTTGATAGATCTTTTTTGCTTCTCTTATGTTTTAAAAGGACTTGTAGAAGAATGAAAATAGATCCAAACCTCTCACCCTGTACAAAACCCAAATCCTAGTGGATCAAAGACCTCAACGTAAACCAAGTTATACTGAACTTGATAGAAAAGGAAGTGTGAAATACCTTTCATTGCATTGACACAGGTGAGCACTCCCTAAATATAACACCAGTAGCACAGACACTAAGAACAACAACAATAAATAAGTGGGAACTCCTGAAACTAAGAAGCTTCTGTAAGGCAAAAGACACAGTCATAAGACAAAACAATAGCCTACAGAATGGGAAAAGATCTTCACTAACCCTATATATGACAGAGGACTGATCTTTAAAATATATAAAGAACTCAAGAAACTAGATCCCCAAAACCTAAATAACCCAATTTAAAAATGGGGTTCAAGCTAAAAAGGGAATTCTCAACAGAATTACAAATGGCTCAAAGGCAGTTAAACAATTACTCAACATCATTAGCCATCAGAGAAATGCAAATCAAAACAACTTTGAGATACTACCTTACACCTGTCAGAATGAGTTCAAAAACACAGATAACAGCCTATGCTGGAGAAGATGCATAACAAGGGGAACACTTCTCCATCTTTGGTGGGAGTGTAAATTTGTACAGCCACTCTAGAATACAGTATGACTATTCCTCAGAACACTG
This sequence comes from Phyllotis vaccarum, assembly GCA_033318265.1. Lineage (NCBI taxonomy): Eukaryota > Metazoa > Chordata > Mammalia > Rodentia > Cricetidae > Phyllotis > Phyllotis vaccarum. The sequence continues at coordinate 23,717,979 of JARWLC010000014.1, forward strand.
GGAATCAGTCTCAATAAGGATCCAGAAATACCACTATTGGGCATATACTCAAAGGATGCACAACCTAGATGTGCCTCAACTGAAGAATAACAGATTAACATGTGGCACATCTACACAACAGAGTACTATTCAGCAGTAAGAAAAAAATGACATCCTAAAATTTTCAGACAAAGGGATGGACTTGGAGAATATCCTCCTGGGTGAGGTACCACAAGCCCAGAAAGTTAGGAATGGGATATACTCACTCATAAGTGGGTTTTAGATGAAAGGCAACGAATACCCAAGCTGCAAACCAAAACTCCTGAACAAGTTGGTTTTAGAAGGAACTTAAGAGAGACATACAGAGTTTCCCATAAAAAGACAAAATAGAGAAGATCACCTTAGCAAATTGGGGTCATAATGGGTTGAAACCAAGAAGATTTTGGAACAAATCTTGAAAGAAGAAGATGGTTGAGTGAGAGGAGCAAAGAGGGAAATAGAAAGAGATGGATATCTCCATAGAGAAAACCAATGTGGGGTTGGAAAGAAACTGGGTGCTAGAGAAATGTCCAATAATTCACAGGATGTTCCTGGCCAAGTCTCCAAACAATAGTGAAGGAGGTGCCTAAACAGGACTTTATATAATCAAATGAATAGACACCCTAAGTGTCATCACAGAACCTACATCCAACAATGAATAGATGGAGACAGAGTTCCATGACTGAGCACTGGACAAAGTTCCTGGTCCAGCTGAGAGCAGAGGTGGAGTGACTGTATGAGCAAGGGGATAGGGATTATGAGGAAAATTCCCACCATGATGGCTGGTTGGAGCTCAGGGAGCTGACTGAATTAAGAATAGCCGCTGGAGATCCATCAGAAAAAGGAGCTAGGCCCTCCAAGAGTAGGCGACTTTTGACTGGCATGAGCAGTATGTGGAGCCATGAGGAGTGAGATCAGACTGTGTTCCTGTTCATGGGCTGGCACCTTGGAGCCCATTCCCTGCAGAGGAACAACGACCCCAATATTGACTTTGGGATGAGTAAATTGAACTTGTCTGGAGTGGATGTTCCATGCTGAGCTGACCCATCTTGGGTCTTCTCACTCTTTTGGAGGAGGGGATGGCTGGATGGGGAGAGGGAGGCTGAAGGTTGACTAGGAGGGATTGGAAGCAGGGAAGGGAAGGGGGCAAGGGGATACATTGATAAAAATGACATTTTTTAAATAACAAATAACAAAAAATAAATAGAAAAATAAAAGGACTTGGAAGCAATAGTGATAAAAACATTGGTTGAAGACCAATGTACTAAGAAGAAAGATGAAGGTATTTTATTTCTTTCTATTATTCATACATCTATTACTTATATTCAAAAAATATTGAACAGTAAAATTTTCCATGTGTATATGTTATTATACATTATACCTTTTGAGAAAGTTTCCTTGGTAATAGATGTATTTAATCATAACAATTTTATTTTCAATTTATGACTGTCTTCTTTAGTCAGTAATGGTTTTTAAACTCTTGTATGAGCTACATACACAAACATACAGGTAATTTTCAATTAGCTGTAATAATATATTTGTCACTTCAACAAAATTGCCCAAGTAATAAAGTAAGTTTCAAATTACTTTGGGAAACAAATATATGTACAATACAAATATGTTACACTTATTTTTAAATATAGGTTAACATTTAAGTTAACCTGGCAATGGTGGCACATACTCTTACTTCCAGGAATCAGCAGGCAGGGGCGTATAGATCTTTATGAATATCAGGCCATCCTGATCTACAAAACAATTGTTTGGACAGCCTGGACTGTTGCACAGAGACACCCTCTCTCAAAAACAATACAAAACAACAAAATTAATGTGTGTAAAGCTTATAAAATAATGAATATGATGGTAAGATAAAATTCCAGAGTAACATGTCTTTTAATTGCAGCAGTTTGCAATAAGAAAAGGAAGATGACTTTGTAGAATTGGAAGTGCAATCAGTCATGTTAATGCATTTTGAAAATGCCACAGCCTGAAGCCATTCAATTTTTGGAGAACTTTAAGAAAGTATCAAGACAGAATGGAAATATATGAATACCAAGAAAGCTAAAAGTCATAATCCCATTTATAGGAAAAAAACCCTCAAAATTCACTACAAAGATTTCTCTGAGTTTGAACTAATCATTTTTTTAAAAAATGTAAACAGTTTACAAGATGTAGATTTATGTGGCTTAGAACAGCATTCTAGCTATGAATATGAGATCATCTCTAGCTGTATAGTTTTTAATTAAAAAAGGGTTGAAGGTAGAATGAGGGTAAATACAGTTGTTGATAATGACATATATGTATGTGTGTATATAAATATGTACAGACATATTTGTATAGACACACACATATATCATACACACACACACACACACACACACACACACACACACACACACACACACACACACACACATGTAATGGGCACTAGAAACCCTACTTTTGAATAGTTGTTTAGGATAAACCAAGTAGCTTCCCAAATAATACTCATTATTTGACCTGAAAGTCACTTACCTGTGGATCTGGCTTCTATGTTTGCAGGAAAAAAGCAATGCAAGTTGTCTGTGAGAGAAGTGATTAAGTACCCCTACATAGTTGCAACACTTAAGAACCACAGCAAGTATCAGCATTGCAAGACATGCATAAAAGTGCAGGAAGGGAACTCACATATCAGTGGCATTCAGTGGTGGTCTAACTAGATAAAGACTTACTCAGCCTGAGGAAAATCATGTCTGGTACTGGAAACTGGAAACCTGGTCAGCTTCCTGGAGCCTTGAGGCCACAGATCTTAGAAAAGAAATTCCTTTGGCCACTTTGCACGTCAGCAATTTTTTTTTTAAACTAGATTCTAATTCTTATAGAGAGCTAAGTGTAAGTGTATCCTCATCAAAGAAACTTTCCCTTCAAATGAAGACCATCAGTGAAAATCAAACCAAAACAAACAAAACCTGGACAACCAACAGAGCTAAAATGATTATGAGGAAGCAGGCTCAGTGGATACATCTATACTATTATTCCTGCATACAGTACTCAGGAATATTGTATTAGAAGAGTTGAAAAATATAAGAACCAGAACGTTAGGAAATCTGATGTGAAATAATATTCCTATCAAATGGCTTCATCAACAAGACCAGACAATGACAATAGCAATGAACCTGTTAACATGTAAGAGGGGAATTCCATGGAGTCCTAAACATAGATGAATAACTGTAGGAAAACAATTACATCTGAGGCGAAAAAAGGTTCTCCCAGAGATGAGTTCCCATATTGGTTATTCAATATAGATTGGTCAGTGCTGAAAAACATAGACACCAAAACCACAGATGGATTCAACAAAATACAAATGTGTGTGTGTGTGTGTGTGTGTGTGTGTGTGTCTGTGTGTCTGTGTGTCTGTGTGTGTGTGTGTCTGTGTAGAGATAGATATATATATTTGTGCATGTAAATTAATATACTAATGTAAAATTATAAGTAAAAAGGTTATTCCTTGTTTGTTAGAAATGGAGGACGTGAAGGGGTTCCGGGGGTTACAAGGCTGTACAGGGCATGAGGAAAGAACAGGAGGAAGGAAACTGATGCAAATCTATTTCAGTTATAAACTTATTAAAATAAAAATAAGAGATTGTTAAAAGTATAAGATAGGTTCATTGGATGTAAGGATTTCATGAAAAGTTAAAGTCTATTCATTTTGAAATTTTATAGCAAACCAAACAATGTTGAAATGTTAATTAATCAATTAAAAAAATTCAAGTTTTGAAATCCAGAAAGTGTAATAATTAACATACGGTAATTTTGTTTTAATATAAAAAACACAAGTAGACATAAAATATATTTTCTTTTAAATATTTTAATTGACACATAAAATTTATACATATGTATAGGATGCTATATTTCATGATATATTTGTATGTGTAAAATTCAAATAAAGATAACTAACATAACCAGTATCTTAAAAATTTATCATTTCATATAAATTATTTTTAAAGCAAAACTTAATTAAGAAAAAAATTTAACACATAAAGCTTATACTTCTATAAGAAAACCAAAAAAAAAATAAATACAATTTAAAAAATAACTTTCTAGGTAGTAAAATATTAAAAGATAAAATATGTACCTTAAATTCATTTAATATTGTAGTGGTGTTGTATTAGGGTTTCTCTGGGTCCCGGGCGGCCAGAGATCTGAGACCCACAGACCTGCCTGGCGCCGCTTATCTGCCCGCCGTCTGACCCACAGACCTGCCGTGCCAGACCGCTTATCCGCACACCGCCGCCCAGGCCTCCAGAAATGACTCAGACGCTTATATTAAGTTCATGCTGTTTGGCCTATGGCTCAGGCACATTGCTAGCTAGCTCTTACATTTTAAATTAACCCATTTCTATTAATCCGCGGGCCACGTGGGGGCCCGCAGCTCACCCGTGCTTACATGTTGCTCTTTCGGTGGCTTCCGCGCGGTCTGCCTCTGACTCCGCCCTGCTTCTCTACCTAAGCTCTGATTCTCCTCCCACTATTCTACGTACCTGCCATGGTCCAAACCAGCTCCTTTATTTAAAGATACAGTACGCACAAATATATTCCCACATAGTGGGATTATGTTCTGGTACCGTTTCTTGTCTATTGGTTTAATAAGAAGCTGATTGGCCAGAAGGCAGACAGGCAGTGTGGGAAGGGCTGCCAGACTAAGAAAACTCTGCGAAGAAGAAGAGCAGAGACACCAGAAAGACGGCAAAGAGACACCAAAAGACACGGAGGAATGAAAACAGCCATGCTGCTCTGAGAAAAGGTACCAAGCCACATGGCTAAACAGAAAATGGAAATGGATTGAGTTATGATGAAAGAGCTACCTAGCAGTATGTCTGAGCCATAAGTCAACCAGCATGAAATAATATAAGCATCTTTGTGTTTCTGTGGGACTGCAAAACTGAGGGTCTGAAACACAGACCAGACAGGCCAGAAACTTGTTACATAAAATAATATAATACTAAAGAACCGATAGAGATGTAGATATAACAAGAAACTATGTAATATTAATGGATGGGTCCTTAAAAAACATTAGACTCTTCTTTAAAAGTCTGTATGCTTGAAAAACTCCACAATTTAAAAAATATCACCGTTGACTACAAACACTATAGATACTGAATTCAAGTATTTTAATGGGGTTTCTTCATGGGCCTCGGATTCTCCTGCCTTCACTTGGAGATTTTTTTCTTTTGTTGTTTTTGTCTTGTCTTACATTGATGTGATAGATTTTTGCTTTGTCTTATTTTATTTTGTTATATTTATTATTATATCTTTAGATGCCTGTGTATTTTTTTAATGAGAGGCAGAAAGGAAGCATATGTAGCCTGGTAAGTGTACTGGTTAGAAGCAATCGGAAGGAGAAGAAGCTGAGGAAATGAGAATCATAATATATAATGTGAGTAAAGAATCTATTTTGAATAAAAGGACAAAAAGAAAAAAAAATCTGCTTGTTTTGTGTAGTAACAAAAAAGAAATAAAAATCCACCACAAATACATGTGTTATAAACTGTGGTTTGTTATCAGAGGTTAATGTTACACAAATAAATTACAAAAATGCCACGTACTTCCTTTTTCAATAAGGAGAATGAGTTCATTGCTCAGAGTTAAACAAAGTAACCAATTAAGTTTTCGCCAGAATACCGAAACAGTAGGTAACTTGAAAAATATAAACAGTAAGAACAATAACAGGCAAGAGAAGAAAATGGTAACAAAGGAAAATGGTTGAGATGGGCATTCTGATGAGTAAGAAATGGATTGGATTTTCAAGAGAACATCCAGTGAAACAGGAATCAATCTTTGATATGGCAATAAAGGGTCAAGGCATGCTGAGACTCAGATATGGCTGCATGTGACAGACCAAATGTAAGAAATTATCCCTACGGGCATCCAGGTGACACAGGGGAGAGAATATCAACTAGGAAGAAAATTCAAAGGATCATGGGACCGAGAGACAGATACTTAGAAATGATGCTGTTTTCCTGTCCATCTCAATGAGCACAGTTTTAAGGGAGAACATGTTCTTAATGCTCTTCCCTAAAATAAGTTTTCGATTTAAACATCTCCTGTGTAAATGAGAATTTAATTTTGCCGTATATGGACATACATATTTTATTAATGTTTTATTTTTAAATTGTGTGTGCATGTGTGTGTGTGTGTGTGTGTGTGTGTGTGTGTGTGTGTGTGTGTCTGTGTGTCTGTGTGTCTGTGTGTGTGTATGAAGGAATATGTACAAGAATGAAAGTTCTAGGAAAAAAAAAAAAGATATCAGGTCTTCTACAGCTGAAATTACAGTTGATTTGTACCTGTCTGACCTTGGGTTCTTGGAAACAAACCCCTGTCCTTGGGGGGAGCAGTGTGTGCTCTAACTACTAACCATCTTCCCAGGCTCCTACTTTAAGATGTGAGTTGCACAGAAAAGTTCCATGCATTGAAATGTGGCCCTAATATATGTTATCTATTTTTACCAGTGCAAGGCTTCTAACTATGTACTATATTGTCCAAATATGTAAATAATAATAATAATAATAATAATAATAATAATAATAAATTCATGTAATTATTGAGGAGATCTAAATGAAGGAGAATAGGTATAGTCATGATAAAATGTTAAATGTCAGGACCACGTCACCTGATTATTTATGTGATCTTTTATGTGAGTAGAATGTACTACCTGAGGTGGCTGAGCTCAACAAACTTTTGAAGACCTACAGAGTTGAATTCACAGCAGTTGGGACAGCACGCTCAAAACTTAAGCAAACTTGTGCCAGACCAAATGCCAGCATGGAGAAGGAAAATGAGAGGATCTTTCTATTTTCCAATATATGATTCAATCTCTTTCTTCAAAGTCTTGAAATTTTGATCATATAATTCTTCCATTTGATTGGTTACAGTTACCCCAAGAGATCTTGTATTATTTGAGGGTATTGTGACAGGTATGGATACACTGACTTCACTCTCAGTTCACTTGTATAGGAGCACTACTGATATTCTGACTTAATTTTGTATCCAGTTCCTTTGTTTTAAGTGTAGGAGGTCATTATAATACATATTTTAGGGTAACACATTTATATTAGGCAACATATATTTCATATTCAAATAATGAAAACCAATACTTAAGTATTTAGAGCAAGATGAATTGCTAGGTTGGGTACAGGTGAAAAATACCTGAAAGACCTTTCTACTTGTTTGTGTGTCCATAGTTACTTAGGTATATTGTAGACCACACACAGTTATTATCATTCACTTTGATATCCATGAGTTTTATTAACAACAAAACATGACAAGCAGATTTTCCTCTCTATTGGAATATCAAGTCTTATATAAAAAAGGCATATATATATCTCTGAAAATTAGTAGGCATACGGAAAAAGTTTTATTATCTGAGTGAAGGTATATTCAAATTAACATGTGGCCTCTTAAAGACAGTTGTGCAGAGTAAGATTAAAAATGCAATTATGGTTTTCCAGTATTACAAAAATATTAGCATGTTTATTAAAATATTTAATTTTTATAATTAACATATTCTATCGGCATGAATGTGTCTTTTAAAAGATGTTATATAATAAATCAAGGCCATGTACTATATATTTAAATTATGTTTTTCTAAGCACTTAAATTATGTACCAATCTAGAGAAGAGTTATTAAAATTGAATGCCACACAGTGATGTGACTACAGTATCATTTCTCTATTATCAAAGTTAACAGTAGCAGAGGGATTATGTACTTTACTTCAACAATTTTACCCTTCCACCTTGAAGAAAACACATATAGTAATGAAGAAAGTAAAAACAATGAAGCACATGTAAAAAGGTGTGCATAATGTATTGTGTCCCAGTAACCTACCCTACCAAACTACAGATATGAACAGTAACACATTCATGTTCAATGTCACTATTCATTGGGGTGGTGACTGAGTTTCTTGTGTTTTTTATTTGTTTTTCCTTTGATTATTTATTTGTCCATTCCTGTTTCAATCTGCTTTGTTTTATATTATTTTATTATTTTAGATGCTTATTTGTTTTCTAAAGAGAGAAAAAGAAAGATGTGGATTAAGATGAGAGAGGAGGTGAGGAATATCTGGGAGCAGTTGAGAAAGAGGAAGCCATAATCAAAATTTATGGTATAAAAATCAAAACTATTTTCAATAAAAGAAAAATAGATAAGAACAATACAGAACAACTTGACATAAATGAGGTGTGACTTATTCAAAGAAGGGAAGTGTTACAAGAGGTTTTTGGCCCAACTAGCCCCATCGTCCAGACCTGCCCACCATCGCTTATCTGGACCAGTAATCCCAAAGTCCCAAAGAAACACACAGATACTTACATTAAATTCATGCCGTTTTTCCTATGACTCTGGCACATTGCTATCTAGCTCTTTCATCTTAACTCAACCCGTTTACATTAATCTGTCCTGCCATGTGGCCTGTGGCTCACCTATTTAGTTACATCTTGTGTCGTAGGTGGCTGGTTTTCTTTCTTCTCTGTCTGACTTTACCCATTTCCCTGACTACTCCCATGATTCCTGTCATGAGCTAAAACAATCTTCTATTTAAACAATGATATTTCCAGCATATAGAAATACATTTCCACACCAGGGACGTGCTTAGTATATTTAGTAAGGGAAATTGAAAGAAATAGTACTGAGAAGATAAATAAACTGTATTATATGTATAAAATTCTCAAAAATGCTTGCCACCAATCATCAGTAAAATAGATGAATTTGCATCCACATAAAATAATTGACACGTTATAATGGTCACAATACCATAAGATTCTACAATTCCAACACATGCTCTAGATAGTTGAAAAGATTTGTTATGCATTAATAACTATGGTTCCTACATTTTGTAAAAGTAAACCACAATATTTCAATTGAGCAAAACTTGAGCCAGTTAGCAATGAGCACTAATGAAGTGTATGCCAAGAATGTTACAAAGCACATTTGAGGTGTATGCTAAGTCAAAAAAATATGAGACTGTCACCATGATGTTCTTCCAAAGACTTCCTGCTCAGGTTATAGCTGTGGCGTTATTTTTACTTGTTGGTACACTCATGCTTAGATCACTTTACTCTCTGATAGTCTGTCAGAATATGATTCTCTCTAAAGTTGTCAAGAATCAAAAACAAATGGATCATTGTCTTAGCACCTGCTTATGATCAGTTTTCTCTCAGTGATAGAGAAAATGAGTTTCTAATGACCGTTAAATAAAAAATATTACTGGGTAAGAGAAATGGAAAGGGAGATAGTTTGCCTTCTAATGAGGTAATTAGGAAATAATGCACTGAAAGAGCCAAGTTCACACAGATGCAGAGACAAAGTGAAGACATGAATGTGGTTGACTGACCAGGCCTGCGTAAGACTGGCTGTTGACAAGTTTTCTTCTTTATAAAACCACCTTATTTTCGTTTTATTCTATGATTTCCAAGATTACAATTATAAACAAGTACAATTTCTTTAATTATGGATTTTTTTCAATGTTATTTACTGGCATTTAATATTTCAACAATCTACTATGTTGCTTTGTTATTTTTAATGAATCATCTTCAAAATAAAGTTAAAGAATAAGTATTCATACAGAATTCCAAGTTTTATGAATCTTCATACAAAAGAGGAGAGAAAACAAATAAGTTTAAAATTGATATTTAAAGTTCAATAAAAATATCTTTGAATAAAGGCTTAATATATAATGACCAAAGACATAGAAATCATTTGAATGTTTGATTGCATTATCATTATATATATTATAAAATCTTTATTTTAACATGATAAAGATTTATTTTACAAATACATATTTTGTTTTTTGTTATATGTATATAATATTAAATGTTGTAAAAATTTACAAGATTAAATTATATAGTATGTGAGTAAAAGAAATATTTTACCTAGTCTTGCTAGAGTGCAGCATTTTTAGTATATGGTAATAGACTATATGGATATGTATATACACACATATGTTTGCAAAAGTTACCCATCTGTGTATTGTTAAGTATCAATGCTATCATATTATTAAAATAGTCTACTATTGTACACCTATAAATTACTTTGTCACAACTTTGCTTTCTCCTGTCAATCCCATTGACTTGCATTTATTTAATTAATCCATTTGAAATTTGAAATTTGGAACTGCAAATTATTCAAAAAATTCAGTTTCATATGTGGTATAATTGATAGTATTTCTTTCTTAGAATATATTTTGTTTTATATTTAAAATAAGACATAGATATAACATAATATGGACAGACCAAGTTATATTTGGGAATATCAGTAAGTTAAAAATGTTGCCATGAATTTGAAGGAGAGCCGAGTGGGTGTATTGGAGAGACTGGGGATAGGAAAGAAAAGGGAGAAATGTTTCAATTAAATTATACTTTTAAAAATGAAAAACTCTTTCTGAATTCATTGTAGGGACATCTCCTCTGAATAAGTTTTATTACATCCTTTTAAGCTATACAAACCTGACTCCACCCTCTACATAGTCAATCTTTAAATAACTGTCATATTCCAAACTGTCATATTCTTGTACCCGTTTTTTGTTTTCAGCATCCTTCTCCTGTATTTCTGTAAGTACTCTCCATGCTTATAGACTCCTGTGCTGTGATGAGAATTCTCACACTAGTAGACTTTTTATTTTTTACCTGAGTAATGGGTTTACCTTGTTTACATTCTGTTCTCGATGTCCTATTGACATCTAAACAGTCCTGAACACTCAAAGCCACATATTTTTTGAAGATTTTCTTTTATAATTACTTGTTTGACAATTATGATAATGAGTTCCCTCTGTTTTCATTGTCATCAGTGTCCTTATCATCATCAAAAGGAATAGAAGCAATTGCATCAACTGATACTCTTTGTAAAATATCCACATGAGAATGAATGCTTTCCTTCATTTATCCTAAAATCTATTTTTTTTCTTAGCCTTGTGGCCCTGAATGTCTATTAAATCCAACACCAAAACACAACACCATACGTGACATCCCAGATTGACTGATATTTTTTTAAAGTTGAACATATATCACACAGCTTATTTTTTGTAAAATAGCATGTGAAGAATCAGCAAATTTAATATACGTATATATATATATATTAATGTAAATAACTTTCATTGATTCAAGTAAGATGCTCGGTCTTAAAATATTATAAATATTGGTGAGTCAGTAATAATATTTTCTAAGAAAAATGTTTCCTCTGATATTTCTTTTTAAAAGTCATTGAGAATGGAATTAACTGGGTGGCAATGAAAGTTTTATCTTCTATAAAAGATATTCCTCTAGAGTTGGATCAGTAAGACAAAATCACAAAACTTGAATGTGTAATTGATGAAATTTTTAACATGACTATTATTATGGGTTGTTATCATTTTATCTGCATGCTAAAAAACATCGATGCAGATTCTCTGAATGCTTTTGTTTTGTATGAAGTACTAATGCATTTGATATCATGAAACAAATGTAATAGAAGGCAGAATATAAAAGTGACTAATCAGGCATCAAGAATTTAACTGTAAATGATAGTATCCCTAAGAATATGCGACTGTGACTTGAGACGGCTAAAAGTCTTAGGCAAACAAGGAATAACAATCTCAAAGAAATACTGAAGAATTGAAACACAGCTTTATGACATCAGTTTTTACTTTATGACACTCCACTGAAAGGTAACAAAACTATAGAATTGTAGAGAAGAATGAAGAATAACATTCTCTGACACAAAGGTTTTCTGCTGTTGATTTCTTTCTTTTATGGAGAATCCATGAAATGGAGCTCAATGTCTCTGTGCTGCTGCAGAGGTATCACGGTTTCTGCCAGTACCTGCCTCTGGCATTTGGCAGACACACCGAGACATTATAAGAGAGAAATTAGCCTGCCTTTATCTGATAATAGTTCCCCAGAGAAAAACCCAAAGGTACTAAGCCATACACTCTTTAATATCACAGATAGGATTAGAAATTGTCTTTCTTTTTAAACTCTATCCCCTGAAGTGAAAAGTAAGTACAGCACTTTCTGTCACCCTGAAGTAATCCTTGGGTCTTCGTTCTTCTTTGCTATATGACAGGATGAAAATACATAGGAAAGCTGTCAAAAAGCCTAATGGTTCTTTGCTGGCAGACCATCGTTCCATCAGGTAACCATACAAACCTTCCATGCTCAAATAAAAATGAATCAATGTGACAATGTGAAAACATTTACTGCTGCCAGTTGGGATGAAAAAGCAGAAGTTACATTGTACCAGCATTCAACATGACTTGTTAGGTAAAAATACCTGAAGATATCTAGAAAGAAGAACTTATTCAGTTACACTGATTTTATTTGTAGTTAATTTCCCATACTCATCATTAATGCGATCAGGGTTGAGAACATGAGTAAAATATAAAAGATCTTGAGAAGTTTTAGCATTGGTTCACATAAACTCTACTTTTTTGCACTAAATTAATTTTTCATTGTTTTAAGATTCTTCACCTGATATTAACTTTAAAAGTTAATCTGAAGGATTTAAAAGAAAGTCAAGTGTGAAGTCTGCCAGTCACATTCATGAGCCTACACTGACCTGAAGTTATAGACTTAACTTAAAATATTATAAGGGTGTTATTTTAAATTTATTTTTACAACTCAAATGTAAGCTATATGTGCATGAAATCTGTATATAATATGTTGCAATATCAAAGACATACATATAGCAGATCATTGTGCTTATACATTACAATTACTTTATGTATTATAGTTATTCATGACATTTTATTTATCATGTGCTTTTGAGTCATGGGAGATAAACCTTAGGGAAAGAACATTATTACCTAGGAGGTTTATCCTTATTTCTTTGATGTATCATTTAATACTGTCCAGTAAATTTATTCAAAGCTATCAAAACTTTGTCTCTATCTATGCTTTTTTTAACCATATACAAAAAAGAAAGCTACATGTTCTTTCAAAGTAATCCCCAAGGACTTCTCATTTTCCCCTAAAGAAAGACATCCTAACTTTCTGTCTCACTCTATATTATGATATATTTATGTCTCTTAGGAATATGGATCTCATTAATTGATAATGTTTTCTGTACCAACACTTACTTAAGATGCTCACATTATTCTCTTCCAAATATTTGGATTTTCTTGGGCCTATGAAAACAACACTTTTCCTTTTTTGCTGGAGCTATCTATTAAGGATGTTTTCATAAATCATTTACCTTTTGACTAATTTCTGAAATTTTCTATAGTCAACACTTTGCTGAGTCTATTCCTTTTTTCTAGAAAAATGTATTTGCATTTGACTATCTTGGCACAACTCATATGTCTACTTAGGAATCACATGATGACTATGACTTATTTATTAGAAATTTATTTCTTAATCAAGCTGAACTTTGCCCTATAGATTACACATAAACTTTTGTAATAACTGAGGTATAACATAAGGGTAATACCACAAATGGAATGCTACACATTTGAGTAAAAATTGTCCAAAGAGGGTCATAAGTTTAAATAGTTGGCTTCAAGTTGATAGAACTACTAGGAAAAGATTGGGGGGTGTGGCTTTGTTGGAGGATGTTAAGAAATTATATCATCATGAACTGACTTTAAGTTTTCACAAAACTCTGACATTCCCAGTACGCACTTTTTCTGCGTGTAAATCAAGATGTGATCTCTCACATATTCCTTCACCATGCCATTTTTCTCTGGCATCATGGAATTTAACTCTTTGAAGCCTTAAGCCCAATCATTGCAGTGTTTTATCACAGAAAGTAGAAAACTAATAAATATACCTGGCATTAGTTTTAGTTAATAAATTTCATATATTATAAAACAAGATTATTTATGCTTTTAAAAATGAGTCAATTAAATTTATATGGAAGCATTAAATTTAATTTAACCAGGAATGTACTTACTGATAATAGGTAAGATTTCCAATAATAATATAAAAAATGCTCTTTAATAATGTAATTCCTGTCTGTATTTCTAGAGGATAATGGTTGGAATAGATTGATCTGATGAAAGAATGTAGGAGTGATTTGGACTGATAATAAAATTTGTTCTCCCTAGAGATTAGTCCAAGTTAAAGTACCATTTGCCTTTGATTAGCTATTTAACAGACATCATTTCTACAAATCCGGATCCCAGAACAAAGTGCAATCATTTTACTGTTATTCATATGTCATCTATATCTTACTTGTCTAAGTCACATTGAAGTTTTATATTATGGTTTAGTCACTCAAATAAATTAAGTAATATATAGAAATATATGGAAGTAATAAAGGCTAAAATTAACAAAAGGACTAGAAATTACAACATTTTTGTTCATTATGGTCCAATATATTTTATTTCAGCTTTTATCACATGCATTTTGTACTTAGTGAAGAAAGAAACATCATGGGTGCATTTAAGTATTATGCATCCATTGAAAATTACTTTAACATTTCCCTTTTGGAGGAGGGGATAGGGAGGGGGATGATGAAGTCCTGGATAAAAACGACACTTTAAGAAAAAAATAATAAAATGAAGAAAAAAAGAAAGAAAACCTATACGTTGTAATTTCCTTGTGGACAAAAAGGATGGCTAAATTTCATAACACTTTCATTAAGTTCACACATCACTACTTTGTTGTCAGCCAAGTTATCATTATAATCTGATATTCTATTATTATGCTAAAATATACAAAATACATTTTACAATATATTAATTATAGCTATTCACTAGAAACTGTTCAAAATTAGCAAAAATTTCTATGTTTGCATTCATCTTTCAACTAATTAAAATATTTTATCTGTTTTTTTCCCTTATAAAACACTCACTAAACTATGCAGATTAAAATATTTATTAAGACATTAAGACATTCATTAATCATTTTGAAAGATACTGTGATACAATCACTACTTCTATATACTTAGATTTTAGTATGATAAGGGAAATGACCTTTGATTGTTCATTAACTTGGCTTAGATACATTTAATAATAAGGAAAAATACATGTGAACATTGATAATTTGTCATACTGTAATTACCTAAAGGACATTGTTTTAGTGGAAGTTAAAAGAAGACAAGATTTTTCCTCCCGTAGGCTTTAAGAATGGTGGAATTTTATCGAATATGTCCCTTGAAATAAAGCAGAGCAGGAAATATGAATGTTACCTTGTGTTATTGTTACCACGCAGCTGACAGAACAATTTAAGAGAAGGATTTTGTTGGCTCCCAGTTTGAGATAATAGAATTCACCATTGCATGGAAGGTGAAATACAGTTCAGTATGGCAGAGGCAAAAGACTGTGATACATTACATATGGATCTACTAGGAACAGGATACTAAGAATGCTGGTGATCAGCTGTCTGTATTCATTTTCCATTTAATTATTTGTTCTGGTACTCTAGCCCATGGAATAACACAACTCATGCCAGAGTGTGTCTTCCATGCTCAATTAGTCCTTTCAAAAATTATCTGTACAGATACACCAAATATATGTCGTATAGGCCACCAGTTCTCAATCTTTTCTGTGATATGACCATTGAATATAGCTCCTCATGTTGTGATGACCCCAAACCATAAAATAATTTCATTGCTACTTCATAAGTGTAATTTTGCTACTGATACAAATTGTAATGTATATATCTGATATGCCATGTTTCTATAGCCATTTACAACAACAAATAAAATAAATGAACACTAGTCTATCCCCATGCAACCTTAGATCCAAAACCATCACTCCAGGTAATAAAAATTTCACTATTGGCTCCTAAAATCTCATATTCATTTCAAAAGACAAACATTTTATGTATCTCACTGGGGCCTAAAGTCTCGCCATTGTCAATGCTATTCAAAATTTCAGAATTTAAAAATCTTTTATGAAACTTAACATAATCACTAACTATGAGCACCCATAAAAATGAAACAAGCCTGCTCATCTAATAAACAATGGTGAGGAGCAACCCTTTCTCTTCCAAAAATAGTGAAATTAGACTACACAGAGAAGAGACTGGGCCAAGGAAAAACAGAAACATAGCACGAACAACACTCTCTTACTTTTCTTCATTTCTTGCATATTTCATTCTTGGAAGCATTATTTGGTTTCCATCATGTTTGTGTAGCCTCACAGCACATTTAATTTTTCTATTTTTCTGATTATATTACATGCCTAACATGTTCTGTGTTAGATATTCCTGGCTCTCTAATAATGAGAGTTCTAGATTTATAGCTTCAAATATTCTCTTTAGGTTTCAATTCATCTAGGCAGCTTCACTGCATACTGTGTGTCCTTCAGTGGCTCTCTACAATCTTAGCATGAATTTCAATGATACTGTAAGTCTTGCACATGGTTTACCTATAATTCCACACCATATGGATGTTGCCATCAATCTGTACTGTCTATGCAAGATCTGTAGGTTTTGATAAACTTTGTTGGCTAAACTTGGGAATAACACTCCTATAGACTTTAAGCAGGGAATTCTTTTAAATGCTTTCTCCTTTCAAATTATTTTTCAAGCTGGAGTTGGGAATGAGTGAGATCTTTTCCTCAAGGTATCATAACAATTGTCCCAGCTGGGATGGAATTTATCATTTTATGAACAAATGTCTTTTACAGTTACAGCGCTTTCTCCCCAGAGAGACAACCTCTAATTTTAAGCTCTCTCTTGTGGTTTTTCTTACTGATATGAATACTTTTCAAATATATGTGCTATCTCCCACTGTATCTGTGACTAATAATAGTTAGCAGGGAATATGCTTGTGCCTTAATATGCTTTAAAAATTTAGTAATAACTTAGTAAATTACTTTCAAATATTTCCTCAATCTAGTGTTGACAATACAGACTGAATATTTGTAAGTAAGTTTTTAAATAATTTATCAACTCTAGGCCAGTTCTCAAGAATTTTGATCTTGCTTAGCACTCCCCTACCCAGCACCACATGCAAAGCATTATATTTCCTGTTTACTTTTATAGCCAATCTTGTGTGCCTCACTCCCACCAAAATGAATCTCTAGGCAACAGCACTCTAGCTTTCTTATGGCCAGAGCTTTAAACTGTGTTCAAATCCTCAATAATCCAGAATAAAAGCCTTGAAACATATAGTTTACCCAATCATATCACTGATTCCTCAGGTCATATGTTCTCCACATTTGCTATTACTCTCATTGCTTCAACCAAGAAATTCATGAGAAGCAAAATGTAGATAAAATCATGTATTTTTGCACATCATTTCAGAGAGTTTACATTGTGATGGGAAGGCAGGGCAAATTCATGGCCGTGGGTGTTGGTTCCAGCAGAGATTCTGTATCACTGAACAGACTAGGAAACAAAAAAGAAAACCCCAGTAATTCTGGTTTACTTCTTTTATTTTTTTCATTTCCCCTTTGTGTCCAGTATTTTCATTTATATTGAATTCATGAAATAATGCCTTGCACATTGAAGGTGTGTCTTCCTAGCGTTAACTTTTTCTGGAAACTGTGGGAGGTTGTATTGTTTCATTTTAAATAATTGTCCCAACCACTGGTTTAATAAAAAGAGCTGATTGGCCAAAGGCAGGCAGGAAGTGTAGGCGGGGCTACCAGACTAAAAACTCTGAGAACAGAATGCCAGATCAGAACACCAGAGAGAATTCCAGAGAGAAGCCCGGAAGAAGCAGAGGACAACTATGCTGCTCTAAAGAAAGGTACAGAGCCACATGGCTGAGCAAGAGACATGGGTTAGATGAAGGGTAGAGAGCTAGCAAATAATATGCCTGGGCCTGAGGCTAATCAGCCAAAAACTATTGGAAGCATCTATGTGTCTCTGTGGGACTGCGGGTCCATGGATCTACGGGTCTGTGGGCCTAGACCTTGAGGTTAGGCCCGAAAGTCCGGGCCAGAAGCCTCTTACTACAAATGGCAGCCCAACGTGTGGCAAATATACCCACAAAAAGCCATAGAAAGCTTAAAAAATGGTCTAGAGCCCAAAGCAGCCTCTGAATTGTGTCTCTCACATGAGCCGTGGTACCGAGACGGGCTTTTGGAGTACAATTTAAAGTATATAATGGCTGGCTCCTGAAGTCTCACAGGACCCTCAATATAAAGAAAAGGTTATAAGCGATGTATTTAAGGTTTCTGTTCAAAAGGGCAAAAAGGGAACAGAATCAAAGATGGCTTTCAAGTGTTGATGTTTTCATGGATCAGCTATGTTTGCCTGAAACAAACTGAGGCTTGGCTTTTTAAAGAGAAGCTTCCTGATTCAGCATTAGAAGCAAAACACTTGTGAGTTTTTAAAGAGGCCCTGCTACCTAACACTTAAATGGAGTTAATGAGTAGCAGATGGCAAAGCTTTACTTGATAATTATATGGACCCTAAAATTCCCCAGAGTACCTGGGTTAAAAAGATAAATTCTATAAAATTAAACTAGGAGCTGGGTGGAGCCATCCACTCATCATACCAGCCTTTAATCCTGGCAGATTAAAGGTGTGTTCAGAAGCAGAAGAAATAGAATCTGGGTGGAGTCAATCACCCTAGACAAGCAAAGGTGTGGTCAGAGACAGAAAAAGTTAAGAAATAAATATATAGTAAAGACAGTTTTTTAAAAAAAAGTCTAAGTGGTAAAGAGTGGTTTGAAAATATATATACATAGGCGTAAAGAAAGAAAAAAGAGGTAGAGAAAGCCCTTAAAGAAATAGAATAAATAAATAAATAAATAAATAAATAAATAAATAAATAAATAAATAAGTAAAGCCAAGTAAAGATGGAAAATACAAAGAATGTCTGGATACTGTATATTACTGTCTTATCTTTAAGCTTCTTGACTGATAATGACTTAGTAAAAGCTGCTAAAAGACAGTTGATTATAAATATTGTTAGGGTAATTCAACCTATATATTTTGTAAATGAGTTTACTTTAAAATTGAAATGCAAAGATATGCTACTTTGGAGAAGAGGTTTTCCTTTTATTTTCACAGAAAATGAAAGACTGTGGATTTCTTCCTGGACAAAGAACATAAAGTTTGATAGAGGAAGACCCCCTGAAAAGTCTCCAATGGAAATGGATGGTCTAAATGATTCAGCATTTCAGAACACCTCTGTGAAGTTTCCTGAGCTCTGAATCCAGAACAATTTCAAGGAGACTGGCTGAGATGACCCAGCCTTAGAGTCTACTCCACTAAAGACTTGTGCATAATCCTGCATTTTTCTTTGGATTCCTATGGGATTTCCAGCGTCCCCATTCAGCAGGAAGTAGCCTAGAGAATGACGCCCACACTCCCAAAACATGGATTATGGATGTTTGCGTTTATTTACAGTGTTGTTTATAGGTTGTTACAGATAAGGGGGGAAAGAATATTAGATTTGGAGTTCTTTTTGTTTTAAGAAGAGAAAAGGGGATATGTGGGAGGTTGTGTTGTTTCATTTTAAATAATTGTCCCAACCACTGGTTTAATAAAAAGAGCTGATTGGCCAAAGGCAGGCAGGAAGTGTAGGCGGGGCTACCAGACTAAAAACTCTGAGAACAGAATGCCAGATCAGAACACCAGAGAGAATTCCAGAGAGAAGCCCGGAAGAAGCAGAGGACAACTATGCTGCTCTAAAGAAAGGTACAGAGCCACATGGCTGAGCAAGAGACATGGGTTAGATGAAGGGTAGAGAGCTAGCAAATAATATGCCTGGGCCTGAGGCTAATCAGCCAAAAACTATTGGAAGCATCTGTGTGTCTCTGTGGGACTGCGGGTCCATGGATCTACGGGTCTGTGGGCCTAGACCTTGAGGTTAGGCCCGAAAGTCTGGGCCAGAAACCTCCTACTACAGGAAACAGCTTCAAGGACCAGTCAAAAGATATGTCTACTTAGTAAATCTAGCCCCTTTATTGCTTACAAAGATGGTCAACCACCATAAGTCATTCTTCTACATTGTGAGTTGACTTAAAAGTTATCAAATTTAAAATAAATTAAAAATAAGGATCAAATTTCTATAATGTGTAAAATTACCTTATAAAGTGATAGATTTCTAAATTTAAAAGTATCTATATATAAACTATTTCAGACACTCATGTCAACATGGTTGTTTTAGCTGATTTAACACAGTGGGAACTTGGTAACTATATAGTCATTGAGCAAATATAATAGATCTAAATGCTGGCTGAAATTTGAGTGGTGACAACATGAGAAATATGTAACAGAAATGGTCTAGATAAATCCTAAGACAATAAATATGTCCTTGCTAGACCATGAAGTGATTAGGAATTCAGTAAAACTGTAGATGCAGCTCTAAAAAGTTAACATTATGTATTTATCATTACTGACTAAGATGAATGGAATTAATGCCTTAAAACTCTAAATTGAAAAGCTCCTACTGAATTCCATATGTCAAGACATAATTCTTCAAAACATTTTTCTGATGAAAACTTATCTTTAAGTGAATGATACTTCGTACTTGAAATTTATGGTGTCAGTTTTTTCTAATTAATTGTTGATAGCAGTGAAGAGATAATTATGAATACTGACTGTTTATATCTCATATTAAATATTTAACCAGCTTAATTTTCAGAGCAGAAATTACTTAGTGGGAGAGGAGTTATGTGTTGATTTAAAATGAAAAACTAAAAAGTAGAAGGCCCTTGCATATTACATTTGGGGGAAGGGATGGGGGATGGAGAGAGGAAGGCTGAAGGCTGACTTGGATTGGGAGGAGGGAAGGAAGAGGGAGCAGTGGAGTACATGGATAAAAAGACTTTTTAAAATAAAAAAATAATAAAATGAAAAAAACATTAAAAAGAAAAATATAAAAGAAATGCTCAGTTTTTGCTATAACAACAAATTTGGTCTTTATTGTTTAGGAGAAAAGATACAGCCAAAATTATACAACAAGGATAATGGTTACTGTTTTGCTATTTTAAATATATCTCTATACAAAAAATTATTTTATCTGTAGTAGTAGGTGATACTTAAAAAGACTTATTAAAATTTCAGGGTCAGGCATGAAAAACTTTCTTCACAATTTCTGGCCAGGATGTTTCAAAGTGACTCCTTAACATCATAGGCTATTGCCCTTACTCTTGCCATTTTCAAGAAGGAAGTAAGACATTCATGGTAAAGACACCACACACTTCAGACCCAGTACTTGGAGGAATAGATCTGGACATTGCCCACAAGAATACTTACAAAGGAGTAGCTCTCAAAGTATCTGAGGAACCATGAAAGCTGACAGAAAACAAAAATAATCAGTAGCTGTAATTAGTTGTAATGTTCATGATGTACAATAATAACCATCATGGCAAGATTCTCAAAAGAGAAGTCATAGTCCTTGTAGCCTGGAGAAAACCATGCAGAAGATTAAATTTTAAGGTGCTTCTAGTAGGAGAAAGTTCATCTCTGGTACTGAAATTAGCCAACTATTTATGGCTGTTGAGAATAGCCTACTACAGCTAATTTCCTAAACCAGAATACACTCAGACTGCATTCTGAGGATTTACACCAAAGTGTAGCCCTCACTCCTCTTCAAGGAAGCTTGTTTTTGAAGGAGATAAAGATGATTACAGGAAACTGCAGATAGACTGACTAGTGAAAATATAGAAATATATGGACCATGGATGCCTGATACCAATTAATATATTTCCAATTCAAGCGCTATACCCAAGGTTCCAAGAGCATCATGAAGGAGTCAATAGAAATGAGCCTGAATACCAGGACAACTACCATAAAATTGTTCAAAAAAAGAGAGAAAGAAAGAAAGAAAAAAGAAAAGACGAAAATTGAGTGAAAGACATATAAGGTTGTGTATATTTGGAGAAATTAGAGATTAGAGAGGGAAATGTAGTGATGATAGTATGAATAGAATTATCAAAGAATTAATTATTAATTAAAATATTACAATATTAGATGTAATGCAATTAAAGGGATTTAATTAGTTTGGTTGTAATCCTTCTAAGGCTTCTAACTTCTAAAATCAAAAGCAAAACAAATATATTCTATTTATTTATATAGATATTTTGTTATGTATATGTATGTATGTATGTTTACATGCATTATATATGTATAGTGTGTATATATTACAGTATTAGCAAAATCACACTGCAATAACACCAGGAAGTGTATTTATCCTTAAGAGTGTTATAGTGTTTGTGGGGGTATTGTGTTGTTTCATGGTAAATAATTATCCCACCCACTGGTTTAATAAAAAGAGCTGATTGGCCAAAGATAGGTAGGAAGTGTAGGCGGGGCTACCAGACTAAGAAAATCTCTGAGAGCAGAATGCCAGAAGAGCACCAGAGAGAACCCAGAGGAAGCAGAGGACAACTATGCTGCTCTAAGAAAAGATACCGAGCTGCATGGCTGAACAAGAGACATGGGTTAGATGAAGGGTAGAGAGCTAGCAAGTGATATGCCTGGGCCTGAGGCTGATCAGCCAAAAACCAAAAAAAAAAAAAAAAAAAAAAAAAAAAAGAAGGCGTGGTCCTGGTTTGATTATTAATATGGCTGGATTTGGATTGCGAGCAAGTGGCTTTCTCCCTCTCTAAACCCAAGCATATTGATAAAGAAAATGTGAAGTATTCTGTCTCATATCAGAAAAGCCACCTGGTGTGAGACAGAAGACAGAATATTTAGGGACCAATATTATTGTGACTTCATCTTAAACCTTGTTTCTCTCTGTTTCTGTACCTTTCAAACATCCTGTCTGCATACAGTCTCCTGAAGTTATAGAAGATATTAATATCTTTTTTGAGTATCAACAATGCTTAAGTTTTCCATTGTAAATAACATTTCCTTCTATCAGCTATCTACAAAGAATCTGGAACCGAGATGGGGCCCCCAACGCAACAACTCCTACTAGTGTAACAAGAATAAAAGAGAGAGTATGAGAGAGAGAGTGAAAGAGACAGGTAGACAGACAGACAGACAGGCAAAATTAGAAAAATCAAGAACCTGGTGCGCACCAATCAATGATTGTTTTCAGAAAATAGACTATTCAAAAACGGCTGCAAGATAGCTCTCTATGATAATCTCCAGATCACACTTCTAATTAGATTCCCAGATGGAGTTAACCACTATTCTGAGAATGGTTATAGATGTATATAGTCAGTCCATTAAGATCTAACCATTGTTTTAGCTTTTACAGGATCCCAAAGAGATGCCATCGCCCTTAAGTCAGCAGGAAGCAACCTTATGAAAGTCTACGCCCCCTTTCCTAATAAGTTTTGTGTTCTGAGGGTTGTGGGTAATTCTTATTCTGTTAGAATAGTTTTAAGTGAAAATTGGGTGGAGGACAGAACTATAATATAGCATCAAAGATCTCTTTTTATGAAGAGAAGAGGGGTAGATATAATAGATAAAGGTAGATTGTTCTGCCTACCTATACACCATTTTAGCTGTATGTATGGGCTAAGTTAAAAACAATTTTCATTGGCATAGGTATTTGTATATTGATACAAATGTAAAATCATTTTATATGTTTAATTGTGATAATTTGTACATTTGTACAAAGTTCAATCTAAAATTGCTTTATATAACCAAAGCAACTTGTATTTCGATATAAATATGAATCTGTAACTATTATGTAAAATTGAATCTGTAATTGCTATATTTTATATATGCTTCTATCTCTGTTTAAAATATTTGCACATCATTGTCATGTACACTATGCAATTATTACCTTCATTTAACTATACTAGATATAATGTATGATTGCACTAGTTATGATATATGCACAAGATGTTTTATATACCTGTTTAGATGATATATATGTATATACATGTCTAAAATGCTGTGGCCACTTTACATGGTAATATACCCCTGGCTAATGTTTGATAGTTATACTAAAAGTCATTGTTCAGGGATTGTACACTCCTTATATAGGTATTCTAAATTTTAGTACAGGGTTTATTCCTTAAGACGATAAAAACTACTGTCAACATTACTTAAGGTACCATATCCCAGTCATCTCAGATACAGGTTAGAATATCATAGATAGACAGAAATCTTCAACCATTTCATAGACCCAGAGAATATGGCATTTAACATTTGAAATTCGGCCATGAGAGGCACGACGACTCCTGGTGTCACTGCTCCTTTCCTGAGATGGTATGAGCATCGAGGATACTCCATTGGAGTTTGTCCTTTTGGCAGAGAATGGCTGGTTGAGTATAGAACTGTCCTTACCTTGATTATTGACAGTACACACATGGTATCCAAGCTGGAGGAACAAGTTGATGGATGGAGACTGACGAAACCTGCCTGGACAGGATAAGACAGTCCCTCCAAAATTGCCCTGCTTGTGAGAAGATCTGTCAGATAACATAGGCCTGTTGCCAATATGATAGATGCTCCAACGGCGCACAAAACCAGAGGTGATTGTCCAGGTAGCTGTGTTGCTGTCCTCTCCCAAATTTTGGAATCTAGTACTTCCATGTACTTCTGACTTTCAAGTGATATATATTCCTTCTCAGGTCTTGAAGGGGTTGAAGAATAGGTATTTATGGTTACTAACTCATAATAATTCCTATTGTACATAGTCTTAGTTTAGAACCTTCTTAGTTAGACAAAAGGGGGAGATGTGGCGGGATTAAGGTGTTAGCCGATAAGGTCAAAAGACACTTCTGGGACCCTGGAGGGGGTGTGGCCAACCTGGAGGAGGTGTGTGTGGCCAATATCATTGATAAGTGGCTGCTGGGACAGGAGGAAGCTCTCTTCCTGGTTCCTGGCTGCTGGCTGCTGGACAGACAGAATCGGAATCCATCGTCCTTCCATCGCGCGTCCATCGCTCGTTCATCGCTTGGATACGCCAGTCCTTGTTCAGGTGCCACCATAAGCTGTTACTAATATTGTGAGTGTTAATTTATATTCTAATAAATATTAATTTTGGACTGGCGCCTTGAAAGTAAAACTCTGTCTACAAGTATTTATAAAGTAACTCAAAAGAAATACCTAGTAATAATTAATGAATTAAATGCTACAATTGGCTAAATATTTTATTTCTCTTAATACATTAACTTGATAAATATTTAGGACCTTAAAAAGTCTGTCAATACAATTCAGCCAAGTAGCAACAAAATATGTATTTATACATGTATATATATATACACACACATATATACACATATAAACATACATACAGACAATGCAGCAAAGGCCTCCTAGAGAAGAGGGATTATTTTAGCACAAAAGAATTGATTGGTTGTATCATACAACTATGAGGAATCCTTTAAAATTTTCATGCAAATGGATGGACTTGTAGATTATCCTCCTTAGTGAGGTATCATAAGCCCAGAAAGATAGGCATGGGATGTGCTCACTCATAAGGGGATTTTAGACAAAAATAAACAATTTCCAAGCTGCAAACCACAAGCCCCGAACAGCTTGGGAACAAAGGGACTTAAGAGAGACATCCAGAGATTCCCATACGAAGACAAAATAGAGAAGATCACCTTAGCAAATTGGGGTTATAACAGGTTGCAACCAAGAAGAGTTGGAAACAAATCTTGAAAGGAGATGGTTGAGTGAGAGGAGCAAAGAGGGAGAAAGAAAGAGATGGATATCTCGCTAGAGGGAGCCAATGTCCAGTTGGAAAGAAACTGAGTGCTAGGGAAATGTCTAAGAACTCACAGGATGTCTCTGGCCAAGTCTCTGAACAATAGTGGAGGGGGTGCCTAAACAGGACATCCTAAATAATCAAATGAATAAACACCATAAGTGTAATCGCAGAACCTACATCCAAAAGGGAATGGAGGTGGAGGCAGGGATCCATGGCTGAGCACTGTGCAGAGCTCCTGGTCACACTGAGAGCATAGGAGGAGAGTCTGTATGAGCAGGGAAATAGAGATTATGAAGAAGGTTCCTATGGTGGTGGCTTGCTGGAGCTCTGGGGAGCTCACTGAATCAAAAATAGCCACTGGAGATCCATCAGTAAAAGGAGCTAGGCTCTCCAAGGGTAGGCAACTGTCGATTGGCATGGGCAGTACGTGGAGCATCGAAGAGTGGGATCAGACTGTACTCCTGTGCATGGGCTGGCACCTTGGAGCCCACTCCCTACAGAGGAACACCTAATCCAGTCTTGACTTTGGGATGAGGAAATCAGACTTGCCTGGAGTGGATGTACCACGCGGAGCTGACCCACCTGGGAACTCTTGCCCTTTTTGAGGAAGGGATGGGAAGACATGGAGGAGGGAGGCTGAAGGCTGATTGGGGTGATTGGGAAGAGGGAAGGGAGGGAGATCAGGCAAATACATAAATAAAAACTACATTTTATATAAAAAAATGAAAAAAAGAAAATATCCTCAGACATTGATTACCACTTTAATGCTTACTAGTGTCTATAAATTCTATAGTTTTATTGAGAACAGTTCTTTAAATTTAATAAAAGTTATGTATTTTCTACAATATGCGCTAAACAAATAATATTATTAACATAAATGTATTTGTTAATTGATATGGTAGTGGGATGAGTGGAAGTATAAATAAGTGATATATAAGTATCATTCAGTGATCATAATGCTGCTTTTATATGTGTTTTCATGGCAGAATATTTGGTATTTGCTAAAAAATTGGTATGCAATCTTGAGCTCATTGATTTCTGCTCTCCAGATAGAACTGGATTAATTAACTTTAAGTCACTCTTCTGATGTTTAAAGCAACAAACTTTATTAGGTATATTTTCTCACAGTTTTGAAGGTTTCACATCTTCAATGCGTTCAGGCTTTTATTCTTATTCTCTTATATCTAATCAGTTTATTAGTGTGTAGTTTCTGATAGTGGGGCAAAGATGAGCAAGTTTATATAATTGCTATGAGGGTGTTATTCCAATTTCCATAGTATTCACTTCTAAAAAATTTAAACTTGTTTTACATTTATTTGTGTGCGTGCGTGTGTGTGTGTGTACGTGCATGTGTGCGTGCGCGCATGTGTGTGTGTACGTTCACTGTTTGTGTGGCTAAGGTATGACTGTTGTGGTCATAGGACAACTTAAGGATTGTTTCTCTTCTTCTGACATATAGACTCCACCATCTACATTCAAATTTTTGGTCTTTGGCTACAAATGCCTTTATCTCTGTGATTGCTCCCATAGGCTTCAGTTCTTAAAGGTGACAACACCTGCAAATACGGTTGCTTTTTGGAAAACATTTGCATGTGAATCCTAGAGAAACACTTTCTTCATATTAACAGCTGGAGAATATATTTCTGTTATGTTTAAGCCACTCATTTTTTTAATTAGATCATCATAGCAGGTAGAGGAAAGTACTCAAACCTCTTCCTTTTTTCTATCTGTCAAAATTGCATTCCTTATTTTCCTATCCTTTATTCATTTGAACCTTAGCTGCCATTTTTCTTGTAGATCAAAAATTGGAAATTACAGAAAAGGTGTTTATTCAAGAAGCATTAGTAATATATTCTTTATGTACATACACAGCCCCAACATATTAGACAGAGCACAAACCCACCTAAGGCTAGAGATACTTCAGTTAAAATATCTTAAATTACCAATTCTTTTTCTATGTCACCCTGACAGAAGTAAGTTACAATAACCATGTTTCAGTTGTTTAAAACTGATTTATCTCAGTTACTATTTTATATCAGCTTTAATCTCATAACTGAAATGATTTTAAAATACTGTAAAACTATCAAAGAATATATAGATATTTAGGTAGGTTAATCTCAAGTAAATTCTCTAAGCTGCTATTATCAAAGCATTTGATAAACTTTAATCTTATCAGAAAAAAAAATACAAGTAAAAATTCAAGTGTGGGAATTGAGTAGAACACATTTTGAAAGAACTTCATGATTTTTAATGTTTCCTTTTCAATTTTGTTGTGTTCTGTTTGGCTGTTCTCTCTTGGTGGTCTTCTTTTTATATGATTAGAAAACAGAAGGGAAGTGGTTCTGCTGGGCAGGGTAGATGGGGAGCAGGGAGAAGTGAAGGGAAGAAAAACTGTGGTTGGGATGTAATATATGAGAGAGGGATCTATTTTCAATATAAATACATATATGCTTACATATGAACACAGCAGAAAAAGAACTAAAGAGAGAAAGGATATTGAAAAGAAAGAAAAAAAAGGAAATCCCAAGAAAGTAATTTCTATAAAGAAGTAAATAAACAAAAAGGTGCAAGACATGGCAGTTAAAGGTTAACTCTTATTTAAAAGTTTAATGTCTCAAAGTTCAGCTTCCTATTATCTTTCCTCATAGATATTCAAGATACTTGTCTTATAATTTAAAGTTGTAGTTCAATAAACAAAATGAGTCATAAATTGATGTGGGAATGCCTTATGACTCATTTTGTGAATATCAATCTTTAAATAAAGGAGCTGTTTTGGCCATGACAGGCACCATAGTAAAAGTAGGAAGAGAAATCAGAGCATAGGTAGGAGAAGTGTGGCAGATTCAGGCAGATAGAGCTGAAGCCCAAAGGAGCAACATGTAAGGAACACAGGTGAGCCACGGACCACGTGGCAGACAGATTAATAGAAAAGGGTTGATTTAAGATGTAAGAGCTAGCTAACAATGTGCCTGAGCCATAGGCCAAACAGCATGAAGTTAATATAAGCGTCTGAGTCATTCTGGGAGCCTGAGCAGCAGCAGCGGGCAGCTAAGAGGCATGGCATGGCAGGGTCTGGGCCTCTGGCCGCCTGGGACCAAGAAACCTCACTACAATAAATAATTGTTGTTTTAGAGATAATGTAAATAAAACACACTTCTTATACTGAGAATAATCTAGTGACTAATGTGTATTTCTGTGTCTATTAGATTTTGGCCACTAAATTATAAAACACTCATGTAAATTCAAGCATAAGTGAGAAACTCAGTTCCTTGTACAGACTATATATGTCTGTAAGTTAAGATAAAATAACATTTTACTGCTCATAGAGGGAATTAGATTGGTGCAATGAGTCATGCCTCAAACTTCCTCAGGTCGCTCATCTTTGCTAAAAATGCAAATGATAAAAATGATTCAGGGAGGCACCCTAATATAAAAAAAAACATTATTTTAATGCAGTTAAGTATGATGTGCTGAATATTTCGGGGCAAATGCTCATACTAACATGACTTTCTCCAAATATTTCATCTTTGACCTTTGATACCAAACAAACACTAATCAGTCTGTCCAGAATCACATTTAACATATGGTATTATAGGAGATGTATGTTATCTGCATATATTTAGCTTTCCATTCACTATTTATTAGCCTATGTGAAATTGGAAATAGTAATTCAATAGGAGTAATTTTATGTTAACATACATTGATTCATATGGATCTTGAAACACATCATTTGCTATAAAGGAGAGTTAAGATGCAAAAATGATGTATAACTCTTGTAAAAGATTCATAAGAATATAAACAGACTCCGTATTTCTTATCAATATAAACATTCAAGAATGAAAATTATTATTCATGCATAACTGAAGTTTTTCCCCACATGGTAATGATTTATACACCATAAATTTTTGGAGAGAATGCTTGTATAATCTGTAAGTAGTCTCCCAACATAAAAATTCTTCACAATACATAAAATAATTCAGTTAGGCATCTGGTTTATAAATATTATTTTACATGTCTCCTTGCTAAGATGAGAAAATTTCTATTGATTTAAGACATGATCAAGAAGAAAATTCTCCAGATGTAGAACCTTAGTGAAATGATAGCTGAATTCTCCAGTGTTTCCAGTAAAGAGTTTTAAAGTAACATTATTTTAACCTACTTTCACTCACAGCTTCTATTTACTTTATATTGTCTAAAATATTATTCTGCATTTCACAATATTGTATATAGATGAACATACACGCATATATTTATATACACACACATATCACATTCTTTTCATCATGCACACTTTCTAGTACCCTCTTATATGTCAGGGAAGCCTTTGTTTCGACATCATGGACTCTAAACATCTGGGACTGTAGGCCCGAGTAAATACTCTATTTTAAATCTGCCTTTGTTGTGGTGTTTTATTATAGCAAAGGAAAAGTAACTTAAAAAACCTGAACCTCCCTCAGTGATCCTTGAAGAACAGTGTGAGAATGGAGTATGCAAGTCAGAGGTGGGGTATGGGTACATGGATACCGTCTTTCTGACACAGCACAGCAGCTACAAATCTGAACTTCAAGTTGTGACAGCATGCACAAAATCTTAACAAACCCACAGCCATGGGGAAAATCAGCATGGAAATGAGAACTGGGTACAAAATATTATCCCTAAGCCTAATAAGAAATTTTAAATTATTTATTTATCTGTATTTTATGTACATTGATGTTCTTCCTGTGTGTATATTTGTTTGAGAGCCATATCCCATGGAATAGGAGCTACAGAAAATTATGAGCTGCCATGTGGGTGCTAGGAATTGAACCCAGGTCATAGGAAAGTGCAGCCAGCCTCCCAAACACTGAGTCATCTCTCCAGATCCCTAATACCACATTTTCTTTACAGAGAGAGGGAGAGAATGTTTTCTCTGACAGTATTGTCATTGGTAAGTCACTCATGTTCAGGTGGAACCCCACACATCCAAAATAATTTGGGTAGCAAAAAATTTGGTTTTATGAATAATAAAATGAACACAAAGTTCTATGGGCAGAGAATGAGGGATGAGTCTGCAAAGAGTTGTTTATCATAATAAATAATATATGCATGTTATATGAAACTCTCAAAGAACTTAATGTCATTTTAGTTGAAATCATAGTAAAAGATCATTTGTATTGATAAAAGGAATTGAGAGAAACAAGAGTGTATGAAATAAGAGCCTGGAATTGTCTTTCAAGGTAGAATGCCTGAATATATTATGTAATGTTTTCTATTTTTAATAGACACTGTGGTATTTCTTAATATGTTAGAGATGTATTGTTGGCATAAATGCATGACTCAAGACATTA
This sequence comes from Phyllotis vaccarum, assembly GCA_033318265.1. NCBI lineage: Eukaryota > Metazoa > Chordata > Mammalia > Rodentia > Cricetidae > Phyllotis > Phyllotis vaccarum. Next base: position 23,748,797 of record JARWLC010000014.1, read on the forward strand.
TGTATCAAATTTCATTTTTGAAGTAAACCTAACTTTGGTTAGATGTATCACAAGTTGTAATAATGACGTCAATATCCTTTTCTCTCAGTCTTTTTAGCCAATGTCTTCCTTGCCAAAGGATGAGAGTATTGAGTGACGACAGGTCATACACTTCTTGTTTGACATTTGTTATTGTTACAAATATTGAGATGCTTTCTACATTTTAATGAAAATACTCAATAACTGGATCATCATTCCTGGGCAGTACCAGAATCACAAAGGTTAATGGCAGGTTTTATTAATGAAATATTTAATGTAAAATGTATACTGGGAAAATTTCAATAAATTTATTAGTAGGAAACTTTATTTTAAACAACTGAATAATCTATACCTCATTAAAATTTTCTTAATTACCTTTGAATTTGGAATTTTCTCAAATGCAATTAAAGCTATGCTACTATTAATAAATTTATTTAAGAACAAAATAATATTCAGTTGGTTTTAGATGAGTAAGTAATATACTGATGACCTTTTTGCTGTGTGCAAAATTTGAAATGTTTCTTCTTTGTGGTATCTTATATATAATAGAGAAATTTAAACTTTAGAGATATACCCTTCAGTGTCAAGAAAAACACTCTATGATTCAAACTCACATTTGACTGAATGCACAGTATTAGTAGTGACAAATTAGGTAGAATTTTATACAAAATAAGTAATATGAGTGTGTGTGTGTGTGTGTGTGTGTGTGTGTGTGTGTGTGTGTGTGATACTTTTGTCTCATCTTCCAAGTCAATCTTTTTTTCTTCATTTTATTATTTTTTATTAAAAATGTCTTTTTTAATTCATATATCACCGTGCCATCCCTTCCCTCCTCCCATTACCTCCCAGTCAGCCTTAAGCCTACCTCCTCTCCACCCCCCACCCCATTCCCTTCCCTAAAAGGGTAAGAAGTCCCATGGTGGGACAGCTCAGCATGGCATACCCCCTCCAGGCTTGTCCAATTTACTCATCCCAATATCAAGACTGGGTTAGTTGTTCTTCTTCTGGAAAAGGGCTCCAAGGTGCCAACCCGTGCACAGGAACATAGTCTGAGCTCACCCTTCGAAGCTCCACATACTGCCCATGCCAATCAACAATTACCTACCCGTGGAGGGCCTAGCTCCTTTTCCTGGTGGATCTCCAGTTGCTATTCTTGATTCAGTGAGCTTCCCAGAACTCAGCCAGCCATCACTGTGGGAAGTTTCCTCATAATCCCTATCTTCTTGCTTCTACAGACCTTCCTCCCCTGCTCTCAGCTGGACTAGGACTTCAGTCAAGTGCTCATCCATGGATTTCTGCCTCTACCTCTATTCATTGGTGGATGTAGGTTCTGTGTTGACACTTAGGGTGGTTATTCATTTGATAATAGTTAAAAACAAAATAAGTAGCTCTACCATTATTTATTGAGTTTCCAGAAAACATGCTATACAGCCAGTGTATTATAAACTAAACTTTTGAGAATTTTATCAGTATTTTATTCTTATTTGAGATCTTCTTTCTAAGAAGGCTCGTGTGAGACTACTAATTTGAGAGGGGAAGAGAATGAGAGCGGTTGGAGATAGGAGACAGAGGAGGGGATAAAATAGGGGATCCAAGAGGAATGGCTGTAGAAAAGAAAATGGAGAATGATATAATTATGATTTGTAATTGTTATACATATTTCATAGCTATGCAATATTGATAGTCTAAGTATGGCCATGAAAATACTGAAAACTATAAAGAGACCTACACATGGAAATTTTTCATTTATATTAATTAAATCACTGCATTGAGGACAATGCACGGTGACATGAACCCTCTAAAAATTTGAAGATGCAGAACACAGTGAGATTACTGCCTTTGATAGGAAGCATTCTCTTTAGAATTCAAGATCATAAAGTTACTTAGTTTGTTATATATCTAGAATAAATAATTTTAATCCATTAAAAATATAGGCAGTAGAATATTTTAAGAAATACTAGCTGTAAATTTTATTCCATAATGAATGTGTATGTCTATCATGTGTCTAGCCACATTGCAATATGGAAAAAAAAAAAAAAGGATTCCTGGATCTCTGTCCATAGTCTAAGACACAGTAAGGCTAGCTCTCTGACCCTTCTTCCTCAGAATATGAAAGATTAAGGACTAAGTTTGAGGAAGACTGGGCGTTTTTAGAATTGGTAAATGAAATTTAAAAGATGAATCAATTACTGAGATCATGGCTGCTGTGTAACCTGGCAAGTCATGCCTTGCAGGCCTTAAGCATGTAAGGTTTGCTGCAACATGATCATGGCAAACAACTATGTAGAGCTCTTATCTACAAATCTTGTAACAAATACTTCCAGAGGAAAAGGAAATATAATCCACTAACTTCCAGAAAACAAAAGTTTACTTGCCAGACATTTACAAACACATACTCACACATACCCATACAACACCACACTTCAGGGTTTAATACATATTTTTAGGGCAGGACTGAGAACTATACTCCCCAATCCACCAATAAAAGGAAAAAAAAAATTCCAATTTACCCTTCCCCCAAATCTAGAAAATCCTTCTTCACCCAATATACAAAGTGTCTGCACAACTGTGGTGCTCTACAACCATATAGAGCGTGCTCAAACAGAAGTCTCTGGTTCAGTTACTCATTGGCATGGCAACAGATAGTCATATGGGACTCACCCTCTCCATTAGTTGTCATTACAATCAGCACCACTGTGAATTAGGCTTTAGACAAAGGTATAACTCATGGATCTGATATTCAGAATCATGTACTTTGCTTTCGCAGACAAAGGGGAAATGAGGCTGAAATAGGAACATGGCTATTGACAGTCTGACCTCACTCAATACTCAAGAAAACAGTAAACTCCCATCTTCAAGTAACTCAGCAGCTTCCTCCAGAGAGAAAATGGCAACACTCCACCCTCAAGAGCAACCAGTGGTGCTAACTCTTCCCACCCTTTGGCAGGAAGGGTGCACTTCTTGTTCTTTCCGTCCATCTCCATTCAATGAAGAACCTACCTTGGATTTCTTCCAACCCTTTCAAAGGTGGGGATGTTTTGAGTGGAGCTTCTGGTGCTGCAGTTAAAGAGAGCTGTTCCAGCAGGCACTCGCTCCACAACACCAAGGTTTTCTGTGACTTCTAAGTTCTCTTGCAGAACCTCAGTTTGTTTATACTACTCCCTCTCCAACCTGTAAATCTAAAGTCCACTTGTCACCTACATGTTCATGGTCATAAAAATAAAAACCTATCTTTAAAAAGTGTCACCTGTCATGGTCATGGTGGCATTATGCGCAGTGTTATTAAGAATGAGGAATGAGGACTCCCAGCCAGGCTACATAGTAAAACTGTGATAAAAAACAAAGTCAAGTTCAGCTGACTATAACCATCAAAAATCTTATTAGATTATAACCTCAAATTTCACTACTGGTTTGTTATCCAAAAGAAAATGCTACTTGAACTAGTACCAAATAGAAACAGTTATTTTGGGAAAAAAAAAAAAAAAAAAAAACAAAAAACAAAACAAAACAAAACAAAAACAAAAAAAAACAAAAAAAAACCAAAAAACAAAAACAAAAAAAAAAAAAAAACAAAACAAGAAACCAACCAACCAGCCAGCCAAAAAACACCAAGTAAACAGAAGTTTAAATGAAGAATACTAGGGTATACAAAATGCTGTGTTTTGTTTAGTTTTTAAAAGAAAAGGTGTTTGTGGGGGAATTCTCTTACCACTTTATAAATAAAAACATCCTACCATTAGTTTTTCTTCATAAGGTTAATTCTGAGTGGGAGGTATTTAAAATCTATCTTTTGAGTTCCCCCTCTAAATTCTATCTAAGGTGGAGGGTTGGGTGAGAGGCTCTATCATTTCTGACTGGTGGAGAGAAAGCCTCTCTTGAATGTAGTGTTAGCAAAGCTGCTGTAATGTTAGAGGTAAACCCAGCAGAGATATCAGACAAGCACCTTCAAATGAACACTCCATTTCCTGAGAACCATAAAGCAAGGCAAGTGAATGCACTGCCACCTCCCTATAGGCACAAAGGAGGAAAAAATAAAGATGGACAATAAGTCGCAGAGGTGCCGAGGGCCAGTCATTATGATCTTACAGCTGTGACCTATTTTGATGTCGTTATCAGACCTAACTGCTAAGCATCTGTTTCCAGTTGAGTCACATTAAATGCCTTTCTAACTGCATGCATGATTTGAAGGAAGTCCAGTCTCTTCTAAAAGGAACTTTTGAAAGCTTTTATAGTGGCCACATGTTTTACACCCTCAGGTTTGTGAACACATTTCCAAGGGGACTGTACTTTCTCTAAATCCTAAAATCATAGAAGCATGTTATACTAGCCAAGTTCAATAAAACATAACCACAAATGGAATGCAAAGTATCTCTTCAATCTTTTTCTAATTACTTCTGAATAGCAAAAAGAGCCACCTGAGGCTGAAAATGTATTACCAGTCATTTCTGTAATGTAATTACTTGACAAATACTATTACAGGCAAATACTGTTACGATAAAATATTAAAGCGTATATGTATATATGTATAAGTATAAACTGAACTTATACACATGGTATAATTAAACATGCTCAAAAATAAAATGCAAACTCTGTATGGTTAACAGGTAAGTAGTCTATAAAAGCAATGAAGAAGGTGAACACTGAAAAACAATCATCTACATATTATTTATGCATGGCAAAACTTATAATCAAAGATAATAGTTACTGAAGTGAGCTTCAGGTTTATAGCAACATTTAGCACTTTGTAGCTAAAATCTCTTTCACCTTGAAGGTACATAATTTCAATAATTCCTAAATTGTGCTTTGTAATCCCTCCTCTTCCATCTCCTTCACTTCTAGTAAAATTTTTAGCTACATTTAATGATACTAATATACCTGTTTAGCTCATCTTTTCCTATAGAAACTGCTTGAAAATTAGGTGTCTTGGAAAAGGACAAAACGGAAGATCTGTATCTGATTTCCTATTGACATTTCCTAGGAAAGTCTGAATGATTTACAAGCTATAAATGATTTAGAAAATATCTACAACATGCTTCTCATCAAGGTAAATACTTTAGAGAATTAAAATAAAAGCAGTTGTTATTTCATGATTTCATTCCCTACTATTTGCTATGTCAAATAAACAGCATGCAGCAATACTAGCTTATGATAGCTAGGTCAAAAATACAGCAAATGCAACCAAAACTTGGGGGTTGGAGAGATGACTGAGTTTTTAGTAGCTATGAGGTAATTTATAAACTATATGAATCTTTCAAAAGAGTTAGAAAGAATAATTTTGTCCTCAAAAAAAGAGAAATGGGCAAAGTTTTATTTGGGAATGAAGGCACAAGGTCAACATTTGAAAGTAAAGGTTATACTAGGGACACCCTATCATGAGCACAAAATAAAAAGTTGAAATATGAAGGACAAGAAATAACTGACATTTTTGGATCCAGTAAGAAGCCACAGAGACTCTTATGGAATGGTGACATATATTACATAGTGCATACGTATACATACTAGTCCATAAAAATATCACTTAGATGAAAATAAATTTGTTTGGCCTTAGATTTTCAGAAGGGATAAAGTTTATCATGGTGGAAATGCCCACCAACAGGACAATGTGACTGGCAGGCCATTAGGAAGCAGAAAATCACTGTTCACTACACAAAACAGAAACAGTAGGGGGAAAGGCCATAGCTTAATACAAACTCCACCCTACTGACATGGTTCCTCTAGCAAGGCTATAACTTATGAAGAGACTATTATCTTCCCAAGTAGTAGCACCAAGCAGGGATCAAATGTTAAAAATATATGAGGCTTAAGGGGCTTTATCTTATTCAAATTGCCATGTGTATGTAAGAAATATAATATTAATATAATATTAATGTTTAATATGATCTTAGAAAGCATTAAAAGTTCCATTTTTAAAAGAAAAATTAACTATGAATCTCTGCATCTGCCTTTGGGACCTCTGAATGTAGGTGACAGTCAAAAGGCATGGACAGTTTGTGGAGCCTCTTGCAATTGGACCAGAGTATATCCCTTATGCATGATCTGGCTTTTAGGAGACCATACCTTGTGTGAAAACATCTTTCTCAGTCTCGATGCTGGAAGGAGGATTTTGTTTGGTCCTTCAGCTGGATACACCAGACCAAATTGATTCACCTTGGGATTCCTTGCCCTCTCTGGGAAGTGAAGTGCAGGGCAGGGGCGGGGAGGGGAGGGGAGTAATTGTGATTTGGGGGAAAAATTTAAATAAAAAATAAATAATACCAAAGAGAAATTAAACATAACTCTAAGTAAATCCAAAATCAAAAGTCCATTAATATAGACTTAATTAAACAATGGTCTCATTATTCTCACTGGTACTAAAACTACTTCATATGAAATGCAGTGAAGGCAGAAGTCTCTCTTAAAATATATCAATTTAAGATTAATATTTATTGAAATATAAGCCAACATTCACAATATAACTAACAGCTTATATAGGTGCCTGATAGACTGGATTTATCTATGTGATGGACGATGGATGCCCAACTGGTCTCTCCAGCAATCAGGAAACAAAACAAAACAAAACAAAGAAACCAAACAAACAAACAAAAAAATCAGCCCCTTTTGAATGGGGTTGACCACTCCCCCTTCAGGATCCTGTGATCCTGGATAAGTGTCTTCAGACCTGATCAGCTGACACCTGAATCCCTCCACAACCCAGTATAAGCTTCTTATTTAAAAGGAGAAAGTCCATAGGGTTTACAGGGTTTTATATAGAATTCTATTAGAGAAAAATCAACAAAAGAAATCTCAGATGAGGATGAAAGCAAAATAATTGAATGATAGACATCAAGAGTAGAGGTTCAATATTTTAGAGTGTGGGCTTCACAAGCAGTTCACACACTGTACCATACAAGGTGGTTGAAACTCACTATATTGTCATGTCTGGTCTGGAACTCATGACACCCCTCTAGCCTCAGCCACCAAGTTGGACTATTCAACAGGCTTCTAATATAGTATTAGCTTAAAAAATTATCTGCTGAGAATTTTGTGATAGTGTTTACTAACCAGAACTATTAAAATTTTAGCCTCAAGGAATATCTTACTGGTTCATTTAATAAAGAGTTTTTTTAAAGTTATTATATACCCAGTGTAAAATGACAGTTGTATTAATATTTGAAATTCAAGAATGACTGACTCTTTTAGGGAAAACATCCATGAAAATTGATGTCATAGACACAGTAGAATCTCTAAACTAATTTCTTCTAGAAATATAGGAGATCTTATAAAAATATAAATAAATGTTTAATTAAAAGTTAATATCCATCTGTCTCATAATTTTTTGCCTATTTTAAAATAATTTTATGTGTTTTGTCAGAAGGTCTCTGTGGAATAAAGTCTGATTATACTTTTACTTATTAGGCCATTAACTCAAAAAGGCTTTGCAATGTTTCCTCCCTAAAATGTACTCTCTGACACTACCAGATTCCTTAAGATTACTTCTAAATCTTTCCCCAGTAGACACTTGTTGTAAATGTTACAAAATCCAGATATAAGCCATAATGTCTCAGGTGGTTATAAGAGCAAACCTTCATCATGAAATGCTAAAAATGATCTTGAAATGACCCCTGCTGCTGGTGTCAGAGGTGTTATTTCAGTCTTGAAATAACATGGAGAGATTAGCATCAAGTGTCCACAGAGAAAGAGAATACTGGATTTTCTCATAGCCATGCTAATGGAAGAACATAGAGACAGTAGTTTTGCACAAATTCTAATTAGTATATAATGAAAACTCAGGGCCAGATATTGGGAAAAGGCTGGAATATCAGAGAGAGGAAACAGACCACAGTCAATTCTCACCCAGCCAACTTCTTAGGCTGAACAGGGCAAATGCTATCTTTAAGAGTCCCTTGCCTGGCTGGTCTCTTCTACAGAATGCTTGAATGTCTGCCTCCTTCTGCCTTAAATATCTTCTCTGCCCAGCTGTTTAACTTCTGGGTTCAATTCTGCATCATAATCCTAGAGTTAGGATTAAAGGTGTGAGCTGCTGCTTGGCTGTTAGACCTTGAACTCAGAGAAATACAGAAAAATCTCTGTCTCCTGAGTGATGGGATTAAAGGCGTGAGTCAACACTTTCTGACATTTGTAGCTTGACTGTGAGTGATTCTGTTTTTAATATTCTGGACTATTATATTAAATATAAAATATATCACCACGCAGTAATAACTAGATCCATTGGAGATTATTAATTTTTGTATATTGATAGTAATACATTAGGAGATATAGTATAAAGTTCATCTCAATAAGCTGACATATAGAAGTTTTTTTACCTCAGAAGACCTTAATGGAAACACTGAAAGCTGTGATTCTCAGTCTGTGGGTTGCTATTCATCTGGTGTTTAATAACCCTTTGATAATAGTTATTCTAAACCATCCAGAAAACAGATATTTATATAAGGACCCATAAACATGCCATAATTTACAGTTATAACAATAAAATAATTTTATGGTTTGGTGTCACCACAACATAAAGAACTACATTAAAGGGTCACAGCATTAGCTTGAGGACTACTACTGGTATAAAGGATCCTTGTCTCTTTCAAGATATAGAAAAGCTAAGCTGAAAGTCAGACTATGGATTCTGTTGATTGTATCAGATGTATTCAAATATGAATGGAAAAACTCTATTGGCAAGTCTATGTAGAACCCATGTCTTGAAATATTTAGGCCCTTTAACCTATGATAACATCTTTGAGGGAACAGGCTTTGAGAATCACAAGTTGGTAGGATGGTTTGAACCTTCTACTCTAGAGGTACAATGTTCTTCTTCATTTGGAGCTAATTGTTCCTATGCAGTGCAATGACATTTCTGGTAACATTTTTTTTTTCACCAAAACGATTTTATTTTACTCAAATATATATTATATCTGTTCTTATAAGTTCTAAACAAGTAAAAAGGTCACTTTGTCACTTTATGAATTTTCATTGTGTAAGAAATCACAGTTCTGGCTAAAGAAAAATAACTCTTTGCTGAAATAAGATGTGTGATTTTCTTAATATATGTAGAAGTTAACATATATAGAATCATGCTTTGGAGCTTTCTATCCAAATGAAGAGTGTAAGGTTGGATAGGTGAAATAGTTTAAAAAAACAATTTTAATAGACTCTACAATAGCACTGAAGGGATAATTAGAATCATAAAATCCAAGGAGAAAATGCAGAAAAACTGTAAAGCAGATTCAATAGAGAAAAATAAATCCTGCTAACATGAAACCAATCCAAATGCAAAGGTGACTAATAGAGGAAGAATGTCAAAAAGGACAGAGAAAAAAACCACAAAAGTACAGAAGACAAGAACACATCTTTATCAGTAACACCTGTGAATGAAAAATGAGTTTCCCAAAGTAAAGATATAAAATTCTTGAATAAGGGAACAAGAACCTATACCAAGTGGTTTTTGTGTAGGTTAACAATAGTTGTTAACTGGTTTAAATTATGGAGCTAATATGGATGAGTTCATAAATGCATTATCTAGCACAACTTGATCATGAGATCTCTGAGTAATCAATAGATTAATATCTGATAATAGAATGTATACAATGATGTAATTACTGGGAAACTATGAAAAGTAAGGCAGATTCTAGTTACCTAAGACACGTCACCAAGGCTTCCATCTTGTCCTCCCTCTCTCTCCATTCTCTCACTTTTGCTCCTTTTTAAAAAAAATGTGTAAAATGAGAAATAGTCTCTCTCTTTGTCTCTGTCTCTGTCTGTGTGTGTGTGTGTGTGTGTGTGTGTGTGTGTGTGTGTGTTTGTGCGTGCGTGTGCACACACATGGAGAGCTATTGTTTATGTATAGTACTTCCCTTGGCGGCTCTACTCTTTTGCTGAATGTGGAGCTCACTGTCTGTGGCTTTCTTAGCAACACCCACCTTCACTTCCAGAGTGTTGGGTGTATAGACAGACTGCCATCTTCATGTTGCATGTTGGACTGGGATTATGAACTTCTGTTGGGAGTGCAGAAAGATCACCATATTCTTGTTGTATATTGGACTGGAGTATGTACTCTGGTTTTCACACTTGTGCAGCAAATGATTTAGTCCCTGAGCAATCCCCTAATACTACCCCACTCAGTTTCTACCTCTCTTTCTTTGATTTTGGCAGCCACAATAACCAAACCATTCCTTAAAATCATTTCAAGAATTCTGTAGGAAGATCTTAAAAAGAGTTATATTAAAGAATAATTCTACTTAAGTTGTTGTTTTGTACTTTGCTCATATAAAAGTAGATAATGCAATATGCCACCTAATAAACTCACACATAGTACAGACACAAGTAGAATTGGAGAAATAGTAAGAAACATTCTATAAAAACAGAAATCACAATTAAACAATTGTATTTGTATATTTTCATTTATTAGACATGACAAATCTATTTTTAAAATGAGACAAAAGAACTTGACCACTGAATGAGAAGCAGTTCAAATTCAATATAAAAATAATTGAAATATATATTTACTTAATTCTGGAGTACCAAATTACATAAAGAACATATGATAAGATATAAAGGAATATGTAAATTGTAATAAAACACTATTTGAGGATTTCAACAACCCATTTTTAAGAGACAAAGAAAACAAATTAAGAATGAATCCTCAGTGTTAAGTTGTGTTTGAGTCCAAAGGTTCTCAATAATAATTTACACAATATTTCAGTAAATGACTGTAGAATACTATACTCATAGGCACATTTAATAGGTCCTAGTATGGGCCATATAATGTTAATAAACTAGAACAGTCTACAGAGATTCTGAAGAACTATACTACAAGTATGCATTTTCTCTGACTATATTAGGATAAAACTGGATTATCAGTCACAAGAGGAATATCAGAAATTATACAAACAAATGAACATTGACAGTATTCTTTTCAACAATGAATGCATGAAATGTCAAGTTTAGGCTAATTGAAGCAATGAAAATACAAGCAACCAGAGTAAAATTTATAAGAAACAACAACAACAAAATTGAGACGGTGGTTTTTCAGGAGCTAGGGAAGTTATTTACTACTACTATGACACAATACCGTAACCACCAGGACATACAATAAGGCGATTAACTTTGTACGCCCAATTCCAGATTTAGATCCCATTAGCATCATGGTTAGAAACATGGCAGTCGTCGGACAGTCATGGATCTGAATCAGTACTTTATATTTCGCACCCTTATGCGAAAATAGGAGGCAGAGAGAGCTAACTCATCATGATGTGAGTTGTCACACGTGAAAGCCCATATACAGTGACACACATCTTTCCAAAAAAGCTAAACCTGTTAATCCTTCCCAATCAGTACTACCAACTGGAGAACAAGGATTCAAATATATATATATGCCTGTCAGGTCTACTTTCATTTAAACCTCCTCAGGCCTATACTAGAAAAAGATAGATTTAAAAATAAAGCATGATATAATTGTTCAAACAACAAAAAAAGAAAAGTTCTAAGTAAAAAAGGTGTATAAAGAAGAAAAGAAAAAACATTGGACCATAAAAGAATGATGGTGAACAAATCAAAGAACAATGTGTGGAACAGAAGCAAATTCAGGAAACTTGAAATCAAAGAGAAAAGGAGGATCCAAAAGAATAAACAGTATCAACAGGAAAAAGGAATCATAATAACAGACAAAATGCAAGCAAAGACTCTGTAAAAGTAATATATTTAAGAGCTGTCTGCCACCAGTAAATATGAATTGTCCATTTCCTGAGAGGTCACATATGCTTACTATAATGTAGCTCAGTACCATAGCAAATCTTTAAAACTTTGACTATTTTTAAATTGTATTTGTGAGAATAGATCAGAAAATAATATTTATTGCTTCTGGAATTCAGCAGTATATAATTTTGTTGTAAGGCTTTGCAAAGAACAAAGCCAGAATTCAATAAATGGCAAGAAGGGCATATTCCAGAAACAGCAGACCCTGTATCAAGGTCTATTGGGAAGTGCCTATTGGAGAGGAATTACACATTAATTCTATGCATTCTGTGAATGCCAGATTTTCTTTATCCTGGACTTCACACTGATTTTGGAATGAGATGGTGTTAAGATTATCTTGGAAACAGGCACATATAAGCGAGAAGAATCCATAAAATGAGGTGCTTCTCATCAGAATCAGTGTACTTATTGTTAGTGCTGAATACCACAATCAGACCTTAACATTGGGACGATTTATAAAACAAGATTTTATAGTTTTGAATCAGATCCATTTCTAAACCTCATTATTTAAAGGATAGTGGCACATAGTTTTAGGGAAAGCAAAGATCACTATGAACACATACATAGACTAAAATGAAAGCATATTAAATAAATATGTTCTCTTACTGGCAAAGTTACTAAAATATTTAATAACTTGGAAGCAATATAATCTAGTTAGAATCCATGGGGATACTTGTACATTTTCATAACAACCTACATACATATAAAATTGTAATATAGAAGTCTAAAATGATTATCTGTTATGAATATAAAAGACACTTTTAGTGATGAAACTGGACTCATTTTCTGGTATTCACTGCAAAATGTGGTAATTACGAAATAAGCTGCTTTAATAGATTTCAAGATTAGTAAATTTACTCAATGAAAGCTAATGATATATAATTTTATTTTTAAGAAGTAAGAACAAAATTTGTGGGCAAAGGAGCTATAGAATATTAAAGAAAATTCAGTTTTCTGTAGGACTCACATTTAGTAAAATGAGTCTGAAACATTACCTTCCCTCATCTTTGCATCCATGGTGCTTTATAAGAGAACAGAACCCAGAATCCTAAAAGAGAAGATTTATTCACAGAGTTCGAGTATTCTTATAAAAAAAAAAATAAGTTTTAAGTATGTTTTATTTAATGTATTATTCACTTGCTTAGAAATCTCCCTGAATGCCATTCCAACAGATGTTTGGCAAATTTCCATTGCACTGATAATTATTTTAAATAAAAAGTTAGAAAGATGTAATCCAGAGCTTAAGAAAATGTAACAGGCAGTTTTAGAATAATTCCACAATAGTGATACCACCATTATCGGCTTCATATTTTTCACGTAGAAGGGAAGACTTCAATTAAATTATTCTTGTGCTGAACTGCAATAATCACTGAAAGAGCTCTACTTCAAAAACCTTAAGTTTACAATTAAACATGCTAATTTTCAAAAAAAAAGTAATCCTTTGGGTTTACAATAAGATAAAAGCTTTAACTAAGAACAAAGGACATTTAAATCTGATAAACATATACTTGATTATTCAAGGTCATTGAAAAGATGTTTTGCCCAAGTTTATGCAAATTGTTTATTTTGTTTTTTACTGTATTTTGTTAATATAAAAGAAAATGCGTGGATAAATTACATAGTAATATACTTATTTTTGTTTTTCCTGACTCATATTTTTTGAACCCACACAAAAATAATTGATACACAGTTAAAGTCTCAAAGCCTTTTCTGCCTTTAAAGTTGTTAGATGGTATGCCTTTGCCAGAATTTTTTAAAAAATATTTCATAATTATTTGATAATTTAGGAATTCACAATTTTGAAGTAATGAAAGAATATAATTGTTTCATACATTGTTATTATCATCAGTAAAGTATTCCTCACAATAATCTTTTTTTAAAAAAATAATACTATCATAATATCTTACTGTAGAAATATGTTCACTTTGTGTTTCTTCTTTTCAAAATCCTGGCAAATAAAAATCTACTAAATAAATTGATATTATGGCCTTGATGTGATTTATTCAGTATCATAATATGTTATGTGATAACTCTTACTTTACAATTTTATTCCAAGTACAGCAATGCACAAAGCCCTAATTGCTGTATTTAAAATTTACATGACACATTTCATCTTGGCTATTAAATAAGTAATTAATCCATAACATCTCTGCATTACTGCACAAGTATTTCATTTAAGTTAATTATATAAATGAAGAAAGTAAACATTATGCTACAGAAATGTCAACACTGCAGATGATCTAGTTGCTTACAGTGTTTCATTAAGCTTCCAATTAATCTGGGAGTAGTTGCTCGCTGTTAGGTGGAATAGTGAAATCAGCAACACCATGACTGGGAAAAACTGAAGACATCATGATTCTCTTAATGTGGGTACACATGTTTTAAAGCCAGAAACAACTTAAAAATAATAAAGCTTTCATGTATCAATTTTTTTCCCTTGAAATATATAGGCAATGAAAGACAGAAATCTCAAGTAGAAAGAAGACAATATTACATTGTTTTAGGCAATTGGTCAACATGAGAGATTCAAAAGAAATAAAATAATGTTACGAAAGTAAATGGGTAGACATAGCTTTGATATTAAACCCATGTTTATCAAGAGGCTAGTAAGATTGTTTTATAGAAACTATTACTTCCCATGTCATCGGTGCATATGTAAATTAGAACTCAGTTTTCACTGTACGAGGCACTCATACTCTTGGAAACTTCTCTTCTCTTGGTTTCATGTACAACACACACTTGTCACTAGACATTAATCTCTACTTTCTTATTCCAATTCTAAATATCTCAGGTAATTGATTAGCTTACTGAAATTCACAGGTACAAACTCAGGATATCCAAAATAGTTTATCAGCAACTGTCATTGTCTCAGATACCTCTATTATGACAGTAAAAGAGTAATATCATTTTTGCTTCTACCCCACTTCCTTGTTTACTGTAATTTAGGGAATCCTCCACAACCCCTATCCAGAAGATTCCAGAAGTTCCCAATAAATTCTACATTGAAAACACTATTTTATTAGCAGTGTCTAGAAAATATGACGCAGATACAGATAACAGGTATGAGTTAGTAAAACAATGTCTGACACAGGCATGGGGACTGCAAAGAGGGATATGATTCAGAAAACATGTGTCTGACACCAAATTAAGTATCTGGAAATGCCAAAATGAACAGTGAGATGAATTATTTAACTTTTTTGGCAGCATGTTACATTTATATCACTCTCTCTCTCTCTCTCTCTCTCTCTCTCTCTCTCTCTCTCTCTCTCTCTCTCTCTCTGTGTGTGTGTGTGTGTGTGTGTGTGTGTGTGTGTGTGTGTGTGTGTGTGTGTGTATTGTGCCAAGGGCTGCCTGTCTAACTTATTTGGAGTGAAGAACGTATGCCTTTTCTGCTTCTCAATCTCCGATAACAGTCCTCCTTTTCCAGTCCTTCTGAAGAAGGACACTAATGCTGATTGAATATTAAATTAGTTATTTATGTTATTATTTACTATCCAACCAAATATATCTAAATATTTGTCTATAGCAACAGACATGCATTGATCTAATTGTCTTTCATCCTTAAGGTTTGAGACAATAATTCTCAACCTGTGGTGTTGTGATCCTTTTGGGGATAAATTGTTACTTTCACAGGGGTTACTTAAAACCATCAGAAAACACACATGCCTGTATTATGATTCATAACAAATTTTGATTATAAAGTAGTAACAAAAATTGTTTTATAGCTGGGGTCCACCACAACATTAACTGAACAACAGAATCACGGCATTTTAAAGTTGAGAACTACTGGCCTAAGCTATATCAGATTTCAGAACTCTGTGTATGTGTGGGTGTCTCTGTTCATTTGTTTTGGTTTTTTATTCATGCTGAAGCTTTGAAGGCCTGTATGAAGACTTGTGATCACTTTCTTCTGCTTACTTAGAGCTGCATGAAAAGCTTGTACCACTTTATCAGGTGTGTAGACTTATCCCTAAAGAGTTTTCAACTAAAATGTAAACATTTAAAATAAGTCTTCCAAAACATCAATTAATATTATTTCTGGTGGGTAAATATTATGACATACAAAATAAACTCTACATAAACTTATACAGAATTGGAAGTAGAAGCATGATAAAAATAATTATTCCAATTCCAAAATTAATAAAATATCTTATGGTAAAATTTCAGAAGTACAAAAATCTTATGTTCACAGATTGGATTATAAAGCGTAACATCTAAGAGTATATAAATCTAATAAGAATATATTTATACCACACAAGGTTTACAATTTAAAGCAATAAATTCCTCAGAAGATACCAAAGGTTTATTTAAAAGGTGTACGCTAGTGAAAATTTTTCATTTTTGTCCTCGTCAATTAAAGGAGTTGATAAAACTTGCACAGGTAAAGTACACAAGAACAAGAGAGGATCATTTTATATTAAATTCTTATAGAGACAATGTTCTCACTGACGTTCTTTGAAAAAGGTCTTTAGTGAACAGTTAAAATGCTTTACTTAACAAGAATCTTGTATATTAATATCTAGAAATAATAAATTTTCATTTTAAACTTAAGAATTCCCAACAAGAATATTTAATATACTCCTCATTTAAATTCCATTTGACACTGAATCAAAACTTTTTTAAGTTTCAATGTGTCTGCGCAATCAATACGAACTAATGGTTATGGTTTACTCATCAATAGTCTCACCAATACATATCCACTATTATTAATATTTCCTGTAGTATAAATAATATTTACAGCTTTGCTGCAGCTATTGAGATTAAAGATATTCATTAAGTACTACATAGTACTTTATGTTAGGTTCATGATGATTTATACCATGTCTCCATTTTACTCATTTTCCCTTATATGTTGAAGAGGGGTCCTGAGAAAGATTAATGGAGTTGAGAATAGAGATAACATGTCAACCACTAGCAATATAATTTCCTATAAAAATATATTCCTTGAGCCTTGCTTGTTCCTCCACAAATCTGACAGCAACATTAAGTTCAGTGAAAAATATTCAGTGCAATGTATGTGGATAACAGACAGTAGAGTACCTGGACTTTTGAATTAATATTTCTTAAAATGTGTTTAGGAATCAATGGGTCTGTTAACATTTTACACTTTCTGCTTATTATCTTACTTCAATTATCTTTAAAAGCTCTGTACACAATGGACTCCTCAACTCTTTCTGATTATATTTTGGAGACACAGATATTTTCTACTATATTTTACATGAAATATAGACACCTGAATAATGGCTTTTATAATATGTATAATTAATGATAGAATAGTAATAAACTACCCAAAGTAAATATCTATTTATCACTGCTTTAGAAAGTCCTTGTTTATTCATCTATATTTAAGTACTTTCTCCATTTTTTTCTTTGGCAATTTCAGAGTTTCAAGTCATGCATTGAAATTGTTATTAAATTTTCTTTGATTTGCATATAATATGAGAAATGTGGTCTAATTCTTTTTCTTAAATGTGCATATTAAAGATTTTAAATACAACTTGCTGCATTTTTTCAATGTGATTTTGACACCTCTGCTAAATATTAGGTTAGTAAATATGTGTGGATTTATCCTGAGCCTTATGATCTATTCTATTGGCATATGTGACCTTCATATTGGCATATAAACTTACTCATTTGTCTTATCTGACTTAAATTTTTTAATGACTAGTGACTGCTAAGCTAAAAATATACAAAAATACAGAATTGGCAAGCTAGGAACTGTTTGTTCCCAGTTCTGAAGCTGTGCAGAAAATAATCATTAAGAAAGGCCTCAGCATTATTTGTAAAAACCATCAGCTTACTTCATGATACATAACTAGGATACATTATTGTGGCAGCAATAATTGATTGTCATCTTTAAACATAACTGATCCTGTATTTTGCTGAATACTATTATAAGAATAAAACTGTCTAGTAGGTTTTAAATTCAAAGTAGATAACACTAAAGACATTAAAGTTCTTAATGGCAAAATGATTAGAATGAATAGGATAATTCCATAATTTCTTTTGATGTTAAGAATTTAATCTCTCTCTGGGTAGCTCTCAACATCACCTTATTTTAGGAATTACCACTCTGGGAAGGCTCATGTATTTTTATTCTAAGACTTAAATTTAAAATAACAGACAGATAGATGGGCATTAAATAGTAAGAAAGAACTCTTGGTCTTTACTGCAGCTTCCATTGGTGATTCAGTGAACACTCTGAAAATATTTTCTTGAAGTCTTAATCATTTTAATAGATGCTCTATATAGCTAAGTATAATATATGTGTATTAATGACGTTAAATGGGTGACTTCTTGATAAGTATACTATAAACTTTTATGTCATATAAATGGATTATAAAAATTTAGTTGAATTATTTCTTACAGTTACTCATGATCTAACTCTATCATAAGTATTTCCAAACATTTAAAACAAACTAGTTAAAAATACTTTCTAAGAATTAAGACATAGATGAAAAAACTGATAGTATTTAAATATATCTGCCCTCAAAGCATCATTTTTTTAAATTTCATGTAAGAAATTAATTTGGGTAGATTACCAGATACAGCACGATTCATTATTTTTATTATCATCAATAGTCTCAGTTTATTTCCAGAGACTGTACCTTAGTTGAGTACAAGGTAATGTGTTTTCTACAATGCCTTATGCTGGAGAATTGTCTCTTGACTCTGAAATGCAAGTATTTTATTGAGAGTCTGATGGAATTGCCTTCATTAATGGGTTGCATTTGAGAAATGCTTGTACAAAATTATTTAAAAGTTAATTTCTGATTAATCAGTAGATAAGACTGTAAAGTTGAATCTTTGCAACATATTTTATGACCAGAATGTAAACAAGAACTCTACTCAAACAACATATATATGAGCATTTATAATTAAGTAAAATAAGTCTTAATATAAAGTTCAACTAAAGAGAAAAACATGGCCAATATGCAGATAAAGAAATATCTGAATTATTAAGGAAAGAGAAAATAATATACCACGTTGACTAAACTAAAAAGCCTAATATGATTTAGTGATTTTTGGAGTTGTTAACTATCATTAATATTGACAGTGTCTGCATATAATTTCATAGAAAAATGGGTGATTACTACTTTATTTTTCTTAGTTTATATGAATAATTTTACTAATGTATCCCTCTTCCAGACTTTTCAGATTCACCCTTTTCTCAACAAAGCTAATGCTTTGTCATTTTTTTCGTTCTTTAATACTGATATAGTCTGCCTAAATATTCTTAGGTGTATGTCCTCTATTAGAGAAGGGTTGACTTACCAAAGGCTATGCTTGAAAGAAAATTGATCCCTTCTTTTCCAGTAGCTAACAGTTGCTAGTAGCTACTCCATTAGTGATGGGATTCTGTGCCCAACTTTTTCTCCATTCTTGGATATCATGTGCTTGCTGCTTGTAGAGATTATTAAATACTGTCCCAAACAGTGTTAATTCATGTGCTAAGCTTCTTTGCTGTGTCCAGAGATACAATTGCCCTGTTATCCACCACCTATGACTCATACATTTTTTTTTATTCCCTTCCACAATGATCTTGAGCTTGGAGTCATATGGAAGAACATAAGTATCTTTCAGTTAGGATTGGGCTCTCTGTAGTATTTAAGAATCTACCTCTTAACTAGTTATATATCTCTGAGTTAATCACTTTCTATTACAAATATCTTCTCAGAAAAAATGTTGGAAGGCAGATTTATCAATAGGCAAAATGATAACTCACTAGGAGTTGGCATATAATTTGTCTATATTTAAGTTTTCCATCTAAAACTGGTGCCAAGTGTGAGTTTCTTCTTGTAGAGTAGGATTTAAATACACTCATAAAGTGGTTGATCACTCCCACAGTGTCTGTGCCATTATTATATCAATGATTATGTTTTGCCATGCCAGTAATTATAACTTTCATGGATTATAGTTTTGGGAGTGTGCATAACATCTCCCAGCACAGTGAAAGCTCACCAGTAAAGGTTAACTTTCTAGCAGCTTGACTTTGTCAGATGTATGTGTGTGTGTGTGTGTGTGTGTGTGTGTGTGTGTGTGTGTGTGTGTTTGTATGAATGTACTTGCATGTAAAATATATTAGTATATATAAATATATATTAATATATTAGCAAATTTCTATACTTCTATTATAAGTGTCCATATATCTTTTCTATTAGAACTTTAATGTTATTATACATGTCCATATTTCTCATCCACCCTATGCCCTGCTTTCCTAACCTAGTGTAACGAATCCTGTTTCATTATTTCCTTTTAACCTTATATGCCAGTGAGTTACACTTTTCAAAACCTCAAAAAACACATTTTTTAAAATAATTCAGAGAGTAACTTTACCCATAACACTCATGATACTGATCATGTTTTAAAAGTATGGTGACATGAAATTTTACTTAAACATGTGGACAAAAAATCACATTTGTTTACATTGTTATTAAATAAATGCATGGTAATGCTATTAATCTACACTGACAAAAGAAATTTCAACCAGTCCACTGCCGCTGTAGACATTATATAGATTCCTTTTCTTCCCTTTCTATTTAGACAACTCTAGAATACATGGCTTAGTCTATGTAATTTAACTAATAAATAGAATAAAATATCTACAAATTCTGATGAAAGTGCAGAGGGAAGTCTCTGTTCTGTTTTCTACAACATGATTTCTGACCTTAGGCTCGGGGATTATTGTAGAAGAAAGAAAAATTGCCAAGAGCCAAGGGAATTCTAAATATGGTGTTAGTTTGTGTCTTCTGGAGATGTTACAGAAGGTATACCCATGAAATCTCATCAACATGGCTGTTTACAGAAGACTTAAACAGCAAAGCCCTGAAGAACATGAAACATGAAAAGGGGAAGCTTGTGGGTCCTCAACATAGACAAACATAAAAGGAACTAGAGAAGACTGATAGTGGGATAAATAATCTTTCCCAGAGAATTACTTATTGCTCATGTCAATCATTTTATTTTCTTAATGCTTTTAGTCTCCTTACTTGTAAATGAAGATGCCCTTACTTGCTTTATCTTTGAAACTATTGAAAGAACTTGGGAGTTTACTGAGAGTTCATTGCAAACATGGAATCACTTGATGTTGTTCCCCCTTTGGAAACCTCGAAGTCAGTATGAATTATCTATACTGGGAATTCTTTAGTATTTGAGATAGTTATTTAAAAATGAAATTATTTAATTATAGGGTGTGCTTTTTGTTGTAATTTGTATTTTAAATTCAATGAGCACTTCCTTTTCTCTTATTTTTTAACTGTAGGTTCTTGTGCCTAATAGTAGTACAGCCCATTTTCCCACTTATTTTCTTGTCTCATTTTCACTAATGAAGCTGGTAGTAGTTTTGGACCTCATGCTACGGTGTCACACAGTTATAGCTTCACTTTTATACAAGAAAATTAGAAAACTGCTGAGTGTTATAGATATTAATGGTTGTTAGAAAGGTATAATAGAAGGCCCTCTGTCTGGAGCACTGCTAAGCTTTTATGTCATTAGTCATGAATGACTAATGCATCCAAAAAAGAGTGCTGATGTCCAAGGTTGAGAAGACAGACAGTGGAGAGACAGGGTGACTAAGGGAGAGCCATTTGTCACATGTCGAGGCCTAATAACAACTTATTCTACAATGAAGTATTTCAGCTGAACTTTAGAAAGAGAAACTTCCTTACCTATGAGATTGTCATTTGTTTTAAATGCCCAAATACTGTTCTGCATAATAATATTTGGATCACTAAAGATAGCTTTTATTTCCAGCAAATAAATAGTTTTAAAATTCTAGAAGGGAAGTTTATAGGGCTTTTTATTGGGGGCGGTTGTTTCTTGTGTGTTTGTTTTATAGGTGCCAATGGCCTGTGTATCAATGCAATACTAATAGTTAATATGGAAAGAACTAAAACTTTTTCTTTTCTGTTCAAAACGTAATTCTGGTTAGGGATGAGCTATGACTATTGGGAAGGAGTATGCAGTCCCTCCTTTGTAATGTTATAGGCAATACTAACTCGTAATGATTCAAGAAATACTGAAAAGGCACTACAGAATAAGAGAGAAAAGATGGAGAGACACATATGAGCTCTACTTATAAAGAGAAATTATAAAATAGACTCAGATTCTGAACATGCTTCATATGTACTCTTTTCATTTATTTTTATTTAACAATCACAAAATTACACTTCGAACTTATTTAATGATATGATGTCTTATTCATAACTTTATAATTAATATGGTCAGATTCTGGCTTCATCCAAATCCATACATTCTCTGTGATCTAACAACATCTAAATATGTAGATGATGACATATGTCAACCATAAGATCTAAATATTAAATAGACACAGAGATGTACAACAATATCTGAGAATGATGTATATGTTAGGCATATATAAAACTAAAGCCTAAGTGTCATGTATATCTAGTCATAACCAACCTAATTCTGGAGGACCAGATACATATGTATATATACTATCTATTCTTTAAGTGTATTATTATTTTGTATACTATATATTTTTGTATCTTAATAAATTTCAGATACATTGAAGTGTTAATAACCTCCAGATAAACATGTTACTGGCAAGCTAAGTCACTCGTGGCATATGATCATAAGTCAGTTACTGACTAAATGTTTGCTAAATATTGATGTATTTAGATGTATTTTTGCACTGTAGCTTAGCCATGGAGAGTTAAGAGGAGAAAAATTTGATTTTCTCTGGGATTAGTATGCTCTGCTCTACTTTAAAAACATCAAGAACAAAAATTTGAACTTAGTCTGTTATAGGTAGGTTGTTAAAATGTGAGGAAATTTTGATTTGGCAGTAATTTTCACTAATATTGTGTTAGGTAGAATCTATAAAATAATAAAATTATAACTCTACTGATTATAATTAACTGATTCATTTAGAATCAGTATGTCTTTTAACTTGTACATAGCACTTTATAATGAGAGGTTATATTCATGTGTAGATATCAATCAAAAAAAACTGTCTTACTAGACTGCATATTTGACTGAAAATACAGAAATATCTACTCATAAATATGTCAGTGGCTCGTATGTACTATGAAGATGAACTGTAGAGATACAGCTTGATCAGGAAGTGATCACAACCCAGATATTTTGGAATGAATGGATGGGATTGAGGAATCATTACACGTGATATGAAAATACAAATGATAATAACAGACTAGGCCAGTAATAATTTTCATCTTTGGTGGTTTGAATAAGATCTGATATGTTCACTATGAACATAAATAGATAACCTGGGAGTCTACCAGTATGCCACTTTTCTTATGGTCAAACTTTCCTAGATCCTCTTATGCATTTTTATTTCAGCTATGATAATTACCACAAGATAAGGGTGTGTAAATTTGTTTGGACCTTAATCGGCCTCCCAGCTTGCATAATTTGTATTTTCTATTGTGCATGTTACATTCATATGAGTATGCAAGTTTACACCTAGGCACATGCATGTGGAACTATTGGAGAAGGATATCTCTTGTCCTCTTCTATAATCCTCCCCATTGCTAGCTGAAGACAAGACCTCTCATTGAACTAGAAGGTAGTGATTTAGCTAGAGTGACAGACCATCAAACTTCAACTACCTGCCTGTCTCTGACTCTTCAATCAAGGGTTACAGGAATGTGCAGACAAATGTAGAGTTTCTTATGAGGACTGAATATTTCAACACAAAGCATAATGGTTCATAGGAAATGACCTGACTCATTAATCTGTTTCCCAAGTTACCTGACTAACAATACCATATGATTTCATATTTTAACATTCTGATATTTCCAAAAGAACATAGACAACTGATATTCCATGTTCCAGCTGAATTGCAGTATATTTGTCAAATTTTTATATTATTCTATTAAGTCTGTAATGTTTTATATTTTAAAAAATTCTATAGAAATATATTACCATTTATTACATTACATTTGTGTGGGGTTACTTTTTGAAAAATTTATACTTTAGTGGACAAATACTTCTAAAATAAAAGGAACCTAATTCCTATTTTTAATTCCTTAAGAATTTATGATATCATGGTGTTAATTTTATAATGTCTTCCCCAACCTTCATAGGTTTTAAACAAGCATCATCATCTGTCATTATATTGACAGTACAGAGAAAATTACCAATAAGACTATGTCAGGTTCCTTCTTAAAACTATTTATTGATTTCTTACCACTTGAAGGATAAAGTTCAAGCGTATACAATATTTCACTTTCATGTAAAAACTCCTGTAGTTAATCAAGTTTATTTATTTTAATGCATCATGGTCAGTTCTTAACTTAAGCTCTTAGAAATCCTTGGTGAAATCAAGCATACCGAAATTCTATCTTTGCTACTGCAATGTCATTTTTAACTTTTTCCTTCTTTGGCCAGGTATCTTTTGACCATAGATGAAAAAAATCATAACTGTACTACTCAATTATTTCCTGTAATTTTGAATTCCTGTACTTGTAATGGAATTTTCAGGTCCATTTTCAGATAATAATTACCCCTTTTCATAGAAAAAACAAGGGACCTTAAGTTTAATAAATAGGAAAAATAGACTGCTTTTGAATAATGCTCTTGTACACTGTAATGATTTGTCACTGGAATTGGTATACTAAAACTCTGATGGCAAGTAGCCAGATAGGAAATATAGGCGGGACAACCAAACTAAGAATACTGGGAAGATGAAGAGTGGAGACAGGAGATACCAACAGCTGATGAGCAAATAGAACATGTAAAAATGAGGTAACGTGCCATCCGCCATATGGAAAAAAAAATAAAGAAATATTTTTTACTTTAATTGTAACAGTTATCTAGGTTCAAGCCTGAGCTAATGGCTGAATATTTATGATTTATATCAATCATCCAAGGGATTATTTGGGAAATGATGCAGTAGATATAACTGCATTTACAGTATATTTCATCATGCCAGAGAGCTACAAAAGTTCCAGCTATGTTATTTATCAGAGAAAATTCTCAGGATCAATTTCATCTTCACACTGAATAAGAAATCAACAGCATGACTGGATCTAGGCCTAAAGGTTACATTCTTGTTTTATTTCTTCCTCTTACCTAAGTCTTCAACCATTTCTCAAGTAACATGTTTTAAACAAGGGAAGCATGAATTCTCAAAACATTTTCTGCTTATGAAGGTATGATCCAAGAGATAGTATCTTTTATCTCCTGCGTTACTCCCGGCTTCTCTTCGCATTATTTCTGTTAATTTTTTCTTCTTTTAACATAAAAAGTATGACTTCTTAAATACTCAGTCTCAAATCATTTTCTCATTCACTCTATATGTCACTCGTACAATGTTTCATCTATCTCTATCTAACGTTATAAGATTTTTACTAGGCTAGAATTCACTTAGAGATTTAGAGATAATATCTACCTACCCACATTTTGCATTTGGATTTCTGGAAAGAACACTCAACATTTCTCAGAATGAAATAATTATCTAACTCAATTCCAATTCTTTATATTATGTATTGCCTAATAAGTATCTGTCAACCAATCTCCTGTTGTAACAGAATAACTGAAACTGGAGTGCCTCTTCAAAAAAAACAGTTATTTATGCCTTACATAAATTTTTTGAATACAAATTATTGAAAATTACAATACCTAGGAGGCTACGTTGAGTCCTTTCCTGTGATGGCATTTGACAGCATGGGATACCATGTCACAAAAGAGTAAACATACAATCTAAGTATTGCTTTGTTTTCTCATAATATCACATATTATATTATTTGGACATCACTTAAGTTACTTAATATAACCCTAATTACACACCAATTGTCTAAGCTCTAAATATTAACACATAAATATTGAGACTAGTTTCTGAATCCACAATCTTTATGTGGACATCTCTATACCACAGCAATGCTCACTTTGTAGTAAAACTAGTGGTAAAATTACTATTCCTACCCTTTGTTATAAACAATATGTACATGATGATACCAAGGGGATTTTCATACTTGGGCAGATGATTATAAGAGCTTTGATTTGATGACTTCAGACATCTGAATTTTTAAAGTTCTTGATATTCATAGAACAGCATAATAGGGAAAGACATAGAGAATACCGTACAGCAGTAACGTCACTGGGCTGAGGATATGGGGAAAATGGAAGATGAGGTTCTCAAGAATGCTCAAGAACTCCAGGCTTTCGGGGTCTCTTGACTTTTCCTTTGTTGTCATTTCTTCCTTTTATTTCAACTACTTTATTGAAGTGCAACTAACTGGTTACATTTATGAGACTGTAGAAATAATATATAAATGGAATGCTTGATTCTAATAATTGTTTAGTTTTAATTAATTGTGTATTACTCATAAAATTTACAAAAGGGTATAATATATAAAGGATAAATACTAAAACACCAATTTATGTACATCTAATATGAAATTCATTGTCGTTTACCCTTATCCTATTCAGTTCTATCATAAGCCAGATATTAACAATTTTCTTTTTCTTATACTTTTATCACTTATTTCCTAGATCTATTAAACACGTCATTTTTGTCTGTATTTCTAAACTGTCTTGTTCACTTGTCTTGTTCCTAATATGTGAGTGAAAGATAATAGTATAAATATTGTTCTATGAGTTTCTTCTTTAGACACAGCATTATGTCCTGGATCATCAATCATATCAACTATGGTGATGGTGTTTAAATACATATGGTTATGAACTATTTCATAATTATCTGTAATTAATTAATTAATCATAATTATCTATTCAAATGCTGGGAAAAGTAGTAATTTATTCATATATTCCAATGATGACAAGTTTGCTAACTTATGGTTCTTTAAAAGCTAATACAAAAAATTAATATGTATTAATGTATCTTCTGATGTGTATGCCTGAGATTTCTTCAAAACCTAAGTGCAGAAACACTAGCTATTTGACATATAAACTTTGGTTTATCAAGAGGATCTAAATGATCTTACAAACATTGGTACTTGTTTCATTATGTAGTCAATCTCTAGGCTGTGATAATAACTATGTTTTCATTTTCATCAAAGTCTCTGAGTTTGGTCTACTCTGTTCACCATCTGATTTTGTGATACAATATCTTACAAATGCAAATTAAGTAGTTTAGACTTATTTTCAATCATGTAATGGTTTCTTAATGATTCTCATCTGTATTCTAGAGGTTTGACATTGTCCCTGGAATTTCTTTTATGATCACTTCTCAATCACTTAGTATTTTCCTCACTCTCCCTAACTTCAACTCAATGTGAGGACACTGGGCTTAAGTTACCTAACTCTGTCCCAGGATTTTTATGCATGTTTTCTCTATTGTCCTCATGTTAAATGCAACTATCACAAGGACATTTCTGTTGATATTGCTGTGATTTTTTTTTTCTACTTAGAAATCAGTCTGGGATCTCATTAACAGTTTCAATTGTATAATGTACTATTCTGAATTCAAATTTACCTCAAAAGAAGTGTTACATTTCCGTGAAATATCACCAAATAACCTTCATGATCCATAAAATCAGTTATATGTATGCTTTTTGTGACTCATTTCCAGCATACAGTAAATACACGACAGAGTCAATATATACTGTGTATACTAAGCTGGAAAGCCTCATCTTTACACATTTATAAATGCACATATTTTTCTTCAGTTTTCATCAAAAATGTGATATTATTAGTTCACTAATATCTATGTTCCTTTAAACACTATCTTCCAAACATACAAAAGTAGAGTAAATGTTTCTCTGTCTCGTTATTGATACTTTTTCTCTTTCGACAATTGCAGTAAGTATCATGTAAGAGTGCCTGTGATAAGTTTAAGTAAGTCAAATATAGTTAGTGGTTATTTATATAATCTCAATGTAACATAGAGCAGATATAGTTTCAAAGAAATGACACTTAAAAAATACAAACAAACTTACCTGAGAGAGATTTTATAAAGCAATATTAAAAATAAAATGAAGTTTAAATAATGATGTCTGTTGAAATAAATTTTCTCCAATCAGATGCAAGTGATAATTAATTTAAAACTAAATGCTGAAAAATTAAATAAAATACTTCCAAATTTCAAATTCTAACAATACATATTATGCTACATATATTCTCCAGTGTCTTAGTGTAAAATACAGTGAGAGATTTATGGAATGCTGTTAACAGGTCTAACTAACAGTTCTGCTCAACACTTTAAGGACCTGCTATAAGCCGAACATTTTTCCATTAGCTGTGATTGATCCTTTGGAAGCTCCATAATTCTCTGGGTTGAAATATAAAATACATTTCATCAATTACTACCTACAGGTAACATTTAAGTTCAGTGTTTTAGTCATTAAAAAAAAAAAACTATTTAACTTTAATAAGTGTTAAGTGGACCATAACTAAAAGCATTTAATTTAAATCAGACAGATAGTACAATTCAATGCAAGAACAAGTGCTGTTTCTAAGACTATACCAGTTAGCGCTACTTCTAAGATTGAAAGCCTGTCTAAATTCTGAGGCCAAGTGAGTGGGTATACAAAAGCATAGTCGTTTTAAACTTTTCCACTGAAAAGCTGGTATTAGAATCCTTGATCCAAGGTTGTGGCTTCACATCAAGATCTGAACAATATTCATCTGCAGAAGTATAAGGTATAAGGAAACCCTGTCACATCTATGGCCTAGTGGCTGCAATCAATTG
This sequence comes from Phyllotis vaccarum, assembly GCA_033318265.1. Taxonomy (NCBI): domain Eukaryota; kingdom Metazoa; phylum Chordata; class Mammalia; order Rodentia; family Cricetidae; genus Phyllotis; species Phyllotis vaccarum. Next base: position 23,777,187 of record JARWLC010000014.1, read on the forward strand.
CATAAATAGCATATTTTGCTGCATTGTGACCTAGAATGACTGTCCATTGTTTTGCTTTGAGTTTTTTGAAACAATATTGCTCTGTGTACCTTTGCTGTCCTGGAACTTGTTCTGTGGATCATGCTGGCTTCAAACTCAGAGATCTGCCTGCCTCTGTCTCCCAAGTGCTGGGATTAGAAGTATAAGTCATCATTGCCTGGCAGAACGATTCTATTGTTTCAAGATATAACTGTAATTTAAGATCAGTTAGGGACAACTATATTTTATGACTAGAATTCAGGTGATAATGTGACCATGCAACCTGTAAAAGAGAAAGTGAGACCAAACACAGCAAATGATGAAAATATAGCCAATGCAGTCTAGATTCATAGTTTAGAGATAGGGTCTCACCCCTAGGTTGTGAAGAGCAGTCTTTTTCATCATAATCTTAAAAAAAGAAAAACTTGCACACACACATACAAGTTATTTCCATGAATTTGAGACATCAGAGTGCTTATTTTTTCTCTGCTGAAGCAAAGAACAAAGTCTTTGAGAGAACACAAGAATAAGCCAGGAAAAGATCTCATAGGAAACCAAGTTTGGAGGCTACTCTATCTGTTCTCCAGAAATATGAAAAAATAAATTTCTATTCATTAAAGAAAGGAAGCAATTATATGCTCTTAAACATCTTGTACTAATATAGATAGATAGCATTCCAGGTCTGAGAGGAGACACTTTTTACATTTATGCATAGCAAAGCAGTGTTGTTGCTTAGGAAATATCTCAGCTACTCTTGATCACCCATAAAAAACACCATGCATTAAGGTCCTGATTAAGAGTAAAGGTTTCCTATGTAAAATAAATTTATACTAATGCAATACTATATAGGATTCTATATATTTAACTGACTTTGAGTACATGGCTACGCAAAAGGAAAATAACAAGGTCATACTGACTAACCTTGAAATAATCCCAAGCTAGCCTTCAACCTGTGATTTTCTGGTCTCAGCTTCCTAAGTATATGAGATAATAAGAATATGTCATCAGGGTTCTCTGAGATATTTCGTTTAGTTCAATTTATCAGTATTCATTTACTAAGAAAAATCTAATAACAAATATGAAATATTTATACTTAAAAATGCATTTTGAAACCATGAAGGAACAAATAGAAACAAGAAAATGAAGAACATAAAGATTATTATTTGCAGAACACTAAGACCTACCTATGCATTATTAACAGATAAATGATATAAATTAAGCATGCACAACACCAGAAGAAAGTGCCAAAAAGTTGGAGCTAAATGGGATTGGGATCTCATGTTGATTATGAACAATGTGGTTCATTTCCATGATGCTGTTTCTAGCATAGGAAGCAAGTTAACCACTCCGTTGTGAACCCCACCTCTGTCCCTGTGCCTCCTACATAATTTATGTCCATAAGTCCTTGTGGAATAAATTAAGATCATAATCAATCTCTACTGTGGGGTCTGCAAATCAGGAAACTTCTAGCTAACTCTAGGCATCCTGAATAAACCGCTAATGCAAGAAGAGCAAAGGACTGTGAGAAAAGTCTGTTTGACATCGCTTGGCCTGTAGCACGCCTTCCAAACCACATTTTTCTTTTTGGATTTAACACACAGTCACTGCAGGCTGAGCTAATGAATTCTCTTCTGTTTCACCAAGAGAAGTATTTCTTCTACCAGGAAGGCTCTGTATACTGATGCTGATACTTTTCCTAATCTAAACCACATTGCTGCTTGTACCCTCAAGTGTAGCTCATATCTATTTACTACCACAGGAAGAATAATGGTACTATTATTAAAATAGAGACAAAATGTTCCTTGGGTCAGAAAAAAATTGGAGTGTATGTCTGAGGGGATTATGTATTACATTTCATCACAAAGTTGTCATTTTGTGATGTACTGTAGAGCACTAAAAGCTATTGTTCCAATGAATTATAACTCCAAATACCTTCACCCTGCGGAATTATTTCATCGGGAGACTCAGTATTATATATCACCAATGTAATGTGTAACATATTTCCAGTGCCATATCTTTATTGTATGCTATCAGCTAAAGGAGCATAATTAACATTATAATAGGGGCTCACATTTTTTGTTTTATATATTCAGAGTTATATTAGTTGTCTCTGCAGCAAGAACATTAAAAATGTTCATAGGTGAAACTGTAAAACCTCCTTGGAAATGTAAATTATTTTCTACTTTAAGAAGCATTTTATGAGAAAAAATATTTAATCGATAAAACAATCAGAACTTTATATGCAAGCTTTTCATTTTGCATTGCCGCAGCTGCTACCAACTGACTATTTTACAGGAAAACAAAATTATAGTAGAAAAATAAGAATGATCCTGTTCAGCTGCAGTCATGCAAATGATGAGCAACAGCGGACTGAGAGGCTTAAATGCCAAATCTTGCTCAATTTTCTCTCAGGCCATAAGAATTTTAAATTGTCCCTAAATATTTTAAGCAGGGTAAGAAATAGACCTGTAGTACTCATATAACTATCCATCTCCAGCTTGTACTTTAAATTCTGGCCAGGCTAGCTATTAAGGGGTAATTAGAAGTGACAAGGGAGATACAACATTCAGCACAGACTTGGTTTTTTTCTGGCTTAAGAGCCTGCTTACTTTATGCAAATTGTTCAGAGGCCATTATCATGCAGCCCTAACAATCAGTATTTAATTTGTTGATAGCTTTGACAGTTGTGGCCAGAGTATAATTGGCATGGACTCTCCTGGAAAAATAAAATAAATTGGGTTGTGCATGAAGCTAAACAACATAATTACCAACAATTAGACATTAATTACGTGGTAGCAGATCCTCAAATCCTTTTCCTGAATTTGGCCAAAACCTAGACCTAATTACATTCTAATTTTGTGAAAACATTCATGTTCCTGAGATAATCAGGTGTTCAGAGGTGTTTTCTCTAGAAATCGTGTATCATTATGGATTACTGTGTCAGGAAATGAATGGTGTTCATATTTGGAGATGATTGAAAATACAGAAAATGGATGTGATTCAAGTTAATTTGTTGGACACTTATTACTCTCCAAATCTTTTTCTCTCTCTCTTTTCCTAATAATATAAAAAAATTAGGAGCATAGAAAATAAAATCCATTAAGGAAGGGCCCAGCCCACTGTGGGCAGTGCTTACACCTGGACAGATGGTCCTGGGTTGTGTGAAGAAGTATGAAGAAGTGAGTTGAACTGACCCACCAGTGAGCAGCGTTTCTCTAATGTCTCTGCTTCTGTCCCTGCATGCAGGATACCACCTGAGATCTTACTGACTATACTTCATAATGGGCTCTGATTGTAAACCCTTGGCTTTCCCCTCCAACACACACACACACACACACACACACACACACACACACACACACACACACACACACACACACGATTTTGCTTTGAAAAGACAGAAACATAATAATACTTATGTCCATAATAGATCTTCCCCAAGTACTTCCTGTCATAACAAAGACCCTGAGCATTACACAGAGGACTCCAGAAAGCTAGGGAAACACTCCTGCTATATATACATGAGGATGTTCACATAAAAATATTAGAGCATGAACTGAAGAAGTTCTTGGCAGTTAAGAGCACTTTATGGTCTTAGAGAATACCCAGATTCAATTTTCAGTGCCAACATCTTAACTCACAACCATCTAGAACTCCAATTAACACCTATGTGGGCTCCGGACATGTATGTAGTCTAAAAACATGTACACAGACAAAATACTTGCACACTTAAATAAAGTAAATACATTCTTAAAAGGATACAGCAGATTAAATGATGAATGGAGATGCTTTATGGTTTCCCTTTATAGTATGAGCAGCTTGTGAGGGATATCCTTTCTGATGAAAAGCACAAGATGTATCACGAAATTGTAACAATGTAACATAACATGAACCAACATTGCCTTCTTTAATTTTCTCTATCAAGTGTTGAAGAATGCCTAAAAGTGTATCTATTATGGTACAACCTTCTTAATTTTAGTAGGTTTATAGTCTAGCTGTGGCTAGCAGGATTTTCTTAACTTGACACAACTGGAAAACTCTACCAATGCTTGCTCAGAGTCATCCACTATCCTATCCTATCAGATTTGTAGTATTTCTCTGTTTGTTTGTTTTGTTTCTTTAAAAAAAAAAAAATAAACACTGGTAATTTATTCAATTAGCTAGGTGATGTATGCTTTATCATTGGAGAATAATAGGTATCCAAATCAATCTCCTTTCCTCTCACCTGCCCCCTCTCCTCTCCTCTGCCTCAGCATATTTTGATTCTCTTACCTGCTATCTCTTTCTCTGTATCTACACTCATTTTTCTGCTCCTCATCTTTCTTCTGCATCATTTGACATTAGTCCTTACGTGTTCACTCCCAGTTTTCTTTTCTGTATTGATAACTGTGAGTGTCTTCTGTGGTTGGTGTTTTGATTGATTTCAAATATTAGAATTAAAACCGTCTAACTTCTGTTCCATTTTCTCTATTCAAGTCTCTCACAGACATGAATATTATGTGGCCGGAAGTCCCTCCTCAGTTCTTCATCCCGGACAAGCAGCTGGCTGTTTCTCGGCTCTTCTTTTTCCTTTTTGTTTTTCTTAATTTTTACTCTTTGATTTTTCCCTTCTTTTTTGAATGTTTTATTTGTCAGACACGTGTAAGTATATTTTCTATATAACATGACTAGATATACACCCCTCAGCTCTGTCTAGGTAAAGAATCAGTCTGCTCGTTGATTTGGCAACATTCATTTTATAACATCTGGCTTCTTGATACTTCCTGTCACGTATGCAGTGCTGAACTAAGTCACATAATATAAAACTCCCAACTATCCCTAATGGTTAAAAATATATTCTCTCTGTGTCTCTCTTTGTCTGTCTGTCTCTTCCTCTCCTCTCTCTCTCCCTTTCCCTTGCTCTCTGTCTCTCTTTGACTCTCTTTCCCTCCCTCTCTCCTCCCTTCCCCCCTCTCTCTCTCTCTCTGTCATTGTCTGTGTTCCCCCCCCCCCCAACCTTTTCTGGGGATGTTGGTTTACCAGCTCCTCAGGGGAAGTGTTCTGTTTGAGAGATTGTCCTAAAGGTTAAAGGTTGCTCTCGATGTAGCTCCTTTTCCATCATGATGGCTATCTATCTTTCTCATTCCCCATCTATCTACTGTTCTCAAGAGTATTTGAAGCATATAGTGAAGCGCAATTCCATACTTGAAAGGGAAGGTTCACATTTTTTTTAAGGGCCCTCATGTTTATATCATCATATATTCTATCATTTCTGTCTAATGCTCCCATCATCACATAAAGATCCATTCATGGCCTTGGGGCCTAATAAACATCATCTCTGGACAGAATTTAGGTGTTATTTCCCTTTATGGAACAACTACAATTGTTCTATTCTCATATATAATGCTGTTCTATATCCTATAAAACAGTAATGTAGCCATTGAATAAAATCCAAGAAAACCACATCCTCTAGACTCAACAGTACCGCCATAAATATGAACACACAGAGGCTGTGATGGTAATCTCAAATTCTTGGAGTGGAGAGGGGGGTTCAAATCAGATGAAATCTCAAATATTGATAAGGTAAGTAACATAAACCTTCCCTTGTTTAAGAAGCTACTTGCAACTGACAGCAGCTGGAATTACAGAATAAGCTTGCCCCCCTCCTCCAGTGGAGTGGAACTGGCTTTATCAACTACAGCCCAGGTTAGATCCAGTGCTTAGAAATTGTACCAAAATGTACTCCATGAGAGGGAGGGGGTGAAGTGGGAGGGAGGGAAGAGAGGAAGAGAGAGGGGGAGGGTTGGATAGCTGATGGGGTATGGAGCTGAGAAGGATACAGGAGGAATTGCTTTGCACCCTGATAAAATGTGGGAGCAACATCAGTGGTGGTTCACAGCTACAACATATTTCCATCGCTGTAACTTTGAGTTATGAAGTCTCTTGTATTCCCTTACAGGTCCTGGCCACGGAAGATATCTCCCTGTGTCTTACTGCTACTCTCTGACTCCTGGTCTTCCTGTCTGCCAGTCTGTCTCTCTCCCTTTCATGCTCCCACTCTGAGACAGCCTTTATTCTCCCCCTCCCAGAGTAAATGAGTTTCATTAGATTTTTTTGTTCGGTGTGAGTTCTTTGCAGATCACCTTGGCCAGTTCACTTAAGGTACTCTTTCTACCCTCTTTTCTATTATTTGAGGTAAAGAAAAAAATGTATTGCATCTTTTTTTTTTTCTCTCTCTCTCTATTTTAAATATATGCTGGCTTTAAACAACATATATTATACTTGAGATTGACTCTGAAATTTGTAACAACCAGCCTTACATGATTTTTTGTTATATACTCTAGTTATATTTACAATAACATAATGTGATTTTTTTTTTTACTGGTTTTATGCTGGCAGTTTATTCTGTGAAACTGTACTACTATGTAAATTGAAACTCTATTTCACAGCACAATACTTACCATATAGTCTAAACTAATGATCTATCAACCCTCCCCCACATTTTTGTTTTGTATTTGTAATGTCCAAAGTTATAAACTATTACAAACTCATGAGATATGTGTATATATGGTTTAAGACTTTTTACCTCTAGAAAATCAACTCACACTCAAGTATACTTCAGGAAGATGAATCCAGCCATTAAAGATTTTGAGGCTGGATGGGGTGAGAAGAAGAAGCTGAACAATAATATATATATTATTTTTTTTCACTCATAAATAGTATGCTTAGACCAAGGAAATGTCATTCCTGTAGAATATCAGATTGGTTTATAGACAATCAGCAACAGCAGCAAGTTGCGTCTTGTCTTTGATGGTGAAGAACTCTCTGAATTTAGAGTATTAAGAAAGCAAGGAGCAAATATAGGTCACATTGAGAAATGTCATTAAAGGTTAAAACACTTGTATCATTTTATAAATTGTTTTATTAGTATGAATATTAGTAATTCTGGGAAATATCATTTATACTTTAATATATCTCTAAGAGATGTTTTTTAAATTATATGCAGGAAGATAGAGAAAGGAAAAATCATCTCTCATTATTGGAACCTCTTCACTTTATTTCAGAATTTAATTTAAAAACAATTTTTGTTTCCTGGGATCCAGTGAGTTAAAGAAAAATGACTGAGAATAATTTGGAGAATCCAAATTGAAGAGTATAAACAAGTGTGTAAAAATATACTTTAAACTATTCCATATAAAATTGCTAATTAAAAAAATAAAATGAATGACTAATTAAATAACCATTGTAAAACATTTTTGCAATCATTTCATTTAATGTCATTTAAAATTGGCCTCATAATAATTTCTTAGTACAAATGGCATATGCAAATTAGTGTCTCTGTAACAGTTTAAAGTCAGCAGGACTGGCTACTTGTATTCCCACAGAAAAGGGCATGGAGCTAATTGACCCTGTAAGAGACAAAGTAAACCCACTGTGTTTTAATTCAGGGTGCAATTATATGCCTGTGCATGTTTTCACATGCCAATTATTTCTCTTCAGAAAAATCTACATATTTCAAATATCTTTGCATATGAGAGGGAAAGGGATAGACCAGAACACACTCTTAACAATGCCATTAGAAGCATGCAGGCAATTAACTTTACTATTTAGTACAAAGTTAAGAGCACTAAGGATGAGGTAATAAATATTCACAAACACTTCATTATACTGAATTGAGAACTGACACTTATTTTTTTAATACCTAATACAGGCAGTCTTATTATTAAACTTAATGGCATCTGAGAAATGATGAAACACAGCCGTGAGCTTGTAATGAGATAAGCTTGTAGCCTGATAGCTTGCATACAAATCATCTCATCTGAATAAAATGAATGTTTGGTTTTTATATCTCTCCTGAAGCACTGGTGAGTCCTCTTTCTCATTTTATGAGCAATTATAAAAAATATAAAATAAAAGTTTAGCTCTGATATGAGGTGTCTGTGGGAGGGTCTGAATTTCCAACATGATATTTCAGATTCCAATTAAAATTCTTTGTAGTTTAAAGGAATGAATAACAGTTTCTGCATGCAATTAAGTAAAATACCAAGCCTGAATTTTAGTATAAATTATTAATATTAAGCATAATTGTATAATCTATAATGGTGACATGAGAGTATTTAATGTTAAAATTCATGATATTTATGTATTTAATTGCATTTCCACCAAAAAATGGTATGATTACTCTAATTCTTCATTTTTAAATTATAATACTAAGAAAGATAAACATGTTATGCATACATCCCTTATAGATCAGCATAGGAAGGAAATTATATTATTCCAGCTAAATAAACTAAAATATTAACTCAATCTTTCAGATTCTGAAATGTTATTTTGTAAAATGTTTATTTGTATAAAAGTTAATTGAAATATAAGTATATCAGTTTCCTCCTTTCATTTTCCCCTCCAGGGTCTTCTTTCCAACACCATCCATGTAAAAACACTTTCAATTTGATACATATATGGAAATGCATGTAAATCTGTACTATATGAGCAGGCGTGTATTTGTATTCAAAAATATAAATATTTTATCACTTCATTGTCAACTGAATTCATTGTTTCAAGTTCACAGAAGATAGTCTCAGAGTGGGGTAACTTCTCATCATTTCATAAAGTGTCTCCTACATTTAGTATCCCATATTTAACCAAAAAAAAAAAAAATGTCTGGGGTCAGAAAAGTGGTTAGTGAGTAAAGGAGATTGCTGCTTTCCCTGAAAGGTTGAGTTTCATCCATGGGTTCCCCTACAGTGAAAAGAAAGAACTAATCCTACCAGTTTTCTTCTCTTACATATTCATTTCCAATACACACACACACACACACACAGCCACACACACACACACACACACACACACACACACACACACACACAAACACTACACACAGACACACATACATACACAGAGACACATACATACATACACACACACAAACACACACAGAAAGAGAGAGGGGGGAAGATAGAAATATCTTAATTATCATTTAAATGTTTTATTTTTGAAGCATAAAATATCACCTAGAAAAGACTACCACAAGAAGCCTTCCTTGACATGATTCTTAGAAAATAATTTTTGAACTAGGGTCTCAAAGTTTACTACAACATCCAATATAACATTTCAGAGATATTCACAATATCATTATCAAATACTATCTCCATAGATAAAATTAAAACAATCACTTGTATAAATAAGTTAGATTTTTGAGACTTCCAAAATTAAAGAGCATATTTAGAAAAAAATTCTAGATAATATATTAAATCAAAACTCAAACTCCTCTCTTGAACTTCCCTAAATATCCATTTTACTGTATAGATACAGATGTCTTCTAAGTGTAAAGACTCAAATATACATGAATAAAGGTATTTAAAGGGTATAGCAAAGCGTAGAAAATGTTACAGGATAGGTCTTTCTTGCTACTCAGGTAGAATGCCTCAGTGAATTTCTACCTAGCATTCCTATATGTTACTCTGTTCATTGAAAAATCAACTCTTTATACAGTTAACATGCAACTGACAATACTACTTTTTGCAAAGACGATTAAAAACAAGGTACTGTGTAAACCATGGGGAATAATGAACATGCATAATTCTAGCTCCAAGATAAGATTGTTTACTTATATGTCTTTGCATGAAATGAACACAAAGATAAAGTTCTAGATTTTTCTTAACTTGCAGAAAATCTGTATGTACCAATAGCTTTCGCTTGAGGTGTCTCCATCTTTCCTTGGGTCTTATGTGTTTATGTTTTGCTGAGATCAATATAGTTCCACTCAAATTGGAACCTCATGAAAAGTATTGTGTTCTGATGCTGCAAGTATACAATGTTAAATTTTACACTTTATCAATCTCAATCTGCCCCACTGATTATAACTGTAATGCTTTTTGTCTCTGCATGTCTCTTCATGGGATGAAGCGTGGCAAAGTGTGACAGACCTCCTCCCTTTAAAAACAAAGACAAACAAAATGCATCACCCTCACTTGATACAAACAGCTATAAATCAACAAGCACAGAGCCTCCAAGTCTCCTGTTCCTGTTAGAAATATACTTTCAAAGTGTTCAGGGAAAATACTTACACCCAAGTGAATGTATCAATACCTAATGTACAAATTATTAAAGTATAATTTTTTCATAAATTGTCTCTGGGGTGAATTGTAAAATCATGACCCCCAAATCATAACATATTCATAGTACTGTATCTTCTAAAAATTCTATTTTCATCTCATCACACACACACACATACACACACACACACATGTCACAAGTCCTAAAATCTGTTATCTCTAAATTTTTTACTAAAATTTGTCTGTTGTAATAATGAGGTTTCTTGTCCTGGGCAGCCAGAGGTCCAGACCCACAGACCTGCAGCTCCAGACCGCTTAGTTGCCCCCAGCTGATCAGGCCCCAGAAATGATTCAGACGCTTATATTAAGTTTATACTATTTGGCTTATTGCTCAGGCACCTTCCTAGCTAGCTCTTATATCTTAACTCAACCCATTCTCATTAATCTGTCTGCCACATGGTCTGTGGCTCACATGTGTTCCTTACATGCTTACATCTTCTTGGGCATCTGGTTCAGTCTGTCTCTGCCCTGCCTCTCCTACCTATGTTGTGATTTCCCCTCCTACTTTTTCTATGGTGCTTGTCTTGGGTCAAAACAGCTCCTTTATTTAAATATTATATTCACAGCATACAGAAAGACATTCCCACATCAGTCTGTATCCAAAATACGTAAAGCACCCAAGGGTTTCACATATCCATTTCTTTTTCTGAGTACAACGTTTATTTATAATGACGAACATGTTGGACAGAAAATTTTTTGGTGAGACAGAATAATGAATTTACTCAAAGCACAACGAATAGAAGCATTCAGTGCATAAGGTTTTTATTTAGTCCAAATACACTTTTTCTCATTAACAAATATGTGTTTGACTTGCAATTTTCAGCAAACTCTCAATACTGATCTTACAAGGACTAGGTGCAGGTCAGTTCTCTGGGTGGCACATAAGTGTCTGGCCCTTCTACATTTCTCACTTTTGTGTCCAGGACTCACTGTAGGATGTGTTGGGACTGTGATATTTCCTGATAGAGAGATTTTTAAGGATAAGTAATTGGCATTTGTTGGTTTTATATTTTCATTAAATTATTAAATACATATTTTTGCCACTTTAATTTTAAGGTTTTAAGAACTAAAGTATGCTATGGGTATATTTTCTGGTATATTGTAAATATTTTCCCTCCTACTGTTTTAATAAAAACACAGATTGGCTGAAGGCAGACAGGAAGTGTGGGTGTACCAGACTCAGAAAACTCTGGGAATATGAAGAGCAGAGCAGAAAAGCCAGAGAGACACTACAGAGATACCATGAAGAGATACCAGAGAGATGGCAGAGGGACTAGTGGAGAAGCTAGCAGATGCAGAGGACAACTATGTTGCTCTGAGAAGAGGTATCGAGCTTCATGACTGGATAAGATAAGAATCATGTGTTAGTTTAACAGTAAAGAGTTAGCAAGCTCTATGCTTGGGCCCTAGGTCAATCAACATAAAATTATGTAAGCATCTGTGTGTTTCTGTGGGACTCTGGGTCTGAACTAAAGGCCAGAAACATACTACTACAAAAGTATAAATCTGTGAAACACTGACTTGTTAATTATAGCTAATAAATAAAAAATAATTCTTAAATTGATAGAATATGAGCATATTCTGGTTTTAGAGTAGAGGCAACATAATCTATGGTGTTTCGATATCTTCTATTTTCTGTAGATGATGGATCAGAAACTTTCAATGTCTCTTATAGAATTTTAAGATCTAAAATAATTTCATAAAAGCAACTCATCACTAGTCAACCTGACTCAAAAGTGCTTTTTTTTCCCCAAAAAAACAACAAGATAATTTTCCAGAAAAACAAAATAAAACAAAACATAGTTTAATTTCTTGTTGAGCAAATAGTCAGGGCAATTTATGTAAATTCCCTTTTATACTTCCCATTCAGGTCCTGGTGTGTGATTACAGAGTACTGAACTCTCAATGTTGTAGAGACATTTATAAAAAGTGTATGATATAGACTATTCTTTCCAAAATTAATGGCTATAGGACACTGAGGAAATTCACATACTCTTATGGCATAGAGAATTTTTATGGGTATACATATATAAATAATTTGCATACACTGTAAGATTCTCAGCATTTATATTTGTAACGTTTCTTAACTGAAAGAAAGTGAATTAACCTAGTATGAGATGACAATTTCCTACTTTATCTTATGACATTATACTCTAAAAACTATTCATAATGACCCTTATATAGCATATCATAAATTATAATAAATTATATCTATATGAAATATAAAACATGATAATTTAAAAGTATTACTTATTCAAGTAAAAACATCAGTTCATTGTGAGATTTAGGGCATGCATAACGAATATGGAATGGAATGTAAATTTAGTAGAATTGTATGATTGCCTTCATATTCTTTATACTTTAATATATGCATATTCTTATTATGCAGGTTGATAAAAATACTTTTAAGTATCTTAGGGAAATGATAAAACCACTTTTATAATCTTGATAATCGGTGATAAGGTACATTAAGTAATTGGAAAAATAGTTAAGTATGAATGAAATGATAATGAGCAAATTATCTTACTAGAGGTTTAAAGTATAATATACATTTCCTTGATTATGGTGCGTTTTGGTAGATTTAAAATCAATGTGCTAATGTGATGTCTATACACCGTGCTCAATACAGCACTATCGCTAGTAGGTTAGTAGAACTGTCAACCTATAATTCTATCTATGTTAATAGAAAGAATAAATATATAAAAACACACTAAAATACTTTCTACAGCTAGAAAAGAAGAAAATCCTATTATTTGAAAAAAAATATAGAAAATAGAAATGTTATAGAAAATAAGCCAGGCATAAAACAAATCACATGTTGTTAGGGTTATGCATAATCTAAAACAACAACAAATTTCACAGAAAATAGAATCATGAATAAAGAAGGCAGAGGAGGAACAAATGGACTGTATGGTTATTTAATGCTACATTTCAGTCACCAAGTAAAATCAACATTTATTTTGATTCAGACTGGTCAGTACCATTGTATTATACATTAAAAAATTAATAAGAACTTTGAAATGTTCTCAGAATTAAAATGTTATCTGAGGTGGTGGACTTACAGCCATTCACAAAATTACATTTGGGTCTTAGATTTATGATTCAGGTCAATGAATATCTAGCAATGGTTATTTTAATCAACTTGAAACATAATTATTTTCAAAATAGAAAAAAATAATTATCCCTACATATTCTTTTATATACTAAAAAAGTCACATATCTCTGATAATTTTTAAGATATATTGCCTAGATTTCTACAAATACATAAATTGAACTTTATATTTTTGCTAAATACTTTATTCTTAGGATTTGCAAAAAAAAATGTTTATCTTAGATGGCTTCTGATCTGTTATCTGCATCTAGGAGCTGACTTACTTAGAAAGGCTGTTAGGAGCTCTAGTAATGTATCTTTCAACAAGAACTTTATATACATTTGACTTCAGTACTGTCAAGAATTCTGTGTGTAATCTCCGTGTGTAGTACCTAAGTCCTGCCAATCATTCATTGCCCTGTTTCTGCATCTTCAACTCACAGCATCTTCATTGTATGAAGCTTGTTCCATGAAATCACCATCAACTTTTAGAAGAATGATAACATGCATCACTTTTCCTGTGACAATCTACTCTGAGTATTAATATAAATCATCTTAAGAGTCAAAGCTCTTACACAACTAAGCCCCTCTCTCTCAAGCCAACATTTATATTGTCATCATTTGCCACATCACTTGAAGCACAACAGATTTTTTTCTTAAATTGTTAAACCAACCTATGTTATCCTTGAGAAGAAAAATTACTGTTTTAACACGATCACTCTGAACACGATAAAGTTTAGTGGCTGCCGCGCAGAAAAGGGAAAACTTACAGGATCCTAATCTGATAACCAAAAGTGTTTTTGAACTTAATGGAATATCACTTGAAACCACTGAACACTCATTTACTGTGATTGTATTTCATAATAAATCAATCCCAGTAAATCATCCAGCTAACGAAATATTTCGAAAGCAAAGATGAAAAGAATTTTCCAGACACGCTGCAGTAGGATAATATGGGGCACTCAAGCGAATACAAGAATTTTGGGAAAATGCAAAATATTTTTAAAGAATAACGTTTTTAAAGTCAACTAAATAATTTATTACACAATTCCGTCAAATTTGTACTTATACGAAGCAAGTTAAAGTAAAAGTTTAAGATAAATATTGAATTCCTTATCCAAGATGCTTATGAAGGAAGGAAGAGTGTCAGCTTTAAAATTATTTGTTGCTGTTGTTCAGGAAGAACAGTTTGCTGTAATCACTGACAGTGAGCAGTGGATAAGCTTTTTAGATTTGAAAGATCCACTGATCCAAAACAAAATGTCAGATTTGACCTAAGACTAGACATAAACTTCCTTGCTTTATATATACCTGACACACAAAATTCTTAGCGCACCTGTGTTTTGACTGGGACCCTCATGGAGCTCAGAAGAGAGAGAATGCTTGTCATGCTCATGCTCCCAGCTTCCCAGCTTCCGGCTGTGGATTGAGATCACTCACCTCTCCCCATTTCAGTGTTTTCCTGCACAGGTGACTGATCAAAGCTGCTGTTGTCCTATAACTCATATGTCGGCCTGAAAGTGGACCATGTATGAGAAACTGAGTGGCAGTGAATGGGGCCTGGGCTCTGCTTTCTAAGAATGTTAACTTTTAAAAGTTGGTTTTCTAGGAAGATGATATTTCTCTCTAGCTAGAAGATCCAAGTTTATGCTATAGCCTCTATACTGCAAGAATAACCTTGATAAATGGTTGACTGAGAGACACTGCTTGGACAATTGTATGCTTAAAGCTGGAAATAAAACAACTTAGAAAACTAAAATGTATGCCTCTTGCTTTTGGATGATCTATTGAACTCATAAGTGATAATTGAGCCTAGATTCTATACCCAACACTGAACTTGCAAGGAAATACAATATACCACACTGAGAGATATCTGCGATGTACACCTTTTTATTTATTTATTACTGAAAACCATAAAGAAGTCTATGGAAAAATTCATGCATTTAGTTAACCTGTGTTTGGGTCTCAGGGACAATTTTGCAGAATGGGTGACTGGAACCTCTGGTCAATAAATGCTCAAGGGACAGAACATTATACACAGAGAAAGGTACATGCTCAGCCATCCTTGATGTCCCAGGGACAGAGTACAATTGGCAATTTGAAAGAGTAACAGTGTAACAGAAAATGATAGCTAGACAAGCTCTGTGGGTAAGGAGGGAATAGATTAAACAACGGTGTCACTTAGGACACTTAATGAACTGGCTTTTCAAAAGGACAATGGTGGTGACTCACTAAATGAGTGTAGTACTAGATAGGCCTTGAACTAAAATAAGTTAATCTAATTTAGCATCCAGGACAGATAGCTCAAGTCCCCGGACATATGCTGGAAGAATTAAGTCTCCATGAAAATCAAAACAAGAAATTAAGTATCACATGATAATTTTGCAAGTAAGGAATCAGATTTGGTGAACGATTTATGCAATTATTAGCAGAATGGCTAATAAGGAGATTTTAACTATAATAGGGGATTTTCAGTTAGAATAACTAGAATCATGATGGGCACATTCGTCAAAGCAGAAATGTACACAGGTTATATATTTCAACATAAATACCAATAATTTACTTATTTATACCACAAATACATTTTACAAATTATGATATCATAGGCATATAAATTGTATTTTCCTATTAATATCATATATAAAAAGCTTTAACTTTTCTGCTTTTTACATACTTTCAAAACAATATATTATTATTTTAAAACATACTGTAGTCTACTCTCATGTATACTGAAGTTTAGAGGTAAGCTATATACATTCTTTATTCGAATATATTTTCATATATGTACAGTTCATAAATAATTATAAAACCTAAGCTCAAAGTTAATTTTAGTATTTGGCAGACAAATTCTTTCTTCACTACTATTTCTTCTTAACATGTTTCTTTGTTAAGTTAGTATATAATTTGAGTTGCTATTAGAATTTTGGAATTGCATTGTAAAATGCATCAAAGCCACAATGTGCAATTATAATTGAAATTGAGTTAATACTTTGATATGAATAGACAATATTTTATATTTGTTTTATCTGCTCTCTAAGCTTATTATGAAATAAAATACTATAATACAAAATAATTACGCTCTTTTGTTCATTATTTAACCAAATGTATTCCAAATTCAGCTACTTTTTCTTATGATGCTCTTTTGTGTTCAAAGTCAGAGCCAGCATGGACTCCTCATTAGCGAGATTTGAAATAACTAAGATAAATGCATATGGATCATGTTGAAAATGTCAAAATTGGAAAATAATATATTTTTAAATATTAAAAACATTACATAACTTTGATAATACAGTATGCAAGGAAGAAATCATGATTAAAGTATCTCTATGATATTTTTAGGATATATTTGTAAGTATATGTTTGTGAACATAAAGACAAATGCCTTAAGGATTCTAATTATGAAGTTATAGATAATTGTGAGTCCCCCAGTGTGCATTATACATACATAACTCAGGACCTTTACTACAGCAATAAACACTTTTAACCATTGATTCATTTTTTGAGTCAAATATGTTACTTTGGAATTAGCAAATTTTTTATGTGGTTTCCATGACACAGCAAAATGATATGTACATTACCATATATTTGAAGTTAAAATATCTTTTAAAATTTTTGTTGTTATACATCATTTCCTCTTAGAAATCTATGAGGCAGAGATTTTTTTCAAAAAAAAATTAAAAAAAATTTACTTCATGGATTTTTGTCAATTTTGGAAAACTACAAATCTTTATAAATTCTTTTTATTTTCATATGTATGCACAGAAAATATAAATTATTCTAAAGCTATTTTCTTTAAATGTGACACTCAAAACTTCTCATTCATTGATTTATCATGTTAATTTTTTGATTTACTGTATTCTTAATTCAGCAGTATTCAACAGGAATGCATTGAAATGAGAGGATGATCTTCTGCATAAAGTACAAAAGAGCTCATGAAACATGTCCATAAAATTAGTGTAATGAGAAACATCATGTGTTAACATTATCCAAACCAAATTGAGGGATATTAATTACATAGTTCTGAATTTTTTTCTAAAAATTTCAATGTTGATAAATATAAAACATCTTAAGTAGCATGTCAGATTAAGGTAAATTAATATATAACAAGTGAATTGATTGCATGACTTTGTATTATTTTATGTAACAGGAATGTTTGTGATATCCTGCAAACAATAAAATTAATAAATTTAATAACAATTGTGTTGATTTGCTGATTGGAATATTTGTGTCATGATTATGATTCTGTATTTCCTTTGATGCTGGTGTATTAAAAAAATGAGATCATGTGAGGTCTTATTAAAGCTGAACAGGCTGAAATGCAGGTATGGTCAATATCTTCATGCAGTGATCGATGTGTGATGTGTTTTCTGTGCTTCAGCTGCTGTCTATCATAGGTGTTTTTTTTTTTTTTCCAAGTTTTGTTGAGTGCAACCCAAATATATGCAAAACATCTCAGAAAGGATTTTTAGGAGTAACATTATTGTTGGAAATCTGTGATGCTTTGTAAATAAGTTTGTGATAATGATAAGATTATAAAAATGTACAGGGAATAGCATTAAAAAATAAATCAAAATAACATAAGTGAAGGTTCCCAAAGATATTACTGTCATTTTACTGTCTGTGAATCATACGTGTTGTAAGATAGTGGCATTAGTGAACAGAATTCATAATTTTATTCTGTGGTTTCCAATTAATTTGTAAATGTAGAGCCAATGAGGGAATAAGGAGACACACAGGCATGTTCAAAACCGAGCAAAAGGAAATGGACCCTACACCTTGGGATTTATAGTCTTGCTTATCACGATCTCTTAGTTTCTTGATGGAGTTGTTATTAATACTTATCCTATATTCTATACTGATTCAATCACATTTGTCTGAGCACACGAACTGTGGTTAGATGAGTTTATCCTCCGAAATATTTAGTCCTTCTTGTAACAGTACTGTATGGCAATAATTAAATTATAGAAGGTCAGAAGTTTTGGAAGGACTGGTCCCATCTCTTCATATGACTGAGGAGAGTGTATTCCTATAAAAATGCTCTCTATACACATCTTCACACTTTTCCTCTTTTCAGCAATAGTACAGCGAAAGAGTGATCAGCCAGGAATCTCCAGACAGGATACAAATGGCTTGTTTTAAGAATCCACGTGCAAGTACTATCAACAATATTTAACTTTTCCTAATAAATTACCTATTTTTGGCTTTTTGCGACAAGAATAACCAGCTAATTAAGATATTATCAGAGTGTTATCTAATATCATTCTGATTCTCTCTGAAAAATTATGATCATTTCTATTTTTTCAACCTCTTTAACTTGAATAACACTAAGATTTCAATTCATGTTGCAAGTTTACCTCCACATGAAAATGAAATGTAAGTATGTTTAATTCCCTCTATTGACAGACTCTAAACCAAAACTTTACCATGGCCTTCGAAGTGATTTCATATTCTCAAGAGCTGGTTTAACTTGGTAATTCATCACCATCACCATCACCTTTAGCTAAACAGGACAAATTATATACATATTCTTAATGTATGATTAAATAAATGAAGCGGATGTTCACAGGTGAGACAGTGTACACATAAACAATTTTGATACATTCCACTTTAACTTGAAGTATATTTAAATTATAGAAAGAAGGCTGAATAAAAGAAAGGATATCACAAGAAATAAATGCATATAATAGTCCATGTTTAAAAACTGCACATATCATATCTTAAGAAAAAAAAATACTAACTTGTAGCTACTCAAGCCAGATAAATGTATTTGATTGTGATTTCTCTTGATTTCTCCTTGATTGCACAGTTCCTGTAAAAACTAGCACACGATTTAGAAAAGGAAGAAGTAATTGAGTAGTTTGTGCTCTGACATGTTACATACATCACAAAAGATCCTGTATGTCATTAGAGGATTTCTGTATGACTTGAATTTTTGCTCTGGTGACTAGCTATCAAATTTTAATATGATTTAGATGGTTTCCAATGATGCAATACATTTAATGCTAGACCTGCATATCCCTAAACAAACAGGAATCACTAAATCATGCTATCAAATTTTTAAAAGGCTTAGAAAGTCACTTAAAATATATTGTTAAATTGTAAGCAATGGAAGGAGGGATGGAGTAGAAGAACAGAAATTTGGTTCTTTGATTCTTATTGGCTCACTGTAGAGTACTAAACCAAGTCCAGTAAGAATGACGTTATCTTTTGTCCTGCATGCATGCCTACACACACACACAAACACACACACACACACACACACACACACACACACACACACAGAGATTATTTTTTATTTGCATTAATATATCTTCAAAATTATATCATTTAAACCACATAATTAAGAAAATTTCTTGCATATTTCATATAATAGTACATGTCTCCACGGAAAGTGTGTTGAAAGCTTTTATATAATTTAAATATATTGATTTTTCATGAATACTTCCCTTATTTTTCTACATAAAATGTTCATGATGCATTAGTCTTGTGTGTTAGCTGATTTGCAAATACTTTAATGTCATTTATGAATTTGATAAAATAGTCAATGGTACTGTCATTTTTGTGTGAAGAGTTTTAAGTTACTCGTCTATGCTGATAGAGTTGAGGAATGATTTAGTCTCATATTCATTCATGGTTAGATAATACAATTATGCTACATTAGATCTTTAATGTTTTGGTACTCTGTTCGCCGAGACATTTTCAAGTAGTAGGCAAAATCCTAAAAAAGAAGGACATATTTTTGAGGCAAGATGCACTATTCATAAAATGTCTGTCTTACAAAAATGATAGCTATGGAAATAAAAGCTAAGATATTATTGAATCTGCACATAACATTTTGTTATTCATAGTCCTTCTTATATGTATTTTCACAGTCCACCAAATCATATATCCTTAGGGTTGCTTTAATAAACCTACTATCTGAGATTCAGATAAATTGACTGATATTACTTTCTATTGATCTTTGAGATCTTTTTCTTATAAATAAATCATTTTATTTAATTAAGTTGTATGAAATACATATTGCCAGCAATACATTTTTTAGGTTAAAAACTTTAAATGTTTGGTGTTACATATGTTATTGATAATAAAATTATTCTTTGATGCTTACAGTACGAATGAACTGAGTCTGTTTCTTCATTATTATTTATTTTGTTTGCACATGTGTATATTATATATATACATACATATATCTATTGTGTGATACATACTCATAATTGTTTCTGAGCTGTCAGGGTATTCACGGCTCACTTGGGTGCACATGAGTGTGGGGTGAAGATCAGTTGTTTCTCTTAAATTGTCATATTTATTTTTCTAAGAGAAAACTTCATTTTCTAATTTGGGCAGTGTTGTAAGGTGTTCCGGTCCCGGGCGGCCGGAGACCTGAGACCCACAGCCCTGCCGCCCGAGACCGTTTATCCGCCCGCCGCCGCCCGGGTCCCCAAAAATAACTCAGAGGCTTATATTAACTTTATGCTGTTTGGCCTATGGCTCAGGCACATTGCTAGCTATCTCTTATATTTTAAATCAACCCATTTCTATTAATCCACGGGCCACGTGGCCTCGGCCCGTAGCTCACCCGTGTCTCCTCACATGTCGTCTCTTGGGCGGCTTCCGCGCGGTCTGCTTCTAACTCCGCCCTGCTTCTATTACCTGAACTGACTCTCCTCCCACTTCCTCTATGGTACCTGCCATGGCCTAAACCAGCTCCTTTATTTAAAGATACAGTACGCACAAATATATTCCCACATTTCCCCTTTTTTCTCTAATCAAAAAGGAAGGTTTCAATTTTAACATAGCAAAATTACATATAACAAAATAGCCATCAAGCAAGAATTACAGTTACAATATCTAGTCTACTTGCACTTAGCAAAATTAAAGAAAACATTTTATCTACTTTATTTTTGTGAATCTAAAGTTTTATATCTAGTATATTTTTTAAATGACTAAGAAAAACTGTACATATAACTATCTAATCTTCAACTACATCAAAGACCACAGAAGGATATAATATTTATCCAAGTAAACCAGAAGTGCAAACGACCTCTAAAATCTAGAAAGGACAGAGATGACACCTATCTGCCTGGACAGTCACTCAAAGTTCCTTTATAAGGTTGGGGCATTTATCTTCAGCCTACAGGCCCAAAGTCTCTTTTCATTTCAGTGAAGCAGGAAATCTGCTCTGTCCATTTTGGCACAGTTCATCCATTGTTTCTCCTTGAGTCTTGAAGAATGTCTGACAGTTTTCTCTGTAAAGCAGGAACCCGAATGATGATCTTGGCTTGCTCTGCCAAAGTCCAGAGGTCATCTTTTTATGGAACCTGCATGTCCAGTTTAAACAGCATACTGTCAAGCAGTCAATATAAAAACAGTTTTTTCTCCAGTGGCTTACCATTACCACAAATAGATGAGACTCTATATGGAGTTTCTTCAATGCCCATTTTCCTGTTGAAGTAGATTAGTGCTGCCAGGTATAGACCTGTCTCACTGTCCAGAAAAGTCTAAGCTCTTAAAATATTTTAAATGCCATATTCTGTAGGTCTTAGAAGTATTTGAAGATTATCTATTTAATTGAAATATATCTTTGTATACTTAAAAATCTTAACTAACCTAACTATAAGTTTGATTATCAAAAGTGACTATTAACCTTCATTTCTTAATTATACACTACAATTTTAAAACAGTTACATGAACATCATACCTTAAACAAGAATAGAAAAACACATACAGCATAATAAAATTGACTTTAAATTTGTATCAATAAACCAAAATCTATACCAATGTAAAGCAGTTTGAGATTAACAGCTGATTACCTGTAAATTTAATAATCTAATTTTTTAAAAAAGCATTTACATACCATATCCCCCGTTTTTTCTTAGAAAGAGATTGACTATGACCATTAACCATTTATAATGAAAACAAACATTTAGAAACAATATTTGGGGAATTTGGGCGTTGTTTTTCTATTACTACTTCCTGCTGATTAAGGGGCGTTGAAAATCTCAGGGTTGTTGAGACTGGGTCATAATCTGCAGCTGTGAAGCTGATCTGGCCATCTCTTCTCATCAGAGGTTTTTTCAGGGGGTCTTGGTTGATGAAACCATATTTGCCTGGAAGCAATCCACAGGTTCTCATCTGTGGAAACAGAAACAGAACTCTTCCAAAGCAATAAATCCTTAGACACAAATTTTAAAATCAAAATACCTTTAAAATATACATTCTTGTTTAACTTAGTAGCCTTTGCAATCCATTGTCTTTTTGCAGTTAGCTCATTAACAGTTAAAAAATTAAAAGAAAACACAATAACAACCAAAATCCAGATTTTGTGTCTATTTTCCATCTTTATGTGGCTTATTATAATTTTATTACTCTATTTCTCACTTTAAAAACTTTTTTTTAACCTCTTTATTTTCTCTCTGAAGCCTATGTACTTTTTACAAACATTGTAACCCGTTTACAGGTTTTCCTTTTATCTGAATCTGTTTTATTGTGAATCCTTAATCATCTTCTAACCTTAAGAGCTTTTAAAATACATTCTCCAAAAAGAAGCACAGTTTTTGCAAATTAGGCTGAATCACTAAGTTTTCTTAAGCGGACCTTAAACAGAGCACACCCAAGAAGGTGCTGCCACGAAGAAAATCTGTTTCTCTTTTGTTCTAAATAAGCAGAAATCTAAAATCAATCACATTACTGAGTCTTTTGTTAGTTTTCAGGAACCCGCCTGATTGTAGCTCACACTGCCTGTCGCCAGCCCGCCGCTGGCGCCATTTTGAGTGTGACCCGGACCATGCTTTGTTTGTACAAAGACCCGCTCCACACACACAATTTGGAAGCTGCCCTGGCTCAATTTCTGCGATCTAAAACTCTTTTTAATCTTTGTTAGGCTCTAAGTGGATAATCGGCCCACGTTGGATGCGCCCTACCAGTACTGGGGTTACAGACATGTGATGTATGGATTTCCATGTGCTTTCTGGGGAACTTAACTCTGATCTCCATGCTTGTGTGACTGGCGTTTGATGAGCCATCTCAGTTGTCTGGAGAGTTGCACTGCTGGATTATTTTCTTTTAGTCAAAGGTTATTTGGGGTAGACCAGCAAGTTGAGACTATCATTTCGTAAATCAAATTGGGTGTCTTGAAAAGCTGCAAGGCTTAGTGGTTAAAAGAAAACCCCTCAAACCAGACAAATTTCTAAACCCAAGTCTTCTGTGTATTTTACTTTCTGCCTTCCTCTTCTAATACAATTGCAGGAATGTCCCACTTATCTCTCAAGCTGGCTATAGACATGAAATGAGTTGAAATAACTACAAGGCAGAGAATAGCACCTAAAACTTTCTAAGCATTATGCTGCAAAGCTGCTTTCGGGACTTTTGTGCTAACAACAATGCTTTACATGAAACTTAAAAAATACCTTCTCATCAATCTGCTTGGTTTTCATAGTGATATCTTTACTTATATCAATATATTCTTCTAAATAATTATAAATTATTTTAAAATTAACTTTATTGAAAAGCAGATTTTTATTAACTCAATACAATAATATATATGTAATTTTATTAAAGAATATTAACCTGTTCCATTATATAAAGCTCTTTGCTAGTTAATTTAACATAAATAAGTTCCTGAAGATAAAGTCATGTCTTTTTTATTTCAATGTGTGAAATAGTTTCAATAATGAAATAATTTTTTTACAATAACTGTGTATGAAAATTCCATATTCAGTAAAAATCTTATTTATAGCCTCTGTATAGTGCTTGTTTCACTTACTTTGGACTTATGAGGTTTATCCAGTTATCTGCAAATTTTACATGCTTGCTAAGGTATGTCTTAGATTTTCAATTGTTCCTGTAAAAATATTTTTCTTCAATTATAGACTAGGGCATAACTGATTGTTTTTTATCAATGATTAGACATAAAAATTGGATCACTTTTAAATATGCTGAGAGTTTCAAATCAAAGTAATTTTATATATCTATTTATAATATCTTATCTATTTTAATAATTAATATTAATGGGTAAATCCATTAACATTATTATGGTCACTGATGATGTTTAGATATGAATTTATAGTATCATTATCTTTTAAAATAGAACCACACATAAAATTATATTTATAGAAGGCCAGGCTCATACAATTTTGAATATAAATCTATAACAGAAAAAAAATATCTAGCAAAATCTACATTAATAGAAGCACTAATGTTCTGCTCTAGACTTTACGTTAATGCTGGGATAAATTGTGATCAGGATCCTAAATTGCTTCCTTATGTAAAAAAGATAATTATCTAATTAGCTAGTCATATGTTACTTACAGGAGCTACTACTTACCCCACACTTAATGGTGATTTTTATTACTATGAACATTTAGTTTAACTCTGCATCAGCAAATTCCATGTTGTCAACTAAATTTATTGTATGTGAGCATTTACATATATTCTAATAAGCACTAAAACAATGAGTCTCCCACTAGTTTACCATAATGTTGTATTTTTAGAGATGTCATTATGAGTTTCGTAATTATTAGCAGACCTCAAGCAGCAAATGTTCATAAAAAGAACCATTGTTAAAAGATTCTGCAGTTATTTATTTTCACTCAGCATCCTATTGTCTTTATAACAGATTAGGAATGATACCCAATGAACTGCATTATTCTACACAATTATATATTTTTAATGATTCACTCTCATTCTTCATAGTAATATATTTATTAATATTCATGCATAATCTCATAGTAGTTTATATATTATATAATACATAATATGTGATATATATGTATATATTTACATATATATACACGTACATACACACACATATATATGTATATACATATATATATATACATACAGAATTTTGGTAAATATATTCTTAGCCAGTGAGAGGGAAAAGTGAGAATAGAATTAATACTTTAGTGTATTTTATCTGCAGTGTTTATTTTGAAGGTTGTTCTCTTTAGTTTTGTGATATGGCATGGATTTTTCCATTTCTCATTGCATATGAGTTTATTCCTAAATTTTCTTTAGTAACTGATGTGTCATTGTGTGACCCTCTAGAACATTTGTCACATCCTAATACAGAAATAGCAGGATTGTAATATTTAGTAGGTATCCTAGAGGCTGCAGAGGCAGGGGGTGTACTATGAGTTCTAGGCCAGCTCAAGCTACATATAGAGTGTCAACTCAACCAGAGCTAAGTAGTGAGACTGAAAAATAAAGATCTAAGCTGTGGTAATTTCCATCTAGTTATTAATCAAGCTGTTTCAAAGAGGTGGGTAATAACACACAACTACATTATGTCATGTTGTCTGTTTTGCAGTAATCTTTATTCTCCTGAGCTCAGCACTGACATTGTTTGCCCTTCTCGCTCAATAGGTTCCAGGATCATGGAATTTGCATGGACTGATTTATCAAGTCATAAGATCAGAATGAGGTAAACTTGTAATCAACCAGACTTTTCCTTATGGCAAAAAACAGATATATGAATAAGAAAATATACATATTACATCAATCACTAAAGTATTTACACTTTATTTAATGTGTCTTATTTATCTCCCATTTTGCCAAAATCTTAAATATAGAATTGTACATGTGAAAAAGATGCATTTGAAAACAAATTATTTTGTAAAACAGTAAAGTGCAAAAGAATTTGTGAAAAATCTTGGCGACAATAGCTAAAATGGTTCTTTAAGAATTATTCCTAGTGCTTTTCCGCCATATTTTAATATCAGTGCCTAGCCCAATCATTATCAGAGACGCTTCCTGTGGCAACCGATGGGAGCAGATGCAGAAACCTACAGCCCAACATTAGGAAGAGCTCAGAGAATCTTACAGAATTGGGGGAAATGATTGTAGGAGACAGATGGCTCAAACACAACAAAAATGATCCACAAAATCAACTAAGTATGGCTCAAAGGGACTTGTAGATGCTAAAGTCGCAATCATGGAGACTTCACCAGGACATGCCTCTTCACTAGGTTCTCTGCACTCATGCTGTGATTTCTTAGGACATTTGTAGGACTACTAACAGTGTGAGTAGAGATGTCTCTGACATTTTTGCCTGCTTAGAGGACTTTAAAATTTTTTTTTTCTACTGGGTTGCCTTTTCTAGACTTTATATGAGAATTTGTGCTTAGTCTTCCTGTGTCTTGTTATGCCCTGTTCAATTGATGTCCCTGGGAGGTCTTCTCTTTTCTGAAGAGATAAAGAGGAGCAATGGATCTGGGAGAGAGAAGAGGTGTGGGAAGGACTGGGAGGAGTGGATGGAGGAGAAAGCTTTTTAAGGATATACTGTATGAGAAAAGAATAAATAAAAGATAAATAAAAGTACGTATATAACCCTTTTCAACAGGATTTCAAGTTTCTATTTTCATGTTTATAAGGACCTGTATTTATATTGTGATTGGCTTTGCAAGGCTGAGACTGATCATTTAATATTGAGTGTGAATTAGGACATATAAAAGTTAGTTTCTTAACAAGGTTTTCAGATTCCTATAATGTGAAAGTCATTTTTCTCTGATTTTTTTTATATTTTCCATACACATAATTGAGAACATATTTAGGAAACATAAGCATAGATCTTGCACAGACTGAAATAAGCGTTAGGCAGTTAAGAATTTGCATGGCACACAGTGTCTGGGTGGAATCTGTAATTTCCTTACTCTTAGGCAGAAAGCCTGTGTCTTCACAGATATGACCAGTATTAAATTAGCAGCAAAAGTTTGCTTTTCTCTCCTTGTGTCTATCCCTGTTCTTGATAGATTGAGACATTTCTTGCCCTCTCACATTTTGCTGGGGTTCATCATATTTATATTGTTACAGTTTTTGTTTATACTTAAAGAATTTAGCCTGACATTTCCTTCCCTCTATATTGTCAATTTGACTTGCCTGCTCATTCTACTGCAGGTATTTTTGTCCGAACGGCTACTCAGCTACATTTGAGCCTTTGAGAAATTCACATTTAATGGTTTTGTTTGCAGCATCAAACTATTTTTAAGATATTTATAATAATCAGTCTAAGCTTCCTATATCTTTTTTTTTCTTTCTTTTCTTAAACCAAGAAGATATTTAACAAATATTGAATCTTTGTGATAATTACCTCAGCTTCTCTTTCTCATACTGTTCTTTTACCTAACTATGGTCAGAAATGTATCTAGTTTAAAAGCCACATTTAGTTTTTGTTAGAAAATCATTTCTACCTCATCAGAAATACTAGCCCAACCTCAGTTTGGTACTAAAATTCATGTCAGTCTGGGGGAGATACCATACTATGGTGATTTTTATACAAGATAAGGATCTGTAAGCCTTCAGCTGCTAAGAATTCAGCTAGGACACTACCAATATGTCACTGTTGGCAAATATTTATTGTAGTTATTCATACTTGTATTCATAGAAACAGATGAAGGATACTTCAAAATCTCTACTTTAACATGTATAATCATGTCAATAATCTAGATACCTGAGAGGCTGAGGCAGCAGCATTGCTTGGAGTTCAAGGTCAGCTTGTGTTATATAATAAGTTTCTGGCAAACCTAGCTACCTTGTAAGTTCCAAGACCATTAGAGATACAGACTTACTTAAACTCTGTCTCTACAAAATAAAATTAAGAATTAAACAATATTTTTAGCCATCCATAGGGCCTCATACTTGTACTCTAAGGAAGCTGAGGCAAAAGAATCACCACCAGTCCAATAGCAGGTAGTTGAACTTCATAGTGATATTCTACTTCACAATACAAAATAAATAAGCAAAATAAATAACTGAATAACAGTTTAAGAGAGGCACCATCTGTTGCACAAGGGTATCTCTATCAACCTTCTCAAATACAGTGTTTGGATAGGAGTATCCAAATGCTTCCTCAGTCATCTGCTATAATTTTCTTTCTGCTTCATCTTAGCCTCCAGATTTTGAATACTACCATTTATTTTCTTTTTCTTCACTAAAATGTAATATTAATATCTTCTTTCATTAAGAACTGCTTTGTTTTTGCTTACATAGGGCCTAAAGCAGGAGATCAGTTGTGGTATTGCAACAAAATGGAGTTGTATTATTTTACCTCATGTCAATGGGTCTCTGTCTTCCAATAGCAAAGCAATTTTTTTTTCTGCCACTAGGATCTCTATAAGATGGCTATTTAGACAATGGGTACTACATTACTTAGATTTTAGACAACTTGAGAAGTGTGATCTTGAAAAATCCCATTGTGTGATCTTGAATTGGGGAGGGAGTTACCTTGAAAAATCAGAGAGTAATCTTGTTTGATGTTTCTCAAATGAGATAACCAAAGTATGCACACCCAAGGTACACTGAGATTGTGCTGTGCTGAGGGAGGAATGGCTGGACCATTGCCTCTTAAATTGTTTCTTGGAGTTAGGTTGACATTTCTCTTTTCTAGGGCATCTTCTCTACCAAAGTTCTATTAGAGAAGTGGTTTTTCAAAAGGAAGATGGAGCTTCTGAACAAAATGAAGATGTTAACTGATTGTGACATCCATTTTTAAAGCAATAAAGTTTATTTTATCCATTCAAGTATGTTGATTTTCAAAAAGATAGAAGGGGAAACTGTATTGTACTTACATGTCAGAATAGAAAAATAAAATATAATGATTTTAAACAAAAGTGAACATTCTCTCTAGGATGTAAACATTAAATACTCCTTATCAGTGAATAGCAACACACAGTCTATGGATATATATATATATATACACACACACAGAATGAAGAAAATATATCACTTATGAGGGGCATATTTTTTTTCCTCTGTGATTCTTTTGGGTACAATTCATGCCTACAGAGTTGAGGATATATTTAACAAGCACAGACATAAACAATAGAGAAATGCCTCAAGAAAATTCTAAACATTCATGACAAAGAACAAAATATATAACTTAACAATAATTCTGAATAAGGAAAATTGATTATCTCTCAAGCTTAAATGTTACATTTGGGCAGAAACAATTGTTTTGCATATTGCTGTTTATATTTATGAGACAATAGGGGAATGCATTGGCTAATACACATTTTGAAGTCATTAAACCATTATAAAGAAAAAAGAAATGTTGTAAAGCTTTGAGTAAAACAATTACCCAAACCTAGTAGCAATTAATTTATTGAATAAATATTTAAATGAGTGATGATAAATGTAAAAGTACAGTGAATAAATCTTAAACTATTAGTTATATAGATTTCCACATAATGTTGCATGAATCATGACTAATATTCTTCAGGATTATTTAAGAAGCTAATTTCAAGTGTCTACACATAATATATGTAAGAAGTCAAGAAGCGAAGTGATGAAAACCTTCACCTGTCTTCTAACCTTTAGGTAAATGATCACTTGATCACTTCATTCTTCTCTATTTTGGTCAATCCTCATAAAACATTCTTTTATTTGTGCACTGGAAGTGGTTTCTTTACATCAGTTTAGTTGAAAAATAATATTAAAATAGCAATATTAAACTCCCTTTCTCTCTGATCAGTACACCAAATTATTTTACAGAACTTGTTAATCCAAATATCTCAGATACTTGTGAAAAGCATATTCCCACACTTTGATGCTACAGAACTTTCATACACATAGTTTAGAAATAAACAAATTTCTTGATAAAAAAGAATATTAAACTTCCTAGGTTACAATGTATTTATGGCTAAATGAACCCTTTAATGATATAATGGTATTTATTAATTATATTTGCAGGCTTCTTTCAATTTATATTCATGTACCTTTCTGACTTAATATTTTTATTATTAAAATGCATATCTTTACACAATAGTATTAGTCTATCTGGTCTAGCATAACAAAATAACAGAAACTAGGTAGCTAAGTAGGAGGCATTTAGTTTCTAAAAGCTTAGGAGTCCAAAATCTAAGTATTAAAACATGAAGAGGAATCATAATTTCATGGAATTTTCTTTGGTTTACAGAAAGAGCTACCTTGTTATGGCTTACAGTTATTTGGTACCCATATGAGATATTTTTTATTTTATTTTTTTGAGAAAGGATCTTACTAAACAACCCAGGGTGTAGTAACTATGTAGTATTATTTAGCCTCAAACTTATATCAATATTCCTGGCTCAGCCTCTCAATTGATGTGATTATAGCTATGAGATAGACCATCTAGTCCAAGAGAGCTCTGTTCCTTCCTTTAATGGGATTCAATTGGATTGGGACCTATCCTTTGATATACTTCAAGATCATCAATTCCCTAAAAGCCTTGTTTTGCATATTGCCACACTATCAGTTAGAGATAAAATATATTCTTGAAAGAGATATAATCCAATGCTTAGCATATTTTGTTCTGCCCTCCACAGAGTTCAGACCCTTTTTATATGCAAAATGCATTATTCATATTTCATTAGAACCTAAGTCTAAACTTTTTCCAGTACCATTTTCAAGTATAAAGCCTTAAATACTAAATATCACTTAAATCATAAATGGGCATACCTTTATGTGCAGTTTACCCCCAAGGTAAAATCCCTGTATGAATAAAACTGTACAGTTCATGTGTTTCCTAAATTATATGAAGACATATTTAAAATAGGCAATCTTATTACCACAGGGGAGAAATCCACAGCAAGAAAGAGATTCCCACAGGCTAACATGTAGTAAGTAAGGCAAATTTCATTAGCTCTTATGGCTGAGAAAGGTTGATATGTGGCTGGTCGATTTACCTTGTGACTACTATCTAGGTAGATAGTCTTTTACATCCCCTCTTAAAAAAAAAAAAAAATCCTTCTGATGTCCAAAGTAGATTTATTCCCAGCTACTATGCAGGATTGTTCTGTCCTTCTGAAACCTGCAATGAATGTCACTTCATTGTCTGAATCTAAGTAGATAGATAAAAGCCTGTACTCTTAAATATGATATTGTAGTTGAAATCTTATATATTATATATGATGTTTTAACCCTTGGATATTTCAGTGTGGAAATGCCTGGAAGCTCCAAAGATTCTAGTATTATGTTTTAATTGATTTACTACTGTCTGTATTGTTTAGCCATGTATCTATGTGAGCCTGTTCTGGGGATTGAACTTAGGACAACAGGCGTGTCAGGCTGCACCAAGACACTCCACTCCAATTCCCAAGTTTTTATGTAAATCTTTTGTTTTGTCCATATCTACCACTGATCACCCTGGCAGTCCATCCCGGTCCTCCCGTCCCCTTCCACTTCCCATCCCCATGTCCATTCCCAAGGAGGAAAATGAGTGCCAAGGTGATTCAGTTCAGTCTGGCATATCCAGTTGAAGTAGGTCCTAAGTCCCACAACCCAGTATCAAGGCCGGGTTAGGTGTTCCTCTGTAGGAAATGGGTTCCAAGAAATTAGTTCATGCACAGGAACATACTCTGATCCTACTACAAGAGGCTCCACAAACTGTCCATGCCATTTAACAGTCTACCTTTGAGGGTGTAGACTCCTTTCCAGGAAGGTTTCTCAGCTATTATTTCAGAGTCAGTGAGCTCCATTTAACAGTCTACCTTTGAGGGTGTAGACTCCTTTCCAGGAAGGTTTCTCAGCTATTATTTCAGAGTCAGTGAGCTCCCAATAGCTCCGGTCAGCTGTCTCTCTGGATCTTCTCCCCAGGATCCAGATCTTTCATATTCTCTCTCCTCTCACTCTCTCTTCAGCTTGACCTGGAGTGGTTCTGTTGGTTTAATTCCTTTGGTGATTTTGACTCCAGATGAGAGGAAAATTGAATTCTCAGGTTTGGATTTCTCAATGTTGGACAATTTTTCCCAATCACAGCACTGTGCTTTTTTTTTTTTCTTTTTTGACAAAAATGGGATATGCTTCTCATTTTTTTCTCTTCTTTTAGATGAACAGATTGTATATTTACCAATTCTTCCATTCTGTAGCTCAACAAAATTTAAGTTTGTATTTTGTTTTTCATTTCCTACAAAAATATTAAGAATTCTATCTACACCTTTAGCATTTTACTTGAGAATGCTCAAAATGCAAATTTGACACTTGCAACATCTTCTTTTGAGAGAATACTATAATTCAATGGAACCAACTTTTTGCAGTTTTATATATAGATACTTTCCATTTTCTAATATTACCAACCTCCCTTTCTGCCAAGACCTCACCAGGAACACTATGTTAACATTTCTGCCAATATTCAGTTCCAGATGGGATATAGTCTAATTCAGGTGAAAGAAGTTTGCTCTCTTCTTTCAGAGTCAAGACCAAAACTAAATTTACAATCAATGTTTCTACAAAGAACCTTTCTATAGTTATCTTTTTTCTTTTTCCTACATGTACTTCAAATATCTTCAATCTTTACTCACAACCAGTTCAAAAGCCACTTTCATAATTTTAATTTAATTATAAATTTTCATAATTTTAAGCATTTGTTACCAAAGCAATTCCCTTCCAAGCATCTGTGTTAGTCTCAGATATCTGAATGCTTGATCATCAGTAATTAGCACAATTTGAGAAAAATTAGGAAGTATGGATTTGTGGGAGGAAGTGTGTCACTGGGCCCTAGACAAAGCAAGGCCCAGTGTCTCTCTTCCAGCTAACTGTTGATCTGGATGTAGAAATTTAGGATATTTCTTTCCCACCTTGTATGCATGCATGCAACCAGACTTTCTACCATGATAATAATGGGCTAAACCTTTTAAATAGAAGCAAGCACCAATAAATGCTTGATTTTATGGGTTATCATGGTCATGGTGTCTCTTCCCAACAATAGAATACTAATACAAGAGCTGGCACCAGGAAGTGTGTGTACTGTTGTGCAAGACTTGGCTATAATGCTTGAGGCAGACTGTGGAAGTGGCCTAGAGAATGTTCATGTGATATTTTGACAAAATAATGTGTCTGTTTCTGGCCTTGTTCAAAAAAAAATGTCTGCCTAATGCTAAATTTAAGTGCTTTAGATTAATAGCTTTAGCAGAAGAGATTTCAAAACCTCCTTGTTTGATTGGCTTTTGTGACAATTAGTGGTCACCTTTATGTAGACACATAATGAAAAGGAAAAGCCTGGACAAGGGAAAATATAACATGTACAGTTTGAAGAAAAAAGGAACACCAGAAAGTATAATGGAGTTCTGTTCTGTGCTCAAGAAAATTAAGAAAAAAAAAGTTTAAAAAGAAAAACCTGATGTTAAATGGATTAAAGGGAATCTTGACCTCCAAAGAAATCCCCACTCAGATAAGCTTTCAACTTGTGGAAGGAGTTAAAGAAAAATTTAAGCAGTCAAGAAAACCACTCAAACCATAAAGCTTATGAAAATGTATTTGAACAAGGGAGCCAGGTTCTAGCTCCAGTAAATAGGAGAACTTGGCAGCTTTGGCCACAGGGTTCTAGCTTTAAACTCAAGAATAACAAGAAAGCGGCCATGGAATTTCTCTCTGCAGCTAAGAATAGCTACTGAGGCCAGGCATGTGTCATGGATGTCTCTGCCTGTCTCTGGAGGACCAGAGAGGATGTGAAGCTGTGAAGATGAAGCCTTGATTATCTAGAAAATACCAAGATATTGAAGATATAAGAGTCACAGGATTCCTACAAAGGAAACTGGCAAACTGAGTGTAGAAACTGCCCAAGAAAGGGAACTTTGTTGTTGTTAACAAAGCTAAAAGGATTTGGAGATCTGAAGAGCTGTTTGACAGCAGATATGGAGATGCAGAATTTGGAGCTGACATGTAATGGTGCCTCTTCACAGCAATTACCCTGTCTATAACAGCCCATAATCTGCATTATCCTGTTAAATATATTATAATAAAAAAATTTCCTCGGAGTTCTGACTATTGACATCAGGATAGTGGCATGATTAGTTTAGGGGAATTTCTCCCCAAAGACATGACAGTGACTCTCCTGACACTATCAAAACTCTTTTATCAGTAAAGGAGGAAATTTAGGTAAATGAAAAATTCTACTGTCTTTTCTTCATGTGGGATTTCTCAGTTCTGTTAGAGCTCAATCTTCATGGTAAATTCAGGGTAATACTTCCTTAAATATTCTGCTTCCAAATGTGTGAAATGTCAACATGTTCATTTCAAGCGTCAAAAATTAAGTTTCTATGCATAACTACATATTCAACAATAGTATGTGTGTATAAAATATACATATAATGCATAAACAAACACACACACATATATATAAATATATATATATACCCACATTCATATACATACATATATATACATGCATACATACACACCAATAAGCATATAAATAACTAAGAATCAGTTTTTTGCAAAAATTTCTAATATGAATAAAGAACATTTTATATCTGCTTGTTAAACCAATACTAGACTTTCACTTAAGGTATTGTTTATTTTAGTATACCTGTTTACTTAAAGCATCTTCCTGTACATGGCAGATGTCAGACCCAGCCATTTGCATTAAGAAGCTTCATACTGCCTTTTCCTAAATCAGCATGCACATTAACTACTGAGCGTTTAAATTCTTGATTGCCATCAATGCTCTCATGACATAAAACATTCATAAACTCAGGGAAGCTAGAACGAAAACACAAAATTCTAAGAATATATAAAGAAATATATTAACATTTACACAACTTGCTGAAAGATAAAAAAGGAAATGCATATGCTTAAGAAAGTAAATAGTTTAAAATTACAAATCTGATATTTTTTTTCTTTTTGAATACTATACTATGTGGTGATATAGCGTGTATTTAATAAAGTTTTCCTAGAAATCAGAAGACAGAGCCAAACCACATTCAGCCATGAAAATCAGGAAGGTACTGGCTGACATCTTTAATCTGAGCATTAGGAGGCACAGATCCTCTGGCTTTTTGTGAGTTCAAGGCACAACAGAGCCAGGTGGTGGTGGCAAACACCTTTATTCCCAGCACTAGAAAAGTTGAACAAGGAAGTGAGAAAGCAGGGCGGAAAAAGAGGAGTCAGGAGTTCAACCCTCGGCCTGAGATCCCAGAACGTTTAAGCTGAGGACTGAGAGGCATTCAGTCTTGGGATTCGTGATGGGGCGAGATGAGAAGTGGCAGGGACTTGATCACTGTCTCTCTGACCTTTAAGCTTTTCCCCAATATCTGGCTCAGAGGTTTTATTTTAAGATCAAGTACAATTCATGCAATAATACCATACTTCCCAATACTTAAATTGTATAAATTATTCACAATTTGATATAATGAAGGGTATTGGTAGATTTTTATAATAATATACTTGAAAACTTCTCTCACAATCATAAGCAAGTTTTATAATGATTTTATCCATGTAGCTGTTTCTAATTGGTACAACTCATTGAACATCAGGAACTGTTTAAACTTTTAAAAATAATGACTTGAGATGTCAAAAATATTTTGCTACATACTTTAAGATATAAATTATTGTTTAGTTATAGAATATACAATTTATCTTTTATGACAATTGATTTTGTGATAGTTTGAATAAATATGGCCCCCATAGGGCTCATACATCAAAATGCTTGGCTCATAGAGAGTGGCATTGTTTGCAGGTGTGGCCTTTCTGGATTAGGTGTGACATTGTGAGAGGAAGTTTTTCACTGTGGCAGCAGGCCCTTTGAGGTCTTATAAGCTCATGTCTGGCCAATGTGCCACAGGGTTACTTCTGATGCCTCTTGATGAAGATGTAGAACTCTCTGTTCCTTCTTAAGTACCGCATCTTGGCATGTTACCATGAAGATATTAAACTAAACTTCTGAAATTGTAGGAAAGCCCCAACTAAATGTTTTTCTTTATAAGAGTTGCTGTGTTCATGATGACTCTTCATAGCAATAGAAACACTAAGACAATTTTTTAAACACAGCATATACTGGTTACATGTCTTCTCCCTTTGGTCCGCTCATCCCATCTGGATCTACCTCATTTCTGTCTCTCACTGGAAAACAGACAGGCTCCTAAGGAATAATGATAAAATAAAAATATATGCGATTAAATAAAAGATAAAAACTAACATAAGGACTTAGACAAAACTAACAAAGAGAAGGATTTTAGCCTAGAAGAAGGAACAACACTCATTTTTTTAAACACTCAAAACCTCATAAAAATACTAAACTGGGTGTCATGGTCTATATTTAAAGGAGCTAGTACAGACCCCTGCAGGCCCTGTGCCGACTTCTACAGTTTCTATGAAATCATATGAATTTTGATCATGTCGAGAGACTTGTTCTCTAGATGTCCAACATCTCCTATGATATTTTTGGGGTTCTCTAACAAATGGATTAGATGGAGACATAAGGTTGGGTGTGGTAATACATTATCTATAATCGAAGAAATAAAGTTTGGCTGAAGACCAAAGTACAGAGCCAGACAAAGAGTTAGCCATGAGGTCAGGCAGTGGTGAAATACACCTTTAATCTTAGCACTTGGGATACAGAGATTCATCTTGATCCGTCTGTGAGTTCCAGGCCAGCCTGGAATGAAATTTAGTCCAGACCCAAAGAGAAACGTAGCCAGGAAGTGGTGGCACACACCTCTAACCCAGCACTTGGGATCCCATGCTTCTGTTCCCAGTACTTGGGAAGCTCACATAACTTTAATCCCAGCAGTAGGAAGTTTGAGAAAGGAAGCAAAATAACTGAGCAGAAAATGGAATGTAAGGTAGGAGGAGGCATCTGTTTTGTGGAAATTGAAGACCTATAAGCCCCATTATTCAAAAAATATTAACAAATATTTTGAAACAAACCCTGATTCTATTATTGATATTTTACCCAAAAAAAGGCAGCAGGAGAATGATTAATATAATCTACTTGACACAGTTCTCTAGGAATAAGAATGATAACTGATAAACAGGAAGTTTACTCTGCTATAATCACTATATATTTTCTAAATTGAACAGAAATAAAAGTTAAAATTTAATAGAAACTCATTGATACCTCTTTCATCGTTCTTCCATTTCTTCCCTCCCCTAGCTCTAATTACATCCAATTGCCTACAAATCTCATAATGTAATTTTGTTTTTACAGCTGAATAATAGACCATTGTATAAATGTACCATATTTTCTTTATCCATTCTTCATTTGAGAGGCTTCTCGGTTGTTTCCAGATTCTGACTATTACAAATAATTCTGCTATGAACATAGTTGATCAAGTGTTCTTTTGATGTGATTGAGCATCCCTTGGGTATATCCCCAAGAGTAGTATCATTGGATCTTAAGGTAGATTGATTCCCAATTCTATGTGAAGTCATCATACTGATTTCCAAAGTGGCTGTACAAGTTTGCACTCCCACCAGCAGTGCAGAAGTATTCACCTAGCTCTACATCTTCTCCTACATAGGCTGTCATCAGTGTTTTTGATCTTAGCCATTCTTAGAGGTATAAGATGGTATTTCAGAGTCATTTTGATTTGCATGTCTTTGACGACTAAGAATGTAGAACAATTCCTCAAGTGTCTTTTAGCCTTTGAGATTCTTCTGTTGAGAATTCTCTGTTAAAATCTGTTCTTTAATTGATTGTTTTATATTCCTTGATTCTTATGTTGTTTATTTATTTGGAAATCATCCCTCTGTCAGATTTGTGGTTGGTCAAGATCTTTTCCCATTCTGTAGGCTGTTGTTTTGTCTTACTTACAGTGTCTTTTGCCTTCCAGAAGCTTCTCAGTTTCAGAAGATCCCATTTATTAATCGTTGCTCTTAGTGTCTGTGCTATTGCTATTGTATTTAGAGAGGTTATCTGTGCTAATATGTTCAAGGTTATTTTCTACTTTCTTTCCTATAAGGTTTAGTATAAGCGGATTTATGTTGAGGTCTTTGTTCCACTTGGGCTTGAGTTTTTTGCACGGCAATAAATATGCAATATTTGCAATCTTTTACATATGGACATCCAGTTATGACAGCGCCATTCGTTGAATATACTTTTAAAAAAATCATGGGGTGTGGCGGGATTAAGGTGTCAGCTGATAAGGTCAGAAGACACTTCCAGGACCCTGGAGGGGTGTGGCAAAGCCCATTGATAAGTGGCTGCTGGGACATGAGGAGCGCTCTTCCTGGTTCCTGGCTGTTGGCTGCTGGACAGACAGAATCGGAATCCATCTTGTTTCCATCGCGCTTTCATCGCTCGTCCATCGCTTGGATCCGCCAGTCCTTGTTCAGGTGCCACCTTAAGCTGTTACTAATATTGTGAGTGTTAATTTATATTCTAATAAATATTAATTTTGGACTGGCGCCTTGAAAGTAAAACTCCGACTACAATGGGGTTTTGGATTCTTTGACAAATATTAAATGTTTATAGGTGTGTAGATTAATCTCAGTGTCTTTAATATAATTTCATTGGTCCATATGTCAGTTTTCATGCCAATACCAAGCTCTTTATTTTAATAGCTCTATAGTAGAGCTTAAAGTCAAAGATAGTGAGGCCTCCAGAAATTGCTTTATTGAACAGGATTGTTTTAGTTATCTTGGTTTTCATTGTTTTGTAGTTATTTTTTTTTTCCATATAAAGTTGAGTATTGCTCTTTCAAGATCTGTGAAAAATGGTGTTGGAATTTCAAAGGGTATTGTATTGAATTTGTAAATTATTTTTGGTAGGATTGATTCTGCCTTTACGTGAGCATGGAAGATCTTTTCATTTTCTGATACCTCCTTCAATTTCTTTATTCAAAGATTTAAAGTTCTTGTCATGCTGGTCTCTTACTTGCTTGGTTAAAGTTACTTCAAGGTATTCTATATTATTTGTGGCTATTTCTCTACTTGATTTATCAACTCCTTTATAATTTGTATAAAAGTGGGCTACTGATTAGTTTTTTAGTTGATCTTACATTCTGCCACATTACTAAGGTTTTTTTTTTTTTTTCTTTTTCTTTTTTCTTCAGCTGTAGGAGTTCCCTGGTAGAATTTTTGGTATGAATACTATCATATCATCTGCATATACCAAAAGTCTGAATCTTCATTTCCAGTTTGTATTCTACTGATGTTTTGTTGTCTTATTATGTTAGCTAGAACTTTGAGAACTATATTAAATAGATATTCGGAGAGTTGACAGACTTGTTGCTGATTTTAGTGAAATCACTTTGAGTTTCCCTTTACTTAGTTTGACATTGGCTTGCTATGAATTACCTTTTCAGGTATGTTCCTTGTATTCCTGATCACTTAAAGACATTTATTATAAAGGGGTGTTAGATTTTGTCATAGGCTTTTTTTTTTTTCTTTCAGTGTGTTTACATTGTGGATTAAACTAATGGAGTTTTGTATGTTGAACCATCCCTGCATCTCTAGGGTAAGGCATACTTGATCCTGGTGAATAATTTTTTTTTTAATATGTTCTTGTATTTGGTTTGCAGTATTTTATTGAGTTGTTTTTTTTTTTTTTTTTTTTTTACCAATATTGATGAGGAGTATTGGTCTGTCATTATCTTACTTTTTTGGGTCTTTGTGTGGTTTGGGTATCAGTGTAACTGTAGCTTCATAAAAAGAATTTGTCAATTATCCTTTGGTTTCTATTGTGTGGAAAAGTCTGAGGAGTATTGGTATTAGTTCTTCAAAATTCTGGTAGAATTCCGTGATGAAACCATCTGGCCTTGTGCTCCTTTTTTGTTGCAGTCTTTTGCTGTCTACTTTTTATGAAATAGAGTGGGAGAGCAATGAAAATGATATTTTGATAGACTGAAACATTATAGGGTTAGGGAGAAGAGAAAGCTGGTTCTATGGGAGTTTTCAGGAATCCACAAGGGTGGCCCCAGTTTAGACAACTAGCAATAGTCGAGAGTGTGTGAACTGGCCTATCATGGTGATCAGATTGGTAAATACCCTGTCATCATAAAGTATTTATCAGGTAACTGATGGAAGCAGATGCAGAGACCCACACACTCTAAGCTATGCTCAGGCAGTCCAGACTGAGTGCAGGAGGAGAGATATATGACCAAGGGCATCAAGATCATGATGGGGAAATCTATAGAGAAAACTGAACCAAGTTCATGAGAACTCAGAAACTTTAGACCAACAGCTGTGGAGTTTGCATTGGACTAGACTAGGTCCTCTGCATACAGGAGAAGGTTGTACAGCATGATTTATTTGAGGGTTCCTGGCAGTGGAATCAGTATCTACCTCTAGTGCATAAGCTGGCTATTTGGAGTCCATTTCCTGTGGTGAGATGTATTGGGCAGGCTTGATGCCAGGGTCAGAGATGCTTGGGAACTGCTTCACCTGAATGTACCCAGGCATTGTTGACTCCTCGTGGGAGGCCATTTCCTTTAACAGGGGGAGATGGGGGTGGCTGGGGGAAAATTCTGGCAGGAGAGAAAGAGGAGGGATGATAGCAGTAGCTGTTGTTGGTATGTAAAATGAAGACAACATTCTTTTAAAAAAGATTCAATGAATGGCATTTTTATTTCACTAAAAAAGAACAGAATTTGATCGTAAACTACACAAAGTAAATAATTCGAAACATTGCTAGTGAAATAAATTTAGAAATATATTTTGAAATACCACCTTCAACAATATCACACTGTGAAAAGTTTCAAACAACCAGGAGGGGTTGACATGGACCACTTACTATACGTGGACTTGGTGACCTTATCCCCACATCCCTTGGTAATAGGAGAGATCCAACTCTACAAAGTTTTCTTCTAAACTCCTATGTGTCATCACAAACACACACACACACACACACACACACACACACACACACACACACACACACACACACACACAAATACATACACAGAGAGTAGGGAGTAATAACGTTCAAAAAATTAAAACAAAACAGAAACAGAATTATACAGTTTAATGTAGTGACCTATACCAGTTAGCCTGCAAACATCACTGTAAGGAGGAGGAACAGAACTTTTTATCTCTTTTGTTTTGCATATCAGCAATATTAGGAGGATGGTGTGGAGAGAAAGGAGGGAGGGAGGGAGAGAGAGAGATACTGAAAAAGTTGTGGGCTTTTGAAAACTCAAAGCCCACCAGCAGTGATATACCTCATCAAACAGGCAATGCCTACTAGTATTTCCTGAATAGTTTTTTCTGCTGGAAGCCATGTATTTAAGCAAACCATCATATGACTTCTCAAGGAATATGGGAGAGAATAGTTTGAGGCAGAAAAACAAGGAAAAAGCCTACAAAAGAGTGTAGGGTTGACTTTATAAACACGTTTCTATTGTTCTTTGACTAATTCCTACCAAACTGCACCAGGGAAGAACTACAGGATTTATTTTAATTTTTAAAATTAATATAATGATATGCTTTTCTTACATTGGTGAAACTGTCATATACTACATGTATTTTAAGAGCATTTATGCTGCATTACATATTCAAATATTTTTGATTTGGGGTATTTAAAATTTTTTAACTGTTTCATTAGTTTGAATTGTGGATGTGTATGTATGCAATTTGTGGAATAGATATAGCTGAATATATTTATTCTCATATATTATAATTATTAACATATTTATTCTGTTTTTTTGTAATATAAAAATCAATGTGTTAAATTTACATTACAAAATTTATATTGTAGTAAGTACTGAAACTTGACTTTTTGCAAATTTTATTTGTTAACTTATAATTAATGTTATTTTAAATAGTTTTTCAAATTTATTTATCATCTTAAAATTCTACTTTTTGAGTGTGTCTCCTTAAAATGAGATATTTTAATACAAATTTTCAGTAAGAGTAATAACCAATTCTACTATCAACTGTAAATTTCATTTAGTTTCCTACTTTTGTTTGTTTCTGTCTGTATTTTGAAAACAATATTCTATTTTTTATAAAATTAGATTAAAAATGAGAATGAATTATCATATAATATTCATAATCATTTGAATATTTTATTCATCTGGGTAGATGGCCAAGTGGTAAGGAATGCATGCTTTTTATTTGTAAAGGACCCAGGATCAGATTCTAGTGCATATATGATGGTTCACAACTACCTGTTACTCCTGTTTCAGGGAATATGACATCTCTGGGCATGAGGACTGCATATGTTACACTTACATGGATATTCACCACATATGTTTGATACAACATCAGCATATTTCTTGAAAAAACAATGATGTTTGCTTTTCTGTTTAACTCAATCAGGAGGAAGTCAGTTCAAGTCAGTGACTTAGTTCCTTTTAAAACTATGAAAGACTCTGAAAGTCTCTCCTTCCTTCCTTAACAGAACAAGCAACCTCTATTTGATAGAAACACAGTGATATACACAGTCATACGGACACAAAACGGGTATAACACAATACTTATGTTTGGGAAGGCACAGATTCTGACTCGTACAATAGACTAGAGAAGACACAAGGAGAGAGAGATAAAATATTAAAATCTATTTTGACTCTTGCTTAATTTATTCCAACTGCATATCATATTTTTTAAAGTGACACCTTTCGTTATTGGTGACTCTGAGTATATTATTAATGCCTTCAGACACAAACAAAACAGGAAAATTGCAAACGTACATAAAATCTAAATGTAGAAAATGTAAATAAATAATTAAATTGTCTTAACATTCAAATACCAGAAGCATCTAACAGCATAAATTTTGGATTGTATAATTTTTAACAAATAGTATGTAATCATATTTTTCTGATTCTAGATTTCAAAAATATTGCTTCAGATTTCTTTTCCTCCTGAGTAAAAAGATTATTTATGCAACTATAATTACTCAATTGAAATTGTATTTTTACATTTCATTTAATTGTTGCATTGTTTTGAAATAGGGCTTTACTTTGTGACTCTGAAAGTCCAGAATTCTTTATAAACTAGTGTGCTCTTGAACTGTGGACAACCTCCCGTCTCTTCTCTACTAGTACTGAGATTAATGTTTGAATATTACTCTTTCTTCATCTCAGAAAATGTGAACAAGTCAACAGCTCTCCAAAGAGGCCCAATCTTCTGTGAGCTTAGTGAATGTGAACAGGTTTAAAGACTATTACAGAAGATATTTTAATAGCAAGTTATAAATGGGAAAGTCTTGAGGGAATACCAGGAAAGGGTATTTGATACTGTAAATTCTTTGGCTCTGTGCCAGCGTCTATAGATGTCTTACTTTGTACAGAGTTCACCACAGCTTTTTTGGAAATGTTTCAATAAGGGAGAGGGCTGGGATATTAAGTCAAGTAAAAATCTACCAGCCAGTAAAATACAGAATATTTAAACTTGATTTTTTATCAATCACTAGATTTTAAATATAATAAAACTAAAAGATCATTAATATTTAAATGTGATTATTAAGTCGATAGAAGTATTTTCACAATGGTGTTTTAGTGATAGTTCTTTGTGTGCACATGTATCTTTCATAAATTTTGTATATTAATGTAGTAGGACAGGCTCATAGAGTCAAACCAGTTGCCAAGGCATGCACATAACATACTTCTTTACGAGTCAATCTGGAGTCTGTCTGAGAGCCCAGCAACAAGCACTGTCCAGCTCTCGATTGTGCCCGGCCAATGAAGGGTGACCATGAAATGTCAACAGATTGGGGTACAGCTGGAGTGTTAGGAGGAGAGTTTATAAGGCTCTCCCCTTATTAAATAATGGAGTCAACTATTTGTTTTTTTTACCTAATTCTCAGGTGTCTAAGTCATTGACACCATGTCTTCTCATCCCATCCCCTGAGGAAGCCAATAGTACCTAGTAGAATATTAATATACACATTTTGTTTATTAATGTATTAGATAGAGTTATGTTGGTGAGAGTGTACACCACACAAACACACACTAACATATAAATGCATACACACACACATATAAACATACATACACATATACTTATTTCCACTATGGGTGAATCAAAATATTTTTGGCAAAAAGCATTAGGTTTTATCCTGCTTATAATAATGACAGAGTATGTGAATACAGAGAAAAGACAGAGTTCCTACTACAGTCAAAATGTATAGAATCATTCTGAGGCACATTTGTTTTTAAGAAATAATCTATACAAATGTTCTCCAATATAGCATTCATTTAAATTCTTTTCTCCTCTATAGTGCTGTGGACACAAATATAACCACTGTGGATTTATTTCTACTGTGGTTGGCTGTATAGGTTTAGTTTAGGTTAGTTGTGATGCTATCACAATGAGAGAAAATCTGACAGATATTGAGCTAATCAGGTGATAGTAGGCATTAGATATAAGTTTAGGCATGTTGTCTGAATTTACTAAGTATTGTACAGGTACTCAATATTAAAAAAAATAAACTTCCATTTGTTTATTCCATTTATTTAGTTCATTGGTTCTCAACCTGTGTTGTGACCCCCCACAGAAATCACATAATAGATATCCTGCTTATCAGATATTTACATTACAGTTCATAACAGCAGCAAAATTACAGATAAGTATCAACAAAAATCATTTTATGGTTGGGGAAATACATCAATAACTATATTAATAGGTCACATCATTGGGAATGGGGGAAGCACTACTTTAGGGATTTTATATATATATTTATCTATTTTCTGTCTGTCCTTCTGATTTACATCTAATTCTGGATTTTTCTTTATGTCTTTTAGTTTTGTGTTCGGCCCCTTTCTGTTCTTTATTTCTTTATCATTGCCTCGTTCATTTATTTCTTTCTCTGTCATTAAAAAAGAAGCTATGTGAAGGAAAAATATTTACAGATGAACACATGCACTTTTTTTTTTAAAAAAAATAATGCTTACCTTTTTTGAAACTCTTACATTTGTACTATGTATATTGATTGTATCCATTGATCACTGCATCCTCCAATTGCCCCTTAAAACTCCTCCACCCTCTCTCCCTCTCAACTTCATGTCTTATTTTTTGAGAATTATTTTTTAAAGATTATAATGTAATTATATCTCTCCCCTTTGTTCCCTT
Source organism: Phyllotis vaccarum (assembly GCA_033318265.1). Taxonomy (NCBI): domain Eukaryota; kingdom Metazoa; phylum Chordata; class Mammalia; order Rodentia; family Cricetidae; genus Phyllotis; species Phyllotis vaccarum. The sequence goes on from JARWLC010000014.1 coordinate 23,822,088, forward strand.
CATTCCCCTCTACCACATATCATTTTCTGTATTTATCAAATTTATGGATAATTTTTCATTAAACACAGACACATTTATATTTCTTAATGTGACCTGTCCATTCAACCTAATGTTATTTGCTTGAGTGTTTTCAGGGATGATCATTTGGCACTACCATCAATTGGTATACTCTTCCTTACAATGACCAACTTTCTTGATCCTAGTCTGTCTTGATTACCTATGATTCTTTATGTCATGTATGAATCTTGTGAGTTCATTGAGAGAGAATCTACTACCAACACTTTTCCAAACCAATACAATACCTAATAACTTATAAGCATTTGTCCTTTATCCATAGATGCTTGTTTTCACCATCCTCAAAAATGTTTCCTTTCCAACAGACAAAAACTACTAAGGAAACCCACAAACAATCAAACTGAAAATTTATGTTGTACAGTATTAATAGGTGTCTTATTTCAATGCATTTTAGTAATTATTTAACGCAGTCCTTGGCATTCATAGATTTGAGAGATGTGTAGTTTCACTAGGCTATTAGCCACTTAGCAGTACCTAAGTGCCCAAAGAAGAATGAATTTACCTGTCTCAAAGACCAGCTTCCAACAGCCTAAGTGACATCTCCAATATTCAAGTTCTATATCAGAGTACCCCCCATATGTGTGTATATATATATATATATATATATATACACACACATATATATATATATATATATATATATATATATAAATCATTTCACTTCACCTCAGTTATTTTCTATCATAGCAGACTTGCAGCACATGACTACTAGTGTAAGTTATAGTCATATGGACCTGATAGCTAGTAATGGAGAAGACAACAAAAATATTTTTAAAGATATTAAAAAGAATGCTGGAAAAAATATTTGGTAAAATGTTATTACCAAAGTAAACAAGTGCAACTCAGTCTGCCACAGGCAAACAAACTACATTTTGCCATGAGCTTTTTTCTTCAACTGTGATGTGTATTGTATATGCATTTAAATGTATTTTGAACTGGGGATACATTCAACTTACCATAGAGTTATAAGGATTTGGCCCTATCATTGGTCATCAGGCATCTACACTGAGTACGAGAAAACATTGATACAGGATTGAGAAAATAACTTCACAGGCATATAAAAAGAAGAAAGGATGGAATTTTCAATAATGTCAAAACTCTTCTGATTCCTGTGGGTTTTATCTATTTATTAATATTGTTGTTTAATTTATGCAGTCCTAACAAATCCTGAAAACAATCATCTCCAGAGAGGAGAGAGATTCTGACCCATTAGATTTCAGTGAAGCTCACACACATTAAATGCAAAGCCTTTTCCTCAGCCCATGAATTCTGAAAAACAATTATAAATTTTCAAGTGTTGATGAACATGATAGTGATTAAAACAATAACACTACTCTTTGTGTTAGATTCAGGAAGACATCAGAGAACACGAAGAAGAATGGAGCCAGTATCAGTTCATAGATGGCAAATGCTTTACTCCTTTGCAAATTCTTAGGACTGTTACTCACTTAATTCTACAAGCCCTGCAAGAAGTCTATGCAGCTAATATAAGATTAAGAGTTGGATACATGGTATTTTTACTTTTGGAAATACTAATCCTAAAGTCTTTTATATTAGCCTTATTATAGATGAAAGATTAATAAACAGTTACTCATCAAAATTACCCACACAATTATATATAATTTAGTTATGTATTTAGATATAAGTATATAAATATATTGTATATAAAATATCTATAATTTATAAAATTATTACAAAACAGACCTTTACTAATAATCATATGTAAATAAAATATTAATCTTTTAAACTGACACTCAAAGTAATAAAATAAATCAGTAATAAAAATCCCACTTGATTTTATGAACAACTCATATTTATTCATGGTAATATGAAACTTTTGTGATAATTTACCAATTTTCTGAGCTGTATAACCCAGTTTTGTTTTAATATTTCCCTTATTCCTGACATCAGAATCCACAGGTTCTACTCAGTGAGTTCTCTCCCATCGCTGGGAACATTTAGTTTAGAAAACTTGTAAATTCTTCCCCTGCAGGCTTAAAATATAAATCTTTTTAAAAAGCCTCTTGTCAGGTTTACAACATAAGAATGTCATTGTCAAGGAGCTGTGAGCTATTCCTTAGAAATGCATGGCACAGTGTTCAGCAGGTGTTTTGATTTCCCTTGCTTTTGGCAATGAATTAAGACATCATTTTCTTACTGTTTAAATTTTGCTTGATAAAAATTTGTTTGTCATAATTATAATACTCTAAGCTCTAAGGAAAATAACATTTTTCAGAATAACCTATCTGACTGAACTTTAATTCTAACTTTCCAGATTCTGACTGTGTATTTAATGTTCTTAAGGAATGTTTTATTTGCCACAAACTAGATCCTTTAAGTAACTTATAAAACATAGGTGCAAAATAAACTTGTTTAAGAATTGTAATTTTATTTTTCATTGTATATATTGATTGTAAAAACAAATGACTATTTTTTCTGTGAATTGCTTTAATTGCTTTGCATTAAAAAATAATCATTAAAAAATGATTATTGCTGTTCTTACACCCAGGAGCAATTTTGATAGACTTTCTTTGATGGAAATATTGCTTAATATATAAACACATGATGTTATATAGGATTTTAGAGTGTGTTATATTTCATACGTTCTAATATTGTAAGTTAGAATTTCCCACTAATTTTTCTCTGAATATAGATAGGAGTTAATGGAAGACACAAGCATATAATATTAAAATTATATTGTCCTAAAGTCAGATAGCATTCTTCTTGAAGACAGTCTGTAAAGTAATAAGAAGATATATCTTCTTATGGTTTTTCATTTAATAATACATTCAAAGTAAGAATCTAATCAATATCCTTCAGCATAAAGTATTATGTTGAAAAATATTAAATAGACCTGGTTCCAATTAGCTTAAGCTTCTGATATGATTTTCATTGCATCAAGTTGCAATTATGTTAGTTAATCTCATATTTGTAATATACTTTGCATTAGGCTAGATCATTATTACAAATGAAATTCTTTCCTGTTTCAGGTTTAATTGATTTGATTTTACCAAACTGATCTAAGTTTCTCAATGTAGTTTTCGTAACTATATTTTCTATTAATCTCTAGACTCGAGATTGAGAGACCCGTTTAGCCATCAGGAAGGCAGAATATAATGATCTTGTTTGAGGCAGATAGAATTAAACCTCCTATGTCACACAGGGTGGTCGTTAACTAAAGGTGATATTTGCATCTCAGCCTTACTAGTGTCATGATTACAGATGTGAACTACCACATCAACTGGCCTTTGATTTCGTATTCTGTCCTTTCCATTTTCCTCCCTTGTTTCTTTCATCTTTTCTCTGTTCCTTTGATAGGCTATTTCATTGACCAGGAATCAACATATCCAGTCTTGGAGTGCTCAGAACAGTAAAGTCATCATTTCCGCCATAAACTATTCGAGTGATTGGATTCGTCTCATGTTTGCACCTTACAAACTGTTCAGCCTTTGCATGTCTTTAGGGTAATTTATAACTGTGTATATATATATATATATATATATATATATATATATATATATATATATATATATATATATATATATACATGCTGTATAACACTCAATTCTTTCTAGTATCTCCAGGAAGAAAGGCAGGAAAGAAATTCTAGTGCCACTTTCTGTGAACAAAAGTAATTTAGACACTTTTTGGGGAATCTTTCTTCAATGCCTAAAGTGGAAAATGTAATTCCTTTGCTCACTGCTTTCACATCTTGGCTCTTGATACTTATAAGATTGGCATTTTTATTACTGCTCTAGGATGAATCCCAAATCTGAGGCTCAACTTTTTACTTCTTCATCTTGAAACTATTTTTTTTCTCTCCAATAGTTGCACTACCCATAACTTATAACTCATGACATTTACTAAATGCTACTTTAATTGCACAAATATTTCAATATCCGTTATTATGTATAAGGATTTATATGCATGTCATGTTTAAACCATGTATCAAAGTTCAGAAGACATTGTATCCTAGGGAACTAAAGTTATAGAGGATTTTTAACTGCCAGGTGGCTACTCAGAATTATACTGAGGTCCTCTGGAAAAGCACCCAGTGCTCTTAACCATTGAGCAATCTCTCTAGCCTATTATCATTGCAAATAATTATATATGACATCTTTAAATATCTACTAAAACTGGAAAAAAATCAATTTAATAAAAACACTGACTATTGTTATTTAGTAAGGCTTTTATTTTATTAAATTATCACAAAAGTTACTATGGTGACTGTCTTTGAAAGTAGTCAGTGTTTGTTCTGAGGATTCAGTTTAACATATTTCCCCATGGATTTTGCCATTTGACATCTCCTTTACCAACTCAATAGCAACTTCTAGAACATTAGCTTTGTGGACTGAGGTATAATAGAATCTGTGGTTGGAAAAAAAATTCACATTTACACCTGATTTTCTGATAACTTTACCTTTCATGGTTTTGGTATCAATGACCTAAATTGACAAATCATTTGGGAAAAGAAGCAAGCATTTGTCATGTTCTTTTCAAAAGTGAGTCTGAGACTTAAAGCCAGTGCCTAAGAATTGCTCCTGTTCTGCCTTTCCAAAGGTACCCCTGATGAGAGCCACTGCTATAGAAACAGCTCTGCTTGGCTGAGGACCCCCTACTGTGAGCTATCACAGTATGTTGATTGGTTCACAGACTTGAGGGAAAACAGTTCAAAATAATAAAGACATGTTAGAAATGTATATATATATATATATAAATATATATATTATATATATTTATATATATATTTGTGTCTATGTATGTATACATATGTATACATATGTATATAAGTATACATATATACAACTATATATAAGAGCTACATATATGTAAATATAACATCAATACACACATATACATATACACATATATATTCACATCTAGCAAAATATCTAACCTCAAAATGAGAGGAAAGTATGGATATTATTACAGCATGCTCTTTAACTAGTAATATAAGCATATGATAATTTTACAAATTTATAAGGACAATTGCAATTATGGTTAATGGATTTCTAACAACAATTAATTAAAAATAGCCATGGTGGCAATTTGAAAACACGTCAAGACATTTTTTTTTTTAATTCAAGTATTATGCGTAGCAATTTAGAGATACCATACACAGGTTGCATTGACTGGCATGTGCTAACCTAAATTGGAGAGAAATAAAAGTGAAGAAGGTAGGCTCAAATAAACCAAGGTTAAAACCTGGGTTCCTTTCCTTGGAGTTCTGGAAATACCATAGAACTCGGGAAAAAGATTATAGGCACCAGAGGAGATGGGGAATCAAGTAGGCAGGCATCATATGGGAGGATATAAACCGAAGCTGAAAGCACAAGGCTACATGATTCTGTGCCGATTCTCTGTGGATATGTTGGGGTATTAATCTTGGTCTTCTCCCGAGACTCATTACAACTGGTGTGAGTGTGTCTTCCATAGTTCTCCCTGCTCTTGGGACTCTTTACCTCCTATCAGGTTTTACTGTTGAACCACATATGAGGTTTTTTGCCTAGTCTTATATCATATCTTGTTCGGTCTTGCTTACTTGTTATTTTTTGGAGGCCTGATCTTTTCTCAATGGGAAATGGAGGGGGAATGGGTTGGGGGTAGAGGGGAGATATATGTGTGGGGGTGAGGAGCTGGGAGGAGTGGAGTGTGGGGATACTGTGGTTGGGATGCATTGTATGAGATAAGGGAAATCTAATATCAACTTAAATAGAAAAGATTCTGATTTTCCTCACCACCATGTGTCTGCCTAATATCAAGTTTTCATCTCCTTTTTTTGCTTCAAGTGGCCTTTCTGCTGTAATGTTGTCATGTAACTCATCCCTGAAGTTCTTAGTTATCACTGTAAACTCGAAGCACATCTTAAAGCCCCTTTTATGTCCATATGAAACTCTACTTCTGTTCTAAGACTCCAAGCTCTACTTAAGTTTTTGTTTTGTTTTAGTTAAACTCCATGAACTCACCTCCAATATCTCACCAATAAATTTAGCTGTTCTGTGTTTGTAACTCTGAGACATATGTGTTGACACTCTATGTCAATACTGATCTTATATTCTCAGTATAAACTACTTTTAATTGGATGTGATTGTCATGCTTTCCTTGGATTATGTCACCTTCATGGAGGTCACCTATGTAGATGCTTTCTATTGTCTGTTCAGTTTGATGTTCTTTGGGATACTTGCCATTATTTGATATTTTTCTTCTTCGACCCTATTTGTCCCCTGGTTTTTTTGAAAGGTTTATGGTATGAATTTAGTCTCTATTCATCAAGTTAAGGGTTAGTGTTTCAAAACATTATCTACCGGGTATCTAAAACCCAATACACAGCTCACAGCTCTAGAATGGGAGGAAATATAAAATCATGCTACAAGGTGATTACATCTGATGAGCATTCTTCTGACTGACATATTCTTGCTTTTATACTGTGACTTCACAAGGCCAATAAGTCCAGTACTTGGGTTATGTTTGAAACAAAAAAAGTACATGTATTCCTCTCATACTGTTCCTACACTCATGATTTAATTACCTTCTGAAAGCCAATTTCTAAATATGATCTCACAAACATTTAGTGTACTCTAGAAACATTTCATTTAATCAAATGTCTAATGTCTAGAACAACATATGATAAATGAGAATTTAACTTGGGTAAAGGTAACTAAAGCTGTTTTCATTTGAAACTAGTAAACTGTGTCTGAAGTAGGTGTGACTGCATCAGATTCATCCCTGGTAGACTCCTGTCTCTGTTTTGGGAACTTCTAAATGAGTTTATGACTCACTTCCATTCCTAATGCTAAAATAATTGACACTATATTTTAGTTGTGGCATAGACGACGTCTTCTGTAATGGTGTTGTGTGTGTGTGTGTGTGTGTGTGTGTGTGTGTGTGTGTGTGTGTGTGTGTGTGTGTGTGTGTACGATCTCCTTACAATAAACTCTGGAACAATCAAAAGAGAGTAAATGCATTTTAAATTAAAGCAATTCATAGATGCATGGGGATCATTTATCTCATCCTGTTATCATTGCTGCTGACACAAGGTTTCTATTTTGTACATGTAAGTTCTAAAATCATTACTAGCTTCTGACAATCTTCTGTGACCATATTCACTTTGAGCAAAGCCATATTCTGTAATAATAGCTGGGTTATCTGTACACTCTATTTTGCTTAACACTCTCACACATAGTGTTGCAAACTATATTATGCCATTAGAGCATCTATTTAGGAATTTAATGCTAGTGTTATTTATATATTATGATAAATGATGCATTTATTAGAAATAAAGTTTTTCAAAGAAATTCTGTGGTGCTCATTACACAGACATAATCAAAAATACAGTACAAACTTGTGACCACAATTATAATCATTTTCATTTTGTCTCTCTCTGATTTCCTCTCGTCCCTCAAATTGCCACCTGTGCATGTGTGTGTGTGTGTGTGTGTGTGTGTGTGTGTGTGTGTGTGTGTGTGTGTGAGAGAGAGAGAGAGAGAGAGAGAGAGAGAGAGAGAGAGAGAGAGAAATTGTGTGTGTTCCTTTTAAGAAAGAAATGGGTACTACATCAAGCCACAATGCAGATCACACAGAACTCCAAATGCATTTAAGAACCAGGTGTGGTGCTTTAGAATTGTCCCTTTGTGCAGATAAGAAAACCAAATTTACAAGCTTTTAAACTAAACAATGAGCTTTAGTTAACTGAGAATCAAATTGAAGCAGAGGTCTTGAGTAAGGCTAAATTAAATTTAATTATAGTCTGTTCTCCATCAAAAGTGACAGGTTTTTTTTTTTTTTTCTATTATATTTCCCTGACACTGAATGAAACTTTTAAGTCTCCTCTCGTCACACTGCTGTATTGTTAGGTCCTTCTCTCCATCTAAATTATACCTTTATATTTGTCTGACGTTAAAGTTTGAATAACATCTTTGAAGGAATTATGGAACACCTCAGCAGCGTGAAAAATGAAACACATTTCATTTTCTCTCTTCAGAAATTAAAATTAAAATTAACTTTAAGAGCCCTAAGCTTTATTATACTTGATCCTTTTTCAAATATAAGTTATCTTATTCTTTAGGAGCCTATACTTGGTTCAGAATGATTTGTATCTAAAATTGGTTGTTTCATCTCAGGCTTTCTTTTGGTACAAAGTAACGCGTGGTTTAAGTGAAATACAAATCATTTTGAACAGTGGCCTCCACATTTCAACATCATAACCACAGAGATATTGTCTCAGCCTCATAACATATAACTATAAATATATATTTGCTGTGCAAGTTTGAGAAGACAATATTGACATAAACTGAGATGGTGGGGGGAACAAGACAAAGTCTACTGTGTGTGATAATGTATATGCATTATGATACATAATATTCTACCCATAAATACTATAGGTCTCAAGTATAGTTGAAGAAATACATGCTCTATTAGCTGAAAGGAAAGAAACACAAGCAGTATTCTGTAAGATATGATAGGGGTAATTTAGATTTTTATGGACAATTTAAGGAACAATTAAAAGTTGATGCTTCTCCTAGCAGAGCGGTAGCCTTACAAGGGCCTCAGGTGTTAACCCACATTTCAAGACCAAGAAAAGAAATTGCATGGCTTCAGCATGCCATATCATGAAGAGTTTCTAGGGATGTGAATTTGCTAAGGAGAGTTGTATCAACTTCTTGGCTGGCGTCTTTTTCTTTCCTCAAACTTGGCAATTTCCAGTTTCTGAAAGAGTGAGTTATTTCTCCACGTTCTTAAATTTCAGTTTCATAGCAATCTTCCCACACTTGTATGATATTGTTTTTCTTACTCATGCCCCGAGTAAGCATGAGAAATAAATGTTACTGCCTTGATCCGTGTCAAGACACACAGCTGACTAAGCTGCTCTCAGTGGGAAACGGGCTCAAATTAGGAAAAAAGAACCAGATAATGGCAAGCATTTTTACTAAAGACCAGGGAATAATAGTGTAAATTAACCACGGATTGAAACTTCACAGATTGTGGGCCAAAATGAACCTCTTTTATTTTTAAAGCTCTGAAATACTTTGTAATAAAGCAGAAACCTAGCAATCACAAGCCAATTCAGGAGCTCTCTGAACGAACCGCACTCAGAAGTTTAAATATACTTTTTTTTTTCTGTTCAAAGTTACCAAAGGGATCTTGATTTTACATAAACCATTCTATGTTGATAGCCTTCAAACTGATAGCATGATGAAATACATTTATTATTCTTCACAAAGCTAAATTGTAAAGAACAGGAATAGTCTCTGTTTTGTTTTTGGTGCTCTGGCTTGCGCATTATCACTGCTCAAAAATTATTAAATAAGTCCTAATCTAAGCATCATAAATTGTAATCTTACAGGAAGATAGACTGGCACTTCAACAGGCTGAGGAAATAAAAATAAACATAAACATGAAATAGATGTTATATAGTTGATATTTTAATGCAAATTGATTCTAATAAAGCATTTAAATTTTAATAACTTTTTAAGAAACTTGTAATTAATTTACTTTTCTTTACTTCTAGCAGATTCTTTCACTCTTCTGACAGTAGTAAGAGTCACAAAAAGGACTTTTTATTGTAAGAAAAAAGGATTCTTGTTATTAAAGTGTACGAGACCTAATAGGTACCTTTTTAATTCCCTTTACTTTTAATATTGTCTCCTCATGTTATTACGACTTTCTGACATGTGTGCTGTAAGTTTCTGAGAACATATTGAATCCCTTGAAACAAGTTTCATGCACTTAAACTAAATCCTCTATGTCAAGTAACTTTATCAGGTGAGTAGTTTTTTTTTTTTTTTTTTTTTTTTTTTTTTTTTTTTTTTTTTTTTTTTTTTTTTATACTGTAAGTGTTTGCTGCTTAAGTCTTTGGGTTTTAAAAGAAATTGTATTACTTCAAACTTTCATTCAACTATTAAAATCACAATAGTAAAACTCATTGTAAATAGTGAGGAATGAAATCCTATTTGAAATACCACAATTGATACTAAGATACAAAGAGAGTGGACGGCAGTTTATTAAAGAGAGTTGTTGATATTCATACCAGAGACTGGAGCAGAGCTCATTGTAGTAATTAGTTCTTGGCCCAGATTATCTCCATGATCCAGACCAGGTGTCCCAAATAGACCACCAGCAGTTTCTTGGTCCCATGCTGCTTGGCCTACAGCGCAAATATTTTGCTAGTTAGTTCTTGCATCTTAACTCAACCCATGTCCATTAATTTGTCTTCCCACATGGCCCAGGGTTTCCTCTTCAACAACGGTTTAGAGTATCTGTCTGACTCCACTCTCCTTCCTCTTTTATATGCTCGGATTTCCTGCCTGCCTATCAGCTGGCTTGCCATAGGTCAAAACAGTTCCTTTATTATCCAATGATAATTCACAGCTACAGAAAGACATCCTAGATCAGCTGTGTGGTGAAATGTTTGATTGCCTAACCCTGGATGTTTCCCTACCATCTGCCATTCTTAAAATGAATAAAATTATGTTTAGTACTTTCAGTCTGTTCTAAATGTTCATATTTAGATTTGAAAAGCAATCATGAGCTCAAGCATCATTCTTTTAGGCAAGAAACTAGGCTCACTAATCAGCAGGATTGATGCTCATGCAAACTCACAGAGACTGAGGTAGTATATACAGAACCTATTTGGCACCAGGTGGGGTCCTAGAGCTGAAAGAAAAATGTGTTCTTGTCCTCTTGTCTTCTCAGAATATTCCTCTACTTGATAACCACTTGCAAATAATAATTTAGTTTTTTTTTTTCAAAGAAGTCTCATTGGAAAAACAAATTTTTCTTAAGGGTAGGCTGTATGCTCTGCAGTATCTGGCCAGCAGAAAACAACCTAAAGTTATCTTGGAGGTTCCTTGTTTCAAATGTTATGCCAGAGATTTATTATCTTATTTTTAAAATTCTCTTATATTAAAGTTATACAAATTTCTCTCTTTTTGTTTTTAACATAGAGCTGTTTTAAATCTATATTATAGCTCCCAGTTTAGCACTTTAACCTGATTCTGAGTGTTACCAATGAGAGGATCTCTGCATCTGTAACTTCTTCTTGTGTTTTCTTGTACCATTTTCCCTTTGTTGTTCGTTTTGTTCTATTATGGTGTATAAACTTTTGTTTTATTTCATTGACAGCCCTTCGAAGCCTGTTTTATTTTCAGTTAGAGACAAAGGAGGTAGATCCAGATAGAGGAAGAGATAAGGAACCAAAGGACAACTAGGAGCATTGGAGGGAGGGGAAACCATTACCAGAATATATATTATGTTAGAAAATAATCTATTTTTAATAAAAGTTAAAGAAAGAGATAGAGTGATAAAATATATTTTTTATATTATCAGAGAATTGAATATATAAATGAATGCAGCTTTGAATTCCTTGGCAGTTCCCTATTAAAAACATTTTCCAAGTATGGGCTAGGAAAATTGCTCACTGTCAAAGTGACTGCCTAGAAAACAGCAGACCCTGTGTTCAGGAGCTGGTACTAACAATACCACCTTCATCATTACCACTACAACATACAGACAGACACAGGTTGTTTAGACACAATTCAACTGCCATCATAGTGAAAAATAGAATATTAGTAAAAATTTATTCAGAATTAGAATAAAAATATTATCATAATATTATTTGTGTATAATCAATTTAAATTTTTTCCATGTGATATGTATGCATCAGGTTCTTCTTATTATGTTAATGTAAGGCATGTTAAATGGTTTTCTTTCTTCCTCACCCATGTATTTAGGGATCGTTAATCTTCAACATACACTCTAAGCTCATTTCTTTGTCCACAAAATATCTAATAATTCACAAATTCAAAAGCATTTGAACTTAATGACTGTAATATTCAAGTCTCTAAAATTTGACACATTCCCCTACAGTTCTATCTCTTCTCTCTCTCCAAGTTTGGGTCATACTCATCTAAGACTGCCTATGCCAAAGCTCTTGATACTCCTACAAACTTCAAAGGCTGGGTTAGGCAGAAGCATCTGAAATTTGACTTCCATGCCCTCGTTCACCTCCCCAAGGCTCAGTTTCTTCCCACAGCTGAGATGGCATCTAACTCAGAACAATAAGTACTAAAAATTATGGGTGGAGAATGTCATGTAGTCATCGCCAGTTCCACTTCACCCTCCTACAGTTCCAGAAGAAACCTGTTGACATTTCAGGTGATTTAGGCTTTCATGTGTCAATTCTTCACATATTCAAGATGGCAGTTTTGTAATTACACTTCAGATTTTAGTAGTTTAATACATACATTCATACAGAACAGATTTTCCTTTTTAATAATATTTGGAAATTATATCATTTCCCTCTTTTTTCCTCACTCAAATTTATTATTTCTTGTTCTGTCAAATTCCCAGACTCTTTTATTAATTCTTGCTATATACACACAACTGAATATAGAACAACCTGCTATTTTGTATAATGTTTCCTGCATATATATGATCTTAAGGCAGACCTTTATGACACATTTTCATATTTCATTTCTTGATAAATATAGTTGCAATCATAGCATAATATCTTGAATTTAATTGCCTGTTATAACTCTTCTTTCAGGACTCTGTATTTTATTTCAATGCCCATAATGTTATTTAGGATTTCAGTAAATTATATATATCAAAGACTAGTTTTCTTGATGAGGAAACACATTCTATCTGTTTAATGTGTGTGTGGGGGGGCATCACTATAATAAATGTTTAGGGCTTAGTTTTTCTTGGTGGGATGAAGTCATGAAGCAATACAGCTAAAAATAGGAGGCAAAATCTTTTGATGTCTTGATATTAGATTAGAGTACTGCATATGACAAGAATTTGAGCTTTTTATTCTTTAATATTCCAAAATGTCTTTCTTATCCTCTATAGTCATGTGTTGTTTCAGGAGATGTTGTCTATGACCTCAGTGTACAGCTTGTTCAATCACATTGATTGTATTAAGGATTTATCTCTACATCAAACGCCATCTTAGACATTATTCTAAGGAATATGAATGAGGTGTGATTCCTGCTTTGAGCCACTCTCATATTCAGCATATTCAGTTTCATCACTGCTGCCTATCGACTCTGACACATTAAAAACCATTAATAGGAGGGAAGGGTTACACTACAAGAGAATCAGTTAAATGTTCCTTGGGGAAAATCATGTGAATAAAAACAATGATAAGTCACCTTAAGTTTTGTCTGCACGCAGAACTAGTAGTAAAGAGGGATAATGTAGAGAGAACTATAAATGACTTCTCTGTGGATATATATAGTGAACTGCCTTTACAGAAGGAAAACAATTGAAACACAGAAGAATTTCCTGAGCTTTAAACTGCCAAAGGAAATAAATACTTGAAGAATGTTTAGAGGCTCAGGGAACCAAAAGAAACTTTGCACTTCAGGAATATTTGTACTACAATGTAACAAACGTCATATTATTACCAAACTAGTCTCTATGTGATTGGAGAAGGAAGAGAGCAAATTTTAAACCTACATTGCGTACATTGATGAATCCTAATTTTTCTCCAAGGTCTATAAGATACAAATTTAAAGCAACAACAGTAACAAAACCACTCATCTAGGCAGCAAGGCATGGTTATATGTCAACCAAATACATATTCAACACAGCTTGGAAAAATAATTCTTATTAATATCAGCAAAATTAAACTTAACAAATCTAGTCTATGAACTGAGTAACTCCTCCGGGAGTCATTCTCCACATGCTAGCAAATGTTATCAGGGATTATCAAAGCCATTGTCATGTGAACTTGAGGCTTCCAGTGTCTGGAGGGATCATAAAATGCATATAGATTTGGTAAGAGAAGATAATTAGTTTGAAGCTTTTCCTTCATTCACAAAACTGATATCCATATAAATTAATTATCAGCTTGAATAATAATGTCTATAGAAGTAAGAAAGCAACTTCATAAGACACAGGGAACTATTAACACAAATGTAGCAACATATATGACTTTCGATATCAACGTTACCTACGACATAAATTAGTGTTGGGCTTACAATATACTCTTATATTACTAGAACAATATTTTAATCAATTCTCTTTGCAATTGGAATCAAAATGCTTCAGTGACCCTAACATTAACCTGTACCTATGTATTTAAGACGTTGGAATGGGAAAGAATTAAGATATATTTGTGGACAACACATATGACTCTAAATTACGCTAAAACTCAGACAGAATTTAAGAACACAGAGCTAAAGTATGTATTTTGTTTATATTCTAAATTTACTCTGGTTACATTTCAAATAAATATACACAAATGTATTTTTCATGGTTCATGCCCAGTGTTATGACTGAGACAAAATGAAATAATGAACATTGTAAGACCTCGCCCCAATAATTAAGTTTCTGATTAGAAATGACATAGGAAAAACAGTCAAATAAAGTTGAAAATTCATATGAGCATTGTAAAGGAATTCTTTAAATGGTTGTAATATCAGGGAAAATTGAAACAGGCATCAAGAGCATCATAAAAAGAACCATAGGAAACATACAGAAGAATATTGTTTTGTGTTAAAATAAAGCATTTGGCTTTGAAACCAAATTGTGATAATACTTTGTTTGAAAGTGTAATATGAAAAATTAAAATGAGATGGCAGACCACATTTTAATGTCATAAAAACTAAATAATGCCACTTTTGCACGCAGGAAGGTCTCCAGTCATCACATCACCGCCCACCTTTGACGTATTGCACTCCTTGCGTATTCCCATAGGAAAGTAAGATCGTGATTCTCCAAGGTACTGGCAGTGGAACACATGACAATGAGAACTACCCACGGAGATACGGACTTTTCAGATATTACTTATATTCTAGAAGACTGACTGACCTTTTAAAATTGTACGTTGTATATATATAAAAAAAAATCACTAAAGTTAGTAAGTGGTTGTTTCCTGCCATCATCCTTGTGAGCTCTCAAGTGCAGCAGGACTTCTTAATTAACTGCTATAAACACTTTGATACACTGGGGAATATTTAATGTTCTAGAGTAAACAGAGAACAGGAAAAAACGTTGAAGATCACTGCAATCTATATGAAAAGTGAAAAATGACTTGACATTTAAGATAAAAAAAAAATGAAGTAAACAAGCTACCAAACATTTATAGGAAGTCAAATAGGTTTTGACCTTTCCATTTTCATTTGTCCTGTAACTCAAAGCCATTATTAGCACTCACATTATAATGCACTTGTAAATAAAATTTAGTTCAGGTAGTTCAATTTAATTTTATCTTTGGGGGAGGCAAACACAATGTATCTAGTGTACAGTTTCTAATTATGTGATATGAAATGAGAAGGAGAAGCTGATGATGACAGTGTGTCACTTGCTATTCTGATCAGGGAAGGAATAGAAACGTAAAACCCTGTACTTTTACCTCTTTTTGTGTGCACGTTCTACAGGGAAAAATCCTGATAGTCACAAAAGACAATCATTTCTATCATTTGCAGGGAAAAGCAAATGGTTTTTATAATAATAGTTCCTCAGGTGGGTAGCTGAGATATCTCTGTAAATTTGACCTTTAACAAATGACTGTGTACAACTAATGCTCCCTTTTACAAACTATCTTTCTAATTTATGTGCTCACTAGGCAAAGATACTTCCTTTCTGTTATGAAAAATTCACTCTCCTTTATTGTATGTTCTTGGAGTCTACAGCAAGATTGGGTTAATATGCTTCATGTGGAACATGACTTGTTCAAGATGCATTAAATCTCTAAGATAAAATGCATGCCTGAAATTTCAGGGTCATCAATGTTCCTTAATCAAATCTATTATGTTAGACACCTATAGAGATTATAAAGCTGGTTTTTCTTACTAATACTGATCTTCTAAAAAATTCAGTTAAACATTTGTATCAGAATTGACAAAGATGATATTTTGCTCATAGTAAAAAGAGAATATTTTATACACAGAATGATTTTTAAGCTAAAACATAACTTATGCTTAGGCATTATCTATTAAAATGTTTTTTAATTCTTGATATAACAGAGTCTCTCTCTCTCTCTCTCTCTCTCTCTCTCTCTCTCTATATATATATATATATATATATATATATATATATATATATATATATATACTATATATATATATTATATATATATATATATATATATATATATATATATATATATATATATATATATATATATATATAATATATATATATAATATATATATATATATATATATATATATATATATATATATATATATATATATATATATATATATATATATATAATATATATATATATGAAGCACGTAAGAAACAGAGGTGAGCCACGGGCCACGTGACAGACAGATTAATAGAAATGGGTTGAGTTAAGATGAAAGAGCAAGCTAGCAAGATGCCTGAGCCATAGACCAACCAGCATGAAGTTAATTTAAGTGTCTGAATCATTTCTGGGGACCTGATCAGCTGCGGTTGTTTAAGGGGTCTGTTATGGCACGTCTGTGGGTCTGGACTTCTGGCTGCCCTGGGCCAAGAAACTTCATTGTAACATACATACTTTCCCAGTGAGTTTTTTCTTTGACTTCATAGTCATATACAAATATATGTAACTTTAAAAAGAGCTAACATTGTGACATGTTCCATTAAGAAACAATAATCCAGTTTTTGGAAATGAAAACCAATTATCATAATCTAAGTGCTAGGAGATACAAGTGAACATATTCAACATCTGTGCACTGACATCCTCTAAATCTGGGACTAGAGAAGAGTGTTTCTTTCATTGAATTCTATTAGATTTGCTTAATTCTACATATTACATGTGTAACAATACAAGAATACTATTGTATATAATTGAAAATAAGTAAGGACATTATTGAGGGACAACGCTCAACATGGGTATATTTTATTAGAAATCAGGACTTTAAAAGACTCAGGAGGCATTTGACTTCTTATAGACTGTGCTTCTACAAAATGGAACAATTTCTCTGATGATTTCTCTCTATGGGAAAATACATTTTAAAAACCATTTTGCTAACACAAATTATGTTCTTTTAGTAGTGATTGATAAAGACAAAGTTCAAAAACTACTTAAAAATTGCTCTCCAAGTAAACTAACTTAAGCCATACTCCCTTTTCTTTGTCCAGCTATGGAACAAAAAGCATTGGGCTGGAGGGTCAAAGAAGATCCAGTTTGTCTTAGGCTTTTATAACTTATTCTGATCATCTCTTCTCAGATGATATATTGAGATTTTCTTTTTCTTTCCTTTCCTTGTTTTTCTGTGGCTTTAGGTTATCTTTTCCTGTACAAATGGGAAATTTTACTTACCTTGGAGATGTCTGGCTGTGTTTCTTTTGCCACTGTTAAAATACTTGAAATTTATTTCATGTCATAGGATACAATACACCATGATGAAGGCAGGTATCAAAGAAACTGGATTTAAGTGACCCATGTTGGCATGGGCTTCTTATATGGTATCAACAAAAAGCTGAAAACTAGGTCACAGAGAGAGATATTGTCAAATATTCCTCTAGTTGTTAAGTTTTAATATATCATCCATAGTCTTAAAAACTGTATAACTTCCCAAAACATACTACCAGCTTCTCCAAACAGACACATCATGTGTTCAAACATGTGATCCTACTAAGAATGGTTCATTTTGAAAATAGACAGAAGGCTACATTGCAGATGAACTTATAAAAACTTTACACATTTAACACTATTCTTCAATATGTATTCCTTCCTACTTGGCATTTTATTCTAGTGAAAAGTAATCATCCCTATAGACCTATTCTACATTTATAGGTTATTGAGTCAGGGACTATGTGAGTAAATGATTGTGTTCACCAAAGATGAAATTGTGAAAGAATCCACAACTCAATGGAGGAGAAAAATTAATTGCACAAGTGAACAAGTAAGAATGTGTCTTAGAATGTCATCACATATTGGGACAGAACATTTGTGTGTGGCCCCTGTGGATTGATGGAATGCTCTTTGGCGTTTTGATGTTACATGGGAAGAAAAATACTCTGGTCCCATGTAGTAATATAAGTACAGTGACACCTATGATATATGTCAAAGGGTAAATAAGGATTCACCATATTGTAGAATCTGCCAATAGTGGATAGGGCTGTGATGAGAAAAGAATGACTATAAGTAAAGATAATCATCTTATATCTTTGGATAGAGAGTTTTTCATAACATGCAGTAGTTCAGTCTTAAACATTTTGATTAGTAATGTGTATACTGATTAATGTGAACTAAATATGCCTTTGAAACAAAGCTATATCCTGTATTTCTGTGAGCAGCTAAGAATCACATCTGTGTTCAATGACTAAGTTACTCCACTGTTTCCATGCTTTTGTTCAGTAAGCCGCTCAGGGCACAGTGGTAGCTGGGGTTAGCTGAGGTTATCTATATGTTTGATGCAAAACAAACTGGAGGCTTGGCAGACATTTTGACTTCAATGGTTCATTAGATTATTCCTCATAATTTTGTCAATGATTCCAAATGTGTAGTGTTTGATAGGCTACTGTCTTGATGTGTCTCAATAATGGACTATTCAGTTTCCTGAGTGCTTAAGATGTATAGCTGTGTTTCTTGGTCTTGATGGTTCCTTAAAGATTCTCCATACCATTTCTTTTTGTTTTTTCTCTAACTAGATAGAAGGAGGAATCTTTAACAATGAACGTTTAAAAACCTCATCTTGTTAATTTTATATCTGCTTTTTAATTGCATTAGGAATTCCATTTCTAAATATGCCAACATCTGTTTACTTATTTATTAAAATAGTAACATGGAAGAGATATATTCATGGATTTTTCAGATACTCCAAAGGTAATTGGCACACATCTCCTCAAATTGAATTTAAAGGGTCTTCTGAGTCATGTGATGTGGATGCCCCAAAGAAAACTAGGGTTATCTGGTGGAGCAGTATACACTCAAGTTCTGGGTCATCTCTCCAGATCCTATGTTTAGCATAAAAATATAATTTTGGGGAGATGAGCTAAGTTTTGTGATAAGATATTCACATCTCTCTCTGAAATACAAACTTCCTTATATATATTTAAGTATTATTTTATTCTGACTCTAAATGTTAGACAACTAAGCAATCATTTTAAATTATTTCAAATGTATGTGATTTATTTTGAATATATATGTATATATATAGTTTAAAAAAGATTCATTTATTTTTATTTTATATGTATGAGTACTTTGCATGCATGCACGAGCACCATATGTATGTAGAGTACACAAGGGTTGCAGAAGAGGGTGTTGGACTTCTGAAACTGAAGTTACATTTAATTAAAAGCTACCATGTGAGTAATGAAAAACAAATCTGAACATCTACAAGAACACAAAATTTTCCTAACTACTGAGCCATTTCTCCAGACACTTATTATACAAATTTTATGAGTTAATTATTCTTATACTAAACATCAATTTGCTTTTCATCATAATAAATCATGACATCATGGCAGCAATAGTAATAATTTTAAAGAAAAAGTTTAGAGTAAGCTAATATGTGTGTGTGTATTTCTAAAATTCATTTTAATAAACCACCTTGTTCATCTTTTCAATTAAAACTGCATGGGAGCACTGCCATAATGAAAAAAATATAAAGAATATTTGAAAGTAATGTGTTTAAACTGAGGTATTTCAAATGCAAAATGATCTAACTTCATTTTACACTGATAAGATCAGCACTTTGAAAAGAAATTACAAGTAAAAAGCCTGAAGATGTGAATTAAACCGCATAAAATGGTAGGCTAGCCAAGATTAATATGTCTGGCTTTTAATCGTGTCTTGCGGATGGTTGCTGAAAGATTGCTGTGTGTCTAACCCTGCGTTCTGCACACACACATTTAGAGAAGCTCTCCATCAAGAGCAGGCACTCTGCTGAGTCAGCAGCTGCTGTGGTTTCCGTATCATTCTAAATGCAAAGTAGGTACCAATCTGTGTTTGGTAAATAGTGTGTGCAAGCATCAGTCCCAGTTTGCACTGACAGTCCTTAAGTACATCCTCAGATTTCCTGACATCTCATGCATCAGAGTAGCATTGTTGGCAACCACTAGTGGTCCCCTCTATTTAATGACCTCACTCTCCCTCCAGAGTAGCTGCTTGGGTTTTGTCTTTCCTAATTTACCTCTAATTCATTCCTAAACCAATTCTAATTTGTATTCTTCTCACAGTACCCTACTGAAACTGCTTTCCCAAAGTCACCACTGACCTCCTTTTTGCTAACCCCCATGAACATTTGTTCAATTGTCTTATTCCTAGACAGAAAGCTATTATCCCGTTGGACAGTTACAAGTGACTCCTCTCTTTACAAAAAAAAATATAGTTTTCTTTTAATTTTGTTGTTAGAAATTAATGTTATTAGTTTCATTTCCTTTTAAATGATGTTTATAAAAGATATATTTATTGCTGTTTTCTACAGTAAACACACACACATATCCATTTTGCTTTTGTGGGACTAGTTCAACCATTTCCTTTAGGTTATTTACATTTTCTTCTGAAGAGAAGTTTTTCTATGAAATCTAGACTTGAACATGCTTTTTCGGCTTTACAAAGAAGACTCTATTCATTAAATCTGCCAAATTAATCATATAATTCCTCCTTGTACTATGGTCTCTATTTAGATTACATTATGTCCTTCTTCAGTTATTCTTAATGTATACTTGAAAAAACTTTTAATTGTCTGCTTTCAATCTGTCAATAGAAAGGCAAAGAAGGTGTGTGTGTGTGTGTGTGTGTGTGTGTGTGTGTGTGTGTATGTGCGCTCGTGTGCACATGCGCACGCGTGCGTGTAATGTCATTTTGTTAACACATCTAAAATTCTCCAATGATTATTCTACTGTATAGATTACATTAAAAATTTCAGTGAAAATCTTCACAAAATTCATTCTACAATATTCTGTATCTCACTGTCATATTCCCTCATTTAAACTTTGCTCCAATCCACCTGTCTATGGTTTTATTAGCTAAAATTAATGTCAGCCTGACATTTTTGTAAATTGGTCAACATAAATTGCTTTTGTTTAACCGCAGTCCGTTTGTGTATGTTATATGAAGTGCTACTTGACTTTTCCTTGGTTATTATCTGAGATCTAAAGATTGAAAGTACTTGGCAATGGAAATCATTATTCCAAAACTAGAATTATGCATCTGTTTTTTTTTTTTTTTATGTTTCTCTTAAGTAGACACCTGCTTTCTTGCTTGGGAATGATATTTTAAAGCCATTTTTATATAGTTTTTTTTTTTTTACTGATAAACTTTTCAGTCAGCACACTGACTAACTAAAGTAGGTACTAGGTAAATATTTGACATAAAACTTTAAAAAAATTATCTCTGCTACAAGAACCCCCAAATGAAGTTTCTGTCATCACGACAAAATATTTTGCAGTTTATTTCTGAGAGTGTCACATCACAGCAGTAGATAAAAGTTTAACTTGTCTTTTCAGCAGAATGAAAAGTATGATTATTTTCAACCACTCTGTTTGTAACCAGACCACCCTAGTCTATACTCCTTGAAAAACATTTATTTTCTATAAAGTATGAGAAAATAACTGAAGCAAAATATCATCTAACAGGGTGGTTTCAATTTAAGTTGATGTCATAGATTTAAAAGCTATTATCAAAGAACTGTGTTCATCCTCATCTACAATCCTACAGTCCCTTCATTCTTAGGGCCTTAGCCCTATGACTATTGAAGTTTGGCCATACATCTGCAGCAGATCCATACAAGTGATCTCTTTCCTTCATCTTGATTTTTAGTAAAAGGACATTTCATCGTTTCTATATTTATCTTAATATGTTGCACCTCATACCTCATAGACTCAATTCTATTTCTAGGTCTATAGCAGCAAACATGAAATTGTCAATTGTTCCTGATCAAAAGATGAAGAAAATAGAAGATGTCAAGTAGTTACATCATAACCAGTACAGACAAAGGCCAATGAGACCACCAATGTTCATGGTTTAAAGCCAACATAACTTCAGTCCTTTATATAAAAAAGAAACATGAACAGTGTTATATTTAATTTGGATTATCAAATTAATTAGATATAGAATAAACTAAAAGCTAAATAGTAGGCACTTCTGTGAGGGACTTCCTTATTTAGACTATCTGAAGTAGAATAGACCACCCCAAAAAAGAGGAGTATTTTTTAGAGGTAATTCACACAAAAAAGCCAAAAATAAAGGTTTGTATTTTGTCGCTTTTCTTCTGTTTGAACTGAAAGCTCATCTATATCACTGGTAACACATTCTTTCATTGTTATCATAACCAAAATTTTTGCAGTTTCCAATAGGGATTGAAAACCGGTGTGTCTCTTCAGGAATCCTCCAGGTCTTCAGCCACAGGCTGGTATTATTGATTCACCCAACCCCTTCTCCTGTATTTAAAAAGGATCAGATTCTCAGTATCTTCATGTCCTAGTTCAAGGCCATGGTTGGGATACCTAAGCAATACCTTGTAAGCCTAATCTAATAAATCACTGTTTAAATATCCTCATTCTATCTACCTGTTCCCCTGAAGAGCCTTCACTAATACAGAGAGGAACAGGGAGTTGGGAATATTAAATGGTCTTTTTAAATGGTGTAAGTATAGGAACATACCTTATTAAGTCATTTAAAGATCAAGTTAAGTCTGTGTGAAAAGAATATACAAGTTTCCAAAAGTACAAAAATAGCTTACTAACAATTAAATAAACTGCAGCTGGGAGTCAAAGATTATTCACTGAGACTATCTTCATAAATACTTAATAGAAACTGTACCTAAATCTTTAATCATTTTCACACATTAGAAAAGGCCTTATTTTAAAAACATCACATTTTTAATTAATTTTGGGTGTGCATAGCACATACATGCAACAGTGCATGGAGGTCAGTGAACCTGTGGGAGTTCCTCCTCTACCACGTGGGTGCCAGGTTCCATCTCAGGTCAACAGTCATACAAGGGCCTTTACCCAGACTAATCCCACTATTTCATCAATATGAAATAAAATACTAGAATTCAAGTCACTGACAATATAGATTTTGGCAGGAAGTAGTAGTTTGTATGCTAAAATAAACATTATGTAAAATACATACACTATAAATAATATATATAATATATACGTATGCAGAGTTAAATATAATGGCTATTTTACTATTTATAAGAACAGAATGTATACAATCTATAGAGTTAATCAGCACAAAGAAAGTTTACTTCCCACATATGTGTCTTTTCTTACAAATCCTAGAATAACAAAGTTCTGATTAACAAATTCTTTAATATTCTGAAGTTACAATAAATGTGTAAAGTGCTTAACAGAATTCTCATACTTCTTAATATACATATTTGACTTCATTTATGACACTATAATATGTAAAATGAGAAATTCTCAATTCACAAAACTTCCTAAAATGGTAGATCATAATCATTTCTTTCTTCCAACTTTCTTCTCAGGCTAAAAGTATTGCCTCAGGAGGCTAAAGTTCTTCCTAATCTTTCTATCTCTGTCAATACTATGAGCTGTGCAATGAAGAGCATAAAATTAGGAAAATATTTGTTCTATATAAGGCTTATAATCAATGTACAATCAAATTAATTTGAACAAAATCAGGAAGCAAAAGGAATTACCATAGGGCTTATAGAAAAAAATGTAATCAAAAACTACAAATATTTTAACAATGAAATTAACTATTAAAGTTAACTAATTGGTGATATTATTTTGCAACCAAAACAAAGAATTTGTATCTTCCTTGTTGTATGTAGGACCACTTCATGACATCCATACGAAGACAGCTACATTACTTGACTATTATTTCTCTTTTTCTTTTGATACTTGAACTAATTATGTAACTCTGGCCTGCCTGCCACTTAATATAGGAACCCACAGAGATGGCCATTATTTGGTCTCCTGAATACTAGATTTAAATCTGTATATCTCTGAGCCCTAGATGATTTTTAATAATGGTTTGTCTAAATACTCTGAAGTTCTGCAAATGTGCCATGATGTTTATGATGCTCCTAAATGAGAAGAGCCCCAGCAAACAGTGAAACACAACCTACATACATTGAAATTGCTTAAGAAAAATTACCCTAAAACTATCAGGAACACTTATGCATCGGGTACATACAGATGGGCTACACCATTGGCTGTCCTTTGTCGCATTTTAAAAGGAGGAAACATCATTTGGAGATTAGACAGCGTAGATTCAGAAAATAGCTGTGTTTCACAGGGTTGTAATGATGCTAAAATCTTAAACAAAACAGTATCTGATTTTCACAGAGTTAACAAATATCAAATGCCGTTGTAAACATTATAAGTACCCACTGATGCTAAATATAAAATAAAATATACAGCACACCTACCTGATGTAAACTTCAAAGAATTATAAAAATAGTAATTGAATTATATAAGTCTAAGTCACATAAGAAAGGCAATGTATCTGCTACTTTTCCTATAAACAAACAAACAAAGCCAATTCTATGTATGAGGCATAACATTAGTATGTGGTTGAAAGTAATTTTAAATAAATAATATTATTTAAAATTTGGTTAGATTTTATCATTTACTAGAGAATTAATAGTCAATTACTAATAAATACAATGACTGGCCTGTAGTTTACCATTCTGTTTACCTTTGGAGAGTTATCGGATATAAT
The DNA here is from genome assembly GCA_033318265.1 of Phyllotis vaccarum. Classification (NCBI taxonomy): domain Eukaryota; kingdom Metazoa; phylum Chordata; class Mammalia; order Rodentia; family Cricetidae; genus Phyllotis; species Phyllotis vaccarum. The sequence continues at coordinate 23,846,749 of JARWLC010000014.1, forward strand.
TAGTAATTTTCTAACGTAATACTTTGTTATTGTACAATTTTCTTATTTACTCTGTCACAATACCTGGCATTATATACTACAACTCCAATTTTTACCAAAAGTTGTAAAAATAAATCCCTTTGAAAATGTTTGAATTTAAATGAACTCAGTGTACCCAGGTGCTGAGTCAGTAGTTACTGGGCTGTCAAGTGATCCACAATGCTAATATGCTGGAAAATGTGATCAGCAAGCACCTGTCTTCATACTGATCTATATCACATGTAATTCACATAGATCTTTTAATTAGCAATCAATATTTCATCCAGTGCAGCATAAAACAGGAAATTTTCTATGATAATTCTTAAGGTGAAAGTTAATGTGATCTAATAAAAAAGACCATTGGGCAGGAGTGGAAACTTGGAAATGAGATAATGAGGGAGAAAGTTTGTGAAAAAGAAAAGGTATTCTGCAAATTCTTAGCATTAGTATAAAAATCTAAACGTTTCATTTCTAGTGGGTGTCTTGGTTTCTGAGACTATCTTTCAGAATAACAATAAAATCTCCAGTAAAAAGTAATTCATGCTATCATGCTAGCCCCAATGTATAAAATCTCAAAGTTGTAATTTTCTGCTTTTTTGATGTTTAACACTTGGCATCTATTTATGGGTAATTTTTAACTTAGTTTTCAGAGTTGTGTTCTGCAGAAAGGCCTTCTTCAAATTAGACTTGTTCCTGCAGTTACCCATACCATGGCGACACTGAGATGCTCAAAAGTCACTGCCTCAATATCACCCCATTGAGATAGCTCCATCAATGTGACTCTCATATAACCTGAGACGTTTCCTTCCTAGGGGAAAGAACAACGGAATTTACTAGAAACTTCCCAGTGCCAGTGAAACTCAACTCCATTGTCTAAATGGGCGACCCCCCTTCTCCCCTCCTTCCTCTTCTCTTTCTTTCTCCCCTACTCTACCTTCTTTCCCCTATTCTCCCTCTCCTCACCCCCTCCCTTCTCCTCCTCTTCTTCTTTTTCTTTCCCCATCTTCCTCTTCTCCCCCTCTCCTTAATAACGTTTCAAAGAAGGACGATTTAGAGTTGACAATAAAAATGCCATATTCTATTTATTGCATATACTTTTCAGTGAACTTCAAAGATCTCCGTGATGGTGAACTTAGTTTTTAAAATATTCTTTTGCAGAGGCGTTGTTAGCCCTGTTTCAAAGCAAAGAACAATACAATGATAGAGTGGATTTACAAGAGGTAAGCTATAGAGATAAGGCTATTAATATATATTACTTTAATTTGAAAGGTACCTTAGTTATTCTCCAGTGTTCCTATGGGTTCATAAATTTTATCCAGTACTTCTTAAGACTGTGAGCTTCTTGAAGGCAGTGCATTGAAAATATAATTTAAAAACTATTTTTAGAACCTTATTCAGAGTAGCAATTTGTATCTACTTAATTGGATGAGATAACTTGATATTTTTAAAGTGCATTTTTTCCCATTCCAACATTGTAAAAATTTAACCATTTCAAAAATTATCCCACTCCTTTTCAGATATGGAAATCAGGACTCTGACACACATGGTTGGTTTCCTTTATGTTTATACTTTCACATATATAAAGAAGCACATGTATGCCTTTAATATGTTACCTATGATATAACTCTTAAAGACTATTGCAATGATATTTTATGATATTCATTTGGAAATAATTTAAAATTTTTACAAAAACTGTGATAATAAACAATAGTTGCAAAAGTCAAGATTCAGATGCTCCACTCTACCACTTACTTTCTAGTTTTCTCTCTTTCCTAATGTCTCCTCCATGTCTGTCTGTGATTAAACAATAGGAACATAAATATGACATATGGACATTTGCTTTTAAACATTTTCATTTTATTCCTTTTTATTTTTTTTTTTCAAAAAGGTTGTTTCAACATGAAGTCCGGGAACTCTGTAGGTCACGTTAGCCTGGGATTCATACAGATAGACCAGCTTCTGCCTCCCGAGTGCTCTAATTAGATATTGTCTGCAACCATGCCGGGCTAAAATTTATCTTATATAATCACAGTAAAATCTTTAACTTTAATAAATGTTGTACTAATATGATAGTTGAGAAAATACTATATTTCTGCATTTCAATTGTTTGTTGACTAAAATAATCCTCTACAGAATTTTTTATCCCTTGAGTATAAAATCTAGGATAAAGTATCAGACTTAGAACCTATAACCTCCTCTTGCCTGAATCTTATCAGAAGTATTATTTGATGTCATTGATAATTTTCTCATTTTTAAGACTTTTCAAATTTTGGATAATACAATTCTGCCTCTCACTTTTTACTAAATTTCTTCATTTAGGGTTTGTTTAATGAGTCTTGGTTACTAGTTTCAGATTTTATCTGACAGGCAAAAATAATACAGAGGTGATGCTGTTCCTTAGGAATTAAATCTGTTTGTAATATCTTTTTTCTCCTCACTATTGGTGTTAAAGTGAAAATGACTTTATAGACCAATTTTTCACTAAAATAACAAATATTTTCTATTGTAAGAACATTTCTATGACAAAATTACTAGAATATTCAAGTTATTCTCTCAGCCCAAAACTTTCCCTGGATTTACTATACATTGCTGAATTTTGTCTAATGGAATTTATACTATGACTCAAATAGTGAATTTTCCAATTCTCATTCTCTCATTTACCTGTTGGTTTTTAACACATTTTTATGTTAATGTACAAAGTGTAATCTAGGTATTCCTATGAGCTCATACATTGTTTGGTTCAGTGGGTTATACTTTATGACTTTAGTCACATAATTAAGTTCTGTCAATTCCCCAGAGTGTTTCATAACCTGTTTTTTTGTTTTGTTTTGTTTTTTTGTGGATGAGGAATTTTTTTGTTTATTCTACAAGTTGTAGGGAGGATGCAGTCTAAGGAAAAGCTATACTACCTTAAAAGGAAAACTTACCAGTAAACCACAAAGTACACTGTGGCTGTGGATCAATGGCTGGATCAAAGAACTACCTCGAGTACCTCTTTGCATTGAAAATACTTTGTGCATTGTCACCTAAATTTCATTATCTCTTCTCCAGGTTCTACTACAATTTCATGATGACTTTCTGCTAAAATATGAAAACAGTCCGAGATGGTCCACATAAGACATTTTTCTAAACCTTTCAAGAATTTTATTTGTCAAACTTGTCCTCTTTGTATGAAATTGGGGAGGGGAGGAAAAAAATCTTTACTGTTCATCTGCATTGGCTTTTTAGTTTTTTGAAAGTTACTCTTCCAGTTTGAAAGCACCTACCTTCATCTTACTATCACACAGAATTACAAAATCACCTTGGCTGAAGTGTTCACGGTTGTGTCTTGTGTAATCATTAAGAGTATCTGAGTTATTTTCTATCATTTCATAATAGTTTCACATCAAGCAAGTCCATTTTATTGCCTTTATATTTTAATGATTCTACGTTTCTACTTTTTACTATTTAATTATGCGTGAGTTCATGCATGCATCTCTCTCTCTCTCTCTCTCTCTCTCTCTCTCTCTCTCTCTCTGTGTGTGTGTGTGTGTGTGTGTGTGTGTGTGTGTGTGTATGAATGTGGGTTTGGGTGTATACACATGAAAATAGTGCACAAAGATACTTGCAGAGGACATACATGGCCTAGTGATGCAATTCTAGGGCATCATGAGATGTAAAAATGGGAAGAAACAAACACTGGTCCTCTGCAACAGTAGTTAGTTCTCTTAAGCCACCTATCCATCTCTTAAGTCACGAGTATGCCAATCAAAAATAATCGAATGCTTAATGTTGCTCAAAATCCATACAGACTTCATCAGAAGTCTGTGGTGCTATTGGTATGTGATGGAAAACTTTTTAAAAGGTGAGAATTTGTGGAAAAGAATGAAATCACTCAAAGTGTGCAATTGGAGATAATACTGGGTCATTGGCTTTGTCCTTGTCCTTCTCTCCTCCCCCATTCTCACTCACCTTCCTTCTCACCTCCACATTGGAATGGCCCAATTACATGAAAAGTCATGTCTCACCACCTGTCTCCAGAGATAATGTTTTTCTTTCCCATGACTTAAATTCAGTGAACACAATGGATTGTGCATTACAGGTCTTAAGCCACAAACCATAGAAAACGCCCTCACTATTGAATTTCATTTTATTGGGGTATTTTGTGTGTGTGTGTTTTGTTTTCACAGTGGAAAGAGTTGGCAAGGCAGTTTTTGTACTTTGAACATACCAAACAAGGTTGACCACAATATCAACTCCAATGCAAATGGGAAGGAAACCCTCCAGTAGTAGTGTCAACAAGGCAAATATAAAGGAATAAACAGCCCTATCATTATGTTGAAGTAAGAGTCAAATTTGTAAATATAGATGTTGCTTCAGGTTTCATCATTTTTGTGACTGATTTCCAAGCTTTTTTATGTTACTCAGTGATTCCGCGGTGGTTTATTGGACAATTATAACGCTGAGATCTCGGGCTGTTTCTATCACTCCCCATGCCCCACACATTGTCTCTTTCATTGAATTTCTTCACAAAGGGGCTCCCAATTTCATTCTTTCAGTTCAGTTTATCAGGATGGATTGTGATTTAGAAGTCTGAAGAGGTTTACTAATTTTGTCTCATTGGAGGTCTTGGAAGTAACAAAGTAGGGCTGCTGAGGTCCTAGCTGTATACCACACACACACATACACACACACACCACACACACAAACACACGCACAGACACAGAGAGAGGGGAGAGAGAAAGAGAGAGAGAGAGAGAGAGAGAGAGAGAGAGAGAGAGAGAGAGAGAGAGAGAGAGAACACATATACATGTATCACATAGCACACACTTTCTTACTCTTTAAGGGCTCCATTTACCCTCATAGCTTTCAGAATGCAGAAGGGACTCTATGGAGCCTATAATGCAACAGCAGGAGATCTCCCTGGAATTTTGCATCATTATAATAATTAAGAATAGCTAGTACCTCCAGTGCTAATATTAGCAGTCTCCTTCTCTCTGGAAATATTAAACAAGGAAGCCCCTATTCCAAAACACATTTTACTCCAAGCTATATAGTTACTATAAAGTGATGTAGCCCTGGATAAAGCTCTAAAAATCCAGTTTTAATGTGGTTGTTGAACATAAAAGAGACAAAGTAGATAGACAACTCATGATTTTCTACTCTCTTATTTATCTTATTGAAGCACATTTTGTTTCTCAATCAAAGCTGTCTCTTCTCCAGGGATTTTTTGATACTAGCATTTTCAAAGAAAACATTTGGAGAGGAAGTCTATAATCACTTCTGTTCTGGTTTTTAGACTATACTCTGATTCTCCCTTCAGGTAGACATGCCCTCAGGTGACTCTCAATGAATCATAACTGTCTAATGACCTCATGTTGAGATTTGGCAAGATCTGAGACTTATTTTAAGCTAATAAAACGTGTCAAGGGTCAGTGGTGCACTTTTACAATTATATCATCTCTAATTCTTCAGCTCAGCAGACTTGAGCAAGAGCATAATTTGCTGGCTTTAAGACTGAAAATGCCCTGTTACTAGTGAGAGTACTAGGTAGTATTTGGCTAGCAATTAAGAGAGCTTATAGATGAAGAGGGTGGTCCTAATTAACCAATAAGAACTGAAAATGGAGATACATTTTATAGAGAGAAGAAACAGAATGTCTCCCTAGCCACTTGTGCTCCCAAAAGAGTCACAAAAGTAACCAGGAAGAAACATAGCCTAATAATGACTTGCATCGTCATTTCTGAGATTTAATAAGCATCCTACTAAATACTCACCTGTAATTATAACACTGCCCTATTGAAACTGAGGTAGAATAGATGACTGTAATTTAAAAACTTATTTGTACTCATTTATTACATAATAATAAAGTAACAATTTTCTCATACAGTGACAAGAGTTCAGGAAAACACACACATAAAATAAACAAAATTTAAAAAATAACAAATAATACCATGGTTTAAAATCTTTAACCCTTTCTACATCATTGCCAAATTCTTTTATACAATTTTTTTTTTGTCTTTAAGTTTTCAACCTGGCTTCAGAAGCATATCTTCTTTTGGGCTTGATTATGTTCCTCTAGAATAAGTAAATTACGCCAAATGAAAACTAAGAAACAATATTATATAAATGCACATTATTAGTAACATGCATAAGCAAGCTATGTCATCCAGATTTTCATAGCTGTAAATAAAATTACCTGAAAAAAATTTAAAGTGAAGTAAGGTTTACTTGGTTTATAGTTTCAGAGATTTATCATAGCTCCTGCTTATTTTCCCTTGGGTGTATTGTTTTAGGCACTTACTGAGGTATATCACCTTTGCAGGGATCATGGGCAGAACATTCAACTCAGGGACCAGGAAACAAGAAAGAAAGGAATAAAGATGTCAGGCTCCAATATATACTTTATAGGCCCTTAGTGATCTACTTCTTCCAAGATGATCACATCTTTTTTTTCTTTGAGGATTTCTTAATCTCTCAAAAGCTGTCCTCAACAGGAACAAAACCTTTCACATGGAACTTTTGAGTACTTCAGATACACAAACTATTACATATCCTAATATTCAACAAACAAACAGAACATGTTCACTACACTTTTTGCAATGTCTGCATTGACTGTGGTACTTAGTATCATTTATCAGTTTCCAGAAATGTTTACAAAAACTGGATGCCAAATGATATTGACTAGCATGGCAGACTGAAAGCAGAGAGTGATGTTCTCAGGATGAAAGTTCCCACCAATATCAGTAGGGCAAGATGTAGGGAGAAATAGTAGAGGGTGAGTTTCACTGCTGCCTTCTGAAATGAACTTTATTTCCCACAACTGCCCATCTAATTTTGACTCTACCATTTCCCAAATTAAATTGTGATTAAGAAATCCTTCCACAGGGATCTGTGCCTGTGTTTTTCACCATATACTCAGTTAATTGTCATTTAACGAGCTTCTACTCAATGCTAATATTGCTGATGTAGCAGTGGATGCAACTTATAAATTCCTTTAACACACTGAGTTTACAATCTAATGGGAGACAGAGAAGGAATAGTCAAATAAGATAAAGAATAAGGAAACTCAAAATGTTCTCAAAATACAGAAGCAGATTCTGCATCAAAGCAAGAAATGTTAGAAATGTCCTACAAAGCTCACTAACAATCATTTGTGAACTGAGATGTGTCAGATCTGTAGCACTATAAGAAGAAAACATGCACCAATATCCAGGCCGTTTATTTGGAGCAGCTAAATTATAGGAACTATGAACTGGTTGTAATGACATCTTTAATCTCCCTAACAATCCTTTGAAGGAGTAGCTGAAATAAAAAAAAAAAAAAAAAAAAAAAAAAAAAAAAAAAAAAAAAAAAAAAAAAAAATCCTGTCTCCTCCCTCTACCCCCTCTCCTCTCTCCCCCAACTCTCTCTGTGTTTGTCTGTCTCTGCCTCTCCTCCCCTTTCCCTCACTCTGTCTCATGGACACAACATGACTAAGTAAGAAAACTGCCAACTGATTCTAAAGCTTTGTCTTTGAACTAATGATAACCTACAAGCAAATAAGCCAGAGAGTAGGACAGGTAGTAGACCAGTTGTCCATCCTTCTCTAGTTGAGCTACTAGCCCAATCTGTATTTCCAAATTACCTTAAGATTCTGCAAATTCTCTTTAGAAACTCTATTTGTCATTAGGTTGTTGTGAATGACTAGTTACTGGTTGCCACATATTTGGTACAAATATGGTTTCAGAACCATTTTTTCAGACTGAGGCTATTATTTTATAGACCACCTAGAAACTAGATTCCTGTTTCGTTTTTGGTTAACACTTCTTGGTGATTCCTATTGATCATACCTACATAATTATATTCTGTCTTTGAACTTCATCGTGACTTGATACTGTTTCGAATCTCACTTGGACTTTATTTTAACTACGCCTCTTTTTGTTAGATAGGGTCTAGGTATGAGAATGAAGTCTGAGTAAAAACACTGCTTTGAAATGTTTCTGTCTTATGAGATGCCGTGGTTTCTCATAGACATTGTGCTTTGTCAAGATCTAGTTTCAGAATCACACTGTGACCTCACTTTCTCTGTAGCATGGTTCACAGCAATTCTTCTTAGATGCAGATATGAGTACTACCTCGTTCAGGTTTCATATCACTTTGAAAATAGCAGAGATAAAATTTCTTTTCTGTCTAAATTGTTCAAAGACTCTATGTGTTTTCCTCGAACAGGAAAAAAAAAAAAATTAAAAAGATTTTTATCTAACAGTAAATATTTTAATAACTATAATCACATGAATCTATGAGGATAAACTCTGATATATAGTCACACTTTATAATTGGGACTTCTTGTCATTTTGAGGGAGGGTATGGGGAAATGGAAGGGGATGCTGAGGCTGATTCGGAGGGATTGGGAGGAGGGAAGGGAGGGGAGTCGGGGGATACATGGATTTAAATAATAATTTTATTAAAAAGTAATAAAAAAGAAAAATTCTATTACAACTAATTTTTATGTATGTAAAAACAGAAAATGTATATTTTTCCTATGTCTTCCCTTTCCTTTCACTTAATTTGTCCAACTTAAATTATGAGAAGATTTTATGTGATTCTTGTACAAACACACACACACACACACACACACACACACACACAAACCACAAACTTATTTCATATTTTTAAACTTTTAAAGATTTTATGACTTTCTGTGAAGTTCATGTCTTAATGTCAGAAGTTTTATATATATATATATATATATATATATATATATATGTATATATATATATATACTTAAATTAGAAGTGATTTTTCATTAATTAATGAACTTATAAATTATTTTTAAATAAAGCACAGCAATTCTGCTATGAAAAATGTTACTTTCTGGATAAAGTAATTGTCATCTTTTTCTAAGTAGATATAATGATATCATTTACTTATAATAAAGTTTTTAAACTTAAGTAGATGCTTCATGAATGCTTTATTATAAACATTAGGAAGCATCTACTTATATTATAAACATTATAATATAATTAGGAAGATTAGGTAGCAAAATTATTGTTCCCTTTTGTTTATTTTGTTGTTGTTCTTTGAAGAAGGTTACTTTGTACTTCAGGCTATTCTGGATTTCACTATGTACCTTCCTGAACCCATAGCGATATCTACCTCCCATTCTCCTATGTGCATGGATCACTAATGTGAGTTCCATGTCTGAATTTTTAAAGTTACTTTCTCTCACATTTGACTACTAAGTAAAATTTTTCGTTTCTGAAGGCATCATTACCTGACAGCTCTGCCTAGAAGGTCTTTGTGGCCTTTCAGTTCTAAATTGCCTGAGCATGACTTCAGTTGATAACTGTCAATTTCTTGTGGGCCACCTTGCCATCTGGCATCACAGACTACTTTCAGGCCGCCAATGATCTTTCAATTTGAAGTGCAGTTTTCTTTGCTCCTATATTTTGCCTTTCTTCTATCTCAATTTCATTTTTGCTACAACACTGACAATCGTAACCTGATTCAAGTGTTATAACCACCCATCCCACTTTAACAGCAGAGTCCTTACATCATCGTCATATCCTTTCCTATCTGTCCTTTCCAATATTTATTTCTATATTTATAGTAAGGTTTATATATATATATATATATATATAAAGTAATATTTAGATATAGTTTATGTTTTAAGTGTACAGTTTTATTTAAGCACTTGTGTATTATAATCATGATGTCATTCACATGCAAGAGGAAATATTCAGAGATGAGGAGCATTGTTAAAAAGTGACTTATGCATACATGTTGGGCTGGAATTTATAGCTAGTCTGTGACTCATCCAGCCTATGAGCAGATGTTGCTCATGGCTTCAAGTAAATCTGATGATTTATAGTCCATCCCCTTTCTGTCTTTGAGTCTACTCCTTCTTCCTTTATAAAATGTCTTTCTTGCAGCTTCCTAAACAATTTTGTGTGGTGAGTTTTAACACAGGATTAGTCAGACATTCTATCTCTGTGACAACTGTCCATGAAAAACAGCTGAAGGGTGGGGGGAGATATACTTTGCTCACATTTTCAAAAGATTTGGTGATGTGGGTTGAATGGCATAGATCAGTTTATATTGTGCAAGATAGGAAATAGTGAGTGCCGGGAGGCAGAAACGGAGAGAGAGAGAGAGAGAGAGAGAGAGAGAGAGAGAGAGAGAGAGAGAGAGAGAGAGAAGGGGAGGGAAGGAAGGGGAGAGAATCAGTAGCATTAACAAACAGCACAAAGAATAGGAGAAAAATCTTTATTACAAGGATTTACTATTTGAATATAAAAAAATTAAAAAATATAAAACTGCCAATTTAACCAATAAAAATAAAGTGAGAGACATGTTTCAAAATTAGCAACACAAGTGGTCAATAACTATTTTTGAAGCTCTCAATTTCCATCATCTGAGAAAAGTAAATTAAAATTGCTTTCAGATACCACCTCACCTCAGAATGGATATTTGCAATAAATATGACAGCAAATGTTGGAGAAGATGTAGAATGAATGAAACCTTTATTATTTTTTGGCATGATTGAAGATTAATATTGCCATTGTGACTATCATCTTAGAAATTTCCGTTAAAAACTAAAAAAAGAACTATCATATGGTGGTGCATCTGGAATTACACACAGAGAATTCTGTACCCTATCATAGAGATATTGTAATCATGTTTTTGGTCTTTTATTCACAAAGGCTATAATGAAAAATCAATCTAGTTTACCATCAATGGATGAATGAATTATAAGAATTTAATAAATAAACAAATGCACACACAGATGTCTGTGTATAAATTTTTAGTTGAATAGAGTACAACATGAGGAAAAATGAACAAAAAGGATAAACATGAATGTATAAGGAAGCATGTAAATCAGGTAATGACTATGAGTAATAAAAATAGTATAAAGTTATCTTTCTTAGTTTTAATTTAATGGTGTTGGTGGTAAAATAATGTATCACATATTTTCAATGTTAAATGTGCAACATTGACTTCGGAGCATCCCAGCTTCATTCAAATGCTCATTCTTAATTTATAAAATGCTATAGAGTAGTGTAGATTATGGGTTTGCTTAATTTGAAAAGTGATATCTTTTTATTTAGCTGTAAGACTTTTAATGATAAAGCCTATAAAAATAAAAAGTATTAATCAGGTGAAATGCAATAGAGAAAGATAACTGATAGGAAGTCAGACATTGGCCTCCACATGTTCAGACAAAAACGTGTATACCACCTCATGCACATGTGGCAAATTAAACAAACATTTAAAAATTACTCAAACAAAAACTAATAATCTGGTTTTCCATGAGCAAACCTATCAGATCCTCAACTATGAACCAGTACATCTATTTTATTAATACAATGTCATCACTACCTGTTGTTCTGTCCATACTTTTCTTCCTTGGTAATTAAAACATTGGTAGTGTGGGTAGCCATATACCATGTCTAATTATTTTGTTCATGTTTGGTGTCAAATATATCTCTGTATTTGAATCTCACTTTATTGTATATGTGGATGAATTCTGTGGGGTTATGCTCTTGTAAATTATTAGTATTTGTTCCTCCTAGTGGTTTAATAAAATGCTTATTGGCCAGAAGGCAGGGAGGAACCTCTAGGAACTAAGAAAGCTTAGTTTCTCAGACTAAGAAAACTCTGGGAAGAGAAAAAGCAGAACAGAGATGCCAGAGAGACACAGAGAAAGGGATAAGAAGGCTGATATGAAAAAGGTACTAAGCCACATGGCTAATCATGTGTTGGTGTAGGAATAAGAGTTAGCAAGTAATATTCCTGCACCATAGGCCAAAGAGTATGTAATTAATAAAAAAAAAACTTTGTGTGATTATTTGGGACTTCTTATATAGATCTCAGGGCTAGATGTGCCATAAATTTCTTACTACAGATGAACTCAGAAAAGAATGCTTTAAAACAATTTAGACTCTTGGTCTTCCGTGAATTGATTTGTGTTTTCCTTATGAATACAACGTAATGAAAGTAACTCACTGAAAAATGAACGAAAGTACTGCTAGTTTTTTTCATTCTGACACAAACTTCTATCAAGTGGAAAAAGACAATATTAACTGAGGAATGCATACAGGTGACTGTCCTGTGGGCTTTGTCTTGATTTATGATTAATGTTAAAGGCTCTATTCCACTGTGGCATGTGGCTACCCTAGGTAGGTGGTCCTGGGCTATAAAATATGATATACAATCAATGTAAAAGAGTATATGTGCATCATTTTTCAATGGTGGCTTCTTTATTTCCCGCCTCCAGGTTCATGCTTTGAGCTCCTTTTTGCTGGCTCTCCTGGTGATGGACTGTACGCTAGAGGCCAAATAAGGCCCTTCCTCACCAAATTGCTTTTTGTTATGTTGTTTATCACAGTGTTATATAAGAAAGCTTCATTTCTCTCTGTTCTTGGCTATTTTGCTATTCCACTGTCTAAGACCCATTATTTAAAATAAATTTATGAGATGAGACATCTAATAACGTTATTTTGAATACAATGAATAATGGTCTCTGGGCTTTTCCTGCATCTCTGGCATGTCAGATTAAGTTAAGTAGTCCAAGACAACTCTTCTACTGTTCTGATTTAGAAAACGTTTTCCATTAATTCAAAACCACAGATAACTATCTCATTGAAAACCAACTACTGCATTTTTGTTCAATGTTCCTGACAACTCTCCAGCCAAGGAGCCACTTGGGGCCAGTTAAAACCAGTTATACAAAACAACTCTTTGGAAGCAGAACCTATTCTCATAGATTGACATTAATTTTTAATTTTTCTCATGCCTCCCTTCCTTCTCTGAACCCCTTGTGAGTTTCTCTGCTAGTTTGACTTTGTATTTTTCAAAGGTCCTTCTGTAAACTCTGCACATTATCTGTAAAAACTTTTTACCTGATTGAAAATACCCAATAGCTTGTTCTTATAGAGCTCTCAATTTTTCAAGAAAAGTAAGATACTCACTGTTTATGTTCCCTGAGCACTTTTTTCTACAACACAATATCTGATAAGCATTTATATCCAAACTTGTCTTAGCTTGAGACTACAAGCTCTTTCAGAGCAGCTGGGGGGGGGGGTGTGTTCTGTTCATTGTCTACATGGCTTAAAAACTCAATAATTTGTTGCTTAGCCTTAAATATTTTACAGAATGAACTAGAGCTTTTATATTTGAAGAAAAGTTACGATACTGAAGTATTGGATAGTTCTTTTATGTTTTACAATGTCATTAGCACCTTGGTTCTCTAAGAGGCCAACTTATAAAAGAGGACTATTTTGATCTTTTCCTATTGTGAATCTCTTAGCAAATTATCTGGATACCTGTAGATGTTTCACTGAACAAAAATAAATAAAACAACAACATAGGCTTGCATGTGGGAATTGATTTTAAAAATAAAAACCTTACCCTTCCTTAAAAAGTGTATTAACAATATGGAATAGCTTGAGTTAAAAAGTAATTTCAGTTTAATTTTATCCATCTCGTCACCTACATGAACTGATATTATGTTGAAAATTACAATAATGTAAATTAAATAAAAATATACTAGAGTAAATTTAGGTAAGAATTGATTCAGACTTTAGATTTTTATGTGTATCTGTTATGTGCACAATACAATTTTAGATTTTGAGTTGTAAATTTGAGAATCATATCAAAGTTCTCATACGCAGTAAAGAATAAGCTCTTGTCTACCATTTATGTTCACCAAAACCGTTCTTTTCAGTGTACTTGTTATTGTTAGTTCAAATAATAGGAATTGTTTTATTTTTATCAGAGTCATATGATTGTAAATATCAGTGCCAGAGAAGGCCCTAACGTAAATACCCGCCAACAGAGACACTTACAGAAGAACACACAAGACACACAAAATAAAACAAACACACACATACACACACACACACACACACACACACATACTATTAAGCTAGTCACTAACAATAAAAATACTAGCAAGAGGCAAGACTAATTTAGCATTTACTACACACACAGCTGTGGTCCTCAGCTTTATAAGATTGACGCACACAATCTAAAGAATACACAATTTTCAGAATAACCTTAATAGTCATCATTTTTATTTTCCCTTTTATGTGATGACATAAAGGATATACATGTGTGAGAAAAGAAATTTTCCTCACATGGTCTGGTGGGAGAAGCTGTTCTTACCACCAGTGCATAAAAGCAAAGCAGCATGTGTGAACCGACCTACTACATTCTCAGTTTTCTGAGAACATTTTACTAACCTCATTATATTGTCTCCTGTACTTCAAGTTCAGAAAAGTTTGGGGCACTTTATTTTATATCATACCTCTGTGAATGAAGGATGAGTTTATTCTTCTCTGCCTTATATTTCAGCTCGTTTAATGAGATTGACTTGCGATAAGAATGCCTATACTCAGATCTAGAAAGACCTTATGTTCCATACTGACTCAGTGCCTCAGGCATACAGTCACATCTTTTGCAGTATGCCCCAGCAAAACAATGCTTTGTGAATACTGTAGTCAAAATGACCTTCTCACCTTGCTCACCTCCTACCTAAAGAAATCAATATCACATAAAACATCTAAGTCTATCTTTTTGGTAGATTTTGACACTAAAAGCACTTGTCCTCAATTTATATTGTCTTCATCACAAACGTGATAAAAATAAATTTGGATATGTCTTTAAGCTGAGATAACTCATTCCGAGGCTAGGTGCACTCTAAACATTCTTGGTAAAGCATCCAACAAGTATTGCCTGTGCCTTATATGCTTTACTTCCTCAAATCTCATAGTAACTCTTTGAAAGGGAAAAGAGAAAGTCTTCATAATCCACTCAATTCTGAAAGTGCACTGCTACTTCCATGATGTTCCATCCAGGAAGAGAAGCACATTACAATTATAATCTCAATTATCAAAACTCCTTATTCTTCAGTTATACGTATATTTCATATACAGACTCTACTTATGACAGCACATGTGTGGTTATTATGTGTGTGAAATTTGAACTGTTTACCAAGAGTGAAATGTTTTGTGCTCAATAAAAGCTTTGAATTATTCCACAGTTTATAGGGATATCATAGGAAAAACTTTTCTGAAGATAACAGAGTGATTCCATCCGACACTGGTTTCTTCAAGTGTTAAGTTCTATATATAGGGTGATTTTTGTTATCATGAAGTTGCAGATTACTATTATTTTCCTTAAAATTCTGTAAAAATATTTAATAGCTATCTCAATATCTCAGTTGGCTCAAATTATCTTAAGAAGTTATATTAATAGAATACTCACTACTGAAAAATTAGATATCAAGCTGTTTATTTCTTTATTTGTTCATTCCACATGTTACTATTACTTTAAAAAATAAATTTTATTCATGTAAGTGGGAAAAGTTCCCAATTCATCAAGGTCGGTTTGGGTGACTGAACTGTACTAAAAGTAAAGATTAATTCAATGCATTTCATTATTAGGGACACATTTAAAACAAAGGATGAAAAAAAAAGCTAGTTTATTCATAGTTACATTATAAATACAGAAAAAAATTACTGTCCCAAACTCTTGATGATTATACAATTCAGTGCACATTAAAAATTTTGGGTTTTTTTTTTTTGACAAATTCCAATTAAAACATTTAGAATCAAATGTTTATTATAAAACAATTTGGGAGATTTTTTTTCCAAATATGAATAAAGGATGCAAAAATTTATTTTAGATTCCAATTATATTAGAACTTAAATGAAAACATCAAAAATATAAATGAGGCCATTTCTCAAAATTGATTTTTCATTTTCTAAACAGCTCTAAGTTTTTACACCATATATTAATATAAATACTATAGTCTTTGGAATTTAAATATGAGAGCTTGCCAGATAAAACAAAAGAAAATATATCATGCTCTTCTATATTCTCAGTTGTACATACTAAACACATAGACCTGTTCTTGTCACAGATTAGACAAAGAGTTAACAGTTAGATACCTAAATATGTGAAAAGAGAGTGAGACATGAATTGATTGCTTGATTGATTGCACTGCCATTTATAAACCTGTTTATAAGCCATCTTCCTCTACTATTGGTTTATTGAATGGATGAGCTTTGAGATTATGTTACAATTCCTACTGTAAATTAAAAGCTCCTATTTACTTAGACATGTAATATCACACATTGTTGTCACAGAACAGCAAATAAAAATCAAATGGTATTGTCCATAAAAATGTAAGTTAAGTTGCAAGATGCATATAATTATTCTAAAAATACTACAATCTCAAACTAAGGTAGCAATAGAGTCACTTTACTTTGCCTATGTAGAAAGTTAACTAGAAAGCCTAAAATTTGTGGTACATCTGAGTGCTTTAACTAAGAAGTCAGAAAACAAAATGGTATCATACATTCTAAACAGTTGATGAACAGACTTTCCCTAAAGTGCAAGGAGAATGAACACACACCAAAAGAAAAAGGAAAGTAATAGCTTTTCATTAGGCAAATCATATGTTCAATTATGATGAGTTCCCTAACACAGAATCTGAAAAACACAGAGAACTAAACAGAATATTACAGAGTCCTGTTAATTATCATGCCTCCTCTTCTTGAGAACTTTATGACTATTAACTTGGTGTGCTAACAAGAACTTGATGAGATAATAGGGAAATTCACTCAAAAAATATAAAGAACCAATGATTACCTTGCTCAAGAAAAACAATATTTGTGTATTAGAAAATATTAGGGAACACTTCAGAACGCATAGCATCTTTACCTATGTCACTTGCATGGAAATAATGTCCTCAGAAATGTGTGGCAAAGGGGGTTGCTATTCTTCCACTGATATGCTTTTGTAAGTGAAAAATAAAATAAAAGATAAAAGGTTTCAGTTAATGAAGTTTATAAACAGAAAAAAAGCACATTCTATGTATATACATGGCACATAATTGCTAAAAAGAAACTGAGCAATAAGGTACTTATAATAGTAATCTCAAGTAGATCAGTGATGTGTTTATAGAGAGGCTAAAAAGGAGATGAACATACTCTTACACACAGCAAAATTCAACTTGAATGTCTAGACAGCTCACTAAGTGAGCAGGATTCTATCCACTGTGGACAGAATGATACAAATAGCTTTTTGGAGAATTGATTGCTAGGCAACTAATGTTTCCTCTTAGTTAAGATGGATCGTGTGTGAAAATAAGAGCACCCAAACTCAGAGGGTCATTCAGTTCTGTTGTAAAGTTCTTAAGGCAAAAGAAATGAAGGCAAACTTCATTCCTAAGCAATGTATCACTATACTTCGAATTCACAGTACAGAACTTTTATAATCCTAATTTTGAATCTTTTCAAATCCAATGGTTTTGAAATTCACAGTATCAACAAATATAGAATTTTTTTCTAAGAAAGATGAACTTTCAAAGCAAACTTCAAAACTTTTTGAAGTTTGATTGATTGCATGTTGTCTTGACGGAGACAAAGAGGCCCATTCTTTAGACTGTGTTAGTGTGCACTGGGCATTGTAGGTCAGATTTGTTCAGGAGTGAATAGAATGAAAGAGAAAAATCCAACAGTAGTGATGCAAGAGCTACCAAACAGGACCCGGCTAGTAGAACAGAGTGAGACATGGTTGAGAAACCCCTGCTGTCCTTCAGCACAGCTTGAATACCTCAGATCCTGATTTCTCATTACTAACATTACTGTTTTGAAAAGACAGGGCTAATAGTTTATGCTGAGAAAAAAAATAAAGATAATTTTTAAAAACTAAAAGCACAACAAAGCCATATGGAATGGTCTTTATTCCGAACATTCAAAGGCTAGAGTGACAGCGAGTTTTTCAAATAAAAAGCATGTTCCTTTTAGTCACACCTATTTTTATTTTTACAATCTTTACCTCACAAAGAAAACATTTCAATCAACTTAAATAGCCTGCTACCCTACACCATTACAGCAGACATCTGAAAAGTTAAATGTAGTTTTAAAAAGTCTCCTGGTAGCTAAGGGGCATTCTCAGTCAATTAAGAGCTTTTAGCATATTTGCTTTTTAAGAGCACCATCAAGTTCAATCACCTATATCCAGAGCAGTTGAGCAGCTGTCAGCATATTTGATTTGCTATAACATGAAAAGGATCCTCAGGAGAAAATATCAATATTGGGAAATGATTACAACATGTGAAGCTCCTCACAACTCTCAAATGCATAAGCACAGTATTATTTATACACCATAAAGCAGTTCCATAAACTTCATATCAGGGGGAAAATATCCTACACTATTCCTTAAAATTATACGATATTATCATTTCTTAGGGTTAAAAGGATAGGTTTGCACGGAAAGTAACCCAAGTTCATTTCCAAACCTGAAGCCTTGTACTCACTTGGTGAATGCTGTATTTGCTGGCCAGGCACAACTTTAGAAAAAAGCGTCCCAAAGAACTGTCATTTCACAATTAGAAACTTGAACTTACTTCATGTACAACACTATAGCTCTGACTATTTCAGCCCCCCTTTCACCATTAGTAGCAACATATAAAGAAATGAAACAGAACGGTGTTTATACACAGAAGTTTTTAATACACATTTCAAAGATAGCAGTCCTATGGCATTCCTTTGCATTTTCGAAAGAAAAGCTGAAATACCTGCTCCCCACTTTCTATCACGAATTAGTTTGCCAGGTACACATCAGCAGCTTTTTCCAGCCCTTTAGCTACATCTGTGCCTCCTTTTAATGATGCTAAACACTGCTCTGATTAAAAGCTTACCAGACAGGAACACTGCTCTCCGTTCCCGGTCCTTGCACTCATTTCTCCGTTAGAAATATCCACCTCTATTTCCAACGAGAGAGTAAACGGAACAGGCTCTTACCCGAGACCGAGAAAACAATTCGTTCAGCTAGATCCAACAGTGCTCTGTGCAGCCTGGCAGCGTGAGGGATCCTTGGGCCTCACACAAAAGCAAGATAATTGGCTCTCAATGAAGACATGTAAACATCCATCATAATGGCACTCGGGCTGAAACTGAACGCTGCCTCAGCTGTTCTGTGTATTCCGACTGGAAGATGATGTCACAAGCATCAACTGGGTGTACTCTCATTGGCTTCTCTTACCTGGAATCATATCTTAACCCTAAACTGTCAGCTGAAAATTGAAATGCTTCCTTTTTACTGTAATATGTGCTGAAAAAAAAGAATGTGAACTCTGAATAAGTTACTGAAGAACAGCAGAAAAAAATATTGCCCTTGAAGTGGGCTTAGGTCTATTCAACTAATTAATTACTTAGGGTATGTTAGAAATTTTATTTCTCAAGTGCATTTATTTTTAAAAATGCTACTTTAAAAAGACAATTAACTGGAGGGATAGCTAAGAAAATGACATTTTTGGAATATAACTTTTTAAATCTTTAGATTGATTTCATACTATGGCACAATTAAATTTAAGAAAGTTAAGAAAAAGTATAATGTAGATCTAAATTTCTAATAGAAATAGAAAAAAATGTATTTTACTGTCTGACTTTTAACAAGATCACCAAAGTTTGTGCCTCAAAGTTTAAATATAACATTACATAATTCTATTAAATATTGGTTTTTAAAATGAGTAATTAATAAGTCCCTGGATTTGTAGACAGTTCGGTTTCAGTAACTGAAGGCTACTTTATAATGAAGTACTCTTCTTTTCACAAAATAATGGGGAATAATTATCCATGCCTTACTGTCTTGACAAAAATCCCATATTTCTCCTCAGACTAATGCCCAGTGGGAGAGGAGGATAATGGTATAAGCTGGCTATAGTAGCTTGCTACCAGAGGGACAGAAGTGCAATCAACTTGAAATATATATGCCCCAGACATAATCACCAAAAGGAGCTCTCAGTGGCCTCACTGAGAAAGGCAAGAATTCCAGAGCTTCTCATTGACCAAGTGCCTACTAAACCCAGAGCTGGTATAATCCCAAAGCAAACCCTTTGAAAGCAGTGCAGTGCAGAACATAGTCAGTAGCCATACCAGGGGTAGGGACCAAGTGAGGAGGTTTATTTCATTCACTTCCACATTCTGGGAAAGGATACATTTGACACCTTGTGGGCACGTCTGTTGCTTCATTTCTTTCTTAGTAATGGACTCAAGGTAAATATTCATTTTAATCCCTAGACATTTCCAAAACAAATAAATTGTTTTACTGAATCACTTCAATAAGGGTTACAAAAGTTTGCAGTGAGTAGAAAGAAACTTTGCCCAGTCCCTACATCCTAACAATTATGACCATTGGGTTAACTCATCTTATGTATCATATTTGTATATGTTGCAGGGCCCTTGGTTCTGGATGGACTTCAAAATCCAAGGCTATAATTTACATTTTGAAAACTGGAACCCATTAGTATCTATTATAAGGAGTGGGTGTGAGGCAATCACCATAGCAAAAATCATATAAGGCAATGTGTACACTTGTTCTACAAAACAAAATGTATTATTTGGTAAAAATGAATAGAATTGTCAAGCAAAAGATCAAATATTCACTTTAGTGATGTTTATGAGAATTAAAATGGGAAATGAACTCAGTGCTTTCAAAATAATGAAAGAAGAAACATTTAAAATTAAGTTTCAAGTTATACATACTGTGGCAAATTAATCAGTTTAGAATAGTGACTCACACAATGAATTTTTTCTTCAGAGTTGTAACCTTTCCAGGATTATTTTGGATTTAATCATATTAGTCAAGCCAAAGAAGAACCTAGATTCAAAAAAGATCTATTTGTCAAAATGTACTTTGAGCAATTTATAGAAGACACTGTTCATTCACTTTTGTCTAAAATCACAAGGTTTTAGATGGAAATCTGTATGCCAAGTAAAGTGAAGTAAAATTGAATTACAAATCAGAAAGATGAATTTGGACAATGAGAATGTCAATTGGACTTTCTGTAGACAAATGATAAGGTTACAATATTTTATTTGAAAAGTAGATATATGTCATGGAGAAAATAATTGGTAAACTATGCTCCTATACTTCATGCTTTATATAAAATATTAATGATATAAATATTTAATTGCAAAGATAGATAACTAGAAAAATTAGGTTATATACAGTTGAACTTAGAAAACATCCTGAGACACATATTTTATATATGCCATGCATTACATTTTTATGATAGTGTATATTACAATAATTAAGTGCACAAAATGATACTATTTCTTCCTTTGCATTTATTCTAGTGTTACATGGAAACTTATTATAGCTATAGAATGGATCCAAATAAAGACTGGAGAGCATGACATGATGAGTGCTCCCTTGACACTTTATAACAGGTACCTTCTTTCAATACATGGTTTATCTGGAGGTGATTATCTATGTACAAGGTACACTGATTGCTTCATAAAAGTTATAATTTTCAGGAACAAATTCAAATACATATATTCAAAAAGTTACTATCTTAACCAATCAATAATTTAAATCTTCTTTACCAATCATTTAAAGAAATAATGGATCTTAATTTTGTTTGTATTTATTATTAAAATCAGTAGAATATTTTTTTCTTTTTTTTATTTTAAAGGAATTTTTTACCTGCCAACCATAGTTCCCCTAATAAGAGAAACAATGGGAAAATAAGCAAAGGACAAACATTTAATGGCATTTTTGAACTATAATAGATGAGCTTTTAGTTCATGAACTTATGTTAACACATTAGAGGGTAACCTAATATGTGTATGTCAATGTGGGGGTTTGGCAATGTATATGTTGGTGCTTTTAGATGCCAGATGATGGCAATGGGGACCAGTGGAGCTGTACTTACAAGTAGTTGTAATCTAAGTAAATTGGAGTGGTAGATATCAAATCAGGTCCTTTGCAAGAATGATATATCTGCTTATTTGCTAAGCCATACTTCTAGCCAATAAACAATTTTTTTTAATTTTTCATAGTTATACTCAGAGTGGATTTGAGAGTAACCTAGGATATACTTAGTTGTAATCTGGAGTAATATGTGTGTCCTTTGCAAGAAAATACAAAACCACATGTTATTTTTTAATAATATTTTAAAATTAATACACACCATAGGAAATACATGTTATTAAAGTACTTTGAAAAATATTTAATTTTCATCAAAGGAAAAAATACTTTTCACTTTAAAATATACTTCTTGACATTGTATCACTATTTATTACTTATTCCAGCCATGTCTGAGTTCCAATGAACATAAAATATTTGAAGTTTAATAGCATATAAAGAAGAAAAAACAGTATAAAATTTGTTGTCTTTAATTTTAGTAAATTTATAACATATCTATGTAGTATTAGGTTTCTGGACTGGACTTTCGGGCCTATCCTCAAGGTTGAGACCCACAGACCCACAGACCAGCAGAAACACACAGATGCTTACAATAGTTTTAGGCTGATCAACCGAAGATCCAGGCATATAACTTGCTAACTCTTTACACATAATCTAACCCATGACTCTTATTCTGTTCAGCCATGTGGCTCGGTACCTTTTCTCAGAGCAGCATAGTTGTTCTCTGCTGCTTCTGGCTTCTCTCGGGCATTCTGCTCTATTCTGCCTGTTCCTAGAGTCTTCTTAGTCTGGTAGCCCCACCCACACTTCCTGCCTGCCTTTGGCCAATCAGTGCTTTTTATTAAACTCATAGGTGGGGACAATTATTTACAATACAACAACATAATTCCAGTACATATCTATCATCTATCTATCTATCTATCTATCTATCTATCTATCTATCTATCTATCTACATTATGATATAAAGAATATAGAATATCTGAATTACTTTTAAAACATGTTTTTGTATTTTGTAGTCAAGCAAGTACATCTCACTCAGTTTTATTACCATACCTACGTGCTATACATTTCCCAAGAGCTGAAATTACTGCAGTATTTAATTGCCTGACAATTATTTCAGTTACATCAATTTTGTGGTTAAACTAATTATTTATATTATCAAAACAAATCAGCACTGGAAGTTAATTAGACTAGAGAAACTATCGTACACTGTCTCTCATCTTACATATTAATAAGCTTTAGGTTGATACTCACTTTGCAAGAGATGAGTATATCTTTCAGGTGATAATTTACAGACAGAACATAGAAATTCAAACAAGCTTTAAAAGGTTCTAATGAGTTTTGCTTTGAACAGTTAGGAATATTAAATTTCAGTATTCTGCATTATTTTGAAGCAGAGCCTTGCTCATTACCTAGTTATCCACAAGATGGCAGGTCTGGTTATTTGACCACTAAGGAATTTAATAAGATCATGTTTTAGTTACTCAAAATACATAAAGTATATGAATAATTTATAAGCATATATGTCCCTTATTATGTGATTTTTTTTCTTTCAGAATAAAATCTAATGAAATACCAACTATTTAAATTACTTTAAAATATGTAATTTTAAAAGACTAAAAACTAGCTAACCCAATGTCCAAATATTTCATTGTAAGGAATTTCTGAAGTCACACTCCTTATAAGTTACTGCTTTGTTTTAATTTTGTTTCCAAACAATCTATTTCTTTAAAATGCACAATTGACATTAAAAATTAACTACAGTAGTTTTACTCCACCGAGACAGAGTGCTATGACTACCACATTTTCCGTTTTGTCACTTCTAGATATAATTTATCTTCAATAAGAGTATATATTTATTAACAGAACCTGAATTCCCCTTTAATATGTAATCATTTTTCCAGGCAGGTTTTTATGCCTACCCCAAATCTCTTTTGTTTGGACTTCAGTAAATTGTTATCTTTGTCTCGGTACAGACAAATTTTTTATAACACTTGGAATTACTGGGCCACATCACATTTGTTTTCAGATAATGGATAATAAATAGGTACTTTATTATTTATTTAATATGTATTAAGAGATACATCAGTAAGTGTCCCTTTGGGGAGGGATGAGACACTATGAATGTGATGGCAAATATGTGAATCCTCATAAGTGAAGACAAGAATCCATTGCAATTTCAATGATTTAGAACACTGGTTTTTGAGTACAACTTACTCTATTTTAATGTATATGTTGGATATTTTAGATGACAGTGAGAACTATAATCTGACAGGTACATATATTTGTGCTTATCATGTTTTCTGATCATTCATACCTTCTGTGTTTAAATGGTCCTTTCTCATTAAGGTCATTTAATTTGATTTATAAGGTCTACTTTTGTAGAAATGTCAAATAATTATTTTTAACCTTAACTGGACTTATATATATATGTCATGTCATGCTAAACAAAGTTGATCAAATAATCACTTTTTCATCTTGATGAGGTAGACTGATGTTAATGGCATGAAAATTCAATATTTATATGTTGGTGAAAATCATATAGTTGAAATTGTTTTTTATTATACCAAAGGATTGGCTTATTCATGCAAAACAAACTATGGTTTCAGACACATAGATATTTCTATATGAAAGTCCCTGAGAAATAGTAACGCTCATGTTTATTTTATCAGTACTAGTCTCTTGAGATAGGGTATTATTCAAAGTATCCAGAAGAATTCAATTTTGACAAGTAGACAGCATTAATTTTATAATAGATGAAACAATGGTATCATCACCATCATTTACTTTACCACCTCTGCCTACCCAGTCTGGGTGATTACTTTGGACTAAGAACTATTCTAACTATTCTAAACATTTTATATACCCTGATTGATTTGTATTTTTTTTTTTAACATTTTGAAAAATAGGATAGGATTTCTTTTGCCCTCTTTTTTATTTAAATGGACTTTTTTACATATCCATCACTGTTCCCTCCCTTCTTCCCAGTTATCCCCTAGCTTCTCAGGATCATATCCCTTCATCCACTCCTCAGAGATGGTAAGGACTCCCAGGGTGAGTCAGTGAAGTTTGGCATATCTGGTTGAGGTAGGACCAAGCCTCTTCCCCCCAGTATCAAACCATAACAAGGTATTTGTCTGAAGGGAACAGCCTCCAAAAAGATAGAGTGGGATTTCTTTATTATAAATGTTATTTTGTTTGTTTACAGTAGCTTTATAACTTTAAAAGAGATTACTTCTCTTTAAAGAAGAAAGCAATGGGGTGTGTGTGTGTGTGTGTGTGTGTGTGTGTGTGTGTGTGTGTGTGTATAACATGCATAGGCATTCATGTGTAACAGTTGCATTTTGACAAATTTATAATCTGTCAGAGCGGTTGTTTTTCAGCTGATCATTTAAGTTTTGCATTTCTTCGGTCTTTTTCTTAGTTTTGTTCTCTCTTCAGAAGAATGAAACTAGAATAGCCTCTCTGAAATTTGCTTTGCCCATCTCTATTAAATAACTATTTTTTTTTTTGCATTTGTGAGCTTGGTGCTGTTTGTTGTCAAATCATAGTGTGTCACACATCATCTACCACTTTGCCAGCAGGTATTTAGCAAAAATACAAGGTTATGAATTCAAGATTCAAATTACAAAATGTTTGGTTGGTTCTTTGGTATCTAAGTAACAAGCATCCTTCTACGACTTTATAAGGAGATACTTGAATTCATATCTTTAGATAAAATCTTGGTTGACTGTAGTCTAGAATCTCATGATTCATGTTAATCCTTGAACTCATCAAAGACGAATGATAATTCTGAAAGCTCTAAGATCTTTATGATTCCTTGTGAAAACAGAAAGTGGTGTTATTAAATTATGTGTAGGAAAAAAGGCATATAATTTGTCATCTCTTTAGGACCAAATTGATGTCCTGGTGTATTAGAAAAAAGGAATGAGTACTTTTCATGAAAACTTGAACACATAAAAAAAAAAATCACTAGTTGGCAACATGAACATACAGGAAACAACTTGATATTGTATTTTCCCTTCTTACACAATGTCCTTTTGCAGTGTGCATTGTGACTAACAGGATCAAACTTTTTTAGGTCGGGAAGGCAGGATTCCTACTTCTCAACCAATCTGAAATCAAAATCAATTAAGATGCTAGAAAAAGACAGCTATTTTCAACATCTTGGACTGGAATATACAGGATAATCACTGTGTAAAATGTAGGCATCTAATCAGGCAGATATAGTTTGGATGGATATTACCTGGAGGATATATATTAACAGTTTTGTTGGACCTCTTACAGTGCCCTTGGGAGGTGGAGGAATCTTTGTGTAGAGCCTGCAGGAAGATGATGTGCTGGTGAGGGTATGCACTTGATGATATTATTGGGGTCAACTCCGGTAAATTTCTTTCATATCCTGACTGCTCTGAAGTCAGCAGAGTCACATATACACATATATGTCTACAGATGCTCATACCCACAAATGCACATGCATGCGTGTGCACACACACACACATACACACACACACACACTCACACACACACACACACACACACACACACACACACACACACACACACACACACACACGCCAAATATAACCACTCAAAGCAGAAGCTTGTTAAGATTATTTCAAAGATAACATTTTAGGTTAGGGTCACAAAGGCTCATAGCTACTGTATCATACAAACTTGAAGATGTACTTAGTCAGATTTCAAATGAAATAATGGTCATTTTAACAGCACTAACTAATCAAAAGTGAAAAAGAAACAAACCAAAACTAAGATCTCCAATGAGACCCAATGTGAACTGTAAAATGTAAAACATGTATGGTAGATGAAGTATACATAGGCTTACAGAACAAGCATCGGATCCTGTGGCCCAAAGTCTGACATATTTGCACATGGTGGCAGCCATTATCTGTGCTCATGGAACTTTAGTTGCTTCAACTCTATGAAAAGCCATTCACACCTGACATGGCGTCCCTTTGGGCTTTGCCAGCAATCAACACACTTGGTATCTTCAATATCCTGGAACATCCAATGCTAACAAGGCTTCAGCCTTTTATTATTATTATTACTATTACTATTATTATTTTGATGATCATGACAAGATTCTGACTAAAGCTACCTGACAGAAGAATTGTTCATTTTAGTTTGAGGAGACACAATCCATCATGGCCGCCACCACAGGACAGCATTGCTAGGGACCTAGGCTTGTGTTCCCAGTCAGGGAGTAAAAGGAGGTAATTCTGTTGTTCACATATTTTTTAATCTTTATGCTGCCCCAGACTTCGCTCCATCTATGGTGCTGTTCACAATCAGGATAGTTCTTCTCTCTTCCATTAAACTTTCTAGATTCAACCTCATAGATATTCCAAAAATTACCCTCAAACTTTCAAGTATTAGGTTTTCTCTAGAGAGAATCTGCCCCTAGTCTACTGTGACCCATATCACTATAATGCTGGGTTTTGATGTAGTCATTTTTCACTTCTTTTGTTGTTTATTTAGGTTTTAGTGATGTCTTCTTGGCAGAGTCTGGACCCTGTGATTCTATCATAGCCTCCTTTTCTTTAAAACAAAACTCCACAGATGATTCCAAGTTCTATTAACCTAACTGTGATTTAGCTCGACCTTTTCAGACCATGCTAAAGTACTCTCAGGGTATCTTGGCAATGAAACTGGGGTAAACACATTCTTAGTAGCTCATTTTGTAGCAGAGCATCCAGTATCTCTTTCTTTTATGGTACTGTCCTTTAAAACAAATACTTTGCAATGATGTTTGCATTTTTACAAACTGGTGGCTGCAATGAATGTGGTTGTATAATCACGGATTCCTCACATCTGAAGAACTTCTTAATAGTATCAATCATGTTAACAATGACACTGGCTTTGCCTTCACTCTCTTTGTCTATAATTTTAAATATTGATATTCCTTTTGTCATCAATTTGAATTTTTTAAAAAACATTTTTCTGTCATATTTTTTTTCCAGGAAACTTACTTTCAAATCTCAGAGATCAACACCGTACCACACCATCACAATCTAATTGTTATGTTTGCCATTCATTTTAAATTGAGTTCATTGATATTTTAAGATACTTTAAGATTAGGTAAGAAAGTTTCCAAGATTGTAACATGAATAGCTTCAGTCCAATTCTATGCCAAAATGATTCTATATAAAACCCCCAAATGAACAAGATTCACGGATCTCATTTTTATCATCCTACTAACCTTCCAGTCTCCAAATAGAAAGACATTTAAATGTTGCCCACACTATGTTACAGTTTTTCTATCCTGCATCTCTCTCATAACTCATCCACAGTCTTCATTGAAACCGTCACAGTAGAATCAATAGCCATGTGGTAATCACAGCAATGCAACCACTTCATCAGGACACAGTTAGTCATCACAGAGACAAATATCTTACAGAATCAGCTTAAAGGATGAGAAACTTACTCAGGCTCAGAGATATATAAGATTAAATCCTCAACAGTGTGAAAGGCATGATGAAGGAAACACTCATTCCATGGTGATGTGAATGGACCGTGGTTGTGTGCTCACAGTGGCAGACACTAAGCCTCAAAAATAAATTAATGTGGTGCTTTGTGTTTACCCATCAGGACCTCCCTCCTCAAGAATCAACAGTCTTCAATGTACTGCTTCTAGTTGGTAGAACAAGCCTCAGATCAGAAGGCTGTTAGTAACATTTCAGACTCAAGAAATTATTATTTTTTTCATTTCTGAATCATGTGTGTGGCCTTTAAGTCTCTATTATACAGGGAGAGATATAAATTTAGAATTCAGCTTTTATACAGGTCTCTCCAGGCCACCTTCATTCTTATTTTTCAAATTAATTGTTCCTCTCCAATAAGGAAACACAGAAAATCTAATTTTAAAATCTGACATACAAACCTCTCTCCAACTTTTTTTTAGTTTGCCTAAGCACTTGGTGAAATACTCAAACAAGCAAACATCCAAATACTCTTTCACATTTCACAGTAAAAATAAAAATAACTTGAAAAGTTACAACCAAACAAAACTAGTGCTTTGGAACCCAAGCCTCACTGCAGTGACTCTTTCCATATGGAAGTTATGCAATGATTGAAAATAATAAAGTAAAAATCTAGTGAGATATACATTTTATATTTAATAGACCTATTATTACATTTCTCCAAAATTATTCATGTTAAGTACATATCTATGAACTTAATATTATATATGTGTGTGTGTCTTGCCATATGTACAATTAATCAAAGCTTATTACTCATCTTTATTTATCTCAATATCCTAATCCCACTTCAGCTTTGTTCTGCTCTGACATCATGCGTGAGAAACTAATTTAAAGGTAAAGTTTATCTGCGTCTCTTGCTTTCATGAAATCCTGGAAGAGAGGATGTTATGTAGCAGAGATCTTGCATCACTTTCCTGTAAGGCAGAAAGAGTGCTTGGGTAGTGGGCTTCCTACTCTTTTAACCCAGTGTGCTGTGTAGTGCTGTGCTGTGATTTGGATGGGTCCTTCCTTCTTTAGGCTTTTCCTGGATCAACTTCCCTGACACAAGCAAAGGGATGCTTTATTCATCTTTACAGTTCAACCATGTTGCTCATCATGATTAATCAGAATGCCCTCTAATAAAATGTTTGTGTTAGAACACATGTAATAATGTAAGAAGGGGGTTGTTTGGGATAATAACTGGTGCTACACCTTTTAACAGCACAAAAAGGAGCAGGCTAATCACCCTTGAGAAAAAATATTACTAGCTCTATATAAGTATGATTCGTGATTGAAATTAGGTCTTAATGGATTTTTAGCATTATTAAAAAGAAAATAAAGTTATGTTATCTCAATAATTATTTACACTTGTACATTTCTTACAGAAGGAATACGTTTTCATCCAAATTTCTGAATCACCTTAAATAAACAAAAAGTACAGACTATTTTTTCATTGTATATGATGACACAGTTTGAGACACGTAATGAATAAATCTCTAGTATTTTCTTGTGAACAATATTATATCAATAAATTGTACTGAAATAATTTGAAAAGTTAAAAATATTGACAAATTACCATATAAATAAATAAATATAAATAAATTTCTTCTAATTGACAAATCTTGATGACCTTATATAACAAGACATTGTTGATAAATGTATAAAGGGACTCAGACTTTGCTTTCAAAGGACTCAGTCAAGGAGAAAATTGTGCCATTAAACAAAATGTGAACCAATTTTATTATCAGTGAGTTAAAACAAGCATAAGTTTTTCGATAAGTCTGAAGTGTCAAATATTTCTCCTTCCTGCTTGAGTTAATAAAATTTCAGCAAGCTATTAGAAACAATTTCCTGAGAAAAGCAACTTTTAAGATGTATAATAATACCATGACTGATTCAGCCCAATATTTTGCAGCCTGTGTATCTATGGTACTCTATTGATTTTCAATATGCACAACCAGGACCAAGAGGCATATCAAGACACTCGAGTACCTTGTGAATCATCTTGGATTGATTAAATGTAATAGAGTTCATGATTAATTGAGAGCATGCCAGAAGTGTGTTGTACGTTAGGGTTTTCTTCTGTGTGGAAGGACATTAGAATCTCAGAGAACAGGATTTGTCATATAAATGAAGCAATTCCTTTTCACACTACCCCCACTTCCCTGAGGCTTTGTATAAAATCTTTAAAGGGTCTGTATACTTAAAGGTGAAAGGAGTTCTTCTAATATGCTTTCGAATGAATTGTGTTCTAACCCCAATCTCTCTAGTTCAACCTTGAATTAGCCTCTACACCTTTACTTCTCCATCACAAATGACATATTAGTGCCAGTCTTTCTATAAATCTTTCTGCTATATGGTTTGATAACATACTCCGATAGCTCTATTCACCTTAAATGTTTTAGTCCATTGTTTTATTATGTGACTGCTTGTTTTTATACTTCAAAACCTTCAAACCTCGTTCTTTTCTCCTATGAGCATGCTTTATTTTAGACCCCCAGGGCCTCTGCATGTATTTCGACTCTGCCTAGATACTCTCGTTATCATTTCTAGCATATTCTACATCAAGCTATCAGTTTCCATTCCTGACTGACGATCCTTTTCTCAAGAAACTCATGCTTCCTTAATTAATTAAATGCACTAAGTTTTGACTGTGCATTTACATACATATCTGATGCATGAGGGGTATGTTGTGTTTTCTCTTACACAAGGTAAAATATATAGCTTGATGTAATTGCTAGAAAGTTTTACATGCTACATATAATATTTTTACTAGAATCTTTAGTATGACCAAGATATTTTACTTTAAAATACTAATTTTTTTTACACAATTTACATAATAACTGATTTGGAAAGTATTATTCACCTTTTATCAATTAGAGAAAATATCTATATTAATGTTTCTTTTTATGATTTGGAAAAATATTTTAATTACTTAAATATTTTAATTTTATACATTAATTTACATATAGAATTATTCTAAAGACTTATTTTCACATATACTTATGTTGCTTGAGAATAATGGTATTTATTTCATAATTTTTCTTATGTATTTTATATATAAACATTGGCTTGAACCTTGTGGTATATAAATAATTTTTTATTTGTATTATAATGAAACATTACATTGAGGTTATGATGTAACACCAAATCTTGACATGTAAGTACACATATCACTTATATGACATATAAATAAAAATATCACTTATATAGGTATATATCTGAGTGATTGAAGAAATAGTATAATTATGAATTTTGTATGAACTGCTGTGGAATAATCCTTCTCTACACTGTGATTATGTATTATTCTTATTGGTTAGTAAAGAGCTGGTAAGCTGGGAGTCAGACAGGAAGTATAGGTGGGACAGCCAGAAACAGAGTACTCTGGGAGGAAGAAGGGCAGAATGAGAAGACTCAAGCCAGCCTCTGAGCAAGAAGGAAGTGTAAAACATAAAGTAACAAGTTATGAGCCATGTGGCAAAGCATGCATAGAAATATGGGTTAATTTAAGTATAAGAGTTGGCTAGTAACAAGCCTGAGATATTGGCCAAGAATTTATAAATCATACTCAGCCTCTGAGTCAATTATTTCGGATCAAGTAGTAGAGATAGAAAATATCCACTTACAATGAACTTGTGTTTTTTTTTTTTTTTTTTAAAAAAAAATTGAGAACTCTCTTAAATTCATAGATGTTCTTTGAATATATTTTGTTTATCCATTAGATCTGTCTAATTTCAAAAGGTGCATAAATGAACTATAAAATAAGATAGAAATCAGTAAAGGCATATGAAATTGTAGACCAGTTCGGGGGTGTAAAAAGGGAGAGTATAATTAGGTATAAAGTAAAGATAAGCACATTTTTAAGATAAAAATTTAGTTATTTATCTTCCTGGAGGATATATTTTTCTGGTTTGAGAATTTCTGCAGAGGAGCCCCTAACCTAGTCTTGACTTTCGAATGAGGAAATTAGACTTGCCTGAAGTGGATGTGCCACACTGAGCTGACCCACCTTGGGACTTCTTGCCCTTTTGGGGGAGGAGATGAAGGGATGAGGAGGGGGAGGCTGAAGGTTCACTGGGAGGGACTGTGAGAAGGGAAGGGGGGAGGGGGATACATGAATAATATATATATATATATATATATATATATATATATTCCATATATAAAACTTTTAAGTTATGCTATTCCATAGTTCAAATGAACTTAATAGACTTCCACAGAATATCCCTCCCCTCAACAATTAAGGAACACACATTATTCTCAGTAGCCCATGGACCTTTCCTAAAAATAAATCATATTTTAAGCAACGAAGTAAATATTAACAAATACAAAAAGAAAGAGAGTTACTGTGGGCCTTTTCATGGAAGACTACCATAACTAAATTGCTTACTCACATGTCTTACAAACACTGCATGTTATTTCTAAATATTTTAATGTAAATATTCTCTTCAAACTATAAGTATTTACTTACAGTGGGCAACATTGTTTTTGATGGCTTTAGCATATTGTGAAAACCATAATGAGATTCTCAGGTTATGAGGGTAGGGCTGACACTGACATACCCATTGATCTCATTAGGGATGAATGGTCAGCCAGACTTTTCTCAGTCATGAAAACAATGCTTCTGTTCCTTTTACAACTTTATGAACTTGCAGAATTGTTGATTTCTTTAAAATTATTGATGCTCTTATCTCTTTTTGGCATGATGTTTTATAAATATACAATATAAATTTTAATTTTTTTTTCTTAGCACAACAGCTAAAGTTCTCATAGTTAAGACATAATTATTTTTATGTGAAACTTCTGTGGCGGGATTAAGGTGTCAGGTGATAAGGTCAGAAGACACTTCCGGGACCCTGGAGGGGGTGTGGCCAAGCCGATTGATAAGTGGCTGCTGGGACACGAGGAGCTCTCTTCCTGGTTCCTGGCTGCTGGCTGCTGGACAGACAGAATCGGAATCCATCGTGCTTCCATCGTGCTTTCATCGCTCCTCCATCGCTTGGATCCACCAGTCCTTGTTCAGGTGCCACCATAAGCTGTTACTAATATTGTGAGCGTTAATTTATATTCTAATAAATATTAATTTTGGACTGGCGCCTTGAAAGTAAAACTCCATCTACATCTGGCGCCCGAATATATTACTGGGTAATATTTCAATATTTACTGCTTTGCATCTTGCATCTTCACCTCAAAAAAAAAAAAAAGAAAGAAAAGAAAAAAAAAAAAAAGAAAAGGAAGGCGTGGTCCTGATTTGACTATTAATAGGGCTGGATTTGGATTGGGAACAAGTGGCTTTCTCCCTCTCTAAACCCAAGCATATTGATAAAGAAAATGTGAAGTATTCTGTCTCATATCAGAAAAGCCACCTGGTGTGAGACAGAAGACAGAATATTTAGGGACCAATATTATTGAGACTTCATCTTAAACCTCGTTTCTCTCTGTTTCTGTAACTTTCAAACATCCTGTCTGCATACAATCTCCTGAAGTTATATAAGATATTAATATCTTTTTTGAGTATCAACAATGCTTAAGTTTTCCATTGTAAATAACATTTCCTCCTATCAGCTATCTACAAAGAATCTGGAACCGAGATGGGGCCCCCAACGCAGCAACTCCTACTAGTGAAACAAGAATAAAAGAGAGAGTAAGAGACAGGTAGACAGACAGACAGAGGTAAAATTAGAAAAATCAAGAACCTGGTGTGCACCAATCAATGATTGTTTTCAGAAAATAGACTATTCAAAAATGGCTGCAAGATAGCTCTCTATGATAATCTCCAGATCACACTTCTAATTAGAATTCCAGATGGAGTTAACCACTATTCTGAGAATGGTTATAAATGTATATAGTCAGTCCATTAAGATCTAACCATTGTTTTAGCCTTTACAGGATCCCAAAGAGATGCCATCGCCCTTAAGTCAGCAGGAAGCAACCTTATGAAAGACTACGCCCCCTTTCCCAATAAGTTTTGTGTTCTGAGGGTTGTGGGTAATTCTTATTCTGTTAGAATAGTTTTAAGTGAAAATTGGGTGGAGGACAGAAGTATAATATAGCATCAAAGATCTCTTCTGAAGAAGAGAAGGGGGATAGATACGATAGATAAAGGTAGATTGTTCTGCCTACCTATACACCATTTTAGCTAAATGTATGGGCTAAGTTAAAGACAATTTGCATTGGCATAGGTATTTGTATATTGATACAAATGTAAAATCATTTTATATGTTTAATTGTGATAATTTGTACATTTGTACAAAGTTCAATCTGAAATTGCTTTATATAACCAAAGCAACTTGTATTTCGTTATAAATCTGAATCTGTAACTATTACGTAAAATTAAATCTGTAATTGCTGTTTTATATATACTTCTATCTCTGTTTAAAATATTTGCACATCATTGTCACGTACACTATGCAATTACTACCTTCATTTAACTATACTAGATATAATGTATGATTGCACTAGTTATGATATATGCACAAGATGTTTTATATACCTCTGTTTAGATGATATATATGTATATACATTTCTAAAATGCTGTGGCCACTCTACATGGTAATATACCCCTGGCTAATGTTTGATAGTCATACTAAAAGTCATTGTTCAGGGATTGTACACCTCTTGTATAGGTATTCTAATTTTAGTACAGGGTTTAATCCTTAGGACAATAAAAACTACTGTCAACATTACTTAAGGTACCATATCCCAGTCATCTCAGATACAGGTTAGAATATCATAGATAGACAGAAATCTTCAACCATTTCATAGACCCGGAGAATATGGCATTTAGCATTTGAAATTCGGCCATGAGAGGCACGACGACTCCTGGTGTCACTGCTCCTTTCCCGAGATGGTATGAGCATCGAGGATACTCCATTGGAGTTTGTCCTTTTGGCAGAGAATGGCCGGTTGAGTAAGGAACTGTCCTTACCTTGATTATTGACAGTGCACACATGGTGTCCAAGCTGGAGGAACAAGTTGATGGATGGAGACTGACGAAACCTGCCTGGACAGGATAAGACAGTCCCTCCAAAATTTCCCTGCTTGTGAGAAGACCTGTCAGATACCATAGGCCTGTTGCCAATATGATAGATGCTCCAACGGCGCACAAAACAAGGGATGATTGTCCAGGTAGCTGTGTTACTGTCCTCTCCCAAATTTTGGAAGCCACTACTTCCATATACTTCTGACTTTCAAGTGATATATCTTCCTTCTCAGGTCTTGAAGGGGTTGAAGAATAGGTATTTACGGTTACTAACTCATAATAATTCCTATTGTACATAATCTTAGTTTAGAACCTTTTTATTTAGACAAAAGGGGGAGATGTGGCGGGATTAAGGTGTCAGGTGATAAGGTCAGAAGACACTTCCGGGACCCTGGAGGGGGTGTGGCCAAGCCGATTGATAAGTGGCTGCTGGGACACGAGGAGCTCTCTTCCTGGTTCCTGGCTGCTGGCTGCTGGACAGACAGAATCGGAATCCATCGTGCTTCCATCGTGCTTTCATCGCTCCTCCATCGCTTGGATCCACCAGTCCTTGTTCAGGTGCCACCATAAGCTGTTACTAATATTGTGAGCGTTAATTTATATTCTAATAAATATTAATTTTGGACTGGCGCCTTGAAAGTAAAACTCCATCTACAAACTTCCAAAATCTGGCTCACAGAAATTGTGTAAAAAGTAGCAAAGGAAAGATTCTTCAGCCAGATTTCTGGCTTCAGATTTTGACATTGGTATTTAACAACCATGGGTCTTTGGTTAATTTAATTAAACTTCTAATTTACATGATCAGACTGTTAGTGTAATTACCACGATACTCTTATACTATATGAGTGTGACACAGTTCTAAGCTGTCAATTTACAAGGGAAGGTTCCACCATCTTCCAGTCTTGCTACCCTGGAAACCACACCTTTAATTACATGGATATTTGTGAGATATCCAACATCTAAATTATATCAGTTTATACACACACACACACACACACACACACACACACACACACACACAAATATTTCTATTAGTATCATTTCAAACTAGAAATTTCTGATGATTTGATATTTATGCACTAGGAAACAATTCAATTGCACAATACTTATTGAATAAGTAGTCACTAAAATTATTGGGGGAAAAGAGATGTGTCATGAAAGACCCCCATTTAAGGGGAAGAAACATTTTACTTTAAGTATGGTAATAATTTTTTATTACTTGTTTGAATATATTTTATACAATATATTCTGATAATGTTTCCCCCTCCCAAACTCATTACATTTCCTCCCTAACTTATCGCCGTTCACATCCATATTTTTGTCTTTAAAAAAATTGATAAACAGGGTTCAAATGACATTCTTCTATATTCATAGATCAAAGCTTTATTTAGTCACCATCAAAGAAGCTTCCTAGTGCAGCAAATAGTCAAGAGAGACCCAAAGCTAAATATTATGCAGAGGGGGAGACAACTTGGGATGCTTAGATTAAGTAAGATAGGATATTTCTAGTTAATCCCCCCCCCCCCAGCCCAGGAAACCCAGAGGAAGAGGAGGCAGAAAGAGGGAATGTAGGACACAGGGAGAACAAGGCAAGGCCTGTTAAATCAACTGAGCAAAGCTCATATGAAGTCAGAGAAACCGAAGCAGCAAGCTCAGGACCTGCGCTGCTCTGCACCAGGTCCTCTGTGTATATATTACTGCTACAACTTTGGTGGTTATGTAGGATTCACGAGTGTGAGAACAAGTGGGTCTCTGATTCTCATGCCTTCTCCTGGGCTCTCTTTCTTCCGTAGCTTCGCCTTGTCCAACTTTGATGTGATCGTTTTTGTTTTATCTCTTATCTTGGTAAAAGGAGAACAGAAACCGGATTCTAAGGAATAAGAGTGAAGTAAAATTTAACAGAATAGGAATAAGACAAAAACAGACAAACAGAAAAAAGAAGAGCCAAAGGAAATGCGTGAAAAATAATAGAAGCATGTGGCTACGTTTTTAAAGGGTAAATACTTAATATAATCCATGTACAAAAAAACGTCAAATTATTCACTCTGTTAAAAGCCTTGATAAATAGATTTGTGTGGGCCTTCTAGGAATATTCCAACATAAAAATTCAGACACATTTTCTTTTCCTAACTTTGAGAGATTTAAAAATTTCTCTACAGATTTATCCATCTTTTAAAAATTTTTTTCATTACTAAATTTCCCTTCAGAATCACTGTGGCTAATGTACACATTTGGAAATATTGAATCTTCAGTAAAATAATGGTTAAATAGCTTTACACAAATTCATTGTTGATTGCTCTATCAAGTGGTTAAATTTGTTGGCTAGTATAATAACCAGGCTAGTTTTGTTATGGATTATGTGTACAAAATGTAATTTTCCTAGCTTATTGAATTTAACTTTTATGTGTTCAGACATATCTTACAATCATAATATATGCTGATTATTAATAAGCTATTAATAATTGGCATATATTTTCTATTTGGGAATTTTTTAAAAAATGGTGTAATTATTACTTTTAGTTAAAGTTTGATGCTAAATAATTATCACAATTGTTGACTTGGTTTTGCTCGTATCCATCTCTTACTGATTATTTGTCCTACAAACTATTGGAATTTTTCACGTCCCCTTTCTATTCTTCTGTATTTCACTTATGTTTCCTGTTCATCATGAGTCTTTTCTAAAAAAATACTTTCTTTCTAAATTATACAGCATGTCCTTTCTATGAGAACTGTCTAACTAGAGTCCACAAAGTCGTAAAACATCTAAGGAACATGGAGTATTGTATATCCAGTCTATTTAATCACATTTTCTTCTATCATCCACATCTATGTGCTGTGCCTCTTATTATGTTAATTTGTGCATGTGTGTGAGTGTTGTGTGATTGCAGATGCATATATGTTTGACTTCTTCATAAACATGAACAGAAAGATATGAGTATATACACATTTAAACAGCTTTACCTATCTACCATTCTTTTTACATATATCAAGACATTTAATTTTATAGCTAATCTTTTAAAAATACCTCAAAATTTATTATAAAGTTATTAATAATATGCGGCATTATTTTCTAATCTTGTGTCCTCATTTCCCAAGGTTAAATTTTCTGTGTTTTATTATTACTATTTAGGCCACCAGTTATTATTTTATTTTTGAGACAGGGTATCACCGTAGAGCCACCTTACCTGGAACTTCTTACATAGGCAAGAGTGACCTTGACTTCACAGAGATCTCTGTCCCTGCTTCTGTCTCTGCCCCTGCCCCCATCCCTGCCTTTTTCTGCCCAGTGTTGACATGAAAAAAAAACAAAAAACAAAACAAACAAACAAAAAAAACAAAACAAAAACCCATGTCTCCATACATGACTCTATTCAATAGACATTTGTTGTACTGTGCTCTCTGCTAGGGTCTCTGAGCTTTTTCTCATTAAAATAAAAAATGCTTTGTTTTTGTTTTTGGTATGTTATTTGATGAGTAGTTATTCTTGGACTTTAAATTAAACTGCAAAAACATTTTTTTTTCCATTTAGCTTTTAACATTGATGGTTTAGCTTTCAAAAGAAAACAGAACAAAACAACCAACCCCCAAAACATGAGACCAAGGTAAACATGCTTCTATATATAAGTGGGATTTTATAGTCTTCTGTCAGTGTATGCGAGCAATCTGTAGCTATTGTGGAAGTTTTATGAATTCAATTTGTTTTAGGGATTCTTTGTGTGTGTGCAGGATCTTATTGCTTCCTGAGTTTAATACTTGGAAAATACAGACATTCATCTTGCCGGGATTTGGACTTTTAATGGTGTAAACGTAGTGGCGGTTTGAACAGAATACTTGTTCAAAAGTAACCATATTTTGACAATTGAATTTTGACCTGATGTTCAGCAACATGTCCTATGATGCTCTTCCCTATGATCAGCACTGGCAGGAAGCAGCAGTTTCCACTCAGTCACATCACCAGGAGGTCAACAACTTGCACCTCAACAGTGCAGGGTATGCTAACCTGTCATAGTAAACCAGATGTGCTAAACCCATTATAAACTATAATGTTGTTAATTTAATACAGTCTTAGAAATTTATCTACTTTTATTTTTCCTTTTTCTCTAAGTATCATATTTTGATTTCTATTTATTTTCCTTTATTTTAACAAATGATTTTATAATATTTTACCATCTACTTTTTCGCATTGTATACTATTTCTGTTCTGGAATTTTTATTTATGTTTTTTATTCATAATTGTCTTTATTGAATTATCTTATTATTCACACTTATATTTTATGTGAATAATCATTTATAATAACAAAAAGTCATGGTGATAATATAAATATGGTATACACAGCATATTTTGCTTCTAAAACAGGACAAGTTTTCTGTTTCATGAGACCTAGTAAATGCAAGTACTACAATACACATTTTAGATTACATTGTTTAAAATCAGATTTTTATGTACCTTTAAGATAATTCACTTTATTATGGCAATAACAAATTTGATGCCATGTTTCCTATATTTTCTCAGCCTTGCTTTTCAGAATTTCTGAAAGATTGTTCTATTTTAACAGTTACTCTTTGTCCTACGACAATTTTTTTTGATTGTATGTCTTATCTGCGGGTTTGATTAAATAGTTTGGCATTTGTCTTAAAGTTTCCATTACTGAGTAGAATCATCATGACCATGACAACTCTTATAAAGGAAAACATTTAGTTGGGACTGACATACAGTTCTGAAGTTTAGCCCATTGCTGTCATGGCATGAACAATGCGGCACGCAGGCAGACATGTTTCTGAAGAGGTAGCTGAGATTTCTATATCAAATTGGCCAACAACAGGAAGGGAGAGAGAGCCACTGGGCCTGGCTAGAACTTCTGAATCCTCATAGTCCATCCCAGTGACATACTTCCTCTAACAAGTTCACACCTACCCCAACAACAACACACATCCTAATCCTTTCAAATATTATCACTCCTTAAGAATTTACTGAGTCATTATTATTTAAACATAGCATTCTAGTATATTACACATGGCATAACCTCTAGTCCTTTGAAACATTATATTAAAGACTGAATATTATGTCTAAAAAATAATTTACATAATCCGATGATGGATATGCGCAGTCTTTTTGAAAAATCTAGCAGTTTTGCTACTGACAAAGTCTTACATTTTCATCCTTTCGAAACTGAAGCCAGAATATTTAACTGGGGCTACAGATTTTTGTCCTACCTCATGGTCAGGAAAATTCTTGCAGGTGGAAATCCATGACTATTGTTCAGTTTACTTTATGTGTTCCAGAAATGGTTTTCTCTTTCATTCATAATATAAACACCCCTGCTTCATCTGATTTATCTTATCTGCTACTGATTTACAGCGAGAGAGGAACTAATCAGTTCTCTGACACAGAATTATATGAAATATGTATTGACATTGCGATATTAGGTGCAGATAAATATACTGGGTAAACTTTATTTTCATATTATACATTATAAAATTTCATTATATTATGGTCAAATTATTCTTCCATCTTTAGAATACTGAACAAATCAAGAAGCTTTTTTTAAAAAAAACTTGAATATATCTTCTGAAAGAAAAAGTACATAAAATAAATTATGGAAGGATGTTTTAAAGGCATTTACAATGGAAGAGTCTTCCTTTATCTAATATGCCTTTATTTATATGAATAATCAGTAAATTGAGATAGTAGGAATAATAATAACTTTCAGCAGAGATTTTTATATTGTTTGTAGAATGGTTATACATTTCCAAAATCCTATGTTACAAATGCATTCTGTTGTCAGGTATCTTCCAAGAGCACAAACAATTGAGCTTTACATTGACACACAACTATACCTGTATTTGTCTGAATAAATGTCGGTGTGTGATATGTTTATAACTGCTGCCACACTCCATTTCTCCACCATGACAGTTCAGTAGAGATATAGTATTTCACTATATAGAATTCAAAGCATATTTAGCACTTTGTGTTGAGGCACTGCAGCTTCAAAGTATTTACAATTTGCCCTCCTATTCAGACATAAAGTTCCAAAAGAACTTTGACTACTCAACAAAAATGATTTTGCACCAGCTGTAGTACACATAGAGATTAAAAGTACAAAATAGTTTGGTGAATGACATCAAACTGAAAACTCAAATAAACTATCCGTATTTGAAAACCACACACATACACATACACACACACACACACACACACACACACACACACTCAAATATTCATCACACACTTATTTTTCATAACCCACCTTCTTTCTATGTTACAACTTAGCATATTTAAAAGAACTTTTATATTTTAGATGATATAAAATATATTTATCAGTAGGAAAAATTAAAAATTAATATTTTCATTAGGTGTAAATGGAGAAAAGTAAGAAAAGTTATTTATTTGTACACAAAACATATTTGCCTCCTAAATAATGTGTAGCTTAGGGATACTGACATCTCATTTCCTCAGAAATACATACAAAACCTTTTATTTATATGGTTGTGGCAAAATACATGAGAAAATCAACATAAAAGGTCTTTACATATTTAGATATTTTGTGTGTGCATATGACAGTAAAAGATAATTTGCCCTGAATTTAATAAAAGGGTGTGAAAGGGTTATGTGGATAAAGATTGTAGATAAAGACAATAGAAGGATGGAAATGATTCAAATATATTTTAATCTCAAAATTTAAATATAATTAAAAATATAACAATGTTTAAAATAGCCTGAAATAACCATTTTGTTATGGTTTATGGAAAAGGTGGAAGGTTTGTTTTGGCTCATAGTAATTTAGATTTATTGTGCATTAGCCCACAAAATTCAACCTGTGCAGGTCAGTGCACTATGATAGGAACATGTAACCGAATATGTTCCTTCACCTTACAGCCAGGGTGAAAGATGAACAGGAGGTATCATAGTTCCAGAATCTATTTGAGGGCTCCTCCCACGAGACCTAAGTGCTTAAATTTTCCACACTATGCCAGATATATTGGGAATGTTTGTTGACCACACATTCACGAGCCCTCAAGTTCACGTAGTACAGTAAAAAGTAAACTATTATCCTTATAGATTTTATGCAACACAAGCATGTCTTAATAGAAATGTGTGCTCATGTTTTCATGCAGACTCAAGTAACTGGGCAGTTCAGAAAGCTTTTCAGCTATCCAAACCAACTTATGCTAGAGTAAAATCCAGGGAAGTCTGGTCTAGAGAGAATAGCAATATCTCAAAAATAAACACATTTTTTTTTTCAAGAAAAGGAGGAAAATAGAAAAGGAAATAAAAGATAAATTATTATTCCATATATATAACAAAGTTGCTACCCTAATAAGTTTAATTACTATTGAATAAAAGCCTTGAAGATTATATCAACACACATTCCATAAAAATGTATGCATACCATATTCAGCGTATAAGGAGAGTCCCAAAGCTACATTTACCATCACACATGACTTAACTAGAGACAACGTGCTAGTGACTTAACTAGGCTCTTAAAAAATAACCTGCAGGGTTTTGCCTCACCAAAGTGATAACAAAGATATCAAAATATTAAAGGTGCATATCTTTACATAATTATTATTACATATCACATATTTCTGTCCAAGTCTCAACTCTAAAGGCTAATTTGTATTTTCTGCATTTCTCTGAAAGTTTTGATGAATTTTAAGTTGTTCAACATAGATTTATATTCACTTTTGATTTTAAAAAGGATAAAATTATCCACATTTTATGCACTAATTACATGTATAATTTTTCATACTTTTCCCATACATTTTGCTACAATCTTTGAGCATTGGTTCAGATTGTTACTCTAGGGTGAATTTGAGTGGAACCCATTTCTTGTATATTTGAGACAATAAGTTGTAATTCATGTTCTTGAAATGCCACCACCCTTCTCCCCTGAGAGGCAAATTCTGCCAATGGTGACTCTTCTTTCTAAAATCTAGTTAATTTTCTTTCCTGTAGTACAGGTTTAACGTAACCACATAGGAAAATACTTGCTAAATCCAAAGCACAAATATATCATATCTCCCAAAGAAAATGGTTCTATAACCCCTTCTTCCCTCAGGCTTAAGTACATTACAAGCAATTTTACTATCAAATGCTCTAATTAATTACAAAGAATTGAGGAATGAAACATGAAAAATGACATGTGGCTGTGTACTGGAAATAAGTCTTGACATAGGTCACATAAGTGTGCATTGAAGTTTCTTTTTAATGGAGCCTGTTATTGTACTTTATCCTCTGGGAGAAATTCTAGTGAATACAACCTCATTCAGTCTTCCTCCCAAACCACAAGGCACATAAACATCCAACTCATTTCAATTTTAAGCGAGAAAAAAATAAGTTAAATCCTCAGTGCATACAGCATCTAAACACTGTCTTTTCTATTTCCACCTAATGAAATTTAATTTTCTTACCTAAAATTTGGTAGGAAATAAATAAAAACTTATACTATATCTTTAATATGAATAATATTCATCATAAACTCAAAGTGGTCACAATAGGAATGCTTTGGATGAACATGCGTGAGAGTCAACACATTTGAATCTCATAAGGCACACGGATCAATTCAAGAAGCAAACTAGGCCTCCCTAAATTTCCTCTAACTGTGGAGTCCTAAGGATATCAGGTACTGGAATGAACACTGGTGATTAGAGAGTCAATTACATGAAGATCTATTAAGAAAGTATCTAGGGTACATATTCAAAAGGCATTTTTTTTTAATTTTTAGTATATTTATGGTTTTTGCCTTTTATCTTAAGTATTACATGTGTTGCATTGGAATTTGAAAGCATTTCAGCCTTGAAAGCACATTATATATTTTCAAGTAAAGAACTTTAACTCAAGCTTTTTATATCACACATACTTATATATATATATATATATATATATATATATATATATATGTATATATATAATATATACACACACGCACATTTTAGATAGCAAACATGAATAATTCAGCTAATGCAAAATTAAAAATTTTAATAATTATTTCTGTGTCAAAACGACCAAATTTATGAAATCTTGATAAAAAATCTGCTACCAGAATGATAAAGTAAACTCATTTCATATTGTTTAAGGAAGAAAAACTTGATACATTGATTTCTAAAAATCAGAATTTTAGAATACTTGCTTAACTCCTAAAACTATTCAACTCCAATTCTTCACTGATGTGCATAAATATCTTCCACTCAAGATATATTATTCCCTTCTTAGATTATCTCCAAACTAAATAGAAGTTGGACAGAGTAAGCATGAGATATGGTACCAACCTTCACACCATGAGGCTGGGTCACTAGCTGTTGTCCTAGAAGGAGCAGACTATGTGTTGCCTTTTAATCCTTTCTTCCATATTATAACTAGTTTCCCTGCTCTGTCTGCTCAGAGAAAGATAACATATCTCCTTAGGGCTTTCTCCTGAGAAACTCAGGTCCAGTCTTTGTTTCCCTCAGCTCAGGGTATGCTTTTGGATGCTATGAAATGTAATATGAAGTTCCTGGCCTATACTTTCTGACCTAGCCCCAAGGTTCAGGCCCACTCACAGCCCCACTGCCGCTTAACACAAAATAATCACACAGAGGCTTATATTAATTTTACCTTGATCAGCCTATGGATCAGATGTATTGCTTTCTAACTCTTAATTCTTAAACTAACCCCTGATTCTTATATTGTTTAGCCATATGGCTTGGTATGTTTCTCAGAGCAGCATTTCAACTTCTTTCCTCTGCATCT
Organism: Phyllotis vaccarum; assembly: GCA_033318265.1. Taxonomy (NCBI): domain Eukaryota; kingdom Metazoa; phylum Chordata; class Mammalia; order Rodentia; family Cricetidae; genus Phyllotis; species Phyllotis vaccarum. Next base: position 23,891,640 of record JARWLC010000014.1, read on the forward strand.
GCTAGTGTCTCTTGTAGAATCTCTCTGGTATCTCTGCTGGTGTCTCTTTTGATGTCTCTGTTCTGCTCTCTCTTCTCCCAGAGATTTCTTAGTCTGGAAGCCCCAACCCCAACCCCACTTCCTATCTGCCTTCTGGCCAATCAGCCTTTCATTAAACTTGTAGGAGGGCCAAATATTTACAATGTAATGGAACATAGTCCCACAGCTAGGAAAGGAAGAAGAAAAAGTAGTCAAACAAAAAGAAAAGGAAAAGAATTATGAATACTTCTAAATTATAGAATAAGTACACTGAGCAATTACTAGCCTTGGAATAAAGTTTCTCTGTCTCTCTGTCTCTCTGTCTCTCTGTCTCTCTGTCTCTCTCTCTCTCTCTCTCTCTCTCTCTCTCTCTCTCTCTCTCTCTGTCTCTCTCTCTCTCTGTCTCTCCCTTCACACACAGTGCAGTGGGATTCGGGCATTATTGAGGGAGGACTAGAGGCACAGCTTTGGGGTCTCAGGATCCTGAATGGGCCACTATAAACTTGGTTACATGCGGACCTTCCTTGCTCTTTGTTCCTTCATTATCTGGGAGAGGTCTAGCACCATCACAGTGTGGGATATTTTTCCTCTCCAAAATTGCCTTAAAGTTCAATTTGTATCAGTAAATGTTTATATAGTCTTAATAAACATTAATCCTTTATATGATCAATTACAAATAAATAATTCTACAATATCTGTTGTCCAATGTGGGATGCCACTTGTGATAATATGTTTTTGGCCCAGCCTAGCCCCAAGGTCTGGGACTCAACTATAGTTGTTTTATTTTTAAAAATGACTTAGATGTTTATATTAATTGTATGTTGTTTGGCCTATGGCTTAAGCATATTGTTATTTAGCTCTTGTATCTTAATTTAACCCATTTTTATTAGTCTGTCTTGCCACTTGGTCTGCAGTTTATCTATTTTTTTTTTTACATCTTGCTTTTTGGGTGGCTGGATTGAGTCTCTTTGGACTCTGCCCCCCCACACACACTTTTAACTATTTCTATATTTCCTACCTCCTTCTAAAATGCCCTGCCATAGGCTCAAGCAGTCCTTTTATTAATGAATGATATTCACAGCAAACAGAAAGACATCTCACATCAATACACGTATAGTATTCCAGTAAAAAAATAATGCCACTAAAACATCAATGTGAAGATGAATTTAATCAAGATGGCATCTATATGATGACATAGTATATAAACAAGATTTGTAGACTCTTACTGATATTAAATATATGAAACAAAGTGGAACTGTGTATTTATATATTCATATTGTTATAAAACATATCTATAGATATATGAAAATACAGTAGAAAGTATCTTTGTGGAGTGTTTGAGAGTAATAAGTATTTTTGAGGCATTTATACTCTTTATTTTACCTTTTTTCTTATAAATCTCATGCTATTTGAAAACAAAGGTGGTCCTATGGAGCTTTTAATATTTAATTCCTGAATTAATTTTATTTTAAAATTTCATCAGAACACTAGTGATGATTATTATATTTAGTGAGTTAGCGAGACGCAAAGTTTCACACACATTTAAATGCTAGCCAAGCATGGCTTTGACTTCAATTTGATAGTGTCATATATGATAAAATGTTATCAATAGAAAAGACATTAAAGATGTCTTTAAACTCCATTTAAAACTCCAGCCTTCATAGTAAGTGACTACATGATATTTCTGAATTTGCTACCTATGAAAATTTATTTCAAACTGGCACATGGTTTGTATTTGTTTGAAAACAGAATTCAACTATAGAAAATAATGCAACTAATTGACCAATATTCTTCTCTCAAAACAATTATTTGAATTTTAGAATTTGGTAGTATCATGAACATTTACTAAGCATAAATCTTTCCCAGTTGACTTCCCTGACAGTTTATCTATACTGTGTATGTAAAAAATCAGAATAATTATGTTTAAATTTGAGGCTACAAGTAAGTGAAATTTATAAGAATATTTCTCCCCAATTTTGTCATATTTTTCTTAAAAACCATTTAACATCAAGAGTGTCATTTCATCCATTGTATGATTAAGGTGGGTCACAAGTGTCCTTTGAAATATTCTAATATCATTAGATAGGAAAATAAACTGTGAGTTCCAAGAAACAATTGTGAACACTGTAGGAAGCATTCATGTAACAATCTTTAATAAGCCATGGTTTAAATATGACAGTAATATTACATAGAACAATATGGAGTCGATAGCTAACTTTGAGGATAAGATATGACCAGAACAATGTAATCAGAAATATTCAAACTGGATTTAAAACAGAAGGAAAATAAGGAGGGGAAATTGAAATGATTAACAGTATCAGTAGCAACTAGCTATAAATATTTACAAAGAAGTCAATTCTTGGAAGTGGAATGTAGAAATTAAATATTTTTGAGTATATGATATGAGCTTAATGAGGAGGCAGAAGATGATGATAGTACAGAGTTAAGACATACTTCTCTGTTGCCAACTCCACTGAAAATACATTTAAAGAGCATCATCTGCAGTAATGTGGCAGGAAGGGATCTTAGCGCTAGAAGACTTGGAAAGCAGCTACCAGAAATCTGTACTGTTGTTGCTGCTGCCGCCGCCATTGCTGCTGTTGTTTTGTGTGTATATCTGTTGGTGTGTGCAGTGCATGTGTGGAGTACAGTTGTAAATACATCAACTGTACCTGATGTTGTTACCAGACATCAGTCCTAAGGTGCTGACCACTGTTACTTTTCTCTTTGCTGTTTGGTTTTTTGTTTTGTTTTGTTTTTGATGTAGTTTCTATGAGTTAATTACTACTTGCCACAGTCTGTCCAGGGAATTCCAGAAATCTACATGTCCATATCACCTATAACTAGGAGTAACTATGTACACTTTTTTTCAGCTTTTATTACGTGTGTTCTGAGCATTGAACTAAAGTCCTTATGAATGCAGAGCAAGTACTTTACTGATCCCCCAGTGCAGTTAATTAATGATTTTAACACATAATTTATTTGCAAGTGATCATATAGAAGAGGATGCAAGACAGTCAAATCTTTTTCATAAGAATTCCTGTGATTTCTGTACACTTTTTGCTACAACAGCTAGCATTAATTGACCAAGTTCACAGAAGAAATGAAAATTAATAGACAAATATAGTAAATTGAAGTAGCACAGAGGTAGAATTTAAGAGCAATTTAAATAGTCAGGAATGAGAGAGAAGTTTTAGCAGAACAACAGCATTTAGAATAGTACTCAATGTCTTGGGAGTTTTCCTAGCCACACCAACCGTCTAGCTTGTCTGAATGATAGAGACAGCACAGCGACTACCAGAAGGAAAGAAACATACTTAGGAACACTGTCTCATGGTCCCATGTTCTGACTACTTCTAGTTAACATTACCTAGAAAAAAACCATGAGCCAAGTCTTTCAAGATTTATGTTGCCTAATAGCTACAACTCTAGATTCAAGGGGCTTGACATAAGTCTATATACAAAATAGAGATGAGTTCTACAAGTTGGTCATTCAAAAATTATACATTTAAACATGATTATATAGGATTGGAAAAACAACATTCAATTATATCAATATTTCATTCTGGAGAGTTATTCCTAGAGGATCTAAAATAGCTTAACAGCCTTTTAATTTCTTTCTAGGCAGTTGGACAAGATGTGGTGTGCCTTGTTGGATTCCATCATTCCATAGATCAATTACTTCTCTGGGTTTTCTAAATGAATACTGTAATTCAGTTATTGTATCTCTGTTACTATGTGTGTAGATGATACAGGAAGCACAAGAAATGGGATTTCATTCTCACACTTCTGAATGGCAAATATAGCTGTCAAAGTGGGGCTATTGAAGTCAAGTCTCATTATCCAGATAATCATCTGGATGCAGTTATTAGAATGGGATTTAAGATATTTTCCATTTGAGGATGTAAGGAACATAAGGATAGAGTGAATATTTTCACTGGAGCTGGTTTATTCTAATAATTCAACTAATACAGAATAATGTGGATTTCAGAGACTTGATTATATATAACTGTCTAGGTATAATTAATGGCAGCTTCTGAAGAAGCTATCATATAATGCCTCTAAATTAATAATAGGTTATGTTGCCTACAGTGTTTTCCATGAGGACTGCTGTTCTTTTTTGGTTTGACCTTAATTGGTATAACTGATAGCAGGGAGTTCTTGGTAAGCCATTTTAATCACCTAAGAGCAGCTTTCATGACAGAAGATAAAATAGCTGCTGTGAGTTATCTGCTATTAGTGAGATCCCAGAAAGCTAGGAAATTACTTTTTTTTTTTTTTTGCACCTAAAAGTTTGGAGCATGTAGCTTCCTCGTGGGTTTGTGCTGATTTCTTAAGAATCTATGAAAGCTAGCTCATAAATCTTTTTACATAGCAAGATTATAAAATTAGTTTAAATAAACTTATGCATGTACGTAAATATTAAAAAAAAAGAGAGAAAGCATTGAAAACATGTCTTAGAAGACAAACACACTTTTATACCAGGCTTATTACTGTGTAATAATTAGTTTCTGGCCCAGGACTTCTGGCCTAGCCCCGACCTACTTGCAACCATGCTGTTCCTTAGCCCCAAATAATCGACCAAAGTCTTATATTAATTACATTCTGCTTGGCTTATGGCTCAGGCATATTACTAGGTAGCACTTACTTGTTAACTCAACCCGTTTTCATTAATCTGTCTTTCCAGATGGCCTGTGACTTACCCAGGCTTTTACATGTTGCTCTCTTAGTGGAAGCTTGAAGAATATCTCTCTGACTCCACATTCCTTCCCCTTCATCTATGCTCAGATTTCCTACCTACTTCTAAGATGCCCTACCATAGGTCAAAACAGTCCCTTTATTAACCAATGATATGCACAGCATACAAAAAGACAGTCCACAGACCTCCAATAGCTTAAACATTTAATATTTACTATTGAATAAAAATCATAGAATGATGTGAGGTTATAGGTATTAGCATTCAATTCTCACTAGACTGAATACCTTCTCTACACTTTCACATGGGGAAATAAGAGGTTTTGCTTTCAAAAACAGATATTGCTAATACTTTTGTGATAAAACACTAAGCCAATGATAAGCCTCCCAAGGCTGTTTCCCACAAAATGTTAATGGCTATTAATTTGTGAGAAGGCCAGTCAAGAACACATTGAACCTTTCACCTCTACCAGTATAGTTTTAATATTTTATTACCTCATTTCTAAAATAAAAAGATAGAAATTGTTTTTAATAATTGGAATTCAAATTTATCTCACTATAATTGAAGAATGTTTATTTAACCAAAATGCTGGTAAATTTTAATTCTAAAATTTTGGGAGCTTCTTATTCTACATAGCATATACATATAATAATATATTAATATTTATATTATATCTGTATCATCTATGTCTATATGTAACATTTATATCCTCCAATAATTGAAACATAAGCTTTAACAATTGGCCTACTTTCCCTGTGGGAGGTACTATTGAAGTTTAGTGCATAAGATTGTAGGCAATGAATATTCAAGTATTGGCTAAATTTTCTATTATTATTATTTCTCTATGATTCCTATCAAACAAACAAATAGACAATAAATAAAACCCCAAAATATATAGTCATCTCCCAGAAGGGTAGATAGAAGTTCTAGCAACCACTCCAGATAATAGAAGGAGTCTCAGTGAGAAATAGGAATATTCACAGTCTACCTGTCTTTGAATTGCATGAGATCTATTGACTTAGGTCAGTACTCTGTGGTTGTTGGAAAATGGCCCCTATAGACCTATATGGAATGACATTATTGGAGTTGTTGCCTTTTGGGAAGATATGTCTCACTGGGGTGTGCTCTGAGGTTTCAGAAGCTCAAGCCAGGCCCAACCACACAGTCTTCTTCCTGCTGTCTGCAGATCTGATGTAGAACTCTCAGTTACTCTCCAGCAACATATATAGTTGCATGCTAGCATGCTTCCTACTATGCAGATAATCAACTATACCTCTGCAACTGTTAGCCAACCGAGTTAAATGATTTTGTTAGTTTCTCTGGTCATGGTGTCTAATCAATGAAATAAAACCTTAACTTAGAAAGAGTGCAGCTTACAGCATTGCAGAGTTGCTCATTCTAAGTTCTTCTCACCTATTTTATCTATACCTTCTTATCTTCTTTCATTTATCTTCATTTATCTCACATTTTATCTGTGCCTTCTTATCCTTAGATAAAGGCAAAGGTATGAGTCACAGTCCATTTACCTTTTATTCTTACTTACTGCGTGAGCAGCCCTGTTCTAGGAATGCCCTTCAGGTCATTGTTCTCCGCATAGCACTAAATGCTTTTCTCACACTCTCTCCTCTGCACCAAGCCAAGCCATTGTTACATGACTATCACTCATGTCTTTCTGCACTCTCTCTGCATGAAAATATCTACAGGACTTGGCTAGTTCGAAAAATTTGAAAATACAAGCAAAACCTACTCCAGTCCCACCCCTCACACTGCACTTCCTCCTGTACAAAGTGGTATTCTCTTAGAAATAATATAATCCTTTATGGTAAATAGCATTTTGATACCATGAGCATTTCCCTTTTTTGTTTACTATATGGATTTCACTTTATAGTCTTTCACTGGAGCAAATCTTCCCTTTTAGGATTTAATATAATTCCTTAATGACAAATCTAGTGTTTTCGGTGTCTGTGTTTTTCTCTTTAAAACATCTAGTCTAGACATTGTCCCTGTCCCTCTGCCTCAATAGTGAAGCCTTATACTTCCTTTTAGTTATACTGCCAGCGCCTCCTAACTGACTCCGTCTACTTCCCTTCCTGCTTTTATTCTCTAATTAGTGCCAAGAGTCATTATTTTGCTCTCATTTTTTAGTTACTGTTAGTGTGTTTCTATGACACTTATTGTATACTGTTATTTCTAAAGAAATAGGTTACTTGGTTTCAAGCAAGTGATCTCAAAATGTATACAATGGCTCATGTCCTTCTCAGACCCCAAGGCTTAGGTTCCCAACTTTCAATTCAATTCTTTTTATGTATGGAGATATTTGAAAAATATGCTCATACTTTACTCTCTTTTGTGTGTGTGTCGAATATTATATTACTTTTTTAATTTTTATTATTTTGTAAAACATTTTAATTTAAATGTGACCAAAGGACTATCATTGCAAATAGATATAACTAGTATGATAGTTTCAAGGTGAAGAAACTATACCAAGAGAATATAATCTCTTCTAAAAAGCATAAGGTTTACACTTCTCATCTTTTAACTTAAAAATGTCTTTTTTATGCATGTATACCCCTACTCCCTCTTCCCTTCCTCTTCCCAATCCCTCCCAGTCAGCTTTCAGCTCTCCCCACCCATCCATCTATCCCTTCCTCCAAAAGGGCAAGAAGTCCCAAGGTTGGTCAGCTCAGCATGGCACATTCACTCCAGGCAAGTCCAATTTCCTCATCCCAAAGTCAAGACTGAGTTAGGTGTTCCTCTGCCAGGAATGGGCTCCAAGGTGCCAGCCCACACACAGGAACACACTCTACTTCTCACACTATATTTATCTTACCCCTCCAATTTGCCTACAGAAATTTCCCTCTTATTATATTATCAGGCAATATTGCAAATTCTTAACTTATTACAATTAGATTTCTGGTGATCTGAGTAATAGCCCTAGATGAAGGCTGAACATGAATCTGAAAGTTACATCCTTGCAGTAAAAAAAAAAAAAAAAAAAAAAAAAAAAAAAAAAAAAAAAAAAAAAAAAAAAAAACAACAACAAATACCTCAAACACTACAGATGCACTGTTGAGTATAAAAGTGATCACAGGGAAAAAGCAAGGTGAATTGAATTTATAGACCTTCATATGGCAATGGAGATATTTAGAAAATACTTTTTATATTATGTATAGTCAACTATTAAAAACTGTTAAATATTTATATACACACATATATACACAAAAATATGTAGGTGTGTGTGTGTGTGTGTGTGTGTGTGTGTGTGTTTAATGTCCAGTTGGTCTCCAATTTTGATGCTATCAAATATTTTCCCTAGTCTCAATAGATGAAATTTTTATTTTAGAAAACAACAGTTCTTATTCACGAGAATACCCTCTGTGTATTGCCTTCCAGGTTACACATTTCCATGTGTTTATTCTTATTTTTTTTCATACTGCAGAATATAATTATTTGTCTCCATTCATACCTAAGATGTATTCACTAGGGTCTTGTCTACTCCTACTCTTTTGTGCTGGTTAAGGTTTTAATAAAATGTATACACTATTGGAAACAAAATCTAAAATAAGTAGAACAAAGATATGTGTATAAATCTTGCCTCAGGTGTCACATTTTCATATTGTAGGTTATTTGCCTTTGCATTATAAGCTGTTATAACATCAGCTGATGCAGTTTTTCAATCCTATCCCTGGGAAAGTGAGACAACAGAATTGTCAGTTCTAGGACTAATATGGACTATGTGGGGATTTACAGATAGTCTATATAATCCAGTGTCTTAATGAACCAACATAAAAAAATAAATACATACTTAAAATTACTATTTTGCCACTTCCTTGTTTCATATGATTTAATAATTTTAATCTGGGCTTTTGTCCTTCTATTCATGGATTATTTTTCTCCTACATTTAAGATTCTTCGGCAGACTCCTACTTCATCAAGAGACGCTTTAATTCAAACTTCTTTCTCAAACCCCCTTCCTCTTAATGCGCCTTGTAATTTTTGCTCATTCCTACCTACATTCATACATAACTCTCTTCATCCAGATGTTCCTCTACTAGAAATACAAAGATAAGAAATGAGACACAAAAGAAACACAAAGGAGATTCTGCATAGTTGAGTAAAGCAAGAAAAGGAATGATTAAGAGACCTAACTATAAAAAGTCTCACAAATTATTATTATTACTACTGTTACTATTATTATTCTTTAGGTTCTGTCTTAGGAATCTGGGCCATCATGTTTCTGGTTCCAGGACATCGAGGCAGTGTCTGGAATGGGCTCCAAAATTAGACCAGTCACTAGTTGGTCACTGACAGGCTCTGAGCTCCAGCGCTTCTTGCAGGTAGGACATGGTTTGGGTGGAAGGTTTTGTGGCCTGAGTTGGTGTCCCAGGCCCACCACTGGAAGCCAGGCCTGTTTCCACAAGATATCTGGTTCAGACTCCATATCCTCCATGACTGGGAAGTCTCACTAGGATCACCGTCACAGGTTCCAGGGAATGTCCAAGGCACTATGTTTCCACATTGCCCCCTATTTCAGTCACCTCTCATCATTCTCTCTTTCCCAGCTGATCCTGTTTCCATCCCCACTCCTCCCTGTCTGCCCATGAAATATACTCTATTTCCACTTTCCAAGGAGATGAATGTGTTTCTATGGAGCTCTCCTTGTTACTTAGCTTTTCAGAGTCTGTGCATTGTAGAATTATCATCCTTTACTTTACAGTTAATATTCACTTATGTGTGAGTACATGTTTTCCTTCCTGGATAAACTCTTAAAGAGTTTATTGTAGTTGCATCCATTTGCCTGCAAATTTCATGATGTTATTTTATTGAACTGCTGAATAATAATCCACTGTATAAATGTACCATATTTTTCTTATCCAATTTTTGGTTGAATGACATATTTTTCCTTTTTTGATAGGTTCTTTCCTGATTCTGGCTATTATAAATAAAGCTATTATGAGCGTAAGTGAACAAGTGTCCTTGTGGTAGGATGGAGCATCTTCTGGTTAAATACTCAATAGTGATGTAGCTGGGTCTTGACGTACATAGATTCCCAACTTTCTGAGGACCCACCATATTGGTTTCCATAGTAGCGGTATGAGTTTGCACTCTCACCAGTAGTGAGGGAGTCGTCGGCCTTGTTTTCCAACCAAGAGGAACTCTCACTTGTGTTACTGATCTTAGTCTTTCTGATAGGAGCAAACTGGAATCTCAAAGTAGTTTCGACTTGCATTTCCCTGGTGACTAAGGATGTTGAACATTTCTTTAAATGATTCTCAGCCATTTCAAATTCTTCTATTGAGAATTCTCTGTTTAGATCTGTATCCCATTCTTTTGTTTAATATTTGCTTTGTTTATGTCTAGTTTCTTGAGTTCTCTATGTAGTCTGAATTAAAGCTAAAAAAAGCAAGCAAGCAAACAAACAAAACATAATAACAACAATTACAAAATATCCTTGACCTGTTTCAGTCAATAAGTAAAAATATGAAGCAATAAGGGAAAGTTTTAAAAGCTTTCAAACATAAGATTATTTTTCTGATCCTCACAAGTATTAATGGTGTCCTATTTGTGAAATATCTAGATGAACTCAAATAGGCTGAAACTAAAATTGTCATTTTTCACAGTTGACAGAAATGAACACATATGTGAATGCAGTTTTAAATCATAAATCCATAAAGTTACTGTAGTACATTTATATGATATATTTTAGCCACCTTCTGCTGCTCTAATGATCAAATATGTGTGTGTGAATGAACTCATTTAGTTATTCATTTGGGTGGACACTTTATCATATCGTTACAATAAAACCTGATTGCACTTGGGTTCTAGACTACTTCAACATATATGCCACATGTAATGTATAGATTATGAATGAAGAGACGACGTATGTGACAAGTGAGGCTTCGGTTGACAACAGTCCACTCGGTCTCCACAGAGTTCAAGTACACAATTCCTGACTCCCATGTTTCTGAAACTAACTATCATACTAAAACCAAATTTTCTAACCTAATTATCTTAATTTCTAAAATCCTAGACTGTAGAAATAACCTTCATTTTGTATATTTCATAAAAGCAAAAAGCAACAATTAAAATATTCTCTTGTCAAGATGCTGGATGAAGAAAAAGGGAAATTGGAGTGTTTTGATCTTATCTGGAGAAAGAAACCATTTTCCAAGTGAAGAAAAGTAAAGTTAAATCTACTGTAAAAACTTGACAGAAGAAATAATCCCAATGAAATGAATAGGAAACTTACACACAACACTTCAAGGCTTCAAAGTAATATTCTGTTTTCACAAATGACAAGGTGACTTTTAGCTTTAAATTCTACACAGTAGTTATGAGTTAACAATATGTGAAAACTGTTACATGATATTAGATTTTAGATAAATAAAAACTCCAATGGTTCTGTCCTGGAGAGGACCCTCTTTTAAAAATAAAACCTACAAAAGAAGAAATGTTTTCAAGGGAGTATTTATCTAAATTACTGATATGCAAACATAGTTTTATATTTTATATAGTGTATATTTACCTGTGTAAATTTCCATGTGTGAACAAAATAAATTGGAAAATAACTATATTTTTAAATTCCAATATGACCTCATGCAAACATTATAACAAATTATATTTTTATTATTATTACATGTGACCTAATGAAAATTTAGGAAGCATGTTCACACGCAAAGAATTAAGAACAACAGTCTTAAAGTAGGCATTACTATCTACCAAATCTTGGTTCAGATATGCAACTATGTACGAGAAACAGTGAATAATCTTCCGTGGTCATTAAAGCTAATGTTAGAGATTTTCACTTTGTTTGTCATTACCCAAAATCCAGTATAGTGCAGGACAAACATAAACCATGACAGCTAAAATAATACTCGCCTTAAGTACTTCATTATTTTTAGTATTAGAGAGTAAAGCTTTCTCCCCAAATGACAAAAGTTGTGTGTGCAGCAGGAATAGGAGAGCCCATGTTCTAAAATGAATGTCATTTAAACATCTAATTCTTCTTACTTTCTGTGTTGTTTCTGGCTTTGTATGCTTTATTCAAGTCCTCAATTTAATGGGGGTGCTTGCAGATAGATATTTCTTTCTTATGCATTCTCAAAAGTGTCAAGCTAGGCAAGAAATGAATGCTTAGTCCGTTTAATATCTCTCTCTCCCTGCATAAATAACCTTCAATATTTATCCCCCCCCTCTCTCTGTTGTCTCTGTCTCTCTCTCTCCTTTTCTCCAATCATCCCTCTTCTATCTCTTCAAATATCCTCTTTTCTCTGATATTTTTAAGATAACATTCTTAATTAGAATTGACTGAAATTTTCTCAATTTTGTCTTTTATAAACATGGAATATTTCCAAGAGATGAACCATTAAGCCCTGTTGAAAAGTAAAAATAAAAATCCACTGGAAAGCCCCATAAAAGGCTTGACCTTGAAGAAATATAAAAGCTTGTTATATAGTTGACTATGTTCTGTGAACAAGTACAGCTCAAAAAATTAGGAAAATAAAAATCAATTTTAGCAAGAGCATAAAAAATATATGGAATTTCATCTTCTTTTCTGAAACATATCTTAGAAACTTGTAACTAACATGTTAATCTCTAACACATATAATTTAAAGAATATTGAGAGGGAAATTGTATCTCTAGAAAAATATGGTAGGTGATAGTTATGGTATCGATGGCTAAATAATTAAAAACATGTGAGGATGAAAATGTTGTACACCAGGTAGATTAAAATATAAGAGATAACATCAGTAGATTCAACCGAGATGATAGCTACTAAGACATAATTGTGTAAGTATACAGAAAATATTTAAATTATACTGAAACATATCTTCAATTATGCATTTAAAAATAAAAATCCCTGCATAACAAAAAACAATAACAAGAAAATAAGTAGATGGATTTAACTGTATCAAATCAATGGTTCCTCTTCAACCAGGCAAAGATCTGAGTAGAAAACTTGCAGCACACACATTGGAATACACGTATATCAAGAACATTCTTCTCCTTTGAGAAAATAAATGGAAGAAACCTCAGATCAATGGGTTTTGAACATGCTGTGTGTAGAAGAAACTTCAGAAGTCAACTAACTAGAGATCATGGGAAAGAAGGAGTGTGACATGTAAGACTATTCTAAAGTGGAGACAGAAAATTTAGTTGGTATGTCCTAACTAAACTTCAAATTCTAAAGAGGTTTCAATAGCAAATTTCTACAATGACATTCTAACAGAAAGAATTACTACTCCATTTTAATAAAAAAGTATTGCCAGTCAAGAATATATAAATGGATAGAACATAGGGTTTACATATTATGTGGACCCACAGCAACACATAATCTTTAATAGGTTAGTAACTTAACTTTCTATTGCTGTGCTAAAGCACCATGAATAATCAAAAGACTTACAAATTAAGAATTTCACTTATCTTATTATTTCAAGGGTTAGAGTAAATGATGGTGATGAACTTAATATGCACAGAAAAACTAAGAATTCTAGCCAAATTAAAGAGAGAAAGAGGGAGAGAGGGAGGAGGGAGGGAGAGAGGGAGGGACGGAAGGAGAGAGGGAGGGAGAGAGGGAGGGACGGAAGGAGAGAGGGAGGGAGGGAGGGAGGGAGGGAGGGAGAGAGGGAGGGAGGGAGGGAGGGAGGCGATGCACTGATGGCAGGTAACTTTAGAAGCCTAAGATATGATACCAATTCTCAAAAATCAAACGCCCAAATTGTTCTCCAGCAGATCCAATAATGAGGACCAGATATTAAAACATAATCCTATAGAAGGCCATTTCCTTCAATTCAGTGTATGTTCTTTTGTTTGTTGGTTTGGGCATTATTTTTGTTATTTATTTATATTTTATATGTATAAGTGTCTTGCCTTCATGTATATAAGTATGTCGTCTGGGTGCAGTGTCCACAGAGCCAGAAGAACCCAATGAACTAGGTTACACATGGTTTTTAGTCCTCATGTGAGTGCTGGGAATCTATTCCAAGATCTCTGGAAGAACAGTCAGCGGTTTTAACCCATGATCCATTTCTCCAGTCAGTTTGCCAGTAATTTTTAAATATATTCCCATACTACATTTATTTTAACATTCTAAAAACTTTTATACTCACCAGCTAGATGCTGACAGAGCACATGTTAATATTATATAATGTAAAATTTTCTGATTATAGTTAAACTGTTTCTATACAACATATTTTCTTTTAACACTGATTCCCAGAATATATATTGCCAAAGGTGCTGAAACTACATAGAATTTATACTGGCTATGCACAAACATAATATTGTTCACATATTCAACATTTTATTTATATTCATATTTTCCTGGGGGAATAACATCTTTGTCAGAAAGTCAAGTTGAAGAAACTGTAAATATGCAAAAACTCTGCAACTGGAAATATTTAATATACTTTGCCTTGTAAAAAAAATAAATAAAAGATGACATATGCCCTTTTCAGTAGATTTAACTCAAACTTTTCGATTTTAGGCTTGAATTTCCATTTGCTGAGCAAACTTTATTTATCTGGACATGTTTTCTTCTCTTCTGGCTCAGCTCCATCTCTCCTGATGCCTAGTGCATTTGTGTGAGTCGGCTCACATTTACAAAGCACCCAGTGTGAAATGCCATTTTGCTCCCTATGCATTCTGTTTTGTTTTTTCTTTTTTTTCTAAGGAATTGACAGCAGCTTCACACTGCACTGCAAGTCATCAAGAATAGCTGCTGCTGAAGAAAAACCTACAGTTTGTTCTTAAAAATTAAATTACAGCAGAATCTGATTTTCTTCTCCTTCCCATTAAAATATGGTCGTGAAACTTTATTTTTAACCAAGAACCAAAGTGAGTAGACCCTTCAGCAGTAAGGTCTCACAATCTAGTTCAAATGGGAAATTCAGAGTAACATTCACAATCTGTGTTATTTTGATGTCTCTGGGGACTTCCTGAACAATAATTCCTAAAGAAGTTTCCTGCACCTAGCAATTAAAATTTTACCTAGTCATTCACGTCTTTTGAAGGAAGTATTGTCCATTCATGTACTCCTCCTCAAACTCCATTTATTAAGTTATATATTTTAATTAGTTTACAAACTTCTCCATGTCCATCCTCAAATTTGATTAAGCTATGTTTACCCTTCCTTATCTATTGCCACCTGTATTTATATTGATTGGACATAGGAAACAATTAAAACAATAATTATTCATTTTAAAGACATGGATTCAGGAGGGAGACAGGCTAGTGATTTAGAGAGATATGGTATGAGGGGAAAATATATTGCATAAATGTAGAAGTTTTTTTAAGAAAAAGAATTATTTTTAAAATTACATGTTGCCCCCATTAATATGCAATACTATGATGCCTTTCTGTATTGGTTAAGAATATTTTATTAAAATTAAAATGACCAAAACCAATTAAAAATAAGTATTAAAAGTAATCATTGTTCCCCATCCTGTCTTAAGTTCATAAAAAAAAATATTAATATCAAACATTGCCTAATTTAACATATTACCTAAAATTTATCAAGACCTGAGTAATTATTTAAAAATATAAATATAAAAAGAAACCAAGTGATTATTTTATGAGTAGGACAAATCGGAATTGATCATTTTATCTAAGAGCTAATAACTGAGTTAGTTCTTATTCTTACCCATGGTCTTAGTCAGGATTACCTTTGCTATGATGAAACACCATGACCAGGTGTAAATTGGACATGAGAGAGTTTATTTGGCTTACACTTCCATATCATAGGTCATCATTAAAGGAACTCAGTGCAGAAATTCATGCAGGGGAAGTAGCCTGGAGACAGGAGCGGATGTAGAGGCCATTGAAGAGTGCTGCTGGCTGGTTTGCTTCCTCTAACTTTTACTTATTTCTTTCTTTTTTTTTTTTTTTCTAGAACCCAGGATCCCAAAACCAGGGTTGTCCCAAGCAACAATAGGCTAGGCCCTCTCCAGTTAATTATTAAGAAATGTCTCACAGGCTTGTCTGAAGTCCAATATTACAGGTACATTTTGTCAATTGAGGTTTCCTTCACTTGGATAAAAAGTATTTGTCAAGTTGACATAAATGTATTCAGTACAATATTCTGTCATTGAAAGGCATTAATGTGCATCTAAGATGTAAAATAATATTTGAGGATGTAGCAATCTACTCTCTTCCCCATATTCCTTTGAATTTCTATGAAAGTAAGCTACATTTATATTGCATGGCCCGTATGTACAGTAGTCATACTGCTTTAAACTAGCAAACTCGGCCATAGATAATGATGTGGATAGTCTATTCATAGCACCAAAGTCTCAGCCAAATTCTTAGGCAGGATACAGACAATCTTACTTCCCACTGAACTTTAACTTCATCAGTGAAGAAATGGATTGAATCCTAATATAAACTGGATGCATTACTTTAAAATACAAACGCAATTTCAATAGCACCCAGTTGAATGTGTGTGACAGCTATGTTAAAAGCTAGGCAGTGACATTAGTATTCATTATTTGCTAACTTCCTTCATAATTTCCATTGTTAAATGTAAGCCCATGCTAACTTCTAAGATTAAGTATAGCCAAAGGTAACTGGTTTTGTTGAAACATCCAAAATTCGCTTGTCATGGATTTTTTCATTCTTAATTTTAAATAATACCTTTTCATATCATTGCAACAGTTTTCAGTCTTCTCAATATTCTATTGGGCCCTAAAAGCTAACAGATACAGTATACAGCTGTGATCTCAGATTTTAAATGCTTACTAAGGGAGGACATGTAAGAAAAAGCAAAGTGATTCCAAACAATGTATTTTAGGAGAAAGTAAAGTTATGAGTGAATGTTATTGACATGTCAAGGACCAATACCTAAGACCCATAGGTAATTGGTAACCTCACCCCTTGAAGCTAAGAGGGATGACAGAATCTTTCTTTTGATCTTAGTGCAAGTGTTGACAGCGTATTTAGTAAATGTCTACCATATATTTCTCTCCTTGGATGTATATATCCTAAAGGCTATTAAATGGAGACTGCACTGACAGAGATTAGCTAAATTTACCTATTAGTATAGCATCAACATAACTTTTCCTAAGTCAGACTTTATATCATAAATGCACTGAGCTTCTAGGGTGTTGAAACATCAAAGACCCTATTCCACCCTGTGGAAGATTTTCTGCCTGCGAGACTGTGGATTGACATTTCTTTCCCTCCCTTCCTGAATCAGTTCAAATCCTGGGGCTCAGGAAGTGGCAATGGGTCTCTAGGGATACTAATGTATTTCGGGGTGCTGCAGGGCAGACTTGGTTTGTGAATGGGGGAGCATTTATAATTCTATTCTTCAGTACTTCCCATTTATCACGTTGAAGTGTTGAGCCCTCATTAACTCATCTACACACAGGGACTCACTAACTGTGAGAAGTCTGACACACAGACCATCTCAAAGGGTTGCTGAACAAAATAGATAATGTTAAGCTGGGCTTTCTATCTGAGGGAGACTTGTAAGTACTTTTAAAGATAAGGAACGTTTATCACAAACTCATTTATTTTTTAGAAGTCCTGTTTCCAAGCCCCGAGATGTTTGCTGACCTTCACTTCCCAGTGGGATAAATACATTTCTATTTACACTATAACTTTTTAAGATATTTTTTCTTATTTTATTTTTGGTAAAGAGAGTAAATCCTCTTTTATGTATTGTGATTGTGGCTACAAATTGGTACTCAAAGACATTGTTCTATGTAAATAATATATTTCTTAGTATAGTTTCTTATGCTTTTACATTTCTGAGATCTCTAAATCTATAAAACAGTATTTGCATGGCTATTTCTTCTATGATTTTCCCTTACATTTGAAAGATTGCTTGAACTTCATTTTCTTTTGCATTTATATGGGTAGAAAGCATGTCAGAGACTTGGAATTTGGGGTATCATGCCATAGAGGGTTTTCATTTTAACAAATAATAATGAAGCATATTCTAAGGTGCCAGTACATAACATTATACCTCAAAATGTTTTCATTTTAAGATTTTTTATATTAATTTTTATTCTAAATAACTGGGCATCTATGTAATTCCCAACATTAAGAATATAACCTGTATTTTAGCACAATTTAAGAATGATGAAATTTTAGAATTTATCAGAAGAGTATTCAAATGAATGTTTATTTACAGATTTAATATCAGCATCTACTTAATGACTTTCTAAAAAAAAAAAACCTACATGTCCTCTGAATTAACACAGTATTTGATGAATCTATTTTAATAACACATGAAACTCTATAATGAATCCATCCAAAACATTAAGTGTCTCAAGTAGAGTCTAAATGTAGCATTAATATGCAATCAGTAAAATTATTCTATCAGAATTAGCATTTTGCTCTGATATGACATTAAACATTGATTCAATATTTCTGATATGATTCAATATTTCTGATAATAAAGATAGGTCTATATTCTGAGTTTAAAATATCCTTTAATTAAATTTAAGTTTTAACATATATAATTTTTTGAAAATGAAATAAAGAAAATTATTCAAATTGTAAATAAAGCTTTGGTGAATTTGGTTGTTTCTAATGCGTTAAAGAAGAAGTTTCCAGGAAGAACCCACAGCTACAAGTTTTTTGTTTGTTTGTTTATTTGCTATTTATTTTCTATTTTCACATATATTCATACATAGTAGACAGGGTAGTGGAGAGATGATTCAGTGATTAAGATTACTTGTAAAGACTCATATTAATTTGTCAAGGTTTACATAGTAGTATATATCTGTAATCCCAATTCCAGGAGGTTTTTGGCTCCTCCCCATGGGCAGCAGACACACACATCGTACCCATACATACGTCCAGGAAAGCACTCCTACACATCAAATTAAAATAAATAAAATCTTTCAAAAGAAAAAGAAAAAATTAGAGAATTTGAGATACGCGTCCATAATTTCAATGGCTAACCATTTTACTGGTTGAGTTTTAGTAGAGAAGTGATTGTGTGAGCAGAAAAGTATCAAGGTCAAGTTTCTAAGAGACAAGACCAAAGGAACTAAGTATAAAATCTTTTCTCTATACTATTTAAAAACACAAGTTTAGGATATTGTTAACGACATAGTAAGATTAAATCTATTTTATTAATTAACTTCATTTCTACTTATAGTTTTTCCTTGTTCATGGTCAGTGAAAATTTTAAACCTCTTATTCTTTGAACTATGTTTATGAATTCTGTGTTAATTAAAATTAGGAACAAGAACTCAGATTATGTACAAACCATACTAAGGAATTATTATTTATTATGTTTTTCCTCTTTGGCTTCCAATGTCTGAATTTTCTAAATAGGCTATACAACTTATAAACAAAAGGAAGTTCTTAAGCACATGCACAATTGTTTAAGTGGTAGGAACAAGTTAGTAAGACTCCTCACAATCTGACATAAACAATAAACATGGCTATGAGAGAGAGAGTGAGACAGATAGGTTATAAAATTGCAAAGGTAAATTAATATGATCACAATACGTTGATTGAAATTCTCAATAATTTAATAAAAAAAACACCATTTTAAAAATTCCATGGCAGACAAGCTAGAGAGATGATTCAGTGGTCAAAGACAACACATTCTTCCCTTTAAGTTTTGATCCTGCCTTTCACTTAACAAAGCAGGATCTCTGAACAAATCTGTAATTCTAGCTCAAAGGTATTTGATCCCATTTCTGGCTTCCATTCATTCAACGATGTACACACCTGCTCACATTACACATCAAACATAAGTAAAATGTTTATTTAAGGCATGTTAAATGATAGAGTGCACAAAAAATGCATGTAGTATAATTTTCTTATATTCATATTAAAATAGGCAAAAATATCAAGTTATTGGTTATAGGGTATGATGCAATTGTATTATGATAATATTTTGACCCTGAATAGGTGGTAAACTATTTAGGTTGATAACATTTCAAAATTAATGAAATTATAAATTTAAGAATATTTGGTCATATACAATTTATTAAAAAATAAATTATAAAACATAATGTCTTTATGGAGAAGGCTACTGATATCATTAAATGCTTTTTTAAAATATCCCAAATAAAATGATAGTTGAAGTATAATAAAGAGGAAAAATAAAAAAGGAAGTACACAAGGAAGCAGCAAATATTAATAGAAGATATATATTAATGAATATATGAAAGTACCCTATCATGTAATTTTGCATATTGAAAATATTTTATTAGAAAGTACTGGAAAATTTGATTAAAATTTTTACAAACATATTATTCAAATCACTAATAATTTCCATAGTGTATATTTCCAATACTTGCATTGGAAATTTTTACTTCTTTTGTCTAGAATTCCTTATCCTTATTTCTTCCAAAATTACTCACTCATTGTTTAACATCCAGACATTTACTGAACTCTAAACAGGAACCACACTTGAGATACATTTGTTGCTAGTAAACACTACTAAATGTCTGCATTTTTTTCAAAAACTTGGATTACAGACTAATAAATCAAGTGCTTTAAATGTGTAGTTCTTTCATAGTGACCATGAAAGAACATTTGATATTCTCTCTTAATTTACTGTTAATTAGAAACCATGGTGAATTTTATGACGTGCCACAATTCTGCATTGCCAAACTGCTTATAATCTTATATCAACATTATTTAATATGCTGTTGATACAGAGTGAAAACTTTAACAAATGCTTGTAAAAAAAAAATACACTGACTCAAGGTGATATGAATCATCACGGCCCAGCTGTGAGAAAAATGGAACAAAAGATACCACAGAAAGGCAAATAAGGCAGGAGAATGAGGACCAAGACTCAGCAAAAACAGACCTTGTGGAAAGAAGGATAAAGAAGGACAGTCTCTTGTGTGAGAGAAGACTTCTTGTTCTCTCTCTGTTAGAACTGTTTTTAAGGAAGTATTTTCAGCTGCTTGTTTATAGTTACCATTGTTATTATTAATTTGCCTTCTTAATGTCTATTTGTTATTGAAAATGTTTCATGTCTCATACAATACAAGAGAATCACAAATTCCCATCTCCCCAATACTCCCAGCTTCCCCAACATCCATCGCTGACCATATCCACTCTTCTTAATTTCCTTTCAGAAAAGAGCAGGCTTCCAAGAGACAATGATTAAGACAGAACAAGATACAGTAAAAGAAAACAAAGGCCCTCAAATCAAGGTTGGACAAGGTAACCCAATAGGGATAGAGAGTCTCAAGAGCAGGCAAAGCATCATAGACATGCCTGCCCACACTTATAGGAGACTGTTGTTTATTTATTTTATATTAAGACTGGATTTTCTCTGTGTTGCCCTGGCCATTGCCTTTGAGCTGGCTCTGTTGATCAGGATGGTATCAGACTCAAGAGATCTGTCTTCCTTTGCTACCCTATTGCTTGAACCACAACAGCTCAGCACAGTCCTATTTTTTAATGCATATACACAATATATGGATAATATAAATAAATACACAAGCATATATGACATTTCATCAGCTTCTCCATATTTAAAACAATATAACACTTTAAAAGGAAAAAAATTTCCAAGTCTATGTTTTGTGGCAACCATATGGTAAAAAAAAAAAAAAAGAAAAGAAAAAAAAAAGAAAACCTCTCCCTACCTGGAGTATATGCAGAGATTTCCCCTTTGAATCTTTATAAATATATTTTTCTGGGAGCTGTGTATAACAAAGCTCTCTAAGGTCAAATGACACTTGCACAGACCAAGACTTTCTTAGATTTAAGAGAGGTTTCAGACAGCAGAAAGGAAAAGGTTGCTTTGGTAAAGTAAGACCAAGTAGGGTTTGTTTGTTTGTTGTTATAATAAAACTGGATTGCTTGCTTGGAATGTAATCGTCTAACAGTGAGGATGATAATTCTAACAAATAGACCATTAAAACAATGACGACAAAATAGAAGACAATCATGGTAAACAGAGCCATGCAGACACTGTTTGCTGCCTCAGTCAAAGAGCAGACCCCTTAGGGGATGATGAGATTTCTGTTTATTTAGAATTTTTGTTCGATATAAACCTAGTACTGCTGAGAAAGTGTGCTAGGAGCTATAGTCATTTCCTAATTTGATGTGCTCAATAATTTTATGAAGCTAGATTGCTATCAATTTTATTTAGCTTCATTTTTTTTGAAGCCTTCAGAAAGGGGGTAAGAACTGGTCTGTAGTTATCAGTATAATTTTGAACCAAATCTCTGGAGCTACAAGAAGGGCTTTGTTTATTTGCTTGCTTTGTTTTGTATGTTAATTTACTCTTAATATTAAATTCACTTTTGAAAACATAAATTATATCTTTCATAAAGATTCTTCTACCTAATAACTGTAACATCTAGTTTCATAAGTTTTTAAAATTAGGTACTACCATAATATTTAGACAGTTACCATAGTATCACAAGTCAGTAATGATTCACTTAGGTTGTCTTTCAAAACAAAATAAAACTGCATTTGATCTTTGTTTGTGAAGCTTGAGATGATGTTGACCTGGTAACACATCAGAGCTACTGAACTCTGACAGCAGTCCTGTCAAATGCACTCAGCTAACCCTGGCAACTCAACCCCTTCCTGCAAGAAAGAGGGAGGGAGGGAAGATGGGGGGGAGGCAGAGAGGGAGATAGTTGCAACATTCTTTTTTCTTTCCTGAAACAACCAAATTGAGTGGCAAATGAATGAAAACTGGCTACCATGTGTTTAAATTTTCTTTGATTATTTATTACTCTTGAGCATAAAGTAGACAGACTACAGTAGACTTGATGCTAGAAGAATATACAGGTTAAGAATGTAATGTACAGTTTCATTTTTTCCCTCTTTCACAGTGTACAAGAGAATTGGAATGAAAACAAAAACTTAATTGTCCCCCCAGAAGAGTGGTGTTTGGCAAATGAGTAGAGAGGACCAAAGATAGGACAAGGTTCCTGGACTGGGAGCAGAAGGTTCTAATAATAAAACCACATGGAACAGGAAGCTGGTGTGGGAAAACAGGTGGGTAGAAAGTAGAGAAACAATGAGCCAAGAGTAAAATGAGGCAGACATTAAATTGTTAAATCC
This sequence comes from Phyllotis vaccarum, assembly GCA_033318265.1. Lineage (NCBI taxonomy): Eukaryota > Metazoa > Chordata > Mammalia > Rodentia > Cricetidae > Phyllotis > Phyllotis vaccarum. The sequence continues at coordinate 23,914,360 of JARWLC010000014.1, forward strand.
AGGTTTCAAACTCACTTTCTTTGTGAGGTCATAGAGGTAATATCAGTGAGCTCAATGAGGTGGGTGTAGGCAAAACAAGTTGAAGGTTTATTGTCTCATAGTCAATGGAGATATACTAAAAATGAATCTATTAAAGTTAGTAATGTCATCTTCAGGCTCTTCAGGAGAAAGGGAAAGGTTCAGATAAGCATGTATAGAAATGCAGTAAGCATGAACCATTCACCTCTCCCCAACAGTGACTACAGTTCTTTTCTTAAGGACTAAAGATTGATGTCTTAAGCAAGGACTCTACCACTAAGATGTCTTCTAAGCCTTCTAATCTTTAATTTTGAGATAGCATCACTTAATTGCACAGGGTGACTTTGAACTTGAGATCTTCCATTGCCCTTCTCCCCAACTCTTAGAGTTACAGGAGTGTGCAATCAGACTCTAGCTTGGGGGTGAATGAATGCTCTGGTGTTGTTTGTTTGGTTAGTTGGTTTTATGTTTACAATTTTGCATTGCAATATGTATTCTGTGAGTTTCTGGGGGCATCACATCAGAGCAGGAATCCGGAGTTTATGCTCACAAGTTGTCCTACTGTCTACTGTCTCCTGCGTTCTTCTCAACTTCTTACTATAAATTCTTAACTTCAAATAACCCACTATGGCCCTGATACCAGCCACTCACTATTCTCCTTGTATACAAGTACAGGTACAGGACAAGTATGGATATGTCCCAGACACCTAGGGACAAGTCATGTGTTTGAATTTAGCTCTATGAGTATTGCCATGGCTGGAGAATAAGAGAAGAAATTAAGAAAGGAAGGGAGGAATAAACTCAGGAAGGAAGAGAGAGAGAGAGAGAGAGAGAGAGAGAGAGAGAGAGAGAGAGAGAGAGAGAGAAGAAGGAAGCCCATGCCTAGTGGGAAAATATCCTTTTCAGCCTTGATACTTGGGTGAGGGGCTGCTACCTCAACTGGATATGCCAGACCAAATTGCCTCACCTTGGGATTACTTGCTTTCTTTGGTGAGTGAAAGGTGTGGGGAGGGAGAGGAGAGAGGCTTGGGGAGGACTGGGAGAAGGGGCAGGCAAGAGAGAGAATAGTAGGGAAAAATTAAAAAAAAAAAAAAAATAAAAAGACAAATGGGTTTAAGAAAAGAAATAAAAAGAAGGAAGGAAAGAAGAGAGAGACAGAGAGAGAGAGAGGAAGGAAGGAAGGAAGGGAGAGAGAGAGAGAGAGAGAGAGAGAGAGAGAGAGAGGAAGGAAGGAAGGAAGGAAGGAAGGAAGGAAGGAAGGAAGGAAGGAAGAGGAAATTGCTAGTGGGTAGAAGCTCATAATTGAGAAGAAAGGACTTTCTTAAGATTAAGTTTTGCATTTTAATTTTTTTCTGGCTACTAAACACTTCATTGGTAGCACTGTCTTCCATGGTACATTAAGTTGCTAACTTTCTCTTTTCCCTGAACTGCACATCTTCCCTTCCTTTTCTTCCATCATTTGACAATGAGGTAAACAAACCAATAAAACCCAAGTGTTTTAAAGAATTTAGTTGAGAGCGGTGGGGAGTGTTTTAGTTTAGAAGCAGGCATTGCCCTTTAGCCTAAATCTGGGATGTGTGAGAACAAGGGCTGGACCAGACTATTAATCAATAGTTATAATAATTGAAAATTAACAACAATAGGAGTTCAAAATTTTTCACAATAGCTATGCAGGGGTGAAGCAACCATCTCTGGGATTATGACTGCTTGCCTCTACATCATTATTCCATCTTGGCTAATCAAGGATTAATACACTGTGTGTGCGTGTGTGTGTGTGTGTGTGTGTGTGTGTGTGTGTGTGTGAGTGTGTGAGTGTGTGTGTGTGAGTGTGTGTGTGTGAGTGTGTGTGTGTGTGAGTGTGTGTGTGTGTGAGTGTGTGTGTGTGAGTGTGCGTGTGTGTGTGTGTGCGTGTGTGTGTGTGTGTAAAATGTGAAATATCACATAGTGAAAAGGTATTTAAAAACGAGGTACAGATCAAAACTGAGAATTGTCAAAAGAGAAAGCTCAGGTGCCTGAAAAACATGTTCAACATCCTTAGCCGTTAAGGACTTGCAAATCTAAATAACCTTGGGATTTCCGCCATCACGACGGTTAACATCAATGAAAGAACTTACAGCTCAAGCAGTCGACGAGGCTGAAGAAGAGGAACACTCATCCATTGCCAGTGGGACTGCAAATTTGAACAGCTATTATGAAAATCAGTGTGGTATTTCCTCAGGAAGATGAAATCTATTATCTCAAGATCCAGCTATATCACTTATGGGCATATACCCAAGAGAAACTTCATCTTACTGCAGAGACATTTGCTCAACTCTGCTTATTGCTGCTCTATTGCAAACAGTCAGGAAATGAAAATGAACCAGAAGCCCTTGAACAGAAGAATACGGAAAAAGAAAATGTGATGCTTGTACAGAATGTAATGTTGCTCAACTGGTTTAAAACAAATGAAATCATGAAATTCATGGAGGAATGACTAAATCTAGAAAAGAAAATGATCCTGAGTGAGCTAACCATACTCAGAAAAACAAATATGGTATCCATGCTTATATGTGTTGTTAAGTCAATGAACCAACCTACAGTCATGGAACTAAGGAGGGAAAGTACGTTTAAAGGATACATGGTGATAAATGGATCTCATTAGGGAAGGGAAATGGAATAGACGTGGAATGGTATGATAAAGTGGGGAGGGGAGGAAAAGTGGCATGAGGGAACAAATACACACAGAGATAGAAAGAACTGAAATTAAAGACCATTTGAGGAGTAACAAAACAATAAAGTAGAAGCTTTCTAACATATATATGTACATAGATTAGATAGACAGACAGACAGATAGATAGATATATACTGAAAATTATCTAAAGACGTGGAAAATAATGGAGAAAACAGAACCCCAACTAGCCATCTTTTGTCACAAAATGGAACTTTTGGTACTGGAAATGAGTTACACTTAATGACTGTTGGCCAATGAGGTCTCATAGAAAGCTCAAACAGTTCAATTTCTTGTTAAAACTATAAGTTCCTTCTCTCTACAAACTGATGGCATGGCCCCATTGCTGAAGACACCACGTACACAACTCATTGAACATGGAGAAGATGGGATCATGTCTACATAGAGCCTTCTCTCCCACATTATAGTGTCTTTGGTACAGGAAGGTAGTCTGCATGCTAGCAAGGAAGAAACCAAAACACCAATCCACCCACTAAGCTTTAGATTGCCAATGGTGTTCTGCCAGTGTTAGTCCAATGGTGGCTCAATTTTTGTGAGAGTAATCAACCATTATCTGATTCAACTTAAGGCTCAGTCTATGAGATGGAGTCCATACCTGACATTGCATGTATGAACGTCAACCTGAGACTAGATAGCTTAAGGCTCTATGTTAACACTAAAATGACTTCTAATGATGTTTTGCTATACTCATAGATCAGTGCCTTGTTCAGTCATAATAAGAGGATGTCCTTCCTGAAGGAGAAGGTAACACATGCACATTCAGACATTATGCAGATAATGAGAGATCTTAGAACATTTAGTCCTAAACTACATTCCCCCATATAATTCCTACTCTTAGGTTTCAGGAGGAGGAAGAGGAGGAGCAGGAGGAGGAGGGGAAGGAGGATGAGGAAGAATGAGATTAAAAGAAAGATGGAAAACACCATGAAAACAAGACCCAGTAAATTACCATAGTCAAGACTCACAGATACTGCAGCAGCTTAGCAGGGCTTCCGTGGGTCTGAACCAGTACCTCTGTGTGCATATTATGATTCCTGCTTAGCATTGTTATGGGAATCATGAATGTAAAAACAAGTGTATCTGTTTCCTAAGCCTTTTGGGGAGCTTTTTTCTTTAGTTAGTATTTTTTTCAATTTCAATGCACTAGTTATTTTAACTTTTCTTATTATATTGTATTTTTATTATCCATTAGAAGCCTATCAGTTTTCTGAAAAGACAGAGAGGAATAACTCCCGATGGAAGGAGTGGTGAAGAGGAACTGGGAAGCAAAGAGGTAGTGTATATTATGTGAGAAAAAAAATCTATTGTCAATAAAAGGAACAATGATTTTGTCTAATCATAAAAGCTTAACATCAGTCAAGTTAATTTTCTAATAATTCATAAAACTCTTATTGGAATTGCTTAAACAGTCTGTGAGAAATGACTGAGCATATCCATATGTGAAGTAATTAATTTCTTCAATCTTAGAATTAAAACCTTCAGTAGGGATTTCTGTAATGGAGAAATATATTTTGCCAAGACAAACTATACTCTTATTAAAAATATATGATTATATTTAAAGATAATGAAATTACAATGTTTAACATCCAGGGTCTCATTTTTTTTTAACCAAAAGGTGCTTCATAAGCAAAGCAATATACTCACTAAAAGTATTTTTATATTTAGTTTTAAAAGGGCATCCAAGACTCCTAATGTACTTACTTAAAAGCAAAACTAATCACATTCTTACATTTGTGTAAAGCAAAGAGTAAACAAAATAATTACGTCCCCATCGAATTAAACAAAATTTATGTAATCAATATATAATAAGCTTATTTGAAAAATAGGCATGATTATTTTATTATAATTTAATATCTTTATAAGATTCATCTAACCAAATTATATCTTAACAAAAAAATCTAAGGCAATACAATATGTGATTTCTAATTGAACATATTATTAGAAATGATCAATTGCTTGGTGAAACATACTGGAAATAAATAGTTAAGGCTTATGAATACCTAAATAGATTTTCCAAATGATATACAATGTCTTTGGAAGCAGAGCTTGTACCGTGAAATAGAATTCACAAATGTGAGACAAGTTTAAATCACTATAGAAATTGTAGGAACCAAGCTATTAGCTAGAATTAATTCCTGTTGAGGTAACAAAGTGAATCACCTCTGCTTTATGGAATCAAAGTATATTATATTATTTTCAGCTCCATCCTTGTTCTCTTACTATGGGAAAATGTTTTCTGTGTGTATTATTTCAGAAAAGCCATCACTGCTTCATCAATGTTCTCACAGATCTATTTCCATCCACTGGGCTCATTTACTGTCCACCTTGTGGAGATCATTAAACCCTCAGTACAATAGACTGAGTCTGTGCAGGATGTTCTCACAGTGCACAGAACGGATGTGGCAACAATGGGGAAAAAGAAAAGAATGGGAGACAGAGGATAAATACTATTGATGCTAATTAAATAAAAATCATTGTATATAAAAACCAACAGGATTTTCTAAAATTTGTCTGATTTGAAATTCGACTTCTTGCTCTTTGGGGGGAGGGAGTGAGGGATGGGGAGAGGGGAGTCTGAAAGCTGACTGGGAGGGATTCAGAGGAGGGAAGGAGGGCTGAGCAGGGCTATACACGAATAAAAAGAGTTTTGTATAACAAAAATAATAAAATGAAGAAAGAATAAGTACATTTAATTAAGATTTTTTTTTGTAAATATCCAAATAAAACAAACTATAATTTAAAGTCTGGTTAAACAAACAAAATAAATTTAAGGAACTGTGTAGCTATTGCTCTTCCTCGTAACTTTAGCCTTCAGAGTGTACATGCTTTAACACAGTACTTCTCTCTTTACGCTCATTACAACTCATTCTGCCTGCACTGTGTTTTACAGAAACGGCATGATGTCTTCTGTAACTATAGAGGTCATATTACTGTGGAAATGCTCAAGAAAGATGAAATTCGCCCCCTGTAGATCACGCTCTTCATAACAAGGCAGATTCAACATAGGTTTTAAGATTTTGGAGATTAAAAATATTTTGATAAAAATACAAGCACTCTGTTGCCAACTGGTACTTCAAAATATTATAAACTAAAAGGACTTAGACCCTTTCAAGAAAATTAAATTAATAGCAAAAAATTAAAAAGTAATAAAGATGGTTTGATTTTATTAATTAAACCTCATTTATGCATGAAAAAATTTATATAATTTCCAATAATTTACTCAATAAAAGACTTTTTATGTACAAATTATAAAATGTTATCGGATTTTATTAGATATGTCAGTTTTAAATAGAACTTAAATAATTTTTCATTTTTTATGAGAGTAGGAAGACAGTATTGTAAAGATTTTAAATGAATAAAAAGCGTAAATATAGTTCATGAAATGGAAATACAAACATACTTTTCATTGCATAGGTTTACATGATTTTAAAAATTACAGATTTGCAAATAAAATGCGAGTGTAGGATTCATTAGAATTTTAGGCAGAAAAATTATATTGTATGAGAAAATTGGCTAATAGAAATTTATTTTCTCATGTACTGAAGATTAAATGTCTATAGTGAAATTGTCAAGTAAGTCCCTAAGACTTAGTAACACCATTTCTGGTTAAAATTTCTTGCTTGCCTGGATGATGACTAATCTTTGCTCGATCTACACCTCTATGAGGCAGAAAGAGAGATGGAATTTGCTCTGGACACCAATTCTATCATGAAGACCCAATCTTCATTAGTCTGTATAAACCTAATTATCTTTCAGTAACTTCTTGTAATAGAGCTGTGAAAAAAAAAAAAAAAACCTATCCATTATCCTGGCAAGTAGTATTTCATTAAACCTTGCTTCAAATTAGAAAAAAAAAATGTTTTAGAGATATATTGTATAAACACTACACTTATAATTAATAATAGTGTTGTATCTTTATTTTATTTTTAGAGATTGGATGCAAAACAGAGAGAAGAACAGCTCTGTTCTTTTTTTTCCTACAACTCTATTATTGTGAACTAATTTTCAGGATTTATATGAAATCCATTCAATGAATAGTCCAGTATGCTTTCAGAAGCATCTCTAAGTAAAGCAAAATTGTCTTCTGTTGACAGAAGTCTGAATCAAAAAGAAAGAAGGGCTAAAAGTAGGACAAGATTTAATTTATATATATTTATTGGCATTTTTAAAATGTAAAGTTGTCTTTTTCATACCAACCACAGTTCCCCTTCTCTCCCCTCCCCTCACCCACCCATCAAGGAGAATAAGGTCTCCCATGGGAAGTCAACAAAGTCTGACATATCAAGGTAGGGCAGGACTAAGCCCCTCCTCCCTGCATCAAGGCTGAGCAAGGTAATTTTCTATGGGAACCGAGTTTCAAAATCCAGTTCATAGGAGGGTAAAGACTGGGAGTAGGAGAACGTGAGGTAACAGGATGCTAGAGTCCAGAGCAGAAAAGGACAGAGATGTAAAACAATGATATAGATATCTTGACAGAGGAAGCCTTTGGGGGATTTAGTTAGAAACCTGGTGTTAGGGAATAACCTGGTACCAGTATTAAACAAAGATGACCCCAGCTAAACCTCCAAGTAATAATAGAGAGGGTGCCTGAACTGGCCCTTCACTGTAATCAAATTGATGGCACCCTAGTTGACATCATAGAAAATTCATCCAGAAACTGATTGAAGGAGATGTAGAGATCCACAGCTGAGCACTGGGCTGTGCTTCCAATACAGGAGGAGAGATTATATGAGCAAAGGAGGATTGTGATAAGGAGACCAACAGAGACAGCTGACCCAAGCTAGTGGGACCTCACTGACTTTAATCTGACAGCTGGAGGAATCTGCGTTGATCCAAACTAGGTCCTCTGAAGGTGAATGACCTTTGTGTAGTTTGAGTACTTTGGGGAGAGGGGGGACTCTGGCAATGAGACCAGGATTTATCCCTAGTGCAGGGATGTAATTTTAAAGGGAAAATACATCACACATTGTTTAAACAGTATAAGATGAAGTTTTATATATATATATATATATATATATATATATATATATATGTATGTATATGTGTATATATGTATATATGTATGTGTAGTGGGATTATGATCTATTTCATTGTAAATAATTGTCTGCCTACTGGTTTAATAAAAACATTGACTGGCTGAAGGCAGATAGGAAGTGTGGGCAGGGCTACCAGACTAAGAAAACTCTGGGAACAGGAAGAACAGGGCAGAGATGCCACAGAGACACCAGAAAAGCCAGAAGCTACAGAGGACACCTATGCTGCTCTGAGAAAAGATACTGAGCCATATGGCTGAACAGGATAAGAATCATGGGTTAGTTTAAGAGCTAGCTAGGTAGCAATGTGCCAGGACCATAGCATAAAATTAATACAAGTGTCTGAGTCTTTCTGTGTGACTGCGGGTCTCTGGGTCTGTAGGTCTGTGGGTTTGCGGGTCTGAACCATAGACTAGACAGGCCAGAAACTTATTACTACATGTATGTATATGTCTACATGTATATGTATATCTCAGAAGTGAGTACAAATCCCCAGTAGAAGACAGTCAATAATGATGAATTAACATACAGCAAGAATTACAGTGGGAGATTTGTATACACTAAACAAAATACACAGGAGAAAGCAGGAGTGTTTCTTCTAAAGATAATTTATGGGAAGTGTATCTTGTTTTATGGATTTGACACATGATATAGATCATACAGGTAATAATACAAACTTCTTTTTTCTCTTTTGAATAATTAGGGTATTTAGTAAGAGGGGTTGGAAAGTTGAACACGAGATAAATGAGGCTAAGCAAAGAGAAGGCCTTTCGGGTGAGTGCGCTCAAAGATACATGTTGCGAGGGTGTGAATGGTCAGGAAGGTAACTAAGGGATGACTGCTGCATGTAAGGCGCTCTCTGATATGAGATTCTGGTTTGGCAGGGCTTGAGCAGTTTCAAAGAACTGCTAGTGGCCTTTTAAAGCACATTATTTATAGGTAAAAAGGCTTAACTGCATATTTACAATGAGAAATCTCAATTTTTTTCTTATCCATGCTCATTTTATGTAAAAAAAGAACTTTAACTTTTATTTATAGAAATAAAATAACACATAATTTAAATCAAAGCAAATAATGGGGATATAGTAAATTTGCACGGGGAATATTTGGCTAATAAAGTCTCTGAGAAATAAAAGGAAGAAAAAAATGAAAAAGTATATAAATAGTTTATAAAGAAGCAATTGGCTCCATCAGGATAAATGGATTTTGTTTAACTTTGAGTATTTTGAAACATATTCTATTTTATAAAGCTTTTATATTGTTCATAATCAGCTTTAATTCACACCTCATAGGACCCAATTTTCAATCACCTTATTTAGACTTGAATTTCCAATACATCTTCTAGAACCGAAACATTACTACTAAGTGGTATAGTCTGTCTGAGCAAGCAGCCAGAACACAAAAAAGTGGCACATGACCTCCCATGATGACTACAGTATCTAAATGCACACTGCTTTTCTGGAATGGTTAGAAGGGTCAAAAGATAGGGGCACTTTATCCTTATATAGCTCTAATTATTGGAACACGCATCATATAATACAGTTTGAGATGACATAGACTCTTACATGTCTTTTCTAAGAACCAGAAGCTCACAGTTTTCAAACCCACAACCATCATCACCAGCAAAATAGTGTTGTGTTAAGGATACAATAAATAAACATTGTTATATAACCCTACTAATTATGTTGTATTTCTTTATGTTATGCAGAAAATAAATTGGTTTTCTGAATTCAGCCACATCTCACTGATCACATATAATGCTGCTTCTATATTCAGTTTCATTCTCTGTTCTAGTTTTAATGACTCCTCTCGCAATTTTCTTTATCACTTCTAGAGATGAGACTGTCAGTTCTATTTGGTATTTTCTTCTGTGGTCTTACACCTTAAACATAAACTTTTAGTGATCAAGACGTGATTTCCAATATTATGAATTAATCCAATAATTCTATTTTCCCTGGGATTTCAACTTCTATCCTACAATTGTATCCTATACAATTCTGAATATGTAACAATCATTCATGCTGTAGATTAAATGTTTCCTGTGAGGAAGCCTTTTTGATTATTTTTTTAATATAGCTTAATATGCATTTTTGTTTCCTATCACGTAAGTCACACATGTTTATCAAGAGAATATTAACTATCCTAGACTCCAATTATACCAACTTGCATCTTGTTAACATGAATCCTCTCTGATGCCTGTCAGAACTTATTTTCTTACTATCCTGACTATGTCAATCTCCTATCAAATTCTTCTTCCTGGGATAGGGAGATATATCAATAGGCCGCATGTTTTCCATGCAAGTCTGTGAACTGAGTCCAAATCCTCGGAAGGAACCCAGATGGATATCATAAGGATATGTAATTCTGGAATAAACATACAGGGTGCTATAAAGCAATCTCAGGAGAATATTTACAAGTTAGCCTTGTGTTCACAGGTGTGAACAAGAGACTCTACCTCAAACAGAGGAAATTTGAAGAGCAACATCAGAGGTTGTTGTCTGGCTCCTGTATATGTACACACGCACACGCACACACATGCACACACACGCACACACACACGCACACACACATGCACACACATGCGCACACACGCACACATGCGCACACACACGCCCACAAGCACACATGCACAGGCACATGCACACGCGCACACACACACGCACATGCACACACACACGCACACACAGACACGCACACACACACGCACATGCACACACACACGCACACACAGACACGCGCACACACACACGCATACAATCTCCTTTTTTTATTTTTAGATAAACTATGAAGAATTTAGTCCATTTAGCATACAATAAATAAGAATCTCAGTAAAATAACCCCAGAAAATCCCTATAGATTCTTTCCCATCACTTCAATTTTTGCTGTGAATAAACTTTTAATAACATCCAAGAACATGACCCTAATTCTACCTTCACACTTGATCAGACCTATCTATAGTTACCAAAGATGTAGTGGCTTATGCTTTCAGATTATAAATTATGTATATTATTTGTACCAAGGCAATAAATAAGAGCATCTACATTATTATTACTAAATCCTACAACATCACTTTTGTCAGGAATTTTAAGGATCTTTGTTTTTGATGTTTTATTTTCTGTCTGTATTATAATAATAGCAAATTTTCACTACTCTATTTTGTATATGTAAATATGTGTGTATTATTCTGAGAGCATATGTAACCATTTTTTTTAATTAAAATAAAATTTTTCTTGTTTTATATCCTATTTAAAGTTCCCCCTCCCTAGTCTCCTCCTGGCTCCTCCTCACCTCTCCTCTGGATCACAGATTTTTCTGTCTCTTAATAGAAAGCAAAAGGGCTTTGAAGTGATAATAAAATAAAATAAACCAAAAAATATATAACAATAGAAAAAAGTACAGGAAAGAGCTCCAAGACAAGAAAAGGGAACAAATATTAATGTAGAGGTCCACTCATTTACACACTTGGAAATCTCATGTAAACACCAAACTGGAGGCATAATATACACTCATAAGAAATAGGGGATATAATTATATAGAGGAAATAATTTTGTATTTTAATATCAGATATATTAATAACAAAGGAACTAATACTACACAGTATTATAAGAGAGGGAATCTCAAAGGAGATTCCTATAAGTTTATAAATTTATTTTCTGCAACACACTGTTTTCTTCATTTTATTTATTTTTTTTTTATTAAAAAAAATGTTTTGTTGGTTTTTTTTTATTTTTTTTATTTTTTTTATTTTTTATTTTTTTATCAAGAGAGTAGTTTGTTGTCCTAGTGAGACTCCCTTGGAGAAAGCTAATGCTCATTTGTAAGTGATTCTCAATGGGCAGTGGCTTCTGGGTTAGGGTTAGTACCATGCCTCCACTTTTCTTTAAGTTCTAGGACCACCTTTGGTGCAGAGCTTATGCCTGTTGCATCACTCTGGATTTATATGAGTGTGAAATTCATTGACTTACAGGGTCTGATTCCTTGACTTCCTCTGTCTCTTACACTCTTTCTGGATCTTCTTCATCAGTGTTTCCTGGACCCTTCAGTGAAACATTTGAAGGAGAGCTGTGTTTCAAGGGCTCTCATTCTCTGTGTATTTTCTGGCTTTGCCTATCTATATTGTTCCCATGTGCTGCAGGAGGAAGCTTCTCTGATGATGGTTAAGCAGTCATTTTATTTCTGAATACTTTAACTACATATTATTAATTGGTTTTACCTAAGATCCCTGGATTATCTATTTTCTGGTAGTTGGTCGCTGTAGCAGTGGCTGTGGGTTCCATTTTGGGAAAGGGCCTTTAGTCAAATCAGATATTGCTTGGTTACTAACACAGGTTTTGGTACACCACTACAGTAGCATATCTTGCAGGCAGGCCTGCATTGTAGATCAAAAGTTTGATGGCGAGGTTGATGTTTACATTTCTCTCTTGACAGGCTTCAAAGTATACCTTCCTGTCTTAAAGAGGCAAGAATCTAAGAGTGAAGGCTCTACTCTGGATCCTGCTCAATTTCTCCATTTGCACTGAGTTGTGTGTTACAATTAATATTATAAGGTGTGTATGCTTGCACACATTTAAGATTCTATAAGGTCTGCATGCCTGGATACATGGTGAGGTTCCATAAAGTATGTATGTCTGAATATGTGTGAAGTTTTGTAAATTATGTTTCCCTGCATGTGTGGGGTTCTGTACCCTTCCTGCAGCTTTGGGCTATGTAGGACTTAAAATCCATCCTTCATAAATGAGTAAGGTCACTGTGATAACTCTTTAATCCTACTCATGTTTCTTAATAATTGAAATAGAAAGAATCAAATAGATGATAACCAAAGCTCATTAAAACTATTGGCATTTAAAACATTAAAATTTTAAATAAATATCTAATAAGAGATATGAAAAGGTGTATACACTTCAAAATCACTTCTTCTAAAATATCTGACACTATTTTACAATAAGAGCTTCAAGTTATGATTCTTTTGTTTTATTTTCTACGGATTTCTCAATCTAGTCATAGGAATTCATATTAAAATCTGAAAATCAGGTGGAAAACAAAAACTTTTACTTTCAAATACAAGGTTATTTCATTTTGATTAGTGAGTATATTAATTTAACATACATTTCCTGATTATATGTTTTATTTTCATTAACTGAGAATATTATTTAAATCTGCCTATTGTTGATAATGAGACTAAACAGATATTCTTTGCTCTAGCAGCTCACATGCAATATTTTCCAATTGAATAACAAAAAAAATCAAATTGTATAATTTCATGCATAGTATACATATATAAGACACTTTGACATTATATATAAAGTAACATTCAGTTTTAGCAAGTTCTTCTTTTAATTTATTTTGAAGTAAACTGTAACATGAAACAGATATATATATTTAATTTTTGTGAATATTGTGCATGTATTATAAATATTAGTAGGGTTTGGCTACTTTTACTGGTTTCCGATAAATGAAAAGTCTTATTTTATAGGTGAAATGAAACTTTTCAATGAACAGTTACTAAATTATATGAGCTATCTTAGAAACTAGAAATGTATTTATTTATATTTTATTATTAATGCTAAGAAAAAATACCAGTAGGTATCACTGAAAATTATACTAGCTGAGTTTTTTTTTAAAAGGCTTGTCAAAATGTCATTATAGACTATATTTATTGCAGCACTACTGTGCTTTTTAAAGTGTTCCTTGATTGTATTTTTGTAGATTGGAGGACTGTGAACCTTCTTCAGTATTCTAAACCATTACTTTACACATTAATTCTGTTATTAGTTCTTTTTTTAGATTCATAATCTGATAAGCTGCTTTGTTCTTCAGTTTTTTTTTTCTCTTTTTGTTATTGTCTTTCTAAGAAATAGAAGCTAGGTTATTATCATATTAAAATTAATATCTATAAAAATATTTAGTTGTTCTTTTTTGTTGTTTTATCTTGGACTTACTGATTACAGGAATAGCATTGCAGCCACTTTATTGAAATCCAGTGGAAATGGTCAGTGAGGAGCAATTTGATTGCTTTGAACATAAACTACATATTATCCCCCAAGTGCTACCCACCTCTTGCCATTTCTGCAATCCCTATAGCACGCTGCTATATGCATCATGGAACACATATTATTAAGTTTTCAAAACTGTAGTAGCAGAGATAAAGTTGCCTTATATAATGAAAATAGCACATTTAAATTTGTAACCCTGTTAGTTTGGGTTTCTGCTAGTATTTTTAATTTTATTGTGGGGATATAGGAAAGTTAATTCCAGATTTGTTCATAACTCGGGGAATTATTAAGCAGATTACAAACTCATCACAAGAATTACTCATGTTTATTGGTTTTGCATCAAAGCTTGGAAAGACATTGTAAAATTTAGAAATTCATGAGGTTCAATGGGTAGAATAATTACAGAGACATTTGAAAATTTAATAAAGGGCACAGAACAGTGCATTTGGGATTGTTTTTTATTTTAACTGTAGATTATTGTTCAGTCATACACTCCTGAGACAATAGGGGGAGAATGAATTCAGAACTATTTATAAACAAAGAGGTAAGTTTTAAAGTTTTTTAAAGTATTTATTTTTTTCCATAAAGACTTAATTATACACTCTCAGAATGATAGGGGAACTAAGAAAAGTTATGAGTAACATAAAATGCACATACACACACATACTCACAAACACACATATTCACAGGCACATACAAAGACATTATTCATATGCACTCACAAACCCATGCACAGTCACAAACACACTAACACACATACAAAAGTGATTTTTTAATGACAGACATGTGTGTGTGTGTGTGTGTGTGTGTGTGTGTGTGCGCGCGTGCGCATGTGAGAGTGACAGAGACAGAGACAGAGAGAGCATGTTTTACTGTGTTTTAAAATGAAAGACTGAAGTTGAGGCCAGGGGTTTTCCTCAGTTGTTCTCCACTTTATATTTTGGATTTGTGTTTCATTCAAATGGGAGTCCATATATTGGTTAGTGGTCACCCTGGTAGGCCAGTGAGCCCCGGGATCCTTCTGTCTTCTTCCTAAAGAACATGGGCACTACGATGTAGCACTGCTGTGTCTGGTTTTTTGTAGCACAGGGTGTGAGATTTGGATTCAAGTTTTACTACTTCTGCAATAAGCAATTTACCACTGAATTTTCTTCATTTCCCATGTTCTATTAGGTTAAGTTCTCAATTGATATATTCTTCCTTCACATATATTGAGGTTTTTTACACTCATGTTCCCATGTGATTATGGCAAGGAAGAAAATATTCACATTACTAATAGATCCATAGCTAAAACATAATACCTTACTGTGTGATGGAGCAGTTCTGTAGATTTCCTGGGGAGCTGAATCTAAAAGATTCTAGTTGAAGACCAACCTGTGCTATACATAGAGATCCTGTCTCAAAAACACCCAGACCTGCAGTTCTGTCCTTCATGTTTCCCCAGTGTTCTGTATTCAGACTGTGTGATGTCTTCTGCTGTAAGATATTACCATTGCAACTAGGGCAATGGCAGATCCACATATTGTTTGTGAGACTCTGAGACTGTGACCAAAGCTCAAAGGGAATTTTCCCATGCCTGGCTCTTGGATGGGGTATTTTTTCCTAGTGTGAACACACACACACACACACACACACACACACACACACACAGAGAGAGAGAGAGAGAGAGAGAGAGAGAGAGAGAGACAGAGAGAGACAGAGAGAGAGACAGAGAGAGAGACAGAGAGACAGAAAGAGAGAGAGAGAATAAATGTGTACCTATAAATTCTCTACGGCCCCTTTAAGCATCCTTACTGAATAGCCTTCCATACTATAGAAAAGTGCTATGCAAGTTTCCAAGGAGGAATAGCAATTAATAACCATTTGAAGTTACAAATCTTCAAGGCCAATGCAACAAGGATTGGTCAGCAATGTATATTTACTAGTGCAATACTGGTGACTCTTTTTGCCATGTTTTATTTTTCCCACATCGGTTAGTGGAAGGCATAAAAAAATAGTCCATATTAAAATGCCATATGTGCCTCTGAACTTACAGAAATTCAGAGTACATTATCAAACAAAAATCTATACAGTAATATTTGATGTGCTTTTTCTTATAGAAAATTTACGTTTCAGATATTGCCCATGTACTTTCTAATATAATACTAGTGAAGTAGTAACATTAGACAAGCCAGAGCAGGCTGAGGGTATAGCTCAGCAATAAATACTGCTTGCTTAACATCCATACACACTGGGTTCAATCAAAACAATGAAAACACTGATCGTTGTTTAGAATCGTATACAATCACCACTCTCAAATAGGCATTGAGAAAAAAAAGTATGCGATAGAATGGTAACACAGGGGATACAGTTTCAAAAAAGGTCACTACTGCAGAGATATGATAGATATGGGTGTGACATTATAATTCAACAGTTTTTATAGTAAAAAAAAAACCATATAACTACAGAATTATGCAAAATATATATACATATGTTCCATATCTATAAATAGAAAAATCACAGTACATAACATTCAACTCCAATTAATTGTATTATTGATTTTATTTATTCCTAGCAGTAGGAGATTTTCTTTTACTTTTAATTAAATAGAGCAATGGAAAACAAACCACATTATCAAAACACATCTTTCTTTTTTTTCCAGAAGAAACAAATTAAATATCAATATTTAAAATAATTCAAGTTCATTTTAGATTTTGTTGTATGGATGAGTGGTATGAGTGCGCTTTCACATGTTCATATGAATACATGTATATGTGGAAAACCCATGGCTTTCATCCTCAGGAAATCCACACACCTCACCTCCGCTGAGACTGTCATTGGTCTTTGAGATCCCAATTAGACCAAGCTTGCTGGTCAGAATGTAGGAATTGTTCCTTTAACTGTGTCTCCTAATCAGTGGGATTAAAATCACTTTCAGTCTGCCTAGCTTTTAAATGGATGTTAGGAAAAAATTTCAGGTTCTCAAGCTTTTCTGACAGCATGAGACATCTCTTTTTCTCTGCCTTATCTAGCTCAAGAATTAATTCCGGTTACAAAGGCCAGCAAAGGGGGCTGTTTACACTGTGCTATACATCCACATAGAAAGCTGGCATGTTTGAATAAACAAGTGTAAAAGGTGTTAATACCATTGTATCTACATACATACATTTTCTTAATCTTTAGTGCATCTTTCTAGAACTCGTGGATGGAAATGTATTTTTTCACTCATTCTATTTGGTTCCATTTGATAGATGTCATTGCTTGGTCTTAATTGCTTTTAGCTGTAGATTTCATTACTTATCATGTGATCTAAACATGGAAATAATTAGGGCATCTTTCAAATATGTCACTTTATTCTCTGTGAATCTTAAATGGAGACCACATGGGTAACAGAAATTATTCCATATTAAATCTTATAACTTTAAATTAGAAGTTAAAGTGGCCAGAGCATAAATACTGTGATAACTATTCCTCAGAGAAACAAGGTGTTTTATTCTTCTTTCTCTTTCTTCCTGTGCAAAGAAAATTAGGAAAACAGTCAATATTTGTTTTGTTTTCCAGAAACATTTCTCTTCTGCTCAGATTTGTGTCTGGATGTTTACTTGGATTGTGTCATTCTCAAGAGATGTGGCTTATTATTACCTCTTAGATGGCAGTCTCAGAAATTCAAGGGCAAATACTTGTCCTTCCCACTGACATCTTCTAAAATGAATAATCTTCAGTTAAAGTATTAAAATGACTTGGGCTATTGTTATAAAAATTTTGCAGCTATTTGAATACTTCTTAAAAAATGAATACCAATGTAACATCATATGGTACATGTTTAGAGGCAATGGATGAACAGTGATTTTAAGCTACTAAATAAGCTCTACAATTGTTTATTTGCAATAGGTAGTTAAACACAGACATTTGTTTTGTTGTTCTCTCAAGAGTTTGTAATTTCTAAATTTAGTTCACAGTAAATCTTAATATTGACAATTATAAAAGAGTATCTCTTGCTCTATCGCCAGGTATCAATCATTTTCCACATCTTTTCTAAAGGAATTCTATTAACCATACACTCAAGTGATGTATACATATGTATTAGATATGGTAGCTCAATGGTGTTGATTCACCAAAGGCCTCACTGAAACACATAAATTCTTGGAGGGAGGAATATTTACATGATCCAGTTCTAACACTCGATTAAAAAGAATTATAGCTCATTACCTTTGACATGGGAAGTACAGTCACTGTGTCTCCTTTTATTCATTTATGAAATGGACAAAGTAAAAGGAGATGATACAAAGCTTGGTACAAGCATATCTACATCACAATTAAAATTCTGCGACTAATTTCTTTCTTCTGCTAGAATGATGTGATGAACTTTCCAGTGATGCTCAAGTTGGAATGAGCCTGATTCTCTAGTCTGTGGTGAAATGAACAAGAGACCGAGAATATCTGACTGCAATATTGAGCTTTTTCTTTGGATATGTATTTGAAAATAAGATTTAAAAAAAATAGAAAATCTAGTTTACTTTTGAGGAATCTTCAACCTGTTTTCCATAATTGCTTCACCAATGCACATTCTGTCTTCACTGCAAGAACTCTCTTTTTCTCGTATTCTCATTCAGTGATGTGACAGTCCATGATTCTGATGCTGTTCTAACAGTTGATGGCTCTGATTTACATAATTTACATTCCCACACAATTAGCCAAATGAATTTAAAACAAAACAAAACAAAACCTCAAACCTATTAGCTATTTGTAATCTGGAAAAGATTGTAACCTAAGCTTAGTAAATAGTGCTAAATTATTTCAATAAGCATTTTAGCATGTATTTTTATCTCTTTTTTGATAGTCTGAAGTTTAGATACCTAAAATATTGGATGAACATGATTGTCTAATGTTGATTCGTTCTTATTTCTTGAATTCTTCAGTTAACTTCAGAGTTAAATAATTGGCACTTAAAATTTAAGTTGAAATAAAGTACACTTAGCTCCTACGTTGATAGATATATATTTTTTTTTCCCAATTTTCACTGGTAAGAAAGTTTCACTAATCACATTCTGTCCCTACCCGCTGTGCATACCTTCCTGATCCTAAGTCTTATCTGGCTGACATCTACTGTTTCATGTGTCAGCTACTAGTGGCTATGAGTGGAAGCAGAGCATTTGTTCTAGTGTTATAGAATAGCACAAACATAAAACAATAAATATAAAATATTTTATTATTTGAAACATTCTCTTAAATTTAAATTTATTTTGATCACATTTTCCTCTTCCCCCAAGTGCTTCAAGATCCTCTCCCAATCCAACCTTAAGTGCTTTCTCAAAAAACAAAACACCAACAGAACCCTCCAAGAGCCAAGAAAACAAACTAAAGTTACGTTACACCTAAAAAGAAAAATAAAACACCTTGTAACCAAGCCTTCCAAAATAATATATGTACTGACTACATATACTGAAAAATACTCTTATACATTGGCACCAAGAACTGGATGACATTATCAGAATAACAAAACTTTCAAAGAACCAGTGAAAATTCCTGGACTCCTGCATAAAAGCATTTTTTGCTTCTATCACATCACAACACAAAATAATAATTTCCCTGCTGTGGTTGTAAGACTAGAAGACCCAACATGTGGCTGTGGTTTCCTCCACCAGGTAATCCTTCCTGAGATGCCACTGAAACCTTACCCTTCTTTTTTCTCATTACAGTATGAGGGTTTTTATTTTCTCATATTCATTATTTTCCTCTGCTCCAAGGACTTCTCAGATTGCAGACAACTGAGAGAGACATTGTCCATGATACTCACACTTACCTACTGTGAAAAAAAACCTCTTCAGATGGAAACAATACACATTTTAGTATCATCTTCCTGGCTTTTTACAATGCAATTTACCTGGAAATATTCAATCTTTTGTTTTTTTCTTGAAAAATTGCTTCCGTAAACATGATATATCTAGAGGATTCTACATTTATTAGTAGAAGAGAAATAGAATGGAATAGGTTTAAATTTTTTACAGTAAGATTCAAGATATGGTTAATATTTTCACCTCTTTTAAACAAATGTTTTTGAACATTTTTTATGTGCCAGGAACTCTGACCTTTGTTGAACACAGTTATTTTGGCACAAGAGATAAATAAGAGACATTTTCTAAAAAGTGGATTTCAGTGTAGTGGAAAAAACAGAAATAGGTAAATGAGTAAAAGTAAGAGTTTGGAGCCTACTTATGAAATAATAACATTTAAGCTAAGTCATCAAAAATTTAAAAAGTATGCAAGGATGATTAGAACTGAGGGAGCCTATTGAATTAAATATCATAGCAATGCGTGCAGAGTTATGAGTGTTGGGGAGTTGATGGTAAAAGGAGCCTCAACATTAATTCACTTAGTGTGGTGTTTTGAATAAAAGACAAGAAGGGCTAAGCATTGTCAATATTCTTCTTTTAAATGATATATTATCCATATTTTTAACAATATTGAGT
The DNA here is from genome assembly GCA_033318265.1 of Phyllotis vaccarum. NCBI lineage: Eukaryota > Metazoa > Chordata > Mammalia > Rodentia > Cricetidae > Phyllotis > Phyllotis vaccarum. The sequence continues at coordinate 23,934,581 of JARWLC010000014.1, forward strand.
TAAAAATTCTTTCTATACTGAATTGGTATACATTCTATTGATATTAGAAGTTAAATAAAATTTAAATAAATAAGTTTCTACATGATCTTCCAAACAGCAGTACAGTATCTGCATTTTCAGTTAACCAATGAAGGAATTAGCATTTCAGAAGTACACACTCTAAATAATAGAAACTTAAAATTATGCAAGCCATGAACGAAACTTGACAAACTAATGCTCAAAAACTCAGTTTTAACTCCTGTACATCTGACCCTAGCGTATAGCTTTACATTACAAAGAGAAAATAGCAAAATCATGAATCAATTCTTAGCCTTTCGTTAAGATCCTGAGGTTAGAGTTGACAAGCATCCTAATAAGTGGATATGAGCTTCCACTGATGTGAACCCCTCCACCTCTTTGCCATCACGAGAGGGAAACAAAGGACATGTAGAAACAGAATAAGTATGATTTTTTAAAATGTCCCGGTTTTCAGAAAGGCAGAAGTATATTTAGACCCAGGTGGAAGATTTTTTTTTTTCTACTTTTACTTAATATTTGAAAACAAAATGACTAAGAGCTTCTGTTTCTGGGAGCCTAACTGTAAATTAATCGCCACCTTCCTGCTACTCAGCCAAGAATGAAACTTCAACCCATATTTTTTTCTACAAGGAAATTGTGATTCATGTTTCTTTGTCTATGTAATCATAATTAATTAGCTCTTTAATGATCTAATTGAAATACAGTGCATAATAAAAATTCATAGATGTGTTTTAATTGGATTAAAGGGAGGTACAGTATAAGGCAGATTTACAAGGGCAAAGAGTTGTGGTTTTTTTTTGTTTATTTGTTTGTTCGTTTGTTTGTTTTGTTTTTAGGTAATGTTAGAGTATGCAGTATACGGTTTCTACTATTTTCTTACAATCATTTCTTCAGTTTTTTTTGTCATATAAAACTTAAGTTTATTGCAATTTTTCTTTTATTCAAAAATCATTAAATAGATGAAATTTGTATAAAGAACTCAAGAAACTAGACATAAAAAACGTCCAGTTTAAAAACAGTGTGCAAATCTAAACAGAATTATCAACAAAAGAATCTCAAATGGTTGAAAGCCATTTAAGGAAATAGCCACCAGGAAAACGCAAATCAAACTACTTGAGATTCCACATTACACCTGTCAGAATGACTAAGATCAATAACATAAATTACAGCTCACGCTGGCAAGGAGAAAGAGGGACTTAGAAAGACAAGCATGATATATATTCACTTATGAGTGGATATTAGCTGCTAAGTAAAGGATAATTGCACCACAATCCACAGACCAGAAGAAGCTGTGTAACAAGAAGGTTCTTGGGCGTTGGGGGGGGGGGGTGGCGGAAATGAATAGATCTCCCCAGGAAGAGGCAATAGAAAAGATTTTATGGGTGAATGGGGGGCAGGTGTGAATGGAAACATGAGGAATCAAGTTAGGAGAGAGGGGTTGAGAGAAAGAATATACAGACTGCTGAAATAAGTAAGCTTTTAGGTGGTTATAGCAATGGAATCTTCTGGAACCTTTGAGAAAGACACTTGCTAGGAGCATTAGTAACACAAGAGACAGATAGAACCTGAGATGGCCATTTTCTATAACGAGGTGAAGCTTCCAGTAGTAGAACGGGACACCAATGTAGCCTCAAAACCTTCCAACCCATAGCCTGTCTTGCCTGCAAGATGTAATGGGGCAGTGGTGATTTAGTACTTGTTTGAGTTGCTAACCAATGATTGATCCAACTCAAGCCACAAGGATCTTTCCTTGTCTAACACAACTGGATGGCCAGGCTCCAGAAGCTGGATGGTTAAGGTACCCAGGGTACAAACAAACATGACTGGAGAAAAAAAAGAAAGAATGAAAGAAAGAATGAAAGAAAGAAAGAAAGGAAGGAAGGAAGGAAGGAAGGAAGGAAGGAAGAAAGAAAGAAAGAAAGAAAGAAAGAAAGAAAGAAAGAAAGAAAGAAAGAAAGAAAGAAAGAAAGAAAGAAAGAAGAAAAAACCTTCAGGAAAATGATTTATTTTTTTATAGTTTTTTTCTTGTATGTTCATTTTATTTTATTTTTAAATAAAACACCTTTTTTATCCATGTATCTCCCTGCCCTCCTCCCTTCCCTACTCCCAATACTTCACAGTCAGCCTTCAGTCCCCCCCCTCCCCATCTCACATCCCCTCCCCCCAAAAGGAAAGAAGTCCCAAGGTTGGTCAGCTCAGCGTGGCATATCCACTCTAGGCAAGTCTGATTTACTCATTACAAAGCTAAGACTAGGTTAGGTGTTCCTCTGCAGGGAATGGTCTCCAAGGTGCCAGCCCATGTACAGGAACACAGTCTGATCCCACCCCACCAGGGTCCATATACTGCCAATCGACTCTTGCCACCCTTGTTCCTTTTCCCGGTGGCTGTTCTTGATTCAGTTATTTCTAATTATAACCTGTCATACTCATAGGTTGGTGCCTAGCCCAGCTCAGGGATGCTTTCTGCAGCAGCTAATGGAACCAGATACATAGACCCACAGTCAAGCGTTAGGCAGACCCAGTGGTACCCTATAGAAGAGGCAGAAAAAGGATTGGAGGAACAAGATGGGTCATGGACACCAATAGAACACTGTCCACAGAATCAACTAAGCAGGGCCTAAAGGGGCTGGCAGAAACTAAAGCAGCGAACACAGAGCCTGCATGGGTTTGCATAGGACCTTTACCTTGATGCTGCGGTTGTTTTGATTGGGACTTTGTGGAACTCTTCTCAGTGGGATGGGGGGTGGGCGCCCCTGACAGTTGCTTGCATGTAGGGACCTTTTACTTCTATTGGGTTGCCTAATGCAGCCTTGATGTGAGGGTTTCTGCCTGGTATTATTGTTATCTTGTTATGCCATAATTAATTGATATCACTGGCAGATTTGTTTGTGTTTGCTGTTGTTGATATGTTTGGTTTCGTTTTGTTTTGGGGGAGAGGCAATAGATCTGGGGAAGAGGGAATGCAGTAAGGGTGGGAGGAAGGGATGGAAAGAGACTGTGAGCAATGTATGGGAAGAAAGAATAAGTAAAATGGAAAGAGTCTTATCCAGGCTCATTTTTGTGTGTTCTTGGGTGTTTCCCTAGCATCAGGTTTCTCTCCAAAGCCACAATGGCTCACTCTATCAAGATATCGACTTCCCTGTTTGCCCTTTCTGTTGCTCTCCCATCTCAAGCATCATAACCCCTCATTTTCTCTTCCCACATTCCCTTGCCCTTTCCCCTGTTATGGTCCCAATTTAATCAAGAGATCCTTCTCCTAAAATCAAATAGTTGACCACCTTGATTGTTATTATAGAACCTTCATCCAGCAACTGTTGTAAGCTGATGCAGAAATCCATAGCTAAGAACCAGATCAAGCTTCCAGTTCAGCTGAAAAGAGGGAGGGAGAAATTATGTGAGCAAAGGGGTCAATATCATGATGAGGAAACCCACGGAGACAGCGGATCTTGAGCTTTGGGGGGCTACTATCTCTGAAATGACAGCTCGGGAACCTAAATGGGACTGAACTAAACCCTCTCAATGTGAATGATCATCAAATGACATGAGCAGTTTATGGGACCTTTGGCAATGAGACCAGAAGTTATTCTTGATGCTTGAACTAGATTCTTGGAGCCCATTCCCTTCAGAAGAACACCTTGCTCAGCTTTGATACTCGGGAAAGGTCTTAGTCCTCACTCATCTGGAGATGTCAGACCACACTGACTCACCCTGAGAGTACTTATACTCTCCGGTAATTGATGGGGTGATGGGGTGAGGAGGCTGGGGGAGGAGTGGGAAGCGATACTCGTGAATATGCTAAAAAAAATTAAATAACAAAAAAGGAAAAAAGTCACTATTTTTACATCCTGCACTATGTATAATATCTTTAAGTTTATACGTAGTAAATTTAGTTGTGTACGAAGAAAGTTAGCATTTAGAGCTGAATCTGCTTTTCAAACATAAAGTAGACCTGTATGTATTATGTTAAATATACTGAGTATAGAAATTTGGCTTTGCTCAGCCTCCCTCATCCTATGCCCCCATCCTTGGAGGGACTTGGAGGTGAGAAGGGAGGGGATATCAGTGGTAGATATGAAAAAACAAAACTTTGAAATAAAAAAAGAAAAAGAAGAAAATAAAGCCTGATAGAATTCTGATCTAAAAAGAAATTTGGCTTTGTGTATTTATTCATATATTTAGTGTGTATTTATTTATGGATTTACATACTTTTCATTTTTATTTAACCTATTGGAATATATATAAGATTTTAAAATATCCAAGCTTCAATGATGAAAATGGAATTTAAACCCCTAAGACCTGTAAAACCAATTCAATAGTGAATATGTATTTTACATGGTTATTGTTTACGACTAGAGATATGGGTAATAGTACCTTTTCAAAAATCTTAAGCTACTGAAGTAAATTGGGAGATTTTGCTTTTTATTGAACAGAGGAAAATTCAAAATATGTATATGATTTAAAACCTTCCCTCCAATCTGAGCAGCAAAATGTTACATATTTAAAACACCACAATTAAAACATCCCTTTGGGGGTGGAGGAAGGAAGAAAAACACCTTGTGCGGAACATAAAAATGTATTTTACGTAAAAACATGGAAAATTCAGAATTTAGACACTTTTCACAGAAAATTACATTTTAGGATAGAAAGGTCAGGGGAGAAATATAACTAATTATCAGTACTCTTCAGATAGGATACATTTTTTCTTCTAATTTTATAGGTTTGTTTCCTTTCTATTTTCTTCCTGTACAAAAAGGCCTACTAGAACTTTTTAAAGTCTTAAAATAATACTATTAAATATATTAATTTTACACTCTTGCTTCTTAGTAGGCCTTAGAAGGTTTTCAGGTCACAATCTAATTTAAGAACTGGGGCCAATAAGAGAATATCTCATTTACATATAGTGAATTATTCATGAAAAATATAAAAAGTTCCCTATAGTGATGCCCTAATTATGCTTTAATTCATTAATATGAAAATTCTGGTTTAGATCCACCACATGCTCACAAGTGGGACAGTATTAAAGATATTATACTATATAAATGAGAAGAAAATTTTCATTTATATCTCTGTGTAAAATTCCATTTTGCTACTTCGGGAAACAATCAGGATTTTTTAATATTGCAACACAGAATGAACACTGTTAAATTAATAAAAACAGAGAAATGTATCAGTTTATTTTGCACACTGACCAAACCTTAACGGCTGTTGTCACGACACTAGAAACACTTTAGAACAAGTTCATTGACCACTTTCTTTTAATTGCCATGATGATGCCATTTATTGGACTTATTTTGTACAAAATGAAACACCCTTTAAACTCATAAATACATAGTAGACTTACCTATCCCATCATGGAAATAATAAAATGAAAATATTTTGAGGGGCACACTGTGCTTTTTAAGTATCTGACATTTTAAAAAAATACATACTATGAAATCTTATCACTATTATAACCCCAAAAAACCAAGAATCTTAAATATTGCTATCTACTTCAAACCTGTGGCTATCCCATTTTGCATGACATGATATTATTCTTCAAAGTTTTCAGTGATAAAGTGAAATTTAAACGTATAAGACTATACTGTGAACAAAATTCTTTTCTAAAGATTTTAATCTATGAATTTTTACTTCGTAACAGCTTTGTATTTTTAAATATAGGTTCATGAGTTTAAATATCAATTCCTTTGTTTAATAAATAAAAGAGACTTAAATGTATCTTCATCAGAAAATAAGGGCAATAAAGTGAAATATTCCTATAACTGAGCCTCAGGACAAATTACTATGCTAACAGGAGAAGTGTTTTTGGTTGGCATTGCTTGAAATTGTTTATGAAATAATAGTTATGTTTTAACTAACTATCATTCTATGAAAATTTTTGGGAGATATTTAATAAATATTTTATATCGTCTCAATTTACCTGCTACCCTGTTCCTCCTTGTACTAGTGAAAATTCAGTGGCAAACAGCTATATGAATCAAGCATTCCTGGTCCAATATCATGGGTCTGAGAACCCCTGAATGTGACCTGCTCCCAGATGAAACCAATTTAATGCTCTATTGCACATAGAACAGTATGTATGAATCATAGACCCTGCAGATAAATTAGTGACAGGAACATCTGAATAGGATTCTTTCTAAGTCCCTTATCTGCAGCCAAGCAAGCTTGTTTCATACTTACTTTCAAAGATAAAAACCACAGGGTAGGTTGCCTTGGCAGACTCTCACAAAGTAAACAGCTGCCATCATCTATTATGTGGGGGGAAAATCTCCTTATTATTTTAGGTACTTTGACAGCAAATGGAATAAACTGAAAACTGTCTCCCTGGTGAACATTCATCAGTTGATTATCAGGTCTTATGTCTTCGATAACTTTCCCGAACCCTGTGATTCTTGCTCTTTTTCTTATTTTTGACAGCTCTGATATCCCTAACTTGAAACCATGGCAAGGTTCAAGAACAAAACAGCAGGTTATCAAAAACAGCTTATCAGAGGGTGAACAGGGAGGAGAGATGTCAGCCCTCAGTAAACTGATGAAGGCAGAGGCATGACAAAGGGAGGAAAGACTCCTTCAAGATTTCAACTTTAATTTATTCTGGCTGAAAAAAAAAAAAAAGCAGAGAAAACCTGAAATACTAAACATATATTCTAAGTATTTTGGGGATAAGTAGTCTTTTAAAAAAATGATTTTTAAAATTGATTTTTAAAGCTCATTAAAGTTTTAATCTGTAAAAACAAACAAACAAACGAATAAATAAATAAATGCAAGACTAGAGAGGGAAAAGGAGAGAATCCTCAACAGGTAAGCTTGCTGTACAAAAATAAGTGCTTGGACTCAGACCCCAGTACCTGAATAGGAAGCTGAGTGTGGTCTTCAGAGTGCATGTAGCTTCATCAGAGCCAGGTCCATCTGGCTGGTTGTCAACCTAGTTGAACAGTGTAAGTTTGAGGTTCAGAAACAGACCTTGTCTAAAAGAATTAATACAGAGAGCCCTGTAGAAGAACACCTTATATGCCCCTCTGGCATTTACACAGTTTCACCACACATAAAATGCAAACATCTAAGTTATCAGCGAAGACTGCAGACATTCTATTCTCTGCAAAGTTAAACTTTTATTAATTTCTACAATTCCCTAATGTTGAACATTTAACCAACAATCATGAATTATTTCCTGAAATTTTTTATCATGCGCAACTATACTTTATTGTGCCATTTCCACGTGCTTACAGGTCAAAAAGAACTGAACTCACTGTTCGGATTTGTATATGCAGCTCTTCTCATGCAAATCAGACTTCTCTTTCTGGGTGAGTTTGCTTTTACCATGAACACTTAAATGTTGACAAATAAACTGCACTCAAGAGCACTAATTTGTAAATTTTGTACTTTCAAGTGTACATGATGCTCATCTCCACGCTCACTGTCTTTGTAGAATTTCCACAATGAGCTCATCACAGGAGGAAACCAAGTAGAACCATACTCACTGAATTAAAGTCACATATGAAACTAAGCTCTATAACTACGCACCATGTTTTGGCTAGATATGTACACTGGCAAGTCATGGTGATGCTGGAATTTAATAATCAAAACAAAAATATATATAATTTAAACAATGTACAACATGATATATTTAGCTAAATTAATTACCTATACATGAGGTAATTTATGTGTTCCTAAATATAATAATTATTTGCAAAAATAACTTCAAAATATTATTATCAAATGTAATGACATACTGAGAGATATACATATTGCTACTGAATTTACTGTCTTTGAAATTACACAAGTTTAATTATATCAGATCTATTTCTTTTATAGCCATAATCATTTAGGCAACATTAAACACCATTTAAAATATGCAAGAACTTCAGTTTGAAGGTAATAAAAATATTCCTGCTCTACTTTATGCTTATCTTGAATTATTTTATTTAGAAGTACTTCACAGCCATCATTCATCTCTCAGAAGCTTTAGCAAATATGAAGCTAAAATGTTAGATTATAGCATTATTCTATTTGTTAATTGCCATATTACAAAAATGCTACTTTACTTCTTTATGGACTAAAAAATGTTAAAATATAATCAGAACAATTAGATTGAGTAGTTAAGAAGCAAAATTCCGTTTGCATATTTTCAATAACTTAAGTGATATAAGCACAAAAATCACACAATTATTCCTTTATTACTTTATGTCTAATTTCACATGCACTATAACTAAGTTCACAAATTACTACCTGACAGCAATTAAATCTTGACCAAGGAACACTTAGTATTTCCCTCTGCTTGATAAAAATTTAGCCAGGTTTATTTCTGATTCTAGGATTCTGACCTCTATATTCTTCAATCACTTAAGAAAAAAATGCAATTCTAAATTATTTACCCATCTTTTTGAAATGCAAATTTCTCTGTCTCCAGAGAGTTTTACAACCCCAAATCGTCTTTCTTTAGGAACCTTGAAAATTTGTCAAGAATTATACTGTCTCTATAGCCAAATTTTTAGGCAAATAAAATTAGTAAACATAGATGATTAGTGTCTGTGTGCCTTACTACGAGTTAAGCTTGGCTCTTAAACATCCTGCCTTGTACTTCAGACATTCATTTTACTATCTTTTTTTTTGTAATTAAATTTGATTATTTCAGTGCCTATTTAATTCTTATTCCAGTTTGCTTTCTGCTACTGTTAAGAAAAAATATGACCAAAATTAGCATGAAGGAAAAATGAATTACCCTAACACACAGATTAAAGTCACCACAGAATGTAGGGCCGGGAACATTTGTAATGCTATTCCCCCAAATATATAACCTGGCACCACCTCTGGCCCACTAACCCAGGTGTGGCACTGTCCACTAAGCTGCAACTTCCAATATCGATCACTAATCAAGAAAATACTGCATAGACACACCTACAAGACAACAATGGAGACAGTTTTTCCACTGAGGTTCCTTTTTGCTGGTGGATCAGTCTGTGTCAAGTTGGCAAAAACTAAAAGGTTCAAGACTTAAAATATTTTATAGGCTTTGTTCACAGATGTCTTGCATGTGCCAGAGGCCATTAATAATTCAATTCTTTAGAAGACCGACACTGTATTTTACTTTGTGTTATTGATCTAGTGGGAGATTGACATAAAAAGACATTAAGTAGAGTATTAGCAATATCATAGCTGAAAAAGAGAATAGAGAAATCTCGTAAAAGTAGAATAAATACTAAGAAGTGAAGTGCAATCACACAACCCGTAAGAGAGGGTGTGTATGGATCTGACCATAATGTTTTTAAAAGAAGAAATAAAAACAGCTTAGGTATATATATCAAGAAAATGTTCATCATTATCATTATAATTAAGAAAATGCAAATAAACTACTTTAATGGCTAAGGTCAACAAGGCAACAAATAACAAATGCTGTTAAGGGGGGGGGGGCACCCTCATTCCCTATTGGTGGAATTTCAGACTTACACAACCACTCTGTAAATCAGAAAGATAATTCCTCAATGAGCCAAGTATTCTGTTCTTGGAATATACTCATAGGACTTGCAGACTTACCTTACATATTCTCACATTCCTGGTCATGTCATATTTACACACACTAACTAGGAACTGGAATAACTACAGCTGCTCTTCCGCTGATAGATGGATAATTAAAATGTGGTAATAATATATAGTGGAATTCTATTTAGTTCAGGATAAATAAATGTAATTTGCAGATGAATTAATTATCTAGAAAACATTAGACTGAGTGAGGGAGGCCAGACCTAGGAAGACATCTCATCTGAGATTCAAACCATCAGATGAAGGTATAGAGAATGGAGAACCACAGAAGCCAGGAAAATAAAAAGAGACCATAATGAGAGGGGAGAAGGATCACTAAAGAGAGAAATCATAAAATACAGGTGACTGAAGATTAGAGTAGAAAGGAGGCAGCTTTAGTTAAGGAAGTGAAAGCAATAACGGAGGAGAGGAATGAACAAGGGGAAAATAACATGGAGAATGGATCAAGAGAGCTAAAAGTATCATACGATTTTTAGTTACCTAAGTTTACATTGTGTGTGTGTGTGTGTGTGTGTGTGTGTGTGTGTGTTGTGTATGTGTGTGAAATAAAATTATAATACTAGGACTAACAATAAAATAATAAATAAATAATAATAAATAAATAATATATAATAATATATAATATATTATATTTAATATATATTACATATATAATAAAAAGAACCATACACTATCTACTATCTTGTACTTCAGTACAAGACATGAGAACCCTACTTCCAAGTTGTTGATCTGAGGTGTCAAAAGAAATGGCCAAAACAAAATAGGCAATTTTGATGTCCCATGTTTGTCTCACAGAGGTTGAAAGTAAGTCTCTATTTCTCAAGACACCATGTACTTTAAACAGAGGGCTTGGATTATCCATAGTTAATCTATCCTGATAGCTTTTTCCGTGGTTTATCCTTTAAAATACAGGAAGGTAATAACAAGGTGCAAATGGAAGGAAACACCTAAAAATACCTCCCAGATGTGATTTCCAGCTGTGATGCCTATGAATCACAATGACCAGTATTGCAAGATATCCCTTAAGACACAACAGTGACATTCATATCCTGGGGTATCCAACAACAACTATCTAATAGGGTTCAATAAGAGAGAAATTATGCCCCATACCTGAAATCTAGACAAATGCCTGAGAACAATGAATTCCTAGATGTGAGAAGAAACTTTAAGACCACCACTTAGCATCCATGCCTCACTAAAGAAGTGTACGTGGTTATTTCTGTCTTCCAGCAGCTCCCAAATATCCAGCAGCTGCTTCCAAAATTACCACACAGAGGCTTATATTGGATATAAATGTGGTGTGTGTGTGTGTGTGTGTGTGTGTGTGTGTGTGTGTGTGTGTGTGTGTGTATGTGTGTGTGTAACTGTGGATTTGAGAGGCAGTGGGACAGGGCTTGAGAAAGTAAATAAAGGGTTGTAAATAACATAAATTTAATTTAAATATTACAAGCAAAATAAAATGATAAAAGAACTGCATGGACATCATAATATCAGAATTTTATGGCATCATCTAGGTGTCTTCCAGATAAAATAGAATTGGCCAACTGCTACAGACAGAGTCTCAATATACATCAAAGCTTTAGGGTAGCTTCACATTGGAGTGTAAGGAAAAGAAGGAAGTGGGTACTTCAGAGGTAGGAGGTGTGGGAATAAAGACTAACACATAATAGTAGGTAGAGGGATAACTCACTGAATAATACCCATTCATATATCTTTGCATCAAAATGTTCACCTGGGAATAAGTGTAATTTAATGATTAGACCCAAAGTTATCAGCATCAAGCTCTCACACTTCAAACTCAGCATCTTCGTCAAGCAAGTTGAAGCTTTCTTTTAGATTTATTTTTTTATTTTATTTTTTTAGTTAATAAATTGGACCACCAAAATGTTACAAGAGTACTTTATGATGATAAAATAAAAAATTATGCATACAATATTTAACACCTAGAATGCCATTAGGATACTGCCAAAGAAATCGATATGGTGATACTCATAATTGATAGTATACTAGATGCCAGGATCTTTGGCTTTTAACAAAGTATTTCCAAATAGACTCTTGCCTTTGCCACCTGGGTTGCCCCCAGAACCTGAAGGTAAGACCCTGTTACTGAAGATACTACAGACTTCAGACACAGAACTTGACAGAAGTGATACGTAACTGCTGGGGACGGCTTCTCCTTGAGGGCTTGTTCTCACAGTATCTGCAGTTGGTACAGAAGGGACCAAGAGAGATAGACAATCAGTATTCCTACCCACCTGAAAAGTCTATGCACCAAAATGAGACTCAAATGGCAAGATATCACCAAGGTTGAAATAGTGACACAATTTGGAAGCAAGCAAAGTCATGCTTAACCATACTAAAGTCCCAATCTAAAGGAGGGAATTCATTCATGTGTATTGTTGTTAACATATTAACAATGATTTTTAAGGTCATGAACCATAAAGGAAGATCTATTCCCAACATTTTTCTAAACTATTATAATTTCTAACTGTTATCTAAACACTTAAATTTACTGATAAGTGTGTCCCTCACTCTTAATCAAAGAAGCAGACAGATAAAGCCACCAAAGTCTCCAATGGGTCAAAATGTAGAGAATTGACTGGAGTCTCCAATGGTGAGTAAATGAAATATCTCTGACATAATGCCTACACCAAAGTCTCGGGTCTCAAGGAATGTCAAAGAAGAATGGTAGAACCATTGTAAACACAGAGGGTTAGGATATTTCCCACAAAGTAGTGTTTTCTATACATGACAGAGTAGCTATATCCATGATAGGTTTAAAGTGCAGTTTTCTAAATTAGACCTGTAGATGACAACCCCTGACTTTGGATTGACACAATAAAGGAAATCTCAAAATGTCCCATCAGCAAAAAGTTGTGAGTAATCAGATGATTGATGCTAAGGGCAGGAGGTTCAGTCTTCTCCAAGACAACTTCCCCGATATGTACTCCAAATGCAAATGGTCAGCCCTGAACACATATGTAGAGGAACAAAAGTAAATGGATTCAGTGGAATCTGTTAATATATTTGTGTGTGTGTATGTGTGTGTGTATAAAATAATAATTAAAGAAGAATCCATAATGAATTTTAGAAATAAGTACACATGGAAAGAATTGGAGAGAAAACGAGGGTTGGGAAAAATATAAATCCAGCACTCACATGCTAAAAAATAAAATTAAAAATAAATTAATAAAAATGAAAACTTGTAGCATTTTAAATGTAGTATTATGTTTATGTTGGAAATATATTTTTGAAATAATACTAATGTTTGTCAAAATGTGTTCACCGTTAAACAGAGAATGTTGTAATCCAGGCACATGAGTGAGTAATCCAAGTTATATGAGTGACATTCTATAGGTAGCAGAAACTAAATATTTAAATAGTTAACTTTAAAGTATGACAAACATTACTGGCTTTTTAACAGCTGTCTGAGTGTAATTCTAAAGAGTGTAACCTTTCACTCAGTAAAGCATTCTGGATGTGGATGATAAACTTTGTTGTAAAGAATTTTGTGAATATCAATTAACTTATTTAACATAAATCTTTTTCTTAATCAGGAAAGATGATTAATTAATACAATTTATAATATATAATACAATAATGAAGAGAAACAGTTAATATTTAAGTAGATGTATGAGACACAGACCTAAGTAAGCTATATTTTATGTCCTTATGTCTTGAAAATGGCTTTGTTATGTAGCTATTTTACTCAGTTTATGGATGAGAAAATAGAAACATGGACATTAAAGCAATCTTATTGAGTGACAAAGAGAAGAACCTGGATTTAAAACAGATTGCTTTGCTTCTGCTGGGTTTCTGTGCTGAATTCCTATGTGAAAAGTAACACAATAAAGTAGTGTTCACTGTATACTGGGAGGTACTGGGAGGACTCAGAGGCAGCTGAGGATGCTTTTAGGAAGCATAAAGAAAATCAAATCAAAGCAGTTTCAAGAAACGACTGATGTTTTAGATATATTTTATAAGGAAATATTGGCATCACAATAAACACTCTCTCGTGTGTGTGTTTGTGTGTGTGTGTGTGTGTGTGTGTGTGTGTGTGTGTGTGTACTACATGTACAGATGACAGAGTACAAGTTCACATGTTATTCTCCACAGGCATGCTTCCCTTTTGTTTTAGGGATAAAATTACAAGCACAGGGTTCACCTATTTGCTAAACTGACTGGCCAACACTCATCAGTGAGTCTCGGCCTCTTTCTCCCAAGTGCAAAATTTCAGGGTTTCACATAGTTTCCATGCTTCTAAGTGGTGCTCATGTTTGCATGAGAAGCAATATATATCCTATTTTATTTCCTTAGAAACTCACTTTTCACTGCCTTCATGGCTACATGACCAATACTATAATGATTAGATTCTGTAATCTCAAGGCCAAGGACACTTCCTACCTTTTTTTCTTAGCATCTTAATCTATATGCTGATAGAAAAACACTCAATTCTGTGTGATTTACAAATAAAGACTTATTTCATATGGATTATAGAAAAGCACTATTTCTAGTTCCTGGTAAGGATTGCACTGTGCTTCTCAGCTTCTCGTTCAGGGGGAGGGGAGAAGCTCTGTCTTCTTTTTCCCAAGACTATCAAAGTTAATATGTCACATGGGTTCCTATAATTATTAATAGCTTTATTGCAAAAAAATATTTCTCACAGGAGCAGAGGTGCTGTTGATTGTTATATTGCATTATCTTTCCAGTATCACATCTACAATAAATATTTGATGAATATATAAGAATTGCCAGTAGGCCATGCACTCACACTGTGCATAAGAAATGGCAATAAAAGCTATTGATTAAATTTAGCAAAGTTTCTTGTAGATAAAAGTTATTTACACATAATGTGTCTCCATATCTACCTTTGTTAAGTTAAAGCCACAATGAAAAAATATAAAGGTAGCAATTAATACAATTGTACAACTAAATTGTATTAAAATAGGAAGTCCAGGGATGACTAGGTGTCTTGTGGTAATCACTTGGTCTGTAGAGCTTAGCCATTTTGAGATGATGCCTTTCAAGGGTTTTGACAATTTGCTAGGCAAATCTTACATGATCGAGAAACCAAGTCAAAATTAAAGTCTATACATTAAGAGCCTAAAATGACAGAGAGCAAGAAAACAAATATAAATCTCAGTTCTGTTAATACTGACTGCTAACATTCAGTTAAATCTTCTTGGCAATATCTTTGGGAGTATATCTGTGAGACAGAAGCTTAAGCAAATCTATTTACCATATCCAAAAACATATTAACATGTTAGTGATATGTCAGAGAAGTAAAATTTTCTTCCCTATGAAAAATATGCATTCTTAATTGTTGCACTAGAGAATAAATACTTTTTTTTCCTTTTCAGATATTTTAGATTCATTTTGGAAACATCATTTATATTACATACTCTCTTTAAATTTAGACATAAAATTCTAATGAGGGGATTCCAAACTTGAATTGAATTTATAGCAGGATACATCAAGGGCAGGCGATTATCTCTATCAACAGACTGATGAGACATTGATATTTCAGCTTTCTCCCCTGACTATCCTCTTTCAAATCTTAAAAAGCCTCATTCTGTCCAACTTTGATGTTAAAATCTACTGAAGTTACTAAGGAGGCTTCCTTTCTCATCTTTTCTGTGGATTCTGAATGGTTTGTTTGTGTCTGTGTACTTTGTGGAAGCTGAATGCCTGCTGTTTAACTTTCCACAGCAAACAATGCGCTCACAAAGGGATGACCTCAATCGGGAGATTGGAATCATTTCTTCATCCTACCTCTTTAATCCTCAGAATAGCAGTTTTAAAATGAAGACATAATAATCAACCACGGCAGATTCTCAAATTTAACCTTATTACACATGATATTTGAATTGCCAAGGAGAATTTCTACAGGAAAAGCAAGTAGTTCAAGCCGAAAAGTAGACAAAAGAAACATGTAAGAAGGGTTTGGACACTCTTAATAAACTTGAAAGAAAATGTGATGTCCCAAAAAAAAAATTGGTGTGGACAATAAGGTGAGACAAAATCATTTTTATGTTTGTGCTTAGATTTCACCTGCTCCTAGGGCCTCCTTTGTCAGAAGAAAATGTTGTTGAATTACATAATGCGCTGTAGAAGAGAGTAGCTCTTTACTGTGTGGCATTTTGGCTAATCCACAGGACACAAGTGATCCTGGGGCAGAAAGAAAACGAAATGACTTCTAACAATCATCATTTTTAATATTTTGGCAAAAAATATTGTTGAATCCTACAGTTAAATATTATGTTCCTTTTCTCAAAAGTTTAGTTTTAATGTACCACAGATATGAACAGTTTACATTAGCTGTACTTTGTCATAGAGATCACACAAATGAGGTTTTAAAATACTTAGTTTGAAGGGAAGCAGTGCATTGTTTTAACATTAAACAAACATAAAATTCTCCCAGTTTCCATCTTTCTCTTGTTCTGTTCTCTCTCTCTTCTTTCTTTCTCCCATTAAATAGTTTAAATAAGATTCTCTCAGAGGAAGTTGCTGTTCGTTGAATTAATTTTTGGTATTTTGACCCCGGGAAGTTAACTTTGATTTACCATATTACTAGGTATGCACATATGTATTTCTCTCACAAAAACCCATTAAAGACTCCACAGAGACATGCCAATATATCATCGAAGAAACATTCTATTATGTATGTATTATAGCATCATATTTTCATTTTAAAAGTTTAAGGTGAAATCTTTTAAGACCCACAAATGTTACTCACATGTTTCATCTTTGTAAAAACAAGATGAAGTTAAGTAAGTATTAAAAATATCATAGAGAATTTTTACTGACCTTAAATTTCTTAAATTATTTGAAAGATGTAATTGAATTCTTTGACTTATTATGATTAATACTCTATATAATTGTATTTCCTAGAAAAACAATTTTATATAAATTTTATTAATAATCTTAAATTCAATTCATTAAATACATTCTTTTTTTATTCTGAGATTATTAGTACATGATAAAATATGGAAAATATGCTACTTTTTATTCAAAGATAGACTACCTACATTTCTTCTACTGAAAATGATAACAAGTAATATATTTATTCAGTATTCTGTTGAGAAATATCATTAATAGGCAACTATAAATTGATGAATTTGTCACTTTAAATGGTTCCTTTTTTCTCATCAGAAGGTAATAATTTTCATATTATATATAATATGTCCTAAAAACAGTTAATTCAAGACTACTTACAATATTTCTTGTACCTGCTCACAAAATTGATGGTTGATTTTTAAAATTATGGTCTATAGAAAACACAGTGATGCCTTCCACTTCTGTGTTTACTAAGAAGACTCCATCTCTATGCATGTTTGGCACATGCCTCAGTTGACTCAGTTCCAAGAGATTGCTGTGCCGCCTTCCTGTGTGCCTTGCTGGCAATAACCTTATGAGATGTTTATAGACCTAAAAGTTTTCATCTCACAAATCACATCATTTCAGTATCATTTATATATCTGGCAGAAGATATCACTTATAGTTAAATTTGTGGATTGGTTCTTCAGATGAGATATTTTACAAAGACCAAAGAAAATTGACAAGGAAAACTTACATGTGATTCTCACAGTTTCAAGTCAGCTAACAATGGCATTTTTGTTATTTAAAATATGTTTAATTGGGGTAGGCTGTTATATTCTCAAATTAGCAATACTTTTGGGGGGTTAGAAATATAATTCAGTTATTAGAATACTTGTAGTCATGCACAAAGACATGAGGTTTGGACTCTCTTTTGTAATTCTTGCTTGTATTTTAAATCACAAATAAAAGCTTAGGGGCTTATGTGGGTGTTAGTGGTCCTTGGTTAAATGTAAAATATTCTTTTTTTTTTTTAACTGGCTCAAATTTGTGTAAAAGTCTTATAGGATTTCCTTTAAAGGTATAAGAAAATCTCATACTTATGGCAATGAAAATTATTTTTCAGTATGTTTTCTACTTATCATTGCCTAACTTTTATAAATTATCAGCACAGACAAGCCAAAAATACTTAGATACAAAATTTGTTAATGAAAAATATATCTATATAAATATTCAATAACGAATTACTGCTTGCATACAGCATTATTGATTAAAAGAGAGAATGGTGGATATAAAACCCAGTCAAAGCAATATAAGTAAAAACGTGAAGCTAATATTAAATAACACATAACCCTATATTTGAA
The DNA here is from genome assembly GCA_033318265.1 of Phyllotis vaccarum. Lineage (NCBI taxonomy): Eukaryota > Metazoa > Chordata > Mammalia > Rodentia > Cricetidae > Phyllotis > Phyllotis vaccarum. Next base: position 23,952,316 of record JARWLC010000014.1, read on the forward strand.
TATTATTATTGTCAGTAAAATTGTGGAAATACAATTTACAAGGTAATATTAGACACTCTAGAGGTGTATATGTGTTTCTTCAATAATTTTATTTATGGTAATTAATCATCAAAGATTATATCAGTTGAAATTTTAATTTTATTCAGGGATGTGTTTGTTTTAACATTAATGTTATTGACAAATTTATTCAATAATTTATCTTAAAAATTAATAAATTATTTGTGCAGATGTTTTGGAGCTATGAGATGATGTAAATATTTGTTCCTCCTACTGGTTTAATAAAATACTGATTGGCCAGATGGCAGACAGTAAGTGTGGGCAGACTAAGAAAACTCTGAGAAGAGAAAGAGCAGATCACAGGTGCCAGACAGACTGAGAGGAAAGAAGACAAAAATTCTCTGAGGAAGGTATTAAGTCACTTGGCTAATCATGGGTGAGCTTAAGAGTAAGAGTTAACAAGTCCTATGTCTGAGCCATTGGGCAAAAAGCATGCAATTAATAAGACTTTGTGTGAATGTTTGGGACTGTTGGTCCAGATACCAGGGCTAGGCCGGGTCAGAAAGTTCTGACTATACTGTGGGTGAAAATTTATTTTCTACTTATAGACATGAATTTATTTACATGCTTGTTGTTTGTGTATTTATTGTTTTATCTATTTAATCTCTGAGGTCTTCCAATCAAAATGCACAAATAAGGCTCCAGACAAAATTTTCTTCAATAATATATGTCTTAGAGAGAAATTGAAATAGTAAATTAAGCAAAGTAAATAATGAGAAAAAAATACTTGCCTTCTAAAAATGTATTCCTTTTGTAACATGGAGGGTGAGGTAATTGTTTCAATGAAATAGCAAAATAATTTTACAGGAAAATGGACAAAGAGACCTCTATTTTTATCATTATCTATCTAGTCTCTCTTGTATCTCTGTGTGTACTTACATATTTAAATATGAATATGTATATCTATGAATGTACCTATGTGTCTCTGTATGTATTATCTTTCTATCTATGTATTTATCTATCTATCTATCATCTATCTATCTATCTATCTATCTATCTATCATTTTTTCTATCTTTCTATCTTTCTATCTATCTGATATTGGTATAGTTATAAGCATTGGTAGAGATATAGGCAGATATATGGGTAAGAGCACCTGGAACCTCAGGTCAGCTCTCTGAGAAAATATTTACAACAAGAAATAAAATTTATCCCAAGTCTTATGAGATTAATTAGATTTCACTATGTTTTCATTCCCATTGGTCTACTGATAATTACTCCAAGAATTTAAGAAAGCCAAAATACACTAATTACTCCTTTCTTCCTACCTGATTTATTTTCTTTTATCCTAACAGCTAGTCTTGTGGTCAGAGTCTTGCTTTTAGCTTTGTGTGTGGAGAAGCACAGGTTTTAGCTCAGCCATATCCCTCACATGCTCCCTTCCATTCCCCTCCTGCTCTGTCTTGTTCCTTGCTATCTCCCACTTAGAATTTTGAAATTTTGTCACTCCAGGACAATCATTCTTCCATAATTCTGCTAGAAGGCTCTTTCCAACGATAAATCTGCTCTTATTATTCCCTTGATAAAAAAAACATTCAGCTATCTTTTATTGCCTTTGGAGAGATTTCTAAGACATCATGTCTGCCAAAGCACATTGCTCACCATGTGGCACTGACCTTCCTACTGTGGTCTTGTCCTGCTTTTCTCCTCTTCCTCAAAGTATTATTAATTAGAATGATAGTAATTATTATTATTTATTGTGTCCTTGTTTGAAAAGCCTCTGTCTACCCAAAGGAGGAAATAGTTGAGTCCTCAGGCTACATCATATTTTTTAAGTGAAATTTTTTAAGCATGGTTTTCACTTTTGAGTGCGAATATTTAACACCATGCATTGTGTTTTATTTAGCTTCTTTCTTCAATATTTGTATTATCAACTCCTGGCTCATTCTTACTATGTTGAATGCACATTATAAAATGAAATAGATAAATTAATTGAATAGAAGAGAAATGTTAGCAAATCATAAAATACACATTGGAAATTGGAATTTTTTAACAACACATCTATGTTACATATCCAATGTTTGCCTTTGGGTATGTTAAAGTTAATTAAGATTGTTTTTCCAAGTCCATCAGAAGATATTTGGTAAACATATTTATCAAAATATACTGTTTGGAAAAATAAGTTTATGTATATATTTACCTTATTATTAAACTTATACAAAGTGTCAATGGGGTTTAAATCAGAGTAAAGTATGTTTACATAGCTAACCTTTGATCTGTTGAATTCTGAATACATCAGTTCACATGTTTTAATGCTCAATAAGACTTTAAAACACTCCAGGGTACATTTTACTATTGCATTTATTCATGCTTAGGGTACATTATGAGCTGCAAACCCAAAGGCTAAGTGCTTTAATAGTCCAAATCATGTATTAGTGAATCAATAAAATATACCCTGGCATATCTTAATCCTATAATATGTCTTCTACTTCTTATTAAAAGGGAAAGAGTGATTAATCTAGAAAATATTAATAATTCAGAATGAGGTCAGTCTTTTTTTTTATTTCATAGAGAACATATAAGAAAATAGTGTCCTTTCTTGTTGATGTATAGAGAAATGATGACTTCTACTGTTCATCAATTTCATGTGTTTCTTTTTAAAACAGCTTTACAGAAGATGATTTAAAACAGTTCAAGAGCTTATATATTCAGATTTGGTAATTTTCTAGTCCATTGTAATTCAAAATAGAGGAATTAGCCAATGGGGTGTCACCCCATCAAATTTATCTTACAACCTGTTTCTTACTGCGAATACCATAAAACTTTGTATTCCATTTCAATTGTATACATTTGCTACACTTCTTTTTTTAAAGTGTGGATTCTCTATTTACACTGTGTTTAGTAGTAATTCTTTTCAAAAAATTTTTCACATTCAATATATTGACTGCCATTCTGTAGATGTCAAACAATATACAGTTCAAAAGAGTGACAGTTATGTAGTTAGATCAGAAACAGTTCCATTTAGGAAAACTTTAAGGTTTTAATATGCCAAATATGGAACTGTATTAGAATTTATATATTATATTTATAATTTTACTTACATATGAATTAGTTATGCACTATAATAAATTTTAATGTTAACACTTTACTCAGTTAATATCTTGTTTAGTTCTCATAGGAACATAAAAAAGCATAATATGACTATGCTCTCACAGATGATAAATCTGAGGTTAAACAAGATACCGACTTTGCTCATGCTAATAATGGTGTATTGTCATGAAAGTGGAATCACATTTATAATACATAGTATCGCAACCTCTGCCTTATTTCCACTGTGATACCTCATTAATAATGTAAGGGAATTATTTCATCATTTACAAATCAGTATGGGATTGACTCTGAAGAGAACATTCATCAAGTTCGTGTAATGCCCTTGACCATAAACCAGAGATTAATCAAACTAAAACTACATCATCCTTGTAATACGATATTAATCAATGAGTTGTATTTTTTTCATTACAATCTATAAAATAAATTTTACAAAACTACGTTAACAGCATAGGACCAAACAAGGTCCTCTTAATATGGATGGCAGGTGTGTGTCTTAAGCAGTTGGTGGATCCTCTGGCAGTGGACCAGGACTCATCTTTGGTGTACAAGCTGTCTTTTGGAACCCATTCTCTATAGAGGGGTAGCTTGCTCAGCCTAAAGGGTAGGCAATTGGGCCTGCCTCAGTTTGATGCCCCCGACTTTGTTGACTCCCCATGGGAAGCCTTACCCTCTTTGAGGAATGGGTGGGTAGGGGGAAACCAGGGTTTGGATAGAGGGGGGTAGGGAAACTATAGTTGGATTTTTTTAAAAAAATTAAATTAAAAAATCTCAAAAATAAGTTAATAAAATATAATGCATGTACCCTCCAATATATTGGCACAGGTGACCACTTCCTGAGTCTAACACCAATAGCACAGACACTAGGAACAGCGATCAATAAGTGGGACCTTCTGAAACTAAGAAGCTTCTGTAAGGCAATGGACACAGTCAATAAAACACCACAACAGCCTACAGAATGGGAAAAAATATTTTCCAACCCTACATCAGACAGAGGACTGATCTCAAAAATACATAGAGAACTCATGAAACTAGCATCCAAAAACCCTAAATAACCCAATTAAAAATTGGGGTTTTGTAGGGATATTGTGTTGTTTCATGGTAAATAATTGTCCCACCCACTGGTTTAATAAAAAGAGCTGATTGGCCAAAGGCTGCAGGAAGTATAGGCAGGGCTACCAGACTAAGAAAATCTCTGAGAGCAGAATGCCAGAAGAGCACCAGAGAGAAGCTGCAGGATGCAGATGACAACCATGCAGCTCTAAAGAAAGGTACCGAGCCGCATGGCTGAACAAGAGACATGGGTTAGATAAAGGGTAGAGAGCTAGCAAGTGATATGCCTGGGCCTGAGGCTGATCAACCAAAAACTAATGAAAGCATCTGTGTGTCTCTGTAGGACTGAGGGACTGTGGGTCTGCGGGTCTGCGGACCTAAACTTTGAGGTTAGGCCCGAAAGTCTGGGCCAGAAACCTCTTACTACAGGGTTAAGAGATAAAATGTGAATTTTCAACAGAAGAATTACAAATGGCTGAAAGGCACTTAAAAATTGCTTAACATCTTCAGCCATCAGAGAAACACAAATCAAAACAAGTTTGAGACACCACCTTGCACCTGCCAGAATGGCTAAGATCAAAAACACAGATGACAGCCTATGCTGGAGAGGATGCAGAACAAGGGGGACACTTCTCCATTGGTGGTGGGAGTGTAAACTTGTACACCTACTCTGGAATGCAGTATGGCCATTCCTCAGAAAACTGGGAATTAATTTCCCTAAAGATCTAGCAATACTACTATTGGGTATTCGTAATAGCAAAAACCTTGAAACAACCTAGATGTCCCTCAGCTGAAGAATGGATTAACAAAGTATGGTACATCTACACAGTGAAGTACTATTTAGCAGAAAAAAAATGACATTATAAAATATTCAGGCAAATGGATGAACTTGGAGAATATCCTCCTGAACAAATTATTACAAGCCCAGAAAGATAGGCATGGGATGTACCCACTTATAAGTGGATTTTAGACAAAAATCAAAGAATACCCAAGCTGTAAACCACAACCCCTGATCAGCTTGGGATCAGAAGGACCTTAAGGGAGGCATCCAGAGATTCCCTTAAGGAGAGAATATAGAAGATCAACTTAGCATATTGGGGTCATAATAGGTTGCAGCCAAGAAGAGTTAGGAGCAAACTGTCTTTGAGTGAGAGAAGCAAAGAGGGAGATAGAAAGAGATGTTGGAAAGAGACTGGGTACTACAAAAACCTCCAAGAACACACAGGATGTCCCTGGCCAAGTCTCCAAACAATAGTGGAGGGGGTGACTAAAAAGGAATTTCCCTATAACCAAATGAGTAAACACTTTTAGTGTCATCACAGAACCTTATATCTAACAAAAAATAGAGGTGGAGGCAGATATCTATGACTATCACTGGGCAGAACTTCTTATCCAGCTGAAAGCAGGGGAGGGGAGTCTGTATTAGCAAGGGGATAAGGATTATTAGGAAAATTCCAAAAGTTATGTTTGGCTGGAGCTCGGGGTAGCTCACTAAATCAAGAACGGCCACTGGGGAACCATTTGGAAAAGGAGATAGGCTCTCCAAGAGTAGACTTTTGACTTGCATGAGGAAGGAGTATGTGAAGCCATGAGGGGTGAGATGAGACTGTTCTTGTTCATGGCCTGGCACCTTGGAGCCCATTTCCTGCAGAGGAACACCTATCTCAGTCTTGAGTTTTGGATGAGGAAATCAGACTTTCCTGGAGTGGATGCGCTATCATGCTGAGCTGACCGACTTTGGGACTTCTTGTCCTTTTGGGGGAGGGGATGGGTAGATGAGGAGGGGCGAAACTGAAGGCTAACTGGGAGGGATTAGGAGTATGGAAGGAAGGTGGAACAAGGGGGATACATTGATAAAAATCACCTTTTTAATAAAAAATAACAAAAATATGCTTATACTCATCATTTATTGATAACTGTTTTTAAAATATTTTAAGTTATATAGATAATTAGTGAGAAGAGATCATTTGTTAATTAGTTTGTGCATTATAATTTGACCACACATTGATTTCTACTTACATTTTTACCTTATTATTTCAAGAGATACAACTTTAAAATATATTTATTAATTCTTTCAGAATGTCATATAATACTTTGATCAAATTTATTTGCAACCTCAATCTCTTCCTACAACTTTTATTTCAGTTCCCTCCAGCTTTGTGTATTAATGTTTTATAAGCCCAATAAGACCCATTAGCACTGGCTATATACTCTGGTGTTTGGCAAGCCAATGGAGGATATTAAACTTATGAGAAGTTATAGTCATAAAAGGCTAACTATTCTTATACTCAAAGCTATCAATTACCTAGAATAGCTCCTCAGGTAGTGGCATGATTTTTTTTTTTTTTTTTGCCTTTATCTGATCCCATGCTGAAGTTTTTCTGTATGTTGTCATGGTTCCTGTGTGTTCATATCTGTGAGCACCATACTGTTTCTGGAAAACACACTTTTCTTACAGTCACTCATGACCTGTGGCATTAAATCTTCTAGTAATCCCTGAACATTAGGAAGGTTGTATGGTACAGATGTCCCATCTAGATCTGAACACTCTCTGGTCATTTATGCTCTACATCATTGAACTAATAATAATCTACTGCAAAATAATGATTCTTTACAAGGTTTGAGAGATGTGCTAATATATAGGTAAAAATAGCAAGTCACTTGAATTCAATTTAAATATACATCTTCTTGAATGCTCTAGACATTTGACATGTGTAAATCAATTCCTCAAAATTAATTTGCAATTTATTTAATAAATTAACATTTAAAAATTTTAAATTTGTTTAAGAAAAGTAAAACTAAAAACAAAGATGATATTGTATGCTGTGAATATGTTTTACTACTATTGGTTAATAAAAAGCTGATGTGCTCTATATCACTCTATAGAATAGAGTGAGGTAGGTAATTCAAGCAGAAATACAGGTTATGGAAGACAGAGTTGAGGAAAACCACAGCAGCCACCTGTTGGTCAAGGTGTATTAGAACACATGGCAAACATAGATCAATAGAAGAAATGTGTTAATTTGAGATATAAAAGCTAGCTAGTAATAAATCTTAGTCATAATACTCTAAACTGTGTTTAATTACTATTAAGCTTTTAAATAATTATTTTATAAGCTGCTATTATGAGACTGGAAAGATAACAAAAGCTTCAATCTATACAAAGACTTCAACAGTATTCTTTTATCAAAAATGTAAACTTGAATGTTGAGGATGGCACTACTGATAAAGTTAGCAGGAAGATATAAAAATGATGACTTAAAGCTGTATAATAAAGAATAAGCTTATGCATGTATGTATGTATGTATGTATGTATGTATGTATGATTGATTGATTGATTTAGAAGCCAACAGAAACTACAAGGTTAGTAAGAGGATTAATAGCATAAAATTATTAAAATTAGAAATAACTTGAATGGTAAGTCTTATTGGCACTTAGACTTTCAAGTAGCATTATAGGCATAAAATGTACACCTAGATCTAATATGAAGTCACAGGATTACACAAGACTAGAGCTAATGCTGAAGGCTTGTAATAGTTATTACTATAGTTTTAATAAAGGCCCAAATAACTCATCTCTCAAAAACAAATATGTTAGGGGTAAATTTTTGTAGGGGTCTCTGGTGCATAATCATGGGCTTTCTTCTCTGTTATAATGTTAATGTTTTATTTTTAAAAGTAAAAATCTTTATCTTGTTACATTTTTATTTTTCAAAACTTTACAAATGTTTTGCTAGTTTTCAATTTAATATTTTGACTGTCAGTTTTGAGCTCTTATTTACATAATTTTCATACCCTTTTCACTCTTCTCAACCTCTTCTATGTCCTTTATAAAATTCAATTCTTAAGATATATCTTTTAAGTACAAATATCTCCTGCCAAGTGCATCTAGATTTTTTTTTGGAGATGTTTGTGGTTGTTCACTTGGGATGGAGTAACCTTTGGTGTGTTGTCCCTGGGAAAGACTGAATCTGTCAAAAGCCATAACTTGCTTGTAGTTCTAAAAATATGGACTTATGATTTTCCTCTATTCATGCTAGCAAGCAAACTATTGTTGTCATTGTTCATGTCTTGACAGCCTGTTCATTGGTATGTTATAATATTTTTATACCATTTTTTATGACATTTCATGTTTTTAGGTCTAGGGATATGATGTGGATGCATATTTAGAGTCTGGAAATTCCGTAATCAGCTGTTCTTTGCATATTAAGCAACTCTAATAGTTGCTGACTGCTGACGATAATATTCTTAATAGGTGAGAGTCACTCTTTTCTCTGGGTATAAAGACAAGTGTTTAGAATGTAGTTGAAAATATACTGGTTTATGAATATCATGATTGTATGTTTTTCTACAGAGTCTCTTACTTAACCAGCCATGTGTAGGCGGAGTTTACTTAGAAGGCACCAGAGATGGTTGGGCGCCATCTGTAGTAGCAGGGTTCTCGGGTCCCGGGCAGCCAGAGATCCGAGACCCACAGACCTGCCGCCCAAGACCCCTTAGCTGCCCACCACCGCCTGGGTCCCCAGAAATGACTCAGACGCTTCTATTAACTTCATGCTGTTTGGCCTATGGCTCAGGCACATTGCTAGCTAGCTCTTACATCTTAAATCAACCCATTTCTATTAATCTGTTGGCCATGTGGCCCGTAGCTCACCCATGCTCCTTCCATGTTGCTCCTTGGGCGGCTGGCTCGATCTGCCTCTAACTCCGCCCTGCTTCTCCTACCTAAGCTCTGATTTCTCCTCCTACTTTTTCTATGGTGCCTGCCATGGCTCAAAACAGCTCCTTTATTTAAAGATTGAGATTCACAGCATACATAAACGCATTCCCACATCAGCCATGCCAAGGGATTTGACTAGATTTTCAGTACTAGGCCTTCACTCATTTGTTCTGAATAGGCCATAAGTCTAACCATCTACTAAATCAATATATTATTCTTGTTTTGTTCCAAGGCAAAAGTGCCACTATCGTACCTTTTGGCTTACTTTGCTATTTTGAACATTGTTCATAGCTCTTACAGGATAGTACTTTTCATTGCATTTATCACTTGGCAGCTAGCAAAGTATCTTCTGATACTTGAAACCTATCAGGGAAGCTGCTTCCTGGTCAATTCAAGCTGGATCTCTCCAAGTCCCCAGTGTTGGTATTTTCAACAATACGACCTTACTTCAGCTTCTGGAAGGGAATCAAAGCTAATGACAACATCTTATATCATTTTGAAAGTTCCATGAACTCTCCTGTCCAAATCAAGAGAGCTTTCCCATGTGTGTCATTGTGTTTCTTTTACATAAGCTATGGCTTTGGGGGGGGGGGGCATCATCACCCTAATATAACTTTATTCTCCCATTCTCTCTCTTTATATGTATGTGTTTACAAATATCAATTTCAAAATATAAGTATGTATATATATATATATTACAAATGCATTTATGTTTATTATATAGATATTTTAAATAAACATAATATGTTCATCTATGACCTTTCAAACATCTTCAGTGTTATTTTTCCTACATAATTTCTTTCCCTTATTATTTCCCTCACTTAACCTGCCCAATTAAATCCTCACTGGATTTCCATCTTCACATCATCTGTATTCTACTAACCCTTGTTCACGCACTCATTCTTCCTCCATCCCTAAAAGGCCCTTTCCACAGTCCTGCAAGTTATATACTCACAGTTAACTCCTCAAATCTATAACATTACAATTTTTCTTTATAAAATTCTAAGTAACAATTTGATATAATTTTGATTAAGTTTCCTTAAATAAATTACCATTTTAATTCCTAATTGTAAACAAACCTGCTTAAGCATATTTATAACGTTATGATTACTGCATATCCTATGTTAACATGCCAGGCACTGTAATGAATTTCTGTCTCTTCTCTAAACTCCTTAAGATACAAGATAACAATAATTGTCTGAACTAATTCATTTCTGTCTTGAATTTCCAAGTGATCTTCAGCCCAAAAGCAATGACATTATATGGCCTTCTCAAATACTAGCCTTTGTCCTGCAGAGATAATGAATATACACATCTGACCTTAATGGTCTCCGAGTCCTTTTTCCTTATTAATTATATTTTAATATTGTTAGGGAAATACACCCCTGAGCATGCATTTTATGTAAATGTGATATATGTACTAATCTTAGCTATCTAAAATTAAAAGTGAAATATTTATAAAAAATGTCATGTTGACTTTCTTTTACAAGAAACTATGAAGAAACTTAAACAATGGTTCTTTTATTTTGTATTTGCATTTATAAACAATTTCATGAGTTACATTTACAAAATTATCTGAGACATGATGCAGAATAAAGATCTATTTAACCAATTTTCACTGACATTGTTTGTAAATGTTGTCAGTTGGTCATTTCATCTAGAATGTGCAATAAAGTGGGAAAATATTAAGTTAATAGATTCAATAACAAGCCCATTATTGCTTGAGTTGTTCTGAGACTTATGCAGTACTAAAGATCATCGCTGAGCAACAGAAGGGGAGAAAAGTAGATCATCTATTTGCTAGAGCACTTAATGATATTTTATTGCATTATTTATCAAATGCTGTGGATGTTATTTGTAGCTGCAAGCTGACCTCAGCTAATCATAATTTGATAAATGTGTACATAGCAAAGTCTCTGTGACAAAATGCACTATTGTTTCACAAAGCAGGAACATGAGATGGTATTGTAAAATTCAATGTGCTTTGCAGATATTAATGCTGGGACATTATGCACAAGACAGATTTGATGTTTATAGTCCAGACATGACTGCTGAAATGTCATTCTCCTTCATATATAAATATTCAAACTGTCAATCTTAGACAATTCCTGCAAAGCAGTCTTCTAAATGCAGCAGGGAGACTATAATGATGATATATTATTAATATGTTAGCATTCTCATTCTCCCAGGAAGAAAAGAAACATCAAAAGCCTTTTACAATGTTATTTAGGGGTTTATATCAATACACATTTATATACATACACACACACATATATGAATATACACACACATATATCTAATTTCAGAGAGACAATTTAAATGAGTTTAAAAAGCAATAAATAATACATAAATTTTTACTAACTTTACAAAAAGAAAATTAATGGTGCATACTAACATGAGAATAACAACTTTATTTCATTTATTTGCTCTTTTAAAGATTTGAATAGAGACAGCCACTCCTTAAATTTTTCCCTTCATGGTATTTGTAACAAAGAAGTAAAATTTTAAAGCAATAATGCAACTTTAATGCATAATACAGGTATTCAGCAATCATATGACTTAATTTACACAATTGTTCAGAGAAAACTTAAACAGAATATGAAGCATTTCAAAAATAAAGCTCTTTCTACTGATTTTACAAATGAAACCTAGTGATTAGTAATCACTTTGGCTTCATTTCTGAGTAAAGAGTCGTTTTTTTTTTTTTTTTCCTGTAGTATGTCTCCACTGCAACGTACAAACTAGTTCCTATTGCTAAATTATCATATTCAAAAACTGATCATATATAATACTGAGCTATTTTCAACCCAGATATTTTTAAATTATGCTCCACATGAATATTGGGTGAAGAACTAACTACTCTATATGAAATATTAGATTTAACTCTTCTTACTTTCGGAATGCAGAGCATTTCAACATATCAATATATTTTGTAGATCCCATATGAATTGCTTTGTCCACATTAAAGTTCATGAAAGTGTATATAGTTTATAAGCAATGTGATTAGTGGTTTTCTAGGTAGGATACCTGCTGAAAAGGCATACGTTCTTCATAGCTTTATGCTTGCCTTAGCTCCAAATAGAATTCACAGTACACACCTGTTCTCCCAGTGAATGTCTAGAACCTACCCAGTCCAGGATGACCCACAGTTTATAGCACAATCACTGGAGGGTAATGAACAGAGATGAGTGAAATTCAGTTTAACTAAAAGAGATGACAGTTATATCACAAACTGAAGAGTTGAAAGTGATTTTTCTATAAAATTACTAATCTATAAATCATATAAAATACCTCTCACATGTCTATGGAAATACCATATTTTGAAAACTATGATATGTCTTTCTTCAATCCTATCGATAATAAACAATTTTGAAAATGTTTGCATGTATGTGTGTGTGTTTATAGTTATTGCCTGTATGTGTGCATACATGCATGAGACCAGTGGATAATATCAGGTATTTTCCTTCATCAAGCTGCACCTTGCTTTAAGAGACAAGCTATCCCACTGAAATTGTGCTTCTGTCTTTCTTATGGTGTATGAGTCCTGTAATCTGCCTTCCTAATCTCCATGGAACTAGTTACCAGTGTGTGTCAATGTGTCCAGCCTTTGAATCAATGCTAGAGATCTGAAGTCAAATATTAAAGTTTGCATAATAAGTACTTTATCTACTGAATGCTCTCTTCAGCCCAAAGGCATGTTTATGTATTATTAAATAGCAGGGTGAAAAAAAAAATAAGTCTATGTTACTATTGTATAAAATATAATTAAAACCAAACATGGAAACATTTTTGGGGAAATAGTAAGTAATAACAAAAATATCATTTTTATTATTTTAATTTAAATTTAAATATTCTAAGCAATATTAGTTGCTGATCAGATAAATATAAAATATTCATATAAAACTAATTAAAAATTAACATAAGTTCATATCCATATAGAAATATAAATCACATCTATGAAAAATTGCTAACATTTAAAATGCCAGTTTAAATAGCAAATTTGTGTCACTGAGTAATGAAGATTTCCGAAATATATGAACATAATGACAAGAGCTTACAAAATACATTTTATATTTTAGTAAACTAGGAAATACATGGATCCTATTATACAACTTTCAATTTTTAGTTATAGATTAGAGATTTAACCTATTATAAAAAAACCAAATCTCAGAAAGATTGATATTAAGCCAAAAGGGACAGATTTCATTTGATTGGTACCAAATTTGATCTCAGCTTTTCTGACTCTATGGTTTCTGTACTGCTCCAGAATCCAGTTCTAGAAAGTATTTTTTTTTAATTGTAAATAAATATTTTTTAAAAGAAGCTAAAAATATCACATGATGGATGGAAGTGAGGTATAAAAATAGATTATGTTTAGGGAATAAATTTGCTTAGTGCAGTACATGTGTTTTTATACTAAATATTTAATTAACAAATATATGAATGGATATTATATAGGAATCTGTAACTAAACAAAAGCTTTACAGAAAATAAACTTTAAATATACTTGAAAGAATTGTTGAAAAAATTATTGTCGCAAAGCAATGATAATATAAAAATTTCAGTATCAAGGTACATAGATAATTTTCATTTTTTATAGTTACACCAATACTATGAGGGTTATTAAACCATAATAAGGAGAAATATAAATGTTATAAAACTTAAAATTACTAATATAAGTGCATATACCTGTAGTATGAGGTTTCTGGCCCGGACTTTTGGGCCTAGCCTCAAGGTTTAGAACCACAGACCTGCAGACCCGCAGACCCTCAGACCCACTGTCCCACAGTCCCACAGAGACACACAGACGCTTTCATTAGTTTTTGGCTGATCAGCCTCAGGCCCAGGCATATCACTTGCTAGCTCTCTACCCTTCATCTAACCCATGTCTCTTGTTCAGCCATGCGGCTCGGTACCTTTCTTTTGAGCAGCATAGTTGTCCTCGGCTTCTTCTGGCTTCTCTCTGGTGCTCTTCTGGCACTCTGCTCTCAGAGATTTTCTTAGTCTGGTAGCCCCGCCTACACTTCCTACCTACCTTTGGCCAATCAGCTCTTTTTATTAAACCAGTGGGTGGGACAATTATTTACCATGAGACAACACAATACCCCTACATCTACCTATAAAGTATAATTCCATTTTGATGTAAAGCAGAAAGATTTTTGTAGATTTTTTTGAAAAGTATTGTTCAAACTGCTTTTTATATGTAGTGTTCCTTATATTATATTGATATATATTATTGATATAATATTATACTATGTCTAAATGTTTGATTGTTTAGTTTTGGAGATAACTTTGTTTTGGAAATCTCTCAACAAAATGCCTGGGAACTTGTAAAAAAGTCTAGATTGTTCTTTATTGTATTAATTGGTGTACCTTCCCAATTACAGTTTATTCTATAATAGCCAATGTAAAAAATAATAAAACTCTAGATTTGTTGATATTTTAATTTGAAGCAAGGTACAGAATCTTGCAATCTAAAATCCATTATTTCAGAAATTATAACATTGAAGTTGGTGGCATGAAGCCATATGTCCAATAAACAAAGGCAATGAACTGGTGTATTGACAAGTCTTGTTAGTGGCCAGGTATATGAACAGATAAAGTAATTAGCTCATTCCTTACAGAAGTGCTGCGACTCTGTTCTTCTTCTCAAGACCAGCCTTTGTTTTCCCCTTAATTTGAAAAATAAGTGACATTTTTCCCCCCCTCTGTGGGCAACCTGCCAGCATCAGTGTTTAATCACCAACTCTCAGTGGTTGGCAGCTCTGAATCTCCAGAATGTATGGAGAGTGATGTTGGCTGTCATGGTGATTAGCCACAGGCATTTAGTTTCCAGGGATTAGAGTCAGTCCTGGTCTATAATAGGTTTCCTCATCCAAAATGTCAATACTGCCAGTTGGAAAAAAACCGTTCTCTCTAATCCTGGCAAGTTTGTTTCATGTTGCTAGGAACTAGCAAGTAGAGGTGAATGTCACCTTGCTCATGCCAGTAAAAACAGGAAATATATACTATCATGGACTTCAGTGTCCTTCTTTGTACATCTAGGAAAAAAAAATACCAAAGGTTTCTTGAAGAAAAAAGCATATGCACTCCTGTCTTCTCTTGCTTCATGCATTTTTCCTAGAGGAAAGTAAACTGTGAAGAGAAACACCAAGTGATGAAGAAACCAGCACAATAAAGAAATGAACGAGAGATGACAAAGAAAGATGCCTCACTGAAGCAATCTGAGGAAGGAACACCTTCCTAGTCTCAGCTAATAAATACTGAATGGCTCATGAGAAAATTCTATTTTGAGGGGCAGTCTGAGAAGAGCTTTATGAAAGGTGTAATAATCACGTTATATATCTTCAATAAATTTGGAAATATACCTTGTGAACACACTTTGGCTCAGCTTTATTTACTTTTGATAGTCGTGAGAAAATTACTTCACTGAGGAAACTTATAAAAAGAAGCACACCATTTGGATGTTGATCAAATCCAAAACGTTTCATTCCATGACAGTTGTATCAGGGAGCACTGGAGAAGGCAGTAAGGCATGGCACTGAAGCCTTGTGTTAGAGCTTACATCTTGAGACACAACCAACCACCAGGCAAAGAGCAAGAGCTGACTGGAATTGGAGTCTTTTGAAACCTCCGACCTTGCCCTTGGTAGCACACCTTCTTCAAAAAGATTACTACATTTTCTAATCCTTCCTAAACAGTTCCACCACCTGAGACCATGAATTCAAACGGGGGGGGGGGGGGGGGGGGGAGGGAGGGCATTCTCATTCAAACCATTTAGAGTTCTATTCGGCTACTTAAAGTTTTTCTTAGAAGAGTTAGGTGGGCTATGGAAAATAGTCTGAAGACTATTCTCACTTGAACTTAAATATTACTAATATATCTCTCAGTTATGTTAACTTTTGGTGACTACTTTTTGTACACTAAAATATTCTCTCTCTCTCTCTCTCTCTCTCTCTCTCTCTCTCTCTCTCTCTCTCTCTCTCTCTGTGTGTGTGTGTGTGTGTGTGTGTGTGTGTGTGTGTGTTATATTTTGTACATAAATGTTCTTATGACTATGTAGAAAACTATACAGGTACCTCTTAATTTCATTTATTATCAACTACTTAGTCTCTCTAAATCTTGTCACTTTATTTATATGAAACAAAGTTTGTCACTGAATCTGGTGCTAGATAATTGGTGGAATGTCTGCCCAGCAATGTGCTGGGTTCAGCCTCTCTACTCTTCATTCTAGGCTACAGGGAAGGATTTAACATCTTTTGTATGGGTCCTTGGGATCCAAACTTAAATCCTCATGATACCATGTGAAGCAATTACTACTCATTGAGAGATCTATCCAAAATAGCCCAGCTTAGTTAACAAGCAGTTAAGTAGAGACAGAATATGAGTCCTCTCATGTCCTTGTCCTCTGTGTCCTCTTTTAAAAAGCCTGGTTGTAAGAGCTTTAAAGTTCACAAGGAATTGCCTTTGAACAATAAACAGACATTAAATAATTTAATAAAGTTAGTAATTTTAAAAATATGGAGATTATAGATGAGTCTCAGAAGGAAGATGCTCTTACCAATTTTGGTGGTAAAATTTTGTGAATTCACTTTTAATCAGTTTTACTTCCTTGCATTAGGAAATGATTCTAAGTTTTAAATTGAAAAATGAATAAACCATCAGGTACATTCTTCCACAGACAGTACTTGGTTATTGAAAATATTTTGTTCCTGCGATATATATCAGGGTTTGATTATCTTTCTAATTTATGTAAATATTCATAAGTTAAAATTTTTAATATTTAAACTAATGTATATTCAGCCTCCATTTAGAAAAATTAGCTTTAAATAAGCCTAGAAAAAAATGGAAACAATGATTGACACCTAAGAATTGGGATCACTCGAAATTAGAGAATATTAAGATGAATTTAATCCTAGATACAGGTTTTATAATTATATCCTTGGTTAAATCCGCCAGTAAAATTGGTGCTTTGCTATGTACCACCAACTAAAGTAGTGTTTTGATGTGCATTGCTGAAATCTTAGATTTTGAAGATGCAGTGGCCTTTTGGATGTATGATTCAATGCACAGTAATTGTAATAACAGAGCTTATTCTTGATTTTCTTCCATTTGAAATCAAGTGTTTTAAAGTAAGTACCCACCCTAAACAATCACATAATCAGGTCGTGTTGGGATCTCTGTCTTTACTGGCTATATTTCCCCTTCCTTTCCTTACTTTGGATAAAACTTCTCAGTGTACTGCCAGGACATCCTCAAACTCACTCCACTTAGCTACCTACCGTCATCATAGGACAAGGATTATATGGGTGTGCTACTGTGCTGGTATCCCCTTTCATTTGGAAGGAATGGGTCAACACTACATGTTAGAAACTAAGGTTTGTACATGTGAGACAGACTTTCTAATGCTGAGTCACAACCACAGCTTGACTTTCCTCATACCTCTTTTAGAGACATGATCCCACTGTGTAGTCCTTGATCACTTAGAACATGCTATCTTTATCAGATTTTCCTCTGTCAAATGAGTCCCCTGCCTCTGTATTCTAGTTCTGGAATAATGGCATGTATTAGTATATCTAGTCAACCTTAAAATTTTAATATGTACACAGTAGTTCTTTTGAAAGCAACTCATCAGCTTTCTCTATTTAAACCTTTTCCAACTGTCATTTGAATACTATATTTGAACTACCAAGATCTACATATTTTAAAACATGACTTTATATTTGTTTCAACCTTCCTAATGCTGAGACCCTTTGGTAGAGTTCTCAGGTTGTGGAGCTGCCCCCCACCCACACAAAAAATTATTTTTGGTGCTACTTCACAACTAATCTTGATATTATTATGAATCATAATGTAGACAACCATGCTTTCCATTGGTTTTTAGGTGACTTCTAGAATGGACTGTTTAACATCCTAAAGAGGTCACTACCCAAAGGGTTAGAACCACAGCCTCATTCATATAAATATGAATTCTCAATAAAAGATATTTGTATTTTACAACAATATTAACAAGTATATATTTTCATACTTGCAAACACTAGTCACAGTGTAGTACTTGCTACCAGTTTCTTAATTAAAATAATTATGTCTTCACATTCATGGTACAGAAGCTGAAGAATCAACATTCTTTGACAAGAGCTGCGTTCTAATGTCCTGATTATGGCTGAGATTCTAGTGACCTTACTTCCCACACTAGATTCATTGTGAGTTTCTAACTTAACCATCATTCACTTTAAAGGGAAATTTCTCTAAGGTCAGAGAACTGGACTAATGTAAATATAGACAGGATGGATTTAAAGGTTATATTAGTGCATTCATCCGAATTTGAGTAATTTCAAACCTAAGAGCTCCTGATTAAGGTTTTTGATCCGATTTTTGCCACTAAGTAAGTATTTCCTCCTGAAGAATGAACATCAAGCCGGATTACAAGATTGTTAGTATATTACTGTTTATAATGTACCCATTGGTATATTTTGACATGTGAGTCTTCCTTAGGCACACAGATGGGTAAACTTTTGATGACCTTTCACTCCATTATCTTGCAAAATACTTCACTAAATAAAAGAAAACATATTTTGAATTAAAGGAATGGCTGAGGTATAAAGACTGTAAATAGGATCTCAGACTAGAGTTTGGATCCTGGCACCCATATCTGGCAACACATTACCAACTATAACTTCAATTACAAGATAACTGAATTCCTCTTCTTAATTCTACTTACATAAAAGAAAGCTATATATATATATATATATATATATATATATATATTTGGATAAATTCAGTATTTTCATTCATAAATGTGAATATTGTGTGTATATGACACAGGTCCATACTTTTAGCAAGAAGAGGAATAGAATTGTATTTTACATTTTCCTGATCATTGCTTGGTTGTCTACAGGCTATGATCTTTTCATTAGAATAAAAAGTATTATTAAACATACCAAATAATTTCAAGGTCTTATGCATTTGTAGTACAGTTAAAATACCCTAGAATGAAGACAACACACAATTTGTCTCAAAAAATCATTGGATTTTCAGCATTACCATGCTGTATGTTTTACATAATGTAAAAGTAAATAGTATAAATTAATTCTGTTGTTTATTTGACCATACTTTTGATAATTATAGAAAACAATAGTATATCTCTGAATGTGTTGCATTGATTCACCTTTATGGATATAGTTTGTAAAAGAAACATCCAATTGTTATTTCGGGAAACAAATACAGAAGCACAGAAATCATTCTACTTCCAATGATGACTTTTATCTTTCAGCTGGCGAATCACAGCCCTGGGATATCTTTTATTTTCAATATACACATTACATTTAAAAATTAAAATGATTATTTTTTCACTGCTCATGTGAAACATGAGAAAAACTTCAATTTGAATTACATTAAAAGTATATCAAAGTTATAAAAGCAACATGGGAGAGGAACTATAAAGAAATCTTAATGGGAGGCATTTTTGGTTTAGGAAGAAACCTCTCACCAGAAATAAAAAAAAAAAGAAAAAAACCAAACAAACAAAAAATAAAACAGTAGACTACAAGGGTGTCTCCTAGCAACAGTGGAGAGGGTGCCTAAACTGGCCATTTACTGTAATCAGACTGATGAATGCCCTAACTGTCATCAAGATACTATATCTAGTAACTGATGGAAGCAGATTCCGATATCCACAGACAAGCACTGGACTTAGCTCAGGGAGTCTTGCTGAAGAAAGGAAGGAGAGATTATATGAGCTGTGGAAGGAGATCATGAAGGCAAACCCAAAGAAGCAGCTGACCTGGGCTAGGCTCCTGGGAGCTCATGAACTCTGAACCAACAATTGAGAGCCTCAATGAGACCAGCCTTTAGCATGTGTGTGATTGTTTTATAGTTCTGTAGGTTTGTTGCTTTGTGATCCTCCTGGAAGTGGGATCAGGACCTTTTCCTGGTGCTTAGCTGGCTTTTGGGAGCCTGGTCCCATGCTGGATTATCTTGCTCAGCTTTAAGACAAGGGGAAGCATTTGGTCCTGTCACAATGTGATGTGCCATGTTTTGAACAAGCTCATGGGAGGCCTGTTTCTGAATGGAGATAGAGGAGTAGAAAGAGGAGGAGGTGGGAATGAGGGGGAGGTGGGAATGAGGGGGTGGTGGGAATCAGGGGAGGTGGGAATGAGGGGGTGGTGGGAATCAGGGGAGGTGGGAATAAGGGGGAGGTGGGATGAGGGGGAGGTGGAAATGAGGGGGTGGTAGGAATGAGGGGGAGGTGGGAATGAGGGGGAGGTGGGAATGAGGGGGTGGTAGGAATGAGGGGGAGGTGGGAATGAGGGGGAGGTGGGAATGAGGGGGGTGGTAGGAATGAGGGGGAGGTGGGAATGAGGGAGAGGTGGGAATGAGGGGGTGGTAGGAATGAGGGGGAGGTGGGAATGAGGGAGAGGTGGGAATGAGGGGGTGGTAGGAATGAGGGGGAGGTGGGATGAGGGGGAGGTGGGATGATGGGGAGGTGGGAATGAGGGGGAGGTGAGAGGGTGGTAGGAATCAGGGGAGGTAGGAATGAGGGGAGGTGGGATTGAGGGAGAGGTGGGAATAAGGGTTGGTGGGAATGAGGGGGAGGAGGGAATAAGAGGGAGGTGGGAATGAAGGGGAGGAGGGAATGAGGGGGAGGAGGGAATGAGGGGGAGGAGGGAATGAGGGGGAGGAGGGAATGAGGGGGAGGAGGGAATGAGGGGAGGAGGGAATGAGTGGGAGGAGGGAATGAGGGGGAGGAGGGAATGAGGGGAGGAGGGAATGAGGGGGAGGTGGGAGGAGGGGGAGGAGGGAATGAGGGGGAGGAGGGAATGAGGGGGAGGAGGGAATGAGGGGAAGGAGGGAATGGGGGGAGATGGGATGAGGGGGAGTAGGGAATGAGGGGAGGAGGGATGAGGGGGAAGAGGGAATGAGGGGAGAAGGGAATGAGGGGAGGAGGGAATGAGGGGGAGGAGGGAATGAGGGGAGGTGGGGATGATGGGGAGGAGGGAATGAGGGGGAGGTGGGATGAGGGGGAGGAGGGAATGAGGGGAGGTGGGGATGATGGGGAGGAGGGAATGAGGGGGAGGTGGGATGAGGGGGAGGAGGGAATGAGGGGGAGGTGGGATGAGGGGGAGGAGGGAATGAGGGGGAGGAGGGAATGAGGGGGAGGAGGGAATGAGGGGAAGGAGGGAATGAGGGGGAGGAGGGAATGAGGGGGAGGAGGGAATGAGGGAGAGGAGGGAATGAGGGGGAGGAGGGAATGAGGGGGAAGAGGGAATGAGGGGGAGGAGGGAATGAGGGGGAGGAGGGAATGAGGGGGAGGGGGGAATGAGGGGGAGGGGGGAATGAGGGGGAGGAGGGAATGAGGGGGAGGAGGGAATGAGGGGTGCATGATTAGGGGGAGGAGGGAATGAGGGGGAGGAGGGAATGGGGGGTGCATGATTAGGAGAGGAGGGAGAACACACTGCTGTAGTTATTTGAAATCAAAAAATGTTATTTAAATAAATAAATAAGCAAGCAGCATTGAAGTGTTCTCAAGGTCAGTACAACAGGCTAATTTTTTAAAACGAATTTCTAAGCACATAAATTACTACTGATCTCCTGAAAAAATCACATGTCCTGAATTGTCAAATCCGTGTAAGTTTTGTTAATTTTCAAAATTTTTTTCTTTGACAATACACTGTGATTTTAGATATTATTTTTTTGTGGAAAACTGAGCAAGCAAAACAATGTTCTTTCTAATCACAAGGATAAAGTATCATTCAGGATAAAAATGCCTTGTGTATTAAAAAATAATGTTACTGCTCAAGCCGAAAAATTAAGGAATTTTAAATAGGTAGATTGAAAATAAGTCAGATAAAGAAATAGATATCCATCTATTCTCTTACTATTTTTAAATATCATCATATCATTGGTACTGGCATGGTTATTTAACAAAGAATTTCCAAAAGTTCTTATGGTTTTGTGGAACTCAGTATAAAATAGTTATTTTTAGACTATGCAATGACTACAACATTAAATTTATAATGGTTAAGAAAACAAAATTCAATATTTTTCTAAAGATCTTTGAACAACTATAGTACCTTTAATGATATGTTTTACTGAAGTTGAAAAATGATGAATTATGATATTCAGGTAAAATAATGCAAGGGAACTCTCAATTAAGACCCTCAACCCACAGCTTAGACTGTGGTTTTCACTATAATGTTTATATAACATCAAATAATACATTTATTCAATTGAACAACGGGCTTAATCTTATACAGAGCATAAATATTTAAAAAATAAATGAACATAACAGTTCTTAATCCAATACCCATTTTGTTTTTTGTAGGACTTTATTCTAAAGTTGGTTTGACATAAAACACCATTTGTTTTACTTATTTCTTACCAGCAGTATTTGGTCAAATGAGTGTAGTCTCATGTGACCAAATGGCACTGATGGGTGTTGTTTAACCTGCCTTAGGGAAGTTTTGTTTTTAGACTGAAGTTTTAAGTAAGAAATCAGACAATGATTTCCTAGCACACAATGCCAGCAGAAGATTCTGGAACCATTTCCCCAGCAAAATGACACTGACTGTCTGCCTGTCTGTCTGCATGTATGTATTTGTTAGAGGCTTCCTTTCATTAAGTTCTCACCAAGGTCATAGTATTCTGAACAACAATGAAGACAGAATGTTTTAAGATGAAACTGTACCTAGAATGTCAGTCAATGAAAGAGCAAGTGTTTGTTACAGTGAGGTTTCTTGGTCCTGGGTGGCCAGAGGTCCAGACCCACAGACATGAAGCCCCACACCCCTTAGCCACCTGCTGTTGCTCAAGCCCCCAGAAATGACTCAGATACTTATATTAATTTTATGCTGTTTGGCCTATGGCTCAGACACTGCTAGCTAGCTCTTATATCTTAACTCAACCCATTTCCACTAGTCTGTCAACCACGTGGCCTGTAGCTCACCTGTGTTCCTTACATGTTGCTCCTTTGGGCTTCAGGCTTGGTCTGTCTGACTCTACCCTGCTTCTCCTACATATACTCTGATTTCTTCTCCTACTTTTTCTATGGTGCCTGTCATGGGCCAAAACAGCTCCTTTATTTAAAGACTGATATTCACAACATACAGAAAGACATTCCCACATCAAGTGTTCTTTATAATTTCCTTTTACTGATAAGTTTTCTTTTATTCCATGAGTGTAAAGGAAACTTGGATTATTGGGAAACTTACCACCACCGAGAAAGCATGATAGATGAACTAAAATGCAAGCATTATCTAAATAGTACATATGAATGGTGGGCTTGGGGAAAGGAATATTTATTAAAACACCTTAAGATACTTACCTTCAGTTTACTTAGTTGTCTATTTTTGATTTAAAAAGGCGAGGAAGCATAACTCAGATCTTGCAGTTTGAGAGCTTTGTCTCATTAGATGCCTTCCATTATAGATGCCAACTGTAAAAATAAGTTACCACTCTCTTCAGGACCAGCAGACAACACTAATTGACTAAGTGATTTGTAGGCAATAATGGGGGCAGAGATGGAGAAGAAAGGAGTTGAAGAGTGAGGGGTGGAGGAAAGGATGGAGAGATGAGAGATATATGAAGTTGGAAGAATGATAAGAGGCCATTGAAGGATATGCTCATAGAAAATTAGAAATTAGGAATAGTATATCACCTTATATGTGTATATATGAAAAATTTCAAAAGCAATGAAAATTAATAAGCAACCAACAAAGCAAAACTAATAAGAGGGGGAAATCATATTTACAATTTGTATGACTTCTCTAGCTTAAGTAGTGTGTAAGGAAAGGAACTGCAAACTTATTGAAAGAAATATCAAATCTCTCTCTCTCTCTCTCTCTCTCTCTCTCTCTCTCTCTCTCTCTCTCTCTCTCTCTGTCACCTCTCCTCTTTTTTCAAAAATGCATGAATATTATGCAATCCTTTTTGAAAAAAAATTATACAATATCTTTAAATCACAGTTTATGGGCCACTAACCAAATATTGCATCTTAAGCTCTAAAGCAAAATAATATTGTCTGTTTCACAAGATAAGTACATTATTAAATGTTTTGATGCTAGTAAATTTGGCATCAGATTCACAAGAATTTTTTTCAATAACTGTATTTCTCTACTTTAACGACATTACCACTTTGAATCCCAATACACCGTAAAGCTTGAAGAGTGGGCAAAAGTGGAATGAATTAAAGCAGTATTCCTTGTGGTTGTTACCCTTTAAAATCAGAATGTTGTGAATGAACCATTAGCACTATTCTCTATTAACCATGGTATTTTAGGAATCTACACCTTCATTAAACTGAATGAAATCTCAAGATTCCATGGGCTGCACAAATGGTCTGGACCAACACAAAAGGAATATGTTTTTAAATGCAGGCGTAGTTTGAGACGACATAGTAATAATACTAAAAAGATGATTTCATGATAATGTTCTACTTTTAGCATATTATAATATTCTCATTGAACTGTGCTCATGATTAAAAATAAGATACAATAGACCAAAGTAAAATTAACAACATGCTATGTCCTTATCTGAATGAAAAAGAATATGATTGTGTTAATTTAACTTCCTTTTTATTTGGCTTCAATTAAAGACTTGGACACAAAAATAACCTGCATTATGGCCTTGATTATAACCATATCCCTGGTAGTTAATTAGATTAAAATATTTTTATATATTTTACTGAGAATTGTTAAAAACTAAAGCTTACAAGTTTCTAAAATGATTTATAAAACCCAGGAATAACAATAATTTTGTTTCATTTTTTTATTTCAATAGTTACCTTCAGATCAATGTTTTATTTTACATTTAGTGGCTACCTTTTATTAAATATAAATTAAAACTGTCCTTTGGTTTTATTTCATTGTAAGATTATAATAATTATAAAGTGACTGAAGCCTTGGTAACCTGAGTTTGATCCTGAGTACCTATGTGAAGGTAAGAAATAGCTAACTTCTGCATTTGTCCTTTGCCTCAAAATGTGGGCTGTAGCTTGTGTATCTATATAGTTGAGCACACACAGGCATGATCACACAAACACACACATACATCAAATAAATGTCAAACAATTTAGAATAATAATAGAATGCAATATGTTTCTTATTTACATTGTATATATAATCAAACATCCTTGCTTTGTTTTATAAATTATGTCATTATGTGCAATATTAAAACAAAAAAGCAAAATATTAGACAGGTGAAAGCTAATGAGATTCTCAATTAAAAACTTGACAAAGAATATCCATGTATCTATTTAAGTTATAAACTAAACTCTTTTAATATTTGATATGCAGAGTAAATTTTTTATGGGGAAGGAAGTTGGGTTGAAATTTTTATCTGCTTATAAAAGTGTGTATGGATGTGTAAGACTAATGGCATTGTAAAGAGAATATTACTAAAGTTGGATATCACTTTTTAAAGTTTATTCAGTATATCTGGCTCAACAAATCCCTCAGGTACAACTTGATTCTGCACCATAAAACGGTTTGTTCTTTTTCAATTTGTGAATAAATCACAAAGCTTACTATTCTCTATGGTCCATTTAGTACATTCATGATGGAGAGATGATATTTTCCTAGGAAGATAAAGACATATTAGGGTTATGTTAGCCACAATGTATAAACCTAACCCAGAAATTTACAGCTGCTTTTGTTTTGGAACTACAGCTTAGTCAAGCATTAAATGTATACTTAGCAGAAAGCCAATAGTAACGAGCAAGTGGAAAACTCACATCACTCAGTTAGAATGAAGATAAATAGCATTCTATACATGTACAGCAGTCAAGTTTGTGTCCACTATGTTGTTGCTAGGCAACTTCCTTGGAGAGTTTAAACATACTTTATGTGATCATTGTACAAAACACGCCCCCCACCCACATACACACACATACATTCACACACTTTTAGGAATAACCAATTCCCAGAGCTATTGTATTTGAAAAAGTAGTATGACCATTAATGGATTCCAAGCACCCAGAATATATTTGAAGATGGAAGGAATTTGTTTTCTTAGATGAGTGGAGTATTCTTGGTGGTTTACATAACTCTTTGAAATGATTTTTATGATGTTTAAAATAACCTGAATAAAATAAAATACATTTTTCCTTGCTACTGGAATATACAAGTTTACCCTCTTTATACAAGTAAATATGTAATTTTTTTGTACGTTGGACAAGTGAAGCTTTTACTTTATTTTTGACATTTTGTTCTCTTTGTTTTTTCAGTGATTGAATTTTCTCTCAAATTTCTATAAGCTAACTTATTATTGAAAATTTATTCAAAAAGACATTACGTACAAACTTACAAAGGGGCTGAGAATAAATTCTGTGTGTACGAACTGTAAAATAACGGATCAAGTAGGTCATATCTACATATTTGTATGTGTACCTATACACATATATGTAACAACAATAAAATACAAAAAGATTATCAATGGGAATAGAGGGAAATAGGAAGAACTGGAAGGAGATGAGCTATGTGAGTATATTTTAAGTAAAAATAAAAATTAATTATTTATTAGTTAAAAATAAAGTAAGTTCTATAATATCTATATCTCACCATGACGCCATTGTTTACCTTTTTTCAAAACTGAGTGACAATCTCAGAACTCACAGTTCTAGAATATAACATTCAACTTATCCTCTTGGTCACCTTTGATGCCCTCTGAGTCACATACAAATGCTTTACTTCAGAGGTTGCTAACAAATGGTTAATGTTTCTGGATGCTCTAAAATATTTGTGTAGAGAAAAGATATTTTCATTTGTATAATTTTTCTCTGAAGCTGCAACATATATGTCTATAAAACATGTATGTAATATATATGTTGTCATATATATATGAACGTATGTGTAAATAAATATAGAATTTTTGATTGATTGGAAACAGGGACCAGTGCAGAAGTGAAAGACTATATTTATTGAAACACTCTAAATATCTAAAAAATGGAGTAATATTAGAGTGAGAAAAATGTTCCCCTAAATTCCTTAACTTGAATTTTTCTATACTAGCTTCTAGATAATTATGTTATTTTTATAAAACAGAAAATTACAATAATGGAAATAATAAAAGAATGAATACAAGTTTATTTATTAAACAATAAAATTACTTTAAATAAATATCACAATTTCTGCTCTAGAGATAATAAACATAAAATTGATGCCTGATGACATTCTGCTTTGCTCATAGATTAGTGACTAGCCCAATTATCATCAGAGAGCCTTTATGCAGTAACTGATGGAAAGAGATACAGAGACCCACAGCCAATCGATAGGTCCAGCTCTGGGAATTCTGCTTAAGATGGGAAGGAAGGATTCTCAGCATAAGTGGTGTCAAGGACATCACAAGAAAACCTACACTATCTTTCACTGTGCATGAGGCTGTAACTGTAAATGCTGCCAACGGGCACACTGTTCTCCCTGCAGGTGCACCGGGTTAGAAAACTTCCTCTGTCGCTTGCAACACTGCTTATGTTTCTAGTATTAGGGCTATGAATTAAGTAGGTAATGGTTACTGGTGGGAAAGCTGAGGGACTTAGGGGACAAGGCAATTATTCTAACTATTAGTAGAAACATAAGAAAACAAATTTGATTGTAAAACTTTTCATGCAGAACATTGGAACGGTATAAATAAAAATGACTCAAGCTACCCAGGGCCACTTGTCTGAAACAGATGTTCACATCTCTTCCATGCATCTACTTCATACATCTGTCCTAGGTCATTGGGCCCATCTGGAATTAGGCTTCCAGCAACCATAACCCATTACTAGTATATTTACTTGCTGAATAATCTCTTTGTACACTGTGAAGATTTGTTGTTGTGGTTTGATTTTAAAAAAAAAATGAAAATAAAAAAAACAGAAAGAAAACCTACACTGTCAAGTAACCTGAGCTCACAGGACTCACAGAATCTGAACCTGAACGAGGGAGCATGCATTGGGACTCACCTAGGACCTAGGACTTGGGCTTCTTGAGGAACTCCTAACAGAACCAGGGCTGTCTCTGACTCTTTTGTTGGCTTACCTGTTCTCCCTACTGAGCTGCTTTGAAGATTCTTATTATATAGGGAAGTGCTTAGTCATACTACAACACGATATGGCATGTTTTGCTGGTCTTTGTGGGCGCCTGCTCTTTTCTGAATAGGAATGGAGGAGGACAGGATTGAGGGGGATGTCTTGGGGACATTGACAGAGACCCTGCAAGTGGAGGAACAAAGAAAAATTGCAGTCAATGTTTAAAATTTTAATTAACTAAAAAAAAGAAATAAGTCTACAGTAAAGCACAAAATGAATCATAAGTTAATGATGTGGAAATGTGTTTATGTATGCTGTGAAGCTCAATCTTTAAATAAAGGAGCTGTTTTGGGCCATGACAGGCACCATAAAGAAGTAGGAGGAGGAATCAGAATAAGTAGGAAAGGAAGGGTGGAGTCAGAGGCAGATGGAGCTGAAGCCCAAAGGAGCAACATGTAAGGAACACAGGTGAGCCACGGGCCACGTAGCCGACAGATTAATAGAAATGGGTTGATTTAAGATGTAAGAGCTAGCTAGCAATGTGCCTGAGTCATAGGCCAAACAGCATGAAGTTAATAGAAGCGTCTGAGTCATTTCTGGGGGCCTGGGCGGCGTGGGCAGCTAAGCAGTCTCAGGCGGCAGGTCTGTGGGTCTCAGATCTCTGGCTGCCCGGGATTCGAGAACCCACTACTACAAGTTAATGCATTAATACTTGAGGTAATAAAAATTATTATGTGTATAACTTTGTGTGAATGGGCTCAGATGATAGACATGCTTGGATATAGCTCTAAACAATTCAGATAAAGGCATCTACTAGAGGAATACACCTTGCAAAAGGCTATGTGCTGGCTAGAGACTGAGATGTAAACAGCTTGAGGCAATCTAAACATGAAGGCTTGCCAACAGTGTGATATGAGTAAGGTTATAAAGGACCACTTAAGGGAAATGAGATTTATTTCCAATCACCATGTTAATGATTTAAGACTACATCCCTTGGTTCTACAGATTCTGTGCACTGTTGAACAGAATCTCTTGGCGGGAAAATCTTCTGGAAGAAGGGGCCTTAGAAGGCAAAAAGCAGAATAAAAAAGGAAGTGCTTCCGGTACTATTTTAACCTCCAAAGGCATGGCCAGGGTGACCTTTTCCTGTTGAAGCCTTAATTCACCAAGTTCTACCACTTGCTGAAACAGTGGCACCAGCAACCCAACAATTGATGATCCTGTGAATCCACAATGGGAGTGTTATTGTAATTCAAATCACAATCCTGAGTCTCTTTTACCAGCTTTGCTTTGATAAGAAGGTTGGATTGAACTGGTTAGTTTTAACTAGCTGGGCTTTAGGCCAGTGAGTCTGATAAGTGTATGCCACAGGAGAAAAGGGTAAAGGAACCACTAGGGAGGGAGCATCGGAAGAGGAAACACTCTAGTGTTAAATTATCTTTATATTTTCTCTACCTAACTGCCAGTTTGAACCCCACGTCCATGAATGTCAAGAAAAATATTTTTGAAGCAAATGAATAATATGTGTTGCCTTCCTGCACACTATTCTACAAAATATTTGAATAACTAGTGAGAACACAGAGATACAAAGGGTAACATTAAGTTTTTAGTCCTCAAAATTAATTTTTAGATTTAAAATTTGGAGGTAAATCATTTCTTAGAGGAATGAATTAGAAGAAAGCACAAACCTGCAGGTTCTAAGAATAGATTTTAATTAGTATTAAACAAACACTCAAATCAGGAGATCATCTGCATTAATCAATATGGTTTTCAGACAAATAGGTCTTGCTTTTTAATTATTCCCCTTACAGATTTAGTGTTTACAATATCAGTCATGTTCAACAAAACACAGCAAGAAATCCTGGTCTCCTAAGAACAATTTTAAGCCTCAGAGCCACTTTTCTAAAATTCAGAGTGCATATTAGTTACTTCTTATTGACTTAAACAATGTATGAGCTGTCAGCAAAACCCATTTTTAAGCACTGTAACAAGATTTTCTAGCTGTGGATATTTTAAAATGAGAATTAGTTACCTCTTGGAGCTGTAATAAATCCCCTTCATCTTGAAGATCTATATTCCTAATCACTGTGTCCTTTAGGGTTTCTAACTAGTGTACCTTAATGGCTGACTGTTCAATAGAAGATTAGGAATCTTGTTATAAGTGTGCTGATTCAGGGTTATTTCATTTGGAACTGAGTGAGGAAAAATGCCTATTAATTTGAGCCTCTTTCCCGAAAATGACATTTTCATTATTTCATCAGTATAAAGAGTAGAAGTAGTTATTTCAATCTACTTCCTCACAACATCACAGATGTGTTCATTTTATAAACCCCAAATCCCTTCATTGGTCTGTATACTGAGCATAACCTGCAATGTGCCTGGAAATTATCTCTACTGAAACAAATAAACATTTATAACAATAAAGAAATGCACATCTTGGGTTGCTACTGGAGATGCTAGATAAGTCCATGACAGGGAGAAACTTTATAATAAAGGAGGGGTGGGGGCAAACAGATGATGGGAGGTAGAGTAGCATCTGGACTCCAGAGCCTTTGTTATTCTTCATAATTTTTATAGTAATACACTTGTACAAGTGCTCTTATATAGTAAGTCATCTTGTCAGTCTACAAGTACTTCTCATTCAGAGAAGAAATTTGCTATCAGCTAATGTATAAAGAGATAAGGTATGTGTTTTCTATATAAATAAACTGTGAAATATAAAATCTTACTTCATCTCATGAACCTCTGGTGGGATCAGTTTCTTTACAGATAAGAAACTGATTTAAGTCTGAATCAAATTTGTACTGGAGTGGTGGGGTCTATACAAAGACCTCTAAAACATGAGACAGAACAGAGGACAGGCTGACTTTTCTCTTAGGCACTAACTATTCATTTGAAGATTGACAGTACACTACTATAGGATTTTCAAAAATCCCCAGGGAAAGACAAATGTTCCTAATTGTACATTGAAATAAATTCCCCATAAGCAAATGTTATGCTAAGCATAATGCTAAAGTAATTACAGTTTATTTATTATGTCTTCGCCTTATGATACATGGTTATCTAGAAATTATGATTTGTACTATCGTAAAGTAAATATTGTATTGTGTCTTGATGACTTGTAAAATTAAGACAAACAATACAATAAAACATCAATAAAGCATCAAAGTTTTACGGGACAAAGGAACAGAAGTAAGAGAACTAGAGAAGACGCATGAATCGGCGACCGCTCAGCCTTCCACTCAGGAGTCCCATGAGAATATAAATTGACAGGTATAACTAAACACAGAGGACGTGATGGTGACTAGTGCAGGCCTGGTGTTTGCTATTTTGGTTTTTGTCAGCTCAAATGAGCTCTCCTTAGCTAATAGAGTGTTGTTCTCCTGGTCTTCTGTGTCCCCCTGACTCTTACACTCTTTCCACATTCTCTTCTACAGGATTCTCTTGGGGTTTGAATATATATGCAAAAAGAAAATAAGAGGAAGAAATTGTGTAAACTCTATAAAAGACAATGACAAAGCTATGTTTACCCAGATGGGTTAAATTGTGTTCTCAAAAAAATATATCTTGCTGCTAATCTACGCCACCTATTGATATGAACTTATTTGAAAACTATTCTCCAGAGAAGCACTTAATTGGATGTCCAACATCCTTAGCCATCAGGG
Source organism: Phyllotis vaccarum (assembly GCA_033318265.1). Classification (NCBI taxonomy): domain Eukaryota; kingdom Metazoa; phylum Chordata; class Mammalia; order Rodentia; family Cricetidae; genus Phyllotis; species Phyllotis vaccarum. The sequence continues at coordinate 23,983,862 of JARWLC010000014.1, forward strand.
GGGAAAATCTTATACCTGTCAGAATAGCTAAGATCAAAAACACAAGTAAAAACAGCTCATACTGGAGAGGACGTGGAGCAAGTGGAACACTCCTCCACTGCTGTTGTAGATACTGTTATGGTTTTGTTCTGTTTTGCATCACAATATTTTGTTACGAAATCTGGAAAATAAAAGCAAAACTGCTTCTAAATGCTCATGGAATAATTGTTTCTTAAGAAAGTGGATGCATGTAGAAGCCCCAGGTTGAGGAAGATTATCTTTGATTCTCATTTGTAACAGAGGTCTTGAGTATAGAAGGCCATGAATATTTTTCAATTTTCATGTAAATTTTGAGTGATGTCATGTGACAGAATGTGTAAGAACTGTTAGGAAAAAATATTTAAGATTAGTTTAAATATGATTCTTTTCCCCTTTCAAGAGAAATCATGGCAAAATTCTATTTAAGAAATAAGAGCTTATGTTGAAATATAAATTGGAATCATGACTTATTCATATAGCTGACAAAAATGCAGTTTGAAATGTTACTGAATATGCAAATTAATAGATAATAAGATTATTTATTCATAAAATATTTAAATTCAAGCAAGCTTTAAACTAGGGCAAATCTCAGCAGCATATAATACTGAGGTATTTCCAGGTAATCTTAAAAAATTATGTGATTTCTCTATAAAACATAAACTATAAAAGATATCCATAGTGTTTAAGAACCACATTTTTCTTTGGCTTTGCATCAACTTGCATTTTAATGCACCCAGAATTTATAACAACTCTGGCCCAGAAAGATGTTCAGCATATAAAGCTTACCACAAAAGCTATTTGGCTTTAAACAAGCCTAATGGGTCAATATTTATCTGATATAACTTTTCTTGTAACATTTGAATCTTCCTACTTAATTAACTTGATTCCCTAAATATATTTTTAAATTGTACACATTCTGAAACTATTTTGCTACAGAAAATATAAACTTGGAGCACAAGAACTAAATGAAATATTATATAAGTCTGAATCCAAATAGCTAACATGGTAAAAAAAAATATACACTTTAAACTTGAATCTTTTTACTTTACTTCAAAGTATCTCTATGACAAAAATAAGACTAAGTATTTTCATTAAATGGTATTACTATGCTTTGTTCCACAAGATTTTTAATGATATAACTCTATTCCCAACTGTTGCTTTGTCTTGTGCGTGAATAATGACATACGTTTCTGGAAAGCAGGTTTTTTGTGCCTAGTATCAAATGTTATTATTCTTGATAATTGCATTTTATGGTGACTTCATACATAATGTTCTCAATATGTATCCACTGTGTATTATTATACCAATAAAACTTGGGGTAAAGTATTTTTCATAAACCACATTGTATAACTTTTGAAATATAGTTATGATATTTTAAAGACCTTGAATTAAAAATCAAATATTGAATATAACATGTGAAAAAGAGACTACCTTAAATATAGGTGAACTGAACCCCAGATGTTTTTTATCACTTGACAGATAAAATGCTTCTATTATTCACACTAGAACACCACGAGACAGTATATGGCTGCTTTAGGCACTTAAGACAGAAAAGTAGAAATCAGTTTATTTTTATATTTACTCATAGAAATGGATAAAAGGATATTAATATCAATTTTATGAAGCTTATAAGAACACATCACTTTTTTCTTTGACAGTATAATTAGTGTAGCATCTAAATCCACAAATACACAAGATCAGTACCACCGATTATCAGAGTATTGCATAGTCTCAGTCAGTCTTCTGACCCACAAATAGCTGTGGAATGAACCCAAATCAAAACTTCTAAGAAGAGACTTTTATACTCCAGACAGGCTCTCACTTGAGAAGTAATATAACTGGCCCTGGTATATTAAAATTAAAACAAACTAATAACTAACCAAAAATAAATTTTCAGGAGCGAGTGTGGAAGGTCAGGATGTTGTATTAGAATATTGAATTAGGATTATAATTATCATGATGCATAGCAATAGTATGCAACTGTGAAAAATCATTTAATATTTGTTCCAAGAAAATAAATCATGTTTTTCTTCTACCAAAATGATTTAGGTGGTCTTTTATCTAATACCTAGTAAGTCATCAGGACATTATAAAATAGTCTAAAGTATAGATGGACCTGCAATTGGATGTCATTTCATTAAAATATGCTGATACTATTCCAGTTTTATAAAGCCAAACTGAGCAGCATAGTGATTACAAAAGCAAACCAGTTTTTCTGCAGTGCATCCCTCCAGCAAAGGTTTAATATATCTGATTGCTAGATCTCAAAACTCTTGCTAGTATGCCCCGCCAATGTCAAATGCCAGGAATTATCACTTATATATTGAGCTGTGTGGAATAGGGTAATTGATTTCCAATATGTGAAAAGTATTCCTCACAAATATCAGAATACAATGATTATTTGGAACAAAGTTTCAAAAATCGTTAGAAAATCAGTTCTATTTTCCAAGATGATTTTTAATTGTTAGCAAATGCCATTGAGCTAAATATCATATGTTTCTAACTATGTACTTTACATTGTTAATGAATATCCACAGATTACAAGACATTTTCTGTTTGTATTAAATGGCCCAAGTTTTGTTTCATTGAAAAAATCTTAGTATATTAATATAAAATATAAATTCTTAGTATATTAATATAAAAGTCAATATCCAAAATTTACTGCATTTAATTTTATAAATCAATATTTTATCATTGTTACTTAATCTTGTATAAAGTTATTTAATGTAAAGTCTTAATATAATATCATTTCATACATATTTTTCCATATTATAAAAACTAGAAGCCTCATAAAACATATAGCAGACATTTTTCCAATTCTTTTCATATTAATAAATTTTCCAGAAAAGAAAAATTAAAATTTTGGCAACTGACAGAATGATATATTTCCTTATTTAATATGTATGTTCCCATGTGTATGGGTGATGTGGAGAATTGCCAGCACTGACTTACACTGTATTAAAATATGTATACATAAGTATACTATACTTGTAGGATGCTCTTTCCTATATTCATTGGCCCAGCTTATAATGTGAATAAAAAGATTTCAAATGTCTTTCCATTTGGTTTGGAAGTCTCATCTTCCAAAATTACAGTCAATGTACGTATGCACTTCTAAGAGCACAAAGCACCTAAATGGACTGCTCCAAAGCATGCTTCAACTGAATTAATAGAAATAAAGAAGACTGTGTCTTCTGGAAATTTAGCTTTCCGTTTTCATCAGAAATACTTGATGGAAAAGTAGGTAAATATCTGCTCCCCAATTTTTAAAAGCCCAAGTAATGATATTCAGAACCCTGTTTGCCACACACTACTATGAAAAAATTTCATTTTCTCATTTGCAAGGGAAACTGCATTGGCTCTGGTTAAGGTTAAAAGAGTTATTATTCCTGTTTGGATTCTGCCTACTTACTGCTCCAGCACCCACTGGCAATGCACCATGCATCCCCAGAATGATGAGAAAATGTCTTAATTGTATACAGAATTAGGTTTTTAATATACAGTAAAATCTCTACTTTTTCTGTGCATAAAATAGGTGGTCCACATTCTGGAAGAAGAGCTGTATTCTCAGAAAGTTCTGTCACACTGGTCCAATAATAGAAAATGTCATTCTCTTTTATGTGATAGAAATGAATTATCTGATTGCCATATAATTTCTAAAATGTCAATGAAGGTGTAGAAACTTTTCAATTCCATTGAATATTTAAAAGCTTTTCTAGTAAAGATATCAGTTTAAAATTACTTCCTATTAAAATACAGAACTAAGAAATATGCACATTATATGTAATTCTTAACCAAAATGATTTCATCTAATCCTATAAAATGATAAAATTGATGCCATTATTTCCATATTAAAAATGGATAACTGAAAGTCAGTGGAGCTTTTTAAAATTATCTATATTATTAACAATAATAGGTGATAGGATGAAAGGAGCAATTCAAGGTTTGGATGTATTGTACATCAAGTTCTTAACTACAACTCCATGAGAGAAGTGGGAAGAAGCACAGAGTTAAAAAAAGAGAAAGCAAAAAGAAAAAACAAAGCTTGGAAAAGCAGAGTTCAGTCCTGTAGCTGCTTCTGCACAAACATTGGTGGCGTAGCTACATTTTAGCAATAAGATGAGGACATATGTATCAGGATAAGGAGCCCAACATTCAAAACAATCAAGTCATATTTAAACTTGGTAAATTATATCTGTGATGTAATTAGAGCTATTGTCACCCTAATGGAACACTGTAGTAAGAGGTTTCTGGCCTGGACTTTCAGACCTAGCCTCAAGGTTTAGATCTGCAGACCCATAGACCTGGAGAGACATACAGATGCTTTCAATAGTTTTTGGCTGATCAGCCTAAGGCCCAGGCATATAACTTGCTAACTCTTTACCCTTAATCTAACCCATGACTCATCCTGTTCAGCCATGCAGCTCGGTACCTATTTTCAGAGCAGCATAGTTGTCCTCTGTTTCTTCTGGCTTCTCTCTGGCTTTCTGCTCTGTTCTGCCTGTTCCTAGAGTGTTCTTAGTCTGGTATCCCCACCCACGGTTCCTGTATACCTTTAGCCAATCAGCTCTTTTTATTAAACTCATAGGCGGGGACAATTATTTTCAATGGAACAACCTAACACCCCTACAGAACACCATGACCAAAGCAAGTTGGGGAGGGAAGGTTTTATTGGGTTATTCTGCAACAATTTTCATCATCAAAGGACATCAGGACAAGAACTCAAACAGGACAGGATCCCGAAGATGATGAAGGGATGCTTATTCCTGTCTAGCAATTTTTGGCTATTTTGGCCTGCTTTATTAAAGAATCAGAACTTCCGGTCCAGGTGATACCTCACCTACCACGGCTTGTATTTTCCCCTATTGGCTTCCAAAAAGATCAATCTTAAGGAAACATTTTCTTAATTTTGATTTCTTCCCTCAGATGAATCTAACTTTGTCAAATAGACATAAAACTCACCAGCACAGCCTGATAAGGAAGGAGTTAATATTGATTATATAATCATCCATTTTTCCATATAAGCAGAGTATATAAATATTTTCATTTTATAAATGAATATGTAATGAGAGAGTCCATATATCTAAGTGTATTTATATATTTATCATATATCAGTGGAAAATTATAATTTGCATGTTTAATATTTTTATGGAATAGATATAAAAATTAAGTATAATATCAAATTACATGTGGAATTTTTAAATGTCACTGAAATTACATATATATAATCTTGTAGGAGATTATGTTGTTCCATTGTAAATAATTGTTCCCACCCATGAGTTTAATAGAAAGCACTGAATGGCCAAAGGCAGACAGGAAGTGTGGGTGTGGTTCCCAGATTAAGAAGATTCTAGGAACAGGCAGAACAGAGCAGAATGCCAGAGAGAAGCCGGAAGAAGCAGAGGATGACTATGCTGCTCTGAGAAAAGGTACCGAGCTGCATGGCTGAACAGGATAAGAGTCATGGGTTAGATTAAGGGTAAAGAGTTAGCAAGTTATATGCCTGGGCCCTAGGTAGATCAGCCTAAAACTTTTGTAAGCATCTGTGTCTCTCTGTGGGTCTGAGTTTAATATTGAATTTTATAATTTGAAAGAGGTAATAATGTAACTAATGATAATATATCAAAATTTAATATCATTTTTTTCAAATTTATCAAAATTTAATCCAGATCAGAGCTATTACTTGTTGGCTTCTCTCTGTTTAACATTCATGCCAAAAGTACAAAAATATATTGTATTCAATTCACATATGTTAATTTTTAATTTTTTTTTCAAATTTTGCTTAACAGATTTTGATTATATTTATCCTCCTCAAACTCTGAATCAATCCTTTCAATATTCACTCAACCCTATTATATTTTTGTTTTAATCTTTCTAAAAGTAGTGATCAAGGTAAATCAAGGCCCTAGGAATTTGTAAAGGTAGATAGTATTTGAATATTTGGTAGAGACATACAGATCTTTGCAAATTACCTATTATTTTGCAGCTGTGTATAAACTGAAAAAGAATCATTTTCAACCTGATAGACACGTCAACAGGAATGCAACTAAGTAGTCAAACAGAATAAAATTACATCATCTTTTTCAATTTGAAAGATTATATTTATATGCAAGTGAAGGTCTTTGGTTGTGAAGATTTTTTGAAATTTACATTATTGTTTTCTGAAATTAATGCTTATTAAGTTAATGAAGCTACAAAAGTAAAAACTGAAAGTCATAAAACCTTGTGGATTTACACTGTACTAGCACATAATTTGGCCATTATGTATAATTAATTTTTGTAGTTAAGTTCAGAAGGTAATATACAATTCTCTCTATATACTCACATTAATTTTATTTGAATAAACACACTTTCCTGAAGGAAATGCAGATATAGACACATGTACATATAAATATATATTATTTTTTCATGTGATTTTAGAAAGATAAATTTATGGAGAACTGATAGTATCTATAGTTTTTGTATACTTATTGAAGAACAGGATATGCATAAATATAAGAACAAAGAAATATACCTTACATATATGTGCTCCTCTAATTGTATCAATTAGAGCTAAAAGAAAAATCCATATATAAACCAATTCACCCAGAGTTCTTATGTACAGCATTCCAAATTATAAAAATCTATGAAAGTTAAATTGCTCCAAAATATCTTTCAGTAACCCCCAGGCATAGTAATATATGAATGGTCATTCATTACAGTATTTGATGGAGGAAAATTAAGCACACAGAGTAACTCACTATAGTTTCAATATCCTTCATCTTCACCGGGGCTACAGTATTAAACATCATATAACCACACACCCATTCAACACCAAGTAGCTCTAAACACCAATACAAGTTTAACATAACCAGTGGAACTTAGTGTTACTGTTTATCTTGTTACAACATAAGGCAAAAGCATCATGAAAAAAAAATATATATCAAAGCACAAAATATTTTATAACTTGTGTCTCTGAGCAGCTGCTCCCTGTCTGACCAGTCTATGATCTAAAAGCATTTCTTATGTAAGTGTCACCATAACAAAAAAACAGAAAGCATCTCTTACCAGAATGGAATAATGCTTCAACCTTGCTGTAGCATTTTGTGGAGCTCTTGTTCAAGAAGACAGATTCAAAGTGGCTTTGTGTTCACAACTGATCTGCCAGATCTCTGGTCCCTGAACATACACACAAAAAAACAGTATAATTGGCTCTCAAGAAAGTCCTGTAAACATTCATCATGATGGCAGTTGAATGTTGAATCTAGTCACTGTTACCCTTGAAGACTTTTTCTAAACAGGCCAATTACATTCTTCTTTTAAACCCAGCTGTTTGAATTTCTCTGTTCAATGCTGAGAAGAATAACTTTGAAGAAAAAAAAATGGATTTTTTTTTTGTTCCACTGTGTGGACACCTTTAGTTTCTGACAGTGCATTCTCAGGCATAACAAAAACACACACGATTTTAAATCAAAATTATATCATTCCATAAATTTACTGAGAATGTACATGCCTTTTTATTTTACAGCCAAAAATACTAAGCCTACTTTTTATGCATTATGCTAATAGTGTTAGTATTTTTAAGTGGCTTTTATTGGTTATTTGATAAAAGTTGTGTGAACATTTTACATCTCCTCTTTTTCACAGAAGTCACATCAATGATGCTTACAACATACCCCGGAGTCTAAATCCAGCTGTTATGTGTTTCTAAGTCTCATTAAATATTCCACTGTTCTTTTGCCCAAACCTTCAAAGTGGCTCAGACACAATCACATCTTTTAATTTTTATGAGCAATGAAGGGGGGTGTCACACAAGCCTGGATCTTTTTTCTGACTTTTAACTTTCAAATTTTATGGGAACATTGGGTGAATTGTAACTATGAGTGGCATATTCTTGTTACCAAGAGAGTTTGAATGCTAGATCAAAATAAAATAGAGAAAGCCACAATTTAAAATGGAATCATTCTTTGTGGTGATCTAAGCCATAAGCTAATCTTACAACTACACAAGCATATTAGCATTGTTTTCTTTCCTGAGTGCGTTAACAGTTATTAGCTGTGCCAAAATTGAAAAAGACTTAACGTTTTAGAAAGAGGTAAGTCTTCATTGCAGTTTTAGAGTCATTATTTTTATTTAACTTTTATAAATTGAACACAAATACAAAACAATCTTATGACTTTATAAATTAAGATTACATAACTGTCTTAAAGGTATATATTATTTCAATTCATGTTGTTGTATGCAAGTAAATAGTAGATACACAGATAAGTATTTATTGCTAAGTGATATTTAATTATATCATCCACCAAACTGAAGGCAACCAACAAGCCCTAAGATTGAATTTCCATCATTTATGTGTTAAATAATTATCCATAAAAATATACATATAAAATTATATTTAAAAACAATATGTTTAAAGTATGCCTTTGTTTTTAGAATACTAGTGACAAATAATTACTGAATACGCAGAGTGACAGGAAGAAATTTTATTTGGAATATCAGATTAATCTTACGATTTTGCTGAGTGTGTTTCTATTCATTTAAAAAGGAAAGTAGGTCCATTAATAATTCTTAGCTAATGATTTAACAGTGACTCTGAGCTTATTTATGGGAATACTTGGAGAAGTTTTAAGATTTATACAGCTATTGTTTTCAGCATTATATTTATGTATATTCTATGTTGACATAAAATAATAGCTGCAGATGTTACAGTAAGACAATAGATTTCATCATAATTCAGCTTTGATTATGTTTTTGTAGAACTAAATCTACAATACATGATCCCACTAAAAGAATGTGTTAAAATAAAGCAGTAAAGATAAAAGTCAGACCCTGTAGTTTCATGTGAGATAAATGCCCTAAATTATTTTAAATTCCAGTTATTTTGTTTCATTACAAGTGTCCCTCTGTATTTACTTATGAAAATTAATTCTACAGCATAGGATCTTGTTTTCACCATTGTGATACAGCTTTAGTTATTAAAATTATGCCTTGTAGGTATAGTTATGAATACCAGTAGAAATAATAGTCAATACCTGAAATTCCAACAAAAGAATATATAATTCTTGATTTACTTCTGATCATGAATGACAAACCATAACTATTATAGAGTATCACTGTGTGAAATAATAATGATGTAAAATCTCCCGAGAAAATTTGTAGCTTCTGTACACATATATTCATTCACACCATCCCTTACCTATCACTTGTTTCTGAATTGATTCCTAGTTCATTTAAGATGAGCAAAGAATTTTGTCCTGGAGGTTCTTATGTGCATTAGTCATTACGTCTTCAATAAATCTTTCTCATCAGTATAATATGTTGCTTTAATACTCCTGTGCATTTAAAGTTAAAGGCCCCCTGCTGTCTTATATTTCTCTTGTATAACGCTCTTTTTTAATTAAAAAGTATTGAAAAATATCTATTGCATTTTTTAACAATTAATTTTTATAGTGAACCCAGTCCTTCAAGTCACTAAAACATACCTCTTTTTATTTAATTGCTAAAGACTGCCTAATTCTATCTTGTAACACTCAGTCTGCATATCTCTGGGAATCGTTCAATTCTCTACAATTATGGCATCATGATTTCCTTGAATCAAAAGCTTAATTTATGTCTTCTTTGAATAATTTTGAAATATTATTTGACTAGCCCAGTAGATTCACATATATAAATATTATGTCTGTTTTGTAACTACTAATTATTTTTTGTATTCTGGCCTTATTATTGAACTCTATATTATGCTACATCTGTGTACTGTAAAAGCATGGCATCTGTGTCACATTCAAAATGGCGCAGGCAGACTGGCGGAAGGCAATGTAAGCTGCAATCAGGTGGGTTCCTGAAATCTCACAGAAGACTCAGTAACATGTGATTGATTTTAGATTTCTGTTTATTTTGAACAAAAAGGAAACAAAGACGGTTTCTTAGTAGCAGCATTTTCTTGGGTGTTCTCTGTTTGCTGGCCACACACAGAGACACGGTCCCTTTAAGAGAACTTACTGATTCAGCTCCCTTGTCAAAAACTATGCAGCTCTTTAAAAGAGTGTATTTTAAAAGCTCTTGTGGTTAGAATATGATTAAGGATTCACAATAAAACAGATTCAGATGAAAAGAAAAACCTGTAAACAGGTTACAATGTGTGTAAAAGGTACATAGGCTTCAGAGAGAATAGAAAGAAGAAAAAGTCTTTAAAAAGAGAAATAGAGTAATAAAAATATAATAAGCCATGTAAAGATGGAAAATAGACACAAAATCTGGATTTTGGTTGTTATTGTGTTTTCTTTTAATTTTTTAACTGTTAATGAGCTAACTACAGAAAGACAATGGATTGCAAGTGCAAAGGCTACTAAGTTAAACAAGAATATATATTTTAAAGGTATTTTGATTTCGAAATTTGTGTCTAAGGATTTATTGCTTCGGAAGAGTTCTGCTTTTGTTTCCACAGAAGATGAGAACCTGCGGATTGCTTCCAGGCAAATATGGTTTCATCAACCAAGACCCCCTGAAAAAACCTGATGGGAAGAGATGGCAGTATGAGCTTCAGAGCTACAGATTATGATCCAGCCTCAACAACAGTGAGATTTTCAATGCCCCCTAATCAGCAGGAAGTAGTAATGGAAGACAACGTCCAAATTCCCCAAATATTGTTTCTAGATGTTTGTTTTCATTATAAATGGTTAATGGTCATAGTTAATCTCTTTCTAAGAAGAAGAAGGGGATATGGTATATAAATGATTTTTTTAAAAAAATTGATTATTGAATTTACTTAGATCAGGAAATCAGCTGTTAACCTCAAAATGTTTTACTTTGGTATAGATTTTGGTTGATTGATACAAATTTAAGGTCAAATCTCTTATGCTGTATATATGTTTTATACTCTTGTTTAAGATAGGATGTTTATGTAACTGATTTAGAATTGTAATGTATAATTAAGAAATGCATGTTAGTTAGATTTTTAGATATACAAAGATATATTTCAATTAGGTAGGTAACCTTCAAATACTTCTAAGACCTACAGAATATGGCATTTAAAATATTTTAAGAACTTAGACTTTTCTGGACAGTGAGACAGATTTGCTCCTGGCTGCACCAATCTTTTTCAAGAGAAAAATGGGCATCGAAGAAACTCCATATGGAGTCTACTCTTTTTGTGGTAATGATTAGCCACTGGACAAGAACCTGTCCTTATATTGACTGCTTGACAGTATGCTGTTTAAACTGGACATGCAGGTTCCATAGGAAGATGACCTCTGAACTTTGGCAGAACAAGCTGAAATGGTCCTTCAGGTTCCTGCTTTGCAGAGAAAACCGTCAGAAATTCTTCAGGACTCGAGTAGAAGCAACTGATGAACTGTGCCAGAATGGGCAGAGCAGATTTCCTGCTTCACTGAAATAAAAAGAGATTTTGGTCCTGTAGGCAGAAGATGGATGCCCCAACTTTATAAAGGATCTTTGGGTGACTGTCCAGGCAGATAGGTGTCATCTCTGCCCTTTCTAGATTTTAGAAGTCACTTGCACTTCTGGTTTATTTGGGTAAATATATCCTTCTGTGGTCTTTGATGTAGTTGAAGATTAGATAGTTATAGGTACAGTTTTTCTTAGTCATTTGAAAGGTATATTGGATATAAAACTTTAGATTAATAAAGATAAGATAGATGATAGAGTATTTTCTTTAATTTTGCTAAATACAAATAGACTAGATATTGTAACTGTAATTCTTGCTTGATAGCTATTTTGTTATATGTAATTTTGCTATGTTAAAATTGAAACCTTACTTTTTGATTAGACAGAAAGGGGGAAGTGATGTGGGAATGCCTTTCTGTATGCTGTGAATCTCAATCTTTAAATAAAGGAGCTATTTTGGGCCATGACAGGCACCATAGAAGAAGTAGGAGGAGGAATCAGAATACGTAGAAAAGGAGTCAGAGGCAGATCGAGCAAGCCGCCCAAGGAGCAACATGTAAGGAACACAGGTGAGCCACAGGCCACGTGGCAGACAGATTAATACAAATGGGTTGATTTAAGATGTAAGAGTTAGCTAGCAATGTGCCTGAGCCATAGGCCAAACAGCATGAAGTTAATATAAGCATCTGAGTCATTACTTCATTAATTTTTAAAATAATAGACCCACATACTTCAAATACTACTTTTTATACACTTTCCATTTATTATACAACTGTTTTAGGATGACATATTTATTAAGTAAATATCTTAATAAAAACGAGTAAGAATGATTATGGAAATTTTTAGTTCCTTTTTTTTTCATTATGAAAACTATGTCCATGCTGTCATCTCTCTAGCCATCATTTATATAAGATGAAAATCTATTTTTCATACAAATGGAATTACTTTATTTTTATTCATAGATGAATAAGATTTCATTGTTACATTCATCAGTTTCTTTAGTTAGTAACTCAGCTGGTTCTGTATCTTTTTTTCTTCATTTTATTAATTTTTATAAGAAAATTTCTCTTTTATCCATGCCTGTCTTGTTTATTACATTCTTCTTAAATATGTGATGAGTCATGAGGGAAATTTAAAAAAAAGCATGAGTATTATAGTTATTAAGAAAAGAGAATAAATATTTTCATCATCAGGTAAATCTTTTTAAAATGATATCTGTACATCCTTTTTCTCATCTGTGAAAAAATGTATGGTAACAAGCCTATTGGTTTGATTTTGAATTTATAGTAAGGTAAGTATTTTTTTTAAAGGAAACTTTATTTAAGGTAACTCTAAATTTAAAATAATGTCCATTTAAAAGGGACCAAACTGACCTTTTTAGATAGAAAATATAAGCATTGTATATTAAGACACAAAAGTTGTCATATAAAGACTTAGACGTTCAAAGCTATGAGCTAATATGGAAACGCTGGCTTAGCCGTGAATCACCAGTGATATATAAAAGTTTTAGCTTTGGAATGTGATGAAATAAATAGGATAATAAGTGAACAATTGGAATGAGAAAGCTATAACAATGAACCGCTAAAGTTTGTGCACTGTGAATTTTTAAAATGTCAGTCCTACTTTGCATATCTGTCTGTGACAGCACTTTAGTCTGAGGAAAACAGGAAATAACTGAAGCAACATTTATTTCCTTGTTATTTACACATAACAAGAACCGGGTCAATAAAATTATAAAAGTTCTGAGATCATTAACTAAAGAAAAGTCCTGCACTGGATATACATCTGTTATGCTAAGAAGGAACAAGATTAAAAAAGAGATTTACTTTCGATGAAAAGTCCTTGGGTAGACCAGAGTTTCATCCCATTGCTATAAATGGACTTGATTTATAATCTCCCTCAATGTTTTCCATGGGAAAAATGAAAAAAAATATTCATAGAGGAATGTTTATTGTAAAACTTGAGAGTGATGAGCAAGATAATGCCAATTTTAACAAAATAGTGAACATCTAAGGGAACAAATAACAAAATAAATGAGTTAACATCCAAGAACAATATTACATTGAGGATGATGTGTTATCCTCTCCCTGCATTTGATCATGCCACTTTACAGTGTTAGCTAATACTGGCAGCTTTGATTTGATTTGAGGTGTATGTTAATCTTAAATATGTATGGGTAAATTAAAATTTCTCCTGTTCCTAACTAGATTCGGTCAGAAAGCAGATTGAAGATTTTCTGGAGAAGTGAGCAGTACCAGGATTTTGGATAAGGTGGGGGATATTATTCCATCATAAAATCTTGCCTATACATTTGAAATCTATATACATATCATTAAAATATCTACATTACAAATTTATTGGTTATACATTTCATTTCAATGAAACTTTATAATTCTAAGAAAAATGAACAAGACTATTGACAAAGAAGTTAAGATGCATTGGATTTGAGCACAGCCTGAGAAGTGAATATGTAATAGGGTTTTTCACAAGTATAAACTGTGCCCTCTGGGAACCTTGATATTGTGCTTTAGAACTATGCCTTGTGGAAACAGGTCTTGAATGAAAGCTCATCACAAACATATTCTCGTCTTTTCCTCTTACCTGTGAAGAACCCAATTTAATAAAATAAGTCATGCAAAGGTCAGTTTTTTTTAAAAATTATGGTAGCCATTTTTCAACAGAATAAAGAGGTTCCATAGCAAATATGATGTTAATGATATTGTTTTGATGTTACCAAAGAGGTGAGTAGAATGTCATAATAGCATTGACTATCTCTCCAAAATTACAATATAAAAGTACTATGCAAAAATAATGTCATCTTGAATCTGAGTGGAGAATATCAGTAATATTATTAATACTTAAAACTTCTTTTTAATCCCTCTTGGCCACTGACACTTACACTTACTCTACTTTATCTTCTTCCTCTCTCATCTTTTTGCAGCCATATTTTTTATTCCATTATAATTCATATTTACAAAACCTTTCTTATGGTCCTGTTGCTTCTCTGAGTGTTTTACATATGGCATAAGTTCCTTTCTCCCTTTTATCGGACATATTCCCTTCACTATGGCTTTCACCTCTTCTTTTCAAAGGTACTCAACATTTTTATTTTCATTTCTATCTTAAGATACCGACTAAAATATACTAAATTATTAAAATAGTTTAATAAAATCTTTACAAGGATGTCATTCACTTCTAAACTTTATTTTATTTTTTAATGATTAAAACATTTTTTTATTTTTGTGACCAAGTTTTGATATTATTTAATCTTCAACTCTGAACCTTTTGCTGTGTATATAATGGTCATTGATATTTCTATGACTCTTTTAAATTAAATATGCAAAATATATTCATAAAACCTAAATTTTCTCAACTACACATAACTACACTGTGTCTTATACTTTAAATAATTGATAATCTTCAATTCTAGTGTGTTAGTTTTCAATTCTACTACTGACCATTTAAAAACCTTTCTGAATAATGGATGGATCAGGTAATTATTATTTGGAAAAAATTATGATTAATAAGTATGTTAAACAAAAAGTAGATTTGGTTACTGAAAAGTTAGAATATGTTTTTAATATATCATGCATAATAACAGGAAGACAGTTGTGATGATTTTGATATTATAATTTTAATGGACCATCTCCAATCACATTTCACACTATTGATCAAAAACATAGCAGACGTTTTAGAAATAACTTAAATGAGAAACATTAGAAAACACTATATTAAATCTTTGAAATTTGATGTAGTACATTTTAACCCATTTTATGCTTATAATGTATTTATCTTATGGTATATAGGAAGGATATTTCTAAGTAGATGATAGTCACAAACTGAGCAGTGTATAGTTCAAATTAGAGTCAATTAATAGTATAGATAGAGCTAGTATTAAATGAAGTCAAATATACATACACAAATCTGCGCTTTCACACTATTTCCTCTAATTCTTATAATCTCTTACCAAGGTTAATATCATCCATATAAGTCACATATTTCCTAACATCCTATGCTTTTAGACAATATAAGCGTACCAGCCTGTCTTTTGTCATGTTCTCTGACTTTTCCATTTTCCTTTAACAGTAATGCTTTTCCTCAAGTACTTAAAGGTTCTTATCCAAAGCACCTGAGATTTCTGTGGTTTCTTTTCATCAAGAAGCCTGCATGGTTTGCAGACAATGATGTAGAACGTTAAGATACCTACAACCCTCACAATATTAAGTGACAGATGAAAATTAAAATTTAAGTTTCCCATGCCATCTGCATGATTTAGATAATACACTATGGGACATGGTCCATATACTCTGTATCACTTAATTAGATTCAACTGTCTGGAAGATATAAAGTCTTCGGGAATGGAGAGATGGCTCAGCATTTAAAACACCTGCCTAGCAATCATGAGAACGAAAATTCCTGTCTAGAGACCATGCAATTAGTAAGGCATTTTGAATACCTATAAAGTGTGGGAGGATAGTAAGGGGAAGGCTGAAGGCTGACTGAGAGGTAGTGGGAGGACTGAGCAGAGGGGGAGCAGGGGATACATGAATAAAAAAGACATATTTTTATAAAAATAGAAAAATGAAGAAAAAAAAAAGTTGTACCTAGGATTTAGATGCTTTCTTCTGTTGTCTGTACAGAGTTACATGTACAGTTATACATATATGGACAATGAAAACAAAGAGCATAAAATATAAATATAATAAAATTTAAAACAACAAAATAAAATTTCAACAACAAAAACTTAATAATGCAGTAAAAAATAGATCATTAACACAAGTGAATATTTATAAAACAAAAACATGCAAGTAGTAATAAGCTTATTTAAAAGTGGTCACTAACACAAATATCCAGGGAAATAAAAATAAAAACTTCAATGAAATGTCACCTCTCTATAGTTCCAATTATTCTTATAATAAAGACAAAAATCAAGTGCCCATGAGTCTACAAAGACTTTTATATACCTCAGAGGGAACATAAATCAGTACAGCGACCAAGCAGAACATCATGACAATTCCTTTAAAAACAAAATCATACTTGACACAGAATCCTAAAAGCTCAGTATTTTTATATAACCATAGAAACTTTACACATTATTTTAAGTAAAACCTGAAAAATATCTATTTCTGCCTATTCACAGTGACATTAATATTGACTCAATTACGGGCTCCCTTTAAGATAAGTGTACTCATCAACTGTAATATGTACAAAACTGAATGCTTTTCAGTTGAGGAAAATTATAAACTTCATATGAAAAATAAAATAGAAACAAACAATTCTAAATAATCAAACAAGCAAACAGATAAAAATTCTCTGGCTGTCTCACCATTTCATATTTCATTCTGTAGTACAGAGTTATAGTAAAATAAAACTAAATGATATTGGCATAAAGTAGATACATAGATTAACAGGATCAACATTAAGGACAAGATATGAATCCACAAATCTATGACCACCTCATTTTGATAGAGTATTCATAAAATGACAATGGAAAAATAGCATCTTTTATTTTATAACTGGATGTTGGCATGTTGAAGAATGGAAATAGATCTAACCACACAAAACTCAAACCAAAGGCTTCAACATAAAACAAGACACACTAAACCAAATCGAAAAGCATGTAGTGAAGAACCTAGAACTCATTGACACAGGAGATGACTTTTGGTATAGAATGATAATAAGGCAGGCATTGGGATCAACAATTTATAAATGGAATCACATGAAACTCAAAATTTTTTTTCTGTAAGGCAACGGACATTATCATTTATACAAATAGACAGACTATGAAATGAGAAAGGATTTTATCATTTCTATATTTGGTATATTGATGTGCAAATGTCTTTCTGTATGCTGTGAATATCAATTTTTAAATAAAGGTGCTGTTTTGGCCCATGACAGGCACCATAGAAAAAGTAGGAGGAGAAGTCAGAGCATAGGTAGGAGAAGCAGGGCGGAGTCAGACAGAGGGAGCAGAAGCCCAAAGGAGCAACATGTAAGGAACACAGGTGAGCCACGGGCCACGTGGCAGACAGATTAATGAGAATGGGTTGAGTTAAGATTAAAGAGCTAGCTAGCAATGTGCCTGAGTCATAGGCCAAACAGCATGAACTTAATATAAGTGTCTGAATCATTTCTGGGGCCTGAGCCACTGTGGGTGGCTAAGGGGTCTGGGGCTGCATGTCTGTGGGTCTGGACCTCTGGCCACTTGGGACCAAAAAACCTTATTACAACAGAATATGACTAGTATCCAAAATATATAAGGAACTCAAGAAACTAGATATCAAAAACCCAATAACCAATTCAAAATGAGTACAGATATAAACAGAGAATTCCCAATAGAAGAAGCTAAAATGATGAGAAACAAAGTAACATTCAACATTTGTAGCTATCAGAGAAATACAAATCAAAACAACTCTGAGATTCCATCTTACACATGCTAAAATGGCTAAGATCAATAAAAAGTGATACTGCATGCAAACTAGAATTTAGAACAAGGAGATACTTATTCTTTGCTAGTGGGAGTACAAACTTGTACACACAGCTAAAGAAACCATTATAGTTATTACTCAGAAAGTTGGAAATCCGTCTACTTCTGAATCAAGGTATACCACTCTTGGGCAAATACCCAACGGATGCTTCATCTTACCACAATGACACTTGCACAGACATGTTCATTCTTGCTTTGTTCATTAAAGCCAAAAACTGGGAACAACCTAAATATACCTCAATAGTAGAACGGATAAAGAAGATGTACATTTACAAAATAGGCTACCACTTAACTGTTAAAAAAAAAATCATGAAAGTTTCAGGCAGATGGATGGAAGTAAAAAATAATTCTTAGTGAGATAACCTTGATTCAGAAACATAAATATGAACCAATTAACTTAAATGTGGATATTAACTACTAAATAGATGATAACTGTCCTACAGTCTGTCAACCCAGAGAGGTTAGGAATAGATGAAAGACATAATAGTGTACACATGGAAGGGTGAAATAATACTTAATAGTGTACTTCTTTGGAAAGTTAAAATAGAATAGATTTTACAGTTGAACTGGAAGTGTGTAGGGACGGGAACTGGATGATCATGTAGGAAGCAGGAAGGGGATAATGATGAGGGAGTGAATACAAGACAGACTGCTAAAAATAAGGAACACTAGAGCAGTGAAATGGAAACCTAGTGGAAACCTCCTAAAATATATGAAGGTGATGATAAAGAGGTCTGATAGTGAAGGAGAAGGAATCTCAACTAGGCATCTCTTGTCAGAAGACAAGGCTTCCAATAACAGAATTGAATTGCATTCAATTGAGATGTTAGCCAAGAGGATCCCATGAAAATCTGGTAAGAACACAAGCTGTTGCAAAGACCATGGATTTCCCCCCCAAAACTGACAGAGGACAACCAAACACTTGCCCAACTCATTGAACTGAAATTTAATTGGTACTCACATGGAACCGTCACCTCTATGTTCTAGTGTTTTTGATGTGGAAAAAAAAAAATCAGTAAGCTACCATACGTAATCAGAAACCAGCCAAAAAATCTTTGACCTGCAATCTGTCCTGCTTGCAAGATATGATAGGGCAATGGTGGTACAGAACTTATGGGAGTTAATAAACAATGTCTGATTTGAAAGTGATGAAAACAGTAGGGTGACAAACGACTAGAGGCTGGACAGCAGAGACATAGGGTAAATAAAACAGTACTGGTCAAAACAAATTATCAATAAAATGACTCCTCAGGATTTTGTGCTATACTTGTATATCAGTGCCCTATCCAATGACCACCAGAGAAGCATCCTCTCCCACCACACCTGACAACAGATTCAGAGACTTTCAGTCAGATATTACATGGAGAGAAACTTGGAACATATAACTCTAAGTGGGGTGTCTTCATAAAATTTCACCTGCCAGAACTCACAGATTTCTGCAGAAATGGAGGCATAAAGAGTGTAAGAGTCAAAAGGGATGAAGGCCACCATGAGAGTAAGGCTTCTGACTCAAGCAAGAAAGGCTTAGATGAATTCACAGAGGCTGAAGCAGTAAGGACATGTGTAGGCAGAGTTCACTTAGAAGGCACCAGTACCAGACAGATATTTATTAAAATATAAATCAGAACTCACGGTACAGTTAACAGATTACAGTAGCACCTGAACAGGGACTGGAGTCTGGAACGGTGAACGAGTGATGGACAGACTGTGGAGTCGATCCTATCCCCAATCATCCAGGAACCAGGAAGAGAGCGTCTCGTGTTCCAGAAGCCCCTTTTCAATGGGCTTTCCCCGCCCCCTTCAGGGGCCAGGTGCCCTGTATAAGTGTCTTTTGACCTTATCAGCTGACACCTGAATCCCACAACAGACATAGTTATCACAGATCTGCATACAATCCTTTGTGTGTGTGTGTGTGTGTGTGTGTGTGTGTGTGTGTGTGTGTATCTTAATTTACTACTTTGATGGGACTCTTGAGCATGTGAATGTGTCTCCGATTCTTGTGCTTGCTCTTAGGACACTTTTTCTTCTGTTGGTTCACGGTCTCTATCCACAATGTGATAGATTTTGGTTTTTCTTATGTTTTATTTTTATCATATATGGTTGATGTTTATTAGCAACTTGTTATTTTCTAATAAGAGACAAAAAACAAAGCGGATCAGAAGTGGGGGCAGTAAGATACTGATGGAATCATAGAGAGTAATCAGGATATATTGTATGGAAAAATAAACTATAAATAAATAAAACAGAAAAAAGAATGAAACTATGGTTGTCTCAGGTAAATAAGGACATTTGGTATATGTGTGTCCAAGGTACACATTCACATAATGAATGAACTTATATTATTAACACAAATTATAACAGCAGCATGCCCCACTATTGTATTAGTAAGTAACCATGTGTCTATTCTGACATACTTATCTGGTCACTGTTATGTCCTACCATTCAGTAGATTAGTGTGTTAAAGTTCATGAAGCATTTTAAATATTATTTTATTTTTCTAATAAAAATTAAAACAAAATTCCATAATTTTAGTGAAAATGGATAGAGCTACAAAATATGTTATTAAATGGAATAATTCAGCTAGATTTATTTTTTTCCTGTATTGAAAATAGTCTATTTTTTTTATACAGTATTTTCTGATCATGGTTTTACTTCCCTCAACTCCTCAAGGATTCTCCACAACTCCTTCTATTCAAATTCCCATCTGTCTTGCTGTAGAAAACAGATATCTGAATAATGATAATAAAAGCAAAACAAACAATCTAGAATCCCCTGAAAACATCAAACCAGAATTTATAATATATATATAAATTGTGTATAAATATATATACACAAAGGGCATGTAAGGTTAAAAGCAAAGAACAAACCAACAAAAGCCTGAGAATAATTATGAGGAAGAAACCTCCAAATATGCCATTGTTCCTTCCGTGCTGGTCATCTTCTGCTAGGCATAGCACTTGGACTTAGGAGTGGTTTTTATCCCCAGGAAAAATCCACAGGGGAGACCTGGATTTTCTTTTGTGAGGTCTTACTGATGAAACGGAGATGACACAGAAAACAGTGCAGAAAAGGTTACTAATGGCTGAAGAAAGAAGAGGAAAAAGAAAGCTTATTGAGATTAAATAAAGGTCAATAAAGCACCAAGAGAATTAGATGCAGTACTTTACGGCTTCTCTCTCAAGATGACCGCAACAGTCTGTGACTGCTCCCGATACATCTCACAGTAACCAGTGACAAAGCTGGAGAGAGAAATTGGTGGTAGATGGGAGAAAAGATGGCTGAGGGAAATCGGATTTGATTTAACCAAAACATGTTATATTTAATGTATGAAATTCCCAAAGGAAAAAAAAATAGTCAATGTCATACTAGAAAGAAAACATAGCTAATGTGTTGCGTACTCTGAAGACTCAAAATCAGAAAATGTATAGCCTTTTTGAAGTTTGAAAACTTTCATATTAAAATGTCGTTACTTCTCTTGGTTTAATTACTTTGTCTCTTCACTTATCTTCCTATGGCAGGGTTTTAAAGGTGGGAATTCAATGTTTTTATTTGACTTTGTGATTTAATTTAAGATCTAGTATTTAGTGTTTATGTCAATTCTTGCTTAGTTCAGGCATACAGTTTGTTATTGTTTAGTTCTAATTTTTATGTAAAAATTCAACCAATAGCTAATTGTGAATAACAGGAGTCCATTCTATTCTGCTCTAGTATCTTGAACACTAGGCAGAAGTAGCTTATCAATATAAAGATATCAAACTACTTCCAATGTGCCATTGAAAGCAGTAGATTAGATTATACTGATTAGTAGATTTATTCAGCCAGTATATATTAACATCTGAGTGAAGAAATGTTATTTCTGCATTATCCTTATCCATTTGCTTTTATATTCTAATGGATATAATTTTATATAGATGGTGATTTTTAATATATGTTTTTTATTTTCATTTTTAAAAGTCATCTCCATCAATGTATCCCCCTGCTCCTTCTCCCTTCCTTCCTCCCAAACCCTCCCAGCCAGCCCTCAGCATTGCCCCTTTCATCCACCACCCATCCTCTCCCCCAAGATGGGTCAGCCCAGAGATACACATCCACTCCAGGGACATCTTATTCACTCATCTCAATGCCAATGCTGGGCTGGGTGTTTCTCTAGGGAATGGGCTCCAGGTACCAGCCCATGAACAGGAACACGGTCTGATCCCACTCCTTGTGACTGCACACACTCATGGCTTTCAAAAGCTGCCACTCCCAGAGGGCCCAGCTACCCCTCCTGATGGGTCTCCAATTGCAATTCCCCATTCAGTGAGCTCCCCAGAGCTCTGGTCAGTCATCACCATGGGAACCTTCCTCATAATCCCTATCCCCCTGTTAATACAGACTCTCCTCCCCTTCTCTCAGCTGAACTAGGAGCTCTGCCCAGTGCTGAGCCTTGGATCTCTGCCTCTACCTCCATTCCCTGCTGGATGCAGGTTCTGTGATGACACCTAGGATGTTTACTCATTTGATTATAGGGAAAGTCTCATTTACACACCCCTCCATACATGGTGAGTTTTCAAGATGGAAAGTTATTTTTAGTATGTTTTGCTGAACTGTCAACATAGCTTTAAATGAAAGGAAAATAACATGGTAATTTATTCAGATAGAAAGATTTTCCTCCCAGATTTAAAGTCCAAATGATATAAATGATCATGAAGATGTCAGAAGTAGCTGCGAATACTGCTGTAAAGGTAACATATCTTCTCTAGGAAAATCAAAGCATAGTGCTATAGGAGAACAATTTTTGTTATTAAGAAAACACAAAAAATAAATAGGGCTATTTATTTATTTATTTATTTATTTATTTATTTATTTATTTGCATTGGCTGCATAATAACATACATTTCTATGTATCTAAATATGTTTCTCTTTGGAAGAGGAACAATCCAATAAAGAAAAGAGAACCAATCAAAACACTGAATTATAGAAAACATTTGACACATCTATAAAAGACTCCCTTACCTAAGGCTCAAGCAGTATTGCAAAAGAGGGATCAGATAGATTCTAAGAGCCACAAGATCCAGATTGCTGTGGGATTTGATTTCCTAGTAGTATCAGAAGCTAAACTCATAAATTCTCACCAACATGACTGCCCAAACAAAAGCTGAAGAATAAAGACAGCAGTGAACATGCCTAAGTGAATGGGAAAGAGCCTGTGTGTAGGGGGATTAGGTTGATCCATTGTAAATAATTGTCCCTGCCTATGAGTTTAATAAAAAGCCCTGATTGGCCAAAGGCAGACAGGAAGTGTGGGCGGGGCCAGAAGAATCAGAGGATAACTATGCTGCTCTGAGAAAAGGTACTGAGACACATGGCTGAACAGGAAAAGAGTCACGGGTTAGATTAAGGGTAAAGAGTTAGCTAGTTATATGTCTGGACCTTAGGCTGATCAGCCTAAAACTATTGTAAACATCTGTGTGTCTCTGTGGGTCTGTGGGTCTTTGGGTCTGCGGGTCTAAACCTTGAGGCTAGGCCCGAAAGTCCAGACCAGAAACCTCTTACGACACCTGTGAGAACTCACCCAGGAACAAAGAGCTGTAGATAACTGAGGGTAGATAGAAGCAGGAGAGGAGGTCTTCCCCAAGAAGGACACACCAATTGGTTGTTCAGTACAGAATGGTTAGCCCTAAATACATGCATAAAATTATTTCCTTTTTCCATATCTGTAAAATTACATATATATGTATGTATGTATGCTGCAAATATATATATATATATATATATATATATATATATGTATGTATGTATTTATGCAAGCAACACATATGTGTCAAGGGAAGCCATGAATGACACCCACGATATGTGCATGTGAGGATTCAAAGAAAAAAAAAAGGGGGAAGGAGAAATGTAACCAAATTATAATCTCAAAACATTTAAAAATAAATTTTAATAAATAATTGTGTTTAAGGCTGGGGTGAAGGCTTATTTGGAAAAGCCCTTGCCATACAGGCATTAGAACTTAAGTTAGGCAGTGATCACTGACTCGAGCTAGGCAAATGGTATGTACTTGTAATCTCAGTACCGGGAAGGCAGAGCCAGGCAGATAAGGGGGCCTTGCTCAATGTACTCCACCTTCAATCATTAATATTGTATCAACAACACCATCATCAACAGCAAAGTTTGCTAATACCTACACTTGTGCATTCATGTGTCCTGGTGTGTGTGTGTGTGTGTGTGTGTGTGTGTGTGTGTGTGTGTGTGTGTGTGTGTCTGTATGTGTCTGTGTCTGTGTATGTGTGTGTGTCTGTATGTGTCTATGTCTGTGTGTGTGTGTATGTCTGTGTGTCTGTGTGTGTCTGTGTCTATGTGTGTGTGTGTGTGTCTGTGTCTACGTGTGTGTGTTTGTGTGTGTCTCTGTGTTTGTGTGTCTGTGTGTCTGTGTGCGTGTGTGTCTGTATGTATCTGTGTCTATGTGTGTCTGTGTGTGTGTGTATGTCTGTGTCTGTGTGTGTGTGTATGTCTGTGTCTGTGTATGTCTGTGTCTGTGTGTGTGTGTATGTCTCTGTGTGTGTGTGTGTGTGTGTGTCTGTGTCTGTGTCTGTGTCTGTGTGTGAATGAATGCCCAGGAAAGAAAAGATATTGAATCCCTTGTTACAGGAGTTCCTGTCATTTGTAAGCCGCCTTCAGATCCAAACTTGAGATCCAAATTCTGGTCTTCATGACTCAACATTGAAAACTCTTAACCTATGAACATTTGATCTAGCTCCTCATTGATAATTTTAATGTTAATTAAAATATCTAGGCAGATAGCCAACTGCTAGGAATATTTAAAATATTTCAAACAGAACCTAGAGTAAAATTAAAAGAAAACTCATATAGAATAGCAAAACAACATAATTCATGGAGTTCCTAATATTTATCTTTATAATAAAACATTCTGGAAGTAAATACTTCAAGAATTTCACCATTTATCTAAAGTTGTTTTTAAAATGGTGGAGATAAATACATTATAAGTATCTAACATATATACCAATGGCAAACTGAAGCAACCTTATCTCCTAATCTTGGTTCCATATCCGATTCACTGTAAAGGAATGTACCCTCCCATCTTCCCTCAGTTTTCAAAATTGAGACCCAGCCCATGCCCTGCTTTATTAAATTTTTCCTGTCCTTAGTGTGGACTCTTGAATTCACTTTAACCATGTAGCTAGGCTGCATTTGCACTTAAGATTTGTAAACACATAAAAAACAATACAACTCCATTTAAAGGAATAGATTGGGAAAAAAGAAAACAGCGGATATTTTAATGTTATCTCTGTGCACCACACAGTAGCAGGTTCCTGCATATAACTAAATAGACTCCTTGTGGTTCTGTGAGGCTATACTTTCAGTGTGGTAAAAACAGTTACAGGGAGAATCACCACATAAAAAAGGAATGACTGAGCTTCACTTAGAGTCCATAAGCTATAAAAGGCTTTTTAGCTAAGTTGTCGTATTCTGAGAGTATGGTTAAATGTAGAGATGCAAACTCTCTCTTCTCTTCCTGTAAAATGTTTTTCTGATTACAATGTTTAGAACTCTTGGCCTAAAAGAATTCCAAAGCAAGTTATTTAATTTGACTCCATATTTAGACCTAGCACTGAAAGCACACAATGAGGTAAGTTTACGGGCACTATCACGTTTTCTTGGTAGTTTTTAGTTTTATCATAATATTTTATAATTATTTTCATATTATTTATGTTGATCATATTACTTCTATTGCCCAACTGTCAATTTCAACCCCTTCCAGGTCCTCCTTGACATTATACCTGCCTCTCCCCTCAAAAAATGAAACTATAAAACAAACAATATATAAGAAAACCAATATATTTTTAGTTACGATTGTTTTACTTATGGCTCAGGCTCATTACCAGTTGGTTCTTACAGCTTAACACATTTTTATTAATCTATTGTATTGTCTCCTGGCTTACCTGTGTTCTCTACATCTTGTTTTCTGGGCAGCCACCTGCAACGTTTACCTGATTCTGCCCTACATATTCTTTACCTCTGCTTGGACTTCTCACATTTCTATAAACTTCCTTGCCATGGGCAAAACCAACTTTCTTTTTTTAATTGACAAATAGTAATATAGTATATTCAAAGTGTATAAGAAGACATCCCGTATCGCTTAAATTTTTCTGTCTTAATCAAATGTATGGTTTTAATTTTAACATAGTAAAATTACATATAATCAAACAGTTATTAAGCAAGAAATATACTTCTAATATCTAGTCCATTTTTATTTAGCAAAATTAAATGATATACACTATCATTTATTCTATGAGTTAAGGTTTTATATGTAATTTACCTTTAGGCTAAAGATGGATGCCTCGATGCTACAAAGAAACTTTGGTTGACTGTCCAGACAGCCAGATGTCTCTTGTAATTTTTAGAAATTAGAAGTTGCTTAAAAAGCCCTTCCTGTTTACTCAAGTAATATTATAACTTTCGTTAGTCTTTGATGGAGTTGAAGACCAGATAGTTAAAATTTTCCATAGTTATGATAAAAGGAAAATTATATGGAAAACATTTGTGTGTTTTTTTTAAAGCAAACTAAAAGGCACATATAACAAACCTAGATTTAATGCTGTGTTTATCATGTAATCTTGGTCATAGCACCCAAACTTGAGTGTGGATGACATCCAGATTGACTCCATTAGGAAAAAATTATTTTTCCATGGCCTCATTAGCATCAATTTAAAATAACTCTTTGGTTAGAGGTAGGGCTCTGTGCCTACTCTTCCTTCTCAGTGTTGGAATTTTGTCCAGTTGGAACCTGTGGAGATCTTAGAATATTTTTTAAATATACTCCCTCAGATTCATCACTGTGTTCAATTGTTAAAGAAATGGCACTGTAACAAGGTAGTTTGAGGACATATGATTATTTCTGCATAAATATACATATATTACTTTTAAAATATAGTGTATACATCATATTATTTAATTAAAATAATTTAAAGTTGGTAAGCTGACAGGTAAAGATACTGTGTTAACAAATTTTGTTTTTACCATATTATTACAGTGAATATCAATTTCCTAAAATGACCTTTAGACTCTGTCATCAGGAATAACACTTTATGGTAATCCTCTCATTCTATAGGCAGAATATATAAATATGAAAGTGATAAATACTTACCCTATTGAGTAAAATTAACTTGGTTCAGAGTTAAGTCTACTGGAAAAATTTTCAGATATGTATACAAGTGATTCATACCTGCTCAACCTGGGAAAGTAAATAGCCATGCACTCAACTACTTTTGAGCCAGATGGGAAAAAAAATCATAATAATAAATAAGATAAATAAAAAATGAACGAATACATCAATAAACAAAATAAATAAGTAAATTTAAATAAAAACTAAGCTGAGAATATTTTAAAAATAATTGCTTCATATAATGAAGTCTTCGAAAATCTCTAATCTTACAGAGAACATCTAGTGACTTAGAGAAAAATATTTTTCAATGTATATATTCATTTAGTAGCATAAATGGATAAATCCACATATATTATATGATATAAAAATATATTTATGCTATGCTGTTTTTGGATCTCAGAAGATTTTACCTGGTGTTGAGAAGGCAAATCCATAAATTTTCCCAAGAAATAATCCCCTTGCCTGAGCCCCCAGTTCCAAGTATAAAATAACAAAGAGAGTGATATTTATATAGAATAAACCTATGGAATAACAATGTTAAAAATTAAGATAAGTTTTTAAATGACTTTTCTTTTTTCATTTCATTTGTTCTATTTCATGTTATTCTAAAGTCAATCAATACTGACATGGCAGCAGTTTTTGAGGATTTGGAATGCAAATTTTATTTTCTTAAAGCTTTTTGGAATACAGCTTAAGTTACATACAGTAAATATCTTCTAACTCCATGGCAGGGTTTACAACATAAGATTAGGTAAACTGTGTTGAGGTTAATTTGACTAAATCAATAAGTCAAATTATTTTTCTTTTGTTTTTCAAGAAAGGCTTTGTCTGTGTAACTGTGGATCTCACTCTGTATACCAGACTGGATTTGTAATCAGAGATCTGGCTGCCTCTGCTTCCTGGTGCTGGGACTAAAGGTATGTCCTACCCTTGCCAAGCCCCATGCCACTTTTTTTTTTTAGTTTTTCTTAATTAAATTATTTATTTTCTATTTTTTTATTTACAAATTATATCATCTTTATGTACGTATTCCCATGCTCTCCTTCTCTTCCCTCCTCCCAATCCAGCCAGTCAGCCTTCAGCCTCGTCTCTCCCCATCTACCCATTCCCTCTCCCAAATGGGCAAGAAGTCCCAAAGTTGGCCAGCTCAGTGGCACATCTACTCCAGGCAAGTCTGACCCACTCATCCTAAAGTAAAGACTAGGTTAGGTGTTCCTCAGCAGGGAATGGGCTCCAAGATGCCAGATCCCACCCCTCGAGGCTCCACATACTGCTGATACCAATGGACAGTTGCCTACTCTTGGAGGGTCTAGCTCCTTTTCCCGATAGATCCCAATGGCCACACCACACTGAATGTTTCCAATCTCATCTGTCACTTCTTTTTAACTTTATGATTCAAAAACATAGCAAAGACAAAGTAAAATACTCTTATGAACTAGTAAAAAGTCGTATTTAAAATTAAATAGTATATTTGTCTAAATGATCTGTCAGTGCAAGAGAAATTTCATTGATGAAGGTCTAGGACCACCTGAACTGAACAAGACAGAATCAAAAAACATGCCAAAGTGAAGGAGATAAGACCACAAGGCTGCAACCATATACAGAGGATTGTGGGCAACTCAGAGATGCCGAGACCAAAAGAACCAGTTTTTCCAGAGAAGAGCACACTAATTGGTTATCCAATTTTAAATCATCAGCCCTAAAACTATATAAATGAGTAAAATTACACAGCTGGAGCACAACATATTTAGGAATACACATGTATAATATATAACCATAATTAATAAAAAAGAGGCCATGAGCTTTACATGCAGGAAAGGAGAGTGGTATATGGAACAATTTGGAGAGAAAAAAGCCAAGGGAGAAATGATACAATCATACTCTCAAAACTCAAAGAAAAAATAGAACACATCAACTTATGAATATACATTTATCCTTAGTATTTATCTGTTACTCTGGCTGAATTTTTAGTAATTATTTTTCTGAGCATCTACCTGTTTTGACTCCATCCCCATTCTGACATACTGTAAGGCAATGCTTAGTGTATGTGTAAAATTTGTCTGGAATATTTATCAAATCAATTAGAAACAATTTTTGTATTTGATGCTAGCACAGCAGTGAGCAAAAATGCAAGCAACTGGTACGTTTTTTTCTTGAAGCAATATGCTATATGAACAAAGTGTGAAAGCCAAGGATGTAACTCACAGCAGTTAAAACGTTAAATTCGACTTCTTCCTCCTTTTTAATGATATCACTAAATGCCGACCATAAACCAGGCCATGGGAGAAATAGCTTACTTTCTTAATTTACATGCCAATGAAAGCTATGTCTTATTTTATTGGGGGTGGGGGGCTGAAGGATACATTATGTTAACACAATGTAAAGAGTTTTAAAATCTTGGCACATTCTTCCTGTCGATTCTCATTTCCTATGATCCTTAAATATAAATTTTTATTATGTTTCATGACTTTTTCATGACTATTACTCCCTGAGAAGTTATTGGTCTAAAAACTATTGCAATGTTTAACATGGATAATGAATATAGATGTGACAGGCAAGGTGAAAGCACACATCTTATTTCTTCTTAATTATTTTTGTAGTAAATTCTCAGTGCAGACATTCCAAATAAAGCAGTTTTGTTCAATCTTTATGGTTCCTTCTTTCCAATGATTCTATAGCAGCCTATATTTTAATTGAGCTCAGTAAACAATGCTTTTAATAGGTCTTTATACCTTTATGTAAATTCACAGCAGGATCAATAAGGCTCACAAATGCACCAAGCACTTCAACATACACAAATGTGCAGTAGCTAAAACATCACAATATTTAATGATATTTTAGAGAAATCAAAACATATTGACGAACAGAAAGCATATCAAAAGAGGGGTGAGTGAAATGCATTATATAATCCAAATTCAATACTGAGAAAAGTTCAGTTTTGTTGTAAAAATTTGACCTTCTAACAGTCATTACAATGAAAACTTGTACAGTACAACGCCCTCTGTGTCGGATAAAGCATCCTCCTTAGTTTCGGTATGGAACATAAGGGAGCCGCTTGCCAGCTGCACAGAGCATAGCTTCATGAGTATATAACTGTATTTAAATCATTTATACATCACATTTTGCAAAAGCAATAGAAAATGTGTTCTTTTACATTCATGGTTAGTATATGGAACAGATGGTGAAAAGCTCAGTTTAAACTAATATGGGCATTAAAGTAACAGATACAGCATGCATTCCATGATGTAGTCGAAGCTTAATTCAGTATAAAATAAGCTTGTGGCATTTGAGAATATTAAAGACAATGTATCCTTTGATACCATTTGTTTATATGAAAAGAATTGGTACCACAGTGTTATTCATAAGAACTTGAAAGTAAATAATGTATCATATATTCAATAAGTAATATTAACAAAGTACCTGTAGTTTGAAATAGCTGCCTCATATTAAATTGCACAAGAAGATGTATAGACATGATACCTGGCTTGAAGATAAGTGTCTGCTCAGGCAGAGCAGTGGGGGCGGCCAAAAAGCATCCATGTGATATGGTTAGCTTATAGCACTTCAATTTGTAATGAGTCTGAGTGGTATTGCTATGGTTCATGAAAACGTAGTAACCAAACTATGTTAATAGGTTATAGCGGAATCTGGAACAGACTACCTGACCCTCACCCTTTGTGTAGGCACAAGGAACAGAAATTATATATATATACTATATTACTATATATATATATAATAGAAACTATATATATATTATAGAACAGAAATTATATATATATATACTATATTACTATATATACTAAATTACTATATATATAGTAAATATGTGTGTTTGTATACATATATATGCATATATATCTGTATAAGTGTGTGTGTGTGTTTGGTTCAAATATTATTTACTCCTTTTTGTTCAAGTAAATGAAGACAAATTCAGAAAACAATTTTAAGAACAAAACATTATTGATCAACAATTGAAACACAAGAAGGCCATTTTCTATATGGAAGCACTCTTTAGCATTAGCTTTGTTTATATCATCTCCTGATTGTTAGCATATACTAAATAGATTATTCATCCCATACTTTTATACAAATTTACATTTGGTACAAATGGTAGTAAATCATATATTGTTCTGTGTTTTAACATGGAATTTTTTGTCTATTGTTTTTTTCAGTTAGATATCATTACTTGCATGGCCCTACTTAGGATCATCTTAATGTAATTCATAGCACTTATTTGCAAACTCTTGTCTACCAAACAAAACTTAAAATTTTAATTCTCCATATTTTCTCTGACATAAAATACGGTTAACTTCAAATCAAACATATTCATTTATAAATAATGAGTATTTCAATAACAATATTCATCCTTGTTCCAATTCCTTGCTTTATCCACCAAAACATAAGCATAGAGAAGAACCATTTAATAAAAAAAAACATACTATATACTCCTCGTTAATTTATATTTCTTTATTTAAATAATTTATTCTTTAAAAATTTATATTATTTATATGCATGTGTATACTCATTGAGTCCACAAGGTCCGAACTGGTCATTGAACCCTTGGAACTAAAGTTACAGGCAACAGTGAGCTCTTCAGTGTGTGTGCTCTGAACCAAAACTGATCCTGTACAAAAACAGGAAGTGTTCTTAGTCACTGAGCAATCTCTCCAGCCATGACTAGTGAGATTTGAAACCTGCATGTATTAGTGTATTGCTTAAGAAAAATAAGTGATTTAAAAATTAAGTTCAGAACAGCATTAGAAAAACAGTTCACTTAAATCAATAGTCCTTCTTTCCTGTGATTCCCCAGTTATAGAGACTTGTTTGAGTGGCTTCAGAACTTTGCTTTCTAAAGGATGTAGCAATGCAAATTTAAAGAGGTCTTCATTTAGCCAGCCTTCTCTCCGAGTGCTTTTTTTAACTTAGTCCATCATCTAGCTTCTTCCCAAGTGTTGAGTTGCAAGCTTGAGGATGACAGAGCTTGTGAGTAAATCTACATTATTCTTTCTAAGATAACTCAGTGAGTATTCTAAGCAGAAATTTCCAGGTGATTTGGAGAATATGGGGCATTGTTTGTATGGAATGTGTCTTATATGGCTCTTGGTGAGGCATCTGGTAATCTAATGAAGCTCTCTAAAGGTAGAAACAAATTGTTTACTTAAAAACATTAAAATGCCATTTTGCAGCATTTAAGTATGAAATAATAAGCATTGGAGATAAAGAAAATTGCATCTGCACATTTAAAAGTAATTTTATATTGAAGTCACCCATAATGGAAGCCGTGATCATTGAAATATGTGCACCTGCTTGTATTTGATTACGGCATCACAGTCTCACTATCTATATTCTCTAAATACATCTTGTTCATCTGCACCTAAAATTTGTCTTAATGATGGTACATTCAAATTTAGGCAGATGTTCAGAGAATATGTTTATGAAATACATCATTAAGTACATAGTCCATCAAAACTACTGAAGTTTAGCAACCTCATCTATCCAAATATATTCATTTTTCAAATAAATATTTATTTGCTTATCTAATTGAATTTTCTGTGAGGAAACCCTATTCCATGACAGTACTAAGTTAACACTTAGTAAATATCTGAATATTATATTATCTAAATAAAAGGAATAGAGTAAGTTTTGAACATCTAAATATTCTTTAATTTTGTTAACAAATGTCTTTCATAAATGAATTTATTATCAAAATCTAAATCAATACATTATATTTAAATAATGCTTAAAATTGCATGAAACACATTGAGGAAACTTATTTTTCATGTAAGTCATTAAGTTAGGTGACAGAAATAATGCTAACCTGGTACTACAGTGAAAAAATTAAGTCAGAATAGTTCGACAATTTACCCACATTTAAGTACAAATAAGTGACAGACCCAAAGATCAACCAATTGTTCTGTACTCATGATCTAGACTTTATGGTGCTCACAAACACATTCCACAGAAGAAATGATGGCACTATAATGATAAGAATTTCACCCATAATGAAAGAAATCTAGGAAGAAACCTTACATTTTTTTTCAAAACTTAAAATTAACTACAGACTTTCATATAATTTTCAAAAATACTCCTAGAAAATAGCAAGCATAAGCTGTGTTAGCATTAGGCATCATGGTGACTTTTAGATGCAAAACTAATTTAGAACCTATAAACAGATAAGATGAACTTGGATAAAATTAAATTATTTCTCTTCTTCAACTATCATAATATCTCTAAAACAGCAAAACATACCTCAAAAGATATCAAGTAAAAATATAATATAATATAAATATCATACAAAGAACTATAAGAGTTCATCAATAGAAAATAGCATGAGCACAAAGAAGCCATAAATAATGAAAGAAAAAAGATATTAAGAGAGACAAACATGAGTTCCAAAGCCTGTTGTCAGAGAATTAGAAATTACATTGAGAGATAAACATTATCTGCAACAGAATAAACACATTCTGTAGAATGATCATGCCACAAATGTTACTTAGGTTTTCGGGCAGAAAGAACTCTCATCCATCACTGATGAGAAGAAAAACTCATATAACCATTGTGGAACAGAGTTTTATAGTTATTAAAAACCTTTTCATATTTTGTAACATGATTTAGCATTTATTCTTCACAATATCCATTCAGACATATTTTAAATTTACTCCCCCCAAAAAAGAAAACCCTTCACGCAGATATTTATGGTACCTTCACTTATAATTTTTTTAGACTGAGAATAAATCAAGTGGTATTTTTGTGGGTGACTGAACAAGTTAAATATATGATATATGGATAATAGAACATTATTAACACTAAATAGAAATTAGATTGCATTCCACATAATTGTATGAGAAGTCTAGGCTAACAGACATGAAAACATAAACATTAAAATTAAGTGGTTCTATTATGTATTATTTTCAGTAGAGGGTAATATAGAAAACCTATGGAGCCTGTAAAAAGATAAGTGGATGTTTGTTTCTTATTGTTTTGGTGAGTTTTTTGGAGCACAACTCCCTTTGCTAAATGGTGAATACAAATTAGTATAACTTGTTGAAACTTACAGAATAATATATATATAAACATACAAGTTATATATTAAGTAGATGTGTTACTCTGGTGAAATTCTTAATATTTTTTACCCAAAAATAAGATCTTTCACAAAACCACTTTAGGATAATTGATAATAATGCTATTCTTCTCAGTAATCCTTTAGTCAAAACCTTCTGCCCCAGCTTAAACCTGCTGAAGAGCCTAAAGGGATGTCATACAGAATGATAACTGCAAATCTCCCTGCCTCGAGGTAACAACAGGATACCCAAGAGGATTTTTATGAGGGCCCAGTCTAGTGAGGAACATTTACCAGAAACCAGAGGCCTTGAACCAGACTTACTGAAATGAACACTTTGTGGTGGGGCTGATTAGATGAAAGTGATAGACTGCGTGACACACAGCAGCTCCCAATGACACTAGAGTAGATGAAGAGGTGGAGGAAGGATGCAGGATCTAGGTAATGGGGTTTGGGTTCTTTCCTTTTAATTAATTTGGGGGAGTGGCATACTATGGCGGTGAGGGGCATATATGGAGGGAATGGGAGATAAAAGGGATTGGGATGGATGATGTGAAATTTCCAAAGAATCAATAAAGAAATATAATTTTTTAAAAAAATAACTCTGTCCTAATCTCTAATTTACTCTTACCTCATGTAACACACATTCTATCTTGAAATCCTTTTGGCTTTGTTCTAAATGTGACTTTTCAGAAGTTAATCAGCTCTTAAGTCTTTCATGCTGTTATTTTGCCCCAAATAGCACAGAAGCGCCTTGATATCTTCTGAAGCTTTGAATTGATGCTCTGCTCTTCATCCCTCCGAATTCCCACCAGCAGTCTACAGTACCAGAGTCAACACACACGTTTTAAAAACTACGTTGATTAAATAATTCCTTTGCAGAATGTGTGACTGTTGACTCATTGTGTCAAATTCAAGCCTTTAACCTTATATTAACGTAACAACCTGACCTGTAAAAAAAACATAAACTCATTGCCCCCTCTCTTTCACCCAATTCGTAGATTTATATCACTTTCAATTTTATTAACTTGTTAGGAAAACAATGATTTAATTGACAATGACTTCCCACTGAAAGTACCAATAGATTCTCACGGAGAGGACAGACTGAGAGCCTCCGTAACAGCCTGTTCTCTCAGAGACCATGCTGGGATATCAGTTTCCTGAAACTGAACAAGCAGTTTCTGAGAGACCCACAGAGGATAATCAATCCCTGATACCCACAGGATACCTGGTACATGCAGTACTAGGGCAGTTCACGCCTGAGCCACAGTCAGCAAGCTCAAGGTAATAAAACACAGAGAGAGAGAGAGAGAAAGAGAGGGAGTAGGAAGGGGGGTGCCGATAAGCTATAGTCTTAGCCAGCCCTAGGAAATCCTTTGTGTATGCTTCAAAGGAGCCCACCTCTTAGGGTTGTCCTCATTATGTCTTTGTGCTTGCTGGAAGTTTTATGAGATAACAAATTCTCATGGTGATTGCATACATGGATGGTAATCAAGGGCCCTAACTCTGACGAGATATCAATGGCAGGCCAAAGATAGTATGACATCTGGAAAAAAATTAAGGGATATCAGATTCCAGATTCAGAAAAAAAAAAAAGAACTCTTGTAATATACAGTGACAAAAAGGAACTTCTCTAGTGAACATAAAGAAAAAAATATTTGTTGTCATTAAAATTTTTTAATACTATTTATACTGGAAAATCATTAACTGTGTAACAATATTTAAAACCTTAAGATCAATATTATTTTTTACATAATGACTGTAAAGAAAATTAACAAATACAATTTTACAATCACAAAGTAATCAATTAAATTCTAAATGAGAACAAAAAGAAAAATACAATTGATTTCAGAGCTATCCCGTGAGAGAAAAGCTATTTCTCTTTTTAACCTTTTATTTTTTAAACATATTTGCCATTGTTTCCTCTCCCTCCCTTCTTCCCCCTTCATCTCCCAGCTTCCTCCCATTCTACTCCCCCATCATTCCTCAGAGAGGGTAAGGACACAAAGGGTGACTGGGTCAATGCCTTCTGGTATACCAGTTAAGGAGCTATCCTTAGAGAGTAGGTGAGAAACAATGGAAAACAGGAAGAGGAAGCTATGTATTTACTTGTAGTTCACTTAGCCAAAAAGGTAGCTACCAAGACATCAAAAAATTACTAAATAATAATAAATGATAAAAGGAGTAGATTAATATTTGTACTATAAAGTGTCTTAAGATATGAAATATGGATTTTTTCACCATGCATGTTTATATATCAAAGCAAGAATCTTACAGACATTGGCATAACTAAGTGAAATACTTAGAATTTTCATAAGAAAATAATATATTGTTGAGAATGTGAAGATCAAGAATTCACTGATCCCATGAGTGCTGGAAAATTTCAAAGCATTCCAAGAAAGACTAATTAAAATGACAGAAATAACACCTAATTATATTTCTTTGAAATATTGTAAGAATATATATTAGCATATCATTTATTATTATGATTATAGTTAAGCAGTCTACTTCTTTCCCTAAGATAATACTACACACATTTTTCAGGTTTAACAGAAAAATAAATCTCAAGCAAAGCATTAAAATTTTGAAAGAATGTGGATCACTTTGGGATGAGACAACAAAAAACTTTTCATAAACATTGTTCAGGCATCATGGGTCATCCTCTCTATCTTAGACGCTGGTGTATTTATTTAAAAAACATTTATTCTGCAGCAGAAGCTAGAAATTCTCAGCAGAGGATAAATTGAAAAACAAAATAGTGTCATAGACCTCTCTTTGTGGATGTATAATGGCATGTTGCCTTCTGGCACTCTCCCAAACTCTCCTCAGGATAGGCTGTGATAATGAGATCTCTTTCTTTAGCAAACACAAAGTCAGGGGCAGACATATTGAAACCTCCCTCTTGACTTGAAGTAATTAAGTACCTGAATTATAGATTTACACAAGTATGTCTGGGGAGGTTAAGCTAATTTTATGAATTGTATAAGTAGAAAGGCTGTCAGATTTTCTGAAGATTAATATTCTAGCTATTAACAAGTGTTCATCCCTAGTATAAACGCTTATTGTTTAAGAGTCAATACAGGCTTTGCACTGCTGAATATGGAATATAATCAGACCAAAGTTTACTTCAATAGCATTCATCCTTTTTATAAGATGCATATATATTTGTGCACATATGTATGTTATTTATTCATTTGTCACTGTACAGTGAATATATATTTTAGAATTCTTTCATTTCCATTCTAGAAGTAATTGTTATATGGGAATTATGTTTAAAAACATGTAAAACAACTAAGCAGCCTCAATATGTAAAATATACAACCCAAAGAAATTGCTTATGTACTTTATTTAATGGTTATTTACTTACATATTTTGGGTTTTGGGGTAGAATTTTTCTCTGTGTAGTGTTGGCCATCATAGATATCTTTCTGTAGACCAAGATGGCCTTAAACTCAGAGAGAATTGCCTGTCTGTGTTTCCAGTGCTCTAGGATTAAAAGTATACACCACAACCTGGCTCAGAAATGTATTCATATGTGTGTGTGTGTGTGTGTGTGTGTGTGTGTGTGTGTGTGTGTGTATGTGTATGTGTGTGTTTGTTCAATGATAATTTCATGTAATTAAAATAGTGTAACTTGTAATTAAAGACAAACTACTATATAAAATGCCTTTTTTTAGCTTCTCAATATTACAACTTGCTGTGAGAATTTTAATAAATTTAAACTTAGCTCCTCAAGGAGAAAAAAGGAGAATGTGTTTAATATCTCAACTATTTGTTGTAGCTATTAACAGAGATTAAAAAAATGTACTTAGTGTAATTCTAAGGACATATTTTATAAAACATTACCATATGGAATTTGGAGGGAAAAGGGACTTAAAATGGCCTCTTCTACTTTTGAGAGCTGTTTTTCACTTTTCCTTAATAAATCATAATAGATCTATATCCCCAATTTTAAAAAGTTACTACAAAAATAATTACATAGAATATTAAATATAGTAATTTTTACAAAATTACATATTGTTTTAATTCATATTCAATTTAAAGTTTAGGATTTTTTATGCAAATGATATCTCTATTATCACTAGGATGGATATTTAAAACAACTTATATAATTTTAAATATAGTAAATTTTGATTATTAATTTGATAATGTCATAAAAAGAGAAAGATTTTACAAAGCAAGTTCCATATATTTCAAGATGATATATTGAATCCTTAAAGGTGGTCATATATTTTGTGAAATTCTTAAAATTATATATAATCTATTTTAATATAAATCAGAACTGAAATGTGGAAATTCATGCCATATCTGTTTTGAATACTTTAAGCATAGATTGACACGAAATAATTATAACAAACTGGTATAATTTTCTGCCTAATCATTTGTTTTCCTCATCCCCAAGAGTTATGGTATAGTCCTTATATACAATAATTTAATTTTAAATGTGTCAATTTGTTTAACTCATTAAAAGAATTTTGCTCTTATTTACACATTTTTAGAGAAACTGAGAAGTATATAATTAAGGAGCCCCATAATGGCATTTAACTAGCAAGCAGAAAATGAATTAAACCCATGATATTTATTATAAAATTTCAATTAATTCTAATTTTAATTAAAGTATTTTCTTATACCTATCTGAACAAAATTTTAAATGTCCTAAATATCGGTGAAAAATTTTGAAATATCAAAAATTTGAAAGATATGGTAATAATACTAAATTAAGTGAATCTCCAATTTTTTAAATGGATTCCTGACAGAATGATTCATACGTGTCAGAATAACCAAATAGGAGACTAATTCAAACATCAAAGACCTTGCTAAATCCAATACACACACCTGCTAATGTTACCTCTTCTATGTATTTAGATGCATGCATGTTTGAAATCTAGGTTGTTATTTTTTCTTTCTTGGAGAGAGCTACCCAATATTCAAGAAATAAATACAGAATAATTCTTTGGTCTAAGAAATTAAATAGTGCAAAGGTGTAATAAATTGAGTCAACATTTATTTTCTTGGTGCTTTTTGATTTTTTCTAGATTAAAATAAAACACATTATTCTATCATGGGAGAAGTTGATCTGTACATACAGATAAATTAAAATGTCACATGATCATTTACCTTTACCTATACATTTTATGCTTGAAATATCTCGGTAGATGACAGCTGTTTTTAAACTTGATATGATGACAGAAATATTAAGAGATGACTGTGGGACATGGGAAATTTATAGTGCTTGTGGACAGAAATCTCTAGTAAGTAAAGAAAATGATTCTATTATAGAACAGGAAGATAGTCTTTTTATTACGTTTCCTGCATCATGCTGCAATTGTGGTTATGATGAAACCTTTTCAAGCTGATATTGTTAAAATTGACAGCAAAGAAGACACCAAATTGCAAAAGAGAATGAAAAAGAAATGTAATCATAAGCTGGACATGATTCTGACTAAAATTTGAACATCTTGATGCCTGTTAACATTTATTTATTTTTAGCATTACCTATAGAAAAAAAATAAAAAGTTTAATTATCACTTGGCCAAAAAATATAGTAATACCTATAACAAATAATGAATAATATCATTTCTATAAGAAGAGGTTTAATGAACAAAATTAATATTTATGCTTTCTGATTCAAATTCATATATATATTGGAAAAACCTGACATTCAGAATGTTATTAAGCTATGTGTTGAAAATAATTCAGAAAGAATATACTATGAGCCATTCCATTACAAAAGCTTTTCTGACACGGGAGTTTCTTCTGAAAATGTTTCTGTGATTTTTTAATGAAAAAACAATAAACGATAAAGATTTGTGATTTTTGGAAAAAAAATGAAAGAACAAATATGTGTTGCTTTTAGATGCCTTTTCAATACTTGATGGTAAAGTGATTTTCATATTATCAGTTAATTTTTAACTTATGCATATGTAAGTACAAACATATATAGATCCTTATGTATGTATTAGAGATGGATATATAGATATTAGAAACGCATATGTACAGTGTATATTCTGAGTAGTGCGCATTTAAATGAAAGCAATTTCTTTTTTATTTAGAAGCTATCATTACACTGACTATTTTTACAGTTCTAGCTTGACTAAATTACCTTACCATTGTCATATTCATATATCATTTTTTTGAGTAAATCATCTGGCTGGTTTTCTCTACAACATTGTCCTCTGTGTAAATTTTTCAGATGATAAATTTATGGGAAAATTCATATCCCTTGTATCTCAACATCTGTTGTATAACTATTTCTTCTGAGATTGCAAAATTTCAGTGAAGAAAAGCTCCTTTATAGGAAGATAAACATTACAAAATGTTCTAAGCAGTCCCTGAAAATTACTAGATTCATTAGGCCCCTTCCTAAGAGTGAACAAGGCAAGCTGCTCAGAGTCACTTTTAGACAAGATAAGCTGCAAAGAAAGCTCTCAGACAATTGCACTACATGAGGAAAAACAAAAGAATAAAAATAAAAAGAAGAAGAATTATTATTAAATCACTTGGAAATGATACTCTCCTATTTTGATTTGCCTTCAGGGAGCAGAGCATGTTCCATGTTTTCAGCTTTTGTGAGCTGTCACACATGCTGAGGTAAATTTTGGTGATATCACTGTTTTTGCTCCTGTAAGTAACCTGACAATACTCATGGTTCACCAAGTTCAACTTTGGGAATATCTATTTTGGTCCATGGTTGTATTTCTATCTAAAGTGAGTAGATCTGTGTGCTGTCTCTCCAGGAAATATTTTGTAACACAACAGCCTCATGAAAATTGGTAATTGTCGTAGGCAACTGGCTACTAATCAGTATGCTTATGGGCTCTTAGCCTGACAGACCCTCTAACATTAATAGCCTAAAAAGGAACAAACAGAGCTATGTGAGTCATACCTCTATTTGTGGGATAGGTGCCATCACAAGCTGCTGCAAAGGATTGTGGGGTAATCTTCTAATTCTGACTTCAGAAATCTAAAAGCTATTTGACAACTATCTTTTATAATATCGTTATGCTGTCATTATTAAATACTCTGATTAAAAAAAAAAAAACAGTTTAGGAAAGAAAGGGTTTATCACTTTACATTCCAGTGTTACAGCCCATCACTGCATATCATATCCACAGTCAAGTGCAGAGAGAAACAAGTGCACTCATGCTGTTTGTCTGCTGTTACTCCGCTTGTAGATTTCTTCATTCATAGACTTTAAGGCCCAGGTTAGAGACTCATGTAAGCCAGAGTGGACTGTGTAAATAATAATCGAGAAATAATAATCAAGAGTCTTTCTCAACAGAAGCATGCAATCTGGATAATTATTCAATTAAGACTTTTCCTAGGTGGTCCTAGGTGGTGTCAAGTTACAAGTTAAAAGTAACCAGCAATCTATCTAATAAAAGGTGGCTGCCCACTACTGGGATAAAACCAAGTTCCCTAAGAAAATCTTCTTATTCTAAGAAGTCATTAAAAACACGGCAAAGCCTGAAGTGTAGATCAGGACAATAGTCTTTTGGTTATCTTATGATTCCACGCTGTGAAAATATACTGATACAATCTGGCTTCCCTTATACCACCAGTGTACCGTGAGAAGTCCTTCAGTGGAGATGGGATATATTTATGTGAAGATCCCAGTGACAGGTGGGAGACTTAATCATATTTGGTCTTGATTTCTTTGAAAAGCTATCATTATTTTTAGAAATATCTATGCGCACAGCTATAAGTCTTTGGGATTTGTCACTGGATTTATCATTTAAATCAATCTTATTCTAATAACAATTTAGGTTTTAATTCACTATTTATTAAAGAGAAGCAATTGATTTTTTTCCTCTTGGTTATTGTTTGAGTAAGCTATCATGTTTTATATTTTCTTGTCAGTCTTGTATGCTTTTGAATTCTAAACTTATCTGCTATTTTAATAAAGTCTAATACTATAAAAAGTTATTCTGCTATTTGGGGAAAGTGGAGTATTTAATACAATACTTTGATATCGATATAACTTTTGATATAGTATATTATTTTCTTATTTATTTGCTTTGCATATAATATTTATTTTGCACTGTATTCTATTATTACCTTTTAAATGAATATTTTCTGATATATTAAAGTCTACTTTAGTGTATTTTACTTTATTTTTAAGGATATTTGGGTTTTCTTTTGTTTTGTTTTGATTTGTATGTGTGAGTGTGTATGTGTGTCTGTGTGTTTGGGGAACACCACTAACATTCTGTCTTTTAATAGTCTCTACATGAGATCAGACCTAATTTAAATGTACTCTTATCTCTAAAATTTCCTGCTACTCTTTTAAGTAGGTGTTATGGTTAAATGGCTATTTAAAAGTTGGTTTTTTTTTTTTTTTTTTTTTTTTTTTTCCTCTTCTTTGCTAGGTGCATTGTATCTTCTATTCACTTTCAAATAGATCTATCGCCTTTTGGGAAATACTTAATTGGCCAGGCAAGACAACTGTTCCTTAGACTTTAATTCCTGTTTTCATAGATACAATCATTCTGTTACTGAAGGAAAAGGAACTCTTCCAGGCCTTTCAGTTTATGAGAATGTAGTTTTCTACATTTCTTAATATATGTGAATTTTAATATCATATAGAGATTTTATTTCCCAACTCTTATCTTGATCATCCTCATTATTGTCTCCAATTTGCATCTTCTACCTATATCATATAAAAACTTAATAAATTTTGTGCAACAACATCCCCAGGGAAAAGCTTTTCTGCCATGGCCACCCTTTGAGATATTGAAAGTAAAAGGTAATTTGCAAATGAGTCTTCAGGGAACTATCAGACTTGAGTGTTTGAAGAAGGCCTGGAATGGCTGAAGTTGCATGCAACCAGCTGATTCTAACATTGATTTTGGATGTTGTTTTAAAGGTTATAAAATAAAAAGAAAAAAATGAACGCTTGGCAAGGTTTAATTCTATAAAACACATGAATTGTGCAGAATTTCTATTTTTCTTGAATAACTCACACTATAAATTCTTCTTGTCATTAATATTTTTGAATTTGAATTCATTTTTAAAATTTTTAGTGTTTCAATTAAATTCAATACCATTATTCCAGTTTAAATAGATATGAGGACGTGAAAATATTTGTCAGAGCTAATAAGACAGGAAATCTGCTGTGGACTATGTGTTCTAGAAATAACAG
Source organism: Phyllotis vaccarum (assembly GCA_033318265.1). Taxonomy (NCBI): domain Eukaryota; kingdom Metazoa; phylum Chordata; class Mammalia; order Rodentia; family Cricetidae; genus Phyllotis; species Phyllotis vaccarum. The sequence continues at coordinate 24,027,120 of JARWLC010000014.1, forward strand.
AGACACTTCACCAATGATGTCTTCAAAATGTGACTTTCTAAAAAGAACTTAAACAAGACAAGACAACAGAAATATTGGAATGAAATAGAAAATCTTACAAAGTGTTGTCCCTAAAACAAGAACAAGAGGCAACTAAGGAATGCTGAGGGGTGGGGCTTCCCAACCCCAGGAATGAGTACCTTATTGGACAGGCAATACCATGTGGTTAACCTTGCAATTGCATACATACAATGTACACTGCAGATTGTATTTATATATTTAAATAAACTATTTTGAAACAGTTTTGAAATGGGCTCATGAATGTGAGAGGGGACAAAAAGTTGAAGGTGGTGATGGGAAGGGTTGAGGAGAGTGAGGGTATAGAAAGAGGTAGTAAAATTATATCTGCTTGAAAAATAAATTAATTAAAATTAAAATGCATCTTCTTAATGAAGACTTAATTAAGCTTCTTGGTTGATGGGGTTTGTTTAATTGGGATGAGGAGAATCTTTAGCTGGAGAGATAGGGACCAGCATCACAGGGGCTCCAGGTTGTATCCTAAACAAAGACGATTTAGAAGGTTGCAAGGGTGGTCTAGGGCCTCATAATTTTTCACCAGTCATGGGATATAGCAATTATTTTTCAGGTATTACTTAGTATTTTAAGAAACAGATGAAATGTGACATGATACACAGATACGTTACAGGTAAATTTCTTATTTTGCACTCTATAGTATTACTTAATTTGTAAAATATTATAAGCTGTGTAAGAGTTAATAAAATTTAATGTTTGTCTCATATACTTACGAAATTAACACCTAAAAATCAGTATGTGTGACTGACACTGTGTTGGCTGTCATAGATAGTCCAGACCTGGATAACTGCATTTAGTTTAAACAATTAATCTTCACTTTTATCTATTTAAAGCATGGAGTTAATACTCAGTCACTAAAATGGGCATAGTCATTACAATTAAATACAATGTGACATTAAAAAATCAAACTTTTAGTATGGAACAGCCCCTATGACAAAGGAATAATACTATTGCTTTCTGCTCACACTTTTCCAAAGAGATCTCCTGATAAGCTTTTACAAAGGCATGCAACTTTCTCAAATTTACTGGAGTATCTTGTGTAAAAGAAATTGTAATAGGGACCAAAATCTTTTTGTTTTTAAGCAATGCCTAGTTACATTACAGACACAAATTTTCTCATTTTCAAACTTCCACACAGGAAATTTTTACCCCTGGGAAAGATTTTGTTTAAAGAAGTGACTTTAAAGACCAGACATAAGTTTTTTCAGGGGTTCAACTCTCAGGGGATTCACATAACTTCATACTCCTGTGTTTTGAATTATTAAAGTTATTCACATTTGCAGTCATGAACTTATCAAATATAGGAAAAAAACTGATTTCAGCATTTTGATATCCGTAATTATACCCTTCAAGGGGTTCTTCATTTTCTTCAAGCTGAATAATTTAAGCATAAGAAATGTTGAAGTTCTTATTTCTAACTACCAAAGGTTAATTTTCAATAAATTTACATAATACATCATTTTTAGGTGATTTTATTTTCATGGTATTTGTAATTGCAAATATATGATCAAATATAACCACAAGGATAATCAACCTGTGATTCTTATTAGTAGTTGCTGAGACACCTCCTTAGAGATTTACCTTAACATCCAACTTATTTCATATATGTTTATATATGTATATATAAATAGAGATATAGGTCTATATGCATATATATGTATATATACACTTATTTAAAAATTTTATTATTTGTATAAAAATTAAGCCTAAAATAAAATTTTACTAGCTTAGAATCTTCCAATTTAAGGCAAAATAAAAACGGTTATAAATTTGAATGTTGACATTATTTGGAAGCCAGTGAAATCAGAAATAAGCCTCAAATTGGAACTATTATAAGCTTTCTATAATTTACAACATATAGCATATAAGTTTGGAAGGATAGCATTAGCAATGTGAAATGATTCATAATTTTTAGATGATGTTAAGAGTTCAAAACACTTAACAATTCATCTGAAGTAAGCTCTTAAAATTCTTAGATTTATTACTGTTTTATACAATATATAATAGAAAAACATGTTTAATATGTTTTAAGCAGTTTTCAATAAATAACTTGAAGAAATTTGATAGTTTCCAGTATTTTGATATTTCTACAAATCAGCCTTGCCACAGTATATAAGGAACAACTTTTACTTGTCATTTTAATATGATTTTTGATAATAGCATTATTTTCAATCATGAATAAAGCATAAGAACTTTATTATTAGTAAATATTAAGTTTAGTATTAATACATATCCAGACTAAGGTCAGTAGGGTGGTGCAATCTTTAATCCCATTACTAGGATGGCAAAGGCAGACAGATCTTTGTGAGTTCACGACCACTGTGGTCTACTTTGAGAGTTCTAGGACAACCAGGGACACATACATAAAACTTGTCTCAAAATGTTATCAAGTCTAACTATATAATATTTATATTTTAGCAACATAGACACATTTAACAAAGAACCCTACTTTATGTATGAAAATGTATAATTAGATCACAAATAATATTTTTATATGTTGAAAATTGTATGTTTTTCTATGGTTGTGAACATATTCAGAATTACATCTTTGAAGATTGAATGCTGTTTAGTGGACCTAGGTAAGGTGCAGCAGGGCAACTCCAGTCCAAGCTGCAGGCCTTCCTTTATCTTTTTAATTATGTTGGATCTGCATATCAGGTTGAAAGAGAAGCAGGTACCTTGAAGAAATTCTTACACAGGGACTGTGATGTGTAAAAGGGCAGGTGAGAAAAGACACCTATATTCCAGATCATTCACTGATTCATCCAGGAGAAACATTTTCTTGAATTAAAATTATTCTTAAGACATGTTTCAAATATGATGAGAATATTGAGGGACGAGGTGCATTTATGCTTTGCATATTTATGCAGAACTGAAAAATTACACTCAAAGTAAGAAGAGAATGGACATAACAATCAGTAAACCCGGTCAGTGTCTTCAGTTGCCAATTGCTTTCAATAGTCAGACTCAGGAGATATGAACTAAGCTTTCTAAATGGGAGCTTTCATCAGGAACACTTTTTTTCCAAACAACAGAAGGAAACTTCAATTGTTGGAATAGCACCTAGTTTCTCTTTTCTGTTTATTTTATTATATTTTGCCCATTCATCATGTCCTCCTACCTCTGGTAGACAGTGTTGTGTTTTCTATTTCTGTGACATTGACTGTTATAAACACCACAGGTAAGTGGCATATAAGTATTTTTTATTTGCTTTGTCATTCTATTCCTAAATTATTTGCTTGGTATCTAATTCTAGAATAATGCCTTATAATTACCATATTTGACAATTACTTAATATGTCAATCTTGGTAAAAAGTCCGATTTTAATTATTAACATATAAAACTAGTAGGTGTATACAATGATAAATGTATGCTAATTATCTTGATTAAATTATCTTACAATTTAAGCCACTAGTAAACATATACCACATTATTCTTAAAATGCAATCAAAATTAAAATACATCTAGAATCTTTACATTCAATATTTATAAATCATAAATTTCATAGATAGCTATAAAATTCTATTGGCCCACATACAAAAGGTATGTATATATGTAGATTATATTTAGATATACATACATACACACAGACACATCTCTTACTTATCTCTTACATAACTCATATAACCATTCTATTTACTAAACCTCATTTATAAACCCCCACCTACCCGCATACAAGGTAAAAGCATACAGACCATTTATTTGTGTGACCAGAAATGGACTTTATATTTGTGGGGACTGAAAGATTTTTCACTTTATTTCCTTCTTTGTGTAACAACTTGCCCTCAACAACATCAGTTAGTTTTTTACCACAGGCCCCATATGTGCTCTCTTCAAACAATGTTTGCTTGGATGTGGGGCTATAGATTTTAATGTTAGCTAATAAAATGTGAGCTTTCAAGTGACATTGCATGATTGCACAAGTGGCTTCACTTCTGTGTCATTATCGCTTCACTATGTTATAGAATGGATCAACTATGGAGTGGAAAGGTGAAAAATGGAGGCAACCTGGTTGGTTTTTGTGATATTTAGCACAGAAACATGATTTTTTTTTTTGATTGGTTGGAAAACTTAAAAACTTAAGCTCATTTTGAACTGGTTATTATTTTCTTTTACTAATAGATCTTTCTTACTAATACCAGTCATTTAATAAATGAACATAATAAATAATCATATCAATTAATAACTAACATTAAGGCTAAGAGGAGGATCTGAGCTCTCTGGAGAATAATGTTGAAATTATCTTTGCCACTCTGTTTAAAGCAGGGTGTGCAGTGGAGGGATGGGAGTGTAATACTTAAAACTATGTGTCATTAAGTTTAATAATATTTTCAAGAGTAGCTGCAATTACCTATAAAAGACAAATACATATATCTTTGGCAATACAAATAGGCAATACATTGTTGCTTATTAACTATAATGTATCTTATTTTAAGTATACAGTCAATATTTTAAAATTTGTAAGCAGTTTTATACAAATCAAATACTTATTTAAATATTAAATTTCACTTAAAGGTAAATATCATCACTTCTTAGAAAGGTTTAGTGCAATGGAGGTCACCAGTCCGTCATTTACAAAATTTTCATTGTATTCCTTTAAATATTTTATAAATCATGTAATTGCTCTGAGTAATTTTTAGAAAACTATAGAATATCTCAGAAATAGACCTGCTATTTTATGGTTATCTCATGAAATCATAATGTATAAGATTTTGAAATAACCGTAACAGTCCTAACTGTAGATAAATGAATTTTCTTACTTACATGAAAAAATGTCAGCCTTTATCTTAAACATTAATAGTGTTGTGCTAAATAAAATTGTTTAAAATTTCAAACACACAATGCACAGCTTCATAAAATTTCAGAGACTGCTGAAATGTAAATATTTTCAATAAAATCCAGATGGCTACAATTGCTAAGGATTTAGTTAATTACAATTACTTTTAATTCAAAATGTGTTCTTCCTTATAATTGATTTTAAATTGTTTAATTTCTCTGTGCATGATTTATGTCATTAACAAAACCAAGTTTCTACTGGGAAAATAATCCAAATTACTAAGCATTGATAAATTAGACTCTTAGGACTTGAGAACGATGCCTCTTAAAATTTAATACAGCATTGTTCTTTGATCCTGCGGGTGCATTGAAGATGTGGAATATTTAAATTATGAGTGCCAATGCATAGAAAATTAAATTTGCTTTTATAAGGATTTTAAAGTATTTTTCCAGAATCTCCCAAGCACGGAAACATCCAATATCTTTTCTGTTTTGTTTTGATAATCTAGCTTCTCCTTTTAAGGGTGTTGGCAGCACATACATCGTCAACAGATGAGAAGTTACCAATAAGATAGTCAAGTATATTAATGCAGAAAGAGGAAGATCCGCCCAGTTTTTGAGCAGGCTTTCATCAGTGATAGAAAGATCTTCTTAGTAGGACAGTCCTTTGCATCTTAGAACATTGTATCTGCAAACTTATATCCTGTGCAAATGGTGTGTAAATGATTTTAAAGCAGGATGAAATGATTCTAGATGACATAGGGAAACAGAAAAGTCATTGAGCAGAGAAATAAAATCATGATGAGGAAGCAAACCAAACCAGGACTCAGGATTCTGCTGTCTCTTCAAAATTACTTAAAGAGATACATTTGTAGAGTTTGCTTAGCACTTGTTTTCAGAAATAGTAGTCATCTGACACCATCTGTTTGTGCCTGAAGCAATGCAGAATAACTTGCTAGTAGGGTCCTGTGTCACAACAAACAAGTTACAACATTAAAGAAGCGAGATAGAGACTGGAACAGAATATGCTCTTTCAAGTCTTGCTTCCTAGGACCAACGTCCTACAAAGAAACTCAACTATGGAGTAATAATAAATTTAGAGCACTGAGATTCCAGTTACTATTAAAAGACCCCTCATGTGAACACAGCCATCCTGATTATGTAATATTAGATATAATACCCTTTGGGTAATTTTATATATAAACAACACACTATTGTTACTGAAGAAAGACTGGCAAAGTAATTATTAGTAACATCAAGTTGGTTGTAGAGACCATTAAGGTAATGAAAACTAATAAATAAAATGTTCTTCATCAAGAGAACAGATTAAAAATAAGTATCATTGATGGATATGCAATGCTATTATTTGGAATATGCTTTTGCTTTATATTTATTATTTAATTATTTATATCAATATATGTATATGTCAGAATAAAGATAACTCTATACATATAGAATAAATTGATCTCTATTTAGAATATGAGAATATACATTAAAGAACAAATGTTCTAAGAAATAGTTCTGGGCAACAAGATATTCACAGCCCAAAGAGGTAATTGAGCCTCTTTCTCACAGCAAATATAAAATATACTTGAAAGAGATTGTCTTGAACTCAAGACCTAAATCATAAATCTCAAAAAGACAAAACATAATACTAAAACAAAATTGAATATAAAGCTTCTGTACAAAAAGGAAACATTCGGTGTTGCAAAAGTCAGTCAATAAGATGTGAGAAAAATATTTGCTAATCATATCTACTGAGAAGGAGTGGTCTACAACTACATGCAAATGAAAACAGAAAGCTCAAAACGAGACAAGTCTTATATAATCTTCCTCTAAAGACAATTAGATATCAAAAACATTTTAAAGTTCTAAACATCAATCATAGCAGAACTAGAATTCATAATTGAAGTAGCAAAAGATCACCTCATCTAGTAGGATGAAAATTATTCATTTTAAATATGCTATTAATATACTAGACAATCTTATTGGTAACTTCCCTCCTTCCTTACCCTTGTCCCTGTCCCGTCTCTCTTCTCCCTCCACCTACTATTCCATTTCTTTAATTATTTATTTATTATTGGTTTTACTTATAAGGTTTTTGTTTTTATTTTACACACCAACCATGGTTTCTATCCCCTACTCTCCTTCCACTTACCCACAGCTCTCCCTTCCCATTCATTCCTCAGAGAGGGTAAGGCCTCCCAAGAGGATTCAAAAGTCTCCAAATCAACATGCCGCAGGACCAAGCTCCTCCCCCTTGTATCAATGCAGAACAAGGTGTTCCTCAAAAGGTAATGGGTTCTACAAAGCTATTTCATGCACTAGTGATAAATCCTGGGCCCACTGCTAGAGGCCTCACAAACTGTCCAAGATACACAACTGTCATCCGAATTCAGAGGGCCAAGCTCTGTCGCTGCAGGTTGGTCAACTGCCAGTGCAGAGTCAGTGAGATTCCAATAGTCAGCTGTCTCTGTGGTTTTCGCTATCATGATCTTGACGCTTTTGCCCTCACAATCCTTCTTCCCTCTCTTGGACTGTATGGGATCTTCAGCCTAGTGCTTAGCTGTGAATCTCTGCATCTGCTTCCATCAGTTGCTGGACGAAAGTTCTAAATAGAAACCATTTAGTACCACTGAATGAGGTAGACTTGACCCAGAAAGACAAATACAATATGCACTTAATCGTAAGTAGATATTATAGATAACCAGACTATACACCACAATCCTAGAGAGCCTAGGTAACAAGAAAGACGGTAAGAGACATCATTGAAGCCTCCTGGGAAGAGGAACTAGGTAAGGTCTCCTGAGGAAGTTTGGAGCATGTTATAGGGAGGGATTAAAGGGAGCTGGAAGGCGATAATTGAAAGACACGGAGGAAGAGCAAGGAAAGAGATTAATGGAAAGAGCCATTTTGAGGTTGGGGAGAAACCTGGTGCCAGGGAAATCCCCAAGAATCCACAAAGATAACCCCAGATAAGACTTCAAGCAATAGTGGAGAGGGTGCCTGAACTGACCTTCCCTATAATACTTCTCTTTTTCTATTCGGAGGAGGGAAGGCCGCTTACGGATATCAATCAGACATGTCACACTAAGTTGAAAGGTGGATGAGGGAACCCATTATAAAGATAATAGTTCCCGAAACAGGCAAAGGAGTCAGAGACAGCCCCTTATCTACTAAGAGGAGTTTCACAAAATAACCAAGCTAAACAACTGTTGCATGTAAACAGGGGGCCTAGTCAGGTCCCACAGTGAATAAATCTATTCAGTAACTGAACAATACAGAAAACACAAAGTGTGGGAATTCTGGATAAGAAAAATCTAGGTATATGAAGAGGACCCACAGATGCAGCTTCAGCAACAGAATGAAAGGGATGGAGGAAAGAACCTCAAGCATTAAAGACACAAAGAAATAAATACACCAGTTAAGGAAAATTTTAAGTCTAAAAAATTAATGACATAAAACAGGCAGGAAATCCAAGACACTATGAATAGATCAAACTTAATAAAAATAGAATTTGTAGAAGGAGAAAATTCTCAGCTCAAATGCCCAGAAAACACCTTCAACAAAATCATGGAAGAAAGCTTTCCTACCTTAAAAAGAGGCGTGCTTATAAAGGCACAAGAAGCTTACATAACACCAAATAGAATGGACTAGAAAAGAAAGTGCCCACACAACATAATAAAAATGCTAAACCTAGAAAACAAAAGAGAATATTGAAAATTCTTTTAAACTATAACGTGTGTTGGGAAGCATGTAGCAAAATAAAAATATCTTGTTTTTTAACTGTAAATGCTGAAGCTATTTACATATCCAATCACATGATTAAATCAAGAATGTATACTAAGCAGAAGAAGACATTCATAGAGAAATAAAATCAAGATGACATTAATGTGAAGTATAAAATTAATCAGATTAATCTGCTCCCAGATAAAGAGAGCAGAGTGGTATTTGTGAGGCTTGAAGTTAACGTGAAAATCCCTTTTCATGAGCATACGTTTTCATTTAGGCAAGTTGAAGAAGTTGTAGAAGGCTGTACTATGGTGCAATGTCTATGACAGCATCTTGAATTGAAACAAGACAGCATGGTTTGAATTTTCAAACAGGTAGAACCACTGCAAGTTTTCTAAAATTTTGAAGATTGAAGAAAAAGAGACTTAAACTGGTTGTTTGAAGATGTCAAACTTTTAACATCATGTATTTCATAACATTATTTTAATGATATATATTTACATTTGTTCAGATTAACTAAATACTTAACTTTATATACCCATTGAAGTGGGAACGCATGTATCTGTTATTCTTCACAATTTGTAGAGATTATGTAAATTTTTTATTAGGAAACACAACTAGCAATAAAATACAGTAATAAAATAGGACAATTTTCAAGGGTTTGACAGACTTTTGAAGCTATGCGATTTTAAATACATCCCCCTGAAAATATGTCAGCTATCAATATGTAGTTAAAAGGCTAAGCAAAAGTTATTGAGAGGCATCATCTAATATAAAACTGAGGTTTTATACATGTGAATGATTTATAGTTTTGTTCCCTCAAAACCAACTGGAAAATATTTTTCTATAAATCTTAAAAATTATGCTGTCACATCAGTGTTATGATATAGATAAATGGGGTAAAATTTTGTGTTAGAGCTTCTTAACATAAAATAGAGTCCAGACATAAGGCGACACATATACTTCAATCGTGCACTCTTATATATTATTTGAGAAATGATAGCTTACTAAGGAGCTTGTGTTGGAGCAAGAAAATACCTATATTAGAGTAACAATTAATCTATTATGTAATCTGAAAAAATTTAACAGGTGTCTTCTCAAATATAATAATAATGTTAAAATTGACAAAAATATTCAAATTAAACAATTTAGAAATTTTGGAAATGGATCAAATCTTGTGCATTTATTTGAGAAAGTAAAAAGTTCTACACTTTCTGATCTGGTATATTCCTACTTATTTCTATGTAGGGCGAGACAACTTTGGACTCCAACAATGTCATGAATCAAACATGGAACAGGAAAATAAACTGTCCCTAGTTATTGGAAGGAACATATGGATTTGAAATGACTCTCTCAACCCTGAGAACCAGACTTCTTATACTTAAAAGGTACAAAAGAGAAACAAAGGCAAAGACAGCATTCTGCAGAGTAATAAGAACCAAAAGTGTATTTACCTGCATTAACACACATGCATTAACAAACAGGTACGCGCGCACGCGCACAGACACACACACACACACACACACACACACACACACACACACTAGGCCTACACCTTCATGTGCATGTACACACACATGTATGAAAGAGTGTTTGAAGCTTCTGTCCTTGGTATAATTCAAAGAACTATTTTGTCCAAACCTTGGATTAGATCTTTGTCATATTAGTTCACCATTTGTGTGAATAAACATAAAAAAATAAATGAATAAAATAAAAGTAAATAAAAAGCATTTGTAGTCTTACAAGAAAACAGTTACAAGTAAAATAACATTATGTAAACAATGAGCATTAATAAAAACAAAGCATCTACGATTGTTACATCATCTTAAATGTTTATTTTTTGATAGAATTTGAGAAAAATGAGAAAGTACAGAAGAGACAAACTTTTAAGATAAAGTAAATGTAAATTAAGGGTGCCAAATTTTAAAAATGTATTCATAGTACCTATTTCATATTATTTCAAATGTATGCAATGTTTAAAGAAGAAGAAAGTAAAATAGTCATTTTGAAAATAAAATTAACATTAATTAAATTTAAAAATAAAGAAAAATATAGAGAATGTCACAGAATGTAAAAAGAAAGCATGGAGTCCAATCTTATTTGAAATGGTAGAAGAAAGAATTAGTGAGTCTTATGAGAGCCTTGGTGAGATTCTCCAGCTGCTAAACAGAAAGGCAGCTTTAAGAACAGAGCTTCTGTCAGAGAAGTAGTTTTCAACCTTTATAATGCTCTAACTCTAATATAACTCCTTATGTTGTTGAGAACCTATGTGTTATAGGGTCAGGGCAAACAAAAGTTTCACAGTCTGAGCTTCCTAACACAAAAGGAACGTGAGCTATAGAAGATGATCCTGGCTGTCTCAAGCAATTGATGTATACACTAAAGATGCTTATGGAATTCCAAATTCCAAATATTATGAACGCAAAAAAATCCATAAACAGAGTCATGATCAATCCCAGAAAGAAGGAGAACTAACCACTCCCACAAAGAGTTTCTCAGCTTATTATTTTTCTGTTGGCATAAAAATTATCATGAACAATGTGGTTAATATAATAGTCTGTCACCTCGTATGTTCAGTGATCATAAAGGTAAAATTGATCTCAATCACTACAATCATGATTTGAATGATTATTATTTCACATTATGTCTGTAGGGTAAGAATTGCTCCTTGGCCTTTTCTGCTCTATCCCATGATTTCCAAAGTCAGAAAAGCCAAGTTGAGACCCCTCTTCTGCTGCTGAATCTTTTTTCCTGTGTTTGACTTTTACAATGACACTCGTGGATAGAGACACCTGAAGATGAGTGATGTCACCCTCCATGTCAGGTGATAGCTCATATGTTATCCTTTTGAATTATTATTTTTTTTGAGAACTGGTCTCAGTAACATGAATCCAACTAATTTATTCTCATTATTTGGCACAAGGTGGCCTCAAATTCCTCCTGCATCAGGCTCCCAGAATGTTGGGAATACAGGCATGTGTTACTATTATTAGCACCTTTGTGACTTTTTTCTTTTCATATATACTAGAATGGATGAATGGGCTCCGTGAATCTCAATAAAATATTTTGGGGGCTTACTTTTCTTATTGTAATATACAACAAATGTAAAATATGGTACCTTAGTCTTTATTGTAAACTATGGAAGTGAGAAGGCAATGAGGTGACATTCTCACCACGATGAATCAAAGCAGCCTCTCACGGTAAATAAAAACCTCCTTCAGCTTCAGTCATTCTTCAGAAAATGAGCTGTGTCACAGCTGCATAGCGTCATATAAAGAAGTAGAGTTTCTGATCTACGGAACAGTAAGGCATGTTTGTATTTGGGGGATTAGGGAATGAGGATTTATGGGAAATTTTTTTTCAGTTTCCCAAAGGATTCTCTGTGCCTTTGCGATCACATCAATACATTAGCCAATAGCATGATGCTTGAAATTTAAAAGTAGAAAGCTTTCCAATTACATTTACTGTTCTACACATTTATTTAATAAAAATATTAAAGTATCTTTACTATGGTACAAAACATGTGGTTACAACTCGACGTTGAAAATAGCATAAGTTGGAAAAAAGCAAAGAAAATAATCAAAACAGACAAGAGACTAAAATATGAAGATATTAAAATTGTAGCGTCAGTAGAAAAATGGTTAATTTTTGGTAGGAAATTACCTATTGTTTTTAGTGTAAAAAATGTCATAAACAAAGAAAGGAAATGTATGAACAGATTGTTCATCAAAGTCCTCGTCATGTTCCTTAGATGACACATCAGAAAATACAAAGATAAACAATGACAAAAAAGGTAGAAGGCAGTCGCACACTGTGTGACTGCAAAAAATGTGCATAAATCATGTAAAACAACGGCTGTGACGACAGGCAACTCAGATATAAAATAAGTAACAAAAAGTTTATGGAAATATGTCTCCAAGCATAATATACAAGTAGCCAATAAACACACAGTAATATCTGAATCATTATAAAAAATATAAATCAAGCAAAACCGAGATTCTGCTAAGTTTCATAGTCACTATTCTAGCAATATTTCAGACGATGCACATTACTAATTATTGACAAATAATGAGAATAAATGATGGCCATGGCATGTTAGTTAGGTATCCAATGAGAAGTCCTTTGTTCTGCTCTGCACATGATATGCTCTCCTTAACCATGGTCTAAAAGGCCAAGAGTATCTAATATGCTAAAATTTCAAATGGCTCCTCGAAATAACTTACCCTAATCTTTATACTCTGTTTAGAGAAAACTGTCTTCCCTTATGTAATTGAATGGTTTCAATTTTGGAGATGAGTAGGACTACAGCTTTGGAGTAGTTAGCAAATTGTCACAAATAAAGAGTAGGGTATCACTAGAGTCGAGTGAGTGCTAACATAAAACTGGGTTGTAGTCACAAGCTTTTCTGTCTTACCTGGCTGATGTCACAGCCACTTAGTCCCAAACAAACATACAGAGGCTTTATTAATTATAAACTGTTTGGCCTATGGCTCAGGCTTATTACTTGCTAACTCTTACACTTTACCGTAACCCATCATTCTTTTTTATGTTTAGCCACATGGCTTGGTACCTCTTTGCTCAGTCCAAAATACTCATCCTGCTTCTTCTGTGAATGGCTAAGGTCCGCTGCTCTATCTTTCCCCTTTCCAGAATTATTTTAGTCTGGTATTCCTACTTATACTTCCTGCCTAGGTTCTGAGATACCATATCTTTTGGGTATAATAGGAAAAAAATCTAATATGTTTTCCATAAATGTTTCTTATGTAGATGCAAAAAGCCAACTCTCATGCATAAATAATAAATGATAGTTTGTGAATTTTCATGGCATAGAAATATAAGATAAATGTATGTTCTTATGCTTTAAGAAGGGGAAAAAATTAACTAGAAGGAAAGTCAACTCATCTTCAGAGTAGTGAAATTCTTTTGTGGACTGGAGATTATTGTTATCCAGAATGTGAAGAGATCTGAGTTTGATCTCCAGAAGTACATAAACCATCATGTTACTACAAACTCTTAATTCATGCACTATGAAGGCTGAGGCATAAGAATCAGAAGTTCCAGATTATCTTTGTCTACCTAGCAAGTTCAAGGACAACCTGGGCTTCAGTTACAAGTTACTTTGTTTTATAACTAATCATTAAGCAGATTTTGTATGTGGGCCATATTGAATAGTATTATATAGAACGTATTTTTTAAAAAAAAAAATCTTATGTTACCAGTTATATAAAATATGAGAGTACCTTCCCCAATTTAAGGCATGTACCAGTTAGCCTGTGATGTATCCATCACTTGCTCCACATGTGAAACTCCAAATTATATTATTCAAATTTGCTCTAAAGAGGTTACCCCTGGAAAGCACTTACAGACTTCATGGGGTATAGAATGGCTTCACTACTGATTGGTTTTAGCCTCAGGGAACATCACACCAATGCACAGCAGTCTCCAGTGACTGCCAATTTGCTTCCCAGTGTGGTGCAAGGCATTGCCTGTTGTCGTTTAAGCCATATTTGGTAAAGTATTTACTTGTTTAGAGATTGCCCTTTCCTTTATTCATAGGTAGGGCCTTGCAGACAGCCAAAGGCATGTTTAAACTGTTACACTCGAGTTTAAAACTTTTACTCTAGAGACTTTTTTTTTTTTTTTTTTTTTTTTTTTTACAATTTCTACTCTTCCGAGTTGGATCATTCTTACTTTCTAAATTGTAGGACAAAGCTCAGAAGTACATCTTACAGTAAATCAAAATAAGGGATGTTCAGTGCATTAATATTTACTTAACTTTGTATTAAAGTATATGTTGATATTATCATAGTTTCTCTACATTTTTATTACTTCTGTGTGAATTTAGTATATTTTTGTTTGCCCTCTTAAATTATCTCCAAGAACCAACCTCAGTTTGTCTACTCACACAACTTTGTGGGGATTCAATAAAAGTTTCAGAAGTTTTGGAGATATCAGAGGGAATCTACCCACAGTCTATGTGGGGGGTTAGTAAAAGCTCCCGAATTTTCAGAGCTCTAATCACAGTCAGTCTAGGAAAATCAGAGAGTGGTGATTCAAACCTTTAATCCCAGCACAGGGAGTATCCTGGGAGTGGTGACCTACACCCTTGATCTCAACTGAGTCAAGTTCACTTCAGATTACTGAAGAAATTCCAGGCTCCCAAGCAGGCAGTGGTGGGGCCACACCTTAATTTACGAAAGGGTACTTAAGACAGGATAGAAACACAGGGAGTCATTCCAAGGGAAGCGAGGCTGAGGAAGCTGGAAGACAGCTGGGTAAGATCTGACTGCGGTGTTTATTCCCTCTAGTATCTCCAACTTCTTCAGAGATCTATCCCTGAGTCTCATTCATTCGTGCTACACAACTTTATGCCTATTTTTCCTTTTAATTTTTAAATTCAAAAAGTACAGTTGATGTTTCCCATATATGCTTAAATATATGCCCATCTACTGGACAGTGGTTAACTCTTAACTTACTCTTCTATTTCCAGAAGATATCAACTGAACTATCAAATAAATTGACATATTTTTTTATCGAGGGAAAGGGCTCTGTTTCCTCTCTTTTTCTCCATATTGGAATTTGTCTAAAATAATTTTTACTTGTCTTGTATGTTCTGTGAAACTGTTGTGAATTCAATGATGTATTCTCAACAAGATGAAACTGATACCTGGAATCAATACTGAAGTCCCAAACTTGTGACTATGATGTCACAGGCTTGAAAGAGCCGTAATTATTAACCTGCTTAAAAAGGTATAGCATTAAACCAACATATAATAACTCATAGTATAGATTAGTTCATTTGCCAAGTTCTATCAGAGAAGTTAATTATGATGGATATAGAGAACCACAAACGCTCAGTGTAGTGAGTATAAAAGACTGCAGGATTCTCCACCATAAATAAAGCATTCATACCACACGCCATCTCAATAACATTTGTGTCATTATTACACAGTGAGCATTCTTAACATGGTTGGTCATTTTTATAGTTCACAGAATTCATAGCTATATGAGGTCACTTTTCTTCTCCAGGAACATGCCTTGGATACCTATCAAGTTTGATTAAGACTTGTGATAATTAAAGGATGTGGTGTCTTTAGTAACAGAGTACTTTTGCCAAGTTCCAGATGCTGCTCTTTAGCTTATGAATAAGAATTAATGAAGTTTAGATGATGTTTTACTGGTAGAGAAATCAGATATTTAATCCCATGGAAATATAAAATTAAAAAGCTATAGGTTTTAACCAAGTTCCTTATAATGCCAGCTAAGGCTCACCAAATATTTTAATAAATTTACAAATCAGGAATAAAGTAATATTTAGCCATTAGAATATGTGATTGACATGTTTAAAGTGTTTCTGCACTATATATGCCAATAACTTGGAAAACACATGACAGACTATATTCACAGAGACATGTAAGAAATAGTAGCAGTGATATTTGATTATATGTTATCAAAAAGTAAAGGGTATATCCTGAGAAATAGCTTTATTTATAGTAGAGAGCTTGTAGACTGTGACTTCATCGAGCCTGTGCATATAGGAGAAATGAAATGTTGGTGAGAGGAGCCCAAATTATCTTGAGTTATCATTTACTTATTACCTCTCTATCTGGTGTAACATTTTATCACAGTTAAGTTATCCTAAGAAATAAGATTAGACCTACATTAAATTATAATTTATATGCTATAACTGTGAAACATAAAGATATTCTTGCTTTGCTGCAGCCCATTTCTCTATTCCCACACCAATGATTGTGTTGAGTATATGGCTTTATGCCTCTTTTAGTTCTAATACTATAAAAGCTCTTGAGAACTCTTCTAAAGAGCAGGTTATTTAGAATAACTTCAATCTCTTTTCTGAGCATTGGTGGTTCCTTCACATTTGGTTCCACATAAATTTTCTTTAAAATAGAAAAATATTTTGTACTGACTATAAAATCCACAGGGATTCATATATATGTTATCTTCAATAGACACTTAGCATCGTGAACCCTTAGGGACAATGCAAATGTAGGTGTTATATCTAAGAAAAACTGTGATAAAGTACTTGTGGTTTCTCCATGTATGAAATGCTGCATATGTGACATAGTGTGCATGTGAATATGCAAGAAAGTCAATGGGAGTTAGTTTTCCTCTTCAACATGGATTCCATGAATCAAAATCAAATGTACAGTTTTTACTTCTCTGGAAGGGCCAGATTAATTTAGCCAGTAAAAGTCATTCTCACTGAGCCAATTATGTGTGTGTGTGTGTGTATACATATATATTTTTAACAATGGCAAAAAGAACAGAAATTGATTATAGAAACATATAAAATTTCAAAGTTATTAGTAATAATTCATAGAGACTATGGCCATTATACAGAAGGAAAGGACAGGAAGATCTCTGGCTAATGAAAATGCTGAAGGTAATTCAGGTAGTATCTCCTGATGATCACATTGCATTCTCTGAGCTGTCATGGTACTGTGAATGTTTATTATACTGTTAGTTTTTGTAAGAATTGGAAAGTAAATTTATACAGTATAATAATAGGTTTAGCAAAATACTTGAGCAGCTAAGAAGCTAAATTCATTGTTTACATTTACGTAGTGGTATATATTTGACGACTTTACATCGAACATAATCTGAATAAGGGGCCATTATGAAGGTCAGCTCTTACTGGAAAACAACTTGTTCTTTACAGGCATGCATGTCATATTTTACGAGGTAATTTTAATAAGAAATTTATAGCACATTCTTATCTCATTTTCATTTTGTCATTATATTTTATACTTAAGTACCCAAAGGTTCTGTTTATGCAGATTTACATATAATGAGGTTTGTCTTATCAGCTTTAGCAAGTGACAGACTAATGAGAAACTCGTCGCAATTGTAGAGTGACGACTACATTGTGATCACTCTTCTCAGTCTGCAACACATCCTACTTAATTTTATTAATACATTACCCATGTTTAATGGAAATTCCAAATATCCAAATATCATACACACACATATTATTTATCAGAAAGGCAAAATAATTTTTCAAAATGTTATATTCCTGAAAGTGTATTACAAAATGGAAACACACTAATTTTAGTCTAATAAGCTAAACTGCCAGCATTTTGTTCCACTGCCTAATTTTGGTAAATAAATGTTTTACTGTAAAATAATCAAACCAGTATTAACACAAACCATCTAATGCTATTTCTGTAAGAAAGATTGAAGTCTCCATAAGCAAACTTGTATTTACCTTTCTCTAAAATGTCAATGAGACTGATATTCAACCTTCTTTGAATGTCCTGCCTACTGGATGCAGCACCACCTTAGAGACCATTCTGCATCATCTGGACGGCTGAAGATGTGTTCCAGGAAGCTTTTTGTTATTTCTTATGTTTTGGTAATGTATTCTATTTCCTTATGGAAGAAAATAAATTAATTTGACTTTGGAGCATTCAGTCCTAAATGGGCTGTCATTTCCAAACTCCTCCCTTCAACAATATGAGATGTATTCTGAAAAGGTGCCAGAAAGAGTGTCTGGAACCAGAGATGATGGATAACTCCAAGGAAACAGTACAGTCCTTGCACAACACTGATGCTGTTTGAAACCCCAGAGAATGTAATCCCCACACAAGACAAGTACACATTCAAACCAGACAGATTCCTAGCACAGAGAAGTGCCAAGTCCTATCTCTAATCAAAAAGGAACTTGTAATTGATACCTACTGAGATGTGGTAATCAGTTTCTCCATGATTTCAAACCACACAAATGGCAGCATTTGAAGATTTTGTATCTTTTTTAGTCCTAAGTCCACCTTGTCATAGAGAATCAGTCTTATAATATCCATATTATACCTAAGATAGTAATAAAAATTGTAAATTTTCAATTATTTTTCTAATATTTATATTTTCTATTGAACTATTGGTTGGAGATCTGATGGCTTCCTAGCTCTTTGCATATGATTTTGTATGCTATTTGATCTTAGTAAATGACTTAAATAAACCTTTAAGCTCCTACAAGGAAATATATTCAGGCAGATAAATTTTCTAATCCAATATAATTGATTTTTATTATTTTTATTCTCAGAGCTAAAACACATGCAAAATAATGATAAATATAAATATTTGTTCAGTTAGTGTAACATTTGTGAAAAAAAGCAAATTAACAATGAAATATAATGTAAATTGTAAGTATATTTTTTTACATTTATTTGTCTATGTCATAGTAACTATTTTGCTCTGGAAACATCCTTATTATACTTATTTAAACTAGTATCACTTGCTGGAACCAATGCATTTATGCTTAAAGCAGATGACTCATGTTAACTCAACAAAAGCATATGAACCATATAAGTTTAATAAATATTATTTTTCACACATAAATAGAATAGTTTTAATAAATTAGTATTTATTTTACAAAAACTTATATTTGTGCTTAATTTATTCATGCATATCTGTCCTTTATTACAGTATGACACAATCTTCTGTCTGATGTGCTGACATTGAACATTAAAGATTTAAGAACACTTAGTTCACTATATCAGGTACTGAGGTAATCAGGTGGTTTAATATCTTATTCAGCTACTTTATCATAACATATTGAGGTCAACATATTGGAAATAATTGTTGGATTCAAGTGATATAACTAGCCATCATACAATCTAAGTTACTTTGTGAGCTTGCCACAAAGAGATTTTTGGATGTGACCTATTATGCCATAAACACTTTCTTTAACAGTTTTTTTTTTTTTCTGATAATAGATTAAGAACTTCTTCAAATCCAGGTAAATGGTCCTTTTGTAATATTAGAGTAAAATTACCATACAGCACCAAAAGATGCAAATTCACGTACAAATTATTTCCTTGTGAATTTACATCTTGGGAATTTGCATTTTTGCCCTATATTTGAAAAACGTTTCAATCATAATTGCAATTCTAAAGATAATTTCATGTGTCCAGGTTGACTGTAAGTTCCCTATGTAGCTGGAGAGAACCTTAAGATGATAATCCTCCTGTTTCTACCACCTGTGTCCTAGAATTATAGACATGTCATCACATCTGGTGATTTATATAAAATCACGAAACTAATGCAGGACCCAGTGCTTGTTAGACCAACACTCTACCAACTGAGCTATATTCCCAAATTTATAAGACATTTTAAGATCTTGATGACATTTGAAAAGGAACTAAAAAATGTTCCATTTTCATTACTAAGAAAAATTGATTTTAAAATATCGATGAATATTTGAGAGGAAATTTTAACTTATGATTACAGCAGTTTTAGTAAAGGTTGGGTGGTGTGTCAGAGCAGCTCAACTCCAGTTAGTCAGGAAGCAGAGAAAACATAAGTGATAAAGAGAATGAAAACTTAGCATGAATTTTGAACTTCCTACATGGATTAAAATTATTTTCTAACCTTTGGATACACAAGAAACCTCTATTTCTGCTAAAATGTGGGGTTTTAGTAGGCCCTAAGAAACTTTGAAACAACTATGCTTTAATAATTTAAAACAATATTTAGCTTATAGTGAATTATTAATAAGGAGATTTCTTATAAACCATGTCTTTATAAAATTTTTTTATTGATTCTTTGTGAATTTCATTACATGTGGCTCAATCCGTCTTCCCATACCTCCACATGTGACCTCCAGTTTTGCAACATCACCTTCAAAAAATAAACAAACAAACAAACAAACAAACAAATAAATAAATAAATACAATGATTAAAAAAAATAATAAAAACTCCTTTACCATGGAACCTCTACTATGCCAAAGTGTGTTGCCTGACTGACCATTTAGCCCGAATAGCTTTACTTGCAAAGAATCATTGCAATGTGTCTTTGGTGTGGTTTGAGGCCTCTGGCTTCTGAAAATCTGTCAACACTACGAGGTGTTCATCATGACTCCTCTTAGATATCTTCTTGTTGTCCAGTATCATGGAGATCCTGAACCCTTAGTTTGCAGACACAGTCCCTTTACATGCTCTTGCATTGTTTAGATAGAGTAGATATTAGCATGGGACCACTTGAAAGCCCTGAATCTGGGCCAAGATAATAGCTGAGTTGATCCGGACCCCTGTTCTTCCACACTCATGTCAAATCTCCTGTTCTTAGGCCCTTGGGTCTGGCTTGTCTTCGTCCATGCCATCAGTGACAACTACACCTCTTTTCCAGGAGAGCTACAAGGCCCACTCTCCTGAGTGCTGCAGTCAGGGAGGTGCATAATCACCTCTCCCCGACACTTATACAACTAGGTCAATTCGCCCACACCCATTCTAACAGGACCAGCTCTATTGTGTTTCCCAGGTGTCTTTCAAGGCAGATGTGTATTCTCTACCCACCCAGGCCAAGCAGCATCAGATCATCAGTCTTAACTGATGAATATGTTATATTGAAGGCTATATATTAAAGAATTAAACACATTTACACGATAAGTAAAGATGTTTTAAAAATAGACAAAGAAAAGATTTAATGAACAAAATATTGAAATTCAATATATTTTTCAAGCCTTATTGTCATGCACAGAAAATGTAAAAAAAATAACAATTTTCCTTTTCTGAGAGCAACAAAAATCAAAACTTAACCCTTGGTTAATGGTTTATCAATATATATATTAATGCTGTTATGAAAATAAATATTTTATTGCTAGAAAATGCCACAAAGTATATTGATATAATTCAAGACAGTAGCAAACAAATATTTTCACAATAATACAGTCCGAAAGATGAAGAAAATAAACAGTAACAGCAGTATTTTAATTTGTGTCATGTATGGATCTTAAGATTTAAAAAGAAAGGATTGTACTTGTGAGGACTGTGAGGTCCACACACAAGATCATAAAATATCACAGACTCAGAAGAAATCATGACAACTTTATGTAGACACAAGTTTTTTCACTAATGCCTGAAAACTTACATGCACTGTTTGATTTGAATGATTGGGAGTTACAGAACCTGAGATCACCAGAATCTATGATTTGGAGCCTCATACAAAATTTTTACTGATAAGATATCTCCAATTAATGTTAGAAAGTGGGCATCCAAAGTGGAATACATTACTTATTACTAGAAAGAACCAACTAATAGAATTTACTCAGCAAATCTTTGTTATTATAATAACAGTTTTTATTGTAAAATAGTGCATTTTATTTATATATTTCTGTCATATATTATTACATTTATCTACTTACATTTTAAAATTTTTATTTAGTTTGTGTAAGTACAAAATGAACCTACATTATAAAAGGATTTGTGTTTTTATAATACGCTATAAAGGCTCTAATTTTTTGCTAAAATTCTAAACTTTTCAAATAGAGAACTGACTTATCCATGACAGTTTTTACTCTGTCATTTTTCAACTTTCCTGTTTATTTTTCTTTTTTTCACCTCATTAACATGGTATAAGCTTCTAACTTCTCTATACCCATTTTTAGTAAAGTTTAAGTGAAAAATTTTATAGCATCACATAAGACTTTACCACCCTTACTACCTAGATACTCACTTTCATGCAAAGATCTGTGACTGCCATTGAGAAATAAGCAAAGTTCTACATGTAGATGTTGCCAAATTAAAACTTAAGAAAAACAAATCATTTTTATTAAATATTAATGGAATATGCTGAGTAATTTCTATTAGTTGGTTCCTTCTAGTAATAAGCATCACTCGACATCTAAATATTTAATTTGAATTTAGAATTGTGTTTATTGTAAATATTGTGTTATGTTCAAAAACATAAAAATTAAACAAAGATAAATTTTACCATCAAATTTATACATAAAAATAATAATAGGGGAAGAAAGAAAAATCAGTAAATAGATAATATATCATAGATCAAACTAATACAGTTTTTAACATGAAGATTAAAACTACTAATGAATGTATCAGAACAAAATTTGATAGTTGGTAATTTATAAAAATATGCTTAATGAGAAATTTAAAACCGTTAATATAGTAAATTAAATATATTTGTAAGTTTTACCTCCATCATCTTAGGTTATAACTAATATTTAAAATTATAGCATCATTTTATAGAACTCATTCACATGGATGCAAATGATTTCATCCACTGAGGATTCGTCTGTTGCTTTCTGAATAAATAACTGTACTACCACATATCCAGCAAAAATCAAGATATCGGAACAGTACCATTGACATTTTAGGCCAGATATGTTTTAGTATTTATAAAATATGGGATTCTCCAGAGAAACAGGCGAGTTTGAACGCCTACTTGCTGTACAGAACTGACTTATGTAAATGCTACGTTGCAAGATCTGGAAGGTAAATAAGTCAAGAGAAGCTTGTTTCATTTCAACTTCAAGGCCACAAAACTTCCTACCCTAGGGCAAAGGGAGCCAGATGGGAGAAAATATCACTTTTTAACACAAGGCCATTTTTGCTATCCATAATCTCAGCTGAATTAATGAAATCAAAGAAGCCAAGCTGCTCTTCTCTGTATACCACTCTGAATATTTAATTCGTTCAGAGAAACACCCCAAATAAGTGTTTACCAGATGTCTGGAATTAGGAATATCATTCGAGTCAGAAAGAGAAACTGACCACTTTGTTGTCTGATGTGGTCTTGTATATGAAGATATTAATGTATTAGCTTGAAATTAAAAATAACATGTTTCTCTCACATAGTTGTGGCAATCATGAAAATGTTTTTAGAAGGTAGTGACAGATGTTTCCTGTGTGACAAAATCATTTGGAAATCATCATTTCAGTGATACAGCTTAATCTTTAACCTTCACAACATTTTGCTAACCAGATATGACATTGTTTTTCTATATAGAGAAACTGAGGCCTAGACTTATGAGACTATATATCTAATGTCACAATACTGATACAAAAGACTGGATTTTAAAAATACAACTGCACATTACAAAGTGTAATTTGTCTTCTGCATATCATGCTGAAAACTGACAGTTGAAAAGGAGAATCTCAGGAGACAAGTCTGGGCAAGAAACCAAATTCTGCAAGTCATTGCAAGTCAAGAAAACACAGAGGATATTTGAGCTATTGTTATACAAGAAATTGAACAAATAAAAGAAATGAAACCAATTAGACTTGAGGAAGAAGAAATCTTGCATTCCTCATCATGAATTAAGTGTCACAAAGAACCAAGCTAATTAGATCACATACATTTGTAGTTCCATATATGTGTGCCTGTGTGTGTGTCTGTATGTCTGCGCGTGCCTGCATGTGTGTGTGTGTGTGTGTGTGTGTGTGTGTGTGTGTCTGTATGTCTGTGTGTATGCGTGTCTGTATATATACTATATATATATATATGCAGTAATATTTATGGGATATTGAACTTAAGTTAGTTAAGAGTGCTTTCTCTCTCATTAATTAATTAGTACATTCATAATAATATATGGCCTTCTTAAAACTCCTTCAAGACTATACATGTGCTGAGATTTGTTAACATTAAAATGCATTGATATATTAACATAATAGAATATTGCAAATAAAAATATTTGAAAATTAAAAATCATGAAACAAATTTCAGAAGCAGATAGCAATATAAAAATTGCAGAAGGCTAAAAAGATTAAGCATAAAAAATCCAGTTTCAATCCACAAAATATGTAAATTCACTGAGTGAGAATTGTCAACATACTAGCATTTAATCAAAAATATAATTGATTAAAATTGTCTATACTCTTGTATATAATTTAAGATTGCCAGCCTTCAAGATGATATCCAGGTTTTTCTGTCTGTTTATATTTACATAGCCATAGTTTGCTCCAAATAGAAATAGAATATCCAATAAGTGGGCCATTTTCTAAACAATACAGGATTATTTCAAATACTTACTTTTGAAGTTATTGTGAATGCCCAAGTTGCTTAAGTAGAATGACGCAGTAAGGAAAACCAGGTATCTTATTATGTAAAAACACTGAGGAATTAAAGTTTCTTTATTTGATAGCTAGTAAGTGCCCAATATAAAAATAGGTTCAACAGTAGTGGCTAAGCCATCTCTGATCTGCAATACTGGTTAGCATTTGTACTGAGATGTATAAGAAACAATGGATGAAGACCACATAAATTAAATTTAGAAATTCTAAATTTTAACTTAAAAGTTGAAGCAATACGTGAAAATGTGATTTTTTTAAATCTTTACTGCTGCCTGAAAAAAATTTTCACTAATTGTTGCTGACATTCTCCAAATGTGGTCTATAAACCAATGCCACAAATAGATCTGGTAGCCTTTACCTATGGAGAACACCAAAATCTGGGGGTAGAGCTGAACTATACACTATTTAATTTTCTTTTCTTTCCTTGAAAATTTAACAAGTTTTATTTGAATAATTATTACTTTCATTCTTCATGTTCAAAGTAATACAAAGATCAGCCCAACAAATTCTTCATTTTTTGAAGGATAACTTAACAATGGCTTTACTTTGGAAATTTCATTTTCAAAATCGGTTTTTGTCTTTGAATTTTACTTAAATCTTGAGAAAAGTTTATATATTTATTTTACAAAATCTTGGATTGAGCATAATGCCTCACACCTGTCTTTTGTTTAACTTTTCTATTTTTAAATTATTTTTATTTTACATACCAACCACAACCACGCCCCACCCCACACAGACTTATCCACTCTTTCAAAAAATGTCAGTCTCCCATGGAAATCAGCAAAGCCTGGTACATTCAACTGAGGCAGGACCAACAGCCCCATCCCAGTTAGGGCTGAGCCAAACTTTCCCCCATAATGAATGGGCTCAAAAAAGCCAGCTCATGAATCAGGGATATATCCTGGTCCAACTGCCAGGGTCCTCTAGAACAGAGCTCTACAACTATTTCCCATATGCAGAAGGCCTTGTCTGGTCCTCTGCAGGCTCCGGAGCTGTTGGTCTAAAGTTTGTGAGTTCCCAAGAGCTTGGCATCATGAAGTTTGCAAGCAAATGATGGAACCAGAAAATATCATGTTGAGTGAAGTAAACCAGAATCAGAAAGAAAAACATGGTGTGTACTCACTTATAAGTAGATACTAGATGCAAAGCAAAGAATAACAAAATTACAATCTACAGTTCCAGAGAAGCTAGGTAACTTGGAGAGCCAGAGGAGGGATGCATGGATAGCCCTGGTAGGGAGAAATAGATGAGATCTCCTGGGTAAACTTGGGGTGGAGGACAGAGGGGGGGGGGAAGGGATGGGATGGGGAATGAGAACATGAGGAAATGGGATGGTCAGGCTGGGGGAGTGATGTGTTGGGAGGACAATGAAAGAGTTATCTTGACAGAGAGAGACATTATGAGGTTAAGGAGAAACCTGGACCTAGGGGAATTCCCAGGAATCCACAAAGATGAGCACAGCTAAGATTACTAAAGATAGTGGAGATGGTGCCTGAACTGCCCTTTCCTTGTAATCAGATTGTTGAACACCACAACTGTAATATGTGGTGATATATTATATATTTAATAAGATCAGCCTGGAAAATCAGAGAACAGAATCACTCACAGTCAAGCCATAAAGGTCAAACCCATGACTTTAATCCCATCACTCAGGAGACAGATCTTTCTGTATTTCTGCCAGTCTAAGGTCTAACAACCAAACAGTAGTAGCCCACACCTTTAATTATTACTATAGAACTATGATGCAGAGTTGAACCTAGAGGTGAAGCAACTGGGCAGGGAAGATACTTAATGTAGGAGGAGGCAGAGATTCAGGCGATCGGTAGAAGTGACCAGCCAGGCTGAGGACCCTTGAAGATAGCACTTAACCCTGTTCATTCTGAGAAGTTGGCTGGGTGAGAATTGACTGGTCTGTTTTCTCTCTCTGGTATTCTAGTTTTCCTCTAATATCTAGCTCTGGATTTTTATAATATACTAACCATAATTCATTCATTGAGCTTTCATCCAGTAACTGATGGAAGCAGATGTAAAGATGCACAACCAAGCATTAGACTAAGCTCTGCGAGTCCAGTCAAAAAGAGGCAGGACGGATTTTATGAGAAAAGGGTTTCAATATCATGATGGAGAACTGCACAGGAATTTTATTTAAGTATATAATATATATTTTCATAATCTCCACCTATGTTCTACCACAGTTTAACTTTTTTAGTATGTTCAGTGTTAACCCTCTAAACTACATGCATTCCTTCCTGCCTACCTACCTACTTATGCATGTATGTGTGTACATATCTATCTATCTGACTAGCTGTATGTTTACCATTTATCTACCCATACTTCTACTGTAATAGAAATTTAACACATTTACTAAAAATACATAAAACTGATGAATGAATTTACAAAGTAAGGAAATTTTGTATTATTGTTCCTGTGTGGGGATTTAATAAAGCTTCGGAAGTTTTGGGGATATCAGAGGGAATCTACTCACAGTCTATGTGGGGGGTTAGTAAAAGCTCCAGATGTCCCAGAGCTCTAACCACAGTCAGTTTGAGATATCAGAGGAGTCATCTCTTCCAGTCCTTGTTTGTTTGTTTGTTTGTTTTGTTGTTTTTTGTTTTTGAGACAGAGTTTTCTGTGTAACAGTCCTGGCTGTCCTGGGACTTACTTTGAAGACCAGGCTGGCCTCGAACTCACAGAGATCCTCCTGCCTCTGCCTTTCAAGTGCTGGGAATAACAGGTTGCACTATCAGAGAAGATAAACCTTATCTCTATAGGACTTTGGTGCTATATTTAAGACACATACAAAGATACACACACAGAGATACACACACACTACACACAACCAAAACCACACACATATATAATTTATTATTTCATATATAATAGATTGGAATATAAACTACTATATATACACACACATAAACATGTGTATATAATGAAGTTACTAAAACCAGGTACAGTCTATACAAAGTTAGGATAAACACAAGAATTGTGCCCTTCAAACTACAATATGTTCAGCTAGCTCTGCTAAAGGAGGAACAAGCTGAAGATCTTAGAGAAACAAAGGAAATAGCTTAATTTATACACTGTAAAAGCATGCCATGAGATCATGTAGCCCTTATTCTCAAGAATATCCACTATCATTAGAAATGACAATAACATATTTATGTCTGACTTTATAATCACAGGTATCCTTTTGAAGATCTAATCATGACTGTTTTATACTAGGTTAAACTATTTAATCTCATTTTCTGTAAAATTTTCTTGATATGAGTATCCAAAATTTTACATCCATAGTGTGACTTGATACCCCCTCCCAAAAAAATAAAAAACCAAATGAAAAACTTCACATTTCTACAGGATTTTGAAGGGCTAATCTTGGTGATAATCTTTCATTTAATAAAAAAGGTTTTTTTCCAATATTCCTTTCAATATCTAATATATGACACATTAAAATGCAAATTGGTATAAAATACTGATTGATGTCCTCACCTAAAGAATAATAAAACTCATTGACAGGGGACTGCATTGTGAAACTCATTAAATATGAATCCATTTTCTGATGCAGATGCTGTGGCAACTGGAAAATACAATATTAGTTTTCGAAAATGGTATGAAATGGTAATTTTGATAACCTCATGAAGATGTGGCACCACAAAACATTTATTTCAACTAGAACACATTCTCTGTTGCAATATAGGCTGAATAATTTTAAATAACCACAGGCTGTGTCTATTCTAAATAACACATTTATTTGATATTACTTGTCCTGCCAGATTAGATGAGAAGCTACATTCAAATCACAGAATCCTGAATATAACAGACCACAACCATAACACTCAAATATGAGTTTTTGATTACCATATGTTTCCAAACTGTTTGCTTAGGGTTTTA